>CM077079.1:107117325-109517325 GCA_039513925.1 Platanthera zijinensis | reverse complement strand
TTTCTCCGAATTAAAAATCATCAGAGTCTGAGAAAACACGCGTCGTGATGCCACGTCGAGCAGGGGATAACTGCTGACGCTCAGGCAAAACACTATCTACTTTACTTTAAGAAAAATCATAAGTTAAATTACTAGAAATTTTGTTATATTTTTAGGGCCGTATCCCTCGGCTCTGTGGATCATCTAGTCCACCCTTCAAAATTATACGTATACGCAGCGGAAAATACTTTATTTACATTTATGCATCCTAAGAGAGAACGCATAAGTGTCCCCAGGGGACATCTTATACTATGCAGGACCCTAGATTAAATTTATATATATATATAAGAAAAATGATCTTTTTACGTCGCCTTGAAAGTAATGTATGAGTTTGTAAAAAAAACATGCAGATCATGAGTTATATATATACTTAATAGTGTTTTTATTTAGGTTTTAAAAGTAACTAGTATCCTAACATAAATCATCCCAAGAGCAAGTTTAATATAACCAAAAGCGGTAAAACTAACAGTGTAAGCAAGTGCAAAGTATCTAAAAGAGAAACCACCAGTGGGCGTCAACAACTGACACGAACCCACTGGTGAGTAGGTATGTCTATACTACAACTCTAAAGAAAACTACCTCCCAAACAAGAGGAACTGAGAACCACAGTAGCAGCTGAAATGCTAGAAAAATCTCCAGGAACAAACTAGCAGCACAGTCGGCTAAATACCTGTACCTGAGGTATTCAGAAAAAAAAGAACACCTCAGCAAAGCAACTATCAAAAGGAAAAGCAAAGATACAATAGATTCAAACAGGAATTAAGATCAGGTAAGGACAAGTAGAAATGAAGTAAACAAGTGCAGGAAAAGTAAGGTAAGAAAAACAGGTAAGAAAAATACTCATCAAAAGTGAGTAAGAAGGGGTGCACCAGGTGCACGAATGAAGCCAAGCTCCAAGAATCTCTGCAAGAAGGATTAGCACAATAACAATCCTAACATAGAGCTAGGGCGGAAAGAATCACTTAGTACTGGAGGTGGATAAAATCAGCAATAAGGGCCTAGGCTGGTGACCACATGTCAAACCAAGCCTATCAGGCCTAAATATCTTCTAGGTGCTGTGGCGGCGGTATCAGTCCAACTCAACCAAACAGCCCGTACTGCCTTAGCAAGACAAGAAGAAAATAGGGGTGGCGGCATCGGTCCAACTCTCCCCTAAATCACATCCTCCTCCAGTGCTAAGTGACTCGGGAAAACCCTTACCGGTGGTTTCATGAACCACCAAGAAGTCACACTAAATCCTAAACTCACTAGAGCAACCCACCTAGGAACCTTATATGCCAGAGGTCAAAACATCCAATTTGTCTAATCAAGCGGTTTGACACAAAATAAAAATAGAAAGTGATTTGATACAAAATATCTGCAGGCAGCTCGATACTAAATCTCGACCAATAGCTTGATATTAGGCACCTATAAGTAATTCGTGAACCAAACGTTTACCAATGATTAAATATCAAAACATACCTAATCAACTTGATACAAAGATATACATAATTAATTTGATACCTATCCACGCACGATTGATTTAATACCAAACATAAACGATTAACTAGATGCGAACATAAACAATTAACTTCATAATAAAACGAGTTGGTCTTGGTTTACACCCATGGAAAAACCACGCTCTATAAACTAGATATGAAATGGACGAGGTTCTAACAAGCCATTACTACTAACCCTTTAGACAAGTTCTAACTGAAATTAATGAACAAGAGCTAACACATGAGCCTTCGAACTACACTCGCTCTGGGCAAGATCCAAAGCTACAGCAATTTAATGAAAAGAGCAAAGCTACAAGCTATATATTCGGTTTGGGCATTTTTTTGAACCAACATAAAGAACCTTTAAAGCTAAACTCTTTCCGACCGCAATTCAAACAAACAAGGGATTTGAACAAGAACAAGTTACTTTCCTTAACGTAATCCGGGCATGACTCAAAGTCCCAAAATACAACATTTAAACTAAATAATCATTTGGTATAAAATTCGATCTAACACTCCTAACCGTGAGACCGCGACATAGAACAAATGTGGATTAGCACCAAAAATTTCGGGTAACCAAAAGCTTAGGAGGGTTAGTTATGAAATCAAGCAAACCAAGGGGCACTACATTGAATCACTTTGGCAAGGGCGAGGGGGGGCGCACTTACCTTGGTTGTCTTCAAAATTTTCGGCCAAGCACCCTCTTCCCATCCGCCGGCCGCAAGCAACAAAATTACAGCAAGAAAAAAACCTGGACAAAATCTGGGCAATTCAAGATCGGGGAGAAGGAAGAACAAGGCGAACCCGCACCACCGATTCAGAAAAACAAATGGTGAAATCCCAAAATACTCACCTCGGAATGGAGATCGCGATGAGAGGAGTCCGGATCTGGCCTCAGAGGAAGGTTTCGCGGTCAGGATCCGGCGGGAGGGGCGGTCGGAGCAGGGCCGGCGTCCGTTTCTTCCTCTTCCGCACAGGGCTCGGGAAAGAGCACAGAAAAGGGGGGGGAACCTAACGTAATATATATATTTATATGCTTATATCAATATTATACTACCTATAACTATTATATAAATATCGTACTACTTGCATAAATATTATACTACCTATTATAAGTATATATCCATATATACTTATATAAATATTATACTACCTAAAAAAATATTATCCTACCTATTAAGCCTATTGATTTAGTGGAACCTAATATTAACCAATATATAAGATCTCAAAACCAATCTTAACACTATAAAATTCTATGACTATATACTCACTAATTAATTACGAAAACCACCAACCACACTAGTTACGTACACTAATATTTATATATATACGTCTATTAACCTGCATCCGCGCGCACAAGTTCTACCCGCACGCACGCACGCGCAAGCGCACGTGCAATTACGCATCGGCTCGCCCAAACCGCTCGATGCGCCAAGAATGCATAAGCATGCAAATACGCTCGCATAAGGTGACGACTCGCTAACGAGCGACCGTCGGAACGACGCGAAAATTAATGCTCTCAGTTTTCGACCAAACTCGCGCCGTACCCAAATACTCGGGCTGCGAAAACAACGGCGAAGTCAGAAACAATTTCTGACGATCCCACACTCGGGCTAGCCTCGCCCGAAGCCAAAGCAGAAGGATTCCCTAAGAGGCTCAGCCGGGCCTCCAAAACAGACACCGGCTAGCTGGGGAAACCATACAACAGGCTATAACCTCTAAGAACACCTAACGAGGCACTCTAACAACGGCACAAGCCGGAAATGCGCCAACGTAACGCCAAAGGAATATTCAATCAATACCGAAAAACCGGGGGCGTTACAATCACTCCCCCTAAAAGAAAGTTTCGTCCCGAAACTTTACGCACAAACTTCTGTCATAGAAGGAAAAGAACAAAACTAACCAAGAGTTAGTAAAAAGAATATCAAACATACCGAGCACAATCAGGGAAACAGATGAGGGTGAGCCTCCCTCATAGCCGACTCTAATTCCCAAGTCGCGCTTTCACGCCCTGATTCCTCCGCAAAACTTTGACCATCATGACTGACTTTCTCCGCAACTCCAGATCTTGAGTATCCCAAAAACGCGGACAGGCTTCTCAACATAAGAAAGATTCGGCTCTAACTGAGACACAAAATCCCAAACTTGCCTACCGTTTAACACACGCTTCCGTAGCTGGCTTACATGAAACACATTGCGCACACCTGGAAAGTTCGCGGGCAAATCCAGCCTATAAGCTGCCACACCAATTTGCTCGACGATTAAAAATGGCCCCGCATACCTTGGGTCCAACTTCCGATTCTTACCAACCCTCTTGATTTCAATCATCGGGGAAACTTTAATAAATACCAAGTCTCCCACAGCAAATAACAATTCAGATCTGGCGTTCTTCTCATATCAATCTTAGGCTATCTGAAGCTTCTCTCGAATAAGCCTCGCAGCAACATCCATTTCTTCAAGGGCATCCGGGCCCAACAATGACCTCTCACCAACCTCGGTCCAAAACAGGGGATTCCTGCAGCGCCTCCCATACAGAGCTCAAAAGGAGCCATTTGCAAGCTTTCTTGATAATTTTTATAGCACGTATACACCATCAGCCTCAAACGCTCATCCCACGCTCCTCTGTGATCTAAAATACAACAATTGATTGTATCCTCCACGATCGGGTTAACTCGCTCCGCCTGATCATTTTTCTGCGGATGATATGTGGTAGAATATCTCAAATCAGTACCCAAACCTTCTTGCAACTCTTCCAGAAGCGAGACGTAAACCTGGAGTCTCGATCTGATATGTTGCTTATAGGAACTCCAAGCGACCGGATGACTTTATTCAAATACAGCTCAACTATCTTCTTCAAGGGGTAATCCATCTCATTAAGGTACGAAGTGAACACACTTCGCTAATCTGACAACCATTGCCAAGACTGAATCAAATTCTCTCGGAGATCGCGGCAAGCCTGAAATAAAATCCATCGAGATGCTCTCCCACTTTCAAGTCGGGATTTCTAATGGAGTCAACTTGCCACCAGGCCTTCCATGATCGGCCTTAACAAGCTAGCATGAGGAACACTCAGAAACAAACACAAAGCAATCTGCTTCAAGTCCTAATACATCTTAGTTAGGACACGGGTGGTAGGCAACACTGACACCATGCGCCTCACTACACAATTCAACTCGTAAGAGCAGTGCATACTCAAATCTTTAATTCTTGAAAAGCTTCCTCGCGCTTATTGCTCCAAACAAAACTGCATTCTCATGCTTCGATTGAAATCCTAGCCCATTCCATAACCACAGCTATTTTTCTCTGGATCGGCTGAAATCTCATCTTATAATAGCAGCAATCTATTCTGGGTTGACATAAATCCTGTCCTTGCTAACCACATGACCCAGAAAGGAACCCGAGGTAACCAAAACTTGCACTTACTAAATTTAGCGAATAGCTTATGGTACTTCAAAGCAGATAAAACCAAACGCAGATGCCGGTCATTCCCCACAGCATCGCGGGAATAAATCAAAACATAGCCGATGAACGCGACCACGAACTTATCCAGGAAGTCCTTGCACACGCGGTTAATCCAATCCATAAAGGCCGAGGGTACAATTGCCAAACCATACGACATAACCAAAAACGCAAACCTGCTCAACCTGCTCAACCTGCTCAACCTAGCACACATCCTGAGGTTCATCAAGGCAGGCAACACTAAGGACAAGGATGGGCATGTTTTACCACATTATAGAATACCCAAAAACGTCACCTAAAACACAATCATAAAAGGTCCAGATTTAGGACGAACTCTACGCCTCACACAGGAGGAAAATTAACTAGAAAGACATCTGAACACTCGCGCACCGAGGGAATCTCCTCTAAACGCGACAAAAAACGCCGGTTTCTAAAAACTGAACCCAAACAAACAAACATCTCAAAGCTAACGGCTTCCAAGCACAAACCGCAGAAGATAACTGGAGAAGCCTGACACGGATCACCATAAACACCCTTGGGTCAACCGTCGTCCATCTTGAGGTCCAAATGCTAAATTTTTGCACTGGATAACAGCGTCATGCCCAGACGACCCATACATGCCCAAAATCACATCAAAAACTTCTCGGTCTATCACTTTTAAATCAAAAGCCACTAGAAAATCACCCAATTGATTCGGACATAACTGAACAACTTGGTCTGATACCACTGAATAATTAGAAGGAAAACTTGACACAAAACATGTCACCAACCCGACAGAGGGTCAAACCGTGACACTCTACCAAGGCCCTAGACCCGAACGGGTCGGTAGCGTCAAAACCAAAAGAACACGCGCCTAACTATTCTTTACCTTAAACTTCCCTATACAAATCGCGTACACAACTAAACGAACAAACGATAAACTAGGAAGAAGATAAAACAAGTTATAACCTAACCTGAAATCACTTGGGTCGTAGACTGAATTTCTTCCTCGATCGACGCGATCAGCTTACCCTTTCCTTTGTCCAAGTACTGCACCTGAGGTAAAACTGGAGGTGGGGCAGGCTGAAACGTAGGCTGGAATTGCGGGCACCTTGTCTTAACATGTCCCTTTTGCCCACACTGAAAGCAGACCTTACCTTTATCCCAACAATGGGTCACCTCATGCCCCTTCTTCTTGCACGAGGTACACACTAGATCTCCCTTGGGGGTCTTCTAAACCTCCTGAACTTGGTCCTTCTTTTGAGCCTTCATTTGCTTAAAACATCTTTCAAAGGGGTGGCCTGATCGGCCACAGAAGCTACACATTTCCTTACTCCTTTTCCTTGAAACATCACCGGATACCTGGATAGTCTTACCCTCATTGGTCTTTCTTTTATCCTTTCTTAGCATCATGTCTCTATCCTTAGCATGGCCGATAGTATCAACTTTAAGAGCAATTTCCACTGACCTTCCATCAGTCTCGAATTGGTAAGTATTAGAGTACTGCTGAATGTCATTTGGGAGGCCACCCAAGAAGCCTTTTACTCTGCACTCTTCAGCAGCAAACAATCCAGAAGCAATCTTATTCAATTTGCTGATCTCGCTCTCATTTTCCACCACAGCGGGGGCTGGCTCACCAGGCTGTCGTCCTAAGGTTGCAGCCAACAATTCCTGCAACTGCACTTGCATCGCCACTACCTGACCCGCCATGCTCTCCTTGCTCTGGCGCAGTTCTACAATCACCGTCTCTCTCTGCGCGCCTAACGACTCGCCCGCAGATTGGGGAGTCGACCTCGACACTCTACGCTTAGGCGCCATGCTATACGAGCAAACAACACAATAATCGAAACCTAGTTCAACTACTAGGACAAAACAAACAGGTATAGACAAACATACATAAGTACTTGCTTTAACTGCCAACTTGCTCTGGGGTTTTATTTTTATTTATTTTTTTAAGGAAAATGATATCATGCTTAACCTAAGATGGTTCACCACCATCGTACTAACTCAGGTGCCTAGACCATGAATGCATGTATTTATATTCTTTTTGACTCAAAACCATGTGTGTACATATGTCATCCTGCAAATCTTTAGCTTGGCACGTTGTGCTTATGCAATGTTATGATATGCATGTTTGTGCTATGCATTCTAAAAAGGCCATAATGCATGTTATGAGCGGCGTACACATGAAAATGTTATGCATCCCATACTACATAACATTTCCATGCAACGAAAAAGAAAACGTGCTAGCCGCATTCATGTGGTGAGGTTATGCATCCCATACTACATAACCCTCACATGTTGCCTCCTATGGTGGATCCATATACAAACACATATTATGCATCCCATACTACATAATATGCCTCGTATACTTCATGTCATGCTATGAGTGTAGTGTTCGTGCTTCAGCCAAGACGTGCTGATGACATATCGGTGTGTGTATGATATGACTCTAAACACCTAATACTTACAGGGAAAGATTGCCCGACAATTTGTCAAGCAACCTCCCTCTGATACCAACTGTCACAACCCGCATTTTCTCCGAATTAAAAATCATCAGAGTCTGAGAAAACACGCGTCGTGATGCCACGTCGAGCAGGGGATAACTGCTGACGCTCAGGCAAAACACTATCTACTTTACTTTAAGAAAAATCATAAGTTAAATTACTAGAAATTTTGTTATATTTTTAGGGCCGTATCCCTCGGCTCTGTGGATCATCTAGTCCACCCTTCAAAATTATACGTATACGCAGCGGAAAATACTTTATTTACATTTATGCATCCTAAGAGAGAACGCATAAGTGTCCCCAGGGGACATCTTATACTATGCAGGACCCTAGATTAAATTTATATATATATATAAGAAAAATGATCTTTTTACGTCGCCTTGAAAGTAATGTATGAGTTTGTAAAAAAAACATGCAGATCATGAGTTATATATATACTTAATAGTGTTTTTATTTAGGTTTTAAAAGTAACTAGTATCCTAACATAAATCATCCCAAGAGCAAGTTTAATATAACCAAAAGCGGTAAAACTAACAGTGTAAGCAAGTGCAAAGTATCTAAAAGAGAAACCACCAGTGGGCGTCAACAACTGACACGAACCCACTGGTGAGTAGGTATGTCTATACTACAACTCTAAAGAAAACTACCTCCCAAACAAGAGGAACTGAGAACCACAGTAGCAGCTGAAATGCTAGAAAAATCTCCAGGAACAAACTAGCAGCACAGTCGGCTAAATACCTGTACCTGAGGTATTCAGAAAAAAAAGAACACCTCAGCAAAGCAACTATCAAAAGGAAAAGCAAAGATACAATAGATTCAAACAGGAATTAAGATCAGGTAAGGACAAGTAGAAATGAAGTAAACAAGTGCAGGAAAAGTAAGGTAAGAAAAACAGGTAAGAAAAATACTCATCAAAAGTGAGTAAGAAGGGGTGCACCAGGTGCACGAATGAAGCCAAGCTCCAAGAATCTCTGCAAGAAGGATTAGCACAATAACAATCCTAACATAGAGCTAGGGCGGAAAGAATCACTTAGTACTGGAGGTGGATAAAATCAGCAATAAGGGCCTAGGCTGGTGACCACATGTCAAACCAAGCCTATCAGGCCTAAATATCTTCTAGGTGCTGTGGCGGCGGTATCAGTCCAACTCAACCAAACAGCCCGTACTGCCTTAGCAAGACAAGAAGAAAATAGGGGTGGCGGCATCGGTCCAACTCTCCCCTAAATCACATCCTCCTCCAGTGCTAAGTGACTCGGGAAAACCCTTACCGGTGGTTTCATGAACCACCAAGAAGTCACACTAAATCCTAAACTCACTAGAGCAACCCACCTAGGAACCTTATATGCCAGAGGTCAAAACATCCAATTTGTCTAATCAAGCGGTTTGACACAAAATAAAAATAGAAAGTGATTTGATACAAAATATCTGCAGGCAGCTCGATACTAAATCTCGACCAATAGCTTGATATTAGGCACCTATAAGTAATTCGTGAACCAAACGTTTACCAATGATTAAATATCAAAACATACCTAATCAACTTGATACAAAGATATACATAATTAATTTGATACCTATCCACGCACGATTGATTTAATACCAAACATAAACGATTAACTAGATGCGAACATAAACAATTAACTTCATAATAAAACGAGTTGGTCTTGGTTTACACCCATGGAAAAACCACGCTCTATAAACTAGATATGAAATGGACGAGGTTCTAACAAGCCATTACTACTAACCCTTTAGACAAGTTCTAACTGAAATTAATGAACAAGAGCTAACACATGAGCCTTCGAACTACACTCGCTCTGGGCAAGATCCAAAGCTACAGCAATTTAATGAAAAGAGCAAAGCTACAAGCTATATATTCGGTTTGGGCATTTTTTTGAACCAACATAAAGAACCTTTAAAGCTAAACTCTTTCCGACCGCAATTCAAACAAACAAGGGATTTGAACAAGAACAAGTTACTTTCCTTAACGTAATCCGGGCATGACTCAAAGTCCCAAAATACAACATTTAAACTAAATAATCATTTGGTATAAAATTCGATCTAACACTCCTAACCGTGAGACCGCGACATAGAACAAATGTGGATTAGCACCAAAAATTTCGGGTAACCAAAAGCTTAGGAGGGTTAGTTATGAAATCAAGCAAACCAAGGGGCACTACATTGAATCACTTTGGCAAGGGCGAGGGGGGGCGCACTTACCTTGGTTGTCTTCAAAATTTTCGGCCAAGCACCCTCTTCCCATCCGCCGGCCGCAAGCAACAAAATTACAGCAAGAAAAAAACCTGGACAAAATCTGGGCAATTCAAGATCGGGGAGAAGGAAGAACAAGGCGAACCCGCACCACCGATTCAGAAAAACAAATGGTGAAATCCCAAAATACTCACCTCGGAATGGAGATCGCGATGAGAGGAGTCCGGATCTGGCCTCAGAGGAAGGTTTCGCGGTCAGGATCCGGCGGGAGGGGCGGTCGGAGCAGGGCCGGCGTCCGTTTCTTCCTCTTCCGCACAGGGCTCGGGAAAGAGCACAGAAAAGGGGGGGGGAACCTAACGTAATATATATATTTATATGCTTATATCAATATTATACTACCTATAACTATTATATAAATATCGTACTACTTGCATAAATATTATACTACCTATTATAAGTATATATCCATATATACTTATATAAATATTATACTACCTAAAAAAATATTATCCTACCTATTAAGCCTATTGATTTAGTGGAACCTAATATTAACCAATATATAAGATCTCAAAACCAATCTTAACACTATAAAATTCTATGACTATATACTCACTAATTAATTACGAAAACCACCAACCACACTAGTTACGTACACTAATATTTATATATATACGTCTATTAACCTGCATCCGCGCGCACAAGTTCTACCCGCACGCACGCACGCGCAAGCGCACGTGCAATTACGCATCGGCTCGCCCAAACCGCTCGATGCGCCAAGAATGCATAAGCATGCAAATACGCTCGCATAAGGTGACGACTCGCTAACGAGCGACCGTCGGAACGACGCGAAAATTAATGCTCTCAGTTTTCGACCAAACTCGCGCCGTACCCAAATACTCGGGCTGCGAAAACAACGGCGAAGTCAGAAACAATTTCTGACGATCCCACACTCGGGCTAGCCTCGCCCGAAGCCAAAGCAGAAGGATTCCCTAAGAGGCTCAGCCGGGCCTCCAAAACAGACACCGGCTAGCTGGGGAAACCATACAACAGGCTATAACCTCTAAGAACACCTAACGAGGCACTCTAACAACGGCACAAGCCGGAAATGCGCCAACGTAACGCCAAAGGAATATTCAATCAATACCGAAAAACCGGGGGCGTTACACGCAGTCATCTTCGTAACTCCCAGGTGTACCGAATACCGGCTGTAGTGGGCCTCCGTCATGATATACTCCCGGACCTAGCCTACCTCTGGTATATAAACCCGTCCGCTGAAGCACACTAAGCCATCCCTCAACATGTAATATCCAGCAGTATCTGCCTCCAAGTCCCGGAATATCAGCTCCAATTTGGCATCCTGCCTCTTCCCATCTCTGACTCGGTCTCGAATGTCATCTGTGGCACTCATCGTAGCAAGATACTCCTTATAGAGCTCGGGGTCATAAGACGACACCAGCGTGATGTGCATATCTTCTAATCTCTGCACCAGCTCCATGGACATAATCTGGGGCTCAACACCGGAGGTAGTGGCTCTCCGACTACTCGCATCGGCTACCACATTCACCTTCCCTGGGTGGTAGTGCATCTCGTACTGGTAATCTGCTAGAAACTCCACCCATCTCCTCTGCCTGATATTCAGATTCTTCTGCGTGTCCACGTACTTCAAATTTTTGTGATCAGAGTATATGTCGCAGTGGACACCGTAGAGGTAGTGCCGCTAGGCCTTCAGAGCAAACAAGACCGCTCCCATCTCCAGTTCGTGCACCGAGTAGTTCTGCTCGTGCTTCTTCATCTGGCGGGAAGCATAAGCAATAACGTGGTCATTCTGCATCAGCACTGCACCCATGCCCTGGTAGGAAGCGTTGGTGTAGACCTGAAATTCATCCTTCTCCGATGTAAGGGCAAGGATAGGAGCCGAGGTGAGTCGATCCTTCAGCTCCTGGAAAGCCGTCTCACACTACGAGGTCCAGACTAAGGGCACATCCTTCTTCGTCAGAGATATGAGTGGGAGAGCAATTCGAGAGAATCTCTCCACGAACTTTCGGTAATAACCGGCAAGTCCTAGGAAACACCGCACGTTTGTAGCCATCTTCAGCGGCGGCCAATCCCGAACTGCCGGATTCTTAGCCGGGTATACTACCAATCCGGATCCACTGATAATGTGGACTAGGAAGGCCACCTCCTTCAATAAGAACTAGCACTTACTGAACTTTGCATAAAGGCGGTGCTCCCGCAGTCTCTCTAGAGTCAGTTCCAGATGCTGTGCGTGCTCATCCTCTGTCCTCGAGTAAATGAGCATGTCATCAATAAACACGATGACAAACACATCCAGATAAGGCTCGAACACCCGGTTCATGAGGCTCATGAACGTCGACGGTGCATTCGTGAGCCCGAAGGGCATCACGGTTAACTCGAACAAACCATATCTGCTACTAAAGACAGTCTTCAGAATGTAATCCTCCTGAATATGCAGCTGATAGTTGCCTGACCTCAAATCCAGCTTCGAAAAAAAATGCGCCCCCTCCAGCTGGTCAAACAACTCATCTATCTTTGGCAGTGGATAGGTATTCCGGACTATCAGTCTGTTCAGTGCTTGGGAGTCGATGCACAATCTGAGCGTCCCGTCCTTCTTCTTCAAAAATAAAACCGGAGCTCCCCATGGTGAGGAACTCGGTCTGACGAATCCTTCCTCCACCAGTTCCTACTGCTGACTCCGAAATTCCGCCAACTCCTTTGGGGCAATCCGATAAAGTGCTCTAGATACCGGCTTAGCCCCCGGTACCAACTGGATCTGGAAGTCCTTCTCCTGGTGCGGAGGCAGTCCTGGTAGCTTCTCTAGGAATACGTCGGCATAATCCCGAACCACTGGAATGCTGGTTATCTGATCCTGGGTCTCCTTCATCTCAAACAACACCTGATACACCTCATTCCCCTGTAGGTGGGCCTTGACGGCCTGAATAGTGGAGAGTAGGTAACGAGAGATAAGAGTGGTACCTTTGAAGGTCGCGTAGGTGTCGCCATATCGTAGCACATCCCTCCTTGCCAGGCAAACAATCTAGGCATGATTCCAGACGAGCCATGTCATGCCCAAGATAAGGTCGAAGCCCGACATTATCAAGGTCGTTACAGGAGCCTCGAGCGTCAAGCCGTGTATGGTCACTTTCAGGAGGCACTTCTCGGTAGACTGGATCTCCATCCCGTTGGGAAGACGCACCCTCTTGGTGACTCCCGTATAGTACCGAAACTGGTCTAGATCCTTGACAAAGTCATCCAAAACGAAGTTGTGTGTTACCCCTGTGTCGAAAAGGGTATAAGCAGGTTTGCCGCATACCATCAGTATTCCTAAATATATTAGAAAAATCTTAGCTCTAAGGTTTTCTAGCCTAGGTTGTATAGTTGTTCTACTAGTTCTCAATAAGGAAGGTAGCAAAATAGTAAATAAAGTACTCTCATACCTGCTATAAAACTGTTCGGGTTCCGGGGCTGTGCAAGATCCAGAGCATACATCTGCTCCCTGTTCAGCCTGCGGTCATTGCCCTGACATCCACGTCCTTGACCTCCTAGCTGCTGAGCTGGTGGGCCACCTCGAGCTGCTAGTGGGGGCCCACCCCTCATAGGTCATTTGGCCTGAATGTGCCCTGGCTGGTGATAATAGTAACACACATGCGGGGGAGGTGGTCCCTCCCCTAGCCTCGACACCTCCCACATCTGTAGTGGCTGTGGGGCTAGAACTGCCTGCTCCCTCTGCTCCTGCCTTTCTTCCTAACGGGGTCGATCCCCGTTCCTTCTCTCTCCCATGACCTGACCTCTCTGCTGGTCCCTTCTTCCTCCAAGGACTGCATCATCCCCGGGCCTCTTCCTGCCTAGAACAGCGGGCTGGTCTGCCTCCAGCTTCTTCGCCATCTCCAAGATTCGGCTCATAGTCCCATCATATACAAATAGCAGGGCCTTCCTCAGGTCATCACGGAGGCCCATATAAAACCTCTTGGCATAGCCCGCCTCATCCAGCTAATATGAGTATGCAAACCGGGCAAAATGTGTGAACTCCCGGTGGTATTCCAGCACCGTCCTGTTGCCCTGCTTCAACTGCAGGAACCAATCCTTCATCTCATCTCTTACAGGCTGCAGCACAAAGTGCACAAGCAACGCCGCCATGAACTCCTCAAAGTAATTTCTGTGGCGTCCAATCCCGCATAAGTGGTGTCCATCACTGACTTCCACCATCTCTGTGCGTGTGACTCCAAACAGGAGATGACCAGAGATACGGCCATATCCGTCGGGCACCGTATCCCCACCAGCATCTCGTACATGTTGTCTAACAACTCCTCCGTGCGTACTGCCATCTCCGTCCCGATGTATGATGGGCGAGCAAGGCCTCAGAATACACTCAGACAGTTTGCTCTGGGGTTTCGCTGAAGAGCCAGAGCCTGCTGTGTCCTGAATGCCTTCAGTATGGAAGTCAAGGTCTGCCCTTCCTCTGTTTGCTGAAACGGAGTCGGAGCTGGCGGGGGTGGAGCCATATTCGGGGCCGGAGGTGTCCTTTGCTGCGGGGTAGGGTTCATTGCAGGCTATAAAAGACAAGCTTCTTTTTGTAAGGTGACCTATAAAACTTTGTTATGAGTGAACATTTGCATGTGATTCCACCCATGGGCACACCATTGCTTCCGCTGCTAGTTTGTCCTCAAACTAAGACCGTGCGGGGTGTCCCAGTGGTTGTGGACTACTTCTTGTCGGATCGAGGTTCGGCTCTGATACCACCTATAAGGACCCCCCCTTTATTTTCAACTTCGGGGTCTTAGGCCCAGTATAACACCCCCATCCATCGTATGGCATATAGCAGAAGGTCCAGCTGGAACCCGATGCCATATACCACGGACAGTTAGAAGGGTTACATAAGATTATCAAAAATCAACTATAACTACTCGCCCTAACTCAGAGCATTCTAGCGGAAGCTTTTAAATAGTTTGAAAGAACCCATAATTGAATAACAACTATCATGAATGTCCACTTACCACCATAGGAATGAAATAACAAATACACTAAAAGTACTTGGCCTTATGGCCTTACAAGAGTTCACTTAACAAAGTAATGTTTTATATACATCGGCTCGCAGGCCGACCACACATGTCAAAAATTAAAACAACAATTCGCTTTGGCCTTCGAGGGCCAGCTCAGCAGCATGGGCTTCAGCCCGCTATTTGGTACCTGGCTTCGCAGTACATGCAAGCAACATTTCACTGCACGGTGGCAAACAAAGCAACGGTCAGCTAAAGCTGGCCAAATTATAATCACCCCGCCCCTTACTCGGGACATCGGTGCTCCTTCCCTGCATTTCATTATCCTAGCTAAACAATAAAGTGCAAACATACTTCGCCATAGGTGTAGGCTCGCATGGCCAAACACCTCGTGCAGTCAGGGCACATTTTCGGTGAATCCGGTCAATTCCATGGCTTCACCACCATCCCCGGGATGGCAACATCGTGAGCATTTTAGTCTTTCTGACCACCGTCTAAGACTCCCGACTATGCCAACGACCAGTTCCACTTTTGGTCCTCTAGCACCGAACTACATAGCCCAGGTCCGCTAACACTTACACGTTGCTCACTCCGCCTAATCACTTTAAGATGTACGCGCGGGCCAAGCTTCTCCCAGATCCTAATACATTCCCAATCATCACATAACCCAGTTATGTACAAGGCTGGCTCCCCGACTGCCAAGTTAGCAGAACTACCTTTTCGCTCAGTTTTCTGGGTACGCCTTAGAGTTAATTCCCAAGGATCCCTGCTGCAATCTACCATGTAGAAACACGGAAAACACATAGCACAGAGTCTTCTTCGACAATCCATACAATATGCAACATCACTGATCCAGACCAACACGTCCGGGTAGGCTTCACACACAATGTCTATGTCCATACTTCGATTCTGGACTCTATATGGAACACAAGGGGGACTATTCACATCTACCCCAAGGAACACTGCACACTCACCGCACACTCGTTGTAGCAGGTTTCCTATATAGAAAGTAAGAGAGCTTCATATGCTTAAGTAGAGAATCGTTACCCTTGAAGTTCGCTTTTGCACCATGGAAATCTATCCGGATGGAAAGCTTCGCATGGGAAATTCCTCCGCGGATCTGGTATCGATTATCGACTCGGTGCTCCGATGCTCCGTCAGCGGCCGGATTCCTCCTCTTCCTTCCTCAACCAGTCTCTCCTCTCTCTAACTCCTTAGAAAAAGAATGCTTAAGAGATAATGAGGAATTAATCCTCTATTCCCGACCTTATTAAAGCAGGAACACATCTGTGCCGTCAGATCTTATTTAAAGAAAACGAATGGCTCGAATTCGCCTGAAATCTCTCAATCCTGGGCCGAACACGACCTTGCACACAGCCGTGTTACAGGCCGTGTGCCCCGATCCAGGCACGATCGTCGAGCACAAAAAAAGACAAGGGTTGAGACACGCCCGTGTCTCAACCTGACACGCCCGTGTTGGGTCCCGACACGCCCGTGGCCTTGGGGCGTGTCACAGATAAACGCCATGCCAACCGTCACGTCGCTTGGTGGACACGGGTGGTGACACGGGTATGGACATGCCCATGGTACGCTTGACAAGCCCGTGTCACTACTGTTCATAGTCGTGTTTCTTGTCGTGTCCTTTACTGGACATAGCCTGCCAACACAGAGAAAGACACGGCCTTGGACACACCCGTGTCCCAGGATGTGTCCCCTATATAGGCACCAAAAATTCCTTAGGACGCGACCGGTTCGATTACAATTTTCAGGGCGTTACAAATCTCCACCCCTTAAAAGAATTTCGTCCCAAAATTATGTAAAGGTACACAAAACTTAAATGTTACCTGAGTGGAATAACTCAGGGTATTCCTCCAATATAGTCTGCTCTCACTCCCATGAAAGCTCCTCACGTCCGCAGTTATCCCAACGGACTTTAACCATTCAGATTTCCTTATTGCGGAGTCGTTTGACTTCAAAATCTTCAATACATACTGGCTTGAACTTTGTCGTCAATCCGTTATCAACCGACACTTGATCGAACGCAACGACCTGCGAAGGATCTTGATCTGCCTTCTGCAAGACCGATATGTGGAACACATCGTGTAGCCCACTCAATTCCTATGACAACTTTAGTCGATATGCTGCTTCGCCAACTCACTCTAGCATCTCAAATGGTCCAAGGTATCTCGGACTCGGCTTCTTCAGGCGTTGAACCTGCGAGACACCCTTGAATGGCTTGATTTTCAAATACACCCAGTCGCCAAAACCGAACTCCACATTCCTATGCTTGGCGTTATAGTATTTTGCCTGCTGAGGGTTAAAACTCGCGGCGCCCCGCGGGTGCGGGGTTGATTATTAAATAAAAAGCGGTGGTTATATTTATTAGAAAGAAAGGCGGGGCGCGCAGATTTATTTGATATAAAAAAGGGTTGAAGCCGAGTTTTAACGAGAGGGAGGCAAGTGCACCTATCGCGTGTAGTATAGGATATTACGGTGTGGAATATCGGAGTCGTATTGTTCTCGGGGTCGGCTTAGCTATTTCTACTCTTTCCCTGAAATACCTATTATGTTACCGATAATATTTTAGGTTTGGTTATAAAAATGAAAATGGCAAAAAAACATAAAAAGTGCATAATAATAATAAAGCATAATAATGAAAAGCTTGAAATAAATGCAGCAGGAAATTAATAAAGTGCAGAAAATAAAGTGTAGAAGGCCGATGAAGAACTTAGCGCGACGATACAAAAGAGAAGTGAACTAAAATAAACTTTTAATAAAAAGAGATCCTAAATTTCAAATTAATTATGGCGGAGACTTGGCCGTGGAGGTTCCACAAAAATGAGCACACCTATAGCTAGGTAATATCGCTCACCTGAATGTTAAGACTATTTGACCGATCGTTAGACCGACAAAGGATTCCTCTTAACGCCCGCATTACGCTAAGAACCCCGCTATTGGGTGGGGAACCCAATCCGGTAGAGTCACGCGCCTCCTCTCTCGAGGGTTAGCGCGGAGCTCTCTTTACCCAAGGGTGATCGGTCCATACGCATGGCCTCTCAGCATTGCGTATGGATAACCGAAATAGAGCCTGTACATCGATATGCGGTCCTACGCGTCGTTAACCCGGGGAAAACCTTAAGAAATTTAATTAAACTAAAAAACAGGACCTTTAATTATTTAAAGCTACTTTATTTGTCCCACTGCTCTTCGATATTGAGGGCTAAGGGCGGTTAGCCACTCATCGGAATGTGGACACTTACGCTAGAAAGCGATAAAAGAAAGCTGTAAAGAAAGCAGTAAAGAAAGCAGTAAAGGAAATCAGTAAAGGAAAGCAGAAAATTGCGAGTCCCGGCTCAAGCGAGTGGGCGGGAGAAGAAAGCAGTAAATGTGAATCCCGGCTCAAATGAGTGGGCAGGGGTAAATTTATCTCATACACACACACACTCTACTTGAAAGTAAAACACATCCACACACACAAAGTTTTCCTACTCAAGTGAGTAGGAAGAAAAATGAAAGCAATAAAAAGACAAATCCCACTCAAACGAGTGGGCGGGAAAAGAAAGCAGAGCGCCATTTAACTCTTAGCAAGTAGGCCGAAATAGATGCGTACACACACACGCACACTACGGAAGTTTAAATAAAGCTATAAAGCTAACTCATACACGCACACACACTTGCAAAAATAAGGAAAAGCAAAGTTGCAGGAAAATTAAAACAACTTCATTTCTACCGCTAGAATGCGGTAGAAATGCATAAAAAAACAAAATAAAAATTAAACGGAGCGTAAAGTTTTGCAAATAAATGCAAAAGTGAAGTTGGCGAAAAAATTAAAACGACTATATTTTTATTCTTATATTTTTATAAAAACTCCTAAAAAGTGAAAATAAAGCTAAAAAAGACGAAAAGTTTTACATTCCTAAAGAGCCTAAGTTAAAGAAAATAAAAACGAACACCTTGAAAGTGGTTTTTATAAGGCTATAAGAATGAAAATAAAGCTAAAAATAGAAACCTAAACCTAAACAAGTGTAGAGAATGAAAACAAAATTGGCGGCGTAATTGATAGAAATGCGGAAAATTTCCTAAGCTAAGCTAAGTTATGAAAGCTTTAAATGAAGAAAACATAAAGAGAAAAACACAAAAAAGGGAATGAAAAATCACTTAAGTAGGGTGCTTCCAAATGAAAATTTCATACCATGCAAAGAGAGAAAAAAACTAACATTGTATTAAATAAAAAGGGATTACAAAGAAGTTAAAACAAGAAAGCTAATACAAACTAAGAGAGATAGAGGGAGAAATTCTCCTTACATAAGCATTAAAAGCCATTTGGGCAGCACCTCCCCTAAGCAAAATGGTCAAAAAGTTGACAAGAAAAGCTTTCTAAAAGCTTTTATTTATAGACAATTTTTCGGGCTAGACAAGCCCTAGGTCATGGGCGTGACAGGAGGCGTTTCTGTCAGAGCCGTGTTTGACTTGGCGACTTTGGCTAGCTGGCTTCGTTCTGGAAGGTTCGGGAAGAGACACGTGTCTGTCACGGGCGTGACAGGTGTCAGACACGGGCATGACGGGGGGCGTGACTTGGACAGCTGGCAGTTCATATGTCGGCAGCATTGAGTGTTGAAAAAGCATTGAGTGCCGACATCGACACGGGCTTGACGGGCTTCGACGCGGGCGTGACTTGATGGCGTTGAGTGTTGAATAGTATAATCGTTGAGTGTCGACTGGCGGAAGGCGTTGAGTGCCTTACACGGGCGTGTCGTGCATGGTCACGGGCGTGATAGGTCAAAAATTGACCTTTTCTGAAAAAATTCAGAAAACAAAAATAAGCTAAGTTAGTATAATTTTTACAAAAAGAAGCATTTTATTGAATAAAACAAACTAAAAACTTTAAAACTAAACAAAAATGACTTAAATAAAATACAAAAATATAGGTATATTTACAACTCATCAAATACTCTCATACTTAAGCTTTTGCTATTGCAGAGCAAAAGTTGGAGATGAACCTATAAAGAATAAAAAAGAATCCTAAATTTAACTAACGCTTAATTTAATTGTAAGAAAGATCGAAATAAATTTCCGGTGTTTTGGAATTAAATCTTAACTTATGAAAATGTTATAAATAGTGGAACTATTTCAAGAAATACTTCTAAATGGAAAAAAAGAAAGCGAAAATTATTATTTTTAGTTTAACAAAAATGGATTAAAATTATTGAAAAACTTTAGTTAAAAAGAAATTTATAGGAAATAATTCAATTTAAAAATTATGCTCTCAAAAAGATTTAGATTAATTCTAGAATCATGAAAATTAGGCTAAGTGGATTGATAGTTATGAAGAGAGCTTTGATTTTTGAGGCGAGGTAATTTTTTCTCGAACCTCCATAATTTTTTTGAATAATTAGGAAAATGAAATCTTATTTTCCTAACATTTTTTTTTCTTGTCTTCATAAAAAAAATAAATAAACCCAATGAATATGTATGAGAGTAGTGAATTTTATCCTCTTACTCCGTAACATATAATTTTTTTATTTATTGGATGCCTATGTTTACGGGACGAAATCTTATTCTCATTGACATAAGATCTTTTAAAGGTGAAAGCGGGAAATCATACCGATTAAGGTATGAAAAAAAAAGAGTGGACGGTTTTTTTTTTCTAAAAGAAAACTAGAGTTTAATAAAAAAATTGAGAACAACCTCTTTAATTTGAACGTTCCTACGTTTCTAAAAGCATAAATAGAAATAATATAAAATCCATAAATGTTATTTTCTAGCATAAATATGTGCTTTATTTCAAAAAATAAGAAGTGAAATGAGAAACATAAGTTCCCTATAATAAGAAAAAGACATTAAAAATTCTTTAAAATCTTAACCCCAGAAATCTAAGTCTATCGAGTTACATTTAATAAACAAATAGTAAATAATGAATTAATTAAAATTTGCTTAAAACTAAAATCGAAACGATTATTTTGGAGAGCAAAGAGGTTAAGAATTTAGGTATTCGATTTATTTAATTCTAAATAAAATAAAAAAATGTGATTTTTTGGAATTTTTCTAAATTTTTTTATATTTTGGGGTTATTTTCATTTTTTTTGGAAATTTTTAGAGGTTACAATAAATTTTTTTGTTTTCTTGTGAGTTATACTAATTTTTTTTTTAGTTTTTTGAATTATGGATATATTTTCAAGAAGAGAGAGAAAATTTTTACAAGATAGGAAAGAGAAGGGAAAAAAGACGAGAATATTTACACAAAATATTATTACAAAGTAAAAAAAAACATGATCGCCCGCGAACAGACTTTTATTTGGGTGGTTGGTTCGATGAGTCGAACGTCGCGGAGTGATGTTTCATTTTTTTGAGAGTTTTAAATTTTTTATTATTATAAAAACATGAAATTTTTTTGGAGTTTTAAATTTTTGCAATTTTTTTTTGGTGTTTTTGATTGGGTGCAAAAAATAAAAGAGCAGAAAATAAGAAACACCCACATACTTAAGTCCAACATTGTCTCCAATGTTGCACTAAGTATGAGAAATGATAATTAAATACTAACAGTTATGTACAAAAAATAAAAACAGGGGTTCATAAAACTTCCTTAAACCGCGTTCGGGGAGGCCCGTTAAGTTAAGACCTGCAAAAGTTTAGAAGAAATAGCAAAAAAAATATAACATAAAAATGAAAAAGGTAAGTTCGGCGAAAAGTGTGCGGGTGATAGGGGGCAAGTGAGTGTGACTCGTAAGCTAACGTCTTAGCTATGTGAGTGTGACAGATATGCGTTCCCCTAGCGCTCACAATAGTGAAGCGCACCGAAGAGACAAAATAAGTATATAATAATTTTTATTTTTTAGATTTTTAGTTGTTTTTAGTGTTTTTTTTAGTTTTTTAATTTTTTGATTTTTTAGATTTTTAAGTTTTTTTTTTAGTTTTTGATTTTTGAAAATAAAAAATAAAAAAATAAAATGAAAATAAGATAGGCATACAAAAGAAAAATGAAAGATATATTTTTTTGTGTTGAATAATTTTAATTTTTTGATGAAAATAAAATTTTTCATCACTTTTTTTTTAGATTTTTAAGTTTTTTAATTTTTTTAAGTTTTTTTTTGTTTTTTAATTTTTGATTTTTGAGATGTTAAGTTTTTTAGTTTTTTTTTATTTTTAAAGTTTTTTAGTTTTTAAGTTTCTGATTTTTTTATTTTTATTTTTAAGTATTTATTATTATTATTATTGATACTATTATTATTATTAATAATATGATGATATATTATTTTGGTTGATCATTTTTTTAAAAATAAAAGGTAAAATTAATAGTTTTCAGGAATTCAAAATAGTAAAACGAAAATTTTTCCCGACAACGGCGCCAAAAACATGATGGTTAAAATTCGCGGCGCCCCGCGGGTGCGGGGTTGATTATTAAAGAAAAAGCGGGGGTTATATTTATTAGAAAGAAAGGCGGGGTGCGCTGATTTATTTGATATAAAAAAGGGTTGAAACCGAGTTTTAACGAGAGGGAGGCAAGTGCACCTATCACGTGTATTACAGGATATTCCGGTGTGGAATATCGGGGTCGTATTGTTCTCGGGGTCGGCTTAACTATTTCTACTCTTTCCCTGAAATACCTATTATTTTACCGATAATATTTTAGGTTTGGTTATAAAAATGAAAATGAGAAAAAAACATACAAAGTGCATAATAATAATAAAGCATAATAAAAAAAAGCATGAAATAAATACAGCAGGAAATTAATAAAGTGCAGAAAATAAAGTGCAGAAGGCCGATGAAAAACTTAGCGCGACGATACAAAAAGAGAACTGAACTAAAATAAACTTTTAATAAAAAGAGATCCTAAATTTCTAATAAATTAAGGCGGATATTTGGCCGTGGAGGTTCCACAAAAATGAGCACACCTATCTTTAGGTAATATCACTCACCTGAATGCTAAGACTATTCGACCGATCGTTAGACCGACGAAGGATTCCTCTTAACGCTCGTATTACGCTAAGAACCCCGCTATTGGGTGGTGATGAGTTGTAAATATACCTATATTTTCGTATTATATTTAAGTTGTTTTTGTTTATTTTTGTCTATTTTTGTTTGTTTAATTTAATAAAATACTTCTTTTTTGTAATTTTTATTTCTAACTTAATCTTTTTTATTTTCTACATTTTTTGCAGGAAAAATAATTTTTCTGACCTGTCACGCCCGTGACCATGCCCGACACGGGCGTGTCTGGTACTCAACGCCTTCCGCCAGTCAACACTCAACGATTTCACTGTTCAACACTCAACACTGTCCCGACACGCCCTAGTCACGCCCGTGTCCAAGACCAGTCACGCCCGTTTTCGATGTCGACACTCAACGCTTCGTCAATTGTCAATGCTGCCGACATCGAGCTGCCAACTGTCCAAGTCACGCCCCCAGTCACGCCCGCGACTGACTCATGTCAAGCCCGTAACATGGGGCGTGACGGTCACATTTTCAGCCGAAGTCAACTTTCCAGTAAAATCACCCGATCAGGTCTTGTACAGTAGTGACACGCCCCCTGTCACGCCCTAGTCACGGGCGTGACCAAACCGAAAAATTTATCTATAAATAAAAGCTTTCAGTAATCTTTTCTTGTCCACTTTTTGGTCCATTTTGCTTAGGGGAGGTGCTGCCCATTTGGATTCCATGCTAATGTAAGGAGAATTTCTCCCCCCCCCCTCTCTCTCTTAGTTTGTATTAGGTTGTTTATTTTAGCTTTTCATGTAATAGCTTTTTATTAAATGAAATGTTAGTTTTTTTTCTCTCTTCGCATGGCTTGGAATTCAATTAAGCTCCCTAACTTAAGTGATTTTTCGTTCTTTTTTTTGTTCTTTTTATGTTTTCTTCATCTTTATAGCTTTATAACTTAGTTTAGTTTAGGAATTTTACGGCATTTCTAGCCGTTATAATGCCCATTTTATTTTCATAATCCGCACTTGTTTAGGTTTAGCTTTTTTTTTCCTTATTTTCATTCTTAAGGGTTTATAAAAACACCTAAAAAAGTGTTATTTTCAATTTTCTTTAACTTAGGCTCTTTAGGATTGTAAACCTTTTCATCTTTTTTAGCTTTATTTTCACTTTTTAGGAGTTTTTATAAAAATACAAAAATGAAAATATGCTCGTTTTTATTTTCCGAGCACTTAGCTTTTCGTTTTAATTTTCAAAACTTTTTACCCGTTTAATTTTTATTTCGTCTTTTTACGCATTTCTACCACATTCTAGCGGTAGAAATGCAGTCGTTTTAATTTTTCAGCAACTTTATTTTTCTTATTTTTGTAAGTGTGCGTGCGTGTATAAGTTAGTTTTATAGCTTTATTTCATTTCTGTAGAGTGCGTGTGTGCGCATGCATTTATTTCTGCCTACTCGTTAAGAGTTAAATGGCGCCCTGCTTTCATTTCCCGCCCACTTGTTTGAGTGGGACTTATTTTTTATTGCTTTCATTTTCTCCTACTCACTTGAGTAGGAAACTTTGCGTGCGTGTGTGTGTTTCATTTATGTAGAGTGCGTGTGTGTGTTTTAATTTCAAGTACAGTGCGTGCGTGTATGAGATAAGTTCACCCCCGCCCACTCATTTTAGCCGGGATTTGAATTTATTGCTTTCTTCAGCCCTACTCGTTTGAGTAGGACTCTCAATTTCCTGCTTTCTTTACTGCTTTCCTTTACTGCTTTTTTACTGCTTTCTTTATTGCTTTCTAGCATAAGTGTCCCCATTCCGATGAGTGGCTAACCGCCCTTAGCCCTCAATATCGAAGAGCATTGGGACAGATAAAATTGCTTTAAATAATTAAAGGTCCTGTTTTTCAATTTAATTAAATTTCTTAAGGTTTGCCCTGGGTTAACGACGCGTAGGACCGCATATCGATGTGCGGGCCCTATTTCCGTTATCCATACGCAATGCCGAGAGGCCGTGTGTATGGACCGATCACCCTTGGGTAAAGAGAGCTCTGCGCTAACCCTCAAAAGAGGAGGCGCGTGACTCTACCGGATTGGGTTCCCCACCTAATAGCTGGGTTCTTAGCGTAATGCAAGCGTTAAGTGGAATCGTTCGTCGGTCTAATGATCGGTCGAATAGTCTTAGCGTTCAGGTGAGCGATAGTCCTAGAGATAAGTGAGCTCATTCCTTTGGAACCTCCACGACCGAGTCTCCGCCTTAATTAATTTGAAATTTAGGATATCTTTTTATTAAAATTTATTTTAGTTCAGTTCTCTTTTTGATATCGTCGCGCTAAGTTCTTCATCGGCTTTCTGCTTTATTTATATTTCGTGCACTTTATTTCCTGTTATTATTATTATGCATTTTTTATATTTCTTTGCCATTTTCATTTTTAAAACCAACACTAAATATTATCGGTAAAATAATAAGCTTTTAGGGAAAGAGTATAAATAGCTAAGCTGGCCCCGAGAACAATACGACCCCGATATTCCTCCACATGGGAATATCTTGTACTACTCGCGATAGGTGCACTTGCCTACCTTTTGTTAAAACTCGGTCTTAAACCCTTTTTTATATAAAATAAATCCGCGCGCCCCGCCTTTCTTTCAAATAAACATAACCACCGCTTTTCCTTTTAATAAATAAACCAAACCCATACCCGCGGGGCTCCGCGAGTTTTAGCCATCAGGTGGGGAACCCAATCCAGTAGAGTCACACGCCTCCTCTCTCGAGGGTTAGCGCGGAGCTCTCTTTACCCAAGGGTGATCGGTCCATACGCACGGCCTCTCAGCGTTGCGTATGGATAACAGAAATAGAGCCCGTACATCTATATGCGGTCCTACGCGTCGTTAACCCGGGGCAAACCTTAAGAAATTTAATTAAACTGAAAAACAGGACCTTTAATTATTTAAAGCAACTTTATCTGTCCCAATGCTCTTCGATATTGAGGGCTAAGGGCGGTTAGCCACTCATCGGAATGGGGACACTTACGCTAGAAAGCGATAAAAGAAAGCTGTAAAGAAAGCAGTAAAGAAAGCAGTAAAGGAAAGCAGAAAATTGCGAGTCCCAGCTCAAGCGAGTGGGCGGGAGAAGAAAGCAGTAAATGTGAATCCCGGCTCAAATGAGTGGGCGGGGGTAAATTTTTCTCATACACGCACACACTCTATTTGAAAGTAAAAGACACCCACGCACACAGTGTTTTCCTACTCAAGTGAGTAGGAAGAAAAATGAAAGCAATAAAAACACAAGTCCCACTCAAACGAGTGGGCGGGAAATGAAAGCAGAACGTCATTTAACTCTTAACGAGTAGGCCGAAATAGATGCGTACGCACACACGCACTCTACGGAAGTTGAAATAAATCTATAAAGCTAACTCATACACGTACGCACACTTGCAAAAATAAGGAAAAGCAAAGTTGCAGGAAAATTAAAACAACTGCATTTCTACCGCTAGAATGCGGTAGAAATGCATAAAAAGACAAAATAAAAATTAAACGGAGCGAAAAGTTTTTCAAATAAATGCAAAAGTGAAGTTGGCGAAAAATTAAAACGACTATATTTTCATTCTTATATTTTTATAAAAACTCCTAAAAAGTGAAAATAAAGCTAAAAAAGACGAAAAGTTTTACATTCCTAAAAAGCCTAAGTTAAAGAAAATAAAAACGAACACCTTGAAAGAGGTTTTGATAAGGCTATAAGAATGAAAATAAAGCTAAAAATAGAAACCTAAACCTAAACAAGTGCGGAGAATGAAAACAAAATGGGCGGCGTAACGGCTAAAAGTGCGGAAAATTTCCTAAGCTAAGCTAAGTTATGAAATCTTTAAATGAAGAAAACATAAAGAGAAAAACACAAAAAAGGGAACGAAAAATCACTTAAGTAGGGTGCTTCCAAATGAAAATTTCATACCATGCAAAGAGAGAAAAAAACTAACATTGTATTAAATAAAAAGGGATTACAAAGAAGTTAAAACAAGAAAGCTAATACAAACTAAGAGAGAGAGAGGGCGAAATTCTCCTTACATAAGCATTAGAAGCCATTTGGGCAGCACCTCCCCTAAGCAAAATGGTCAAAAAGTGGACAAGAAAAGCTTTCTGAAAGCTTTTATTTATAGATAATTTTTTGGGCTTGACACGCCCTAGGTCACGGGCGTGACAGGGGGCGTGTCGGTCAGAGCCGTGTTTGACTTGGCGACTTTGGCTGGCTGGCTTCATTCAGGAAGGTTCGGGAAGAGACACATGTCTGTCACGGGCATGATAGGTGTCAGACACGGGCGTGATGGGGGCGTGACTTGGACAGCTAGCAGTTCTGATGTCGGCAGCGTTGAGTGTTGAAAAAGTGTTGAGTGCCGACATCGACACGGGCGTGAATGCATTCGACACGGGCGTGACTTGATGGCGTCGAGTGTTGAACAGTAAAATCGTTGAGTGTCTACTGGCGGAAGGCATTGAGTGTCTGACACGGGCGTGTCGGGCATGACAGGTCAAAAATTGACCTTTTCTGAAAAATTCAGAAAACAAAAATAAGCTAAGTTAGTATAATTTTTACAAAAAGAAGCATTTTATTGTATAAAACAAACTAAAAACTATAAAACTAAACAAAAAAAACTTAAATAAAATACAAAAATATAGGTATATTTACAACTCATCACCTGCCTGTCCTGAGCGATCTTCAACCATTCCTGAATTATACGTATCATTGAAGTTATGTCTTCCTCCGCTTGATGTTTGTATAACTTAGACTCGCCTGTCTCTAACCAAGACAATGACGTGCGACACTTTCTCCCATACAAGGCCTCGAAAGGAGCCATTCCAATACTCGCTTGATAGCTCTTGTTATATGCAAACTCCATCATGTACAGGTGGTCTTCCCACTGCTTTCCGAAATCCAAGACGCACATGCGGAACATGTCCTCCATCGTCTTGTTTACCCTCTTGGTCTGACCATCTGTCTGCGGATGAAAGGCTGTGCTGAAACACAGCCTAGTTCCCAACAACCTATGTACCAGCCTTCAGTCATTTGACGTGAAGCGTCCATCTCGGTCACTAACAATACTGCGGGGCACACCATGCAATCGTACAATATTATCTAAATAAAGCTTGGCTAACTTTTCCACTAGATCTTCCTTCCTATTCGGAATGAAGTGCGACACTTTTGTCAATCTAATAATGACCACCCAGATGGCGTTGTTTCCCCTCTACGACTTTGGCAAACTATGCAAAAAATCCATAGAAATGTCGTCGAATTTCCACTCCGGGATAGGCAAGGACTTCAAGAAACCTCCGGGCTTCTGACAATCCGTCTTCACCACGGCACATGTTTGGCACTTGGCCATATACAGTGCTACATTCGTCTTTAATCCTGGCCACAAGAACAACTTCTTCATGTCTTTATACATCTTCGTGCTCCCCGGGTAGATTGAGTACTTGGTATGATGAGACTCATACATCAACTCCTCCCGAAGATTATCCGCACTAGGGATGCATAGGTGACCGTCCCTCCTCAGCAGCCCATCCTCAACAGCAAATTGGGAATTTGACCCATCCAAAGATTCATATAAGATCTGCTTCATGCTGCTATCCTAAACCAAAGCCCGCCGAATCCTATCAGCTAGGTCATACTGTACCTCTGTCCAATAAAATTTTGCATCGGCACTAGTCTTCTTGTCAACGCAAGAGATCTCTAGTGCCTCCAAATCAAGGACCAAACTCTCACCATGTACCGTCAACCAGTTTGTCTGCGCAGGAGCCCTATGACTTAATGCATCCGCCACTACATTTCCTTTCCAAGGCACTTAATGTATCTCGAATGTGTAGTCCCCCAGGAACTCCATGCACCTCCCCTGCCTAATGTTCAAGTCCTTCTTATCTAACAAGTACTTCAGGATCTTATGATCGGTGTAGATATCGAACTTCACACCGTACAGGTAGTGCCTCCACAGCTTCAGAGCAAATATTATGGCTGCTAATTCCAAGTCATGGACTGGATAGTTCCTCTCGTGAACCTTCAATTATCGCGAACCATAGGCTATCACGCTCCCACGCTGTAGCAGAACACAGCCCAAACCACTGCCCGAAGCATCACTATAGATTTAAAACCCTTTGGTCCCACTCGACGAACGTAAAATATGCGTCGTGGTCAACCACCTCTTTAATTCTTCAAAAGCCTGCTCGCACTCTAGCGACCACATAAACTTTTGATCCTTCCTTGTCAACGTCGTGAGTGGTAGCGCTATCTGCGAGAAGTTCTCTACAAAGCGCCTGTAATAGCCAGCAAGCCCCAGAAAGTTCTTGACTTCTGCCACTGTAGTCAACACATGCCACTCCCGTATCGCCACTAACTTTGTCGGATCCACCGCTATCCCTTATCCACTAACAATATGACCAAGGAACGCTACCGAGGATAACCAGAACTCATACTTGGAGAACTTAGCATACAACTGATTCTTCCTCAATGTCTCCAACACCATATGTAGATGCTTGTAGTGATCATCCTCACACTGCGAGTACACCAAGATATCGTCGATAAATACTATCACGTAACGGTCCAGGTACTCTCTAAACGTCCTGTTCATCTGATACATAAACATGGATGGCGCATTGGTCAACCCAAATAGCATGACCGTGAACTCGTAATGCCCAAACCACGTGCTGAACGCTGTCTTTGGGATGTCGCTTTCCCTAATCCTTAATTGGTAGTATCCAGATTTTAGATCTAATTTCGAATATACTGTTGACCCAAACAACTGATCAAATAGATCGTCAATCCTTGGTATCGAATACTTATTCTTTTTCTTAAGCTTGTTTAACTCCCGATAGTCAATACAGAGTTGCAAGCTCCCATCCTTCTTCTTAATGAAGAGGACCGGTGCGCTCTAAGGCGACGAACTTGGACGCATATACCCTTGTTCCAACAACTCTTGTAGTTGAACCTTCAGCTCCGCCATCTCCTTAGGCACTATCCGATACTGAGAGCATGATACTGGTTTAGCACCCGACACCAGCTCATTTGTAAAATCAATCTCCCGCTGAGGAGGGGCTCCAGGGAGATCGTCTGGAAACACATCAGGATACTCAGACACAATTGAAATACTACCCAGAATAGGTTTAGTCATTGAAGCCTGCACTAATGTGACAAACATCTCTGCCCCAGACCGAACTGCCTTAATCACCTGAAGAGACGACATCAAAATCTTGCTCGACCCTTTCATGCCCGCAAACGTAGTCTATCGATTAGTATTCAGTCCCAACTTAACTTCCTTTCGGTTGCAATCAATGCATGCTCGCTGCTCTGAGAGCCGGTCCATACCAAAGATTACGTCGAACTCCACTAACGGCAGTACAGACGCTTGCAATTCAAACTCCTGATCCCTAATTCGTATCTTTACCACACAGATTCTATCCGCGCGCATTGAGCACCCATTAGGCAACAACACATCCAACTTGTCCTTTGCTACTGAAGAAGGAACTCCGATGCGCGATACGAATCTTTCGGACAAGAAGGAATGCGAAGCTCCCGTATCAAACAGGGCTCTCACCGGACAATCGAAAATTAACACAAAGCCTAGCACCAACATAACGACCCAACCGTGTAAACTCGTGGACATACTCATCCACGCTTCTGTCTCCCTGAGTCAAACCAAGGTACTGATTCTCCATCTCAAGCTTTTGAGCAGAGGGTAGGTATCTGGAAAAAAACAACCTTGAGAATTCCTCCATAGGCACATCAGCAAGTTGCATTCCCACTAAGAGAAGAACCTCCATCTCTTCCCACCACAGCCTCACCTCACCAGCCAATAGGAAGGTCAATATGGTGGTCTTCTGCCACTCCACAGTTTCTGTGGCCATTAAGACTCTCTTCATCGTAGAGAGCCAGTGCTCAGCTTGAGTTGGCGTTCCAATCCCGTCGAACACCGGAGTATTAAATCTTATTACATGCTTGAGCTGCTTCTCCGTAGCTTTCCTTGGTGCCACTTGATCAATTTCCACGAGTTCTACCACTCCCGGCTCTTCCACACTAATCGGTTCTTGCTCATTAACAGGTGGTACGTGCTGCACATGCCTTGCAGGTTGGGCATTTATCATAGCAAAGACTGCTTCAGCCACCAATCTGATGGTTTCTGCTTAAGTGGGGGTGTTGTAGGCACGACATTTGGCGCACTACTTTCCGCCGATTGCAGACGTTCCGAATGCACAACACCGCTCCTAGTTACCTATAGTAGTATAAACCCTTGATTAGGCGACAAATAGATTTCTAAAAGCAATCATTGGAACACTCAGGTTCCTCAGAACAAGTGTATTTTTCAATTCTAAGTGGACATTCATGGGGTTTTTATGTTATAACGATGACGCACATACATGTGCTCACCTACCCTTAAAAGAATTCGCCCATGAATTCAAATAAAGAAGACCGATACCTTAGTCTGATACCAAATTGTAACACCCCCATCCGTCATATGGCATATATCAAAGGTCCAGCTAGAACCCGACGCCATATACAACGGGCAGTCGGAATGGTTACACAAAAATATCAAAAATCAACTACCACTACTCGCCTTAACTCAGATCATTCTAGCGGAAGCTTTTAAACAGTTTGAAAGAACCCATAATTGAATAACAACTATCATGAATGTCCACTTACCACCATAGGAATAAAATAACAAATACATTGAAAGTACTTGGCCTTATGGCCTTACAAGAGTTCACTTAACAAAGTAATGTTTTACATACATCAGCTCGCAGGCCGGCCACAAATGAAAAAAGTAAAACAACAATTCACTTTTCCCTTTGAGGGCTAGCTCTATAGTATGGGCTTCAGCCTGCTATTTGGTACCTAGCTCTGCAGCACCTACAAGCAACATTCCACCGCATGGTGGCAAACAAAGCAACGGTCATCTAAAACTGACCAAATTATAATGACCCCGCCCCTTAATCGGGACGACGGTGCTCCTTCCCTGCATTTCATTAGCCCAGCTAAATAAAAAAATGCAAACATACTTTGCCACAAGTGTAGGCTCGCATGGCCAAACACCTCGTGCACTCAGGGCCCATTTTCGGTGAATCCGGTCAATTCTGTGGCTTCACCACCATCCACAGAATGGCAACATCGTGAGAAATTTAGTCTTTCTGACCACCGTATAAGACTCCCGACTATGCTAATGGCCAGTTCCACTTTTGGGCCTCTAGCACCGAACCGCATAGCCCAGGTCCGCTTCCACTTGCCCGTTGCTCACTCCTCCTAGTCACTTTAAGACGTATGCGCGGGCCAAGATTCTCCCGGAGCTTAATACATTCCAAATCATCACATAGCCCAGTTATGTACAAGGCTGGCTCCCCGGACGCCAAGTTAGCAGAACTATATTTCCGCTCAGTTTTCCGGGTACGCCTTGGAGTTAATACCCAAGGATCCCTGCAACAATCTACCGTGTAAAAACCCGAAAAAGACATAGCACAGAGTCTTCTCCGGCAATCCATATAATATGCAACATCACCGATCCAGACCAACACATCCGGGTAGGCTTCACACACAATAATTTTGTCCGTACTTCGATTCCGGACTCTATATGCAACACAAGGGGGACTATTCACATCTACCCCAAGGAATACCGCACACTCACCGCACCTTCGCGGTAGCGGGTTTCCTATGAAGAAAGAAAGATAGCTTCACATGCTCAAGTTGTTAACCCCAAAATCGGCGATCCCTCCCAAGGTCTCTAGCTCGCATGTCGCGGCCCACTCAAGGGAACCTCCTGAGGATCGCGATCTGCCTCAGCCTTCCCTTGTTGGTCCAGGCAGACCTCCTTTTTTCTTATTCGCTCAGGCCGTATGGCTAGGACGGTCTCCCCTGTCTAAACCGCCCTGGTCGCATAGCCACCGTGTGCCCTGCGGGACGGCGAGCTGCTTCCATAGCTTACCCTCACAGGACAAGCAATTCAGCCAGCTAACCATGCAGCATGCTTCCTTGCAGGAGGCAACCTACATCAGTTCACAGGTTCGATCTGCCGGTACCAGCGCACGACCGGACCATCGCAAGACTCGCCTCCCCTGTCCAGCCTGGCCCCAGGGTTTCGCCATCAGGGGGCGGCTTGGCCTCAGGTCGCCTGCCTAGGGGCGGCCTGGCCTCAGGCCGCCTCCCCTAGGGGCGGCCTGACCTCAGGCCGCCTCCCCTAGGGGCGGCCTGGCCTCAGGTCGCCTGCCTAGGGGAGGCCTGGCCTCAGGCCGCCTCCCATAGGGGAGGCCTGGCCTCAGGTCGCCTGCCTAGGGGCGGCCTGGCCTCAGGCCGCCTCCCCTAGGGGCGGTCTGGCCTCAGGCCGCCTCCCCTAGGGGCGGCCTGGCCTCAGGTCGCCTGCCTAGGGGCGGCCTGGCCTCAGGCCGCCTGCCCTCGGGGGGGCCTGCTCCTCAGGCCCCCCCCTCCTCTGCTCAGTCCGCCGAGGTCATCAACCTCATCTTCTCAGTCCGCTCAGTTCGCCGAGGTCGTCAAAGGTGACGTCACTGGGCCCCGCTCCTAGAAGATTCTCCCCAGGCCTATAAATAGCCCCCAAGGCCTCTCATTCTGGATGCGGGAGAGGAGAACTGCCACCTTGATCAAAGCCTGCGGACTCAGTTTTCCAGGTCGTCAGAGTTGATCAAGCAAGGTCTGCGGCCTCAAATCTCCATTCCGCCCAGGTCGTCAAGGGCTGTGGACTTAGCTTTTTCTGTCAGCAGCAGGCAGCTTGCGCAGCCTCCGCAGCCTCCGATTTCTAGTTCTCCCAGGTCGTCAAGGGCTATGGACTTAGTTTTTTCTGCCCTCGTCAGGTAGCTTGAGCAGCATCGGCAGCCTCAGTTCTCTAGTCCTCTGTAGTCTCTTTTACTTAGTTTCTGGCATCTCCTTCCTCAGCCGCCAGCTTCCCCCATTATACCCTCTACTGCTCTTATATGTAATGGTGCAATAGCAAGTTGTAACCCTTCTTGAATAAAGGAAAAGCCCGTCGCAAGAGTGGCATTCAAGCCGCGGCGGGCGAAGTCTGCTGTTGCCGCTGCTAGCGGCCTCCTCTCTTCTTCTCTCCTCTCTCGGCATCAACATGCAAAGCTGACCATTCAAGTAGCTGTCTGCTCGACAGAACCCGATCAAGCTCCCTCTCTGCTCGAGCAAGCTTCTCCTCTGCTCAAGCAAGCTTCTCCTCCATCCCCGCAATCCTTCTTCCTTCATCCTTAGCTTGTGAGATCAAACACCCGTTAACTGGTCGGTGTCGCATTTCGCGCATCAACAGTTAACACGCGGCCTTCAGATCTCGATCAGATAGTGAAAGCAGTGGTTACTCATGTCAGACCATCAACCAGCCGAGAATCTTGATCAAAGTCCAAGTGATGATCCTCTTTGGGAGGCCTTAGAGCAATCCCGCAGAGAAACTGCCCAACAGTTTCAAGCCATCAACCGTACTCTAGCAGCTCTCACGCAGCAATTGGCCGCTCAATCTTCAGCAGCGCCAGCTCCTCCAATCAATCCTGCACTAACATCAGAGATTCCTCAAGTCTATCCACCGGCTTATCCGTCGGTCTATCCTCCTCTTTATACTCCAACCTTTCCGCAGGGGCCAGCAGCTCCCTTGCGATATCAAGATGATGAGTTTGCAGCTCGTCAAAACTTCTTCCGGGAGGCTTCCCGGGGAAGTCCAGCCAGATTTTTGAACTTTCAGGGAAGTCATCCCTTCTCTTCAGCTCCTGCATTTGCTCCTCCTGCAGCAACCTTTTACTCCTATCCTCCTGCTCCTTTTGCAACTACTGCTCATGCTCCTTACATTCCTTATGCAGTAGAACCAGAAGAGTCGTCACCGTTTACGGAGTGCGTTCGGTATGAACCAACTCCAGTCAACTTCCGAGAGCCACAGTTGCCCATTTACACTGGGGAGACTAATCCTGTCAAGCATCTTCAAGCCTTTGAATTAGCAATTGCTCTCAAGGCCCTCTTAGATGCTACCAAGAGCAAGCTCCTCGTAACGACCTTTGATGGTCAAGTGAGAGACTGGTTCTATGGACTGCGACCTCAGTCAATCTCTTCCTTTATTGATTTACGAAGAGAGTTCCTGCTCAGATTTTCTACATCTTCAAAGAGGAAGGGCGGTCCAGAAGCCCTCTTTGAGATCAGGCAGTGAGAGAATGAGACTTGGTCTCATTACGTGGATCGTTTTCAGAAAGAAATCTTGGACATTGAGATCGTTGATCAAGAAATGTACCGAGTGGCTCTCATCCATGGCTTGCGTGAAGGTCCGCTAAAGTTTGAAGCTAATGTCCGAGCACCGAGGACATATAAAGAGTTGATTGGTTTAGCCAACTCATACATTCGCGGTGAAAAGAGCAACCCCAGCTTCGTCTCCAGGCTGGTATCAGAAAAAAATTCTTCTTCTTACAAGCAGCCTCCGAGGTCTCCTCGGAAAGACTTTCCATCTCTCTCTAGAAAAGCAAGAAGATTTCAGCATCGTCATCAATACCCCTTCCAAGGTCATGATCGTACCCAAGAACGGCTGCTATCATTGTCAACATCATCTCCGCTAGCAGCTGCAGTTCATCAGCAGCAAGAAGGTGACCTGCCAGAGTTTGAGCTAGATGAGGTCATGCAAGAAGTTAGCCAAATCATGAAGGATAAGGCATATCCCAAAAGGCCCTACCAACCGGCGAATCAGAGATCAAGAAATTCAGACCCGTTCTGTGAATTCCATAGAGAGAAAGGTCATTTAACTGAAGATTGCAAGGCCCTTCGGCGATTGGTTGAAAGATTGCTCATCGAGGGCAAGATCAACGACCTGGTCAAGAAGATTGATTCTTCAAAACCTTCCACCTCCAAGGGCAAGGAGGTGGCTGAGGGTCAGCTGGAGTGCATAGAGATACATGACAAGGGCCGTCTGGGGTTCATTGATTTTGCAAGTGAGTGCATCGATGTCGTTGACGAAGGTGAACTTGGAAGGCTATTCTGAAGCAAAGAGGACACATTTCTTGCTTCATCAGCTATGAACAATCGCAGTCCCTCAAAGCCCCTCGCGATCGTGATTGGTTGCTTTTGCTTTACCTTTCAAACATTCTATTTTTCAGCACTTCTAAGTGTTTCATTCTTTCATTCAATAGAGCTTACGTCAGAGAACACATACTGACACAGTTCCCTTTTTGTGATGCTTCTTCTCCATATTTTTCTCTTTGCCAAAGAGATCACTAAACCACCGAGATATCGCCAAGTCTTGCTCAGTGCCCCCTCGAGATTGTCCTCAGGCGTAAAACTACAATGACCACATATGATGAGGAGTTTTCTCATATGTGTAGTGGGGGCCGTTCAACTCTCGTGCGGAGGATGACGGGGCTTCGGATCCCGGCCGATGTCTAGCGCAGTGTGAGTGCTTAGGGGAGGCCTCCTGTGATAGTTCTATCGTGCTCCATTAGGGATACGTTACAGTTACGATGATCTTTGCTTGATAAGCAATGGCGATCAAGTGTAGCCTTGTCTCCTCGATCATCTCACAACTGTGACGGCCGAACACTCTATGGTACTCTCAATCCGTGCCTCCGCGGGACTCACAACTCCGCTGATCAATCCGCAGACAAGCAATAGGCCACTTGGCGCAACTAGTCTAATTGATCAGCGATGCTTGTAACCCGAGGCAAGAGAGCAGTGCATCTATCGATCCTTCTTAGGATTGTTTCTTGTTTATTTGTGCCCTTCTAAAGGATGCGTGGCCAGCCCGCTTTGGTTAGGACTATACCCAGGATGACTTTGGCAAGTGATGCATAAGGCCCACGGGGAACACCTGTGGCAGCATTCAACCTTTTTAGTTCATCCTCGGGATATAGCTCCTCTTTTCTCTTTTTTTACCTTCTTACAGGTTAGCAGGTTAAATTCAACCTATTCTAAGGATCTACAATATCTTCCTTGGCTTATGATCATCTTATATGCGCTGCCTGTATAAGCTTTTATCAGATGATAATCAACAAAGTTCTCTTATCAGATGTTAGCCACACATCATTTATTCAAGGCGTATGATTCTTCTTGATTAACAAGCCATGTCATCATGAATCTAATTTCAGATTTTCTTTTCTCGCTGATCTGGGTTTTCATGTTGACATTATACCTTGATCACGCGAGACAATCATTATCGCAGTTTGATCTTTATTCAGTTGATAGCAGAGTGTGTCAGGTATCTGTTCTGTTATCCGATTATATCTTATCAAACCAACAGCCAACATTCGCAGATTCCGCCCAGGTATTTGCGAACTTAGTTTTCTTTCCTATCATATCTGCTACTTACTTTCTTTTGCAGAGAATAGCAGATATTAGCAAGTTCCCCTCAGGTACTTGCAGTTTACTCTCCTATCATATATGTTGCTTACCTTTCTTTTGCAGAGATCAACAGTTACCAGCAAGTCCTTTTCAACTCAGGTACACACAAGATGTACCTCCTTTTACTTGTATTGACTTTTTCTTCGCAGGTAAAATATAGGCACTGACAGATCTTTCCGAGGAGAGACATCACGATTTTCGTGGGTTTCCTACTTTTTCGAAGTTCCCTGCGGAACTTCAAAAAGTGCGGGGATTATGTTAACCCCAAAATCGGCAATCCCTCCCAAGGTCTCTAGCTCGCAAGTCGCGGCCCACTCAAGGGAACCCCCCGAGGATCGCGATCTGCCTCAGCCTTCCCTTGTTGGTCCAGGCGGACCTCCTTTTTTCTTATTCGCTCAGGCCGTGTGGCTAGGACGGTCTCCCCTGTCTAAACCGCCCTGGTCGCATAGCCACCGCGTGCCCTGCGGGATGGCGAGCTGCTTCCATAGCTCACCCTCGCAGGACAAGCAATTCGGCCAGCTAACCATGCAACATGCTTCCTTGCAGGAGGCAACCTACATCAGTTCACAGGTTTGATCTGCCGGTGCCAGCGCACGATCGGACCATCGCAGGACTCGCCTCCCCTGTCCAGCCTGGCCCCAGGCTTCCGCCGTCAGGGGGCGGCCTGGCCTCAGGTGGCCTGCCTAGGGGCGGCCTGGCCTCAGGCCGCCTCCCCTAGGGGCGGCCTGGCCTCAGGTCGCCTGCCTAGGGGCGGCCTGGCCTCAGGCCGCCTCCCCTAGGTGCGGCCTGGCCTCAGGTCGCCTGCCTAGGGGCGGTCTGGCCTCAGGCCGCCTCCCCTAGGGGCGGCCTGGCCTCATGCCGCCTCCCCTAGGGGCGGCCTGGCCTCATGCCGCCTCCCCTAGGGGCGGCCTGGCCTCAGGTCGCCTGCCTAGGGGCGGCCTGGCCTCAGGCCGCCTGCCCTCAGGGGGGCCTGCTCCTCAGGCCTCCCCCTCCTCTACTCAGTCCGCCGAGGTCGTCAACCTCATCTTCTCAGTCCGCTCAGTCTGCCGAGGTCGTCAAAGGTGACGTCACTGGGCCCCGCTCCTAGAAGATTCTCCCCGGGCCTATAAATAGCCCCCAAGGCCTCTCATTCTGGATGCGGGAGAGGAGAACTTCCACCTTGATCAAAGCCTGCAGACTCAGTTTTCCAGGTCGTCAGAGTTGATCAAGCAAGGTCTGCGGCCTCAAATCTCCAGTCTGCCCAGGTTGTCAAGGGCTGTGGACTTAGCTTTTTTTCTCAGCAGCAGGCAGCTTGCGCAGCCTCCGCAGCCTCCGATTTCCAGTTCTCCCAGGTCGTCAAGGGCTGTGGACTTAGTTTTTTCTGCCCTCGTCAGGCAGCTTGAGCAGCATCGGCAGCCTCAGTTCTCCAGTCCTCTGCAGTCTCTTTTACTTAGTTTCTGGCATCTCCTTCCTCAGCCGCCAGCTTCCCCCATTGTACCCTCTACTGCTCTTATATGTAATGGTGCAATAGAAAGTTGTAACCCTTCTTGAATAAAGTAAAAGCCCGTCGCAAGAGTGGTATTCAAGCCGCGGCGGGCGAAGTCTGCTGTTGCCGCTGCTAGCGGCCTCCTCTCTTCTTTTATCCTCTCTCGACATCAACCTGCAAAGATGACCATTCAAGTAGCTGTCTGCTCGACAGTACCCGATCAAGCTCCCTCTCTGCTCGAGCAAGCTTCTCCTCTGCTCAAGCAAGCTTCTCCTCCATCCCCGCAACCCTTCTTCCTTCATCCTTAGCTTGTGAGATCGAACACCCGTTAACTGGTCGGTGTCGCATTTCGCGCATCAACACAAGTAGAGAATCGTTACCCTAGAAGTTCGCTTTTGCGCCATGGAAATCAATCCGGATGGAAAGTTTCGCAAGGGAATTTCCTCCGCGGATCCGGTCTCGGTTCTCTACTCGGTGCTCTGATGCTCTACCGGCGGCCAGATTCCTCCTCTTCCTTCCTCAACCGGTATCTCCTCTCTTTAAAACCTTAGAAAGAGAATGCTTAATAGATAATTAGGAATTAATCCTCTATTCCCGGTCTTATTAAAGCAGGAACAAATCTGGGCCGTCAGATCTTGTTTAAAGAAAACGAACGGCTCGGATTTGCCTGAAATCTCTCAATTCTGGGCTGAACACGGCCTTCCACATGGCCGTGTTCCAGGCCGTGTGCCCCGATCCAGGCACGATTGTTGAGCATAGAAAAAGACACGGGTTGAGACACGCCCGTGTCTCAACCTGACACGCCCGTGTCGGGTCCCGACACGCCCGTGACCTTGGGGCATGTCACAGATAAATGCTATGCCAACCGTCACATCACTTGGTGGACATGGGTGGTGACAAGGGTATGGACACGCCCGTGTCACGCTTGACATGCCCGTGTCACTACTGTTCATAGCCCTGTTTCCTGCCGTATCCTTTACTAGAATAGCCGACCAACACAGAGAAAGACACGGCCTTGGACACGCCCGTATCCCAGGCTGTGTTCCCCTATATAGGCACCAAAAAATCCTTAGGACTCGATCGGTTCGATTACAATTTTTGGTGTATTACACCCAGAATCGCCGTTTTGCGGTGACTCCATCCCCCAGGAATGTCGACACCATGAAACGCTGATTCTGCCGGCCATCTCGATCACCAACGACATGAATTATATAACAATGAAATAAACATCCATGTCCACAATATAATACATAAAGAGGAAAACACAGCCACATGTCCACATCATAATGGTCTAAAAGAGAAAACAACGAAACAAAGTAAAACAGGCTTATGCCCGGTACATCATATCCTCACTACAAGTCACTCGCGGAAGCAAATCTAAAACTAAGCGTCACCACTCACGGATCCAGAAGTCGGTGCACCCGCGCTAAACTGTCCCACCTCCATCTGCACCGTACTCCGCTGGTGGTGCATCTCCTGGGGTTGCTCCGTGTCTTCCATCCAGTACACCTAAAATGTTGTGGACCACCAACCGTTAGTCAAACTAGACTCAGTCATAATCCCCACCCCGCTCCTAGTGGCTCCTAGGCACCGAGCGGAGAGGAAGTAAGAGGAGGAAAACAAGGCAGAGTGTATAACAAATAGATGGCTCCAAAACTAACAAAGGTATGACAGTAAAACAAAACAGGAGTATAACAGTAAACTAAAGTGCTGAGTAGTAAGGTAAATATAAAAGAACTAAACAAAAAGTATGGATAGTAACAAAAAGTAACCATTTATTTATTGGGATCAAACCTATTAACCAAGGGGTCATTTTGCAGGGCCTATCGTATAAAATTTCCCATACCAATTTATACGATTGGTGTCAGGTTTAAATGTAATGATTTATGATATGCTATGTTATGCCATGAATCATACAAATGCAACACACGTACCCGACTCTATGTGCACAGACCTTTAGTTCCCCGATTTTGGAGTTAACTAAACTCTAAGGAGCCTCCCGTCATGGCAAACAAACACAGTGGGTTGGGTCGCCACACTCCTAGACTAGCATTCACACTACCTAGCCTAGCCCTTACATATGCCTCAACACTAAGAACACACAATGGAGCCCCTGCGTACAAATGCTAGTAAATCCACCAGTCTTTCTTTGGCCAAGTGACATCCATACCCGCTAAGTCAACGTATTTACATCGATACGAACGACCGTCCAATACCGAAGACCAACCTCATTTATGCACATGCAACACGATAATTTATATATATATATATAATTCTGAGCCTCCATCTCACCGGACTACTAAGTCCACCAAGTTCCGAGCATCCAGCTCCCCGGACTATCAAGTCCTCTTATCTCTATAACGAAAGCCCACCAATTGTGGGTCTAAACTATCCATTCATTTCCAATTTAGCTAAGATAAGTGAACGTGTGTGTGTAGGATGGTGTTATTATTAGGAGTTGCTCTTATTCACATTACCCTTATAATTTTAGGTTAACCTTGGACTGCTCAAGGCCTACCCTGTGAAGGGTTCTCGATGGCACTAGGAACTACGATGGGCTGAAGCCCAAAGCTCCCTTTCTCAAGGCACATATTATTATTGTTTTCTACCTGTGACCAGCCCTTTATTAATATTTCAGTTGAGCTAACTCTAAGTACACTTGACTCTCCATGCTAGCCTAAACTACCTCTTCTTACTATTTACAAACCATGGGCTGTATGATATGTACAAGGGAGACACCCCAAACACTCTTCCAAATGACCTAAGATTATTATGGAGTCAGCTATGAGCCTCCCTCATAGGTGACTCCAATTCTCAAGTCGCGCTTTCCACGTCTTGATTTCGCCACAAAACTTTGACCATGGGAATTGTCTTCCTTCGCAACACCCGATCTTGAGTATCAAGAATGAGAATAGGCATCTCCACATAAGAAAGGTTAGGCTACAACTAGGGCAATGAATCAAGAATATGTAGCTTTCTAAGTACACATTTCAGCAACTAGCACACATGAAACACATCGTGCACACCAAAAAAATTTGCGGGCAAATCCAGCCTATAAGCTGACACTCCAATGCGTTCAACAACTTGGAAAGGTCCCACATACCAAGGATCCAACTTATAGTTCTTTCCAAGCCTCTTAACACCAGCCATCAGAGAAACCTTGAGAAAAACCATGTCTCCAATTTCAAATTCCAGATCAATCATTCTCTAATTAGCGTTCTTCTCATAATGCTCTTGAGCTATTCGAAGCTTCTCTCGAATATGCGTCACAGAAGTATTCATCTCTTCCAAAGCTTCTGGACCCAACAACCGTCCTTCACCAACTTCGGCCCAAAATAAAGGTGTCCTGTAACGTCTCCCATACAAAGGCTCAAACGGGGCCATTTGCAAGCTATCCTGATAAATGTTATTGTAGGCGAATTCCATCAACCTCAGCCACTCGTACCACGCTCCTCCGTGGTTCAAGATATAACATCTTATCATATCTTCCACAATCAGATTTACTCTCTCCGTCTGACCATTGGTCTACAGATAATAAGCAATTGAATATCTGAGGTCAGTACACAACCCTTCCTATAAACTCCTCCCAAAACGAGATGTAAACCTGGAATATCGATCTAACACAATACTAACAGGCACTCCATGTTGTCTTATGAACTCATCAAAATATAACTCTGCTATTTTTTTCACGGAGTAATCAATCTTGAATGGCACAAAGTGAGCACACTTCGTTAGTCCGACAATAATGACCCATACTGAATCATGTCCTCGGGGAGATCTAGGCAAACCGGTAATAAAATACATCAAAAAACTCTCACAATTCCAACTTGGAATCTCCAAAGGAGTCAGCTTGCCACCAAGATGTCCATGATCTACCTTAACACGCTTGTAGGTGAAGCACTCAGACACAAACTTTGCTATATCATTCTTCATTCCATACAACCAAACTATATGTTTCAAATCTCTATACATCTTAGTTGAACTAGGGTGGTAGGCAAAACTAGAACCATGTGCATCACTACACAACTTAGCTCGAATATCCTTAATAGCGGGGATACAAAATCTACCGCGGTACTTCAAAGTACCTGAACCATCAATTGAAAAGTCTGGTAACTCCCATTTCTCAGTTCTATTATGAAGGTGCTGCAAATCAGAATCATCCATTTAATGTAGCCTTATAAGCGTAATCTATGAAGGATCTGCTACTTCCAAGCTGCTTGGCGAGTCGCTACTTCCGACTAAGATACCCATTAATAGAAACTCCTCCACCTAAGATTCCACCGAAAGTCTAAAGTTCTGCTCGGTCTTTCTACTCAAGGCATCAGCTACCACATTAGCTTTGCCCGGATGATATTGGATCTCGAAATCGTAATCCCTGACATATTCTAACCATCTACGCAGTCACAAATTTAATTCCTTCTAAGTGAATACATACTTCAAACTCTTATGGTTCGTGTAAATCTTGTACAGTGCGCCATACAAAAGATGTCTCCACAATTTTAAGGCATAAATTACTATCGCAAACTCTAAGTCATGAGTAGGGTAGTTCTTTTCATGTATCTTTAACTGGCTCGACCTATACACAATTACCTTTCCTTCTTGTATCAAAACGAATCCAAACCTGACATGCGATGCATCCTTATAAACGACATACTATAATCCTTCGGTAGGCAAAGTCAACACTGAAGCAATGCACAATTTCTTTTTCAACTCCTGAAAAGCTTCGTTGCACTTATCGCTCCACACAAACGTTGCGTTCTTCTACATAAGCCTAGTTAATAACGCAGATAACGTAGAAAATCCTTCCATAAACCTTATATAATAGCCTGCCAACCATAGGAAGCTTCTTATCTTTTTGGGTGTGGTAGGTCTTTTCCAATCCATTACGACAACTATCTTTTCCGGGTCAATGGAAATTCTGTCCTTATTCACCACATGACCCAAAAAGGAACCTGAGGTAGCAAAAACTCGCACTTACTCAGCTTGGCATACAACTTATGCTCCCTTAAAGAAGATAGAACTAACCGCAAGTGCTGGGCATGCTCCTCAGCACTCCGGGAATAAACCAAAAAATCATCTATAAACACAACCACAAAACGGTCCAGAAAATCCTTGAACACTCTGTTCATCATATCCATGAAGGCAGCGGGTGCATTCGTCAAACTAAAGGACATTACCAAGAACTCAAAATGTCCTTGTTGAGACCGGAAAGCTGTCCGCAGAACATCCTACTCATGGATTCTCAACTGATGGTAGCCTGGACAAAGGTCAATCTTTGAAAACACTGTACTACCATGCAACTATCAAACAAATCATCTATTCGCGGTACGGGATACCTGTTCATGATAGTCACCTTATTCAGATCCATATAATCGATGCACACCCTCATAGACCAATCCTTCTCCTTTACAAACAACACAGGAGCACCCCAAGGTGAAGTACTTGGACAAATAAATCTATACTACAACAACTCATCCAGCCGGGTACGCAACTCTTCCAGCTTACACGGGGCCATACGGTATTGTGTCTTAGCAATAAGGCGAGTACCTGGCTCAAAATCAATAGCAAACTTCACATCCCTCTCAGGCGGAAGACCAGGAAGACTATCTTGGAAGACATCAAGAAACTCTCACACCATAAGAACATCCTCGATGCGTGACAAACTACCAACAGTTTCCAAAACAGAAACCAAACAAGCAAAGCAACTGTAATTCAAAAGTTTCCATGCATGTACCATAGAAATAATCAGGGAATCCTTGCGCGAAAAATCATAAACACTACTGAGGTGGTCGTTGTCCATCTTGAAGTCCAAGCGCTTAACCTTGCATTGGATAACCACATCATATGTGGACAACCAGTCCATGCCCAAGATAACATCGAAGTCCTCCAGGTCCAACACCTTCAAATCAGCAAAAGCTGGGAAATCTCCTAAAAGAATCAAACAATTCAAGATACCTTATTCCAATAATTTCGAATCACTAGAAGGAAATTTAATGCACAATGAATCACCAACTAGGTCTAGAGTCAGACGATGATGCTCTATGTAAGTACTAGCCACGAATGAGTGGGTAGCAGCAGAATTGAAAAGAACACGCGACCAACGGTTCCTCACCTTAAATTTACTTATAAAGTCACATTCATAACTAGACAAACAAACATCAAACTAAAGCCAAGATCTAAAACTAGAACTAGATTAGAATCTAACTTGATATTACTTGGGTGGATGTTTGTGCTTCCTCCATAGTAATTCCATTTAACTTTCACTTCCCTTTATCCAAAAGCTGCGGCGGCGGTAACGCCTGAAGTGGAACTGGCTGCAACGTAGGATGAGACTGCGGGCACTTTGACTTAAAATGTCCTTTCTGTCCATACTGGAAGCAGGCCTTCTCCTTACCCCAACAATTGGCAGTATTTTGCCCCTTCCGCTTGCACGAAGCACAAACTAGATATCCTTTTGGGAGCGCTCTGAATTGCATGCACTTATTGCTGCTTTTGAGCTCCCAACCTCTTGAAACATTTATATAACGGATGGCCTGGCCGGCCACAGAAACTGCACACCTCCTTGCTTCTTTTCTTTGAAGTGGATCCAGATTCCCAAGAGTTCTTACCATCATCGGACTTCCTCTTGTCCTTTCTCATCAGCAAGCCTCAATTCTTGGTATTATCAATAACTTCAACCTTAAGTGTAGCTTCAACTGCTTCGTCATAGTTCTCAGATCCATAAGCGCTAGCCAGCTGCTGGATGTCACTCCTAAGACCATCTAGAAATCACTTAACTCTGCTAGCTTCAGAAGCAACCAAATCTGGGGCAAACTGGCTCAACTTGCTAAACTAAATCTCATACTCAATGACCGTGAGTTGTCTCTGTATCAGATGTAGGAAGTTTTTCATCAAGTGGTCCTGCTCGACCGACGGAAGAAATTTCTTCAACAATAAATCTTTAAAGGAGTCCCAAGAGTATCCATCTGTGATGTTCTCTGTCTCTCTCAACCACCAGCTCTTTGCAAGGCCCTTAAGCTAATGAGCGGTGACAATAACTCTCTGGTCTGCAGAAATCCCTGAGTACAAAAACATTTCCTCGATTGCAATAATCCAATCGTCCAATGCCATGAAATCGGCTTTACTATCATAGGTAGGAGGTCCTAGTTGCTGAAAATGGGAGATAAAGTTCATCTCCGGTGGCAGTTGAACTGGAGGCACTAAATGAGCAGGAGGAATGGGAACCGCTTGACCCACAGTAGGGTCATGCACTCTTGGTTGCAATCCAGAAATGATAGTCAACAACGCCTGGATCTGCGACTGCATCTCCAACATCTTCCTAGACAGAGCCTCATTACTCTGCCATAGTCCCTCATTGACTGCCTCACTCTATGCACCAGACGACTCGCCCTCAGACTAGGGAGTCGCTCTTATCGCAACGCGCTTAGGCGACATCCTAAGAATATAACGAACAACTAATCAAAACCTAGCTTAACTGATAGAACTACACAACTTAGTTTAGACCATACATGTATAGATACTAGTTCAAGCTGCTAACTTGCTCTGGGATTTTAATTAATGATGTCATGCTTAAACTTAGGATGATATACCATCATCCTATTGACTAATGTGCATTAACCATGAATGCATAAACTCTTATTCTTTTGCTTTAAAACCATCCGTGTACAAATGTCATCATGTAAATCTTAGCTTAGCACGTGTGCTAATACTATGTTATGTCATGCATGTTATGCTATGATATCTAATAAAAGCCTTAATTAATGTTATGAGCGACGTACACATGAAATATTATGCATCCCAAACTACATAATATTGCATGTAACAAAAAGAAAAATCTAATGTGCATTCATAGGATGATTGTTATGGATTCCATACTACATAACAGTCACATGTTGCTTCCTATGAGGATCCATATACAAACACATATTATGCATCCCATACTAAATAATATGCCCCGTATACTTCTTATCATGCTTATGAGTGTAGTGTTTGTGCTTCAGCCAAGACGTACTGATGATACCTCAGTGTGTGTATGAAATGGAACAAGACAATCTAAAACTAACCAGATATAGTTGCTCGACCAATTGTAAAACAAACTAACCCTCTAATACTAACTGTCACAACCCGCATTTTCTCTGCATTTAATTAATATATCATAGTAAGAGAAAATACGTGCTGTGATGCCACACCGTGTAGGGGATAACTACAGATGCTCAGGCAAGAACTCTAACCTTACACTTTATAAGAAATCCTCATGTTTATTATGAAGAAAACTATAATTTAAGTTAAGTTTTAATGGCCATATCCCTCGGCTCAGTGGATCAAATAGTCCACAAGTAGAAATATGAATATACACTGCAAAAAATACTTTGTTTATATGGTTTAACATCATACATGAGCATAAACATCCAAACATGACAACTCATGATATGCATACCTCTATATTTAATATAAGTATAGAAATAGTTTTTACGTTAGTTAAAATGTAGTGAATTTGGTTTAAAGCAATGTTATGCATAAGGTAGTCAAATGATACTTTTAAAAGAAATAACATGCAAACCTAGCATAAAACCTTCCCAGAGAGAAAGTAAAATAAACCAGTTATCAAGAAAGACTTAGAAGCTAGCAGGTATCTTAACAATATAAAAACCCCAGTGGGCGTCGACAATATGACACAAACCCACCAAAAGTAAAAGCAAGTATGTCTGAACTAATCAACAAAACAACAACACTACTTCATACTGGTGAGGAAAAGACGTCTACAACAACTGCAGAAAACCGGCTACCACCAAACCTGAGGCATTCCAAAGAAAAGAATATCTCAGCAAGAATATACAAGTGGAAAAGAAAGATCAATATCAAATGAAAGTAAAAGAGTCAAAGGGTTACCAACCCAAATAGGAATAGATGAAAAGAAAATACCAACACTCAACCATAAGGTAAAAAGTTAGAGAGAACTCTCAAGGGTTAGACATCCCAAGCTGCACAAGGTGCAATAAAGATCTATGCTTTATAAAACATTTATATATGTATGGGTAAATATACAAAAGATTCGCAAGGTCATCATAGAACGAGCATAAGCATCAACAAAATTCAGCACCTGTGGTGGTGGGAACCTACCGAACACACCAATAGTAAAAACTTCACAAGAGCCCAAGGAAAGGTGGTCTCATTTATTGACATACCCATAACCGGGGAAAACCGGCACCTCAAGTGGTGGGAACCTACCCAACACACAAATAGTCACAAACCCACACCAGGTAAACCCACCAGGGAAAAGATTAACAAAATATATTACTGTGGCGGTGGTATATTCCACTAACACCCACATCCCCAAATAGTCCAAACCTCCACAAAACCGATAAAAACCACAACCAAAACACTTGTTTACTCCTATGAAAATAAGGAGTAAAACCCCAAAAATCGCCCTAAGTCCATACTCGACGAATTGGAATGTCTCCTGTCGAAAAGTTTCTAAGTCCACAGAAATTCGTCGATAATACTCGACTAATACGGGATCCACTCAACAAATGAGACTCAATTCGACATTTAAACTCGATGAATTGAAGTTAGAAAAAATTTAATATAAACAATGATATTCGGCGAACTTAAGTCAAACCCGACAAAATCACCCAACCACCAACAATACTCGACGAATTGGCGAAATTAACTTAGTCTATGGAAATTCGTCGAGTATACTCAACGCCTCGCTGAGTCCACTCAGCGCATGGACTTAACTCCATGATTTTACGTCACTCAATGCATTCACCCGATGCTCTCGACACCAAACCAGCTATACTCGATGAATTTGTCGAGTTAACACGATGCATTTAACTTAGACTCAAAGACCACTCGACGCTCTCAACGCCAAGTCTAATTCACTCAATTCCAAGACTAGCATTCGACGAATTCATCGTTAATACTCGATGAATTTGCCTTTGTCACAAGAATCACTTCAATGCTAAGACTACATTCAATGCCAAAGGCTAATACTCATCAAATTCCTCGAGATTAATCGACAAATCTGATTTAGACTCATAGATCACTCGACTAATTGGACTTTAATCAACGCCAAAGCATTACCCGACGAATTTCAATGAATACTCGACGAACTCAATTCCCAATACTCGATGAATACAGAAACACTCAATGCCAAGGGTTGATACTCGACAAACTGAGGATACTCGATGATTCTGACTCTACTCCAGCTAATACTCGCCGAATTATACTTGAACCAAATCAACCTTCACCCGATGAATTCTATTCACTCTTATACGACAAATTTAGACTTAGGCAGACTATTATATATGACGAATTGAACTTAGATTAACCACAAAAAATCGATGAATTTACCTAGACAAACAGTCATACTCGGCGAAATTAACTTAGGCTAACTGCCCTCTAATCGGTGGATGGCCCTTAACTGAAAATCCAATACTACACAGTAGATCGGCCTAATCCAAACCCGACACTACTCCAAAATATAAAGGAGGGAAGAAGAAAATAACGAGAAATCACACAAAAAAAAGGACTTGGCAAGGGGAAGAAATCACCACTTGCCTCTAACTCCAGAAATCCAGCCACACAAGAGCTCTTCCTCACGGATCCGACCGCAAGAAAACCTGGGCTACACTTCTTGAAACTTTTCAAGGAAAAAAGGGGTCAAACCCGCAAAACCTAACGTCCAAAAACTCAAGAAATAGGAAAACTCACCTCACACACATAGATCTCGGCGAGAGCAGTCTGAATCTACTCTCCAATGACGATTTCGAGCACCAAAGCTCATGAAATCGGTGGCCGAAAGCCTAGAAACATCCGTCGTTCCTCTCTTTCGCAAAACAGCGCGACGGATCGGGAGGAAGACGATGAATAGGGTTTCCGTCAAATCGTAAGGCTATTTATACTTTTATAAGTAATATAATATTGTATTATAATTAACTACCAAATAAACATCCAAACGACTTGAAACTCAAACTAACTCGGAATTCTACGAAAATCGCACCATAGCTAAATATTGACGCTACGAATCCAACTACAAAGTTGAAATCGAAAACCGACAATCCAAACTCATGTAAAAACTCCCTGACTCCCAAAACACCAACTATCACAGAAAGGCTACACCGAGTTCCAAAACAAACCTGACACGCAAGGGACATCTCAAAAACACACTAGAAATTAGCCAAGCTAATATTCTAAGTCAAAGCCTCGGATAGCAATAAGCAAAAGTCATGCTCCAGTAATGGTACCCGTTAACGCAACACCCTGATATTAAAAATACGCCACTAAAGAATTAAAATAAACATCAAAAAAATTAGGGGCGTTACAGGCACTCATATAATGCCAAAATTAAATTCAGATCATGCTCGATCTGCCTCTAGCCATCGCACCCAGACACAACCTTGTTATGGTCGTGTAACCTACACTCTTCAGCTATAAAAAACTAGCCTCTCCAGCAACCAAGGATGCAAAATTTGGACTCCATATTATAATTTTCTGCACAGTTTTAGCTGATTTAAGGTGTTCTTGTACTCTTCTTTCCTTCTAGTTCTAGTTTATTTGTAATTTTATTTCACTTGTAATTCCTTAGCTTATTGTAATCATTATTTCATAGTAATAAAATAGTCATTTGGTTCTCAATCTCTTCTTACTCCCTTATTATTTTCATTATGCCTCACTTTTATGCTAAGGATTCCTCTATCTCCATGAGTAACAAATTTTTTAGTACTCGAACAAGATGATCCAAGGATGAAGTAATGTTGTAATGTTTTAAAATTTCTTTTCTCAATTTGTTAAACGCTTATGATTTACCTTTGATCTAATCATTGAGGCTATATAATCTATATATAGTTTTCATATTTGTATTTGTTCTTTAGTTAGCTGAGAGACTCGTAAGACGAATCGATCATTCATAGGTAAAAAGAGTAGAATGCAGCCCTCGAGAGAGGATGACATAACTCTTCCGAATTTGAGTGGAATCCAATAGTGAGGTTCACAACCTAAGGCAAGTATTAGGCGATGCGATTTGAGAACGATAATTCAGTCGATACACCATAGCTTAGTTGAATCTAATCCTCTAGAGAGGAGTATTCATGCTTTGAGAACCACCACAGTCATAGCCACTTCAACAAGGGAAATGAATTTATATTTTATTCCATATTTATTTGTTTGAGGTGATTCAAAGATCTATGATTGGGTTAAAACCGAGTTTTAACGAAAGGTGGCAAGTGCACCTATCGCGAGTAGTACAAGATATTCGGGGGGAATATCGAGGTTGTATATTTCTCGGGGAGGGTTGATTTTTTCTACACCTCTAAGAGGGACTATTATCTTACCGAAAATAATATTATTGGGGTTTAATTAAATAAAGTGATTATATAAAAACTGTGAAAAAATGGACTAGAAAAATAATGAAGGATTAAAGCTCGGTATCGAATCGATTTAGACTAAAATAGTTTTATATAACTAGAGATCTAAAATTTCAAATTAATTAAAGGCAACTTGGCCATGGAGGTTCTAAAAGCATGAGCTCACCTATCTCTAGGGTTATCGCTCACCTGACATTAAGACTATTTGACCGAGCTCTCGTTCAACAAAGGATTCCTCTTATTGCTCGCATTACATTAAGAACCCCGCTATTGGGGGGGGGGAGGCAATCCGGTAGAATTTCACGCCTCCTCTCTCAAGGTTTAGTGCGCAATTCTCTTTACCCAAGGGTGATTGATCCATACGCATGGCCTCTCGGCTAGTTAGCGTATAGATAACAAAAATAGAGCCCACACATAGATTTGTGGTCCTACCCGTCGTATAACCGGGGTAAACCTTAAGTTCTGTAATTAGAGTGAAAAAGAGGGCCTTTAATTATTTAAAAAGATTTTGTCTGTCTCATTGTTGTTCGATACTGAGGGCTAAGAGCGATTTGCCACTAATCTGAATGGGGAAGGCTCATGAAGAAAAATTGCATAATTGAAAATGCATGTCCTACTCAAACGAGTAGGCAGGAAATTAAAGCGATAAATTGTAAGTCCTACTCGAACGAGTAGGCGAAAAATGAAAGCAATAAAGAAAGCAGTAAAATTGCAAGTCCTACTCGAATGATTAGGCGGGAAATGAAAGAAATAAAGAAAGCAGTAAAATGCGAGTCCTACTCAAACGAGCAGGTGGGAAATGAAAGCAGTAAAATTGCATGTCCTACTCAAAACAGTAGGCGGGAAATGAAAGCAGTAAAATCTAACTCACACACACACACACACTCTACAGGAATTGAAGATTTGAAATTTAAAGCGATAAATATTAATCTCATACACTCACACACACAAATTAAAGATAAAAACAAAGTGATCAAAAATTTAAAACGATTACATTTGTACTCATAAAATATGCTAAAAATGCATAAAAAGAAGAAATAAAAATTAAAGAAGGAAAAAGGTTTTTTAATAAAGGAAAAAATAAAAGTGCTACAAAAATTAAAACAATAACTTTTTCATTCTTATAACTTTATAAAAGTGCATTAAAAGTGGAAATAAAGTTAAAAAAGAACAAAAAGTTTTACACCCTAAATGAGGAAACCAAAGTTAAAGAAAAATAAAAACCACTTTGAGAACACTTTTACAAATCCATAAGAATGAATAAAAAGCAATTAAAAAGCACAAAAGCTAAGGAAAAAATATGAGAAAGGCTATCATAACAACTAATTATAAGATAAAACCTAAAACAAAACTAAGTAACAAAAAACTAGAAATCATAAATTTACTCTCATACACACACAAACACACACATAACATAATAAGGAAAAATAAGAGACAAAAGATCACTGAAATGGGGGCACTCCAATCATTCCAATACAACATAAGGAAAGAAAATCTACAAATTTTATTAAGGCAAAAAGGAGTTACAAAAAAAGCTAAAATTAACTATAAAGATAGGGGAGAAAATCTCCTTACATAGCATAGAAATACACCATAGCATCCCACCTAAAGCAAAATGGTACCAAAAAATTGAACCCTTGGCTCATACAGAAAAATTCTATTTATAAGCAAAAAAATTCGGGTTACACGCCCCGGTCACGGGCGTGACAGGGGTGCGTGTCGGTCTGGCATGCATGTGAAGTTGAAAACCTGGTGACTAGCGAAATTCTGGAAGCTTCTGGAAATTCTGCGTGGTGGTCACGGGCATGTTCGACAGTCACAGACGTGTAGGGGGCGTGACTGGTAATCTGACAGAATTTGATGTCGGCATCAACTGTTTGAAATGGGTTGAAAACTATAGGACCGACACAGGCATGTCAGAAAGTTCACGAGCATGTCGGTGGAGTTGAGTGTCGACTGGAAGCATCGAGTGTCGAGTCAGCTGGCGTTGAGTGTCGACTGGCGTGATATGGGCGTGACAAAGAGGTCACGGGCGTGTACTTTGATTTTTCGACTTTTTTTGCAACTTTTTTAGGAAAGAAGAATCAAGCTAAGTTAGAAAGGAATATACAAAAAGAAACATTTTATTGAACAAAAGTAACTAAAAACAACGAAAATAAACTAAAATGACCTAAATAAAGTATTGAAAAATATGAGAATTTATAACTTATCAAATACCCCCATACTTAAGCTTTTGCTATTCTAGAGCAAAAGTTGGAGATGTACTTATAACGAATTAAAAGAATCCTAAATTTAGCTACCGCTTAAATTAATTAAAAGAAAGATCTAAATAAACATCAGGAGTATAAGAGTTAAGTCCTAATCCATGAAAATGATTTAAATAGAGGAAAAGTTTTGGCCAAAAAGACTTTTTGAAGTAACCAAATAGCAAACATAAATTATAATTGTTAGCTAACAAAAATAGATTGGAATTATAGAAAATTTAGCTTATAAGAGTTTAAAGGAAATAATATAATTTAAAAATTATGCTCTCAAAAATATTTTAAATTAAGTCTAGAATAATTGAATATGGCTAAGGGGGGTGTTTTTGTTTATGAAGAGAGCTTTGCTTTTAGAGGTGAGGTATTTTTTTCTCACACCTCTAATGAATTTTTTTTTGAATGCAGATGTTTTTAGGAAAATGAAATCTTATTTTCCATAATATGTAAATTTTGGAAAAACTTCATGTAACCCAATGTATATGTATAGGAGTAATGAATTTTATCCTCTTACTCCATAAAATATAATCTTTTAAAATATTGGATGCATATATTTAGGGAACAAAATCTTATTCCCATTGACATATATTCTTTTAAGGATAAATTTTTTATCATGCCAAGTAAGACATGATAAATATGGGGAGATAGGTTTTTTTTTCAAAAAGAAAACTAGATTTTAATAAAAAAAAAATTTTGAGAGCAACTATAATAAATTGAATGTTCATGTGTTTCAAAAAGCTTGAAGTAAATAAAATTTAAGTCTAAGGTCTTTTTTTCTAACATAATACACGTGCCTTTATTTTAGATAAATTAGAAGTAGTGCCAAAAATAAGTCCCCTATCTTAAGAAAAAAACATGAGAAATTCTTTAAAACTAAACCCCGGATATTTAAATCTATCAAGAATTAATAAAATTTATTTTTAAATAAACTCACAACAAGATTTTTGGAGAGCAAAAAGGCTAAGAATGGTATATTCAATTTATTTGTTTCATAATAAATTTTTTTTGGGATTTTTAGAATTTTTATCTTTTTTGTATTTTTGATTTACTGCCTTTTTTTGGAATTTTTTCTGGTTTATTTCTCTATTTTTTGGAATTTTAGAGTTATTATCTTTTTTTGGATTTTGAAGTTTATTTCTTAATATATACATGCTAAAAATGCAAAAAAGATATATATATATATATAAAGATGAGAGGAAAGAGAAATTATTTATAAAGATGAGAGAGAAAGGAAGAGGGGAAAGAGAATATCTATAAAAATATTTACAAGAGAGGAAAGAGTGAGAGACGAGGTGAAAGAGAATAGAATATTTACAAAAAATATTCAAAGTAAAAATATTTTGTGAATTTTTATTTTGTAATTTTTTTTTTGAAATTTTTGATGATAAAAGAAAAATAATTTTGGAGTTTTCATTTTATAAAACTTTTTTTTTGTTTTGTATTTTTGATTTTTTTGTATTTTTTAAAAATTTTTAGGAGTGTAGAAAATAGTAGTGCAGAAAAAAAAGCACGAAAACACCCCCATACTTAATTCCAACATTGTCCCTAATGTTACAAGATAAATATGAGGAATGAAAAGAGATGAAAATGCACTATTTACAAAAATAAATATGGAGGGTGGAAACTTCCCTGGAACAAGTTCGGGGAGGCCCATTTAGAAATCCTGCATTATTAAGAACAAATAGCAAAAAAATATAACGGAAAAGCACAAAAGATAAACTCGGCCACATATTTGCGGGTGATACAGGGCAAGTATGTGTGTAACTCCGTATTTAACTAATGTCTTAGCCATTTGGGCGTTATAGAAATGCGTTCCCCGATCGCTCACAATAGCGCGAGGTGATGCCGAGGTGAAAAAATAATTTTTTGATTTTTGGAAAAATAAAAAAAGTTAAGACAATGGGGGAAGATTTTTTTTAGTTTTTAAGTAGTTTTATTATTATTATTATTATTATTATTTTTTGGTTGGCCATTTTTTTATATAAATAAAAAGGTAAATTAATAGTTTCCCAAATTCAAAATAACAACATAGAGTCCCCGACAATGACGCCAAAAACTTCATGGGGTTAACATCGAGTTTTAACAAAAGGAGGCTAGTGCACCTATCGCGTGTAGTACAAGATATTTGGGGGGAATATCGAGGTCGTATATTTCTTGGGGCTGGTTGATTATTTCTACTCCTCTAGGAGGGACTATTAATCTACAAAAAATAAAGGTGTCGGGATTTTTAATTAACTAAAGCGGTTGTATAAAAGCTATAAAAAAGTACTAGAAAAACGATGAAGAAATAACGCTTGGTATCGAATCGATTAGAACTAAAATAGTTTTATATAACTAGAGATCTTTAATTTCAAATTAATTAAAGGCAACTTGGTCGTGGAGGTTCCACAAGCATGAGCTCGCCTATCTCTAGGGCTATCGCTCACCGGAACATTAAGACTATTCGACCGAGCTCTCATTCGACAAAGGATTCCTCTTAATGCACACATTACGCTAAGAACCCCGGTATTGGGGGGTCCCAATTTGGTAGAATTCCATGCATCCTCTATCAAGGTTTAGTGCGCAACTCTCTTTACCTAAGGGTGATCAGTCCACACGCACGGCCTCTCGGCTAGCTAGTATATGGATAACGGGAATAGAGCCCACACATCGATTTGTGGTCCTACACATCGTATACCCGGGGTAAACCTTAAGTTCTTTAATTAGTGTGAAAATGAGAACCTTTAATTATTTAAAAAGTTTTTATCTATCATAATGCTCTTTGATACTGAGGGCTAAGAGCAATTATCCACTCATCGAAATGGGGACGGCTCATGAAGAAAAATTGCATAATTGAAAATGCAAGTCCTACTCAAACGAGTAGGTGGGAAATGAAAGCGATAAATTGTAAGTCCTACTTGAACGAGTAGGCGGGAAATGAAAGCAATAAAAAAAGCAGTAAAATTGCAAGTCCTACTCGAATGAGTAGGCGGGTGATGCGAATTTGACGGCAAGTGTACCGGTCGCACAAGTAATATAAAATGGGCGAATTTCCCCAAGTATTGATCTCTTAAAGAACACAGTAAGGTGGAGTTAATTTCAAGGAGGACTTGAGATTGAAGTCCGTAGGTCAGTGTTAACTAAGGGTGGTTTTGATATTTGCTGAAAAATAAAGTAAAAAGCTAACAAATACTCCTATGCAAAGCCGCTATGCGATGCTTCGCCAGGCGGGATGGAAGACTACACGGGCCGCTATGCACTGAATCGCTAGGCGGATGGACGAGTAGGCAAGCGTAAGAACCCGAATTTGAGGGTCGTAAGCACCTCTTCGCTATGCACACTTCTAGCAATTGCTAGAACGACAAGAACGGATGGATGGCGGGCGGATGGATATAAATGCGCACACCAAGTTGTTGGTACCCTAGATGTGATTTGGCTTATGTAATCCCTTTCCGGCCCCTCTTGATCCATATAAAGATATATGATCATGGTTAGACTTTGTTTAGTCTCCCTAGGGCAGTTTATAAACTGACCTAGAGCTTAGGTTAGAAGTTCTAGATGTTTTTGTGGATAAGGTTTTTCCGTTCGACCATCGTCGAACGAGGCCTCGCGATCGTCGATCAATGGTCGACGATAGCAGGGCTAGTGAATCTTTGAAGTCAAGACAATTATCGTCGACCGTTGGTCGACGATCTCAGAGCAAGCTTTCTACGCTCTGAAGGATGGTCGACGATCTGTCATCATCAGGTCGACGATCGTGTTCTTGCTTCACGATTTCTGTCTCGACAGATATTTGCCTTTGCTGGTCGACTATCTATTTGCTGGTCGACGATCTGTTCGCTGGTCGACTATCTGTTAGCCGGTCGACGATCTATTAGCTGGTCGACGATTTGTGGTCGACGATTTCTGTTCCGACAGATTCCTGCTATTGGTCGACGATCTGTTTGCAGGTCGACGATCATCGAACTCCTGTTCGACGTTTTCTGTCTGCTTTTATCTGTTCGTCTTTATTCTATTCCTTGGTTTATTTCCAAGTGTTTTAGTTGGTGGTTAGATTGATTCTCTGATATTATTGTTGCTAAATTTATGGTTTAAATTCAAATAAATTGATTACAAATTCTGTCAAGCATAAATCACGGGATTCAGTATTCTTGATAAAGCATTTTGTCTTATTATACAAAATATATTGCCAGGCTGTATTCTAGCCGTTGGCGGTGTATGCTATTTCCAAGAACGATAAATCTTTATGCTGAGATATTTTCCTATTCATTTATTTCCTTATTGGGACTGACAGAAAGTTAATAGGCCATTCTATTCCTATTGCTATATTCTATTTTTGAGATAATCTGTTGCAGGGCTCGAGAATTCAAATCAATAGAGCCGTTCCAAAAGAAAAACGTGAAGACATATTTAAGAGAAATTCTTCTCTCAAAAGAAAAACATACAGACACAGAGAAAGATTATTCATTCGCTCAAGCATCATCAGAGCAGCTCTTCAACAATCTCACAACAAGAAGAAGAAAAGTTTTCCTGAAGCAAAAAGCCCAGAGCAATCATCTTTGTTTCTCAAGTCTCCTGAGCATTTGCTTAGAGTTTTCAAGACTTCAGAAAAAGCTCCAGATCTGCTTCAAGTGCTCCAGAATCTTAAGACCTGATAAAAATCAGTCTTCAGATTTCTGAGGATTTAGTTTCAGTTTATCTGAAACTCCTTCATCCTGAAGCAAAGGCTTTCCCTGGACTTCCACTGAGCCAGGGGGAGACTTTGATTCTTTAGAGAATCCACAAATCTTCTCTAATCTGTATTTAAAACAGAGAAGATAATCTAACCCTCTCAACCCCTTTGTAAAAAGAGTTTGTTCACACCTCTTCAAAAGTGAACGTTGGTGACAGGGCACCTTATCAACAACCTGTGGTTGAGCATCCTTATCAAAAGCTCAAAGGGTCTGTTTGATCTACCTGAATCAGATCATTGGTGGCAGGGCACCTTAGCAAAAACCTGTAGTGGATTCCTACCAGGGTGGTAGAAGAGTGGATGTACCTATTTAAAGGGAACCACTATATATCCTGTGTCTCTCTGGTTCTTGCTGATTTGTTTATTCTGTGGCTGTGATAGAACTACCTAGGATTGCTAGTTGCTGTGATAGGCTTTTAGTTAAACTAAAATTTCAGTTATCTCTCTCACTTGTGCACCTCACTGTGTTAGGCTCTTAGGGTTCAAGTATCAGATTTTCTATTCCGCAAATATACTCCAAGGGAGCTGACTAAGTGTTCATAAAATTTTGAATACTCTATTCACCCCCCCTCTAGAGTAGTTTACAACTTATCCCCTCACTTTCAATTGGTATCAGAGGGAGGTTAGCTGTTCATACAGGCTAACACCTGAGTTAAAAGATCCTGTGATAAGTTGTTTCCTGATACCATTCACAAACACTTCTACACATGGCCCAGTCTAAGGATTATTCAAGCACCAGACCTCCTGTATGCAACTTGTCCAAGTTTGGCATATGGAAGGCCAGGATAAGACTATACATGAATTCTATTGATGAAGATATTTTTTCTTCTATTTTGACAGGACCACCTGCTAGGCCTGCTGCTGCTTCCACTTCTGCTGATCTCAGTGCTGTGCCACCACCTGACTACAATGAAACTTACAAGAAGGCAAAAGCAGCTGATGCTAAAGCAATGAATATCCTAGCTCAGACAATGTCTGATGAGATATTCCAGAAGCTGGCTGAATGTACCTCAGCCAAAGCTATGTGGGATTCCCTCAACCACATAGTTGCTGGCTCAGCTGATGAGAGGAAGGACAGGAGATCCAATCTCACCTCTCAGTATGAAAACTTCAAGAAGGATGATGCTGAAGACATTGACACCATGTACACAAGACTCAGTTCAATAATAAGTGAACTGAGGTCTTTAGACAAGGAGATAACCTTGTCAGAAGTCAATGACAAGATCCTGATGTGCCTTCCCATCTCATGGGACTCAAGGATATGGCCCATCAAGGATGGAAGAAACACTGTGGAACTCTCCACAGAAGCTTTGTTGGGAAAGCTCAGGTCATATGAGCAAACCTTAAAGAGTAGAGCTGCTGTAACTGAAGTGAAGACTCCAACACCAATAAAGAAAGAGCATTCTCTAGCTCTTAAGGCTGCTGAGACTTCTGAAGGAAGTCAATCAAATGAGGAGTTACTGGCACTCATTGCCAAGAGATTCTTCAACATGGGAAGAAGAGACCTCAAAAAGAAGTTCTCCAAGCATGAGGACAAGCCAAGGTATGACAAGACTCCATCTAAAGAAATCATTTGTTATGTTTGCAGCAAGCCTGGACACATTGCTCCAGATTGTCCAGAGAAGAAGTACAAGGAGAAGAAACATGAGAAAGAATACAGGAAGCACCACTCCAAGTCCTCATCACACAAATACAAGAAGAAGGACAAGGGATTTGTGGCTGCTACCTGGAGTGAAACAGAAGAGGATACCTGCTCCTCTAGCTCAAGTGATTCTGAAGAAGAAGAAGAGAAGAAAGCCAAAGAGGTCTGCCTCATGGCCATTGATGCCTGCAGCTCTCTGTCAGCTGCAGAGAATTCTGAAGAAGAAGGAGACAATGAAGAAGACTCCTTTATGGAGGACCAGGTAATCGACTCATTTGACTTCTCATCTCCTGAGTTCAAACTAAAATTTAAAACTCTATGTTTAGATTTACTATTATCTGAAAAAGAAATTAAGTCACTTAGACTAAAAATAATGGAACTAGACATGGAAGGTACTGAAATAATCAGATTAGAAAAGGAATTAGAAAGCTCAAAAGAAGAAATAACATTCCTAAAATTAGAACTAGCTAAATCTAAGAGGTTAGAAGAACAATTAAATGGCAGAAGCCTTAAATTATCTGAAATAACCTGTATAGCAAACACTAGGGTTGGTAATGATAAACTAGGCTTAGGTGCTACACCTAGTGAACCCATCCTCCTCACAAAGGAGAGATTTAGCACTCCAGTAAAATTTGTTTCTGAATCAGGAATAAAGAATACTGAGGAAATTGAAAAATGCAAGAAAATTCAGAATAAGATTAAGAAAGAGAATAGGAAGAAAAAATTTCTAGCTTTACAAAAGTCGTCGACCAGTGATCGACGATCGTGGAATCCAGAACATCGTTCTACCATAAATGATCGACGATATGGCTTGCGATCGTCGACCATTGATCGACGATCTGGACTTAAGCTGGAAAATAAAAATCAAACTTCCAGAACTTCAAATCCTAATCACCACCCCAGGTTGGTTAATCCTTCAACTGAATGGATTATCCCACCTAGGAGATCACACCCTTTAGGATATAAATCTAAGCCCGCAAAATCTTTTATATCTAGTTTTTCTTTTGTAAAGAATACTGGACCCAAGGTAACCTGGGTCCACAATGTATAACTGTTCTTTCTGCAGGTGAAGACCTATCCAGTCATACATGACAAATGGTATCTGGATAGTGGATGCTCAAAGCATATGACAGGAAAGAAGAAGAACCTGTCAGGTTTCAAAGCCAAGCTGGGACCAAAAGTTGTATTTGGGGATTCCAGCTGTGGACAGACTGAAGGGTATGGCAGCTTCACCATAGGAGCTGTAACCTTCAAGAAAGTAGCTTATGTCTCAGGACTAAAGCACAACCTAATCTCTGTAAGTCAAATGTGTGATGCTGGGTACAAGGTATGGTTCACTGACACTGCTTGCAATATTTCTTTAAATAATACTGTGGTGTTAGTAGGTATTAGAATTGGAAATGTTTATGTTGTAGATTTTAATTCCTCCAAATCTGAAATATGCTTATTTAATGAAGTAACCAGTAATAATACCCTTTGGCATAAGAGACTTAGTCACGTAAACTTGAAAAACATTTCTAGGTTGGCTAAATACAATCTTGTACGAGGTTTACCTTCTTGCCCCTACAAGAAGGAAGGCCTTTGCAAAGCTTGTCAACTAGGAAAGCAAACAAGAAATAGCTTCAAATCAGTTAATAAAAGTGATTCTCCCAGGATTCTGTACTTGTTACATTTGGACTTATTTGGTCCTATTGCTGTGCAGAGTCTTGGAGGGAAGTCTTACACTCTAGTAATTGTAGATGACTTCTCCAGGTTCACTTGGGTATTCTTCTTGAGAACTAAGGCTGATAACTTCAAGGTTCTTACAGATTTTCTAAAGTGTATACAGAGTGAGTACTCTACTCAGATTGCCTTGATCAGAAGTGATCATGGTACTGAGTTTGAGTCTCTTCTTATGCAAGAATTCTGTGAGAAGGAAGGTATCAAACATAGCTTCTCTGCTCCTAGAACTCCTCAACAAAATGGGGTAGTTGAAAGGAAAAACAGAACCCTAATTGAAGCTGCAAGTACATTGTTGGCAGATGCTAACATGCCTCTGTCCTTTTGGGCTGAAGCAGTTAGCACAGCTAACTATGTATTGAACAGAAGTCTGATACATAAACTTAAGGGTAAGACTCCCTATGAATTACTTAAGCAAGTGAAACCTAAAATAGACTATTTTAGAGTGTTTGGCTGTGTTGCTTTTGTTCATAACAATTACAAAGAATACCATAGAAAATTTGAGGCAAAAGCTTCAATGGGAGTTTTTCTAGGATACTCCCAAGTAAGCAAAGCCTATAGGGTCCTTAATAAATCCTCTCTTAAAATAGAAGAGTCTGCACATGTCTCTTTTGATGAGACAGTCATGTATTATAAGGAGAAGGACTCTTCCTCTAATAGTACAGTGCAAGTCCTAGGAGTAAGTAAGGATTTGGAAGGTTTGAGACTCACACAGGAGAATCATCCCCAACAAACTCCTCAGGCTGCTTCTTCAGATTCTGAATCTGATGTAGAACTTTTTCAAGTTAAAGCACCTGCTCCAACAGTTGATCAAATTCCACATGAGGAATTAAATCTTGAAACTGTTGAAGATCAGATCATTGTTGAACCTACTGATCTTGTCACACTTAGAGATGACCCTGTATCTCAAGTGATTGGAGACATTTCAGCAGGAGTCCAGACAAGACATCAACTCAACAAAGATGTGATGTTTGCTTGTTTCCTTTCTCAGGTTGAGCCCCTAACCATTAAAGATGCTGAGCTTGATCCCCACTGGATTATAGCAATGCAAGAGGAGCTTAACCAGTTTGAAAGATGTAAAGTTTGGACCTTGGTTCCAAGACCAAGAGGCCAACGGATCATAGGCACCAAGTGGGTGTTTAGAAACAAGCTTGATGCCCAAGGCATAGTAGTTAGAAATAAGGCTAGGCTAGTAGCTCAAGGCTATAGACAGGAGGAAGGCATAGATTATGATCAGACTTTTGCCCCTGTAGCCAGACTAGAAGCCATTAGGATTTTCCTAGCCTATGCTGCCTATAAAAGATTTAAGGTCTTCCAAATGGATGTGAAGAGTGCCTTCCTCAATGGAGATTTAAAGGAAGAAGTGTTTGTTGAACAACCACCAGAGTTTGTTTCATCAACCTTACCCACTCATGTGTTCAAACTCCAAAAGGCTCTATATGGACTTAAGCAAGCTCCTAGAGCTTGGTATGAGACCTTAGCAAATTTTCTTCTAGAACACAAGTTTGTGAGAGGTGTAGTAGATAGAACCCTGTTCATTAGACATCATAAGGACTCACAACTGTTAGTTCAAATCTATGTAGATGACATTATATTTGGTTCTACTGATCCCAAACTATGCAAGAGGTTCTCTGAACTAATGCACTCTAAGTTTGAGATGAGCAGCATGGGTGAGCTATCCTATTTCCTTGGTCTCCAAGTGAAACAGACTGTTGATGGCATTTTCATTTCTCAATCAAAATATGCCAGAGAGCTGGTTAAAAGATTTGGAATGTCTGATGCTTCATCAATGTGCACACCCATGGCCTCAAATGCAGTTATTGATTCTGATGTCAATGGCAAGCCTGTTGATCAAAAGAACTTTAGAGCCATTGTTGGTTCCCTGCTGTATTTGACTGCAAGTAGGCCTGACATAATGTTTGCTACATGCCTATGTGCTAGGTTTCAGGTCAACCCAAAGGAATCTCACTTAACTCTTCTCAAGAGGATTTTGAGATACCTTAAGGGATGCCCTAACTTAGGACTATGGTACCCAGCTGAGTCAGGATTTGAATTAATTGGATATTCAGATGCTGATTATGCTGGTTGTAGAGTTGACAGGAAAAGCACCTCAGGGACTTGTCAGTTCCTGGGAGAGAGACTTGTCTCTTGGTTTTGCAAGAAACAGGCATCTGTGTCCACTTCAACTGCTGAGGCTGAATATATAGCAGCAGCTAGCTGTTGTTCACAGATCCTGTGGATTCAAAATCAGCTCGTGGACTATGGGTACACACACTCAAACACAAAAATTCTGTGTGACAGTACCAGTGCAATATCAATTGCTCAAAATCCTGTGCACCATTCCAGGACCAAGCACATTGAGATTAGACATCATTTTTTGAGAGATAATGTGGAAAAGAACAAGATAGTAATGGAATTTATATCCACAGACCTGCAGAGAGGAGATATTTTCACTAAGCCCCTTGATGAACAAAAGCATTTGTTCTTCCTGAACCAGCTTGGCATGATTAATGGTTCAGAATAGTGAAAATTTGGTTAGTTTTGTTTTCTGTCTAAAATCGTCGAACGACTGATCGACGATCTTCGACCAGGTCAGAACTATCGTCGACCAACCATCGACGACAGCTCGTTCTATAGTAAGGCAGAAATCGTCGACCAGCTGGTCAACGATCTCTCCTTAGGTATCTATCGTCGACCAATGGTCGACGACAGATTTTCTGTGCTGGGTGGAGAATCGTCGACCATCATTTATTGATCGACGATCGTGGTAATTGCGTGTAGGCGGTTGATGTTTACCATTTTAGTCAAACATTGACTATCGTCGGTCTGTGTTCGACGACCGATTTTATTCCGGGATCGACGATCGCAGATTTGTTTCTAATAGTCGATTTAGGTCTGAAGATCGTCGTCCTTCCGCTCCGTCTTTTCATATTCCTTCTCCTGGCTTAGAATTCGCTCTCGAACTCTAATCCCGCGCGATTCTCTTCTCCCCTGTTTTGCTTCTCGATTCGCCATCTTCTCTCAAATCCTATGGCGATTCCTTCTGCTGTTCTCTTCGGAATGAAGTTCGACACTGGCTTCTGTGTCGACTTCGATTCTTTCAGCCGATGCGATCAACCAATCCAAGATATTCTGAAGCTATGTGAAGACCAAGGCCTCAAGAAATTTATGTCGTTCTCTCCTAAGATTCATATACCAGAAATTCGTGAATGGGTATACACCTCGTCCTCCAGCGACGAAGCGATGTCAGGAAAGATAAATGGCGAGGAGGTCACTCTGACTCCTGAAGTGTTGACTGAGCTGTTTGGACTGCCAACAGGTTCTGAGGAATATGAGCAAAGCACAGAGGAATATGGCCGCATGCTCTCTGTGATGGGCCATGCCGAAGGGATTCCGGCTAAGCTGCTGAAGATAAACTTGTCTCCAGAATACAAGTTTCTGGCCGACCTGGTGGGCAAGGTCGTCTTGGGAAAACATTCTGCTCATGACAACATCAACCGGCAACAGTTTGCCCTGATGTCAGCTTTGGTGAATAAGGCACAGATTGCCTGGGGAAAAGTTCTGTTTGAACTAATAAGGAGAAAGAACAATCAGAAAGAGGTAAACCTTGCAAGGGTACTGGGTGTGTTTCTGTATGAGAAAGCACCCCTGCTGCTTGTATCTGCACCGTCCGCAGTAAATGCCAGCAAGAGGTTGGACCCTTCTCTATTCAAGAAATCCCAGAGGATTATCAAGAAGTCAGCCAGGGTTGATCCTAACCCCTCTTCAGACACAAGGGCTGATTCGGCCGCTCTCCCGCTTACTGGGGAAGGCTCAGCAATCCCTTCATCCTCCCTCCTTACCCCTGCATCTACATCTCCTGCATTACCCTCCACTCAATATGAAGTGCCATCACAACTTACATCCTTCATTCCACCTGCATCTCCACACCAGTCACCAACACCACAACACCTGGCAGCTTCAGCCAGTGTTGACATGGTGACTGCTACCATCCCCTCGCATCTTTCTCAACATGACTCCCACACTCATGTTGATGTTCACCCATCTCCACATGACTCATTTGATCATGTGGCAGATCATCCTGCTTCCATTCCATCCACCTCCACATCATCAGCATTTCAGATAACTCCTGAATTGCTTGCACATCTTGTCGAGCTCATCACTCCCTCCATCCAAAAAATGATTGAGGCTGCCAATGCCCCTCTCATTGCCTCCATCAATTCTCTCACTCAAGCCATCAAATCCATCTCATCTTCTGCTGAGCCCCCTTCTGTAAGATGCATGACTCCAGTCCCCACTGAAGTCATGCAGGGGGAGATGTCTGTTGAAGTGGTCTCAGGTGATGCCCTGACCCTTCAGGATAATTCCTCTCTTCCCCTTCAAGGATCTGTAGAAGAACCTCAAGAGAGTCCAGAGAAAGAACCAGAAGGTAAATCTTAAAATTCTTCCTCCAAAGGTTATAATCAGGACTTCAATTTGATATTTGTATCTAACAAAGACATTCACTCCCCAGTGAATCTAGCTTCTGAGGAAGAAGTTCCTGAAAAAGAAAATGAGGAAGTCCCCATGGACGTTTGTGAAAATGATGCTGCTCAACCTGATGGTATAGCTTTATTTAAGATTCTAATTAATTCTAACTCCAACTTAGAGTTAATTTCTTATTCTTTCCTTTCCATCACAGCTGCTGATGATCTCACATCAGCATTGCAAGTTGATGCTGCTAAGTCCCTTGATTCTGATAAAGATTTAGAATCCTATCTTAACCTAGACTGTGAGTCCTCACTCACATCTACTCCTCTTGTTCCCTCTCTTCAAGAGAAAATGGTCCCTTATAGACCTGAGTACCTTGATGACCCCTTGGTCAAGGATACTCTTTTCTTTTCCTGTATGGCACTCCTCTTGTGCCTTGCAGAGGTGTCTATCCCTGATGTCACTGAACATCTAGAAGGAATTATAACCTCCTTCCTAGATGCAAAGTGGTATCCTGTGTAGATCTTCAGGTAATCCTATCTATTACCTGTTGTTTGTTCACCTTGGGGGGAATATTTTATTCCCACTTGGTTGTTAACCTATCTCTCTTTGCATGCAGGCACAACCATAAATGCTGATGCTGCTGCTGAAGAAATTGAAGAAGTGCAAGATAGGGCAGACAATGCTCCCAAGATGACTGAAATGGACTCAAGCTCAGGTACTCTAAACCTAGAACAATTTATAGCCTTTGTGGCTGAGAACATTGCCTCTGAGTACATTGAAGGGATGGCTAATTATCATCTGGATTCCCTAGCCATCTCTCTAGAGAAAGCATCTGCCCCTGCAGATATCGTCATCTTTTCTCCACCTATCCTTACCTATCCTCTATCCATTCCTTCTATTGCAGAACTGGTCCCCAAGACAGTTCCTGAGTTGTATCCAGAATCAGAACTATGGAAGAGATCTCCGAATGTGGATCTTGATGCCCTCCTTAGGCAAGATGCCATTGAGGAAGCTAAAGAGAAAGAAGAAAGAGAAAAGAAAGACAAAGCTGAACCTGCTGCCAAGGATTCCTCTGAACTTGACTTTGTTGATTATGCTGGGAAAGACTCATCTCATTCTGATGATGATGATGATGATTCTGATGATTCTGACTCCACTAAGAAAAGGAAAAGAGTTGCTTCCAAGAAAAGAAAAGCTCCTGCTCCTCCTTCTGCCAATCCTAACAAGGATGTTCCCTATTACATTCTGAAGGGAATAGATCCTAAGAGCAAGGAATTCCAGCCATGGATGAGACTGTCAAAGAATCAGACTAAAGAGAATAAGAGAAGAAAGAGATATGACACTCCTGTTCAGAAATTCCCCCCCCAGAGGTCCTCCTCCACCTCCTGGTGCTGGAGCCTCTGGGAATCTCTCTTCTGCCCCTCTGCTATGTCAGCCAGTTCTAACACTTCTCAGACATACCAAAGAAGGAGCAATCAAAGCCAGGGAGGCCAAGATGTGTCAGGACAGGGAAGAAAAAGAAATGACAATGCTCTCGTGGAACAAATAAAGGAGATGACTTTTCAGCATCCTACATTCTCTCCTCCTCCTTCTCCTCACAGGAAAGGTCCATCCTCGTCTTCAAGAAAACCTGCTGCTGCTGAGACAACTGACTCAAAAGGAAAAAGAGTGGTCTTTTCAGAAAAATCCCACAAAAAGTTCATTGAGCTTGCACCTCCAAAATCTCTATATGCTCAAACTGATCCTAAGAAGGCTGTGCAGATTCCTCTTGATTCAAGCAAACTTGCTACAGCTCTTCAAAGAAACATAGAGATTGCAGCTCATACAGATACTGATAGACCTGCCTCTCCATCAGATAAAACTGAAGCTGAAAGGATTGTCTCTATGGCAAGATTCAAAGAGTCTATTGCTCTAAGCATGATGGAGAGAGCCAAATCTCAAGGATTAGATCCTACAGCTTACTCAACAATGTCAGAATTCAGAGAAAAGGAACTCAGCAGAATTCAAGTCAATCCAGAAGCCTTTGACGCTGAAGAATACATGAGACTACATCCTGCTGCAGTTCTACCTAGTTATGCTGAAAAGAAAATCATAGGTGAACATGATCTAATGCTATCCAAGAGACAAGCAGCAAACCCTAACAGAGAAATTATTTTCAAACCAGCTGCAATACCTAAAAACTCATCTGATGCTAAACTTGCTGATAAATCTGCTTGATACATTCCATTTCTGCTGATTTATGCTTGTTATATTTTCTGTGTATTGCCTGTGTTTTATCATTCTGGTTAATCTTTAGATTTGTTGCTGTCTGCTTTAGCCTTTAAACTGGATTGGATAACATAACCCAAATAGGGGGAGATTGTTGGTACCCTAGATGTGATTTGGCTTATGTAATCCCTTTCCGGCCCCTCTTGATCCATATAAAGATATATGATCATGGTTAGACTTTGTTTAGTCTCCCTAGGGCAGTTTATAAACTGACCTAGAGCTTAGGTTAGAAGTTCTAGATGTTTTTGTGGATAAGGTTTTTCCGTTCGACCATCGTCGAACGAGGCCTCGCGATCGTCGATCAATGGTCGACGATAGCAGGGCTAGTGAATCTTTGAAGTCAAGACAATTATCGTCGACCGTTGGTCGACGATCTCAGAGCAAGCTTTCTACGCTCTGAAGGATGGTCGACGATCTGTCATCATCAGGTCGACGATCGTGTTCTTGCTTCACGATTTCTGTCTCGACAGATATTTGCCTTTGCTGGTCGACTATCTATTTGCTGGTCGACGATCTGTTCGCTGGTCGACTATCTGTTAGCCGGTCGACGATCTATTAGCTGGTCGACGATTTGTGGTCGACGATTTCTGTTCCGACAGATTCCTGCTATTGGTCGACGATCTGTTTGCAGGTCGACGATCATCGAACTCCTGTTCGACGTTTTCTGTCTGCTTTTATCTGTTCGTCTTTATTCTATTCCTTGGTTTATTTCCAAGTGTTTTAGTTGGTGGTTAGATTGATTCTCTGATATTATTGTTGCTAAATTTATGGTTTAAATTCAAATAAATTGATTACAAATTCTGTCAAGCATAAATCACGGGATTCAGTATTCTTGATAAAGCATTTTGTCTTATTATACAAAATATATTGCCAGGCTATATTCTAGCCGTTGGCGGTGTATGCTATTTCCAAGAACGATAAATCTTTATGCTGAGATATTTTCCTATTCATTTATTTCCTTATTGGGACTGACAGAAAGTTAATAGGCCATTCTATTCCTATTGCTATATTCTATTTTTGAGATAATCTGTTGCAGGGCTCGAGAATTCAAATCAATAGAGCCGTTCCAAAAGAAAAACGTGAAGACATATTTAAGAGAAATTCTTCTCTCAAAAGAAAAACATACAGACACAGAGAAAGATTATTCATTCGCTCAAGCATCATCAGAGCAGCTCTTCAACAATCTCACAACAAGAAGAAGAAAAGTTTTCCTGAAGCAAAAAGCCCAGAGCAATCATCTTTGTTTCTCAAGTCTCCTGAGCATTTGCTTAGAGTTTTCAAGACTTCAGAAAAAGCTCCAGATCTGCTTCAAGTGCTCCAGAATCTTAAGACCTGATAAAAATCAGTCTTCAGATTTCTGAGGATTTAGTTTCAGTTTATCTGAAACTCCTTCATCCTGAAGCAAAGGCTTTCCCTGGACTTCCACTGAGCCAGGGGGAGACTTTGATTCTTTAGAGAATCCACAAATCTTCTCTAATCTGTATTTAAAACAGAGAAGATAATCTAACCCTCTCAACCCCTTTGTAAAAAGAGTTTGTTCACACCTCTTCAAAAGTGAACGTTGGTGACAGGGCACCTTATCAACAACCTGTGGTTGAGCATCCTTATCAAAAGCTCAAAGGGTCTGTTTGATCTACCTGAATCAGATCATTGGTGGCAGGGCACCTTAGCAAAAACCTGTAGTGGATTCCTACCAGGGTGGTAGAAGAGTGGATGTACCTATTTAAAGGGAACCACTATATATCCTGTGTCTCTCTGGTTCTTGCTGATTTGTTTATTCTGTGGCTGTGATAGAACTACCTAGGATTGCTAGTTGCTGTGATAGGCTTTTAGTTAAACTAAAATTTCAGTTATCTCTCTCACTTGTGCACCTCACTGTGTTAGGCTCTTAGGGTTCAAGTATCAGATTTTCTATTCCGCAAATATACTCCAAGGGAGCTGACTAAGTGTTCATAAAATTTTGAATACTCTATTCACCCCCCCTCTAGAGTAGTTTACAACTTATCCCCTCACTTTCACAAGTAATATAACGAAAATATATAATCACATAGACATGATTACATACAAACATTTATGAAAATAAGCACAACTTCATCATATACAAAGAGAACAACTATACTATCTACCACAAGATAAGAAAAGTTTGCGAAATCGACCGGATCCGTAGTCTCGCCAAGGCTTCACGGTTGGATTCACCGGGTTGTCAATCTGCGTCTAAGCTCGGTCTTTAACTGCGTCCGGGGTAGAGGAGGCTGTCACTCACTCCCAATGGATCCGTTTTCTTCATTTCACGAGCCAGCGGAAGATGGCACATCTTCTCCTAGCTTGATGGAGAAAGCTAGGTTGAATCTCCTCTTGAAGCTCGAGGATGAAGGAGGAGGCCGAGAGGAAGCTCCAGCTTGGATTTGGCATTGAATGCTTGCCCGGATCTCCTCCCCTTGGTGGAACGGCGAAGTTTCACCCTAAAATCGCGGGATAGATGGCTGGGAATGAAGGTCTTGTTCAATGGTTAAAATCTACGCTTTAAATAGAAAAAGATCAGAAAAATGGTCATGCACGGTCCCGCGCACGACCGTGCGCTAACCGTGCGTTATTAACTTGCATATCTTGATCACAGAAGAAAATGCGTTGACCCGTGCGTTTTACTCGCGCATGGGAAATTCCGCCCGTGCGTGAAGGAAATCGCACGGGTAATGACAGAACGCAGAAATACAGGAGAAAACAGGGGAACCGTGTGTTTTACTCGCGCACAGGCGTGTTTGCCCGTGCGTGAAGGAAACATACGATTTACCCCAGAATGCTGGAATCAAGAGAAAAATATGCAGACCGTGCGATTCCTTCTCGCACGGTTTGGCTTAAACCGTGCAGGAACAAATCGCACGAGTAGAAAAAGAAGTCCCCAGAATTACTATGTGAAACGCACAATTGCACTGAAACCGTGCGCGAAGAAATGCGCACGACCGTGCATTTTACACAGAAACTGGAAAATGAGTCTGGGACATCCCGACTACCTGCACAACAATGAAACCAACTGGGGCACCAGCTCCCAGCACCAAAGATGCAAAAAGAACTTAAAGAGAGACTTAGGGAGCACCATGTGCTTACCCCCAATAGAATAGTGCGTAATTGCACACCACAACGAGCCAAAATGTGCCCTTCATGTGAAAATAAAGCTAGAAGAAATATGAATAATATATAACTAAAAGTGAAGTGCAAACGCGTGAAAACTAACCCAGATGAGTCCGAAAAACCCTATAAATATCGGACTCATCACACCCCCATACTTAACTGTTTGCACGTCCCAAGTAAACAAAATCTATGCAGATAGGGAAAATAATCTAGCTAACATAGAAATTGAAATACAGAGTACCATGTGAAGTCACATGCTCATACGCGTACAAATATAATAGAAGAAATTTTTATGTATACAAAATAGTTTACACTTTTCACAGTCCGTATCAAAATTTTATTATTACTCAAAAATGGAATCACAGTGAATCAGCCGGTCATGTGTAGGAAGAAAGTAGGCAGGCCACTAAGATGAGCTTTGCCAATTACCGGGGCTCAGGATTACCTCCAAAGGAATCCACCAATGTCGGAGACCATACGCTTTCCCGGTCACACTCTCTCCGCGACACTAGTTCGACTCAAGCGTTAATCCGTAGGACTTTCAGATAATAATGGGGCTTGGGTTACAGTGGTGTAAACAAGGATAAACAAAAAGGCTATGCACCTAACCCAAATGAGCTAGCCTAAAAAGAATCCCTCTGCAAACCACAATATATGCAGGTACACCACACTCCCAGACTTAACTTTTAACATATGGGTGTGTGCACCGCCTACTCCAAATATAATCATATCTCCAAAAAAGATTTTCAATCAAACTTTTTCTTTTCACTTTTCATTTTCACTTTTTTTAAATCATTTTCTTTTCTTTTAACATTATCAACATTTTCTTTTAACAAAATAAGCAAATGGAAGCTTGGGAGCACATCCACATATTCATAAATAATTTCACCACATCACATCCCAACATGAAAAATTTAAACACTAAATCTCTACTTGGGTGTGCGACTAGGATCAGCTATGAGGCTTTGGTGAAATAATGGTGGAGCTGAATCAAAATAATGGGTAGGCACAACGGGGCTTAGCGAGGATGAGACGTTAGGAACAGTACAAAGCTCAATCGGGCAAAAATGATGGCCTACATCACACTCACGCTAGACTTGTGACATCCCATTTCCGGCTAGGCCCCTAGGAGTCGGTTGGTCGTGACAGGACCCTAGGAAGCCTAAAAATTGAAATCAATCGACCGAGATTTCGGGTCACGGGTTGGTTACGCCCGTGACCGACCCGTCACGCCCGTAACCTGGGGCGTGACTCCTTCGACGATCGTCGATCCCAGGGAGACGATCGTCGGGCACAGAATTTTCAACCCGGCCCTGTCACGCCCGTGACCGACCCGTCACGCCCGTGACCTGGGGCGTGACTCCTTCGACGATCGTCGATCCCAGGGAGACGATCGTCGGGCGCAGAATTTTCAACCCGGCCCTGTCACGCCCGTGACACAGGTGTCACGCCCGTGACCAAGGGCGTGACCCCTTCGGCGGTCGTCGATCTCAGCGCGACGATCGCCGAGCGCGGAATTTACCTCATGACCCTGTCACGCCCGTGACCCACAATGTCACGCCCGTGACATAGGGCGTGACCACGTTCGACGATCGTCGATTTCAGTTCGACGGTCGTCGACCCAAAATTGGCCACACGGGTCTGCCACGCCCGTGACCCACAAAGTCATGCCCGTGACATAGGGCGTGACCACGTTCGACGATCGTCGATTTCAGTTCGACGGTCGTCGACCCAGAATTGACCACCCGGGCCTGTCACGCCCGTGACCCAGGTGTCACGCCCGTGACCACCCTTCGACGATCGTCGATCTCAGTTCGACGATCGTTGAACCCAGAATTGGCTATTCGGTCCTGTCACGCCCGTGACCTATGTGTCACGCCCGTGACAAAGGCCGAAACGTCAGCCAGACTGGAAATTTCGGTAACCGACGTTGTAATCAATTTGAATTTTGGGAAGTTACACCAGGAGTATTTATGGGCCGTTTCCTACTTTAATTATTTAAATAAATAAGGAAAATGTTAGTCCAATAGGAAATCGCCACCTGGCAAACATCTCTTCATTTCCAGCAATTCAATTACCAGCATCATAACCGAAACATTATTAAGAAGAAATATTAATGGCCATGAACGTTTCAACCTTTCCACTCCCTCCTTTCTTCCGTTTAAAAAGGCTCCCTAGACTCAGAGATGGAGTTTCCACCCTTACCCGACGGATTTGGAGCTTGTACGGTGCTGTAGAAGAATTCCGACGATGCCACCACTGCGCCATGACAGTCCAACGTCCATCTCGCCGTCAAACCATGAATAAGGTCCTCCTCTACTCTTTATTCTATGGATAGATCTTAGAAATCATTAGGAGAGATATCGGGCTCAAAAGAGCCGAATCGGGTGAGCGTTTCCATGCTTTTCTGAAATTTGCATGGTGGCGGGTTCGCCGGAAACTGCCTCTCCGGCGGCCGTGCCGCCGCCCGACGGTAGCCCTCACCTCAATAGAGGTGGTGGTGGTGGATGGCCAGGGAGATGGCTGGATGGTCGGGAAATAGCTTTGGAAAAGCTACAGGAAACTAAGTTTTCAAGCTTCTGGTTTCGGGCTGTTGAAGAAGATGAACAGTGCCATGAGAATTAAATTCTATTTTTAAAACAATTTCTGAATAAAAATATCTGTCACTTTAAATAATTTGGGAAAAATACCTAGAGGCTTATACAGGAAAAATTGTCAACATAGAAAATGTAGCCCTTGAAGTCTACTTTACCTCGAAATTGATTTCACTCGATTTGGAGTCCTGGTTAGACCACAGCACCCTTTTTGGTGAGCTTTGTCCATAGGGCTGTCTTGACCTTAGAAAAATTCCCCACTCCAATCCCGTCATCGAAATGACTTGAAATTTGGTGGAGAGAACCATAGGATCAGTATAGTTCTCTGGACAAAATTTTAGGGTATTTGGAGACCTTTAGCCCACCTAAAACCCTAACCCTAGTTTAGGTCACCAACCTTAATTTGAATTATTAAGCTATTAAATGAACTACAAATCAAGCAAAAATTTGAGTAGAGTGAGGTTATGGTCCAAGTAGATATAATATAATTTTGTTGAGATTTTTGGATTAATTTATACAGTACTTCATTTACAACTCTAATGGTGCCCTAGATATTTATTTTGATGATTATGGAATTTTTGTTAACTGGAATATTATGAAATCTTGGATTAGGGCATCTTATAGCATATTATACCTTCTGTAATTTTCTTGGAAATTTTATCTGAATATTTTTGGTACTTTATTCTTTAATGTGCTAAATGTGATATACAGTCAAAAATACAAATAGTGCCCAATTATTGATTGGAAAATTATGAAATTTGATCAGTGGGTATTTCAAATTATGATAGTCACCTAGTAATTTTCTCTAGAATTTTAGATGGATAAAAACAGTACCTCCTTCATTAAGTTATGAAAATTAGTATCTTACTTTAAAATAAATTCAGAGTTCAAATGATGGAGAAAAATTATGGTACTTGGTTTATGATGGTTTTAGGTCACTATATAGCTTATTTAATTTTCTTGGGATTTTTGGATAAATATTTACAGTACTTCCTTCATGATATAGTAAAAGTGGCCTAAAATGATAAATTAGGAAATATAGGCATAAACATCTCTGAAATTTCTCAAAACTTGGAATTGCTGTTTAAATGTCTCATATGATTTTTACTGACTTTATGATGATTTATTATTGACTAATTAGTGCACTTCATGTTCATACAAGGGCAGTCGGGATCCTAGAATAAATAAATTAAATGCCAAATGAAATAGGAAAATTATTAATTTCTGGATTTAGACTATTTAGGTCATGGTAGACCTCCAGTAAATATTATATGGGATGTACCACCCCTTGCATACCTCATAAAGATTAGGACGGTCTGCGTTTAGTAAAACTGCAGAAGCGGAGCTAGAGTGGGTAATGAACTTGGAGATGGAGTTTTGATAGTTTGCTGGTTTGGACAGGATGAGTTAAATCAAGTTCATTAATTGGAAGCCAGGATGGATAGGGTGTGAGATTGACTAGTGATAGGTAGTGTTCGGGTTCGACGGAAGACCGTCCTCCTCGAGAAGAGGAAGAGTCAAGCCACCCTAGGAATAGCCCACTGTAATGCGAGAAGGGAATGAGTTAAGGGAACCAATCAAGTATAATAAGTGCCTTGGAAAGGGAGTTTTGGGATTCACCCCATCATAGCTCCTAGTACCGCTGCGAGCCCTTCACCGGGTAGCCCTCGGGAAGTCCAAGGTTAACCTTAAATCTTAGGAATAAAATGATCAAGAGTAATCCTAATAATAGTTGTACCTCACACCTACACTTGTACACATAGGAAGAAAAATTGGCTGGAATGGGTAGAGTAGATCCATAGTCTAAGGGCCTACTAGTAATGACTATGGTTTGGTTGGTAATTGGGAAGTCCAGGGAGCGGGATGCTCGGGGACATGATATAGGCTTAGTAGCCTAGAGAGCTGGAGGCTCGGTAATATGAGAACTTGTACAAATATATTTGTCATGGTTGCATGTGCATATAAGTGGTGGGTCATCGGTACTAGGCGATCGATCACACCGACATCGGTACGTTGACTCGGCGAAAAGCCTGGTGGGTACAACCAGCACTAATACGCGGATACTCTAGGTTGTGTTCTTCTAGGGGCGTATGGAAGGGCTAGGCCTGGTAGTGTGGTTACCCGCCTAGGAGTGGGGGGCCCGACTCACTATCTCCGTTTGCCACAGCGGAGGTTCCTGGGGGTGAAGCTAGCCTCCCGAACAGGGGGAACTAAAGGTCTGTGCGCATAGAGTCGTGTGGGTGTGTTGCACTTGCTTGTGCATTTCATAGCATAATTGTGTGTCATAGCATAAACATGCCACCTAACGTATAAAATGGTATGGGACGTTTTATACGATAGGCCCTGCAAAACGACCCCTTGGTCTATAGGGGTAATCCTTATAAATCAATGGTTATATTACTTGTACTTTAACTTACTTGTCATTCTTTGCTGTTTGACAACCGACACCCCAACGTATAAGTGGTATGGGACACTCTATACGATGGGATCCCTGCAAAAGATCCCTCGGCTTATGCGCTTCCACGCATAAGTTAAGGTTACATTTCTTACTTTCTGTTTCTATCTTATTTACTATAGAATTGCTAGCGTAGGTCCACTGTCACCTGTTTATTTGACTTACTCTCCACCTTCATGTCCTTCCCTTTCTTCCTCTCCGCTCGGTACCTAGGAGCCATGGGGGAAGGGGTAGGGGATGATAGGGCTTAGTCTTTATGACTAACGGTTTTCGAACCACAACATTTTAGGTGTACCATATGGAAGGGTCACGACTATTGCAGTTCCTGACAGAGTTGGCCCCGCGACCGTGTTACCATTGTCACCAGTTGGGACATACACGGGTCAAATGCCCCTTGATGGGTGGGACCCCACCAGCTCAGCAGCCAGGAGGCTGAAGACGTAGACGCAGACGTGGATCGCGAGGTGGCGACGGCAGGCCGAAAAGGAAGAAGCACCCAGAGATGCAGCACCAGCAATGTACAGAGTCGGTGGAGTTGGGCCAATCCAACTTGGGTGCTCTCGGTTCAGTGACAGTTACGATGACGCTTAGTTTTAGTTTTGCTTCCGCGAGTGACTTGTAGTGAGGATATGATGTATCGGGCATAAGCCCGTATTTGCAATACTATGATATATTGTGGACACTCCCTTCGTGGAGATTTATTTATATACATGTGATTATTGTGGACTTGCTCTTACTTATTATACTACTATTCTGCGATCGAAAAAGGGCCGGCAGAACTAGCGTTTTGTAGTGGCGACCTTCCCGTGAGTCGGTGCCACCGCAAAGCGGCAATTCTGGGCTAAGACCCCGGTGGTTGAAAAAAAAGGGGTCTTACAAGTGGTATCAGAGGAAACCTCGATCGGAAAAGTAGCAGTCCACTAACCCTGGGTCACCCCCGCTCGAGTTTAGTTTGGGTACAAACTAAGCAGCGGAAGCAGTGGTGTGCCCATGAGGGAAATCACATGTGAAAGTCCACTTCATCATTAATTGGAATCCTTCTTTGTAGCCTGCGGCAAACCCTGTCCCCAGCAGGGAACACCTCCGGCTGCGAAGACCTCATCTTATCATCCTCTAACCAACGACGTAGACTCAACCAACTAGGACTCGTGACTAACCAGGACAATCTATAGTATGCCCTAGTTCAAAATAGACCTTGGGTATGAATTTGGTTAAGGTAAGGAGATACCCAAAGAGAATAAAGGAGGAGTTTAGCACGGGAATGACTACCTAAGACGTAAAACTCTGGTGTCCCTACTATCCCAATCAACGATTATTCGAAGCGGTAGACTACTTTAAGGAGAATTAAGACCAATAATACATTAGCAGAATGGTAAAATACAAGTAGTCTGAACCCTCAATACCGGTAATAAAATTACCTGGAGGCAACCACCGAGACAACACTGAGGGTCGGGTAGGAACTCAAGTTCGAAGATACCCATTTGAGATTGGGAACATTTTGACCCGGATAAAGTTGTCGTAAATGTGACTCAGAGAGTTTAAAGTATGGAGTATATTAACGAGTTTCAGGGTGGAACCCCAAGTCGAAGATTGATGCCCTAGAAATTGTGCACCCAACTAGGATGGATATAACACGGTAATATCAAAGATACTTATCCCAAGGAAGATAGGGGCTTATCCTTTGTTTATGGGGGGCTTGTCTTTTGTTTATTGGGCAAATAAGATTGACTTAGGTTTCCTTAGCCCGAATTTAGGAATGTGGCGTAACAAACCTAGTGAGATTGAATTTGACATAATTCGACGTTGTTCGGGCGAAGATAAGACTAGATTGCTATGTTATATCATCGGAAGTACGATGACTCTAGGAAACTACACGATGTGAGCAAACAATATATTGAAAGACAGATACCTTAAATATAACCTGTAAGGTTGAGTTGATTGATTTCGGGCGTACTAGAAGGAATAGGACAATGATCGTGTGGAGATTTTATAGATCTGTTGCCTACACACACAAATGAGAAATTAAATTACCGGAAGTGTGGTGTATCTCAGAACATTTACCCCCTGGAGTGAATAAAAGTGTCATGGATTTTGTGATGCACGGTGAGGTCCTTCAGTTGTTGAAGGCTAAGTGAAAGAATTTTGGGGAAACTATTACAGCCACTGCCCGAGATATAATGGAAGTACGAGGGTATAATTAGAGATTTCATGCACAGGATTCGTCGTCCCCACCCCAGGCACAATGGTAAAGGGAGTGTCGAGGATAGACTGGATGAGGTAGTTGGCATCACCTCGACCCGAAAGAAAACTCTTATGGGTGTTTCATAAGAATGGTGAGTAGCTGTTCGTTAGCACGGGGTGCCCAAGACTATTGTGTTGAATCGGTTAGTCAACTTGGAGCCTATCAAGATCGATGACACGACACTGCGGGTCTTGCGACGGAAGAAGGTTCCGTTAGTCAGGGTTTTGTGGAACAATCATGGACAGGAGGAGCATACATGGGAGCCACAGGACTTGATGCGACAAAGGTATCCAGAACTTTTCGGTCGGGTATACCTCACAAACCCCTCTGGACAATCAATCTGCGTTCCTATTTTAAACCAATAAGACCGAGAATTTCAAGAATAGGGGCTAATCCTTTGTTTATTGGGGTGCATACCTTGACAATTGGACGAATGGGTCTTAGAATCAAAACTGCACACTGCAAACGTAACGCAGAGATGTAGATCTTTCAACTTTCATGGGATGTTACAAGCTTCCTTTTCCCGATTAGAGTCTCGTAGGCTTAACCTTGATTTCGGGGACGAAATCTTTGTTTTGTTTATTGGGATTTGTAACATCTCATTTCCGGCTACTAGGAGTCGGTTGGTCGTGACAGGACCCTAGGAAGCCTAAAAATTGAAATCAATCGACCAAGATTTCGGGTCACGGGTTGGTCACGCCCGTGACCGACCCGTCACGCCCGTGACCTGGGGCGTGACTCCTTCGACGATCGTCGATCCCAGGGAGATGATCGTCGGGCACAGAATTTTCAACCCGGCCCTGTCATGCCCATGACCGACCCGTCACGCCCGTGACCTGGGGCGTGACTCCTTCGACGATCGTCGATCCCAGGGAGACGATCGTCAGGCGCAGAATTTGTTGGGATTTGTCTCCACAATACCTCAGATTTGTAGGAGGTCAGACCTTGAACTAAGATGAATTAAGATGTATTTGATGGTGTGTTTGAGTTGTATGTGTGCAGGTTCTCATTGCCAAGTGTAGACCAATGTCAGTCTATAATGGGTCACCAAACACAGGACCATGCAATGTAATCCCTCATTGTGTGATTCAAAGTGTTGGCCCATGTATAGCCTCTCTGTTGGGATACACTTCTCATTCATGCACTTGGATTGATGGACAGATGCATTGAAGCTAATTTCCTCAGAAAAATATTTCTAAGTCCTTTTCATACTCGAGTATCAGACTTAATACTCGAGTAGTTACTTAATCACTCGAGTAAGTTCTTTTCATACTCGAGTAAGTGACTTAGTCACTCGAGTAAATCATATATCATACTCGAGTAGATCCATTTCTTCTCTTTTCTGAATGTTCAAGTATTCATACTCGAGTAACTGCTTCTCATACTCGAGTAAGTGTTTCTTATACTCGAGTAATTGATTTTCATACTCGAGTAAGTAAATGTTTTCTCGAGTAACTGCTTCTCATACTCGAGTAAGTGTTTCTTATACTCGAGTAATTGATTTTCATACTCGAGTAAGTAAATGTTTTCTCGAGTAACTGCTTCTCATACTCGAGTAAGTGTTTCTTATACTCGAGTAATTGATTTTCATACTCGAGTAAGTGAATGTTTTCCCGAGTTACTTTCTATACATACTCGAGTAATTTCTTTCCCTTTCACTCGAGTAAGTTCTTTTCTGATACTCGAGTAGTTTAAGTTTCACTCGAGTAGATTTCTCTTCTTATACTCGAGTATACTTCTCATTGCCACTCGAGTATCTAACTTCTCATACTCGAGTATATCTTGTCTCTAACTCGAGTATAGTATATCCATTATTCCAGAATTTCTCTAAGTACAATTTTCGCCATGTGTATTTTGAATCGGTTATTTCTGATTGGTCCACGTGTCATCCCTAATTAAGATTATGACCGTTGGAGTCCACCTATAAATAGGTCCTTTCAGATTTGACTAAAAACAAGATTACAGAGATATTCATTTTACGAAAGAAAAAGAAAGTCCGTGAACCCTAATTTCTCACGCCGCCATTGACGTTCACGGAAGAAGAAGTTCTGGATCGCCGATCTTTATCTTCAACGATTGTTTCTCCAGCGACCCAGACAAAAGTGAATCACTTCATCTCGCCGAGCCTCAAAGATTTCAGATCTATCTTCTCGATCGAGGTGATTCTAGTTTTCAGATTCGTGGATCTCTCTCAAGTTGTCTTCAACCTTTTCTGATCAAGCCAAAGTTCTTAAAGAAGAAGACTGTCAAGATCCAGATCTGAGATTTTATTATTGGTTGTATTTTATTTTTTTCAAACCAAGTTTCATTGTAGGAGGTTTCCTCCGAGATTAGTAGGAAGACCTTTTCTTCTGAGTTTTGTAGATCCGATTTGGATCGAGATTTATAGGAACGTGGTTCCGAGGTGTAGGATTGTTTTCAATCCGAGATAGTGGAGTAGCCGAGTCTAGTGATTTGCTAGATCGGTGAGAAAAGTGGACGTACCCAAGGTTGGGGAACCACTATAAATCTCTTGTCGTCTGTGATTGCTTGATATGTGCTGTGTTAGTTTTTAATTCCGCATTTGACACGCATTTCACCTATTCACCCCCCTCTAGGTGATTTAGGCTAACAACTTAGACCTCTCAATTGGTATCAGAGGGGGAGGTTGATCGTTAAAAGGTTAACACCTTGATCTTATCCTTCTAAGTTGTTTCTTGAAAGGTATCAAGCATGAGTAAGACCAAGGATTTTGCTAAACTCCCTTTCTGCACCAAGAACAATTTTCCTATGTGGAAGGAAAGAGTAAAGTTCTTCATGGAAGCAGTAGATCCCCGGATCTTCATGATTGTTGAAGAAGGTCCCCACATTCCTATGTCTACTTCCACCATAGATCCCACCAAGCAAGTTCCCAAGAAGTTGATGGATCTAGATAAGGATGAGATTGCACTTGTCTCTCTGGACAAGAAAGCTAAAAATATTATAGCAAGTGCAGTCGAAGACTCAATACTGCAGAATCTGATTCATTGCCAGTCTGCCAAGGAGATGTGGCAATCCCTAGTGACTCTAATGGAAGGTACAGAGGAAGTGAGGGATGATCGTAGATCCCTACTGAACCAGAAATATGAAGCCTTCAGGCAGGGTCATAAGGAAGCCATAGCTGACACTTTTGAGAACTTCTTCAAGATAGTAAATGGCCTAAGAGTTTATGGACGTGTCTTCACCAACGGGGAACTCAATGACAAATTCTTAAGATCCCTAACCAAGGAATGGGACAATAAGGTATGTGCCATTCGGGAGTTTGGAAGGTTAGCTGAGACGGACCCGCAGAATCTGTTCGGAAAGCTTATGTCTTACGAGCTGCAAATCAACTCAAGAAAAGCTGAAGAAGAGACAAGCAGGTCTGCATCCAAGGAGAAATCTGTCGCTCTAAAGGCAGACAGCTCAAGGAAGATAAAGGCTAGCTCTCCTGCCCCAGTTCCTGAGGCTGATGAAGAAGAATCATCTGAGCCCAGCTCATCTGGCTCATAACTATCTGATGGAGAGTTCTCCCTACTCTCAAGGCAGTTCAAGAAGTTCTTGAACAAGAAGAAGCAATGGAGAGGCAAGGATGCCTTATATAGAAGATCACGACATGACGGTGATCATCGGAAGAAAGGCTCAAGAAGCCATGACAGGTATAATTCTAAACAGAACAAACAGATCTCAACTGACATCATTTGTTATTGTTGCAATAAGCCAGGTCACGTCATCGCCGATTGCCCTCACAAAAAGAAAGAGGGTGGAAGAAGAGAGGAAAAGAAATCCTAACACCATAAGAACAGGAAAGAGAAAAGCTTAGTAGCCAAGAAGAGCAAAACTCTCAGCGACTCTGACTCATCTGAGTCGAGTGAAGAAGAGGAAGCTTACTTTGGGCTCATGGCTCATTCAGATGATGAACAAGTCCCCCAGTTTACTGGGGAGGTAAAATATCACACTCCTCTCTCTGATTCTGATGATGACAATGAGCAAGAGGGATATTCCTCTGAAGATGAATCTGAGCTCATGGGTCAGTATAAGGAGTTACTCACCGCTTACGAAAAATGTCGTAGAATAATGAAAACTCAAGCCAAAGAGATAAATTCTCTACAGGCTAGTGAGAGCAGCTTGAGAGAAGAAGTTGATAAGACTAACTCTCTTCAAGAGAACCTCAATGTAGCTATGGAGGAATACAATAAAGCTCTCAAGCACATCGACCTTAAAGAGGAAATCATCAAAGAATTGGAACGACAACTCGAGGCTGAAAAGAAGCTTGTTGAGAGTTTCTCTAAGCCTAAGACAGTTCTTCCAATCGTTGCTGAATTCTCTGCTAAGGCCAAGGGTGCTGGTTTAGGCCACATTGTCTCTTCTAGTAAATCCTCTAGGAGAAACAAGGCCAAGAGAAAGAATAAGGCTGCCTGGAAGGCTCCAGCTGAAGAAAAAGGGAAAGCTCCCTTGGAACCTGTTGTGTTCAAGAAAGTTATCTTTCCCGCGAACGAACTCGATTATGAGTCCACCTACGGACACTTTTCTAGGCCGATCCCTGAGAAGCCTAAGTCAAGATACCAAGGTTGGACTCGTCCTCGTAACTTTGGCGAGAGTGTCTTCAAGGCACCTTATGAGGAGATTCAACTTCAAAGCTATGGACCTTATGCTCATGGTCATAATTTCAAAAAGACACCAAAAGTAAAACCCATTGTAGAAAAGCCTATGAAGGAGAAGACCTCATGTAACTACCATCATCATGAAGCCTCTTCCTCCAAGAGTAAAGCTCCTGCTAGACCTTCATTCCAGAAAGTCAAGCAGGACTACACAGGGCAAAGATACAACAGGTTCGACTGTTGGTGCTGTGGCAGAATTGGTCATTTTGCCAGTGATTGTTGGTTCAATCCTAAAAATGCTGCAACCCCTAAAGTTAGCAACATGAGAGTGACCACTCATGAGGCTAATACTCATAGGGGGAGTATTCTAACTCGAGACCAAGGACCCAAACTTGTTTGGGTTCCTAAGGCTAAATGATTGTAATTGCAGGTATGTCCAAAGGCCACCAAAATGCCAATCTGGTACTTGGATAGTGGATGTTCTTGGCATATGACCGGGACAAGGAGCCTACTACAGAATTACACCTCAGTCTGCAACGGACCAAAGGTCATCTTTGGAGGTTCAGATCGAGGAATCACTAAAGGCTATGGTATGATTTCTAACGGCAGCGTATCCTTTTCGGATGTAGCCTATGTTGAAGGATTGGAACACAATCTCATTAGCATAAGCCAACTATGCGACAAAGGATACGTAGTTGAATTTCATGCTGACAAGTGTTTGATAAAATCGGTTAATAATATGGAAACTATTTTATCAGGCACTCGAAGCAGAAATATTTTCCGTTTAAATTTTATTTGTATAGACTCCTCGACACCAGTGTGTCTTTTGGCAAAAAGTAGTGCATCTCTTGCAGACCAATGGCACAAGAGACTAGCACATATTAATTTCAAAACTATTAATAAATTATTCTCTCAAAACTTAGTGCGTGATGCACCTAATGTCAAGTGCGTTACGGACAGTCCTTGTCACGCTTGTATCAAAGGCAAGCAAACAAGAAGTTCGTTTAAAAGCATAATAGGCAAGGATTCCAATAGAAGTTTGCAGCTTCTCCATATGGACTTGTTTGGTCCTGAAAGTGAGGGTAAGATCTATCTCAACTCTAGAGGGGGGTGAATAGAGTTTACTTAAAATATTTTTTGAATTATTAAAATAGCACAAATTAAAATTCTATTTAAGCTATAGTGTAGAGTGCTAACAGAAACTTAAAAACTGAAAGGAAAAGGACACAGCACACAGCAGACAAATCACACAAGCAAAACCAGAAGACACAAGGAAATATAGTGGTTCCCCAAAACTGGGTACATCCACTCTTCTACCACCCTTGGTAGGAATCCACTCAGGACTGAGTTGATCAGGTGTCCTGACACCAATGAGCTTTTGATAAGGTGCTCAAAAACCAAAGCTAGATTTTTTGATAAGGTATCTTGCCACCACTGAGTTTTGACAAGGCTCTCAGAACCAGACAGAACTTTTGAAGGGAGTTCAAGAACCCTTTTACAGCAGGAAAAGAAAAAGTGAAAGTTGAAGTTGTCTTCTCTGTTCTCAGTCAAATGAGAGAAGCACAAGTGGATTGAAGATGTCAAAGCTCCCCCTGAGATGTAGAGAGGTTCAGGCAGAGAAGCTTTGTAGAAGGGTGATAGGTCTTCAGAACTTGATCTCCAGAAAAGAATGGTTTCAGCAGAACAGCTGAAAGATGATGTGTCTGGAAATCTAAGATGAAGATGCAAGAACACTTAGTCAGCTAGAAGATCTAGATGTTGTAGTTTTCTTGTTCTTCTGCTAACAGTATTCTTCTGTGTGTTTTCTCTTCTTCTTTTTCTGTCTATCAGCTCTGTGTTTTTTTGTTGTTGTATTCCTGTATATCTAAAGGACCATAGGAATAGAATTGATTTTCTGAATATTCTCTTTGTCCAAAGATGGCCGTTGGTCAGTCATAAATGCTTTCCATAAATGGTCTTGTCTTTTAGAGGAAAGTCTAGCAAACATTCTCTGAATGATACCTTGAAACTTGCTCCAAACGGCTGGGAGATCTTCTTTCATAAATGCTGATAATATTCAAAAACATTCCAAAAAATCAGCAGCATTTGAAATCTTGAAGACGTTGATCTCTCCAAAGAATCGTCGATCTGAGCTCTACGATCGTCGAACTGAGCTCAGAGATAAACTGAGATAAGCAGACAAAAATCGTCGAACTGAGCTCAAAGATCGTCGAACTGAGCTCAGCGACCTGAGAAACAGCTGAAGGAGGCATCGTCGAACTGAGCTAGACGATAGTCGAGGGGAGTTTGATGATTAAGCAAAAGCTAGCTAAAAGCAGATAGTCGATCTGAGCTCGAAGATCGTCGACCGGAGTTCGACGATTTGTTGAAGTTGAGCTCAGAGAGCGTCGAACTGAGTTCGACGATTCGTCGACCAGAGCTCGACGAAAATTGCTTTAGACTTAGCTCTTCATCCTTGATCTTGGAGTGGTCTTGGGGGCAGCTTCAAAACTAAGTTCTAGACCCTAGACTCATTCTAATGTTGACCTTCTCAACTATACAACTAGGTCAACTAGGATCCTAAGACAAGCATAGTGATCCTTACCCAAATTAGTAATAGGGTGTTCCAACAATCTCCCCCTATTTGGGTTAGGATTACTATTTACAGACAATCATAAAGAGCATTCAATAATACAGAAGTTAAATACAAAATGCAGAGAAACAGCAATGCATATCACAGATAAATAGTAGCAGATATCCAAAGGTGGATGATATGATTGCTTACACAGATCACTTCTTTTCAGTTCCCTTTTTAAATAAAATTTCTCTGTTAGGGTTTAAGGCTTCTTTCTTGGACCTTCTGTCATCTTCTGCACCTAGAGAGGTTTGAGATCTTGGCCTTGGAACTACAGCCTCTGGGTGCAGCTTCATGTACTCTTCTGGATTGAAAAATTTCTTTGAAGCATACTTTTCCAGTTCTTTCTTTCTTTGTTCTGATAAGGTTGTAATGTTGGATATTTCTTTGCCTTGTTCTCTAGCCTTCTTAATCTGATCAAGAGCAGCCAACTCTTTCATCCTAGCAGTCCAGGCCACAGGATTGTTCTCAGGATCCTCATATGGAACAGCAGGTTCATATTTGTTGAGAGATTCAGGAGCAGGAGAGGTCCTTGGAGCAACTGTGTCTTTCAGTTTGTAAGGGTAAGGACCTGAAGTAGAGTCAGAATGGCCTTGTCCTTCCCTTTGATAGGGTCTCTGTCCTCTTTGATTTCCTCTGTAACTACCCCTTCTGGGTTGATATCCTCTTTGATATTGTCCCTTTTGGTAATACTTAGAATAGGATTGAGAGGAACTTTGTCTAGGAGCTGGAGCTTGAGGAGCTGAGCCTGATCCAGAGTCTGGAGGAGGAGGAGGAGGAGGAGGCTGATGTTGAGATGATCCTTTTTCATATTTGTCAAGCTTTCTTCTCTTTTTCATGGCCTTTAGTTGGTTCTTGGAAAATTGCATCCATGGTTCAGTGATGGGGCAGTCATGCAGAATGTAATATGGAATGTCATTGGAGTCTTTAGCTTTGGCAGGAGGAACTGACATCATTGCTTTACTTCTGGCTTTTCTCTTTTTGGCAATTGTGCTGGCAGAATCATCAGAATCAGTTCTGTACTGATCACTTTCAGAACTCTGAGGTTGATCATATAAAGCATCAATTCTTCTTAGATATTCTTCTTGAGCTTTGAGCTTTGCAGCAGCAGCAGGAGCAGGAGCAGGAGCAGGAGCAGGAGCAGCAGCAGGAGCAGGAGCAGCAGGGATAGCAGAGTCAGCATCATCAGTTTCAACAACAATTTCCTCAGCATTAGGTGCTGGAATCATTTCTATGTCAGCAGCAGCAGTATCAACAAAAGGAGGCACAGTGGCCTTAGTAGCAGCATCAGATACATCCACAGCCTTCCATGACTTGATATAGGAAACAATCTGGCTGGGATTACAGACAGGTACAGGCACAATGGCCTTGGACAGATCTTCAGCAGTAATTGGAGGCAGACAGCTTAGATAGGCTGTATCAAATCTGGATAGCAACCTCTGCAGATTAAGTGCAAAAGCACATCCTGAGCTTGCTGAGAGAGTAGAAGCTGGAGCTGGAGCTGGCACAATCACTTCTTCATAAGGCATCTCCCCCTGCCTTGGTTCAGAGAGAGGTGAACCAAGGCACCCAGTAGAAGGGATTGCCTGGGAGGAGGAAAAAGAATCAAGCTTGGTGGACAGCTCCTGGACTTGCTTCAGGAGTGGAGTCAGTGAGGACTCCAGCAGAGATACCAGCTTGGGAGCTAGCAACTCATAGAGCCTGTCAGCCAGGCTAGAAAGATCTACATGCCCAAGTGAGGCTTGAGCAGAGGTAGTAGTCAAGTTGGATGGAGGGATGGTGACTGAAGCTGAAAAGGTGGAGGTAGGTGGAGTAGGGATTGTTGGTTCAGAAGATGGAATGATGGGGATAGAGAAGGTTGAGGAGAAGAGTGGGAGAGTAAAGGAGGGTATGAAGGAGGGTTGAGAGAGGATGTCAGTGAGCATTTGATGGAGGGAAGATGTCTCAGGAGGAGAAGAGGGAGAGTCATCCATGAGGGAATCCTCTAAAAGGGCAAATGATGGTTGAGTGTGGAATGGATAGGAAAAGAGAGGATGGAAGACCTCTGAGGAGGATGGTGGAGGGGATGACATAGGTGAGGAAATGGTAATGGGAGATGAGATAATAATGGTGGAGACTGGTGGTGAGGAGGTGATGGCTTGGGTATATGTGGCTTGGGTGGATATGGCTTGGGGAGAAGAAGAAGCAGGCAGCTCTTCTACTAGAGGAGTGACCAGATTGGTCCTTGTGCCTGATAGAAGTGTTGCAGCAGCCCTGGAGGGGTTGATTATCTGCCTGTCCCATTTACTGAAGAGGGCACAGGAGAGCCTCTTGGATGCATTGATGAACATCCCAGAAGAGGTCAAAAGGTCAGGGCACCTTGAGTGCAGAAAGACCCCCAAGATTCTTCCAAAACTGACTGCAGACTTGCTTATCTTCTTCTTAATCAGGGTGAAGAAGATGGAGCCCCAGTCGAGGTGTTTCTTATCCAGTAGGGCTCCCATCAGGCAGAACTGATACCTGGAAATTGTGTCATGCGCTGAGTGCTTGGCCAACAGCACCTTCCCAACTACATCAGCCAGGAACTGGTAATTCTATAGCCAGATTCTTTTTCAGCAGTTTATTAGGGTTGATTACATTATGACCCATCCTATCTAACATGGAGGCATACTCCTCTCCAGATAGATCAATGGAGTCTTCTCCAGTACTGAGTTGAAAGACGTCAGTTAATAAAGCCGGGGATAGAATTACCTGGGTCCCCTTAATGGTGCCGACAACAGTATTCTCAGTCTCATCTGCTGCGGTATAACACCATTCCTTAATCTCCTCAGATGCAATCTTCATCCTGGTAGTCATTATCTGGGTTAGCTGTTGTTCTCTGAATAGATTCAGAACATCCTTGAAGCGCTGGTCGCTTCCATCAAATGAGTTTATGTCTATGTCGAAACCGGTGTCGAACTTCATCTTGGCGATGGCAGCACTCAAATCAGCCATGTGTACTTGCAACAGAAAACCAAAAACGACCAAGCGTAGAAAATTTGGAGGGAAAAGGAAGAAAGTTGCAGAGTATGAAAGCGTAAAAAGGAGAACGACGGCTGAAGAGTGATTTTATATTAGGGTTCGACGGCGAAAAAGAAAGTCATTGAGCTCAGCTCGACGAAGCGTCGATCTTAGCTCGACGATTTAGGCTACAGAGGGAATCTGAAGAGTCTTCAAAATCGGCGATCTTCGTTCGACGATGTTGAAAAACGTCGAGCTCAGCTCGACGGCCTCTGAACAGAAGAAGAAAAATTCTAGATCTAGCGAAGGCTCTGAACTCAGATCGACGATAGCAAAAGCGTCGAACTCCGGTCGACGATTTTTGAGAAAACGTCGAGCGCAGTTCAGAGTCTAAACTCATTCAAAAGACAGAATTTTTTAGCCTAGTCTTGGTCTGTTTTAGCTTTTCAAAATCTTGGATTTTAATTAAGACTTCCTCCATCTATCATGCCTAACTGATTTAGGAAGAACCTGTGTTTCTTTTCATCCAAGGGTTTGGTGAAAATATCTCCCCTTTGCAAATCAGTAGGAATATATTGAAGTTCAATTTTGTTTTTCTCTACATTATCCCTTAGGAAATGATGCCTGATTTCTATGTGTTTTGTCCTACTATGGAGGACTGGATTTTGTGCTATAGAAATAGCACTAGTATTATCACAGAAAATTTTTGACTGCTCTAAGTTGTAACCATAGTCTAGAAGCTGATTTTGTATCCACAATATTTGTGAGCAACAACTGCCTGCAGCCATATATTCAGCTTCAGCAGTTGAAGTTGACACAGATGTTTGCTTCTTACAAAACCAGGAGACAAGTCTGTCACCAAGGAACTGACATGTTCCACTGGTGCTTTTCCTGTCTATTCTGCATCCAGCATAATCAGCATCTGAGAATCCAGTTAATTCAAATCCTGATTCTTTTGGATACCAGAGTCCTAGATTTGGACAACTCTTTACATACCTAAGAATCCTTTTAACTAGTGTTAGGTGTGACTCTCTAGGGTTAACTTGGAATCTAGCACATATGCATGTAGCAAACATTATATCTGGTCTGCTAGCTGTAAGGTACAGTAGAGAGCCAATTATTGCTCTATATGTTGTCTGATCAACTGGCTTCCCATGCTGATCAGCATCCAATACAGCATTGGTAGGCATGGGTGTTTTCATACAAGATGCTTCAGACATACCAAACTTCTTGACCAATTCTTTTGCATACTTGGCTTGAGAAATAAAGATGCCTTCAGCATGTTGTTTGACTTGCAATCCTAAGAAGAAGGAGAGCTCACCCATGCTACTCATTTCAAATTTGGAATGCATTAGGTTGGAGAACCTCTTGCACAAATTTGAATCAGTAGAGCCAAATATGATATCATCTACATAGATTTGTACTAGTAGGGTGTGGGACTTATGGGTTCTAATAAAAAGAGTTTGGTCTACTCTCCCCCTAATAAAACCATTTTCCAGAAGAAAGCATGCTAGGGTCTCATACCATGCTCTGGGAGCTTGCTTGAGACCATACAATGCTTTATGCAGCCTGTAAACATAATCAGGGTGAGTTAGAGAGATAAAACCTGGAGGTTGTCTAACAAAGACTTCCTCTTTGATGTCCCCATTAAGAAATGCACTTTTCACATCCATTTGGTATACTTTGAATCCTTTGTGAGCAGCATATGCTAGGAATATTCTGATGGCCTCTAACCTTGCAACTGGTGCAAAGGTCTGATCATAATCTATTCCTTCTTGTTGAGAGTACCCTTGAGCAACAAGCCTTGCCTTGTTTCTGACTATGACTCCTTGATCATCCAGCTTATTTCTGAAGACCCACTTTGTTCCAACAATGGGATGATCTTTTGGCTTAGGCACTAGTTCCCAAACCTGATTTCTTTCAAATTGATGCAGCTCCTCTTGCATTGCAATGATCCAGTGTGGATCTTGCTCTGCATCTTGAATGGATTGAGGCTCAATTTGAGATAGGAAGCAAGTGTGCATTAGGTTCTGGTTGACCTGATTTCTGGTTTGCACACCAGCTGAGATGTCTCCAATAACTTGGGAAGTTGGATGATCTCTTATTGTTACTAAATCAACAAGAGGTGTTGATTGTTCACCAGCCTGTGTTGTTGTTTCCTCTAGTGGAACAGCAACTGGTTCTTCAAGGTGATTTTCTTTTAGATGTTGAACTTCTTCTTCATCATCACTGCTGTCATTCTTTTCAGTAACTTGTAGTTTGTTCAAGTCTTCAGCTAAAGAATGTACCTGCAAAGGTTCTATGGTAGAAGCATTCTTCTCCTTGAAAGACATGTTAGCTTCATCAAAAACAACATGAACAGACTCTTCAATTTTACAAGAAGATTTGTTGTACACCCTATAGGCCTTACTGATCATGGAGTATCCCAGAAACACTCCTTCATCAGCTTTGGCTTGAAATTTAGCTAGATATTTCTTGTCATTATTATGAACATAGCAAATACAACCAAAAACTTTAAAATAGTTTACTTTAGGTTTCTTCCCTTTGAGCAGTTCATAGGGAGTCTTGCCCTTCAGTTTATGTATCAGGCTTCCATTCAACACATAGTTGGAGGTGTTCACTGCCTCAGCCCAAAAGGATAGAGGTAGGTGAGCATCTGACAACAATGTAGTAGCAGATTCAATTAGGGTTCTATTTTTCCTTTCAGCTACCCCATTTTGTTGAGGAGTTCTAGGAGCTGAGAAGGTGTGCCTGATCCCTTCACTTTGACAGAACTCTTGCATGAGAAGAGAATCAAACTCTGTCCCATGATCACTTCTGATCAGGGCAATGTGAGTGTTGAACTCAATCTGAATGCATTTGAGAAAATCTGTCAAACACTTGAAGTTATCAGACTTCTTCCTCAGAAAGAATACCCATGTGAATCTTGAGAAGTCATCTACAATCACTAAAGTATAGGATTTCCCTCCTAGGCTTTGCACTGATATGGGTCCAAAAAGATCCATATGCAACAGGTACAAGATCCTAGGTGAATCACTCTTATTAATTGAGTTAAAACTACTTTTAGTTTGCTTGCCTAATTGACATGCCTTGCAAAGTTCTTCCTTCTTGTAGGGACCAGAAGGTAGTCCTCTAACAAGGTTGTCTTTGGATAGCCTAGCAATGGTTCTAAGGTTAATGTGTCCTAGTCTTTTATGCCACAAATTGTTTGGTTTTGAAATGGAGTTAAACTGGCAGATATCTACTATAGGTGAAAGAAAATTCACTAAGTAAATGTTACCTCTTCTGTTACCTGTCAACACAGTTGTGTTGTCCACTGACTGGACTTTGCATATGGCTTTGTTGAAGGTTACTTGATATCCTTCATCACACAATTGACTGATACTTATCAGATTGTGCTTGAGTCCTTCAACATATGCCACCCTTTTGAAGGTGACTGAGCCAATTTGGACTGCACCATATCCTTTTGTAGTTCCAAAGCTTGAGTCTCCAAAAATTACTTTGGGTCCAAGCTTGGCTTTGAAGGAAGTGAAATTGTCCTTGTCCCCTGTCATGTGCTTTGAGCACCCACTATCCAGATACCATTGATGGTTTGATGCTGGATAGGTCTTCACCTGCACAAAAACAGCTTATTTGTTTTTGACCCAGTTAACCTTGGGCCTAGGTTGATAACCTTTAAATTCTGAAATAAAGGACATCCCAGGTTGACTCTTATAGCCTTCAGGATGGTATCTCCTAGGAGTTACTATCCACTCAGTATAGGGGTTGAGTCCATGGGATGTGCAGCTTCTAGGATTGAATTTGACTGAGCCATTGAAAATGTGTTCACAATTCTGAACTCTGTTCGACGATCGTCGATCTGAGGTCGACGATCGTCGATCTGAGGTCGACGATCTTGGGTCAGATCGTCGATCTCTGTTCGAAGATCGATAGTGCTTGAGTTCAGAGTTTGGGTGTCGTCGAGCTGAGGTCGACGATCTGTGCTTAGATCGTCGAGCTCTGTTCGACGATCGTCGAGCTCTGCTCGACGCATTTTGTTGAACTGAAATTTTCTCTGGCAGGTCTGCATTCTTCCTAGCCACCTCTACTACTCCCTTTCCTTTGTCAGAGACAAATTTGATTGGAGTTGTTAACACTATAGGTTGGCTGGAGGAGGCACCCAAACCCAGTGTACTATTGAATCTAGAGTTCACTGTGCTTGTGATGTCCATCAGTCTGATACTCCTCCCATTTAGAGATTCTTCAAACTTTTTGGCCTTTGATAGTTCACTTTTCAGTGAAGCTATCTCCTCCCTACAGCATTCTAACTCCTCAGAGAGCTTGAGGTTCTTTGAGTTTAGGATACTATGCTCAGACAATTGATTCCTGAGAGATATTATCTCCTTCTCAGATTTTAATAGGTCTAGGCATAGTGTCTTAAATTCACTTTTGAAATCTTCAGAATGAAAATCAAAAGAATTGATTACCTGATCTTCATCTGGGTGAGTGTCTGAATCTGATTCTGATTCTTCATCAGAGTTTTGTTGTGATGCATTGATAGCCATCATGCAGAACTCCTTTTCATCTGCATCATCCTCATCATCACTGGAACTGGATGAGGCTTCAGATTCCTCTTCAGTCTCACTCCAGGTCTCAGCAACAAAGCCCTTCCTTGTATGTTTGTTTTTGCTGAAGGAGGCTTTGTCTGAGTTGTTCTTCTTGTGATCCTTTCCTTTTCTTCTTTCTCTTCTATCTCTCTTGTCCTTATTCTTGTTCTCTGGACAGTCAGGCACAATGTGTCCTGGTTTCCTGCAACCAAAGCATATGATTTCTGTAGTGTTGTTTGATTTATCATACCTTGGTTTATCATGTCCCTTGTATGGCCTTTTTCTGAAATCTTTTCTGGCCATTTTGTAGAATCTCTTAGCCAGTAGACTTATGAGCTCATCATTTCCTGTGGCTTTATCTTCAGGCTCCTCTTCTGCAGCCCTGAAGGCTATGGTCTTTTCTTTCCTTGTGGCTGGAGAGGCAGCCTTCTGTTCTTCTTCTCTATTTTTAATGAGCAGCTCATAGGATTTGAGCTTGCCTAGGAGAGCTTCAGTGGTAATCTCATTCAGACTTCTGGCATCTTTGATTGGCCAGATTCTTGAATCCCAAGTGCTGGGAAAGCACATCAGGATTTTATCATTTAGTTCAGTTAAAGAGATTTCCTTGTCCAAAGTCTTTAGCTCATTGACAATCAGACTTAGTCTATTGTACATGTCAGCCACTGATTCACCTTCTCCTTTCTTGAAGTTCTCATATTGACTTATCAGATGAGACCTTCTATCCTTTCTTTCATCAGCAGATCCTGAGACAATTTCAGAGAGTTTGTCCCAGGTTTCTTTGGCTGAGTTGCATTCAGCTACCTTTTGAAAAATGTCATCAGACATAGTTTGGGCTAAGATGTTCATAGCCTTAGCATCTGCAATCTTCCACTTCTTTATATCTGCATCTGTTCCAGAAGGAGGTGGAACAGCACTTGTACTTGAGCTTGCTGGTGGAGTTGGACACACTGTCAAGACAGAATTAAAGATATCCTCATCAATAGAATTCATATACAATCTAATCCTTGCCTTCCAGAGTGCAAACTTGGAGAGGTTGCACACTGGTGGTCTGGTGCTTGCATAATCTTTGTTCTGTGCCATGTCTCTAAATGAGTAGATAGATGTATAGAAAGTAATCCTCTACAGAGATTGATCTTATCAGGGATCTTTTGGTTCAGGTGTTAACCAGTATGAGCAACCAACCTGCCTCTGATACCAATTGAAAGTGAGGGTAAGATCTATCTCAACTCTAGAGGGGGGTGAATAGAGTTTACTTAAAATATTTTTTGAATTATTAAAATAGCACAAATTAAAATTCTATTTAAGCTATAGTGTAGAGTGCTAACAGAAACTTAAAAACTGAAAGGAAAAGGACACAGCACACAGCAGACAAATCACACAAGCAAAACCAGAAGACACAAGGAAATATAGTGGTTCCCCAAAACTGGGTACATCCACTCTTCTACCACCCTTGGTAGGAATCCACTCAGGACTGAGTTGATCAGGTGTCCTGACACCAATGAGCTTTTGATAAGGTGCTCAAAAACCAAAGCTAGATTTTTTGATAAGGTGTCTTGCCACCACTGAGTTTTGACAAGGCTCTCAGAACTAGACAGAACTTTTGAAGGGAGTTCAAGAACCCTTTTACAGCAGGAAAAGAAAAAGTCAAAGTTGAAGTTGTCTTCTCTGTTCTCAGTCAAATGAGAGAAGCACAAGTGGATTGAAGATGTTAAAGCTCCCCCTGAGATGTAGAGAGGTTCAGGCAGAGAAGCTTTGTAGAAGGGTGATAGGTCTTCAGAACTTGATCTCCAGAAAAGAATGGTTTCAGCAGAACAGCTGAAAGATGATGTGTCTGGAAATCTAAGATGAAGATGCAAGAACACTTAGTCAGCTAGAAGATCTAGATGTTGTAGTTTTCTTGTTCTTCTGCTAACAGTATTCTTCTGTGTGTTTTCTCTTCTTCTTTTTCTGTCTATCAGCTCTGTGTTTTTTTGTTGTTGTATTCCTGTATATCTAAAGGACCATAGGAATAGAATTGATTTTCTGAATATTCTCTTTGTCCAAAGATGGCCGTTGGTCAGTCATAAATGCTTTCCATAAATGGTCTTGTCTTTTAGAGGAAAGTCCAGCAAACATTCTCTGAATGATACCTTGAAACTTGCTCCAAACGGCTGGGAGATCTTCTTTCATAAATGCTGATAATATTCAAAAACATTCCAAAAAATCAGCAGCATTTGAAATCTTGAAGACGTTGATCTCTCCAAAGAATCGTCGATCTGAGCTCTACGATCGTCGAACTGAGCTCAGAGATGAACTGAGATAAGCAGGCAGAAATCGTCGAACTGAGCTCAAAGATCGTCGAACTGAGCTCAGCGACCTGAGAAACAGCTGAAGGAGGCATTGTCGAACTGAGCTAGACGATAGTCGAGGGGAGTTTGACGATTAAGCAAAAGCTAGCTAAAAGCAGATAGTCGATCTGAGCTCGAAGATCGTCGACCGGAGTTCGACGATTTGTTGAAGTTGAGCTCAGAGAGCGTCGAACTGAGTTCGACGATTCGTCGACCAGAGCTCGACGAAAATTGCTTTAGACTTAGCTCTTCATCCTTGATCTTGGAGTGGTCTTGGGGGCAGCTTCAAAACTAAGTTCTAGACCCTAGACTCATTCTAATGTTGACCTTCTCAACTATACAACTAGGTCAACTAGGATCCTAAGACAAGCATAGTGATCCTTACCCAAATTAGTAATAGGGTGTTCCAATAGGTCCACTGTAGGTTAGAAGTTTGGGAGGTAAGGAATATACGTTGGTTATTGTGGATGATTACTCGCGCTTTGTGTGGGTGTTCTTTCTGAAACACAAGTCAGATACCTTCAGTATTTTCACTAATTTTGTGAGGCAGATCCAGAATGAATACAACTGTTCCGTAGTCAAAATCAGAAGTGACAATGGAACGGAATTCAAATCTGTAGCCATGACAGAATTTTGTGAAAGTCAAGGTATCTTTCATGAGTTTTCCTCTCCTCGCACTCCACAGCAAAATGGAGTAGCTGAGAGAAGGAATAGAACACTCATAGAGGCTTGTCGGACCATGTTGAGTGATGCCTCACTTCCGGAGTATTTCTGGGCTGAAGCCGTCAACACCGCCTGTCACGTGCAAAATCAAGCACTCATCAACAAGAACCATGATAAGACTCCTTACGAACTTCTAAAAGGTAGGCAACCAACCATTTCATACTTTAGAATCTTTGGCTGTAAGTGCTTCGTACTTAACAATGGCAAGTATCACACTACAAAGTTTAGCGAGAAAAGCTTTGAAGGTATTTTTGTAGGATATAGTAGCCATAGTAAGGCTTATAGAGTATTCAATATAAAAACTCTGGTGGTGGAAGAGTCGATACATCTTGTATTTGATGAGACGAGTCTGTTGCAAAGCAACTCGTCTAGTGTGCCTATTGTAGATGCAGGTACAAAGTTGAAAGAACTTAGCTTGGATGAACCTAGTGAAGATAAAGATGAGACATTCATCAAGATCCCCTCTACAACCACCATTGGAGAGGTGGATGATCAAGATGAAGAAGACATCCCAGCTGAAGATGCAACTCCAGTAGCTGAAGAGATCCCAGATGCAAGGACTTTAGAGTTCAGACACTTGAAGGATCATCCTGTTGACCAAATAATAGGAGATCCTCGGGATGGCGTCAGAACTCGTCGAGGTACAACTAACGAGAATTTACACTTAAGTTTTCTCTCACAGGTTGAACCAAAGAAATTTGAGGAAGCCAACTCCGACGCATCCTGGATTCTAGCCATGGAAGAAGAATTGAATCAGTTCAAATGATGCAAAGTCTGGACACTTGTTCCTAGACCCAAGCATAAGAACGTCATCGGGACAAAATGGGTCTACCGGAACAAGATGGACGAAGATGGAACAATTATAAAGAATAAAGCCAGACTTGTCGCCAAGGGATATCGTCAAGAAGAAGGAATCGACTTCGACCAGACTTATGCTCCAGTAGCAAGACTGGAGGCGATAAGGTTATTTCTTGCCTACGCTGCACTTAAGGGCTTTACCGTCTATCAGATGGACGTAAAGTCCGCCTTCCTGAATGGTGACATAAAGGAAGAAGTGTACGTAGAGCAACTGCCAGGTTTTGTTGATTCAACCCATCCTAATTATGTATACTTATTGCAAAAAGCACTATATGGTCTTAAGCAAGCTCCTCGAGCTTGGTATGAGACGCTGTCTACCTTTCTTCTTGAGAACAAGTTCACAAGAGGAAAGATAGACAAGACATTATTTCTTATGGAAATAAAAGGCAAGATTTTGCTAGTGCAAATCTATGTCGACGACATTATTTTTGGCTCTACAGATAACAGCCTCTGGAAAAAGTTCTCTAAACTTATGCAAGGGAAGTTTGAAATGAGCAGTATGGGAGAGCTGAAGTATTTCTTAGGGCTTCAAGTGAAACAATCTGAGGATGGAATTTTCATCTCACAGACCAAGTTCACCAAAGAGCTACTTAAGAAATTCGGAATGGAGAATGCAACCTCTATGAGGACTCCAATGGCCTCAGCTATGTCTCTGGACAAGGATGAGAAAGGGAAACCTTTTGATGAAACCAAGTACATAAGCATAATTGGGTCCTTGCTCTACCTCACTGCAAGTAGACCAGATATAATGTTCTCAACATGTGTATGTGCTAGATTTCAGGTGAACTCTAAGGAATCTCACTACATCGCTGCAAAGCGAATCTTGAGATACCTCAAAGGTACACCAAATCTTGGCTTATGGTACCCAAGAAGTAATGATAGTGAACTAATTGGATTTTCAGATGCAGACTTTGCAGGTAGCAAAGATGACAGGAAAAGTACCTCCGGGACTTGCCAATTTCTCGGAAGGAGACTCATTTCCTGGAGCAGTAAGAAACAGAACTGTGTATCCATCTCAACGGCTGAATCAGAGTACATCTCTGCAGGCAGCTGTTGTGCACAGCTCTTATGGATCAAGAATCAGTTTGAAGACTACAAAATGAGGTTCCAGAACATTCCCTTGTTCTGTGACTCTTCCAGCGCTATAGCAATAGCCAACAACCCAGTCTCCCACAGCCGGACCAAGCACATAGAGCTTCGCTATCATTTCATCCGGGAGCATGTGGAAAATGGAGACATAGATCTACAATATGTCTCCACAGACAGGCAAGTTGCAGATATATTCACCAAGCCGCTGGACGAGTCCAAATTCTCGTTCTTCAAAACTGAGCTTGGACTGCTCAACAAAGAAGACCAGTGATGGACTCTCAAGATTAAGAAGATATCAGTAGTGTTGGCTGCTCAGAGGTACAGTTTTCAGTGGCAACAGAAATCTATCAGGGAAATTCCTTCAAGTATTAGAGACTCGAGCATAGTTAGACTTACACGAGTAAACGGCTAATACTCGAGTAAAAAGTTTTACATACTCGAGTAATCCAAAAGATACTCGTGTATGAACTTTACATACTCGAGTATTCCAAAAGATACTCGTGTATGACGTTTACCTACTCGAGTATGTTTTATAGAATACTCGTGTATGCTGTTACCTACTCGAGTATACTAAGCCTAATACTCGTGTATGCTGCCATCTTCTACTCGAGTACTCGAACTTTCTGGAATTCAAAATCTTCTATTCGCACCAAGCCACTTGCCGCCTCATACAGGTATGACTGTATACTTAATTATTCTTAAACCTAAATTAGGATTACTTATATATATACAAAACGAAAAATCCTTTCCACTTCTCATTCACTCGAGTAGCCGCCGACCTCTCGTATTCCCGAAATCACTGTTCTTCGTCTTCCTTCGCCGCAAGCTTTCTGAATCGCAGATGGCACCTCCTTCCTCGAAAATCGAAATAGGCTCCGAACTCGTCCCAGAGGGCATTGCCGACCTTTCCGATGACTTTCGCAACCTCCTGATCTTGTTAGACACCGCTGGATTAACTTTCCTCCTCCAGACGCCGTGCAGAGCAATAATCCCCGTAGTTGAAGGATTCTACAGAAACCTAAAGGTCAAAAGGAATGGGCAAGTTCTGAAAACAAAGGTCAGTGGGATCAAGATCCGTCTCGATAAAACCTCTCTGTCCACCTTGCTTCGACTCCCTGTAGTCGATGAAGAAGACGACCTAACTCCTGAAGATTCCGACCGGACTGCTCTGTACTGTGGAGTGGATCCAGAATGTGATACTTTCAGCCGGGCCGATTGCAACAGAGAAGGGAAGTTCTTAATTGATGTAATCTCAAAAGTTATCTTATGCAAGACCTACTCGATCAGAGAAATCTCACACAACATGTTTGACATCATGCAAGCCATAGTCTGCAGGAAAAAGTTCCAGTTTGGAATGATGTTACTGGAAAAGATTCAGGGAAGCGTGAAGCAACCAAATTTTGCAAGGATCATCTCTCTCCTTCTCCATGAGATAAATCCTCAAGTGTTTGACCTCTCCAAAGGTACTCCCCTCCATCACATGAAAAAGGTCACCCTCTCCTCTATACAAAGATATGAGATAAAGCTTCAGAACACTGCTCAAACCTCTAAGGCCTCACAAGCAGCAGATGCTCCCAGAAATCAGGCTGTGATCAGGACTCCATCTCCTCCTCAACATCAAATTGCTGACACTCTGGGTGCAGTAATTGAGGGGGAGCCTGCCTCATCCACCCCTCAGGTACAGACTTCAGAACTACCAGTCCACACTGTCAGAGATCCTTCTCCATCATCCTTTCCAGATCTCCAGATATCCTCAGAAGCTCTAAGTCAGCCAGAAACCCAGGTTTAGGAGGAGCCTCTATCATCAGCTGCAGACATAGCAAGCATGATTGAAGAACTGAGAGATACCAGTTCCCCTCCTCCAGCAGATACTGTAAGTCATGATAAAGAACCTGAGCTAACAGAAGAACAGATCCCTGCAGCAGAACCCTCTCCATCCCCTGCTCACTCTCCCTTAGCAGCAGCAGATCTTCATGATGATATCATCCTGCCCAATGACGAGGAGGATTCCCCAGAACCTGTTGACCCTCCTCTGAGGACACTTGACTTCTCTCTCCCCTCCTTCACTGACCCTTGTGATTCTATAGAGATAATTCCAACCAAGAGAGCTGTGAGCTCAGTGATTGTGGAAGAGATCCCCCCTTGGAATACTCCTGCTCCCTCAGTCCCTGCATCAACCTCAGCCCCTTCTTCTTCTTCCTCTTCAGATCTTATAAGCAAGATTGAGCTTATGCTCAAAGAACAGAGAGATTACTTTGATGCCTCTCTGCAGTCAGTCACCTCCAAGGTCTCTGCTCTTGAAAAGGAGATGAGCAGAGGCTTTGCTGAAATTCAAGCAAACACTGACACACTCAAGCAGCTGTTCAATATTGGAGGCAAAGCAATAGATCACACCATCACAAGCATAGGTGAGTTGAGGAATCAGGCAGAGATAGTAGCTCACAATCAGCTCAAGCTAGATGAGAGAGCTGAAACTAATGTTGTGAAGGTATGTAATGAAGTGAGCACCTTCAGAGATGAAGCAATTGCCCAGCTATCCATAGATATCAGCAAGGGGGAGAAGATCGTAAAAGAACAAGTTGAAAAGCTATCTGAACAAGCTGAAGCTCAAATTAAACAACTATCTACCCAATCTCAAGATGCTGTAAGTGATCTTGTAAAAGGATTGAAAGAATCTATTCTTTCCCAACTCCAGTCTGTAAAATTCTATACCTATGACACTGCTGTCTGGCTGCATAATCAGAACTTTCCTGAGTTTCAACTGAACCCCTCCATCATACCTCAACATCTAGATCCTCTTGCAGAACAGCCTCCAGCAGATGATTCAGCTCAAGCAACCTTTCAAGGAGGTGTGCCAGTCTTCTCACCCAGACCTGAGGGTGATGTGACTGAGCCTCCCCTATCCTATACTGAGACATGGCAAGATGATTTTCCACAAAGTTCTCAAGGTCCCTCAAAGAAGAAAAGAAAATATGGTGACGGCGCTTCTGCCAGCCGTTCTGCACCCAGGAAAGAGCCAGCTTCTGAAGGTAGACCACCTGTTGTACATGCTGAAGTGTGGAGTCCTACCTCTAAGTCTCTAATTCTTGATACCTTGAGGTTAGTGACAGATCTTGGTGAGAACAGAGATAACCACTACAGTTATTCAGAATGGAAAGCCTATGAAGCATCTCAGATCAAGATCAGGCTCCATGACAGGAATTGGGGGCACAACAACCTAGCTGCTCCTCCTAGGCCCAGGACTTACTTTCCTAAACCTTTCAGTTACCTAGAGAGGCAAGAGCTGAAGAGAGAAAGGATGAACAAAGAAGCCCCTTCTTGAGTTGATATGAGAGTGTGGAAATGGACCTTTGATTTGTTTAAAACATTTATATATATATATATATTTAATTCTGATTATGGCAATGTTTTTGTTTACCCTGCTTTAGCATCAGCTTATTCTCTTTTTATATGTATGTTGTTCTTTTACTCTAAGTAATTCACCTTAGTTTAGAGGGTGCTGACATCTACAAATAGGGGGAGATTGTTGGGATTTGTCTCCACAATACCTCAGATTTGTAGGAGGTCAGACCTTGAACTAAGATGAATTAAGATGTATTTGATGGTGTGTTTGAGTTGCATGTGTGCAGGTTCTCATTGCCAAGTGTAGACCAATGTCAGTCTATAATGGGTCACCAAACACAGGACCATGCAATGTAATCCCTCTTTGTGTGATTCAAAGTGTTGGCCCATGTATAGCCTCTCTATTGGGATACACTTCTCATTCATGCACTTGGATTGATGGACAGATGCATTGAAGCTAATTTCCTCAGAAAAATATTTCTAAGTCCTTTTCATACTCGAGTATCAGACTTAATACTCGAGTAGTTAGTTAATCACTCGAGTAAGTTCTTTTCATACTCGAGTAAGTGACTTAGTCACTCGAGTAAATCATATATCATACTCGAGTAGATCCATTTCTTCTCTTTTCTGAAAGTTCAAGTATTCATACTCGAGTAACTGCTTCTCATACTCGAGTAAGTGTTTCTTATACTCGAGTAATTGATTTTCATACTCGAGTAAGTAAATGTTTTCTCGAGTAACTGCTTCTCATACTCGAGTAAGTGTTTCTTATACTCGAGTAATTGATTTTCATACTCGAGTAAGTAAATGTTTTCTCGAGTAACTGCTTCTCATACTCGAGTAAGTGTTTCTTATACTCGAGTAATTGATTTTCATACTCGAGTAAGTGAATGTTTTCCCGAGTTACTTTCTATACATACTCGAGTAATTTCTTTCCCTTTCACTCGAGTAAGTTCTTTTCTGATACTCGAGTAGTTTAAGTTTCACTCGAGTAGATTTCTCTTCTTATACTCGAGTATACTTCTCATTGCCACTCGAGTATCTAACTTCTCATACTCGAGTATATCTTGTCTCTAACTCGAGTATAGTATATCCATTATTCCAGAATTTCTCTAAGTACAATTTTCGCCATGTGTATTTTGAATCGGTTATTTCTGATTGGTCCACGTGTCATCCCTAATTAAGATTATGACCGTTGGAGTCCACCTATAAATAGGTCCTTTCAGATTTGACTAGAAACAAGATTACAAAGATATTCATTTTACAAAAGAAAAAGAAAGTCCGTGAACCCTAATTTCTCACGCCGCCATTGACGTTCACGGAAGAAGAAGTTCTGGATCGCCGATCTCTGTCTTCAACGATTGTTTCTCCAGCGACCCAGACAAAAATGAATCACTTGATCTTGCCGAGCCTCAAAGATTTCAGATCTATCTTCTCGATCGAGGTGATTCTAGTTTTCAGATTCGTGGATCTCTCTCAAGTTGTCTTCAACCTTTTCTGATCAAGCCAAAGTTCTTAAAGAAGAAGACTGTCAAGATCCAGATCTGAGATTTTATTATTGGTTGTATTTTATTTTTTTCAAACCAAGTTTCATTGTAGGAGGTTTCCTCCGAGATTAGTAGGAAGACCTTTTCTTCCGAGTTTTGTAGATCCGATTTGGATCGAGATTTGTAGGAACGTGGTTCCGAGGTGTAGGATTGTTTTCAATCCGAGATAGTGGAGTAGCCGAGTCTAGTGATTTGCTAGATCGGTGAGGAAAGTGGACGTACCCAAGGTTGGGGAACCACTATAAATCTCTTGTCGTCTGTGATTGCTTGATATGTGCTGTGTTAGTTTTTAATTCCGCATTTGACACGCATTTCACCTATTCACCCCCCTCTAGGTGATTTAGGCTAACAACTTAGACCTCTAAGAATTTTCAACCCGGCCCTGTCACGCCCGTGACCCAGGTGTCACGCCCGTGACCAAGGGCGTGACCCCTTCGGCGGTCGTCGATCTCAGCGCGACGATCGCCGAGCATGGAATTTACCTCATGACCCTGTCACGCCCGTGACCCATAATGTCACGCCCGTGACATAGGGCGTGACCACGTTCGACAATCGTCGATTTCAGTTCGACGGTCGTCGACCCAGAATTGGCCACACGGGCCTGTCACGCCCGTGACCCACAATGTCACGCCCGTGACATAGGGCGTGACCACGTTCGACGATCGTCGATTTCAGTTCGACGGTCGTCGACCCAGAATTGACCACCCGGGCCTGTCACGCCCGTGACCCAGGTGTCACGCCCGTGACCACCCTTCGACGATCTTCGATCTCAGTTCGACGATCGTCGAACCCAGAATTGGCTATCCGGGCCTGTCACGCCCGTGACCTATATGTCACGCCCGTGACAAAGGCCGAAACGTCAGCCAGACTGGAAATTTCGGTAACCGACGTTGTAATCAATTCGGATTTTGGGAAGTTACACCAGGAGTATTTATGGGCCGTTTCCTACTTTAATTATTTAAATAAATAAGGAAAATGTTAGTCCAATAGGAAATCGCCACCTGGCAAACATCTCTTCGTTTCCAGCAATTCAATTACCAGCATCATAACCGAACGTTATTAAGAAGAAATATTAATGGCCATGAACGTTTCAAACTTTCCCCTCCCTCCTTTCTTCCCTTCAAAAAGGCTCCCTAGACTCAGAGATGGAGTTTCCACCCTTACCCGACGGATTTGGAGCTTGTACGGTGTTGTAGAAGAATTCCGACGACGCCACCACCGCGCCATGACAGTCCAACGTCCATCTCGCCGTCAAACCATGAATAAGGTCCTCCTCTACTCTTTCTTCTATGGATAGATCTTAGAAATAATTAGGAGAGATATCGGGCTCAAAAGAGCTGGATCGGGTGAGCGTTTCCATGCTTTTCTGAAATTTGCATGGTGGCGGGTTCGCCGGAAACCGCCTCTCCGGCGGCCGTGCCGCCGCCCGACGGTAGCCCTCACCTCAACAGAGGTGGTGGTGGTGGTGGACGGCCAGGGAGATGGCTGGATGGCCGGGAAATAGCTTTGGAAAAGCTACAGGAAACTAAGTTTTCAAGCTTCTGGTTTCGGGCTGTTGAAGAAGATGAACAGTGCCATGAGAATTAAATTCTATTTTTAAAACAATTTCTGAATAAAAATATCTGTCACTTTAAATAATTTGGGAAAAATACCTAGAGGCTTCTACAGGAAAAATGGTCAACATAGAAAATGTAGCCCTTGAAGTCTACTTTACCTCGAAATTGATTTCACTCGATTTGGAGTCCTGGTTAGACCACAGCACCCTTTTTGGTGAGGTCTGTCCATAGGGCTGTCTTGACCTTAGAAAAATTCCCCACTCCAATCCCGTCATCGAAATGACTTGAAATTTGGTGGAGAGAACCATAGGACCAGTATAGTTCTCTGGACAAAATTTTAGGGTATTTGGAGACCTTTAGCCCACCTAAAACCCTAACCCTAGTTTAGGTCACCAACCTTAATTTGAATTATTAAGCTATTAAATGAACTACAAATCAAGCAAAAATTTGAGTAGAGTGAGGTTATGGTCCAAGTAGATATAATATAATTTTGTTGAGATTTTTGGATTAATTTATACAGTACTTCATTTACAACTCTAATGGTGCCCTAGATATTTATTTTGATGATTATGGAATTTTTTTTCACTGGAATATTATGAAATCTTGGCTTAGTGCATCTTATAGCATATTATACCTTCTGTAAATTTCTTGGAAATTTTATCTGAATATTTTTGGTACTTTATTCTTTAATGTGCTAAATGTGATATACAGTCAAAAATACAAATAGTGCCCAATTATTGATTGGAAAATTATGAAATTTGATCAGTGGGTGTTTCAAATTATGATAGTCACCTAGTAATTTTCTCTAGAATTTTAGATAGATAAAAATAGTACCTCCTTCATTAAGTTATGAAAATTAGTATCTTACTTTAAAATAAATTCAGAGTTCAAATGATGGAGAAAAATTATGGTACTTGGTTTATGATGGTTTTAGGTCACTATATAGCTTATATAATTTTCTTGGGATTTTTGGATAAATATTTACAGTACTTCCTTCATGATATAGTAAAAGTGGCCTAAAATGATAAATTAGGAAATATAGGGATAAACATCTCTGGAATTTCTCAAAACTTGGAATTGCTGTTTAAATGTCTCATATGATTTTTACTGACTTTATGATGATTTATTATTGACTAATTAGTGCACTTCATGTTCATACAAGGGCAGTCGGGATCCTAGAATAAATAAATTAAATGCCAAATGAAATAGGAAAATTATTAATTTCTGGATTTAGACTATTTAGGTCATGGTAGACCTCCAGTAAATATTATATGGGATGTACCACCCCTTGCATACCTCATAAAGATTAGGACGGTCTGCGTTTAGTAAAACTGCAGAAGCGGAGCTAGAGTGGGTAATGAACTTGGAGATGGAGTTTTGATAGTTTGCTGGTTTGGACAGGATGAGTTAAATCAAGTTCATTAATTGGAAGCCAGGATGGATATGGTGTGAGATTGACTAGTGATAGGTAGTGTTCGGGTTCGACGGAAGACCGTCCTCCCCGAGAAGAGGAAGAGTCAAGCCACCCTAGGAATAGCCCACTGTAATGCGAGAAGGGAATGGGTTAAGGGAACCAATCAAGTATAATAAGTGCCTTGGAAAGGGAGTTTTGGGATTCACACCATCATAGCTCCTAGTACCGCTGCGAGCCCTTCACCGGGTAACCCTCGGGAAGTCCAAGGTTAACCTTAAATCTTAGGAATAAAATGATCAAGAGTAATCCTAATAATAGTTGTACCTCACACCTACACTTGTACACATAGGAAGAAAAATTGGCTGGAATGGGTAGAGTAGGTCCATAGTCTAAGGGCCTACTAGTAATGACTATGGTTTGGTTGGTAATTGGGAAGTCCGGGGAGCGGGATGCTCGGGGACATGATATAGGCTTAGTAGCCTAGAGAGCTGGAGGCTCGGTAATATGAGAACTTGTACAAATATATTTGTCATGGTTGCATGTGCATATAAGTGGTGGGTCATCGGTACTAGGCGATCGATCACACCGACAGCGGTACGTTGACTCGGCGAAAAGCCTGGTGGGTACAACCAGCACTAATACGCGGATACTCTAGGTTGTGTTCTTCTAGGGGCGTATGGAAGGGCTAGGCCTGGTAGTGTGGTTACCCGCCTAGGAGTGGGGGGCCCGACTCACTATCTCCGTTTGCCACAGCGGAGGTTCCTGGGGGTGAAGCTAGCCTCCCGAACAGGGGGAACTAAAGGTCTGTGCGCATAGAGTCGTGTGGGTGTGATGCACTTGCTTGTGCATTTCATAGCATAATTGTGTGTCATAGCATAAACATGCCACCTAACGTATAAAATGGTATGGGACGTTTTATACGATAGGCCCTGCAAAACGACCCCTTGGTCTATAGGGTTAATCCCTATAAATCAATGGTTATATTACTTGTACTTTCACTTACTTGCCATTCTTTGCTGTTTGACAATCGACACCCCAACGTATAAGTGGTATGTGACACTCTATATGATGGGAGCCCTACAAAAGATCCCTCGGCTTATGCGCTTCCACGCATAAGTTAAGGTTACATTTCTTACTTTCTGTTTCTATCTTATTTACTATAGAATTACTAGCGTAGGTCCACTATCACCTGTTTATTTGACTTACTCTCCACCTTCATGTCCTTCCCTTTCTTCCTCTCCGCTCGGTACCTAGGAGCCATGGGGGAAGGGGTAGGGGATGATAAGGCTTAGTCTTTATGACTAACGGTTTTCGAACCACAACATTTTAGGTGTACCATATGGAAGGGTCACGGCTATTGCAGTTCCTGACAGAGTTGGCCCCGCGACCGTGTTACCATTGTCACCAGCTGGGACATACACGGGTCAAATGCCCCTTGATGGGTGGGACCCCACCAGCTCAACAGCCAGGAGGCCGAAGACGTAGACGCAGACGTGGATCGCGAGCCGGCGACGGCAGGCCGAAAAGGAAGAAGCACCCAGAGATGCAGCACCAGCAGTGTACAGAGTCGGTGGAGTTGGGCCAATCCAACTTGGGTGCTCTCGGTTCAGTGACAGTTACGATGACGCTTAGTTTTAGTTTTGCTTCCGCGAGTGACTTGTAGTGAGGATATGATGTACCGGGCATAAGCCCGTATTTGCAGTACTCTGATATATTGTGGACACTCCCTTCGTGGAGATTTATTTATATACATGTGATTATTGTGGACTTGCTCTTACTTATTATGCTACTATTCTGCGATCGAAAAAGGGCCGGCAGAACTGGCGTTTTGTAGTGTCGACCTTCCCGTGAGTCGGTGCCACCGCAAAGCGGCAATTCTGGGCTAAGACCCCGGTGGTTGAAAAAAAAAGGGGTCTTACAAGACTAACCATGCACCAATGCTTCAAGAGTAGCTTGGGGCAAGTTCTTAGCCACCGAGAAAGATAATCCTTCCTCCCGACTAGAGCAAATGAGTCTCGTTATGGCTACACACATCCCTACACTACCGTTTGATTCACACCGGATTCACCAACTTTTGAGTAGAATAAAAAGTATTTATGCAAATAGAAAAATATAAAACTATAAGCATACCAAAAAATTTAATCTACTCAAATTTCTACACGAGACTAGAGTAGTTAACTAGAAGCACAGCAAGGTCAATATTTTACTCCATCTTACAATCCTAAGCCAGCACCATAATTTTCCCAAATCTAACAAAGAAATGAGTTTAACTAGCATTATGCTAACAGCTAAGCACGCGCTCATGTGGGTGCAGTGGTGTGCAATGCAATGGGCTTATCAAAATAAAAACAATAAAAGCTTCTAGTATGCACATGAAATGTGCGCGTGCAAAAGGTAACAAACATCAGCTCTCCCCCAGACTTAAACTCAATTACACAACATATGATATAGACATTTAAATCAAATAGAGACGAGGGAAGAGGTTACCCAATGCTCAGCTAGTGATCATACCAGAAGACGCTTGAAAAGTAGAAGCAGGCCCGCCATACGAAGAATCACAACCCCGCCAATATGAAGTTGTCATGAATACCTGCAGGGGTGAGCTCCGCAAAAACAAAAGAAAATATACAAAATACAAAATACTACTAAAAGTAAAATAGGCATGAAAATAAAAATACAGAAAATGAAAGATAAGTACTAGGGTTATTGTCTCCCAGCACGACTTATTCGATTCTATACAGTTTTAGCTAATGGGCTTACGAAAAGAAAAGTGCACAGGTAACTGTTCTAATATCCGCCAAGGTAACGGGTATCGATACGGCGATAAGGCAGTTACCCCTCTACATACATAATAATACCTGAAAATATCAGGTAGAGGAAATAGGAAGTAAGATGAGGAGGAGCACTAGTCCTCACTCAACTCACCAAAAAAACATCCTTGCTTGGCAAGGTATCGTCCACAACCGGTTCGTAGGAGATGACGACAATGACAAAAATGCTAGGCGCATCGACAACCTCACAGACCCGTGGATATTCCACCCGCAGAGACTCAAATAGAGAAGAGGGGTCAAGAAATAAATAAGATGAAGAACTAAAATAATCGAACAATGGGAGAGTGACTCTGGTTTCACTCTCAGCGGGATCCACGCAAAGATCATCATCGATGTCATATGAGTCATATCGCGGGGAATCCGACAACTCAAGGTCTGCGGTGGTAAGGGTGATCATATCATCTAATAAGGAGGTGCAAACCTCTGCATCAGACAAACAATACTCCTTGTCCGACTGGGGTGCGTAGAAGTGTGCCGAAGATCTACATTCTCCATTGGAGATAGTAGAATCCTCATCCTACTTCGGCGCATCCTCGGGCACCGAATCATCCACAAATACAATATCATCAGCCGACTCACTCAAAAATGGAGTAGCAAACTCTGGCAAAAATTGCGTAGGGGCAAAACTGCTCTCTAAATCAAGCACTGAATGAGCAGGCCCCACCGTAACATCATCCATAGACGCCACCCCATCGACGACCGGAACAATCTCATCATCCCATACAGTATCGTCCATGAGTTCCCGATCCACTCCCTGCGGGCTAACATCCGAGTGAGAGAGCTCACTCAAAGGAAGCTCGTAAAAAGGGGCTGAGGAACCCATGAAGGATATAGATGCGGCAAGAGATTCTTCCGTAATCATGACGGGCAGAGAACGAGCTAGGTGAGCCAAATGAGTGTATGGGCTAGGCAACATTCTAGTAGGACCGTCCACAATAGTCTCCTGCGAACAAGGGACTACTGTGGCTGCGCCCACAAAGGGAGAAGGCTCGCACAAGCGAGGGCATTCCTTCACCAAATGGCCCTCACCTTGACATAGCAAGCATCTCAAACAATGCTCGACACTCTGAACAACCATGGCATCGATGCATCGGCGCAAAGTGTCAATAAGACGACACTCAGCAACAGAAGACATCACGAATAAAAAATAATTACCGAAAGAGCGCTACACAACTTGAATAAAAATAACACGGATCTGCTATCTAAATTAAAAATCAGAGAAAGGCAAAAAGGAATAAGCAAAAAAAAAATTCTAAAAACTAAGGCAAGTAAGAAAAATGATATGAAAAAATGGAAAAGGGCTTCAATCTACTATCTCCCTCTCCAAAAACTCACAAGACTGTGTTCCCCGGCAACGACGCCAAAAACTTGATGCGAATGTGACGACAAGTGTACCGGTCACACAAGTAAAAAAAATGGACAAATTTCCCCATGTATCGATCTCTCAAAGGAACACAGTAAGGTGGAGTTAACTTCGAGGAGGACTTGAGATTGAAGTCCTTAGGTCAGAGTTAACTAAGGGAGTTTTTGATATTTGTGGAAAAATAAAGTAAAAATCTAACAACTACTCCTATGCAATGCCGGTATGCGATGCTTTGCCAGGCGGGATGGAAGACTACACGGGTCGCTATGTACCAAATCGCTAAGCAGATGGACGAGTAGGAAAGCATAAGAAACAGAATTTGAGGGTCGTAAGCACCTCTTCGCTACGCACGCTTCTAGCAATTGCTAGAACGGCAAGAATGGATGGATGGCGGGCGGATGGATATAAAGGCGCACCCCAAGCAATATAACAAAAATATACAATCACATAGACATGATTACATATAAACGTTTATGAAAATAAGCACAACTTCATCACATACAAAGAGAACAACTATACTATCTACCACAAGAGAAGAAAAGTGTGCGAAATCGACTGGATCCGAAGTCTGGCCAAGGGTTCACGGTTGGATTCGTCGGGTTGTAAATCCGAGTCCAATCTCCATCCTCAACTGCGTCCGAGGTAGAGGAGGCTGTTACTCACTCCCAATGGACCCGTATTCTTCGTGTCACGAGCCGGCAGAAGATGGTACAACTTCTCCTAGCTTGATGGAGAAAGCTAGGTTGAATCTCCTCTTGAAGCTCGAGGATGATGGAGGAGGCCGAGAGGAAGCTCTAGTATGGATTTGGCATTTAATGCTTTCCCGGATCTCCACTCCTTGGTGGAACAATGAAGTTTCACCCTAAAATCACAGGAGAGATGGATGGGAATGAAGGTCTTCTTCAATGGTGAAAATCTGCGCTTTAAATAGAAAAAGATCAGAAAAATGGTCATGCACGGTCCCGCGCACGATCGTGCGCTAACCGTGTTTTATTAACTTGCAGATCTTGATCGCGGAAGAAGATGCGTTGACCCGTGCATTTTACTTACGCACGGGCAATTCCGCCCGTGCGTGAAGGAAATCGTACGGGTAACGACAAAACGAGGAAATACAGGAGAAAATAGGGGAACTGTGTGTTTTACTCGTGCACGGGCGCGTTTGCCTGTGCGTGAAGGAAACACACGATTTACACCAGAATGTTGGAATCAAGAGAAAAATATGCAGACCGTGCGATTCCTTCTCGCACGGTTTTGCCTAAACCGTGCGGGAACAAATCGCACGTGTAGAAACAGAAGTCCCCGGAATTACTGTGTGAAATGCACGATTGCACTGAAATCATGCGCGAAGAAATGCGCACGACCGTGCGTTTTACACAGAAACTAGAAAATGAGTCTGGGACATCCCGACTACCTGCACAACAATAAAACCAACTGGGGCACCAGCTCCCAGTACCAAAGATGCAAAAAGAACTAACAGAGAGACTTGGGGAGCACCATGTGCTTACCCCCTACAGAATAGTGCGCAATTGCACACCACAACGAGCCAAAATGTGCACTTCATGTGGAAATAAAGCTAGAAGAAATATGAACAATATAGAACTAAAAGTGAAGTGCAAACGCGTGAAAACTAACCCAGATGAGTCCGAAAAACCCTATAAATATCGGACTCATCAACGGAAAATGAAAGAAATAAAGAAAGTAGTAAAATGCGAGTCATACTCAAACGAGCAGGCGGGAATTGAAAGCAGTAAAATTACAAGTCCTACTCAAAAGAGTAGGCGTGAAATGAAAACATTAAAATCTAACTCATACACACACGCACTCTACAGGAATTCAAGATTTGAAATTTAAAGCGATAAAAATTAAGCTCACACAGTCACACAAACAAATTAAAAAGAAAAACAAAGTGATCAAAAAATCTAAACGATTATATTTCTATTCCTAGAATATGCTTAAAATGCATAAAAAGAAGAAATAAAAATTAAAGAAGGAAAATGGTTTTTAAATAATGGCAAAAATCAAAGTGCTACAAAAATTAAAACAACTTTCTCATTCTTATAACTTTATAAAATTGCATAAAAGTGGAAATAAAGTTAAAAAAAAAAGTTGTACACCCTAAAAGAGAAAATCTAAGTTAAATAAAAATAAAAACAACTTTGGAAACACTTTTACAAATCCATAAGAATGAATACAAAGTAATTAAAAAGCACAAAAGCTAAGGGAAAAAGATGAGAAAGGCTATAATAACAACTAATTATAAGAGAAAACCTAAAACAAAACTAAGTAACAAAGAACTAGAAACCATAAATTTACTCTCATACACATACACACACAACATAATAAGGAAAAACAAGAGACAAAAGATCACTGAAAGTGGGGCACTCCAATGCATTCCAATACAACATAAGGAAAGAAAATCTACAAATTTTATTAAGGCAAAAAGGAGTTACAAAAAAAGCTAAAACAAACACTAAAGAGAGGGGGAGAAAATCTCCTTACATAGTATGGAAAAACACCCTAGCAGACCACCTAAAGCAAAATAGTTCCAAAAAATTGAACCCTTGGCTCATACAGAAAATTTCTATTTATAAGTAAAAAAAATTCGGATTACACGCCATGGTCACGGGCGTGACGGGGGGGCGTGTCGGGCTGCCGTGCTGGTGAAGTCAAAAACCTGGTGATTAGCGAAATTCTAGCAGCTTATGAAAATTCCATGTGTCGGTCACGGGCATGTTCGACGGTCACGGGCATGTAGGGGGGGCGTGAGTGGATATCTGGCATAAGTTGATGTCGGCAGCAACTGTTTGAAACGGGTTGAAAACTATAGGACCGATACGGGCGTGTCAGAAAGGTCACGGGCATGTCAGTGGCATTGAGTGTCTACTGGAAGCGTCGAGTCTGTTGGCATTGAGTGTCGACTGGCGTGACACGGGCGTGACAGAGAGTTCACGGGCATGTACTTTGATTTTTCGACTATTTCTGCAAAATTTTAGGAAAGAAGAATGAAGCTAAGTTAGAAGGGAATATTAAAAAAGAAACATTTTATTGAACGAAAGTAACTAAAAACAACGAAAATAAACTAAAATGACCTAAATAAAGTGTTGAAAAATACGAGTATTTACAACTTATCAATTAGGATCTAGCTTTTTTCCATCATTTTAAATCCGTTAGCAATTCTAGTCTTTTCGTTTTGCAACCAACTCCTATTTTTATTTGTTAAGATAATAGCAGTTTTCTAAAGTAGAATTAATCAACCGCCCCGAGTCTAATATGTCTTTGATTTATTTTAATTTTATACTATGTTCAATACAATGCACTTGACGTTGTCATTTATAGTCGCTATTCCACGCATAAAGTTTTTGGCGTCATTGCCGAGGATCCTTTGGTTGATAATTTGAAAATTGAATTTATTTCCCTAAAAAACTTTTAAAGGTGCAATCTTAATTCTCGGAAAGGGAGGTTTGGGCTTGTCATCCCAATATATCTCCTAGTACCGGTGTGAACCTTTCATAGGGTAGATCTCTGGAAGTCTAAGACTAATTTAACCTGCTTTCGCGATCAAGCGCACCTTGTGGCAACGCCTACGTTTTCGCGATCAAAATTTACCGGTAATTCCCGAAGAATCGATTGGAGAAACGACATAGGAATTATGGATAATCCCAATCCTAATGAGGCACCTCTACGGACCTTGTCCTATTATACGAGGCAAAATTGAGAGGGAACACAATCTAGTATTATTGTCCGGCAGTGGCAAATAATAACTTTGAAATTAAAACGAGTATCATTCAAATGGTATAAAAATCAGTTGTATTCGATTGCTTGTCCTATGAAGATCCAAATTTACATTGGTTAAATTTTTCGGAAAATTTCGATACGCTTAAAATTAATGGTGTCACCGGTGATGCCATCTATTTGCGTTTATTTCCTTTTTTATTGCGGACTAAGGCAAAACAATGTTTGAGTTCTCGTTTTAGAGGATACATCACTATGCAAGTCGAAATTATGGAGAAATTTTTGACAAAATATTTTCCTCCGGCAAAGTTCGCTAAATTATGTACGAACATTCTCTCATTTATGCATCTCTCTACGACACATGAGAGCGCTTCAATGAACTATTGCGGAGATGTTCTCATCATGCCCTCCCATTGCGACAATAAATTCAAACATTCTACAATGGGTTGAACCTCAAAACGAGGCAAATGATTGATGCAACCGGGGGGGATCTTAATAACAAAACCCATGAGGTCGCTGAAGAGCTTTTTGAGGAGATGGCCATAAATGCTTATTAGTGGAATGTGCAACAGTCGCAACCTAACAAGTCGACCAGACTCTTTGAGGTCGAGGCCACCCCTAATTTAGCACTTCAAGTAAAGTGGCTCACTAAGCAAGTGGCAGAGATGTCTGCTTCCTCTGCCACCAATTGGGCTGGTAATAATATTAATAATTATTATTTTGTCCAAGAGCATGTTGACTATATGGGGAACTCTTATCATCTTCCTTATAACCTGAATAATAATATCCCTTTTAATAAAAGTTATAATCAAGGTTTAAGAAACCATCCTAATTTTTCATGGAGCGACCCCCAATAATGCTCAACGTCCACCAAAAGTCAATCCCGCCGGATTCTCCCCACTACTACCGCACAAGGACTCTTCGCTTAAAGAGGTCTTCACTAAAAATGCTGCCTCGAATGAGTACAATATCCCAAATATAACTGGGTCTATTAAAAATTTAGAAAATTAAATTAGACAAGTAACCAAATTATTCTCAGAACGCCAACAAGGAGCTTTGTTGGGCAACACCGAGCCCAATCCATGAGAGAGCGCCAACGCAATAACCCTCCGCACCGGAAAGGAGGTCACCATTACAAATTTGGCTAGACCCGAGGTAAACATTTCATCATCTATTCCGCAAGTTATCTATTCTTTTACTTTAGCTCCACATGATATAAATATTGCTAAAATTTCTTATCCGTCAAAATTTTAAAATAAGCATAATGAGAAGCCGTCTAAAAAAATTTATAGATATTTTAAAGAAGATTCAAATTAATGTTATATTCTGCGAGGCAATCTCTCAAATGTCTAAATACGCAAAATATCTAATTGATTTACTCTCTAATAAAAAGTGGCTTGAGGATATTTCGCGTCTCTTAACGCAGAATGGGTGGTTGTTTTAAAGAAATTGCTGGAAAAATTGATTAATACAGGAATGTTTTTCATCTCGCGCTTATTCGGCAATTCGTTTATAAAACAGACTGTTGAAACCAAGATTAAACTTTTTGTGGAGTTTGAACTCTTGGGGAAGGGGTGACCACACACTTACTTCTCCCTAGCATGCTTGAACGACCAAAGACTTAGAACAAGAACCGAACGAAGGCACCATCACGAAGGTCCCACCACACACCCGGAAGATCTTAGAGCTCTTCCCCTCCTTAGCCTGTGCTGAGCGAAGGGCACCTCAAAAAGCACTAGAAGATCAGAGAGTAAGGAGACTGGAATGCTTGAAAGCTTGCCTTTTGAGGTACCCCCTTGGGTCTATTTATAGTTTTTTGAAATTGGTCTGCCAAAAGCATAGCTCCGCTATTTGGAACGGTTATATGCAGTCCAAGGTGGCCTGCCAACAATGTAACTCCGCTGTTATAAAAGTCTATGGGTAGGCTAGCAGGGGTAAAAAGGTAAAAATTCAACAAAGATCACAAGGCGAGTGGCCCCCAAAAACCTCCACTCACCTGGGGCAGCGAGTGCTCGATGGTTTGATGAGTACGATTTATATAGGGTTTTTCGGACTCATCTGGGCTTATTATCTAGCATATGCACTACTATTTTAGTAGGAAAAGTCATATATTTGATTAGGGCTTCACTTAGACATTATTGCACTGTTTCAGCCCATTTTTGTTAGCAAATTGCACCGGGATATCGGGGTAAGTACTGGGGTACACTCCGTGCAGATTTGGTTATTTTATGTTGTATATTGGTGCTGGGAGATTTTGCTCTAGCTATGGTTTTTGTTATGCAGGTGGTCAGTTTTCCCCAGAATTATGAATTTTGACTTGTGGAAAATGCACGGGCGTGCGTTTCCTTTGCGCACGCTTTCTAGCAAATCGTGCATTTTCTACAAGTTTCTCTGGAGGATTGACCAACCTGTGCAATTTATTCATGCATGGTTTCTTCTGAACCATACGCAAAGGAGTTGTACGATGTTCCTATAGCTATCTAGTTTTATAGCGCTCTATAGTTAATCGTGCGATTTGTTCACGCATGGGCAGAAGTGCCCTTGCGCGAGTAAAACACACGGTTCCACCTACTTGCCAGGAATTTCAGCGCTCTGTTGTTACCCATGTGTTTTCCTTCATGCACTGGCGGAATCCTTCGTACGCGAGTAAAATGCACGGGTCAACTCATCTTCCTCCGCAAGCTTTGTCCTGGAAGTTAATATCGCACAGTTAACGCACAGTCGTGCGCCAAGCCGTGCGTGACCATTTTTCTTACCTACTCGTATTTAAGCTCAGGAGTTGACTGGAGTAGGAGGATTCTGCCATTTCCGCTCCTCTAAGCGGGAAAATCTTCCTCCAGCCATTTTTTCCTCTCTCCTCCTTGGAGAGCACGTCAGACCACCGTTCTTCCTCCAAACTTCATCGCAAGCGAAGATATTCCTCTGTTTTCTTCATCTCCATCTCAAGAGGAGCATTTGGAGCTCCTTCTCATTGCCATTAGAGAGCTTTCTGGGGACTACTAGCCTTCATGGATCGTGAAGAAGATGGGGAAAACACCTTTGAAGTAGGTGACATCACTTCAAGCTTCCTCAGACGTCAACCACCGACCGAGCACGGACGAATACCAACAGCCTTCGACTCTGGCCGAGAATCGTGGCTAGCATTCACGCGTTGGGTTTTAAATATCCTTTTTACTCTCATTTGGATGTTTCTATACTTTGGATGTTAGCTAAACTTGAGAGGAACTCTTAACAATGTTCATGATTGTTTACTATTGCAAATTTTGTTGTAGTTCATAGTTTAGCTTTACTTCCTTTGCTTGCTTTGGGTTGTTGCTTGGTGATATGCTGCACTAACGTGTGTTAGGTGCTGGCTTGGTGAAGATGTGTTTTCGACCCTCAACGGTTACGACCACACACCCTAATACTCATCGGAGTATTCCACCATTGCGAAGCGGTGAAGGAGACCCATATAATTAATTTTAGTTGTTCTAAAAAAAACTCAACCCCCAAACCTTTATTGTATTTGCAATCACTTTCCAATGAGAAAGATCACACTCCCAATCTGCACTCCTCAAGATATTCGATACTTAGAGGATAACTCCCCCAGTTTATTACTTAACGACGATCAATACACTTGCCGAGATTGCATCAAGTTTTTGGCGCCATTGCCGTGGAGTGCAACAATTGTGTGTATTTTTTATTGGAAAAGTTATTGTAAGTGTTTTTGGCATTTTGATCGATTTGTGTGTGTTGTATGACAGATCGAAACCCCAGGGATAGAGGTGAAGATCTTGGAGTTGATCTTGAAACCGCACGAGCGAGGAGAGCCCTACGTCGTGCTGTTGCTGCTAAAGGAAGAGAAAGAATGAAAGATTTAGGTCAAGGAGCAAATGGCCTCGGTGAATGGGTCAGTGAGGACAAGGAGGAGGTCCGACCCCACATTAGGACAATGCGCGACTTCACGACCCCTACCGCGGGAAGTGTTTACCTTGGTTTTGGCCCGGCCATCGTGAACCACCACTTCGAGATAAAGCCCACCATCCTCAACATGATCCGTAATAATACGCAGTTTTTCGGCATGCCAAGTGAGGACTCGCAGCTCCATCTTGCAGAATTCTTGGAGATCTGTGGCACCTTTCGCTACGCCGACATTACAGATGATGTGGTGAAGTTAAGGTTGTTCCCATTTTCGCTAAGGGACAAGGATAAAACCTTGCTCCATACTATTGCTCCCAGGACTGCGACTACGTGGGAGGCTATTTCCTCAGAGTTCTTAGCCAAATTTCACCTGGTGGACAAAATAATGAAGGCCCAATGTGAGATAGCCACCTTCTGGCAGCTGGACCATGAAACATTATCTGAGGCCTGGGAGAGATTTGCTGATCTATAGCGTCGATGCCCCCAGCACGGCTGTGAGCCGTGGAATTAGGTTGAAATATTTTATTTTGCTATTGAGCCTAATTATAGGGCCATGATCGACATGGCGGCTGGAGGTACTATCATGAACCTGACTCCCGACGAGGCTTTACGGCTCCTTCATGACACCGCTTCTCATATCACGTATTGGATTGCTGGAAGAAACGAACCTAGGGGTGCGAGAAATTTGTTCGAGGTAAATGTTGTTCAACCACAAGTTGAGGCGAGCCATCCTACTATGAATGGAATGATGTTACTGACTAGATCGACCCCTCCTCCATCTCTAGTGATGGCTATTTCGTGTCGAGGTTTTGGAAACCCTGACCATCATACATATGAGTGCCCAGCTGGAGAAGCTTTTGCTGATCCCTCAAGTATATATGCTGACGAGAGTGTGAACTTTATAAATAATCAGAACTGCGCTACTACTTATAACAATGCTTATAACCCGAATGCGAGAAATCATCCGAATTTCTCCTGGAACCAATATGCTCCCGATCAAAGGTAGCAGGGAGGCCAACATCAGTTTGATTCTCAAGCTTCTAATAGCTAGTAGTGACCGCCGTAATCGGGTTATAATCAGAATGCGCAGGGGACACGAAAGAGCGTGTTAGAATAGATGATGGAGAAATTCGTGGAGATGGCTCAATCCAACATGGCCATTGAGACCGCCTCCATGAGAAACTTGGAGACGTAGCTGGGGAAACTGGCCCATGTGTTCTCTAAGCATACTCGCGATGCTTTCCCGAGCGACACGAAAAAAAATCCTCGTGAGCAAGGGAATTGTGTTGGGGAGACGGATGAGTGTATTAAAAATGAAGTGGCTGTGAAGTGTGAAATAAATGAGGTAGAGACAGTGGTCCAATGTGATTTCGGATCTTCTTGTAACATTCTTGCTTTGCAAGATGTTGAAAAATTTTATTTAAATATTAAGTCGAATGTCTAGAAATCACTCGTTCTAGCCGATAGGTCGGTAGTGAAGACCGACGGTGAGATAAAGGAGGTTGAAGTGATATTGAACGGGGCTGTGGTGGTCACTGATTTCCAAGTGTTGGGACCAATGGGGAATTATTCAAAACCCATCTTAGGGGTCCCCTTCCTAAAATCTTGTGGGGCGACATTGTAGTTTGATGCGAGCGGCATCACCTTGGCATCCAAGGTTGATTCGGCTTTACCACCATCCCTTCCCTCTATGATTCCAAATGAACCCGGAAAACTGCAAGATTTGAATGTTGTGTTATCTGATGATTTGCCTAGATTTGTTGAAACATGTGTGCTATAAAAAGGGGAAGACAGGGCGGTGAAAGAAGTAGAAATGCAGAAGATAGCTGAAGGGGAAACAAAAGCAGAGTTGCTTGGAGTACAGCAAGTTGCGGATGAGAAGGGTAGTGAGCGGAGTGAAAGGCATGTTGCTGAGACTAAGGAGCAGAGCACGACTATTGAAAGCGTGCATAAAATAGAATCAAAAACTTATATTGAGCCAAATGATTTGTGTAAAACTGTAAAACAGGTTACATGGGGTGATCTATCACCCGCCGCGGGTGAGGAAAGGATGCCTCCGGACGGAAAAGCTAGAGCTACCTGATGGTTAAAACTCACGGGGCCCCGTAGGTAGATTTGTTTTAATAGTTGTGGTTTATTTAGTAGAAGGGCGGGGCGCGCATATTATATTTTGATATAAAAAAGGATTGAAATCGAGTTTTAATGAAAGGAGGCAAGTGCACCTATCGCGTGTAGTACAGGATATTCCGGTAGGGAATATCGAGGTTGTATTGTTCTCGGGGACATGTTGAATATTTCTACACTTTCCCTGGAGGGACTATTATTTTACTAATAATATTTAGTCGGGTGATTTAATTATCTTAGCGGATATATAAAAAGGCAGAAAATAAAAAAAGAAAAAGCTGATGAAGAAATAGCGTAATGGTACTGAAGGAATTTGAAAAAAAATGAGCTCACCTAGCTATAGGGATATCGCTTACCTGAATATTAAGATTATTCGACCAAACTCTTGTCTGACAAAGGATTCCTCTTAATGCCCGCATTACGCTAAGAACCCTGCTATTGGGTGGGGAACCCAATCCGGGAGAATTACTCTTCTCCTCTCTCGAGGTTATCCACGTAATTATCTTTACCCAAGGTTAATCGGTCCATATGCACGGCCTCTCGGCTAGCTAGCATATGGACAACGGAAATTGAGCCAACATATCGATATGTGGTCCTACGTGTCGTATACCCGGGGCAAACCTTAAGTGTTTTAATTAATGAGAAAAAGAGGATCTTTAATTATTTAAAATGATTTTATCTGTCCCAATACTCTTCGATACTGAGGGCTAAGAGCGATTTGCCATTCATCGGAATGGGAACGGCTTATGAAAATAAAATGCATAATTGAAATGCAAGTCCTACTCAAACGAGTAGGCGGGAAATTAAAGCAGAAAATTGCGAGTCCTACTCAAACGAGTAGGCGTGAAATTAAAGCAGAAAATTGTGAGTCCTACTCAAACGAGAAGGCGAGAAATTAAAGCAGTAAATTGCAAGTCCTACTCAAACGAGTAGGCTGGAAATGAAAGCGATTAAATGACAAGTCCTACTCAAATGAGTAGGCGGGAAATGAAAGCGATAAAATGACAAGTCCTACTAAAACGAGTAGGCGGGAAATGAAAGCTGTAAATACTATCTCATACACGCACGCACTCTACTTGATAGAATGAAAACGATAAAAATTTAACTTATACACTCACGCACACAAATGAAAATAAGAAAAACAAAGTGACTGAAAAATTAAAACAACTATATTTCTACCGATAGAATACGCTAGAAATGTATAAAAAGAAGAAATAAAAATTTAACAAGCAAAAGTTTTTCAAAATAAAAGCAAAAATCGAAGTGCTAAAAAAATTAAATGACTACAAATCCATTCTTATAACTTCATAAAAGTGTGTAAAAAGTGGAAATAAAGTTAAAAAAGGAACAAAGAGCTTTACAACCGAAAAGATAAAATCTAAGTTAAAGAAAAATAAAAACCACTTTGAATACACTTTTATAAATTTATAAGGATGAAATAAAAAGAGCAAAATCCTAAATCTAAACAAAACTAAGTAACAAAATACAAAAAATTTAAAAGCTTAAATCTATACTCATACACACACACACACACACACAAGGAAAAATAAAGAAAAACAAAAGATAAATAAGATTGCTGAAGGAGGGCACTCAAATGAAATTCCAATCTAAACAAAGAGAGAAAATTTACTGATTTTATTAAGATGAAAATGAGTTACAAAAAGCTAAAAAAAACTATAAGACGGAGGGAGAAAGTTCTCCTTACATAGCTTGGAAATCCCTAAGCAGCCCACCTAACAGCAAAATGGTCCAAAAAGGTGAACCCTTGGATATCACAAAAAATTACATTTATAGACAAAAAAAGGATGTGACACGCCCTAATCACGGGTATGATAGGGGGCGTATCAGGCTGGCTTGCTGAATACAGCAAAATTTTGGTGACTGGTCGATTTCTGGAAGCTTCTGGAATGGGACACGTGTTGGTCACGTGCAGAATAGGGATGCCAGGGGCATGTCAGCAAGGTATGCCTGGTGGAGGTGTTGAGCTGGGTTCGACAAACATCGAACTGGGATCGACGAACATCGATCAGGATTGACATGGGAATGTCAGATTTGTCACGAGCATGATATGCAAAGCGTCGAGTGTTGAGGCGTCGAGTGGTTGCTGGCTTCATTTCGTCGAGCGCAATTTGGCAGAATTTCGTCGAGCACTGCTCGATGAATCTTCGAGCGCTGAGCTGGGCTGGATGAATGTCTATCGGGATTGACATAGGCATGTCAATCAGGATACAAGCATGACATGCAAAGCGTCGAGCTGGGATCGTCGAACTGAATTGGTCGAGCATCGAGTGGCACGACATGGGGCGTGTCGAGTTTAAACACGGGCATGTGAGATTTAACATGGGTGTTTCTAGATCTTTTCTTTGCAGGCATCACTTTTCCACTAGAATCAAAGTTACATGCCCAGGTTACGGGCGTGACTAATTTGAGACTGGCGTGTACTTTGAAATTTTGACAATTTTCTTAAAAATTCTAGAAAATAAAAAGAAGCTAAGTTAGAATATATATACAAAAAAGAAACAATTTATTGAACAAAAATAACTAAAAACAACAAAAAATAAACTAAAACTACATAAATAAACTATGTAAAAATACCAATATTTACAACTTATCAAATACTCTCATACTTAAGCTTTTGTTATTCCAGAGCAAAAGTTTGTGATGAACTAATAAGGAATTGAAAAAAATTCTAAATTTATCTACTGCTTAAATTAATTAAAAGAAAGCACAAAATAAACATCCGGGCTATAAGAGTTAAGTCCTAAATTATGACAAAAATTAAAATAGAGGAAGAGTTTCGGCTAAAAACTTCTCGATATAATAAAATAGAAAGCAAAAATTGTATTTGTTAGGTTAAAAAAATAGGCGAGAATCATACGAACTTTTGCTTGTAAGAATTAAAGGAAATTATGCAATTTAAAAATTATGCTCTCAAAAAGATTTTTAAATTAAGTCTAGAATAATCGAAATTGGCTAAGGGTTTTGTTTTGGTTTATTAAGAGGGCTTGAGTTTAGAGATGAGGTAATTTTTTCTAAAACCTCTAATAAATGTTTTTTGCTTTTGACTATTTTAGGAAAATAAAATCTTATTTTCCTAACATATAGACTTTTTTTGAACCACTTCATATTAACCCAAAGTATATGTATAGGAGTAATGAATTTTATCCTCTTACTCTGTAACATATATTATTTTAAAAATTTTGATGCCTATGTTTACGGCACGAAATCTTATTCTCCATTGACATATGTTCTTTTAAGGATAAAAGGGGATTAAATCATGCCAAGTAAGACATGAAAAAAAATGGGAGATGAGTTTATTATTATTTTGTTCATTCAAGAAGAAAACTAGATTTTAATAAATAAAAATTTTGAGAGGAACTTTGATAAATTGAACGTTCCTATATTTCAAACAAAAAGCTTGGAGTAAACATTATTGAAGTCTAAGGTTGTTATGTTTTTACAAAATACACGTGCAATTATTTAGATAAAGTAGAAGTAGTGCTGAAAATAACTCCCTTATCTAAATAAAAATAATAAAGCATAAGAAATTCTATAAAACTTAACCCCAGATATTCAAATCTATCAATCTCCAATTAATAAACGAATAGTATACCAAGAATTAATATAATTCGCTTATAAATAAACTCGAAACCAGATTTTTGGAGAGCGAAAAGGGTTAAGAATGAGATATTCAATTTATTTGTTACATAATAAACAATTTTTTTTTGTTTTTTAGGGTTATTATCTTTTTTATATTTTAATTTATTATCTTTTTTTGGATTTTCTATATTTTTTGATGTTTTAACATTTTTATCAATTTATTTACAAGAAAGGGAAGAGAAAGAAATGTTATTTACAAAGAAGAGAGGGGAAAAGGAAGAGTGGAAAGAGAATATTTACAATAATTATTTACAAAGAATATTTACAAATTAAAAAATTATTTTTGTTATTTTGGTTTTATAATTTTTTTATTTATTAACATTTTTTTGATGGTAAAATAAAATTTTTTTTGGAGTTTTAATTTTTGTATATTTATTTTGTAATTTTTAATGATTGCAGAATATTAAAGTGCGAAAAAATGAAAGTGCAGAAAATAGGAAAATACCGCCATACTTAATTCCAACATTGTTCCCAATATTACAATATAAGTATGCAGAACGATATGAAATAAAATGCAAGTATGTACAAAAAAGAAGACAGGAGGGAGGAAACTTCCCTGAAACGCGTTCGGGGAGGCCCATTTAGAAACCCTACATTATTAATAGCAAAGAGCTAAAATATAACAGAAAAACGAAAAAGATAAACTCGGCCAGAAGTTTACGGGTGGTAGGGGGCAAGTATGTGTGTAACTCCATATTGAACTAACATCTTAGTCATTTGGGTTTTACAGAAGTGTGTTCTCCTATCGCTCACAATAGCGCGAGTTGAAGTCGAGGCGAGAAAATAAATTTTTTTTTACTATTTACAATTTTTGATTTGCAAGAAAAGAAAACGAATTAAGACATGGGGGGATTTTTTTTTTTGTAGATTTTTTTAAGTAAGTTTTCCGAAATAAAATGTTTTTGGATTTTGGATTTTGGTAAGAGAGAAAGAAAAAAAAGAAGGGAAAAAGCAGGCGGCCAGCCTTTTATTTTTAAAATTATACTACATAATAATTTTTTTTTATTTTTGATTTTCGAAATAGAAAAAAATATTAAGACAAAGGGGGAAGAATTTTTTTGTTTTTAAGAAGAGTTTTTAAGTTTTTTTTAGATATTTTTTTTTTGTGATTTTTTATTTTTTAAAAACTTTTAGTTTTTTAGTTTTTTAAATTTTTAGTTTTTTAGTTTTTAAAATTTTTAGTTTTTTTTAAAATTTTTAGGAAACGACACCATTTCATTTTTTATCGATAAATATATATATGAAATAATAAAAAAGAGAAAGGTAAAAGTAATAGGCTCCAGGAATTCAAAATAACAACTCGGAAATTCACCGGCAACGGTGCCAAAAACTTGATGGTTTAAACCCGGGGCGCCCCACAGGTGGATTTATTTTAATAGTTGTGGTTTATTTAGTAGAAGGGCGGGGCGGGCAGATTTTATTTTGATATAAAAACGGTTGAAACCGAGTTTTAACGAAAGGAGGCAAGTGCACCTAGCGCGTGTAGTACAGGATATTCCGGTGAGGAATATCGGTGTCGTATTATTCTCGGGGACAGGTTGACTATTTCTACTCTTTCCCTGGAGGGACTATTATTTTACCGATAATATTTTGTCAAGTGATTTAATTATCTAAGGTGGATATATAAAAAAGGCAGAAAAATAAAAACAGAAAAAGAAGATGAAGAAATAAAACAATGGTACTGAAGGAATTTGAACTAAAATGACTTTTAATAATTAGAAATCCTAAATTTCAAATTAATTAAAGGGCGACTTGGCCGTGGAGGCTCCAAAAGAATAATCTCACCTAGTTATAGGGATATCGCTCACCTGAACATTAAGACTATACGACCGAACTCTCATCCGATGAAGGATTCCTCTTAATGCCCACAGTACGCTAAGAACCCCGCTATTGGGTGGGAACCCAATCCGTGAGAATTACAATTCTCCTCTCTCTAGGTTATGTTTGAGATTTTCTTTACCCAAGGATGATTGGTCCATACGCACGACCTCTCGGCTAGCTAGCGTATGGACAACAAAAATAAAGCCCACACATCGATATGTGGTCCTACACGTCATATACCCGGGGCAAAGCTTAAGTACTTTAATTAACGAGAAAAAGAAGAACTTTAATTATTTAAAATGATTTTATCTGTCCCAATGCTCTTCGATACTGAGAGCAAAGAGCGATTTGCCACTCATCGGAATCGGGACGGCTTATGAAAAGAAAATGCATAATTGAAATGCAAGACCTACTCAAACGAGTAGGCGAGACATTAAAGTAGAAAATTACAAGTCCTACTCAAACGAGTAGGCCGGAAATTAAAGCAGAAAATAGCGATTCCTACTCAAACAAGTAGGCGGGAAATTAAAGAAGTAAATTGTGAGTCCTACTCAGACGAGTAGGCGGGAAATGAAAGCGATAAAATGACAAGTCCTACTCAAACGAGTAGGCAGGAAATGAAAGCGATAAAATGACAAGTCCTACTCAAACGAGTAGGCGGGAAAGGAAAATAGTAAATACTATCTCATACACGCACACACTCTACTTGAAAGAATGAAAATGATAAAAATCTAACTCATACACTCACACACACAAACAAAAATAAGAAAAACAAAGTGAATGAAAAATTAAAACAACTATATTTCTACCGTTAGAATACGCTAGAAATGCATAAAAAGAAGAAATAAAAATTAAACAAGCAAAAGTTTTTCAAAATAAAAGCAAAAATCGAAGTGCTCGAAAAATTAAACAACTACAAATCCATTCTTATAACTTCATAAAAGTGTGTAAAAAGTGGAAATAAAGTTTAAAAAGGAACAAAAAGTTTTACAACCTAAAAGAGAAAATCTAAGTTAAAGAAAAATAAAAACCACTCTAAATACACTTTTATAAATTTATAAGGATGAAATAAAAAGAGCAAAATCCTAAATCTAAACAAAACTAAGTAACAAATACCAAAAACATAAAAGATTAAATCTATACTCATACACACACACACACATAGAAAAATAAAGACAAATAAAAGACAAATATGATTGCTGAAAGAGGGCACTCAAATGAAAATCCAATCTAAACAAATAGAGAAAATCTACAGATTTTATTAAGATGAAAATGAGTTACAAAAATCTAATGCAAACTAAGAGAGGGAGGGGGAAAGTTATCCTTACATAGCTTGGAAATCCCTTAGCAGCCCACATAACAGCAAAATGGTCCAAAAAGGTGAACCCTTGGATATTACAGAAAATTTACATTTATAGACAAAAAAATGAGGTGATACGCCCTATTCACGGGCGTGATAGGGGGGCGCGTCAGGCTGGCTTGCTAAAGATGGAAAAATTTTGTGTGACTGGTCAATTTCTGGAAGCTTCTAGAACGGGACACGTATTGGTCACGGGCGTGACAGGGATGTCACTGGCGTGTCAGCAAGGTATGCCTGGTGGAGGTGTTTAGTTGGGTTCGACGAATGTCGATCTGGGATCGACGAACATCGATCGAGATTGACACGGGCGTGTCAGATTTATCACAGGCATGACATGCAAAGCGTCGAGTGTTGATGCATCGAGCGTCGAGTGGTTGCTGGCTTCATTTCGTCGAGCGCAATTTGGCAGAATTTCGTCGAGCGCTGCTCGACGAATCGTCGACCGCTGAGCTAGGCTGGACGAACGTCGATCAGGATTGACATAGGCATGTCAATCGGGACACGGGCGTGACATTCAAAGCATCAAGCTGGGATCGTCGAACTAAATGCATCGAGCGTCAAGTGGCGTGATACGGGGCATGTCGAGTTTAAACACGGGTGTGTCAGATTTGACATGGGCCTGACTGGATCATTTCTTTACAGGCATCACTTTTCCACTAAAATCAAAGTTATATGCCCAGGTTACGGGCACGACCAATTTGACATGGGCGTGTACTTTGAAATTTTGACAATTTTCTGAAAAATTCCAGAAAAATAAAAAGAAGCTATGTTAGAATATATATACCAAAAAAAGGAACAATTTATTGAACAAAAATAACTAAAAACATCAAAAAATGAACTAAAACTACATAAATAAACTATATAAAAATTTGAATATTTATTACTTATCACTACCTCTGAATTGGATGGAGTGGTTGTAGCACAATGGCAATCTCCATCCGTGGAAATGCGAAAAAAAGAACTGCGAATGCGCAATGCACTGGATTTTGCCTGCCGGCGCGAGAAGGAAGAGGCGAGGGGCAGGGGAGATTCATCTTCCCTGGGCCCTAAAGCTTACGCTTCTCCCTCGTCTCGCGTGTCAAGGGGGATCTATCACAAGTCAACGATTAGCTGAGATGTGAAGGATCTCCGCCCCCCTTTCTAGTATACTTTTTGCTTAATGTTGTGTGTGAAGTTTTAGACTTAATCGTTGGGTACTGCACTTATGCTCTTAAACTATATATAAAACTGCTAATACAGGTATTTGGTCCACCTTAAGGATGGTAAAGAAAAGTAGCTCCTGGGAGACAACCCATTATTTTGTTTTTTTGCATATTCTTTAATATGGATTGTTGTGCTTGGAGGTATTTTCTTTTGCAGGTGGAGTTCATTCGGGTCGTGGACTTTCAACAAAAATTAACGCCAATCTTCTGGTATGCTTATTTCTGAGCACTGGGTAATCTCTTCTCCTTACTTGCTTTTTCATTTCACGATCACATTGTGGTGTTACGATGTTTAGGCTAAGTCTGGTGGGGAGAGTTATGCGGGGTACTCACGCACGTGCATTAAACCATTGTCATACTAGAAGAATATATACATTTGCTATCTATGATGATTGGCATTGCATTCCACTACACCACACTTGAGCGTGTGCTTAAACAGGAGCACGCCGTGAGTTTTATCATCACTAGTGTGCGATTTGGAAAATTTCAGTGCTGGCCTAGGATTACGAGGCGGAGTAAAATGTTGCCTCCATGAGTGCTCCTAATCGAGTGCTCACGTCTCATTTAGGATTACGTGTAGAATTAGATTCTTTTTATGCTCATAGCGTATTTTATTTCTATTGGCGTAAATCTTATTTATACAACTTGCCTACTTCGAATCCGGTGTGAATCAAACGGTAGCGTAGGGATGTGTGTCGATATCGCTAGCCCCGTATTGCTCGAGTCGGGATGAATGGTTGTATTTATCGGTGGCTAAGAACTTGCCCCTAGCTACTCTCGAAGCATGGGTGCATGGTTAGTCAAGTGCGCGCATGATGTAGGACGTCACTTTTTTCTTGTTTGAGCCTTATACCATTCCCGACGTTTATCCATTGCTATCCCGGTTGAGCCTGTCCCTTCCTTTGGCATCCTTACGCTTCACTACCAAAGCCATATAGCATTTCCTACTCGCACACCTGAATGTGGTCGCTCGGTTGGTTTTTTTGTCGTTTTATATCCATTATGTGTGGCTTTTATGCAGGAGCTTTGTGCCGCTTGTGGTGTTGCCATATTTTCGGCTTGTTTTGGTTATTTGGTTAAAGAAAAAAAATGAAATGAAATGGAAATGAAAATTCCTAATGTGGAATAAAAGAAAAAAGAAAAAAAAATTATTGTAGAGTTGTGGTTTTATGGTTGTGAAATTTTGTTGTATTGTGTTCGATATGGGCGTGCACGCACCGTTAAAAGTCCAAGTCTGGTGGTGCGGTGCACGTGTTTGTCGTTGTATGTAGTTGTAAGTGTTTTCGGGTGGTCTCATTTTGGGTGTGTGTATCCGTCATGTTTATCTTTGTATACCCCGCCTTCGCCTAAGCCTCCATTATACTCCAAGTCCTACGGATTCGCGCTTGATCAAACTAGTGCCGTGGAGAGAGTGTGAACGGACGAGCTTATGGTCATCGACATTGGTGGATTCCTTTGGAGATTATCCTGATCCCTTTCTTTGGCAATGCTCAACTCAGTGTTTGTCTGCTTTCTCCGTGCGCGAGACCGAATGATTCCCCTCGATTCTATAATAGAGTAGTAATAATATTTTGATATTCCTTTAGAAATATATAGGCTATTAGTGCATAAGTAGAAATTCCTTCTACGGTATTCCTATTAGCGTGAGCATGAGATTTCACATGGTACTCCGCTGCGCAGTTTTAGGCCAGCTATGCTATTTTTCTCTTCCGCGTTAGGGATGATTTGCTCGGGATGAGAAAATGTTTAAGTCTGTTGGTGTGATGAGCCCGATTTATATATGGTTTTTTCGAATTCATCTGGGCTTATTATCTTGCATGTGCACTACTATTTCAGTAGGAAAAGTCATATATTTGATTAGGGCTTCACTTAGCCATTATTGCACTGTTTCGACCAATTTTGGTTTGCGAATTGCACCGGGATGTTAGGGGTATGTACTGGGGTACTCTCCGTGCGAATTTGGTTATTTTATGTTGTATATTGGTGCTGGGATATTTTGCTCCAGCTATGGTTTTTGCTGTACAGGAGGTCAATTTTCCCCCAAATCAGGAATACTGACTTATGGAAAATGCACGGTCGTGCGTTTCCTTAGCGCACACTTTCTACCAAATCATGCATTTTCTGCAGGTTTCTCTGGAGGATTGACTAACCTGTGCGAGTTCTTCATGAACGGTTTCTTCTGAACCATACGCGAAGGAGACGCATAGTTTTCCTATAGCTATCTAGTTTTATAATGCCCTGTGGTTAATCAAGCGATTTGTACACGCAAGGGCAGAAGTGCCCGTGCGCAAGTAAAATGCACGGTTCCACCCGCTTGCCGGGAATTTTAGCACTCTGTAGTTACCCGTGCATTTTCCTTCACGCATGGGCGGAAGCATACGTGCACGAGTAAAACGTATTGGTCAACTCATCTTCCTCCAAAAGCTTTGTCCTAGAAGTTAATATCGCACGGTTAATGCACGGTCGTGTGCCAAACCGTGTGTGATCGTTTTTCTGACCTACTTATATTCAAGCTAGGGAGTTGACTTGAGTAGGAGAATTCCTCCATTTCCACTACTCTGAGCGGAAAAATATTCCTCCAGCCATTTTTTCCTCTCTCCTCCTTAGAGAGCTCGTCTGACCACCGTTCTTCCTCCAAACTTCATCGCAAGCGAAGATCTTCCGTTGTTTTCTTCATCACCATCTCAAGAGGAGCATTTGGAGCTCCTTCTCGCTACCATTGGAGAGCTTTCCGTCGACTACCAGCCTTCACGGATCGTGAAGAAGACGGGTAAAACACCTTTGAAGTAGGTGACAACACTTCAAGCTTCCTCTAACATCAACCACCGACCGAGAATGGACGAAGACCGACAAACTTCGACTCCGGCCGAGAATCATGGATAGACTTAATGTGTTGGGTTGTAAATCTCCTCTTTACTTTCATTTGGATGTTGTTTCAATACTTTGGATGTTAGCTAAACTTTCTAGGAACACTTAACAATGTTCATGATGGTTTACTATTGCAAATGTTGTTGTAGTTCACAGTTTAGCTTTACTTCCTTTGCTTGCTTTGGGTTATTGCTTGGTGATACGCCGCACTAACATGTGTTAGGGGCTGGCTTGGCAAAGAGGTGTTTTCGACCCTCAATGATTATGACCACACGCCCTAATACTCATCGGAGTATTCCACCATTGCGAAGCAGTGAAGGCGACCCGCACAATTAATTTTTGTAGTTCTAAAATAAAAACTCAACCCCCAAACATTTGTTGCATTTGCAATCAATTTCAAATGAGGAAGATCACAGTCCTAATCTGCACTCCTCAAAAGATTCAATACTCAGAGGATAACTCCCCCAGTTTATTACTTGACGACGATCGATATACTTGCCGAGATTGCATCATGGTGCTGGAGCTCGCCGCCTCCCTAGGGCCCTGGGCGAGTGCAGGGCCGACCTTCCCCACTCGCCTGCTGCTGCCGAGAGCTAAGGGTGAGTGCGAGCCCACTTGCTCTACTCGCCACACTTCCCTCCCGACCCACCTAGGCGAGTCGATGAGGCTGCCGAGCTCTCTCCTCCCTCTCGACTTGCCTGGGACTGGACGACCAGGCTTGGCCAACCAAGCTCATGATGACCCCCTTATCTTCTTCGATGCCTTAGGTAGATGGCGCTGATAGAACTCGCCTCACTCAACGCAAAAAGGTGGAAGACATCGATTAATCTCTCCCCACTCAACGCCAAAGGCAGAAGGTGTAGAGTGATCTCGCCTCACTCAATGCCAAAGGAAGATGGCATCGAGTGAACTCGCCTCACTCGACGCCAAGGCCCTGGCTCGCATGGTAAGCTTGGCAAATACCCGTGGGCTTGCTGGTATTGAAGACCCAGAAAAACACTGATCCTGGGAGGAACCCACTCATCGAATACGGGGTTGTACACAATCCTCTCTCTTTGCGAGCTTTTGCAAAGTTTGAAAAGAAACATACAACCCCAAGTATTTGATGAGTGCTGTGGGATTGGGAGGGAATCTTTTTTTGGGGTCCACAATCCACTATAAGTATACTCCTGCCTGCTTGGGCGACCCTTGTCATTCCTACTTACTTAGATTCTGCCAAGATGACTCTCTCCAGAGAGCTCCAAGAGAGGCTTAGCCGCACCCATGATCTCAAAGCTACTCGCAATGCCGAGCTAATCTCCCTATCGCCAAGTATTTTGCCACATGAGTCGCCAAAATACCAGCCCGCCAAGAAGGCCAAACCTGCCCTAGAAGCTGGCGAGTTGATCTACCGTGATCTGGCCTCAACCACAAATCATGGCCTTGCCTCTTCCTCCTGCCGACCCGGACACTCATCAGAAGGGTACCAAAACTTGTGTGCCACGAGTAAATTGTACTCGCAGTGACACGTACCATCGATCATCTCTTGAAGGCCACGCGAGAAATCCACCGCTTCCCTTTGGGGATATAGGGTTGTGCTCGCTGGTACTGAAGTCGCCGGCTCACGACTCGCATCGGGTTCCTACCCCCAATCCTTTACTCGTAAGGGGAGGTGCTGGGGAAATCCCCATCCCTAACTTCAATCTGATCTCCCAAAACTCTCAAGTTCCGGGTCACGGAAAGGCCCTTTAGCCTCCTCTCGCTCGTCCATTCCAGGGTCAGCTAAGTTCTTCTCGGCAGCTCCACCTCGGCGGGACAATCTCGCAAAGTTAGTCTATCATTTGTTATTTCTACAAACCTCATCTCATCTGAAAATGTTGTTCTCGCAAGTCTTCCTGACCACTCCGAAGCCAAAGAATCTTTTGAGCAAGCTCTCCACTCGCCACCTCCTTTGCCCAATGCACAAGAGGAGTTCCTGGACGCCTCGTTGGACCCTACCGAGCAGAGGAGGCAAACTGTGGAGGTCCTCAAGAAGTAGGGTCTTGCGCTGTGCCGGATCTAGGAGGAGAATGCTCTTGACGAGCAGTGGCTACATGAGTTGGAGTGATACTACGTGTTGCAGGCAGATGAGGTGGGTTGTGCTTGGCAAGTGGGGTTACATCTCCCACACCGCTTATGGATCGAATCTTTGAGAACATGCGATTCATCCACCAATACCTAGAGCGGGTCCGCGAGTTCGACAACCAACAACGAGCTCAGAGGATGGTGACGTGATGCCAGGGTAGATGGAAATGGCTCCCTAGCTGAGCCTACCGGCACTCGCCCCCCAGACCCCCAACTCGGATATTTTAATAATTCCATTGAACTGATTGCTTGACATTTGTATGTAAAAAGTGTAACTATTTTTCTATATTTAATTTCAAATGTTTGTGATTCGTAAATCATGTTGCGCTTTGAATTCGGCTTGCGCTAGGATTGAGCATGTCGCAGGGTTTGGCGAGTTGGGGCCAGTGAGCCGGACTGACCGGTCGGCTCGGCAATTAATTTGTTTTCTATAAATAAGCCCCCTCACCTACCCCCAGACCATTGCCTTTACTGCAGAATCATACCCCCCTGCTCTTGACCTTCTCACTAACTGCACTCGTGCTCAGACTTTGGGAAAGATGGGAAAGACTCGACCTGATGCTGATGGATGGTCCAAGTGCACGAGACAGTTTGCCGAGTATACCTTTTATGAAGGGAATACTACCGAGTCGGAGCCTGCGGACTTCATCGCCTGCTACATTCCTTTGGGTTTCACAGCGCGTCGACCCTAGAGGGGCGAGGCGATCAATACTTTTTTCGCTGATGAGCTCGCCTTCCCCATCTCATACTTTGAGGTGGGGTTACGACTTCCCCTCTAGCCTGAGATATGCCAGATTTTGAAGTATTATGGGGCAGTTCTCGTGCAGCTGAACCCGAATGCGGTTGTCATGATGGTGGAATTTTCCTGCTTCCTCCGCCGAGAGTAGATAGAGTTTAAACTCACCGCCTTCCACAAGCTATTCATATACCGCTCGACCAATGACAGGGTCGCCTTCCTTGCTGGCTCATAGATCAAAGTTTGCGAGACGGCCAACAAGAACCACAATTGGTTCTCGAAGTTTTTCTTCATCAAAGGGGATCTCGGCAACATTCCCTTATCGCCTCGAGATCAGAGCGAGGAGGTATACAGGCCGACCACCGTGACGGGCAACGATGTCTTGCTGCACAAGTTCTTCCTCGGCATGGACTTTGAGGTCTCCTTCCTTCGAAGGGGCCTCGACTTGCTCCCTCCAGTTCATCCCGACGAAGGTATAACTTTCCTCTCTTCTTTTTTTAGTGGGCTCGCCAATGTCACCGATTTTCTGACAAGTTTTTTTTTCTGCAGGAGAGCGACTGATTCCCAAGAACCCTCCTTTTGCAGACTCAGGACTCTACCCCGAAGCACTCACAAGAGAGCGGGCAGCCACGACGGCTTGTCGGATGGAATCTGAGTCGGACAGGCCCTCCTCTAGTAAGAGACCACCCTACCCCATGAGCTCCAGCTCGCCTTGCCGCCCCCCGCTGTTGAAGAAGATGAAAAATGGGGTGGCGATCTCTAGGGTGAAGCAGATCATCCTCGACTCGTCGGAGAAGGATTAAGGCGGCGTCGATCCTCCTGCTTCCCTAGCTGCCGAGGAATTCTCGGTCCACAAGTCAGGCCTGCTAAAAGACCATCGAAACTTCGGCCTTGGGGGGAAGGAGAAGGACCAGCTCGGCGAGCTAAAGGTACAATGGGATGAGCATACTCACCTAGTCTTCATCTCATATCTTCTCCCCTCCTGGTCCAAACACCGCCCTCCCAGCGGGCACGCCTACACCCTTCGGTTTGGGCTATATATCCACGAGGACGCTGAGGCCTACAATGACATGAGCCTTAACCGACTTGACCACGAGAGCTTGCGAGCTTACATGCGCGCAATGGATCTCGCACACATGTCGACTCGCCGCAGCTTCAACCTCAACTATAACTTGGTGAAGGCTGAGCAGGAGCGAGATGTCGTCAAGAATGATGCCGCCGATCTGGCGAGGTGGTTGGGAATTGCCGAGGAAATCCTCAGCAAAAGTGTTGTTGGGGTGGTAAGTGTCAGCTAACCCCTCTTTAATTCACTTAGTACTTTCATGACTTCTTTTCTTACCTTTCTTGCCTTGTAGAATGCCTAGACCGCGAACTGCATGCACTCTCATACTTCCGAGCTAGAGGAAAAAATGAGAAGTTGGTGGAGCAGAACAAGGGGCTCTAGGGCGAGCTCACTCACTTGATGGACATCTTCCTTCCCCCCACTGTCGGCGTGCCGGGCGTCCCAGCCAAGAGGCCGAAGATGTTCAGTGAGGCAAAGTTCACCAAGAGGTTGCGAGTTAACTCTATCAACACTACTAACTACACCCTAGAAGTTACGCGAGACAAGCAGGTGTTGACGGTGGGTTGCGAGGAGATGATAGAAAGGGACCTGGTGTCATAGCTATTCCCTTGCTTCCCCCTAGTGAGGAGGACAGCTTCGGCTCACTCTTCAAAGATGTCCCCCGCTATCAGGACAACCACTCTGGAGGGGAGGGCGAGAGCTAGCTCGCATGTTTTTCTTTTTGTTTTACTTGTATTGATCTCCCCCCTTATTTTGTAACTTCGCCGAGGTGAGACCTTTTTGTAATTACCAATATACATTAATGAAAAGTTAGTGCATTCTATTATTCTTCTTTACTTACTTTCATGTGTTGTACTCGCGCACGTGTGTCTCCCGCTCGTTAATGGATCTTGATAGGGTAGACTCGCCACTATAACGTATTTGTTAAGATCCAAACCCGCGTAGAGGTCTTAAGATCTCACCACCCCTTTATATTGGGGACTTGACCACTCGCTGAGCTGGACACGCGACCATCCAGCTCACCTTGGGGTTTCTTTCCCTTTTAAGGACTTGCGCTTGGCAAAAATTGTCCCAAGTAAAACCTCGAGGGGATGAAGTGTACTGGCCGAGTTTGTCTCGGCTTGCCTTCCTTCATAGATGTCAAGACCTCGGCTCGCCACCTTTGGCGTTGCCTTAGTGTTACCCCTGAGTAATTACTGAGATTCTGGCTCACCTTTAATTGCTTGCTTGGAGATTTTTGGACCTAATCTCTTGTTTTCTCTGTGACCTGTTCCCTCCGGCTTTTGTCTCAAGTTTCAAATTCAACTGCCTCATGTTGATTGGAAAGAACAGCCCAGGACCATACTCTAGAGCAGCAATAATGTCCACTGAGGACCCCTGCCCTGCCAGCCAGGTGAAAGACTGAAAACAGGAGTAGCTCGGGACTTGGCTCCAGAGAAAGAAAAATGTCTACGGAGGGCCCCTGCCCTGCCAGCTAGGTGAAATCCTGACAGCTAGAGTGGCTCGGGACTCGGGTAGACTCTCTCGAGTGATATCTAGCCCTGTCAACTAGATGAGAGCCTGGTAGCGGGATCTGCTAAGGGCCTGGGTAGACTCTCTCGAGTGACATCCATCCCTGTCAGCCAGATGAGAGCCTAGCATCGAGATCTGCTCGGGGTCTAGGTAAACTCTCTCGAGTGATATACAGCCCTGCCAGGTAGATGAGAGCCTGTCAGTGGGATCTGCTCGGGGTCTTGGTATACTCTCTCGAGTGACATCCAGCCCTGCCAGCTAGATGAGAACCTGGCAATGGGATTTGCTTGGGGTCTGGGGAGACTCTCTCGAGTAACATCCAGCCCTGCCAGCTAGATGAGTGTCTTGCAGTGGGATCTGCTCGGGGTCTGGGTAGACTCTCTTGAGTGACATCCAGCCCTGCCAGCTAGATAAGAGCCTAACAGCGGGATCTACACAGGGTCTGGGTAGACTCTCTCAAGTCACATCCAGCCCAACTAGTTAGATGAGATCTTGGCAGCAGGATCAGCTCGGGGTCCGGGTTAACTATCTCGAGTTATATCCAGCAATGCAAGCTAAATGAGAGCCTAGCAGTCGGATCTGTTCGGGGTTCGGTTAGACTCTCTCGAGTGACATCCAGCCCTGCTAGCTAGATGAGAGCCTGTCAGCAAGATTTGCTCGGGGTTTAGGTAGACATTCTCGAGTGACATTCAACCTTGCCGGCTAAATGAGAGCCTTGAAACGGGATCTCCTCGGGGTCTGGGTAGACTATCTCGAGTGATATCCAGCCCTGCCAGCTAGATGAGAGCCTGCCAGCGGGATCTGCTTGGGGTCTGGGTATAATCTCTCGAGTGACATCCAGCCCTGCCTGCTAGATGAGATCCTGACAACAGGATCTTCTCGGGGTCTGGGTAGACTCTCTCGAGTGTCATCCAGCCCTGCCAGCTAGATGAGAGCCTGACTGTAGGATCTGCTCAGGATCTACTTTATGAACATGGCTTGTCATAAATTCCACTGCAAAAAGAAATGAAAGACCAAGAGATTTCATATTTACAAAAGGAATATACGTACATGATTCATGGGTAAAAAATCTTCAGGTCATCACTGCTCCAGGTATGACTTAGGGTCTCGCCCTCCATATTTTAAAGGCGATATCCTCCTGACCTCAATGCTTTTTTTTACAATGTATGGACCCTCCCAATTGAGATTGAGCTTTCCCATGATAGTTGATCTTCCTATTGCATCCACCTTTTTTAGGACCAAGTCCCTTTCCATGAACAGTTTCTTCTAGACATGCTGGTCAAAGTACTTAGCCATCCATCGTTTGACCTCTTCATGCCGGATGGCAAACAGATCACGCAAATCCTCCACCATATCTAGGGAGAGCCGCAACTCATCCCCTTTCTCGACCGCCACTCTTCTTTGCCTTCCTCTACTTTAACTACCCGAGGTGTCCGGACCTCAAACTCTTTGGGGAGCACTGCTTCACAGCCATGGGAGAGCTCGAAGGGGGTCTCCCCCATGGCCGTGTTTGGAGTGGTCCTTACGGCCCATAATACCAAAGAGAGCTTCTCCACCCAGCTTGTTGGGTACATTGGAAAATGTGTACCTGATTTGGAGAAGCCTCACTTAGCTCAATGATATACATCAATGTGTATTTGATGTTATTTTGAGTTTATATGTACAGGTTAAGAATGTTCTAGAATGCAGGAAAAATATTCTAAGTCCATATGTCGACACCTGAGGAAGCTGTGTCGACACTTCAGTAAGATTGTGTCGACACTTGGAAATGGATGTGTCGACACTTCAGTGAGTTTGTGTCGACACCGGGAGGCAGTGTCGACACACAGAAATAGTCAGTCGACATCAATTGTGTCGACACTAGGAGACTGTGTCGACACACAGAGGCAGAGTCGACGACAACTATATCGACACTTGGAGGCAGTGTCAACACACGCTATGTTCTGAGTGTACATCAACTGTGTCGACACACAGGACTTGTGTCGACACACAGCTGAGTCTAGACCTAGATGATTGCTGATGAATGGTGAAGTGTTTGTGTCGACAAAAATAATCAGTGTCTACACATTCTCAAGATGCAATGTCAAGAAGCTGTGTCGACATTAAGGCAACTATGTTGACATCACCAAAGGCTGTGTTGACACTTAAGTCACTTATGTCGACACATATTGACAGATGGTCTCGACACTTTATGACAGTCAGTCTCAACGCTTTGCTGACAGAGTCAAAGGCTCAAAAACTGTTTGAAGACTTGATAGCTGTGAGTTACAACAGGTTTTTTGAAGCTGTTAGACTTGTCAGAAGTTAGTTATAAACCGGATCAGCTGGTTACCATGGATGAAGTCTATAAATAGATGGATTCAGAAGAAGGAAAAGAAGACAAGTATTGTCACAACTAACACAATTAGAGATTGATCTCTGATCAAGAAAGTACAAGTAATAAAGAAGAAGATCTTCGTGAGAAGATCTAAGAAGACGTTCTGAAGTAGTTTACTATTCAGATTCTGTCTAAGTTGAATTCAATCAAGAATTCAGAAGTATCTTCAAGCGGTCTGGATAAAGAGAGATCTAGCTATTTGAAGTCAAGCAGGAGACATTCACAGGTCTCTCAAGAAGCAGATACTGAACTAATCTGTCAAGAAGATTCAGATCTATTTCTGAAGTCTAAGAAGGAAGCTGCCAGTCAGTTATATTCAAAGGAAATCAACCCAACTAAGTTCAGATTCAAGAAGCTTTGAAGAAAGCTAAGATCAAGTTGATTTCAGCCATTAGCCTCTTCAAGAAGCTGATCAAGAAAGTTCTTATCCCTTCTTTCTCAACAGGGGTAAGAGATTACAAAATTCCTTATCAAATTCTGTAGGATCTATTCATAGATCAGAGTTGTAAGCCTATTTTATAAAGGCTGAGTGTAGGAGATTTATTCTTTGAGTGGTAGGGCTGTTTATGCCTGAGTTGTAGGAGAAGTTATTCTCTGAGTTATAGGCCTTGTGGCAAGGCTGAGGTAGGGCTGTTTATGCCTGAGTTGTAGGAGAAGGTATTCTCTGAGTTGTAGACCTTGTGGCAAGGCTGAGGTAGGGCTTGTTAGCCTGAGTTGTAGGAACCTTATAGGGTTCTGAGTTGTAGGAATCCTTCTTGATTCTGAGCTAAAGGAAGAAGTTTGGCCGACTCTAGCATACTGCTAGATAGGTGAAGGGGGAAAGTGGATGTACCCAGACATTGGGGAACCACTATAAATCTGTGTGCAATCTGTGATGTGTGTATGATTGTGATTGTTGTGCTGTGTTAGCTATAGAAATATCTGATTTATTCAAACAACTGTAGTTATATTTTGCCTTAAGTAAAATCAAGGAAAAATACATATTCACCCCCCCTCTAGGTGTTTAGGTAGTCTTGAAATTAAAACTATCAAGTGGTATCAGAGGGAGGTTACTCAAAGAAGGACTTAATAGTCTGAGTTAGATCCCTAAGGCAGAATCAAGAATCAAGAAAATGGGTTCTGGAAAGAATCACAAGGAACAAGGGTCAATTAAATTACCCATCTGCAGGAAAGAGATTTTTGGAATCTGGAAAGAAAGGGTTAGATTGTTTATGGAGGCCTCTTACCCAAGGATATATATCACAGTAAAAGAAGGTCCATATATCCCAATGAATGTGACTGTTCTAGATGCAAATCAAAGAACTCCTAAAGATTTTTGTGAAATGACCAAGGATGAGATTATATTGGCAACTATGGATAAAAGAGCTCAGAATATCATAGTGAGTGCCATTGATGATTCTACTTTCCAAAATTTGATTCACTGCAAAACCTCCAAGGAAATGTGGGACACTTTGATTGTCTATATGGAGGGTTTTGAAGAAGTAAGACAAGACAGAAAGTCTATGCTCAATCAAGAATATAAGAGTTTCAGACAAGGGAAGTCTGATAGCATATCTGAATACTACAAGAAATTCTACAGGATAGTGAATAAACTGATGTCCTATGGAAGGGTCTTCAGTACTTATGAGCTGAATGACAAATTCCTAAGATCCTTGACAAAGGATTGGGATACCAAGATTTGTGCCATTAGAGAAGTGGCCAAACTAGCAGACATTTCTCCTCCAACCTTATTTGGAAAGTTGCTATCATATGAAATGCAACTAATGGCTAGGAAGGAGGAAGAAAGAAATACAAAAGGAGAGCATAGAGAAAAGTCAGTGGCCTTCATGGTTGAAGCCACTAGAAAGAGCAGGAGGATGTCTCCATCACCTCCTAAGGAAGTTGCTGAAGTTATCTCAGAGAATTCAGACAATCAGAACTCAGATAGCAGTGATTCAGATGCAAATTTTGCTGCCTTTACAAGGCAGTTCAGAGGTTCTTGAAGAAGAAGCAGTGGAAGTCAAGGCCCTCCACATCACAGCCAGTGGATGACTACTATCAAAAGAGAAAATCATCAAGAAAGGAAAGGAGCAGGTCTAAGCCCAACAAAGCTACAACATCAAAAATTGTTTGTTATTGTTGTAATAGGCCTGGGCATGTGGTGGCTGAGTGTACAGAAAAGAGGAAGGATTCAACAGACAAAAAGAAGACTCAACAAAAGGGCAAGAAGGAGAAATCCTTTGTTGCTAAGAAGGAGAAGAGTCTTACAGATCAATCCTCCTCAGAGTCAGAATCTGAAGCTAAAGCATACATTGGACTGTATGCAGCTAGTGAAGAAGAGGAGTTAATGCAATTACTGGACTCCATCAATGAACAAGAAGACCATTAGTGCATGGGACTTATGGCTGAATCAGAAGACAACAAGTGTCAGGATAAGCCTGGTCCAAGTAAGATACAAAGTAATTCTAGAATTTCTGATTACAGTACTGGTTCAGAGTCAGATTCATCTTCATCAAGTGATGAGGATGGACCAGAATCTAAAGGAGATATTCATCAGTTGATAGATGAATATGGAGACTTATTGCAGGCACTTAAGAAAAGAAAAAAACCTGGCCAAAAATCAGGCTAAGGAAATTGCAGATCTTAAGATGACTGCATCTGATTTAGAGAAATAATTTGATCAACAAATGAATGAGGTTGCCAAGCTGAAAACTATTACTATTATTCAGATGGATACAATCACATATAAAAATGATCTAATTAAAGGTCTGAAAGTCAGACTTCAAGTAGAGAAAGATTTGGTGGCTAGTTACTCTAAGACAAAATCAGTTTTACCCTTAATAGTTGAGTTTGTGGCTCAAAAGGGTAAGGCTGGAATAGGCTATAAAGGTAACAACAGGGCTGCCCATTTTAAGAGAAAGGGCAAAGCCTCTATTCAGCCATTGAATTTTAAAGTCCCTGTAGTTTTTAGAAAGTTGCATGAGCCTTCTAACAAGTATTATCTTGAAAACACTCATGGTCATAATAAGACTGATGTTCTGAATAACAAGGGTGTTAATGCCAATAAGTCAGCCCATGTTCATAAACCCTATGGTTATAAGAAATCAGTGGGTGTAGATGCATCAGCACCAGCACAGAACAGAAATTTTTCTGCCAAAAATGTATCTAGACCTAGATACAACAAGTATGAATGCTGGTGCTGTGGAAAGATAGGCCATTTTGCCTTATACTGCTGGCATAACATAAGTGTCAGGAAGAACAACAGTCTACCAGTTTGAAGAGCTGCTGGTAGTTTTGATATGAATGGTGCTAACTTGAACCAAGGACCCAAGACTTACTTGGGTTCTATGGGAAAGTAATTCTGTATTGCAGGAAAGTCTAAGTTGCCATGCCCCTATATGGTACTTGGACAGTGGATGTTCCAGGCACATGATTGGAACAAAGGGGCTACTGAAGGAGTACACACCTATCAAGGCTGGACCTAAAGTAATCTTTGGTGGATCTGAAAGAGGAATCATCAAAGTATTTGGTAACATCTCTTCCAACCAAATTACCATCACTCAAGTGGCTTATGTAAAAGGTTTGAAACACAACCTGATAAGCATAAGTCAGCTGAGTGATCTAGGATATGACATTTCATTTGTTAAAAATGGATGCCATATCAAAAGATCATGTGATCAAAAGGTCATATTGACTTGGTTTAGAAAGAGAAATGTTTATTGTCTTGATTTTTGGTGTGAGAACAAAGGTTATCCTATTTGTCTTGTAGCTGATGAGAAAGCATCTCATTGTGTCAAATGGCATAAGAGGCTGGCTCATCTTAACTACAAGATGATTGGCCAACTCTTTAGTAAAGAGTTAGTGAGGAATGGTCCTCAAGTTAAGTGTATAAAGGAAGGGATATGTTCAGCTTGTCAAAAGGGCAAGCAGACAAAATCCTCCTTTCATAGCCTTGAAAACAAAGATTCAGTGAGGTGTCTATACCTCTTACATATGGATCTTTTTTGTCCTATGCCAATTCATAGTCTAGGTAGGAAGGTCTACACTTTTGTTGTTGTAGATGACTATTCTAGATATTACTGGGTGTTCTTTCTAAGACAGAAATCTGAAACCCCAGGTTTTTTACACAGTTTTGTCAGACAAATTAAGAATGAACTAGACAGTACAGTGGTCAAAATCATAAGTGACCATGGCACTGAATTTCAATCTGAAAGTATGACAAGATTTTGTGAAGAGTTTGGAATTTTTCAAGAATTCTCCTCACCTATAACACCTCAGCAAAATGGTATTGCTGAAAGAAAGAATAGGACATTGATTGAAGCTGGTAGAACTCTATTGAGTGACACTTCTCTCCTAGAATATTTCTGGGCTGAGGTAGTAAACACTGCATGTCATGTATTCAACAGGGCTGAAAGTGAGGGGATAAGTTGTAAACTACTCTAGAAGGGGGGGGGGGGGGTGAATAGAGTATTCAAATTTTACGAACAACTAGTCAGCTCCCTTGGAGTTTATTTGCGGAATAAATAATCTGATACTTGAACCCTAAGAGCCTAACACAGTGAAGTGCACAAGTGAGAGAGTTAACTGAAATTTCAGTTTAACTATAAGCCTATCACAGCAACTAGCAATCCTAGGTAGTTCTATCACAGCCACAGAATAGACAATTAAACAAGATAGCCAGAGACACATGATATATAGTGGTTCCCTCTAAATAGGTACTCCACTCTTCTACCACCCTGGTAGGAATCCACTACAGGTTTTTGCTTAGGTGCCCTGCCACCAATGATCTGATTCAGGTAGATCAAACAGACCCTTTGAGCTTTTGATAAGGATGCTCAACCACAGGTTGTTGATAAGGTGCCCTGTCACCAATGTTCACTTTTGAAGAGGTGTGAACAAACTCTTTTACAAAGGGGTTGAGAGGGTTAGATTATCTTCTCTGTTGTAAATACAGATTAGAGAAGACTTGTGGATTCTCTAAAGAATCAAAGTCTCCCCCTGGCTCAGTGAAAGTCCAGGGAAAGCCTTTGCTTCAGGATGAAGGAGTTTCAGATATACTGAAACTAAATCCTCAGAGATCTGTAGACTGATTTTTATCAGGTCTTCAGATTCTGGAATAATTGAAGCAGAACTGGAGCTTTTTCTGAAGTCTTGAAAACTCTAAGCAGATGCTCAGGAGACTTGAGAATGAAAGTAATTGCTCTGGGCTTTTTCTTCAGGGGAGCTTTTCTTCTTCTTTTTGTGAGATGGTGAAGAGTTGCTCTGAAGATGCTTGAGAGAATGCAGCACTAAGAAAAAATCTCTCTGTATCTGTAACTTCTTATTTTTCTGAGAAAAAAATCTCTCTTAAATATGTCTTCTCATTTTTCCTTTGGAACGGCTCTATTGATTTGAATTCTCGAGCCCTGCAACAGATTATCTCAAAATAGAATATAGCAATAGGAATAGAATGACCTATTAGCTTACTGTTAGTCCCAATAAGGAATTAAATAAGTGGGAAAATATCTCAGTATAAAGACTTACCATTCTTGGAAATAGCAAACAGTGCCAACGGCTAGAATACAGTCTGGCAATATATTTTGTATAATAGGACAAAAAATGCTTTATCAAAATACTGAATCCCGTGATTTAAGCTTGACATATTTGGTAATTAATTTATTTTGAATTTAAGCCATAAATCTGCAAAAACAACTTCAGAAAATCCTCTAACCACAAGCTAAAACACTTGGAAATAAACCAAGGAATAGAATGAATATAAAAAGATAAAGGCAGACAATAATCGTCGAACAGGGGTTCGATGATCGTCGACCTAGCTAACAGATCATCGACTAAAAGCAGAAATCTGTCGAAACAGAAATCGTCGAACAGAAATCGTCGACCAGCTCAAGATATCGTCGACTAAAGCAGAAAATCTGTTTAAGCAGAAATCGTCGAACATCTCATGATGTCGACGACTAGGGCAAAAATCCGTCGAGACAGAAATCGTGAAGCAAGAACACGATCGTTGAACTGCTGATGGCAGATCGTCGACCAACCTTCAGAGCATAATAAACTTGCTCTGAGATCGTCTGCCATCGGTCGACGATAATTGTCTTGACTTCAACGATTCTATAGCCCTGCTATCGTCGACCAATGATCGACGATCGCGAGGCCTCGTTCGACGATGGTCGAACGGAAAATGCCTTAACCAAAAATACATCTAGAACTTCTAGCCTAAGCTCTAGGTCAGTTATAAACTGTCCTAGGGAAACCGAACAAGGCCTAATCATGATCATATATAGTTATATGGATCAAGAGGGGCTGGAAAGGGATTACATAAGCCAAATCACATCTAGGGTACCAACAATCTCCCCCTATTTGGGTTATGTTATCCAATCCGATCTAAAACTAATGCACACAATAACAAAAGCAGAGATTAACCAAAAATTTAAATCACAGGCAATCCACAGAAAAACATAGAACCATAAATCAGCAGAACTATAAAGTATCAAGCAGATTTATCAGAGGTTTTAGCATCAGATGAGTTCTTAGGGATTACAACTGGTTTGAAAATAATTTCTCTGTTTGGATTTGCTGCTTGTCTTTTGGATAGCATTAGGTCATGTTCACCAATAATTTTCTTTTCAGCATAGCTTGGCAGAACTGCAGCAGGATGCAACTTCATGTATTCTTCAGTATTAAAAATTTCAGAGTTGACTTGAATTTTGCTGAGTTCCTTTTCTCTGAATTCAGACATAGTTGTATATGCTGTAGGGTCTAGTCCTTGAGCTTTGGCTCTCTCCATCATGCTTAGTGCAATAGATTCCTTAAATCTTGCCATAGAGGCAATTCTTTCAGTTTCAGTCATATCTGATGGAGAGGGTGGTCTGTCAGTATCAGCTTGAGCTACAATCTCCATGTTCCTTTGAAGAGCTGTGGCTAATTTGCTTGAGTCAAGAGGAATCTGTGCAGCCTTCTTAGGATCAGTTTCAGCATATAGAGATCTTGGAGGTGCAAGTTCAATGAACTTCTTGTGGGATTTCTCTGAATAGACCACTCTTTTTCCTTTTATTTCAACTGTCTCAGAAGCAGCAGGTTTCCTTGATGTGGAGGATGGACCTTTCCTGGGAGGAGAAGGTTTCCATTCTGGAATTTTCTTTTTAGGAGAAGGAGGAAGAGAGAAAGTAGGTTGCTGACATGTCATTTCCTTTATTTGTTCCATGGGAACATTTTCATTTCTTTTCCTTCCTTGTCCTGATACATCTTGGCCTCCCTGGCTTTGGTTACTCCTTCTCTGGTAGGACTGAAAGGTATTAGAACTGGCTGATTTTGCAGATGGGGCAGAAGAGAGACTTCCAGAGGCTCCAACACCAGGAGGTGGAGGAGGACCTCTAGGGGGGAATTTCTGAATTGGAGTGTCATATCTTTTTGATCTCTTCTTCTCTCTTGTCTGATTCTTTGAGAGTCTCATCCATGGTTGAAATTCTTTGCTCTTGGGATCAATTCCCTTCAGAATGAAATAGGGAACATCCTTGTCTGGATTAGCAGTAGGAGGAGCAGATGCTTTTCTTTTCTTGGATACAGCCTTTTTCTTCTTCTGGGTGCTATCAGAATCCTCAGAGTCATCATCATCAGAGGAGTGGGATGAGGTTCTGCCAGCATAATCATCAAAGTCTTGTTCTGAGATATCCTTGGCAACTATAGCATGTTCAGCTTTTTCTTTCTCCTGCTTCTCTCTATCTTCTTTTTCTCTTGCTTCCTCAATGGCATCTTGCACAAGGAGGGCATCAAGATCAACATTTGGAGATCTCTTCCAGAGTTCTGATTCAGGATACAAGTAAGGAACTATCCTGGGGACCAGTTCTGCAATAGAAGGAATGGGTAGAGGATAGGTAAGGATAGGTGGAGAAAAGATGACTGTATCTGCAGGGGCAGATGCTTTTCCTAGAGAGATGGCTAGGGAAACCATATGAAATTTAGCCAACTCTTCAATGTACTCAGAGGCAATATTCTCAGCCACAAAGGCTATATATTGTTCAAGGTTTAGAGTACCTGAGCTTGATTCCTTTTCAGTCATCTTGGAGGCATTCTCTGGTAAGTCTTGCACAGCCTCAACTTCTTCAGCAGCAGCAGCAGCAGGGATGTTGATTGTGCCTGCATATAAAGAAAGATAAATTAACAACCAAGTGGGAATAGAGTATTCCCCCCAAGGTGAACAACAGCAGGTAATTGATAGAGTTACCTGTAGATCTACACAGGATACCACTTTGCATCTAGGAAGGAGGTTATAATTCCTTCTAGATGTTCAGTGACATCAGGGATAGACACCTCTGCAAGGCACAAGAGGAGTGCCATACAGTAAAAGAAGAGAGAGTCCTTGACCAAGGGGTCATCAAGGTACTCAGGTCTATAAGGGACCGTTTTCTCTTGAGAAGGAGGAACATAAGGAGTAGATGTGAGTGTGAACTCACAGTCTGGGTTAAGAAAGGATTCCAAAGCATTATCAGAATCAATGGAATTTGCAGCATCAACTTGCAACACTGATGCAAGATCATCAGCAGCTATGATGGGAGGAAAGGAATAAGAGATTAACTCAAAGTTGGAGTTTGAATTAATTAGAATCTTAAATAAAACTATACCATCTGGTTGAGCAGCATCATTCTTTGATTTTTGAGCCACTACTTTTGAGTCAGTAGTGTTCATTGGAACTTTTTCACACAAGTCCATGATGACTTCCTCATTATCTCTCTCAGAGACTTCTTCATCAGAAGCTAGATTCACTAGGGAGTGAATGTCTTTGTTAGATAAAGATATCAATTTAAAGTCCTGATTATAACCTTTAGAGGAAGTGTTTTACCTTCTGGTTGCTCTGGATCTTTCATCAGAGACTCTTTCTCTGGAATAGCTTGCTCTGGAAGCTCTTGAGGTTCTTCTACAATTGCTGTAAGGGGAAGGGAAGAATTGTCCTGAAGGGTCAAGGCATCACCTGAGACCACTTCAACAGACATCTCCCCCTGCATGACTTCAGTGGGGACTGGAGTCATGCATCTTACTGAAGAGGGCTCAGCAGAGGATGGAAGTGATTTGATGGCTTTAGTAAGGGCATTGATGGATGCAATGAGAGGGGCATTGGCAGCCTCAATCATTTTTTGTATGGATGGAGTGATGAGCTCTACAATTTGTGCAAGCAATTCAGGAGTTATCTGAAATGCTGAGGGTGTGGAGGTGGATGGATGACTATGGGATGCAAATTGAGGTGGTGATGGAATGGAAGCAGTATAATCTGCCACATGATCAAATGAATCATGTGGAGATGGGTGATTATCAACATGAGTGTGGGATTCATGTTGAGAGTGGTGTGTGAGGATGGTAGCAGTTACTATGTCAACACTGGCTGAGGCTGCCAGATGTTGTGGTGTGGGTGACTGGGGTGGAGATGCATGTAGGATGGGAGATGCATGTAGGGATTCATTTTGTGGTGGCACTGCAGATTGTGTGGAGGGTAATGCAGGAGATGAGGATGCAGGGGTAAAGAGTGAGGATGGAGGGATTACTAAGCCTTCCCCAGCAAGCTGGAGAGTGGCTGAATCAGCCCTTGTGTCTGATGGAGGGTTAGGATCAACCCTGGCTGACTTCTTGATGACTCTCTGGGATTTCTTGAACAGAGAGGGGTCCAACCTCTTGCTGGCGTTGACTGCAGAGGGTGCAGAAACAAGCAGCAGGGGTGCTTTCACATACAGAAACACACCCAACACCCTGGCAAGGGTTACTTCTTTCTTGTTGTTCTTTCTCCTTATCAGTTCAAACAGAACTTTTCCCCAGGCTATCTGCGTCTTATTCACCAAAGCTGACATTAAGGCAAATTGTTGCCTGTTGATGTTGTCGTGAGCAGAGTGTTTTCCCAAAACGACCTTGCCCACCAGGTCTGCCAGAAACTTATACTCTGGAGACAGATTGATCTTCAGCAGCTTAGCTGGAATACCCTCAGCATGGCCCATCACAGTTAGCATGCAGCCATATTCCTCTGTATTTTGCTCATAGTCCTCAGTACCGGTTGGTAGTCCAAACAGCTCAGTCAGAACTTCAGGAGTCAGAATGACCTCCTCTCCATTTATCTTTCCAGTCATGGCTTCGTCGCTGGAGGACGAAGTATATACCCATTCTCGAATCTCTGGTATATGAATCTTCGGTGAGAATGACATAAATCTCTTTAGGCCTTGATCTTCACACAGCTGCAGAATGTCTTGGATGGGTTGATCACATCGACTGAAGGAATCGAAGTCGACACAGAATCCAGTGTCGAACTTCATCCCGAAGAGAACTGCTGAAGAAATCGCCATTGGATTGAAGAGAGAATGGAGAATCGAGATGCAAGGCAGGGGAGAAGAGAATCGCGCGGGATTAGAGTTCGAGAGCGAATTCTAAGCCAGAAGATGGAATATGAAAAGACGGAGCGGAAGAACGGCGATCTCCAGCCCTAAATCGACTATCAGATATAAATCTGCGATCGTCGAACCCGGAACAAAATCGGTCGTCGAACAATGACCGATGATAGTCAATATTTGACTAATCGTTAAACATCGACCGACTACAAGCAATCACCATGATCGTCGATCAATATATGTTGGTCGACGATTTACCAAACAGCACAACAAATCTGTCGTCGACCATTGGTCGACGATAGATACCTAAGGAGAGATCGTTGACCAGTTGGTCGACGATTTCTGCCTTACTACCGAACGAGCTGTCGTCGACCGTTGGTCGACGATAGTTCTGACCTGGTCGAAGATCGTCGAGCAGTCGTTCGACGATTTTAGACAGAAAACAAATCTATCCAAATTTTCACTACTCTGAACCATTAATCATACCAAGCTGGTTCAGGAAGAACAAATGCCTTTGTTCATCAAGGGGCTTAGTGAAAATATCTCCTCTCTGCAGGTTTGTGGATATAAATTCCATTGCTATCTTGTTCTTTTCCACATTATCTCTCAGAAAATGATGTCTAATCTCAATGTGCTTGGTCCTGGAATGGTGCACTGGATTTTGAGCAATTGATATTGCACTGGTACTGTCACACAGAATTTTTGTTTTTGAGTGTGTGTACCCATAATCCACTAGCTGATTTTGAATCCACAGGATCTGTGAACAACAACTTGCTGCTGCTATATATTCAGCCTCAGCAGTTGAAGTAGACACAGATGCCTGTTTCTTACAAAACCAAGAGACAAGTCTCTCTCCCAGGAACTGACAGGTCCCTAAGGTGCTTTTCCTGTCAACTCTACAACCAGCATAATCAGCATCTGAATATCCAATTAATTCAAATCCTGACTCAGCTGGGTACCACAGTCCTAAGTTAGGGCATCCCTTGAGGTATCTCAAGATCCTCTTGAGAAGAGTTAAGTGAGATTCCTTTGGGTTGACCTGAAACCTAGTACATAGGCATTTAGCAAACATTATGTCAGGCCTACTTGCAGTCAAATACAACAGGGAACCAACAATGGCTCTATAGTTCTTTTGATCAACAGACTTGCCATTGACATCAGAATCAATAACTGCATTTGAGGCCATAGGTGTGCTCATTGATGAAGCATCAGACATTCCAAATCTTTTAACCAGCTCTCTGGCATATTTTGATTGAGAAATGAAGATACCATCAACACACTGTTTCACTTGAGACCAAGGAAATAGGATAACTCACCCATGCTGCTCATCTCAAACTTGGAGTGCATTAGTTCAGAGAACCTCTTACATAGTTTGGGATCAGTGGAGCCAAATATAATGTCATCTACATAGATTTGAACTAACAGTTGTGAGTCCTTATGATGTCTAATAAATAGGGTTCTATCTACTACACCTCTCACAAACTTGTGTTCTAGAAGGAAATTTGCTAAGGTCTCATACCAAGCTCTAGGAGCTTGCTTAAGTCCATATAGAGCCTTTTGGAGTTTGAACACATGAGTGGGTAAGGTTGATGAAACAAACCCTGGTGGTTGTTCAACAAACACTTCTTCCTTTAAATCTCCATTGAGGAAGGCACTCTTCACATCCATTTGGAAGATCTAAATCTCTTATAGGCAGCATAGGCTAGGAAAATCCTAATGGCTTCTAGTCTAGCTATAGGGGAAAAAGTCTGATCATAATCTATGCCTTCCTCCTGTCTATAGCCTTGAGCTACTAGCCTAGCCTTATTCCTAACTACTATGCCTTGGGCATCAAGCTTGTTTCTAAACACCCACTTGGTGCCTATGATCAGTTGGCCTCTTGGTCTTGGAACCAAAGTCCAAACTTTACATCTTTCAAACTGGTTAAGTTCCTCTTGCATGGCTATAATCCAGTGTGGATCAAGCTCAGCATCTTTAATGGTTAGGGGCTCAACCTGAGAAAGGAAACAAGCAAACATCACATCTTTGTTGAGTTGATGTCTTGTCTGGACTCCTACTGAAATGTCTCCAATCACTTGAGATACAGGGTGATCTCTAAGTGTGACAAGATTAGTAGGTTCAACAATGATCTGATCTTCAACATGTTCAAGATTTAATTCCTCATGTGGAATTTGATCAACTGTTGGAGCAGGTGCTTTAACTTGTAAAAGTTCTACATCAGATTCAGAATCTGAAGAAGCAACCTGAGGAGTTTGTTGGGGATGATTCTCCTGTGTGAGTCTCAAACCTTCCAAATCCTTACTTACTCCTAGGACTTGCACTGTACTATTAGAGGAAGAGTCCTTCTCCTTATAATACATGATTGTCTCATCAAAAGAGACATGTGCAGACTCTTCTATCTTAAGAGAGGATATATTAAGGACCCTATAGGCTTTTCTTACTTGAGAGTATCCTAGAAAAACTCCCATTGAAGCTTTTGCCTCAAATTTTCTAAGGTATTCTTTGTTATTGTTATGAACAAAAGCAACACAGCCAAATACTCTAAAATAGTCTATTTTAGGTTTCACTTGCTTAAGTAACTCATAGGGAGTCTTACCCTTAAGTTTATGTATCAGACTTCTGTTCAATACATAGTTAGCTGTGCTAACTGCTTCAGCCCAAAAGGACAGAGGCATGTTAGCATCTGCCAACAGTGTACTTGCAGCTTCAATTAGGGTTCTGTTTTTCCTTTCAACTACCCCATTTTGTTGAGGAGTTCTAGGAGCAGAGAAGCTATGTTTGATACCTTCCTTCTCACAGAATTCTTGCATAAGAAGAGACTCAAACTCAGTACCATGATCACTTCTGATCAAGGCAATCTGAGTAGAATACTCACTCTGTATACACTTTAGAAAGTCTGTAAGAACCTTGAAGTTATCAGCCTTAGTTCTCAAGAAGAATACCCAAGTGAACCTAGAGAAGTCATCTACAATTATTAGAGTGTAAGACTTTCCTCCAAGACTCTGTACAGCAATAGGACCAAATAGATCCAAATGTAGCAAGTACAGAATCCTGGGAGAATCACTTTTATTAACTGATTTAAAGCTATTTCTTGTTTGCTTACCTAATTGACAAGCTTTGCAAAGGCCTTCCTTCTTATAGGGGCAAGAAGGTAAGCCTCTTACAAGATTGTATTTAGCCAACCTAGAAATGTTTTTCAAATTTACATGACTAAGTCTCTTATGCCAAAGGGTATTATTACTGGTTACTTCATTAAATAAGCATATTTCAGATTTGGATGAGTTAAAATCTACAACATAAACATTACCAATTCTAATACCTACTAACACAACAGTATTATTTAAAGCAATATTACAAGCAGTGTCAGTAAACCATACCTTGTACCCAGCATCACACATTTGGCTTACAGAGATTAGGTTGTGCTTTAGTCCTGAGACATAAGCAACCTTCTTGAATGTTACAGCTCCTATGGTGAAGCTGCCATACCCTTCAGTCTGTCCACAGCTGGAATCCCCAAATACAACTTTTGGTCCCAGCTTGGCTTTGAACCCTGACAGATTCTTCTTCTTTCCTGTCATATGCTTTGAGCATCCACTATCCAGATACCATTTGTCATGTATGACTGGATAGGTCTTCACCTGCAAAGATATCAATTATACATTGTGGACCCAGGTTACCTTGGGTCCAGTATTCTTCACAAAAGAAAAACTAGATATAAAAGATTTTGCAGGCTTAGATTGATATCCTAAAGGGTGTGATCTCCTAGGTGGGATAATCCATTCAGTTGAAGGATTAAACAACCTAGGGTAGTGATTGGGATTTGCAATTCTGGAAGTTTGAAATTTATTTTCCAGCTTAAGTCCAGATCGTCGATCCACGGTCGACGATCGCAAGCCATATCGTCGATCATTTGTAGTAGTGTTATGTTCTGGATTCCACGATCGTTGATCACTGGTCGACGACTCAAGATGAGATCGTCGATCTCCTGCACCAAAGATATCATACTTGGTGAAGGTGTTCAGCGATCGTCGATAGACGTTCGACGATTGGTTTGACGATCGTCGATTAATGTTCGACGATTTTTGTAAAGCTAGAAATTTTTTCTTCCTGTTCTCTTTCGTAATCTTATTCTGAATTTTCTTACATTTTTCAATTTCCTCAGTATTCTTTATTCCTGATTCAGAAATAAATTTTACTGGAGTGCTAAATCTCTCCTTTGTGAGGAGGATGGGTTCACTAGATGTAGCACCTAAGCCTAGTTTATCATTACCAACCCTAGTGTTTGCTATACTGGTTATTTCAGATAATTTAAGGCTTCTGCCATTTAATTGTTCTTCTAACCTCTTAGATTTAGCTAGTTCTAATTTTAGGAATGTTACTTCTTCTTTTGAGCTTTCTAATTCCTTTTCTAATCTAATTATTTCAGTACTTTCCATGTCTAGTTCCATTATCTTTAATCTAAGTGACTTAATTTCTTTTTCAGATAATAGTAAATCTAAACATAGAGTTTTAAATTTTAATTTGAACTCAGGAGATGAGAAATCAAATGAGTTGATTACCTGGTCTTCCATAGAAGGATCTTCTTCATTGTCTCCTTCTTCTTCAGAATTCTCTGCAGCTGACAGAGAGCTGCAGGCATCAATAGCCATGAGGCAGACCTCTTTGGCTTTCTTCTCTTCTTCTTCTTCTGAATCACTGGAGCTAGAGGAGCAGGTATCCTCTTCTGTTTCACTCCAGGTAGCAGCCACAAACCCCTTGTCCTTCTTCTTGTATTTGTGTGAGGAGGACTTGGAGTGGTGCTTCCTGTACTCTTTCTCATGTTTCTTCTCCTTGTGTTTCTTCTCTGGACAATCTGGAGCAATGTGTCCAGGCTTGCTGCAAACATAACAGATGATTTCTTTAGATGGAGTCTTGTCATACCTTGGTTTGTCCTCATACTTAGAGAACTTCTTTCTGAGGTCTCTTCTTCCCATGTTGAAGAACCTCTTGGCAATGAGTGCCAGTAACTCCTCATTTGATTGACTTCCTTCAGAAGTCTCAGCAGCCTTAAGAGCTAGAGAGTGCTCTTTCTTTGTAGGTGTAGGAGTTTTTACTTCAGTTGCAGCAGCTCTGCTCTTTAAAGTTTGCTCATATGACTTGAGCTTTCCCAACAGAGCTTCTGTGGAGAGTTCCACAGTGTTTCTTCCATCCTTGATGGGCCATATCCTTGAGTCCCAAGAGATGGGAAGGCACATCAGGATCTTGTCATTAACTTCTGACAAAGTTATCTCCTTGTCCAAAGACCTCAGTTCACTTATTATTGAACTGAGTCTTGTGTACATTGAGTCAATGTCTTCAGCATCATCCTTCTTGAAATTTTCATACTGAGAGGTGAGGTTGGATCTCCTGTCCTTCCTCTCATCAGCTGAGCCAGCAACTATGTGGTTGAGGGAATCCCACATAGCTTTGGCTGAGGTACATTCAGCAAGCTTCTGGAATATTTCATCAGACATTGTCTGAGCTAGGATATTCATTGCTTTTGCATCAGCTGCTTTTGCCTTCTTGTAAGTTTCATTGTAGTCAGGTGGTGGCACAACACTGAGATCAGCAGAAGTGGAAGCAGCAGCAGGCCTAGCAGGTGGTCCTGTCAAAATAGAAGAAAAGATATCTTCATCAATAGAATTCATGTATAGTCTTATCCTGGCCTTCCATATGCCAAACTTGGACAAGTTGCATACAGGAGGTCTGGTGCTTGAATAATCCTTAGACTGGGCCATGTGTGAAAGTGTTTGTGAATGGTATCAGGAAACAACTTATCACTGGATCTTTTAACTCAGGTGTTAGCCTGTATGAACAGCGAACCTCCCTCTGATACCAATTGAAAGTGAGGGGATAAGTTGTAAACTACTCTAGAAGGGGGGGGGGTGAATAGAGTATTCAAATTTTATGAACAACTAGTCAGCTCCCTTGGAGTTTATTTGCGGAATAAATAATCTGATACTTGAACCCTAAGAGCCTAACACAGTGAAGTGCACAAGTGAGAGAGTTAACTGAAATTTCAGTTTAACTATAAGCCTATCACAACAACTAGCAATCCTAGGTAGTTCTATCACAGCCACAGAATAGACAATTAAACAAGATAGCCAGAGACACAGGATATATAGTGGTTCCCTCTAAATAGGTACTCCACTCTTCTACCACCCTGGTAGGAATCCACTACAGGTTTTTGCTAAGGTGCCCAGCCACCAATGATCTGATTCAGGTAGAACAAACAGACCCTTTGAGCTTTTGATAAGGATGCTCAACCACAGGTTGTTGATAAGGTGCCCTGTCACCAATGTTCACTTTTGAAGAGGTGTGAACAAACTCTTTTACAAAGGGGTTGAGAGGGTTAGATTATCTTCTCTGTTGTAAATACAGATTCGAGAAGACTTGTGGATTCTCTAAAGAATCAAAGTCTCCCCCTTGCTCAGTGAAAGTCCAGGGAAAGCCTTTGCTTCAGGATGAAGGAGTTTCAGATATACTGAAACTAAATCCTCAGAGATCTGTAGACTGATTTTTATCAGGTCTTCAGATTCTAGAATAATTGAAGCAGAACTGGAGCTCTTTCTGAAGTCTTGAAAACTCTAAGCAGATGCTCAGGAGACTTGAGAATGAAAGTAATTGCTCTGGGCTTTTTCTTCAGGGGAGCTTTTCTTCTTCTTTTTGTGAGATGGTGAAGAGTTGCTCTGAAGATGCTTGAGAGAATGCAGTACTAAGAAAAAATCTCTCTGTATCTGTAACTTCTTATTTTTCTGAGAAAAAAATCTCTCTTAAATATGTCTTCTCATTTTTCCTTTAGAACGGCTCTATTGATTTGAATTCTCGAGCCCTGCAACAGATTATCTCAAAATAGAATATAGCAATAGGAATAGAATGACCTATTAGCTTACTGTCAGTCCCAATAAGGAATTAAATAAGTGGGAAAATATCTCAGTACAAAGACTTACCATTCTTGGAAATAGCAAACAGTGCCAACGGCTAGAATACAGCCTGGCAATATATTTTGTATAATAGGAAAAAAAATGCTTTATCAAAATACTGAATCCCGTGATTTAAGCTTGACATATTTGGTAATTAATTTATTTTGAATTTAAGCCATAAATCTGCAAAAACAACTTCAGAAAATCCTCTAACCACAAGCTAAAACACTTGGAAATAAACCAAGGAATAGAATGAATATAAAAAGATAAAGGCAGACAATAATCGTCGAACAGGGGTTCGATGATCGTCGACCTAGCTAACAGATCGTCGACTAAAAGCAGAAATCTGTCGAAACAGAAATCGTCGAACAGAAATCGTCGACCAGCTCAAGATATCGTCGACTAAAGCAGAAAATCTGTTTAAGCAGAAATCGTCGAACATCTCATGATGTCGACGACTAGGGCAAAAATCTGTCGAGACAGAAATCGTGAAGCAAGAACACGATCGTTGAACTGCTGATGGCAGATCGTCGACCAACCTTCAGAGCATAATAAACTTGCTCTGAGATCGTCGACCATCGGTCGACGATAATTGTCTTGACTTCAACGATTCTATAGCCCTGCTATCGTCGACCAATGATCGACGATCGCGAGGCCTCGTTCGACGATGGTCGAACGGAAAATGCCTTAACCAAAAATACATCTAGAACTTCTAGCCTAAGCTCTAGGTCAGTTATAAACTGTCCTAGGGAAACCGAACAAGGCCTAATCATGATCATATATAGTTATATGGATCAAGAGGGGCTGGAAAGGGATTACATAAGCCAAATCACATCTAGGGTACCAACAAGGGCTTCTATCACTAAGTGCCACAAAAAGACTCCCTATGACATTATGAAAGGTAGAAAACCAAATTTATCCTATTTTAGGATCTTTGGTTGCAAGTGTTATATCCTTAACAATGGCAAGTCTTATTTAACTAAGTTTGCTGCCAAATCCCAAGATGGGATATTTGTTGGGTACAGTAACAATAGTAAGGCTTATAGAGTCTACAACTTGATTACTCAGGTTGTAGAAGAATCTGTACATGTTGTATTTTATGAAACAAGATTAATCAACAGTGAGTTGCCTTATAGTTCATGCAGTCCAACAGGTATAAGCAATAGGATGGACAAGCTTTCCATTGCAAGAAGGCTCAACTACAGATGAAGTATTAGAAAATGATGGCTACTGTCCAGGGGGAGTACAAGATTCTCTAGAAGCTGATGACAACCAAGAGGTGCAACATAATGAAGAAACTGGAGGTGTTCAGCCAGAAGGAAGTCTACTTTCAGCTGTAAGACATCTAAAGGATCATCCAACAAATCAGATAATTGGTGATCCAAGGCATGGAGTGCAAACCAGAAGTAGAAATCTGAATATAGTCCTGCACTCAAGTTTTCTATCTCAACTGGAGCCAAAGAAATTTTAAGAAGCTATCCAAGACCAACACTGGATTAATGCTATGTAAGAGGAGCTTAATCAGTTTAGAAGATGCAAGGTCTGGGAGTTGGTTCCTAAACAAAAAGACCACAACATCATTGGTACAAAGTGGATTTTTAGGAACAAGTTGGATGAGAATAGAGTTATTGTGAAGAATAAAGCAAGATTGGTTGCAAAAGGATACAAGCAGGAAGAGGGAATAGGATTTGATCAAACATTTGCCCCAGTAGCAAGACTGGAAGCAATCAGAATGTTCCTTGCCTATGCAGCATATCAAGGCTTCAAGGTATATCAAATGGATGTGAAATCAGCATTCCTAAATGGTGATCTAAAAGAAGAAGTCTATGTAGAGCAGCCATCAGGTTTTGTAGATTCTCTTAAACCTAGTTTTGTCTATAGACTTAGGAAAGCATTATATGGGTTAAAGCAAGCCCCAAAGGCTTGGTATGAAACCCTGTCTACTTTCCTTATTGAGAACAAATTCTCAAGAGGTAAAATAGACAAAACTCTATTCCTAAGGGAATCTAAAGGGAAGATAATCTTAGTTCAGATCTATGTAGATGACATAATTTTTGGGTCTACAGAGAATAACCTTTGCAGGAAGTTTGCCAAACTTATGCAAGGGAAGTTCTAAATGAGCAGTATGTTGGAACTTAAGTTTTTCTTAGGACTCCAAGTAGGACAGACTGATGATGGATTGTCCATATCCCAGTCTAAGTTCACCAAGGAGTTAATTAAGAAGTATGGTATGGAATCATCCTCCACCATGAGAACTCCTATGAGAACAAGTATGCCTATATGCAAAGATGATGCAGGTAAACCTATAGATGAGTCTTTGTATAGAGGAATAATTGGCTCTTTATTATATCTCACTGCTAGTAGACCATACATTATGTATGCAACATGTGTCTGTGCTAGGTACCAAGCATGCCCTAAAGAATCACATTATACTGCAGTCAAGAGGATTTTGAGATATCTAAAGGGCACACCTAATCAAGGCCTTTGGTACCCTAGGAATGGAGATTTCCTACTAACAGGTTATTCAGATGCAGATTTTGCAGGCTGTAGAGAAGATAGAAAAAGTACTACAGGTACATGCCAATTCCTGGGAGGAAGATTGATATCTTGGAGCAGTAAGAAGCAAACTAGTGTGGCAATATCCACAACTGAGTCTGAATATGTGGCAGCAGGAAGTTGCTGTGCACAGCTGTTCTTGATTCAACATGAGCTAAGGGACTATGGTATTCAAGTAAGTAGAGCACCTTTATTATGTGATTCTAAAAGTGCCATTTCTATTGCAAACAATCCTGTTTCACATAGTAGGACTAAGCATATAGAGATAAAAACAATTTTCTTAGAGAACATGTAGAAAAAGAAGACATCTTATTAGAATTTGTTAAAACTAATTTTCAAATTGCAGATGTATTTACAAAGCCTCTGGATGAAACCAAATTCAATAGATTTAAAATTAAATTAGGAATGCTGACCATAGGTTAGTTTACCAAAAATTGGCTAAGTAAAATGGTGTCAACACATTCAGTGATAAGGTGTCGACACAGAGAAGTCATGTCGACAATTCAGGGAAATTTTGTCGATACAGAGTAAATGTGTCGACACCTAAGGGACAAAGAGTCGACACATCCAGAAATGTAGTGTCGACACAACAAGAGTAATGGTGTCGACACTTATAGATTTTGTGTCGACACTTATAATAAGAGTCGACACAGAATTTCATATGAACTACTAAGTATCTCGTGTGTCGACATATCATCAATTGGTGTCGACACATAGTAGTCAGCGCCGTGGTCGAGACAATAGAAGTTTGTGTCGACACATTCCAACAGTGTCGACACTTTTATACAGTTTTTGCCCGCCTTTTGATCTTCTTTGATTAGAAGAGTATAAATAGGTCAAGAACTTATTCTGTCGACACGCTCACTAGGGTTTCGAGACAAAAACCTTGTGTCGACAATCTCTCTCCTCTCCAATCAAGCTTTCTCTTCATTCCAATGGCGCCCAAGGTTGAAGACAATGTCAATGAAGGATATGAGTTGGTTAGGCATGCATTTGACGATGCCGACTCAGAGATCAAACAGGTCATTTCACTTCTTGCAAAAAATGGATTAGAATATCTTGTCTCTAAACCTAGTAAGATATGGAAGAAGGAAGTATTCGAGTTCTATACTGCTGCATCAATGGACTCAACTGGCTTGAAGATCAAATCCACTATTCATGGAGAAAAAGTCAAGCTATCTCAAAAAAGGTTGAGCAAGATTCTCCATCTTCTTAGAATACAAGATGAGGAAGAGGTGCAAGCCTCAAGGACCAGGGAGGCGCTTCAATGGTGTGGATTTGATCCAACCATAAAGATTGGATCTGCAATCAACAGAAAGGGCATGAATCATCAGGGGAAATTCCTGTCTGAAATTATAGGAAAAGTGATCTTATGCAAACCAGGTGGCCATTATAGGATATCAGCCTATATGTTCGGCCTGATGACTAGGGTGATCTTTAAGATTCAAACAAATTGGTCTGCAGTACTGTTTGATAAGAGTAAAGAAGGAATCAAGAAGCCAAACTTGGCTAGGATCATGAGTCTGTACCTGGCTGGAATAATTCAAGAGGTCATGCAACAGATTCCTGGATAAAATATAAATCACATGAGGAGAATGGACATAAGGTTATTCTCAAGATTAAGTAGAGTTCTTTCTAAAGAAATGCACTTTATGGACAGGAAAGAACATGGTCCTGAAGATGCATAAGTCCAGGAAGATACTATATCTTCACAGGTGCAGGGGGAGCCAGTTATTGCACAAGTGCAGGTGGAGCTAGAAAGTATACAAGTCTAGGACAATGCTGAGAATGCACATTTGCAGGGGGAGCTAGAGTCATAACAGGTACAAGAGGAAGAAAGAATCAATTTATCAGAGGACATTGTTTCTCAAACTGATCTAGAAATTTCTGGAGTTGCTGTTGCTGTTGAGAAAGTACTATCTCTTGCTCCCACACAACAAGAATTCACTCTTGAAGAGCTGTTTCCTTATCTTAGAGGAGAAGCAGATAAAATGGAGACCCTAATATTTGAGGGGGAGCAAGTAAGGGTTGAGGGGGAGCAGGTTTATATAGAGGAAGAGCAACAAGTAGCTGAGAAAGAAATTTCTTCCACTCCTCAAGAGAGAGTTTACAATGAAAGTTCTTCAGAATCTGAGCATGAAGAAGTTAGGGAGGCAAAGAAGAGAAAATTAATGGTCTTTAAGAGAAGAAGTCAAAGCTATAAGCAGGATTTACAAGCTACTTCTTCCCAACTAGCACCTGCAATTGATTACAACAAACTTTTGGTGGATTTACAAGTCAAAATGGATGAGCAGAGATTGGCTCTAGAAAAATATGTGGATTAAATCCAAAAGGCTCTTCAATTTGATCTGGCACAAGATATAAAATCTATAAGATTTGAAGTTAATCAGAATAAATGAGAGATGACAGATTGCTTCCACAAGGGAGGCAATGCTGTGGTATTTCTTGCCAAGCAACAAGAAGAAATAAAGAAGCAAGTGGATGAGATGGCTGCCAAACAAGGCTATGTCCTTGAAAATCAAATAAGAATGAATGACAATCTGACAGAATCTCACAATGTCATAGTAACTGAGTTTACAAATACTGTTATTTCCATGACTGCTGCAAGGGCTAAAGAAATAGAAGAATATGATAAGAAGCTACAGGCTGCCCTAGAATCAGTTAAAAAATGCTATCACTTCATCTGAGAAGTTAATTAGTGACAAGCTTCAAAAGTTAAATCCATTCTTTAAAGATGGAATAAATTACCTTGATGGGCAAATAAGATTTCAGAAAGAGGACTTAAGAGATCATATGACCAGAGAAGTCATAATGGGGGAGAGGGTGTTAGTCTATGCTGGCTCTAATCATTCCAAATGGGTAACCAACAACATAAGAGCCACTCTGGGATATCCACCCTTATCTGATGATGATAATATGGCTGAGTTAGGGGTGCAACCAATTCTACTTGAAGGTGATCAATCTGAGGGCTCCCAAGTCATTTACCCTCCTATAGATATTGAAATGGTACATCAACAAGTTGAGTCTATGTACAACCCTCCTCTACCAGTTACAAATGTTATTATTGAAAAGGTTGATATGCCAGAAGCTGGTTTGAAAGCTCAGCAAGATGCTTTATAATCAAAGAAAATATTTAGAGAGCAAGAAGAATTAAAGCCAGACTTTGAGCAGTGGAGCCCCACTTCAAGGAATATCATTTTAACTGCCTGGAAAGCTGTAAAAGATCAAGTACATAAAAGGGGAAAATGGTACAATGAACAAGAATGGCAAAAGTATGAAGCCAGGCAGGAGGCCATAGTTCAACACAGGAGAAAGGCTAAGATGGGGAAGCTACCTCCTGATACTCAGGAACCTAGCAAGTATTTCCCTAGGCCTTTTCATTATTTTGAAAGGCAAAGGATCAAGGTTGATGCACAAAAGAAAGCCGAGTTGAAAGGCAAGAAGCCTATTGAAGATACAGAACCTATTATGCAGGCTCAGATTAAAAGTGGAAAAGGGATTGTCATCAAGGAGCCAGTCCAACCTTAGTCTAAGTTTTACTAGTTTTTGTTCAAGAACTATGTAATTGTTAGTTTGTTAAAGAAATCAATGTAAATAACTTGTAACAAACATTTTTGAGTTAATATACAAAACATTATTCTGTGATCATTCTCTTTTACATCTTTATTCTGTGATGTAACAATGATATGTGTTTTGTTATAGTACCCTGTAATATAATGCTTATATACATCATCAGGTTTATTTTCTAAGTGGTGTATAACATTAGCTAAAGGGTTATGACTTCTCCAAATAGGAGGAGATTGTTGGGTACATTGGAAAATTTGTACCTAATTTGGAGAAGCCTCACTTAGCTCAATGATATACATCAAGGTGTATTTGATGTTATTTTGAGTATATATGTGCAGGTTAAGAATGCACTTGAATTCAGGAAAAATATTCTAAGTCCATATGTTGACACCTGAGGAAGCTGTGTCGACACTTTAGTAAGATTGTATCGACACTTGGAAATGGCTGTGTCGACACTTCAGTGAGTTTGTGTCGACACCGGGAGGCAGTGTCGACACACAGAAAAAGTCAGTCGACATCAACTGTGTCGATATCGGGAGACTGTGTCGACACACAGAGGTAGAGTCGACGACAACTGTGTCGACACCTGGAGGCAGTGTCGACACCTGGAGGCAGTGTCGACACACGCTATGTTCTTAGTCTACATCAACTGTGTCGACACACAAGAATTGTGTCGACACACAGCTGAGTCTAGACCTAGATGATTGTTGATGAATGGTGAAGTGTTTGTGTCGACAAAAATAATCAGTGTCTACACATTCTCAAGATGCAATGTCAAAAAGCTGTGTCGACATCAAGGCAGCTATGTCGACATCACCAAAGGCTGTGTCGACACTTATGTCACTTGTGTCGACACATATTGACAGATGGTCTCGAAACTTTATGACAGTCAGTCTCGACGCTTTGCTGTCAGAGTCAAAGGCTCAAGAACTGTTTTAAGATTTGACAGCTGTGAGTTACAATAGGTTTTATGAAGCTGTCAGACTTGTCAGAAGTTAGTTATAAACCGGATCAGCCGGTTACCATGGATGAAGTCTATAAATAGATGGATTCAGAAGAAGGAAAAGAAGACAAGTATTTTCACAACTAACACAATTAGAGATTGATCTCTGATCAAGAAAGTACAAGTAACAAAGAAGAAGATCTTCATGAGAAGATCTAAGAAGACGTTCTGAAGTAGTTACTATTCAGATTCTGTCTAAGTTTAATTCAATCAAGAATTCAGAAGTATCTTCAAGAGGTTTGGATAGAGAGAGATCCAGCTATTTGAAGTCAAGCAGGAGACATTCACAGGTCTCTCAAGAAGCAGATACTGAACTAATCTGTCAAGAAGATTCAGATCTATTTCTGAAGTCTAAGAAGGAAGCTGCAAGTCAGTTATATTCAAAGGAAATCAACCCAACTAAGTTCAGATTCAAGAAGCTTTGAAGAAAGCTAAGATCAAGTTGATTTCAGCAATCAACCTCTTCAAGAAGCTGATCAAGAAAGTTCTTATCCCTTCTCTCTCAACAGGGGTAAGAGATTACAAAATTTTTTATCAAATTTTGTAGGATCTATTCATAGATCTGAGTTGTAAGCCTATTTTATAAAGGCTGAGTGTAGGAGATTTATTCTCTGAGTGGTAGGGCTGTTTATGCCTGAGTTGTAGGAGAAGGTATTCTCTGAGTTGTAGGCCTTGTGGCAAGGCTGAGGTAGGGCTGTTTATGCCTGAGTTGTAAGAGAAGGTATTCTCTAAGTTGAAGGCCTTGTGGCAAGGCTGAGGTTGGGCTTGTTAGCCTGAGTTGAAGGAACCTTATAGGGTTCTGAGTTGTAGGAATCCTTTTGAATTCTGAGCTAAAGGAAGAAGTTAGGCCGACTCTAGCATACTGCTAGATAGGTGAAGGGGGAAAGTGGATGTACCCAGACCTTGGGGAACCACTATAAATCTGTGTACAATCTGTGATGTGTGTATGATTGTGATTGCTGTGCTGTGTTAGCTATAGAAATATCTGATTTATTTAAAGAACTGTAGTTATATTCTGCCTTAAGTTAAATCAAGGAAAAGTACCTATTAACCTGCCCCCCTCTAAGTGTTTAGGTAGTCTTGAAAGTAAAACTATCACAGCTCCCCTTCAAGTTTTCCACTTTCTTCTTTAAGAGGTTCACGATGATCTTGCTTGCCGCCTCCACCTGCCCATTTCTCCTGGGATGATGGACTGACTCGAACCTGAGATCAATCCCAAGTTGGCAACAGAAGCTGATAAACTCGGTGCTGGCAAACTGCCGCCCATTGTCCGTGGCAATTGCCTGAGGCAATCCATGCTGGCAGATGATCTCCCCCAATACAAAATTTATGATTACCTAGGAGGTCACCTTGGACTGCGCCTTCCCCTCCAACCACTTAAAAAAATAGTAAATCACGATTATCAGGAATCTCCTCTACACACTGGCCTGAGGGAAGGGTACTATCAGATCCATTCCCTAGATGGTGAAGGTCCTGGGCATCGTGATGCTCCTTAATCACTGAGCTGGAAGTAGCTGGAGAGGGGCGAACAATTGGCACTTGTGGCATTTCTTTGTGAACTCAGCGGCATCCTGAACTTGGGTCAGCCAAAAGTACCCTTGCCTGACTATCCTACCCTCCAATGTACTACTCCCTAAGTAGCCCCGCACTCTTTAGAATGGACTTCTTCCAAAATCCTTTGAACTTCCCCCTCCAGTACGCATCGTGCCACCAATCTTGAGAGGGTTTTTCTATACAACTGATCGTTACGCATGAGGTAGTATGCCGACTTGTGCTTGAATCACTTTTTATCCATACTCTCTGGGAAGTCCCCTGTGGATAGGAAGGTTGCAAAAGGATCCATCCACGTGGGGCGTTAGTCCACCTCAATCAGCTCCCCCTCTTTGATGGAAGGGAGGAACAAGTCGGTGATGGTACCTCCCACTCGGAGTCCGTGCTTGGCCAACTGATCCACCTGCTCATTTTCCTTCCGTAGCACATCTCTAATGGAGAATGTTTAGAACATGCCAATAGCTCCCTTTACTTTGGCTAAGTATAATTGGAGTGTAGGCTCTTTGGCCTCAAACTCACTATTGATCTGGGAGGCCACCACTATGGAATCCGTGAGCACCTCCACGTCCTACACACCTAGCTCCCTAGCCAGCCAGAGTCCTGCGATTACCACCTCATACTCGGTCTGGTTATTGGTAATGGGAAAGTGAACAAGCACTATTTGCTCGATCTTACTCCCTTGCGCACTCTCCAAGATGACTCCTACCCCCAAGGAATGCCTCCCTGATGTGCCATCGACCTTCACCCTCCAAGGTACTTTGTAAGTGTGCTCGGCCTGCGCCACTTCAACCATATAATTTGCCAGAAAGTCTTCCATCACTTGAGCCTTAATCGAGAGATGGGAAACAAAAGATATATCAAATTCACATAGCTCCACCGACACTTCGCCAACCTTCCTGAATGCTCAACTACCTCAAAGATGTTATGGAGGGGATTATCAGTCACCACTTGGATAGAGTGTGCCCTGAAGTAGGGATGGAGCCTTCGAGCAGAGATGAACAAAGCAAAGGGCAGCTTCTCCAAAATTGTATACCAGAGCTCTGCCTTCTTCAAGACCCTACTCACGTAGTAGATTGATATTTGCTTCTTACCCTCTTCTCGGACGAGGATAGAGCTCAGGGCCTCGACCCTGACCCCAAGATAAAGGGATAGATCTTCCCCCTCCTTTGGTCCCTAGATCAATGGAGCTTGGGTCAGCTGCCTCTTAAAGGCTCGGAATGCCTCCTCACATTCCTTACACCATTCAAACTTCTGATTTCCCCTCAGTGCCTTGAAGAAGGGGGAGCACTTCTCTCTTGCCCGAGAGAGGAACCTGCCTAACCCTGCCAACTTCTCCATCAGCTGTTGGACCTCCTTTGCATTTCGAGGCAATCCTAGCACAAAGATGGCCCTTACCTTGTCAGGGTTAGGCTCTACACCTGTGGGAGTAAGGAGATGGCCTAATAACAAACCCGTTCTTTCCCCGAAGACACAATTCAAGGGGTTCTGCCTCATTTTGTATTTATGCAGGGTACTGAACGTCTTTTCCAGGTCTTGGAGGTGAGAGTCGACATCCCGACTCTTTATCATGAGATCATCCACGTACACCTCAAGGTTCCTCCCCTTATGCTCCCGGAAGACCCGGTCCATCATCCTTTGGTAAGTTTCCCTTGCATTTTTTATCCCAAAGGCATCATCTTGTAACAGTATCACCCATCCCTGGTGATGAAGGAGACATCTTTTATTTTTGGCAGGTGCGTCCTGATTTGATGATAACCTGAAAAAGCATCTAGAAAACTCATTACAGAAAAAATGACGGCTAAGTCAACAAGCGCGTCGATCCGAGGCAAGGGGTAACAATCTTTAGGGCATGATTTATTCAGAAGAGAAAAATCTATACACATCCTCCAGCGGCCGTCTCTTTTTTTAACTATTACAACATTGGAGACCAAACTTGGATACTGGATCTCTGAAATGAATCTTGCCTTGAGGAGCTTACCCACCTCTTCCCAGATGGTCTAGACTAGCTTGCTAGCGATAGACCTCTTCTTTTGACGAACTGGGCGAGCCTTGGGATCCAGGTTAAGGCGATAGCAGGCGACGTCCGCATCGATCCCCGACATGTTGGCCACACTCCATGTGAAGATGTCAACGTTCCTTTGAATTCACTCCAGCATTCTCCCCTAGTCCTCTGGACTCATCCCTCTACTGATCTGTACCTTCTCCACACTTCCTTCTCAGGTGAGAACCTCCATATCCACCACCTCCTCAACAACTTCCAGCTGGGGCTGATCTCCCAACTCTCCTTCGACCCCCTCGTCTTGGGCCAGAACTTCTTCCTTAGCTTCCTCCATGGACATCACCTTGGCCTGCTCCTCCAGCACTTCTTTCGCCGCCTCTGCCTGAGTACGAATCTCTTCCTCCTCTACCTCCATCTTCTCATCTCCCTCCCCAGCCTCCTGCCTAGATTCTTCCACCATCCTCCTCTTCATCTCCTCAGTTCCTCTTTGTTAGGAGATGGAGTTGGCTGAAATCACGTAGCATTCCCTCTCTACTTTGGGGTCTCCCCGAACCCAGACTTGGATGCCCTCGACATTATACTTTAAAAATGATGGAAGGAGGAGGGCACATTGTGAATGGCACTGATGAGAGGCCGTCCGAAGATGGCATTGTAACTGCTAGGAGCATCCACAATGATGAACCTGCAGCTTCGGGACTGCCCCCTAGAGTTACATGGAGTCCCACTCCTCCTTCCACTTCCTTCCTCTCCCCGAAGAATCTGAAAAGAGCCTATCTGAGTCCAATAACCTCCTAACATCTATCTTCATCGTGTCAAATGCCTTCTTGAAGAAGACATTGAACGAGCTCCCATTATCAATGAGGATCAGAGAGACAGTGAAATTTTCGAGCGCGGTCTGGATGACCAGCGCATTGCAAAATGGATCCTCATGATCTGGTATATCCTTCCTTGAGAAAGTGATCTTCTCCTCTAGGGTGGGTATTGGGATGTCGAAGCGACGCTCCAGCGGTACATGGTATGGAGGCTCGCCTTGCAGATGCCCTCAACTACCCCCCCCCCCCACATGGATAACTTCGATCCCTCTACGTCCTCCGACATTGACCCGGTCCTCACACCTATGCTCCTCTGCCCCGGGCAGGGCTTCCCCAATCCACACTTCCTGGCGGGGTTGTTGCTGCTCCCTATTTTCTCTAGTCTCAAGAAACTCCGGGCACGTGGCCGTGGCATGGCCCTCCTCCTGATGGAAGTCATAATAGGGCAGCTCCGCCCTTCCTCCTTGACTCCTCCTCGGCTGGAACCTCCTCCTGCTCCCCAAGTCTATGGACATAACCTGATGTTGATCGGGGAGAGGAAGCTTCTAGACCTACCTCCAACCTGGAGGGTTGAACTAATCCTGCCCCCCTGATGGTTGTCTCCTCCCTGGAAACCTCTTTGCTAGCCCTGATCTTGCCACTTATGTTACCTCCAGTCGAGCTGATTTTTCTTCTCCTGGCGCCCCCAACTCGGTTGCTGCTGCTCCCTCTGCCCGGGCTTGGGCCTCTGCACCTCTTGGCTTTGATGCCTCTCAATTCCTCCTCCGTGGCCCACCTAACCAACTTCCTCGCAAACTCGGGGTTCGATGTCTCCCCGTTGACTTCCCTTGCTGCCCTCTCCATCAACTCCTAAAAGGGGATAGACGGCACCTCTTCAACTCCATCCTGAAGAATCCCTATTGCAGCCCTAGGGTGAAGGCCATCATCAAGGTATGTCCTATCATCTCCTGGACCTGGAGGACCTCTTCTTAGAACCGATCCACGTAGCTCCCAAGGGTCTCGTTCACTCCCTGCTTGATTTGGAACAGAGACTCGGACTCTTTCTTCCTCTTTTTGGAAGTGGTGAACCTCCTCATGAACCCCCGCAATAGGTCCTCAAAACAGTATATGGAGCTGGCCAGTAGCTGGTGGAACCAATTTCTTGCCATCTCCTTGAGGCTGATGGCGAAGAGCCTGCACTTGAACGTATCCAACATCTGTCGGATCGAACCACATCCTCAAACCATTGGATGTGTTGAACCGGATAGTCCTTCCCAGTGTAGTAGGACATCTTTGGCTCATGAAACCCATCTAGAACTGGGGCAGATGAAACCAACTCGCTAAAGGTGCTGCCACCCCCTGTCGGGAGAGCCGGGTGATCTTGCACCTCTGCCTCGCCAAATCGGCCCATGCTTCCTAAGCTGGGGAACAGAACTTTCCCCGACAGAACTCGCTCCCTCCCCTCCTCTACTACCTCCTTCCCTGGTCGCTTATCAGGGGCGTTCTCCCCCAGGGCTGGGGCTGCGGTAACTGGGGCTGCTGGCGTCGAGCACTCGGCGCGAGTGCCGAGTGAGAACATGACGAGATTTCGCATCTCTTGCCAGAAATCCTCGAACATCCCGAGGGTGGCGAGCAGAAGGGGAGGTGGTGAGTCGGCCCTGTCAGATCCCTATCCTTAACCTCCAATCATTGAGCTCATGAAGGATTTTCGGTGCTGATCACTATCCACGCTCACCGCACCAAAATGTTGAAATCGAGATTCGGCATCTTGTGGAGTTTGAACCCTTGGTGAAGGGGTGACCGCATACTTACTTCTCACTAGCGAGCTTGAACGACCAAATACTTAGAACCAGAACCGAACCAAGGCTCCAACACAGAGTTCCCACCACACACCCAGAAGATCTTAGAGCGCTTCTCCTCTTTAGTATTTACTGAGCTAAGGGCACCTCAGAAAGAACTAGAAGATCAGAGAGTAAGGAGATTGGAATGCTTGAAAGCTTGCCTTCTAAGGTACCCCCTTGGGTCTGTTTAAAATTTTTTGAAATTGGTCTTCCATCAACGTACCTCCGATGTTTAGAATGGCTATATGCAGTCCAAGGTGACCTTCAGACTGTAACACCCCTATCCGTCGCATAGAATATAGCAGTAGGTCCGGCCGGGGCCTGACGCCATATACTACGGACAGACCGGTTGGTTACGCGTTGAAACCATTCAACCAATTACACGTCCTACACAAGCACCTAGCGGAAGCATTAAAATTAAGTTGCAAGACGAAAGAACCCGGCCAAAAAGCATGAATGTCCACTACAATAACACTCGTAGGAATGCTTCAATACACAGAAATAGAAATGGCCTTAAGGCCTTACACAGTTTGCTTGACATAAAAGTGTTTTCATACTTCGGCTCGCAGGCCGGCCACACATGATTACAATGAAACACTCAAAATTATGCCTTCGAGGGCTGGCTCAGCAACTTGGGCTTTAGCTCGCTATTTCTCGCTCGGCTCCGCAGCACCTGCAAGCTACAATCCACCGCCCGATGGTAAAAAAAACAATGGTCAGCTATGCTGACCAATTATAACGATCCCGCCCCCAAAATCGGGGCAGCGATGCTCTTTCCCTGCACTTTATTAGTATAAGCAATAAAATAGTGTAAACACACTTCATCACAGGCGTAGGCTCGCACAGCCACACACCTCGTGCACTAGGGCATATTCACGGCGAACCGGCCAACGTCACGTCAATTCATGCCATAGACATTCCCGTTCCACCACCGCCCCTTGGACGGCCAATCATATGAGCATTTTGTCTTCCTGGCCTTGGTCACGACAATTTAAGCCATAGACTGCCGAAGACTCTCATCCATGCCAACGGTCCCACCGAACGACATAGATCGGGTACGGTTCTGCCTGACCCATGCTCATTCCGCAACGACAATTTAAGCCATATGCGCAGGTCAAGACTCACCGAGTCCCGTTTCTGCCACAACAATCACATAACCCGGTTATGTTCACGTTGGATCCCCGGCCATCGTGTTGGCAAAATCCGCTTTTGCCCAGTTTTCCGGGTGCACCTTGGAGTTAATCTCCAAGGCTCCTTGCTGCAATCTACCACGTAGAAAACCCGAAAAACGCCCAAACATCCGGAGTCTTCCCCGGTTCATATGCAATGCAACATAACCGATCCGGCTCTACTTGTCCGGATAGGCTTCACACACAATGCCTATGCCCGTTTTCGCATACGGACTCTATACAAGGGGGACTTCAGATATCTACCCCAAGGAACGCTCCAACTCTTCGCTCACTCGCGAGATAGGGCTTCCTATGCAAAGGAAAAGAGGGCTTCACATGCCCTAGGATGAGAAATCGTTACCCTTGAGTTCTTCCGCGGCGCCATGAAAAATCTACACGGTTGGAAAGCACCGCAACGGCATCGCCTTCGCGGATCTGGACTCAGATCGCGATTCGGAGCTCCGCCGCTCCACTGGTGGCCGGATCTTGGTCTCCTCCTCCACCTTGCTCTCCCCTCTCTCTAAAACTTAAAGGAGATTCACTTGGATTAAATGAGGGATTCTAGACCTAAATCCCGACTAAAACCTCTCAGGAATAGCCCCCCACCGTTGGATCCAAAGCCAAGGAAATGAACGACCACGATTAGGCCTAAAATTACAAAATCTGGGCCGAACACGGGTTACAACACGGCCGTGTGCATGGCCGTGTCACCCATTCGCCATCTCGACCGACGCGATAACCAGCACACAGCATTCGACACGGCCTCCGACACGCCCGTGTCGCATGCGATACGACTGTATCACGACCCATATCACCCCCGTGTACAACGACCAACATTCTTAACCCGAGAAGGACACGACCTGCGATACGGCACCAGACATGGCCTGTGATACGGCACCAGACACGCCCGTGTCACATGTGACACGCCCGTGTCTGTGCCCGTATCATGGCCCGTGTGCACCACACTCGACGAGTGACTGACACGCCCTGGGACACGCCCGTGTCCCAGGCTCTTTTCAGCCTCTCGACGATCGTTGAATCCAAAATCGATGACCGCGCGGCCAACACTGAACCCGAGCACGACACGCCCTGAGACACGCCCATGTCCTAGGCCGTGTCACCCCTGCCAAAACACATATTTGGCTCAAAACACCACCCGTCACCCTATTGAGTTTCGGGGTGTTACACCAAAAACATAACTCCGATGTTCTAAAAGGCTATGAGCAGGACAACATAGGTAAAAAGGTAAAAATACAACAAATATCACTGGGCGAGTGGCCCCTAAAAACCTCCACTCACCTGGGGCAGCGAGTTCTCGATGGTGCTAGAACTCGCCGCCTCCTTAGGGACCTGGGCGAGTGCAGGGCTGGCCTGCCCCACTCGCCTGCTACTATTGAGAGCTTGGGAAGAGTGCGATCCCACTTACTACACTCGCCCCACTTCCCTCCATCCCCGCCTGGGCCAGTCGACGAGGCTGCCGAGCTCTCACCTCCCTCTCGACTCGTTTGGGACTAGACTACCTGACTTTGCCAACCCGGCTCGCAACAGCCCCCTTTGCCTACACGACACCTTAGGCGAAATGCGTCGACAGAACTCGCCTCACTAAACTCCAAAGGCAGAAGGCATCGAGCGATCTCGTCTCACTCAATGCCAAAGGCAGAAGGCGTCGAGTGAACTCGCCTCACTCGATGCCAAGGGCGGAAGGCGTCGAGTGAACTCGCCTCACTCGATGCCAAGGACCTTGATCACGTAGTCAGCTTGGCGAATACCTGGGGGCTCGCTGGTATTGAAGATCTGGCAAAACACTGATCCTGGGGAGGAACCTGCTCATCGAATACGGGGTTGTACATACACCTTAGCTGATATTGGCGCTAGTATTGTTGGGTATTGTATCCACAATTACCTGGATTTGATGAAGCCTCCTATCAAGCTAAGATGAATTCACTATGTATTTGATGAATTTCTTCTAGTTGTGCTTGCAGCTATTCATTGCTAAGTACACACCAATGTTAGGGTGCAGTAGGTCAATATACACGGGTCTGTACAATGTAATCCCTCGTTGAACAGATCAGTGTGTTGGCTTACGTGTACTCTCTCTATTGGAGTGTACTTATTTCCAAGCACAGGGTCATGAAAGATCATGAGCAGACAAGGAGCAAGGATGGGCCAAAGACCAGCTCACGGGTTGAAAGACGAGAATCGTCTAAGTGTAAATCGTCGAGAATCACTAAGAGATTCTCGCCGATTCGTTGAGAATCACTAGTGATTCTCCACGAGTCGTCGAGAATCACTAGATGATTCTCGCCACGTTGGGCCGGCTTTCTCGACGCCGCCAGAAAATTCTCTAAGGCATAATCGTCGAGAACCACTAAGTGATTCTCGCCGATTCGTTGAGAATGACTTTGCATTCTCGACGATTCGGCGAGAATCAAGTGTGATTCTCGCCGACTCTCACCGGATACTATAACTGTGCAGTCAGGATTCGACCAAGTAGAATTCGGCGAGAATCGTAGGTGATTCTCGCCGATTCGTCGAGAATCACCTACGATTCTCGCCGAATTTGACTTGGGCAAATTTCCAACACTTCCTGAGCCGGTCTAGGTTTCCAGCGGTATTTCGAATCGGACTTAAGTCTTATTGATGGTGGGACCCACAACGGTCATCTTTATGACCTAATGTATAAATATACGGGTATTGGTGAACAGTAAATAACAAGACACGCGAATTCAAAAAGGACATCGGACGTCGAGCCCTAGCTCTCGATCTTGCTCCGCCGATCGTCTCCGCCGCCGCTCGTGCAGTAGTCACCGTAGCCGATCTCGATCTCCTCCAGATCCCCGGTGATAGAAGCCAAGTCGTGCACAGCGTCTTATGCGTCTAACCAGAGATCTTTTGTCTCTTGATTTGAGCTAGGGAAATCCATCCCCGTCCGAATCGATCGAGACGATCGATCCTAGTGTGACCGTTGGAAGACCTTGCCGAATTAGCTAAGAAGATTGAATCTCCATTGCATAGCTGCTGTTTTCAGTTGCCGCTGCCAACACCGAGAGCATTGCCGCCGCCCTTTGCCGTCGCCGGTCTCGGGGAGATTCTCTCCAAGAAAGATCAAGGGTTGTGGACTTTTCGTTGCCTACAAGAACAAGTAGTCTAACGAAAAGGGACACCTAGATCTTCAAGTTATTTGTATTTCTTATACACTCCAATTTCTTTTTCATTGTAAAGGAACATTTGGTTCCTAGTTGTAGGGTTGGGTGCAACCCGTGTTGTGGGAGTGTTGACTCCTACGTGTGGAAGGGTTCCTTCCGATAGTGCAAGGATTGGATTTCAATCCTGTTGGTGAAGTGACTGAGTCGTCCCTGGTTGGGAGATAGGTCGAAGGGGGAAAGTGGACGTACCCAAATCGGGGAACCACTATAAATTGCTTGTGTCCTTTCTGTGCTGTGTTGTTTTGTTTTCTTGTGCAGGTACAATTTTAATTCTGCAAATACGCTGCAAGACACCTATTCCCCCCCCCCCCCATAGGTGAAGGTAGTTTGCACTAGGTGAACTTTCAAGTGGTATCAGAGGGAGGTTGCTCATCAAAAAGGTTCACACCTTGAGTACAATCCCGCCACCTGTGTCAATAAGGATGGAGCTGGAATATGATATCTCTCCGCTTAGACTCCCTACGTGCATAAAGGAATATTACCCTATCTGGAAGATGAGGGTATCTTTTTACTTGGAGGCCATTGACCCACGGACATCAATCATCCTGGAAGAGGGTCCATTCATTCCTATGAAGACCTCCTACTCTGGAAAGGGTCTTCAAACACCTATGGATGTCTCTGAGATATCAGAGCTTGAACTCTCCTTATTCAACCTGGATAAAGAGATCCGTAGAATCATCCTGGATGTCTGGACTGGACCTTCCCGGTCAAGACTTGAAAAGTTTAGGACGGCCAAGTCCTTGTGGCAAACTGTATCAGACCTCATGGAGGGATCAGACAGAACTGGGATAAGTCGCCAGCAAGAGGATGAGGCATATATGGGGGTCAGCATTTCTGAAGAAGAAAGTGATGACCAAGTTCTCAGTATCAGGGCTCCTGTGTCCTTATCAGAGACTGAAGAAGAAGTTGAGGAGAGCAGTTCTGATGAAGCTCACTCAACAGTCTCTGCCGATATTAACGGTAACCCTGATCATCAAAGCCAGGAGCAGGTAACTTCTTCCTCCTGCCCCCTCCTCTTGAAGTTCCTTAAGACAGGAACAATTCAGAGGGTAGTCCTTCCAGAGATGCAAGGGATATGGATAGCTTCAATCAAAAGATTGAAAATCCTGATTCCCTTGAGAGTGCCCTTCAGAAGAGCAACTTACTTGTGGAGGAGCAAGCTAAGGAGATTGCTCAGCTGAAGACCTTGATGAATCTCCAATTGGAATCCATCAAGGTAAAGGACTCAAAGATCTCGGATCTAAAGAGTCGTCTAGAGACCGAGAAGAGGATTGTTTCTAACTTTTCCAAGATAGATGCTATCAAAAGAAAAGCAGAAAATGGGTGGATCTCCCAAATCGTTAATTCATGGAGAAATGGGGAAACTGTGTTCAGACCCCCCACCCCGAGCAGGAAGGGCACACATCATGCATTCAGGTATGACCATAGACACAACCATGGTCACTGCAAGAATGATCAGCCCTCATGTGGAAATACCCACAGTGCCAGAGCTGTCATGGCCACCCAGAAGAGAATACCTCAGGCTTCCACCAAGCCCTTTGTATTCTCGGCCACAGCCCCAACTCGTCATGAATCTGCCAGCATCATCTCATAATGCGCCTCTCACCTCCCTAGGACTCAGGAAAGGGGGGGGGGGTTAGAAATCATGTTGTTGGGACTCATGGGGTCCTTGGAAGGGGGCTGACTGAAAGGAAGGCACCACCTCCCAGGCCTCATGACACCTGCCATATGCATTTTTCCACCCTTCCAATAGTCACGGTGGAAGAGACAACTCTATTAGCATATCTGGCTCTATCCCGTTTAGACCTAGAACTATGACTACCTCAGTCACCCGTTCAAGTCACAAACGGCGATACAACATTCATGAATGTTGGTGTTGTGGCAAAGTGGGTCATTTTGCCATAGATTGTTGGCACAACTCTTCTGTGTCAAAGGCAAGGGGACTTCCACATCCTCGAGACAATCTTAGTCCTCCCACCTGGATTCCTGAGGGGAGGCACTTCAATTATTATGCTGACAGGAACCTAGGACCCAATACTTATTGGGTTCCTAAGGCAAGATAACTTTTTCCTGCAGGGTGGTCCGGGTTCCCGCAATCCTGATGGGAACCGGACAGGAGATGCTCCAAGAATGACGTGGAAAAAGTGTCGAGAATGGGAGCAGTGGCATCATTACAGGAACATGCATACTGACCTGCTGATATACTCTGTGCTGATGATGTGAATGTTACATCTTGTTATCACAAGTAACTGCAATTAGCTTTAAATGTTTGAGCCATAAAGCATAAACAATTCCATATATGTATATATGTATGTTGACATATCCACACTTAATAATGAATTCACTTCTTTTGACATTAGATGGTCATATAGAAAAATTATTCACATATGCTCAGTCACTTAGGGAAGGAGTATAAGTAAGATAACCTTCAGTTACATTAATAGTGATTAGTTTGACATTTTCAGCCATAAGTCCGCCCTCGAAAATTTTGAACCCCTTGGTTGGATTAAGAAACAATTATGCCTATTAAGACTTTCCTACCCTTGACAACGACATAAATTTGGAATCTCAGCGATTTCCCTCAAACCAAAATTCCGCCATTCTCGACGATCAATACTCAACTATTGCGGTTTCCGTCGAACAAAGCCTTCGGACATAAATATATATAAACCCGCTTATAACATCGAACCTAAATCCCGCCGACCCTTCAAATTCCGCCGTTCGCCGAGACCCCGTCCAAGCTCTGCAGGAATCCCTTCGACTTCTCCTCCCAGCGGGTTCCTCCTTCGGCACTTCGTGGTGACCTAACAACGCCTCCTGAAGACTTCCTCTCGCAACCAGGCACTCGTCCAAGCTTCGCCTCGGATCAGCTCGTCGTCTCTCTGGTAAAGAAGCCGGAACTTTCACTGCCTCTCCTCACTAGGTAATCTCCATCTTGTCCTTTACCGTGACTTGAGCTTAGTGTAGATTTTGTTCTCCCTCTCTTGGTTACAGAGATCCTTAGACATGGAAATTGGTATTCGCTTTCTTCCTAGTTTGCTACGGCCCCACGGACTACTGCAGGCCTGGTCACTGGATGCGAGCTAGTGAGAACCGGATTCTCCCAGGCCTCGGACGAGTTCCAGAACATAATCATTATGCTCGAGGAAGCGGGACTGACGTTCGTGCTGGAGCACCCGTGCAAGATCTTGGATAAGGAAGTATTGGAGTTCTTTGCAACTGCCATGCTCCATCACGAAGACACTTCCATCAAGAGCAAGGTTGCTGGGAAGAAGATCAAGTTATCCGCCAGGAAACTGACCCAATGCCTGCGGCTATCCAGTTGTGAGGAAGAAGATTACCTGGAGGACGAGGATAGAGCAAGGACCCTATCCTTCTGTGGACTGGCCAGGGGGACCAGGTCAATCAAAAGGAAAGACATGAACGAGGAGGGAAAATTGCTGTCTGACATCGTTGGGAAGGCTCTAATCTACAAACCTGGATCCCATGACCATATTTCAGGGGAAATGTTCAAGATTCTGGTGGCGATCGTCTGCCGAAAGCGGTTTAATTGGGGAGCCATGCTCTTTGAAAGAATTAAAGACACACTCCGAACCCCCAGCTTTGGCAGAATCATCAGCCTCTATCTGAATCAGCTAGATGGAGATACATTCGACATGAGCAAAGGAGTGCATCTGCACTATTTGAAAAAGATGGACGTAAGCATATTCGACCGGTGGGAGCGTCGAATAGGGCAGGTTGCCAGAGAAATAGACCAAGAGGAAGCATCTCCGGCCGAGGACACCAGTGCTCCTGCACATTCTACGGCAGCACCCAGTGAAGTTCCTGATGCACTGATTGCAGGAACTGAGGGGGGCCTGTACTCTCTTCTGCAAACATCATATCTGATATTTCTTAGATAGCTAAAGATGCTGTGGAAACTGTGCAAGAAGACGGTGAGGAGGTGGTGGCAGATGAAGTGGCAGATGTGGAGGAGGAATAGGAAGGTGAGGAAGATATGAATTACTTGGGAGATGAGGTGGCTGATGAGGAGGAGGAGGAAGAAGTAGAGGAAGATATGCACAACTCTGCAGATAAGCCTGAGCACTTGGAGACTGAGATGGAGGAAGAAGTAATTGAGAGGGAGAAAGTGGTGGATCCTCAGGAGGATGCTGCTATTTCATCTGAGGAACAAGCTCCTGAGAGGTCGGATGCAGGAATGGAGGGGGAGCCCTCTCAGCAACCCTTTGTTCCCCCTGTGGACTTTCAAGTGGTATCCAGCTCTCCCAGTGCTTCTGCTGAGGAGCCTGACCAGGGTCTGCCTATAACTCCTCCACTTCAAGCAAACATAGCAAATCACACAGTTAATTTTGTCCAAGGGATGCTGGATGAGCTTAAGGATACGTTTGAGAAATCCCACAACAAAGTGCTAAAGAGACTGAAGGACTCTGAGGATCTCATGCTCAAGAATGTGGTTCAGATCAACCACAAACTAGATGTGATGGAGAAGAAATTTGATGAAAAATATACAGAGGCAGGCACAGCCATATCTCTTCTCATGAAAGGACTGAAGAAGAATACTGATGACCTGACAGTAGTCAATAAAAATGTTCATGCTGTGGCACAGAACATACAACAATTTGATGCCAACATGGTAACGCTGAACGCAAATCAGAAAACTCTGTTGGACGAATTCAGTAAAACTGTGAAGCACATTGATGCATCTCTGCATTCCTATACAAACTCTATAGCCGCCGAAGCCAAAAAGGGGGAGGAAGCGTATAACGCTAAGATGGCGGGGCTTCAAGAGTTAGTAATTCTAAACTTCGATCAGACCAATAGGTATGCCTTTCAAAACTACCAAATCATAACTGCACCTTTAATCAACTTAATAAATAATAATTGACAAATAAAAATTCAATAATTCGAATAGGTACGCGTTTGAAATGGCCGACTGGCTGGTAACAGAGGCATCGGGAATACATGTTCCTGTTGCTCCGCCTGAGGATGTGGGTCCTGCTGGTACTGCTGCGGGTGAAATAAGGACTGAAGAAGTACCAATGAGCGAAGCCGAGGCAAAGAAAGCTGCTGAAAGGGCTGAACGAAGAAGCTGGTTTGATCAAGAAGCCCTAGCAAAAGCCAGGAACAAGAGAAAAATTCAAGAAGGGACATCTAGGGAAACACAAGCTGAAAAGAAGATCAGATTGAAGGAGGATGATGTGAGGAACGAAAAATGGAGTCCTGTATCAAAGAGTATTATCTTGGACACATTTTTGTTACAGCAGAGGGGGCAAATAAATCGAAATGATGTATATAGTCAGTACGAATGGGAGCAGCATAAAGAATTTGAAGCTAAACGTAACATATTTTTCAGGAACAACACCGTGGCAGATAAAGCCCCTCCTCCGAGATACTATCCAAAGCCCAAGGAGTATCTTGAGCGACAAAGCAGAAAGTTATTAGCCCAGCAACTTAAAGAAGACATAGCTAAGGATAAAGATCTTTAGGATGTTAGCTTTTGTAATTATCACACTTAAACTTTCCTTATCATGTAATCATGTGAACATTTCTGTGTGGATATTCATATTTATATATACATGTGTGTGGTTTATTAATTGACTCTCACATTGATCTGATTACGTTTATTGTTCACTCTTTTGGTTAATGCATATTTTATCTGGAGTGTTGAAATTCATCTTAGCTTAGTAGGATTTTGGCTTCGTCAAATAGGGGGAGATTGTTGGGTATTGTATCCACAATTACCTAGATTTGAGGAAGCCTCCTATCAAGCTAAGATGAATTCACTATGTATTTGATGAATTTCTTCTAGTTGTGCTTGCAGCTATTCATTGCTAAGTACACACCAATGTCAGGGTGCAGTAGGTCAATATACACGGGTCTGTGCAACGTAATCCCTCGTTGAACAGATCAGTGTGTTGGCTTACGTGTACTCTCTCTATTGGAGTGTACTTATTTCCAAGCACAGGGTCATGAAAGATCATGAGCAGACAAGGAGCAAGGATGGGCCAAAGACCAGCTCACGGGTTGAAAGACGAGAATCGTCTAAGTGTAAATCGTCAAGAATCACTAAGAGATTCTCGCCGATTCGTCGAGAATCACTAGTGATTCTCAACGAGTCGTCGAGAATCACTAGATGATTCTTGCTAGGTTGGGCCGGCTGTATCGACGCCGCCAGAAAATTCTCTAAGGCAGAATCGTCGAGAATCACTAAGTGATTCCCGCCGATTCGTCGAGAATAACTTTGCATTCTCGACGATTCGGCGAGAATCAAGTGTGATTCCCGCCGACTCTCCCTGGCTACTATACCTGTGCAGTCAGGATTCGACCAAGTAGAATTCGGCGAGAATCGTAGGTGATTCTCGCCGATTCGTCGAAATCACCTACGATTCTCGCCGAATTTGACTTGGGCAAATTTCCGACACTTCCTGAACCGGTCCAGGTTTCCAGCGGTATTTCGAACCGGACTTAAGTCTTATTGCTGGTGGGACCCACAACGGTCATCTTTATGACCTAATGTATAAATATACGGGTATTGGTGAATAGTAAATAACAAGACACGCGAATTCAAAAAGGACAGCCGCCGTCGAGCCCTAGCTCTCGATCTTGCTCCGCCGATCGTCTCCGCCGCCACTCGTGCAGTAGTCACCGTAGCCGATCTTGATCTCCTCCAGATCCCCGGTGATAGAAGCCAAGTTGTGCACAGCGTCTCACGCGTCTAACCAGAGATCTTTTGTCTCTTGATTTGAGATAGGGAAATCCATCCCCGTCCGAATCGATCGAGACGATCGATCCTAGTGTGACCGTTGGAAGACCTTGCCGACTTCTCTAAGAAGATTGAATCTCCATTACATAGCTGGTATTTTCAGTTGCCGCTGCCAACACCGAGAGCCTTGCCGCCGCCCTTTGCCGCCACGGGTCTCGGGGAGATTCTCTCCAAGAAAGATCAAGGGTTGTGGACTTTTCGTTGCCTACAAGAACAAGTAGTCTAACGAAAAGGGACACCTAGATCTTCAAGTTGTTTGTATTTCTTATACACTCCAATTTCTTTTTCATTGTAAAGGAACATTTGGTTCCTAGTTGTAGGGTTGGGTGCAACCCGTGTTGTGGTAGTGTTGACTCCTACGTGTGGAAGGGTTCCTTCCGATAGTGTAAGGATTGGATTTCAATCCTGTTGGTGAAGTGACCGAGTCGTCCCTGGTTGGGAGATAGGTCGAAGGGGGAAAGTGGACGTACCCAAATCGGGGAGCCACTATAAATTGCTTGTGTCCTTTCTGTGCTATGTTGTTTTGTTTTCTTGTGCAGGTACAATTTTAATTCCGCAAATACGCTGCAAGACACCTATTCCCCCCCATAGGTGAAGGTAGTTGACACTAGGTGAACTTTCAAATATAAATTTGATGCCCTTCTCTTTGTTTAAGAGGCTTGGTTTTGGCACCCCAAGCCCAACTAAAATGAGCATCCAACTAGCTGATAGGTTTATTTAGTACCCAATAGGGGTTGTAGAGGATGTGCTAGTTAAGGTTGATAAGTTTATCTTCCCGATGGACTTTGTCATCCCCGACATTGAAGAGGGCACTGAAGTATCCCTTATACTCGGCCGACCCTTGCCACCTCTCGAGCGATAATAGATGTGAGTAATAGAAAGCTCCTCCTTTGGATTGAGGATGAAGAAGTTACTTTTAGTATAGACCCCTCCATGAATTTTTTTTCTAACGATGATTCTTGTTTTACTTCAGAAACAAATTTTGAAGTCGAATTAATGGCGCTTTCTGAAATTATTTCACCGATTTTTGACGATCCAAATTTAGCTAGTTTCTTTTGCCTTAAAGAAGTAATTGGACCGTTAAATATTGAGCAAATTAATTTAAAAAATCTTAAAATTAAAACCTTTTATGAAGAGACGTCGAGTCTTGAGTTAAAGCAATTACCAAATCATCTTAATATTTTTTTTAGAAAAAGATTCAAAATTACCCGTGATTATTTTTTCTGCGCTTAACGATTTGGAAATTTCCGAATAAACAAAACTTTTAAATAATTGTCGTCATGCAATTGCATGGCAAATTTCTGATATTACAGAGACTAGCACCTCATTCTGCTCGCACAAAATTATGTTAGAAAATAATTCTCGCGGCACCGTTCAGCCTCAATGATGCCTCAAACCCAATACGAAGGACGTGGTTAAGGCCAAAATTATTAAATTATTAGATGCTGGTATACTTTACCTAATTTCGGATAGCACTTGGGTTAGCCCGATGCAAGTCGTGCCAATGAAGGGTTGAATAATGGTAGTTTCAAATAAAAATAATGAGTTGATCCCAACCCGTACTATTACAGTTGGCGGATGTGCATCAATTATAGAAAATTAAATGATGACAACCGTAAGAATCACTTCCTGTTACCCTTCATTGACCAAATTTTAGAACGTCTATCCGGACATTCTCACTATTGGTTTCTTGATGGTCTTTCGAGATATTTTCAAATCCCAATCGCTCCTTAAGATCAAGAGAAAACTACGTTTACTTTTCCCTTCGGCACCTTCGCCTATCGAAGAATGTCGTTTGGTCTTTATAATACGTCGGCTACATTTCAAAGATGTATGTTGACTATTTTTGATGAGTTAGTGGAGGACGTCATGAAAGTCTTTATGGGTTATTTTTCTATTTACGACGTTTCGTTTAAAAATTATTTAATAATCTTGATCGTGTTCTTGAATGCTACGAAGACACAAATTTGACAATCAATTGGGAGAAGTTTCATTTTATGGTCCGAGAGAGATTAGTTCTTGGCCATAATGTTTCGAGTATGAGGATCGAGGTCGATAAGACCAAGATCAAAATCATAGAAGAACTTCCCCCTCCGACTAATGTTAAATCAATTAGAAGTTTTCTAGGACACACATGTTTTTATAGGCGGTCTATTCGAGACTTTTCCAAAATTACAAAACTTTTAACTCATCTCTTAGAAAAAGAGACTGTGTTTATTTTTGATAAAGAAAGTTTTAAAGCATTCAATAAAATAAAAAACGAACTTATTAATTCACAAATTTTAATTGTGTCGTACTGGTCTATATTGTTTGAGATTATGTGTGATGTAAACGATTTGGTTGTAGGGGCTGTTTTAGGGTAGCATGTGAATAAATATTTTCACTAGATATATTATGCTAGTAAAACACTAACATTCGCTCATGATATTTATACAATAACGGGGAAGGAAATTTTAGCAATTGTTTTTGCATTTAATAAATTACATTCTTATATAACACATTCAAAAATTATTGTTTTTTCTTACCATTCCGCTCTCAGGTATTTATTAAATAAAGGGGACGCAAAACACCTACTACTAAGATGGATTCTCCTTTTGCAAGAATTCAATTTGGAGATCCAAGATAAGAAGGGAGAAAAGAACTTGGCGGTTGACCACCTCTCAAGGTTGGTGAATCTGGCTGCAGGAGCACTAGCGGAGGCCGAAATAAATGACAAATTCCATGAAGAGCACCTCATCGCCCTTAATAAGGTAATGAATTATTCCACCCCTTTCTACACAGATCTTGCCAATTATTTAGTACTACGGGTCCTTCCAAAGAATTATCCAAGTCAGCAAAAGAAGAAATTCTTTTCAGGCTTGAAAAATTATTTTTGGGAGGACTCCTTTTTTTCGTGTCTACACAGATTAAGTGTTAAGAAGGTGCATATCGGGCAAGGAAGGAATCCAAATTTTATGGCACTACCATACGGGAGCAATGGGTGGACATTATCAAGCAAACTGGACTGCTAGGGAAGTGCTAGAGGCGGGATTCTACTGGCCGCCTTATTCAAAGATGCTCACACTTTTGTGAGTAAATGCGATAGCTGCCAACGGCAAGGTAACATTTCAAATCGGGACGAAATACTCCAAAATATATTTTTTAGGAATATTTCCCTCAATATTCCAAGATTTGAAGATGCATCACTTCCAATGTTACGAGTATATTATATTTGATTGAATATCTAATTATATGTATGCTGGACAATTGTTATTATCTCTAAAATAGGTTTAGAGAAAAGATGGACTATACCACGGAGATGGTATACAAGTGTCAACTATATCGTTGATATACTGCTGAGAAGTTATATCAGAGGTCAACTGTATTATTTATATACCACTGAGAACAAAGCCTTGTCTCAGCATTACCGTAGAGAAGTCGCTGAAAGCTGCAGAAATCAGTGCCAAGGCAGATACTGCAGAGATTGAAGTTGCTACTCAATGATATCGTGGAGAAGCTGTTGAAATCCATCTCAGTGCTAAGGCAAATATCACTGATAATGAAGTTGCCATTCAGCAGTACCATGGAGTATATTCAAAATGTTACCGTTGTCTTGGCAAAAGTCAATTTTGGTGTTGGTGCCAAAAGAAGGGATAAGATATTTTATTCTAATCCATTCTTTGACAAGATATAATATCAAGACCATTGCAGTGTGTCAAAGACTATAAAGATGAAGTTCCTGGTCAATGGAACAGTTTCGTTGCTCAAATCATTAAACATAAGACGACGCACAGTGTCCTTGAGAAAGAAAGGAAATTCTTACTAAAAGCCTTCAAAAGAACAAGTAGAGTCTACATCAGACTCAAGATAGATCTTCTTCCATCTACTGCAAGAATAAGATCAAGGTGGAGCAAGCCCTTACCTATGCAACCTTAAGATCACTCTATTCAGGGACCTGCTCTAGATCTAGCCATCAAGCTTGAACAACAGAAGTGTTAAAGATTGAAGGTCTTAACTTCTTAGACCTTTGTTGTAATAATTAAATTACTTTTTTTGTAAGTACCTTTGGGCCTGAGCTGTAGGGAATTTGTGACCGAGTTGTAGGGTTGTGCTGCCAGCTTGAGTGGTAGGATTTCTTGGTAAATCTAAGGTAGGACTTGGGATAAGTCTGAGATAGGAAACCTGAAGGGTTTCTAAGCTGTAGGAGTTAGAGCACTCTAAGTCGTAAGGCTTGTGTGCCTGAGGTAGTACTTCTTGGTAAGTCTTAGGTAGGATCTGGGATAGATTTGAGAGATCCTTAGGGATCTAAGATGTAAGCTCAAGGAGCTGAGTTTTGGAGGAGATTGCCTAGTCTAGCTCATTACTAGATAGGTGTAGAGGGAAAGTGGATGTACCCAAATCTTAGAGAACCACTATAAATCACTGTGTGCTTACTGTGTGTTGGTTTTTCACTTAACTATTTGTTTTATCTAGAAATAATATAAGAAAGTGCAAGCAACATATTTACAACCCTTCTAGGTGAGTTAGACTACCACTAATAACAAACTATCAAGTGGTATCAGAGCTAGGTTGGTTAAAAAGGACTTAACAGTCTAACCAGAATCCTATAAGAGTAGTCTAAACTATTCACAAGGTCTTCCAGTGAGTCTCATAAGGAGACGAGCTCTATGATGCTGCTTATATACAGAAAAGAGAAAGTCTACATTGGGTTGTATGTTGTTACTAAAGAAGAAAATAATCATGCTACCGGATAAGCATTTGAGCTCCTCTATCACACTCAGATAGTGATAATGAGGAAGAAGAAGAAGGATATTGTGTCTTAATGGCCACAACTGATGATGATTAGGATGAATTTGATCCTGATGAGGTAATCTTTTCTAACATGTGTTCTTCAGATTCAGAGTATGAAATTTGCCTAGATTCTGAAGCATCCCCTTTATCTAATAATGAGGATTGATCAAAATTGGAAGAGGATGTCAATCAATTGATTTACAAATATGTTGTTCTTTGGAAGCTCTTGAGAAGAACAAGAAGCTTGTCAAGAAGCAAGCTTAATAAATTGCTTATCTGAAGAAGGAAAATACTATGCACATTGAGTCATCTACTCAGATAGCTCAAATATATAGAGAGATAAGCCAGCTGAAAGGAATTACAATAATCCAAGTTAGCAACATAAGCCATATGTGCAAGATCATTTGGGATCTCAAAGAGCAGCTTCACAAAGAAAGGAAGCTAGTGGCTTAATTTGCTAAGCCAAAATTCGTGATGCCCATTATTGATATTTTCACCTCCCAAATAAATAGGAGGGGATTGGGTTTCAATGGAAGGGAAAAAGTTGCTTGGAATAGATGAAAGGGAAAGGCTCCAATTAAGCCTCAGACCACCTTTCAAAAGGTCTAGCTTCCTTTCAATAGGTATGACCAGGATGGTATCTATGGTCACTGAAAGAATAAAAGTTCCCACAGTAAGGGCATAGGTTCCACTAACTATAGAGGTATAAAGGGTATGAGGTTGAGTGCTTTAAAAGCTCCCCATGAAGAAATTCAAATGGTTCATTCTGAACGATTTTATTTGATACTCCAGCTCCTACACTCAAGGGTAAGGATGTAACAACTTCCAACTCCCTTCCAACAATGAAGCTTGTTGGTGGCAAGTCTATAATCAACTCTGATAAGGCCATATCTGATGTCATCAACACCATGTCTGCTACCAAGTAGAAATTTATTGTTGTCCAGCAGGTACTGTCGAGTAAGGTTATTTACCGTCTAACATTTTGCTAAATCTTAGCTGAGAGGAATAAAAAGATTACTACTGCCTTCAAGACTAAACATGATAATTCAGATGCTCCATCTACCTTAAGAAGTGTTTATAAGAGAAGGTACAACATCCATTAATATTAGTGTTGTGGTAAAGTGAGACACTTCGTCATAGATTGTTGGCACAACCCTAATGTGCGTAGTGCAAATAAATACTTTCCAGCTAAGGATGTAGTAGGAATGAGTATTTCTTTTAATGCTAATAAGAACCTAGGATCCAGAGTTAATTGGGTTCCTAAGGTAAAATGAATTGTTTCTTGCAGGATAGTTCAAGTACCATTCTAAAGTAAATATGGTACTTATATAATGGGCGCTCAAGAAACATGACAGGAAAAAGGAATCTTTTAAATACTACACTCCTGTAAAGAATGGACCAAAGGTCATATTTGGAGGCTCAGATAGAGGAGTCACCAAAGGCTATGGTATGATATCCATTGGCATAATCTCTATCATAAGGGTAGCTTATGTTGATGGGTTACAACATAACCTAGTAAGCATAAGTCAACTATGTGACTTAGGTTATATCATTGAATTCCACAATGATAAGTGTCTGATAAGGAAGTAAAATGACTTAGAGGATATCCTCTCAAGCACAAGGAGTAAAAATTGGTATTGCTTAGATTTCATTATTCCTCTACTCTAATGTGTCTTGTAGCTAACGAGAGAGAGTCCCTTTATGTTCAATGGCACAAGAGACTTGCTTATATTAACTACCAAACAATTTGCATGTTGTTTTTAGAAAACATAGTTAGAGATTCTCCTAAGTTAAAATGTGTTAAAGAGGGTCTATGTCATGCATGCCAAATGGGCAAGCAAACAAGGGCCACCTATAAGAGCTTAGCTCCCAAAGACTCTATTAGATGTCTATATATGTTGCATATGGATTTGTTTGTTCCTTTGCCATTTGAGAGCTTAGGAGGGAAGTTGTACACCTATATGATTGATGATGATAACCTAAGGTTTACATGGGTAATCTTCTTAAGGAAGAAGTCAGATACCCTGAATGTATTCATGATATTTTTTAAGGCTATTCAGAATGAAATGGGATGTTCTGTGGTCAAAGTGAGAAGTGACCATAGTACAAAATTTCAGTCTGGAGCCATGATAAAATTTTGTAAAGAACTTAGTATCACCCAGGAATTCTCCTCGCTGAGAACTCCATAGCAAAATGGGGTGGTTGATAGAGAGAGAATTGGACATTAATAGAGACAGCTAAGACTGTGCAAAGTGTCTCCTCTCTACCATAATATTTCTGGGTTGAGCTAGTTAACACTGCATGCATGTCCTGAATAATGCTTTTATCAACAAACTCCATAAAAAGACTCCCTATGAACTCATGAAAGGAAGAAAACCAACCATATCATGTTTTAGAATCTTTGGTTACAAATGCTTTATTTTAAATAATGGAAAGTCTTATGTGACTAAATTTGCTAAAAAATCGTGTGGGGATTTTTGTTGGATACATCTCACATAGTAGAGCATATAGGGTATTCAAAAAGAAGACCTAAGTTGTATAAGAATCTATAGATGTTATTTTTGATGAGACTAGTTTATTATATAAGGGCAGATCTAATGTGCCTAATGATGCAAGTTCAGATCTTAACATAAAAGATTTGTCTATACAAGACAAACAAAGCCAAAGAGTTCATCTTAAGTTGAAGTTCTCAATGAGGAGATTCAGCCAACTGACACAACTCAGGAAATTGCTAAAGAGGAACAGCCAGTTAGAATCATTCCAGCAGGACAACAAGGTGCTGACATGATGCTTACAACAACCAGGCATATAAGAGATCATCCCAACACTCTCATTATCGGAGATGCAAGTGTTGTCGACTAATCATGAAGAGAATTAAAACCAAACTAGAAATCCATCTAGGCAAGTATACCTATCGAATTGTAGCTAGGGGACACAAGTGTCGAATTAAGATCCGGGAACTGTTGAGTAATCTTACTCACACGAAGACTATGATCTTTTTAAAAGATTGTTTTAGGGTTTGTTAAGAGAAAACTAATTGTAATTAAGAAAAGAAATATTGCGCTAAAAAGAGAACTACTTGCAGTTAAATAAAGAGCTACTAAAAGAGATTACAACGAGGGGTTGAAATGATGAAATATAAAAACACTCGATCGAGAATCACCTCGACAAAAGTTGATAAAAAATGTGATAATAAACCCTATCTTAATAAGGTAAAGTTCCTTGACCGTGGAGTTTCCTAAAGCTTGAACACGCTTCTCTCGAAGTCATGCCCAACTGAGTTTAGGAAGGTCCGACCGAACTCTCATCCAAATCGGAGACCTAAAGCTCGCTTTACGTGGTGAACCCCACTATTGAATTTCACTCAAATCCGAAATATTTATCGTCTGCCTCTCTCATGGGGTGCGTGCAACTCTCTTTACTCGTTAGTGTTCACTTCAAACAACGAGCCTCTCGGCTAGCTAAGAGTGAAAATAAAGATGGAAATTATATATTGATGATATAACTCCAAGCATGAATTTTCATAAGTAAATCGAAGGCCTAAACCCTTAAAAGAAAAAGTAAACTTAAATCATCATAACTTAATCAACTCGAACCTCGGATCATCAAGATCGAGTTCTAGGAGGATTAGTTAATCATGGAGAAGTGGAGGAAGAGAGATGGGTAGAAGAACATTATTAAAACAAAAATAAAAGGGCACTTTATATTAATGCCAAAAGGGAGTTATAACTTTGAAATTAAATATTATAAGTGCATGGAAATGAAAACTAAGCTAGCATTAATATTAAGCTACTAAATAAATTACAAGAGGTAAATACAAAAGGTACACTAAGCTAGAATTAATAAGAAAAGCTTAAAATGAGAAAGAGAGAGAGGAAGAACATGAAAAACTTTAAGAAATAAATGGGCAACACCTCCCCTCTCCCACCAAAACTTCTCTTGGACACAAGGGGGAGCAACTAAATTTATAGAATTTTTCTCTTTGTCGGTCATGCCCCCCTGTCACGCCTGGGGAGGGCGTGTAAGGTACGGGGTTGACTTTGAGAACAAAATTCTGGAAGAAATGATGATTGCTTCTGTACATCGATGGACACGCCCTAAGACATGCCCGTGTAGGGGGTATATAAGGTAGGTCTTGTCACAATCATTAGTCAAAAATCCATCAATCGTTAAAAAGGTAGTACACGCCCGACGATACGACCGTGTAGGGGGGGGGCGTGTCAGTACTATTGATGTGTAGCAATGAAAAATCTTTAATTCTGGCAGCAAACTTCCTCGGGATTGGGTTACACACAACATGACATGCCTATGGAGGGTGTGTCAGGGAGGCATGCTTGTTCATTTGGCCGAAAGCTTTGAAAACCTGCAAAAAGAAGAGAACACATTAGTGGTAATAATATATTCAAAAAGAGGTAAACATATAAGCTTACAAGACATGATTTGTGTAGTAAAAAACCTGAAAATACCCTAATAGTTTAGACTACAAAATGTATTATCAAATTTCCCCAAGCTTAAGCTTGGCTTGTCCCCAAGCAAAGATATAAGAACTAGCTAACATAAAAAGTGACTAATCAAAAAGTTCTAATTATGCTTACACAAGTACTATGCAAAATTTTAAGTAGGGAGAAGGTAAAACGTAAACCCAAAATAGTTACTTAAGTATGGTTTAACAATTTATAAACTATACTAACTAAAATAAATAATCCAAAATTTTAACAAAATTCTTTAAATAAATTTAAGCAAAACAATAAAATGAAAAAGAGCATTGAATTGTTACTAGATCCAAGAGACACATTATAACTATATCAATCAAGTAACAAAAATCTAAATTTAAATCCAAAACTTTACTAATATACTTTTCTTCTTTACTTAGTTAATAAATAAAATTCAAAAACACGAATCAAAAGGGCTTATTAGGACCGAAACGTTTGGTTTAGGATTATGATTAGGAGTGGAATTCAAAGATAAACAAGGAGACTTTAAAATCACACTAAACCAAAATAAAGAGTTTCAAAAATTTCATCATAAATAAAATATTTTTCTTTCTTTTTCTTTTCCATTTCCTTTTCTTTCCTTTTTTTTTCTTTTCAAAACAAAGGCCATAAATAATTTTTCTTTTCATTTTGAAATTGGCCAAACAAAAGTAAACACTTCTTTTGAGCATACTTTTTCAGAAATTTCTCCAGAAATATCACAAAACAACTCTATCATAATCATGAAAATTTTTAATGAAACTCAAAAGGTTAGTGTGATTAGATAGGTTGTAAAATTTTAGCTTTGGTGAAAATGAAATGATAAGTGGAGCTATCAATTGAAATCAGAAAAAGGCTCAAAAGTGGCTAACTAGGGATAAAAAAATTTTAGGGGTGCAAGAAGGCTCAAACGAAAGCAAAAATGGCCTAAATCATTTTCATGCTTAAAAATTTATCTAAAGCATTAGTTTTGAAAAATTTCAAAAAGCAATTCCTAGATTATTATTGAAGACTATTCAAATTATCTTGAAAATAGAAATAATAAGCGACTTGGATCGTTCACATCTACTATGTTAATCAAAAGTTGACATTACAAAAATTATCCAAAAATGAAAAGAAAAATAGTGGATGAAAGATTTTTAAGAAAGTAAAGAAAATAAAAAAACGAAAACCATAATAAAAATACGAGTTTTAGAAAAACGCTTCACATTAACAAGCTACCATGAATTAGAAACACAGCATGGACAACATTTTACTTGGGAAACATAATTAAAAAGAATATTAGAAAGATCATAATTAGCTAAGTTGTTATAGGGAATATTGAGAAAAACAAAACAAACAGCAAGGGGTACTATTGAAATACCAAAATTCGTTTAAACTATTAAAGTAAAAAACAAATAGTATATATATATATATTTGATTTTGAAATATTCTCTATTTTTTAAAATTGTTAAGATATTCTCTTTTTTTGGAATTTTAAGATATATTAAAAAAAAATTTGATTTTGATTTTTTTAAAGGAAACAAAATAAAGATAAGAGAAGGAGGAAATCCTCTCCCAAGCTTAAAATAGACATTGTCCCCAATGTAGAAAGGAGGAGAAGGAGAGAGAGAAATTAAAACAAAAATGAAATTACAGAATTGAAAAACAGGTACTTCCCTAGATTTATGCATCGCGAATGTTGAGTGATGCCGCTCCCCCATGCTTACGCTTTGGAACTTCTTGAAATGTCATCATTGGACTTCGTTATGAATTCAGCAGTATTGGAGTAGGCGATCGCAAAAGCTTCAGCTTGTCGGAGCCGTCCAGGGCAAAAAGTGTAAAATAAAGAAAACCGAAAAATAATTTGGGTTTCCTCCAAAGAGCACCCTTTGTTTAAAATGTAATTTGAGCTCGACACAACAAAATAATATTGTCCAAAAGATCCAAAAAAATATTTAAAGTTTTTAACAAAAATAAATAGTCTTAAGTTAGTTAAAGTTCGTGAAGAAGAAACTTAATATTGTTCGGACTGACATCATCATCACCGGAGAAATAGAGTTTAAGACGCTGCCCATTCACTTTGAAATCACCTTTATCAGGGTGTGAAATTAACACAGTGCCATACGAAAAAACTTCTTTAACAGAAAATGGCCCAGACCATCGTGACTTTTGTTTGCCAGGAAATAAATGTAAACGTGAATTATATAAAAGAACTTGGTTGCCTGGTTTGAAGGTTTTTGGGTGCCTTAAGTGTTTGTCGTGAAAACATTTCTTCCGCTCTTTATAAACTTTGTTATTTTCGTATGCGTAAGAGCGCCACTCATCGAGTTCGTTAAGTTGAAATTTTCGAAAATCGCCGACAGAGTGGATGTTGAAATTTAAAAACCTTAAGGCCGAAAAAGCACGGTGTTCTAATTCTATTGGTAAATGACACGATTTTCCATAAACCAACCGATACGGCGTACATTCGATGGTGGTTTTGTACGATGTTCAGTAGGCCAATAGAGCATCGTCTAATTTGGTTGACCAGTCTTTTCTAGAAGTGGAAACAGACTTCTCTAAAATACATTTTATCTCTCTGTTCACTACTTCGACTTGCCCATTAGTTTTGGGGTGGTAGGTAGTTGAAAGATTATGCGTAATGCCATATTTTATAAGAGTTTTAGAAAACTACGTGTTATAGAAATGTGAACCCCAATCACTAACGATGGCTCGTGGAGTACCGAATCGAGAAAATAATTTTTTTAAGAAAGAAATTACGACTCGGGAGTCATTAGTAGGAAGAGCTTGGGCCTCATCCCACTATGAAACATAATCTATAGCAACTAAGATGTATTTGTTCCCGAAGCTAAAAGGAAGGGGTCCAACAAAATCAATTGCCCAGAGGTCAAAAACTTCATACTCGAGGAAATAATTTTGCGGCATTTCATTTTTATTGGAAATATTACCCGACCGTTGGCAAATATCACACCTACTCACAAAAGTTTGCACGTCTTTAAAGAGGCTAGGCTAGTAAAAACCCGTGCAAAGCACTTTGTGAGCGGTGCGAGCAGCTTGATAGTGACCACCAGTCGGTCCTTCATGTAAGTGTTTTAGAATATCCTATCCTTCTTCAAAAGAAACACATCTCTTTATCACCTGGTCTGCATAAACTCGGAAAAGATGAGGGTCCTCCCAAAAATAGTTCTTCAACTAAGAAAAGAATTTCTTATTTTGCTGAGAGGAGAACTCTTTCTGGAGGACACGGGTCACTAAATAGTTGGCAAAGTGTGCAAACCAAGTGGAAGGTGACGTGTTAATCAAAAATAGCTTTTCATCGGGAAAAAGGTCATTAAAAGTCTTTTCATCTAAATTTTCTAAATATGGATTATCTAGGCGAGAGAGATAATCAGCAGCCAAATTCTCGACCCCCCTCTTATCGCGGATTTCTAAGTCAAACTCCTGGAGGAGAAAGACCCAGTGTATCAGGCGCGGCTTGGCATCTATCTTAGCAAGTACTTGAGGGTCGAGTGGTCCGTGAAAACTATAATTTTTGAAAGCGTAATATATGGCCGAAATTTATCGAAGTCAAAGACAACATCTAGGATCTCCTTCTCCGTTGTGGTGTAGTTTTCTTGTGCAAATGTGAGTGTTTTACTCACGTAATAAATGGGGTGGAAGTTTATAGATATTCGTTGACCTAATACGGCTCCCACCGCGAAACTACTCGCATTGCACATTATCTCAAAGGGAAGGTCCCACACTGGAGCTACAATAATTGGTGCATTTATTAATATATCTTTAATTATTTCAAAAGCAGATAGCCAAAGGTCATCAAAAATTAATGGGGTGTCTTTTTCTAAGAGTTGGTAAGGATTTGGTGATTTTGGAGACGTCTTTTATGAAATGGTGGTTAAAGCAGCATGACCTAGAAAACTTCTTATAGCTTTAACATTCGTAGGTGGTGGCAGCTTTTCAATTACTTCTATCTTAGCGATATCTACTTCAATCCCTCGAGCAGAAATCTCATGTCCTAAGACTAACCCCTCCCTCCGCATAAAATGGCATTTTTCCCAATTTAGGGCGAGGTTAGTTTCTTTGCAACTTTCTAATACTTTTTCTAAGTTTTCTAAGCAACTATCGAAGGCATCACCGAACACGGAGAAATCATCCATAAATACCTCCATATTACTTTCTACGTACTTGTCAAATATGTCTAACATACATCTTTGGAATGTAGCTGGCGTATTGCACGACCCGAACGACATTCTTCGATAAGCGAATGTGCTGAAAGGGCAAGTAAACAGAGTTTTCTCCAGGTCCTTGGGTGAGATAAGGATTTGAAAATACCCCGAGAGGCCATCGAGAAAACAGTAAAAGCTTTGGCCGGATAATCGCTCTAATATTTGATCGATTAGCGGCAAGGGAGAGTGCTCCTTGCAGGTGACATAATTTAACTTACGATAGTGAATACACATTCGCCACCCTATCACCGTCCGTGTTGAGATTAAATCATTATTTTCATTGACAACTATAGTTATCCCTCCCTTTTTTTGCACTGCCTGAACAGGGCTAACCCACTTACTATTTGAAATAGGATAGATAATTACCTCGTCTAAGAGTTTCATAACCTCGCCTTTTATGACTTCTTTCATGTTCAGATTTATACAACACTGAGGTTGGATGGATTTACGCGAATTATCTTCCATTAAGATTTTGTGGGTGCAGAAAGATGGGCTTATGCCCTTGATATCAGATATCTGCCAGGATATGGCTCGATGATGTTTTCGTAAAACTAGAAGGAGTTTTTTAATTTGTAATCAAGTTAGGTAGACCGAAACTATCACTGGCAGTTTGGAATCTTTTTCTAGGAAGGCATACTTGAGATGTTCAGGAAGTTCTTTTAATTCTAGGGTAGTGGGTTCTTCATAAGATGTTATTGAAGTTCTTTCTTTTTCAAAAATAATATCTTCATAGACTTTTAACTTATACGAAAAATTGGAGGGGGGTGAATCAAGGGCCATGGCGGTTTCTTGCAGACTTTTAGTAGGAAAAGTTGAGGAAGAACAAAAATCAAAAAATTCATCTTTAGGAATGTTGTAGGAAGATTCATCACTTGAGGTATCTAAGAAGAAACATGAGTATTCATTCTCCATGGTATTTTTCATCGAAGGAGTAATAGAGAAGGTCACTTCATCATCGCCTACTCATAGGAAGAGCTTTTCATTGCTTACATCAATGATAGCTCGGGAGGTGGCAAGGAAGGGTCGGCCAAGGATCAGGGGAACCTCGACGTCTTCTTCGATGTCCACTATTCCTAACGGATCTATCTGCGAGCATGATACTCATACACGTGGGGTTGAGCCTACCAATTCCTAACTTCTTAAATAACGAGAAGGGCGTTAGGTTGATACTTGCCCCTAAATCGGCCAATACATGCTTGACAAAGAGATCACCGAAGACACACGGTATAGAAAAACTATCCGGATCACTGATATTTTTTGGTAAACCATTTGTAAAGACAACACAGCATTCAGCGTTTAATGTGATGTGCGATAAGTTTTCTAACTTCTTCTTATTAGTTAGGAGGTCCTTTAGGTACTTAGCGTACTTTTGCATCTGGGAAATTGCTTCATGGAAGGGTAGATTTATGTGGATTTGCTTAAACATTTCTAAGAAGCGGGTATACTAATCATCAAGGCATTGTTTGTTAAGTTGGGAAGGGTATGGTGAAGTTGGATCATTTTTAAAAATGGTTGGTGGAGCGAGATCTTTTTCTAAAGCAGAGAGCGGAGTGATAACTTCTTTTTCAGCAGATGGTGGAATATTCAAAACGGGGGCAGAGCTTGCCTCGGGCTCTTCGCTAACTATACCGGAAACTTGCTTCCCACTCCGAAGAGTTATAACTTTCGCTTGCTCTCTTGGGTTGGGCTCGGTACTGGCAGGAAAAGACTTGGCAAGTCGCTTAGATATAATTTTAGCTAGTTATCCTACTTGATTCTCTAGACTTTTAACGGTTCTAGCTAGGCTTCTTATAGTCGCGTCATTAACATTCATATATTTTGAAAACATTTCCTCCAAGCTTGGAGTTTTTTGATAATTTTGAAGAGGTGGAGGTGGTGTAGAAAAATCATTTTTTGGTGGCGGGCGCATCGCATTCGAAGGGTTACTCCACGAAATGTTTGGGTGGTTTCGTAAAGCGGTATTATAACTATTCAGAAAAGCAAAGCCCAACGCAGGAAAATTTGCAGCAGAAAAATTATTTAAAACATTCCTAGGCATATTGTTAACATAATCTATTTGTTCGGGGGTAGCAGTTGCAGATTCCCATACCTGAGGTGTGGAGGCTGCAGACTTCTCTATTATCTTTTTGCTTAGGATTTCCACTTATAGGGCCAATTAGGAGACGTCTACTTCAAATATACCTGCAAGTTTATTTGGGCGAGGTCTAGGCACATTCCACTAATATGTGTTCATGGCCATGTCCTCGAAAAGCTCAAGAGCTGCCTCTAGGGTTTTTTTGGTTAAAGTACCATTGGAAGCTGCGTCTATCATTTGCTTTGTATTTTGATTTAGCCCATTATAAAACATCTTCACTTGTAACCATACAGGCAGCGCGTGATGGGGGCATCGTCATAAGAGTTCTTTAAATCTTTCCAAGATTTCATGTAGAGATTCAGAATCTACTTGACAAAAGACAATAATATCATTCCTAAGTTTTGCAGTTTTAGCTAGCGGAAAATACTTCGTCTGAAATTTTTCGGTCAGTTGATCCCAAGTGGTGATGCTCCCTCTTGGAAGACTCATCAACCCCTATTTAGCTTTGGTTCTAAGGGAGAAGGGGAAGAGTCTTATCCTAATAACATCATTTGTAACACCATTGATTTTAAAGGTGTCACAAATCTCAAGAAAACTAGCAATGTGCGCATTCGGGTCTTCATCTTGAAGTCCGTCATATTGCACATACTGCTGCACCATTTGAATGATTCTAGGCTTTAGTTCGATGTTATTATTAGCTACACCAGGGCAAACTATGCTTTATTTTGTACCCTCTAGATTCGGCCTTGCATGGTAGGACATAAGCCTATGCAAGGCTTCCTCTACGTGTGGTTCTTCCATTCATAAGATAGAAAATGACTCGGAATCCTCAACCGGTATTTGGAGAGTAGGGCCTTGAAATTACGATCTTCTCCGAAGAGTACCCTCAATTTCGTTGTCTTAGTCCAAAATAACCTATGGATTTCCGAGAGTCATGCACTAGAAGAAGAGAAGATAAAGGAAGAGACAAAAATACTAGAAAAAAAAGAGTTAAAAATTTTTGAAATAGTTTTTTTTTTTAATGTTTTAACTCCCGAACTTCCCAAGTGCTACCCAATAAAGGGTTCATAAGGTACTAGACAAGACAGTTGTATTTAAGCCATATTGCCCTTTTCGAGAGAGTTAGGTAGTGTAGAAAAATTATGATGCGGGTTTCTATTAAGAGCAATAATATGTTTTTTGAATTTTTAATTTTTAAGAAAGAGGGGAGAAAGAGAAATGTTAAGAGTAATAGGTTCGTGATTTCGAATTATCAACAAAAGTTGGTCCCCGACAACGGCGCCAAAAACTTGGTGTCTACTAGTCATGAAGAAAATAAGAACCGAACTAGAAATCCATCTAGACAAGTATACATATCGAATTATAGCTAGGGGACACAAGTGTCAAATTAAGATCCAGGAACTGTTTAGTAATCTTACTCACACGAAGACTCTTATCTTATCAAAAGATTGTTTTAGGGTTTGTTAAGAGAAAACAAATTGCAATTAAGAAAAGAAATATTGCGCTAAAATGAGAACTACTTGCAGTTAAATAAAGAGCTACTAAAATAGATTACAACGAGGGGTTAAAACGATAAAATAGAAAAGAAGTCGATCGAGAATCACCTCGGCAAAAGTTGATTAAAAATGCGATAATAAACACTATCTTAATAATGTAAAGGTCCTTGACCGTGGAGGTTCCTGATGCTTGAAAACTCTTCTCTCGAAGTTGTGCCCAACTGAGTTTAGGAAGGTCCGACTGAACTCTGGTCCAAATCAGAGACCTAAAGCTCGCTTTATGCATTGAACCCTACAATTAGATTTCACTCCAATCTGGGAGATTTAATGTTTGTGTCTCTCGAGGGGTGCATGCAACTCTCTTTACTCGTGAGTGTTCACTTCAAACTACGAGCCTCTCAGCTAGCTAAGAGTGAAAACAAAGATGGAAATTATATATCGATGATATAACTCCAAACATGAATTTTCAAGAGTCAATCGAAGGCCTAAACCCTAAAAAGAAAAAGTAAACTTAAAGAATCATAACTTAATCAACTCGAACCTCGGATCATCAAGATCAAGTACAAGGAGGATTAGTTAATCATGGAGTAGTGGAGGAAGAGAGATGGGTAGAAGAACATTTTGAAAACAAAATAAAAGGGCACTTTATAATAATGCTAAAAGAGAGTTACAACTTTAAAATTAAAGATTACAAGTGCATGGAAATGAAAACTAAGCTAACATTAACATTAAGCTACTAAATAAATTACAATAGATAAATACAAAAGGGTACACTAAGCTAGAATTAAGAAAAGCTTAAAATTAGAAAGAGAGAGAGGAAGAACATTAAAAACTTCAAGAAATAAAAAGGAAGCACCTCCCCACTCCCACCAAAACTTCTCTTGGACACAAGGGGGAACCGTTGAATTTATAAAAAATTTCTCTGGGTCGGTCATGCCCCCTGTCACGCCTGGGGAGGGCGTGTTAGGGGGCGTGTTAGGTACGGGGTTGACTTCGGGATCAGAATTCTCGTGGAAATGATGATTGCTTATGTACATCGATGGACACGCCCTGGGACACGCCCGTATTGGGGGGCGTGTAAGGCACATCATGTCACAATCATTGGTTGGAAATCCGTCAATCATCGAAAAGGTGGTACACGCCCAACGACACACCGCTGTAGGGGGCGTGTTAGTACTGTTGACGTGTAGCAACGGAAAATCTTTAATTCTTACAGTAAACTTCCTCGGGATCGGGTTACACACCCTGTGACACGCCCAGGGAGGGCATGTCAGGGGGGCATGTCAGGTCATTTTGGCTGAAAGCTCTGAAAACCTACAAAAAGAAGAGAACACATTAGTTGAAATAATATATATAAAGGAGGTAAACATATAAGCTTACAAGACATGATTTGTGAATTAAAAACCTGAAAATATCCTAATAGTTTAGACAACAAAACGTACTATCAGCAAGCCAGGGGCTTACCACAAGAAGCAGACTTCAGAATGAAGCTCTCTTTTTAAGCATCTTTTCTCAGGTGAAGCAAAAGAGATTTGAAGATGCCATCCAAGATCCATTCTGGATCAATGCTATGTTGGAAAAACTGCGGCAGTTCAAGAGATGTAAACTCTAAAAGTTGGTGCCAAATCCATATTGTCATAATATCATTAACACCAAATGGATCGTTAGAAATAAGATGGATGAGAATAGAGTCATGGTGAAGAACAAATCAAGATTGGTATCTAAGGGCTACATGCAAGAGGAGGGGATGTTCTTAGGAGGGGATTGAATTCTACCAGATGGATGTCAAGTCTGCCTTCTTAAATGGTAATCTTAAAGAAGAGGTGTTTGCAGAGCAACCCCCAGGTTTTGTTTATCCTGCCCTTAAATCTCATGTATATTTACTTAGAAAATCTCTGCATGGGTTAAAGCAAGCCCACAGGGAAAACCTTGTCTAGCTTCTTCATTAAGAATAAGTTCTAAAGAGGGAAGATATATATCACATTATTTCTAAGGGAAACAATGGTCAAGAGTCTTCTAGTCCAATTTTATGTTGATGACATAATTTTTTGGTCTACTGATGACAACCTTTGCAAAAGGTTTGACAAACCTTATATAGGGGGAAGGTCAGATGAGTAGTATGCGAGAGCTCAAATACTTTATAGGTCTCCAAGTGAAATAGTCTGATGAGAGGATATTCATATCCCAAACCAAGTACACTAGGGAACTTATTAAGAAGTTTGGAATGGAATTTGCTTCCACCATGAAAACTCCCATGGGGTAAAATGTATCCCTAAACAAGGATGAGAAGGGGAAACCTTTTGATGAATCCATGTACATGTGTATCATTGGATCCCTATTATACTTAACTGCTAGTAGACAAGATATTATATATATTATATATGTTTGTGCTAGGTGACAAGCATGCCCTAACAAATCTCATTAGTCAACTGTGAAGAGGATTTTGAGATACCTTAAGGGAAGCATACATCTTGAACTATGGTACCCTAAGAATAATGATTTTGAACTAATTGGATATTCAGATGCAGATTTTGCAGGATGCAAAGAAGAAAGGAAAAGTACAAGTGGTACTTGTCAATTACTAGGCAAGAGATTGATTTTCTAGAGTAGTAAGAAGCAAACAAGTGTGGCCATATCGACAGCTGAGTTAGAAAATATATATCTATAGGGAGTTATTGTGCACAATTGTTGTGGATTCAACATCAATTGGAGGACTATAACCTCATGGTAAGTAAAACTCCCTTATTTTGTGATTCATCTAGTGTTATTTATATTGTTAAGAACCATGTATCACATAGTAGGACTAAGCACATAGAAATAAGATATTATTTTATTAGAGAACATGCTGAGAGTGAAGATATCTATCTTGAATTTGTCCCCGCACATAATTAAGTAGCTGATATCATTACTAAGCCACTAGATAAAGCTAAGTTTAATTTCTTTAAAATTGAGTTAGGAATGTTAAATGTTGAGTAGATTATCTCTATTATATAATTCCAGTTATCTAAATGTAATTTCATTACTTGCAATCATCTTGATCAGATATATCATGTGTGTTAGTTACTTAAACTTAGTTTTGTAATCATTCTGTCCTGTTATCCACTAGAAAACATAAAGTTAGTGACATGTTAGGTAGATAACCATGGTGTTTATTTATCATTTGCATGAGTCAAATGACTCATATTCCATAGTTGTATTCCAATTGATAGAGAGGTGGTATTAAGCTGAGAAGATCATCTGAGAAGACTAGCTGAGATGATTAGCTGAGTAGGATAGCTGAGAAATTCTCAGCTATGCCGTGGAGACCACTAAGAAAATGCTCAACAGTATGTCTCCTCATCTCAATGGTACTGCTGAGATGGGCTACTACGTTAATTTCAATCATTCTCAGTCGTTGGATCTATTCCTTGTGTTCAATCTGTAGGATGGCGCTTCAAATCCATCTTGAAACAATTAAAATAAACATTAAAATCTACATATGCATAGTGTCAGGGTTCAATTAAAAATATAAATCATATACCGTAAAAATATATCAAACCATTTCGTTAAAACAGTTCTGTCTCAGCTTCTCAGCTATTAGGATTTCTGTAGAAATGACGCCAAAATTTGCAAAGATTCTTCACGAAGGATATGAAGTGGTAAGAAATGGATCCCAATTTGCATATAAAGAGATTAAGGAAGTAATCAGATTACTAGAAGCCTCAGGGCTAGAATTTATTCTGTCTGAACCAATCTCGATTCTGAAAAAAGAAGTGTTGGAACTCTACTCACACATTAAATTATCATCTTCTGGAAAGTTGATTAAAATCAAGATAGGAGATATGAAGATTAAGGTTAGATGTCGAAGGATTGCATAAGCATTACACCTTCCCTCTACTTACATTGAAGAGGACCAGGATATATCTCAACAAGAAATTGTAGATGCTTCAGATTTGTTTGAGTTTTCTAGTGAAAGATATGGATCCCTAGAAAGGAAGTACTTTAATTAGAGAAGAAAACACCTACCTCACATCATTGGGAAGGCCATCCTGTACACGACAGGATCCCATGATAGCATTTCAAAATCAATGTTTAAGCTAGTCACTAGGGTAATTCTATAAAAGAAAGCCACCTGGGCATTGATAATCTTCAAGAAACTTTTGTGCAGGCTCCATGTACCTGCCTTCAGTAGAATTCTTTCTTTATACCTAATCACTACCCATCTTGAAAACTTCAATAAGAAACAAGGAGTGAAAATCCATTATATGAAAAGAATGGATATAAAGACAGTAGAGAGATATACCAGGGTACTGCCTAAAAGTAAGGCTAAATAGCGGAGCAAGAGCCAAAAGAAGGGCAAGAAAGTAATTGTGGAAGATTACTCTAATTCAGAGAGCATTATAAGTGATAATAAGGACAGTGAACCCAAACACAACCCCTACCTATCACCTAAACTTAAGGAGAAGAAAACCTTCAAGATTCAAGCATCCAAGTAAATCATCCTGTAGTTGATGCTAGCTAACCTCAAAAAGAGGTTGCTGATGTTGAGGGGGAGACAATTTATTTAGAAAGTACTGGTGCTTCAGTTGAGGGAGATCTTGAGTAGAACACAAAAAATCTCCAGGAAAAGATAGACAAAATCTTAGTTAATCTCTAGGACAGGATTGATCTAATCTTAGATGATCCACAAGATAAGATTGTGGAAGAGCCAGTGGCTCAAGAGAAGATAGATGCTCCAATTATGGGGGAGTAAGATTAGTTAATTGAGGATTTAGAGAACAATCCTCTTAATAAATTATTTAATTATGATGTTCAGGTTGAGGGGGAGCTTAACACTAAAGTCCCTACTCAAGGAGAAGGTCTCCTAAATTCCCAAGTGGCTGACACTTCAACTCCAATTGAGTTGAATGTTCAAGTGGACCAAGGGACAAGAACAAATCTTGTTGCTGTTGATATACCTCAAGAAACCATCATGACAGACAGTTCCATACAATCTTCAATCAAAGCTCTCCTGGATGATCAAGCTACTACACTGAAAAGTTATATTGAAGACTATATAAAAGATGTGAAGCAAAAATTCTGATAGAGGTTCAAAAAGTAAAAGCTAAGATCAAGGAAGACCTTAATTCTCCAAAAGATTAAACCACTCACATTAATAAAGAGATTACTAAGTGGTTTGACCTAGCTGCAAGCAGTGTAAAACAGAATGTCATAATTCAAAGGTCAATGGATGACAGTTTGTAACACCCCCATCCATCACGAAGAATATAACAGAATGTTCGGTCGCGGCCCCATGCCATATTCTACGGACAGTTAGCGGAGTTACGCATTGAAACCAAAATAACTCAGAATTGCATTCTAGCGGAAGTATTTAAAATTTACTTAGAACCAACGTAGGAATTTCCACTAATAACACTATAGAAATGATATTCAAAATACACAGTAATTTGGCCTTCAGGCCTTACAACTGTTCTCTTCATAATTGTATATTACATGTATCGGCACACAAGCCGGAAACACATGAAAACAAAAAAAGATTCGGCTTTTGGACTTTGAGGGCTGGCATAGCTCAATGGGGCTTTAGCCTGCGACTTCCTACTCGGCTCTCCAACACTTGCATAGGAATAATCCACCAAGAGGTGGTAAATAAGGCAACAATCAGCTTTAGCTAATCAAATTATAATTACCCCACCCCTCACTCGAGGCGGTGGTGCTCCTTCCCTGCAGGTACACAACATGTATATATATAATGACATCAGAACATGTGATTTGAGCATAATTTACTATAGACGTTGGCACACACAGCCACACACCCCGTTCACTCAGGGAAAACTTTCGGTGTTCTGGACTTTCCCAGGCCCACGAGTATACTCATTTATGGCTCAACATTTATTTAAGCCTTACTAGTCTTTCCAGCATGAAGCCTAAGACTCTCACTATTCCAATAACAAAAGCCAATTTCAAAGGCAATCTAGTACAATAATGAGATTACGCATGTACAGATCAACTATTTCATGTTGCTCAAATAGCCATGCTAATGCCGAAATCAAAAGAAATCAAAGCTAAAGACAGAATGTTGGTTAGCCTCCCCTTTCGCATAACAAACTTGCATAACCTCATTATGTTTCAAGATTGGCACTCATGGCCACTAAAGCTGGTACTTTGAGCTTACAGCTAAATAATTCAATGCTGGCACTCACGGCCACCATAGCAGGGTACTCCAGGCTCAACAACTTAACTTGCCTCCCACCTTATCCCCAGGACCTGGGCTTGCAATCATCACAATACAATTTACTGGGAGCTACTGGAAGTAGTAGCACTATCGCGACACGGTAGGGGACAAAACATTATTTCTTCCCCAAAATTTGGGTGTTTTCCTGGAGACCACTCTGATACTCTCACTGCAGCAACCTGCATACCCAATGACTCTGTAAACTACACGTTTAACCACAAAATGCAAACAAAAGATAACCATCTCCAATCCAGAGAACTTGTCTAGATGGGCTTCTCACAACATTCCTGTTGGAAAACCATATTACTAATTTGGTTCAGGATCACTATATCAATAGGATTGTTGCTTTGACCTTGTTGTATAGAGAAAAGGTCAACTAATTAGGTCTAAGTCTTAGGACTTATGATTGAAGATTTCCCCAAGACCTCCTAGTTCAGATGAGAAGCCATGAAGAAGAATTGAAGTTGTCGTCGATCTCAGATCGACGATGCGTCGAACTCAGTTCGACTATCTCCAAGTTCAGGCTGACAAAGTGTCGACCTCAGTTTGACGATCTCTGAGCTCAAGTCGACGAGGCGTCGAACCCAGTTCGATGATCTCTGAGCTCAGATCGATGATTTCTGTCCAAGTCAAATTCCAATATCTCTAAGCTCAGTTCGACGATAGTTGAGCTCAGATCGATGATTTCATTTTGAGATCGACGATTTCTAGGATTTTGTCAGTTTGTTAAGGATTTCAAATATTTTCAAATCAGAGCATTTAATGAAGAAGATTTCTAGCCGTTATAATAAATCTAGAGCATGTTTCAAGGAAACAAAGAAGGAATGTATTTAGGTTATTTCCTCTAGAGACAGTTGACAATTAAGGAAAGCATTTATGACTTTGCTAATGGTTATTATCAAGATTTGACGACTGAAGTTCTTATTATCATCATTTAGAGAGAATAAATATACAGAGCAGTACACAATAGTATACACAGAACAGAGACACAGAAAAAAAAAGAAGATCAATAACTCAGAAAACAGAACAAGTTTTCTTTCTGATTCCTGCTGATCAAAAGCTTTCTCAAGTCTTCATCTTCCATACTCCAGACAACAAACATTTTAGTTCTTACTGAAATCATCTTTTGCTGGAGCAATCAAATTCTTTGAAGACCTATCACCCTTGCAAAGCTTCCAGTTCCTGAATTCTTACTACATCTCAGGGGGAGCTTTGACAATATCTCATCCACTAGTGCTTCTCTTTGATAGTTGACAGAGAAGACAACTTCATCCGCTTTTCCTTTTCCTTTCCTGTAGAAGGGTTTTCAAACTCCCTTCAAAAGTTTTGCTTTGGTTCCAGAGACATGATTAAAACTCAGTGGTGGCAAGACACCTGATCAAAAAATCTGGTTTGGTTTTTGAGCACCTGATCAAAAGCTCATTGGTGCCCAGGACACCTGATCAACTCATCCTATAGTGGATTCCTACCAAGGGTTGTAGAAGAGTGGATGTACCCAGGTTTTGGTGAACCACTATAGTTCCTTGTGTCTTCTGGATTGCTTGCTCTTTCTTGTGCTGTGTGCTGTGAATTTATACTTTTGTAGTTATTTTATTTCAGTTTATTCTTAGCACTCTACACTTATTAAATCAAGTCTTCCACTGCTAGAATAATTTTTAATTTAGAAAAAATATTTTAAATCACTCTATTCACCCCCCTCTAGAGTGAAGGATTGATCTTACCCTCACTTTCAATTCCTATTCCGTACTTCGATTCCGAATTCTATATGCAATTTCTACCGGGGATATCATCGATCAACCCGTTGGAAATCCCTTTGCACTCCATCAATTAGTGGGGGACTTCATGAAACTATGTCAAATTAAGGACTTAACATGTCCAAGAAAGAAGATCATTACCCTTGTCGATCGCTTAGGACCCATGAAAACAGAGCTGATTTGGATGGAAATGACCGCAATGCTTTCCTATCCATGGCTCTAGCTTCATCTCACAAATCGGATCATAGGAACTCCTCAGCAATTCTCCAAATATTTTCCTCTAGACAACTTCTTCCTTTCTTCCAAGAGAGAGAGAGAGAGAGAGAGAGAGAGAGAGAGAAATGAGAAATATTTCTTACCTCAAGCTTTTTATATATACTCTCTACCGCCGCGTGGTAACTAGAAACCGTGGTGCGATAGCTTTGACGATGTCTTCTTTTCCCAATCAGCATCATTCTGCCACTCGAAGACTGCTTCAACTTATTCGATACGTGGCACACTACCGTCAACGTTACCTCTATTAATGGGTGGTACCGTCCATAGACAATGGTGGAATTAATTCATTGGCTACCACTGCGAGGTATCTCACTACCATCGAGCGGTGCCTTCTAGAGATGCTGGTCTTTTAAATCAACTAGATACTACCAGTGCTAGCTCTACTGCTTGGCGGTAACCTCCAGTGACCAACTGCCTATTGTTTTCAAAAAAATTGGGGCATTAAAATTCTCCCCTCCTTTAAGATATTTCATACCAAAATTTACACTTAACCGGATTTAACACAGAAGTAAAAAACAAATAAAATGTACCTAATGGAACAATTTAGGGAACTCTTCTCCCATAGTTTGCTCGCGCTCGCATGACAGTTCCTCACGACCACAGTTTTCCCAATGGACTTTGACAATTCTGTTCTCTTTGTTCTGCAATCGTTTGATCTCCGTGTCCTCAATTTGAATGGGCTTGACTTTCTTCGTTCACCCATTATCGACCAACACTTGATCCTCATCAACCACTTATGCAGGCTCTTGCACAGCCTTCTGCAGTACCGATAAGTGAAACACATCGTGCAAAACCCTGAGCTCAGATTAAATATTCAGCCAATAGGTAGCTTCACCAATGTTATCAATGATTTTAAACAGCCGAAGGTATCTCGGGCTCAGCTTTTTCAAGCGTCGAATCTTTGACACGCCCTATAATGACTTTATCTTGAGATACACCTAATCATCCACCACAAACTCCACGTTTTTGTGTTTGGCATTGTAGTATTTTGCTTGCCTATATTGAGCAATCAGCAACCACTCTCAATTCAAACGTATCGTCGAAGTCGCATCTTCGAAATCTTTATGTTTAAAGAACTTTGATTCACCCGTTTCTACCCAAACCAAGGGAGTACGACACTTCATACCGTATAAGTCCTAAAAAAGCGCCATTTGAAAACTTACTTGGTATCTATTGTTGTAGGCGAATTCTATCATATAAAGTTGGTCCTCCTCTCTTTTCACAAAATCGAAGGCACACATGCAAAACATATCTTCCATCATTCTGTTTATCCTCTTGTTCTGACCATCTGTCTGAGGATGAAAGGTCGTGTTGAATTTCAGCCTGGTACCCAGTAGTTGATGAATAAGCTTCCAATCATTTGACATGAAATGACCATCTCGGACACTATCGATGCTACGGGGCACACAGTGCAATCATATGATCTGTTCAACATAAATTTTGGCCAACTTTTCCACTGAATCATCCCTACGATTTGGAATGAAGTATGAATCTTTTGCCAACCAGTCCACGATCACTCAAATGACATCGTTTCCGCGTAGTGATCTCGACAAACCATGCATGAAATGCATAGATATGTCATCAAACTTCCACTCTGGTATTTGTTACGAATTCAGGAAACCACCGGTTTTTTTACATTCCGCCTTTACTAGGGCACAATTATGACACTTCGCCACATAATGAACTATGTCCTTCAACACTGGCCACTAGAATAACTTCTTCATATCTTTGAACATTTTTGTGCTCCCCGGGTGGATTGAGTGCTTTGTAAAGTGTTCCTGAAACATTAATTCCTCCCACAATTTGCTAACGTTTAGGATTCACAAATGACTATCCTTCTATATAAGACTGTCGTTAATTGAGAACTGGAAATTTAACCAATCCACATTCTCCGCCATATAGCACTTCATACTATTGTAAAGATCCAACATCTGACGAATATTGTACGCGAGGTCGTATTGCACCTCCGTATAATTTAAGAATGCATCTGCGCTCATCTTCCAATCAACACAAGAGATGTTAGAAGACTCCAACTCACGAATCAAAAGCTCATCATGCATCTGCTTTCAATTTTCTCATGCGGGAGCCATACGACTTAGTGCATTCGCGACTACATTCTCATTTCCGGGAGTGTAATGAATCTTGAAGGAGTAGTCCCCTAGGAATTCAATCTACCTCCATTGTCGCATATTTAGATCCTTCTAATATAACAAATACTTTAAGCTCTTATGGATCGTAAATCTATCAACTTTCACGTCATATAAATAATGACTCCAATTCCAAGTCGTGAATCAGATAATTCCTCTCATGCACTTTCAGTTGGCTTTAGCCATAAGCTATAACCTTTCCAAAATACAGCAGAACGCATCCCAAGCCGCTCCCTGTGGCATCACTATAGATCTCATAGCCTTCTGGACCACGTGGCAAACTCAAAATAGGCATCGTGGTCAGACGATTCTTCAACTCCTCAAAAGCTTGCGCGCACTCGAGCGTCTAAACGATCTTCTGATTCTTAATTATCAATGTGGTGAACGGTAAATCAATCCTTGAAAAGTTCTCTACAAAGCGCCAATAATAGCCGGCAAGTCCAAGGAAACTCCTGACTTCTGCTATAGAAACAAGTACAGAGCACTCTTGTATCGCAATTAGCTTCACCGGACCCACAGTAATACCCACTCCACTAACTACATGACCAAGAAAGGCAACCGAGCATAACCAAAACTCACACTTAGAGAAGCATATAGTCGGTTCCTCCTCAAGGTATGTAGAACAAATCTCAAATGATTCACATGATCCTCTTCTGGCTGAGAGTATACCAGTATGTCATCAATAAAGATGATCACAAATAAGTCCAAATACTCTTTAAAGGTCTTATGCATCAAGACCATAAACACCGATGACGCATTAGTGAGCCCCAAAGGCATCATAGTAAATTCATAATGCCCATAGCATATACAAAATGCTCTCTTGGCCATATCACTTTCCCGAATCCCCTGTAAAAATTTGTGAATCGGAGAAGATGGGAAACCAGGCCCAAGAACACTCCAACCAAAACCAAACCAAGTAAATCAGATACAACTAGAAGACCAAGAATCTTGTATTATTAAAAATCTTTATTAGACGAGGCATACATGGCGAGACATGATTCACCGATGTACTCGATGGACGCAAAACAAGAAAGTAGAAAACTAGCTGTGCAGACTCAATTAGTAACCACCGACTCTACCAAGCTGCTCTACGGAGTTTGTAAAAGTCCCTAGACCGCAACCTAGCGGCACAAACAACCCATTATTCCAATGTTGAAGAACTCTGTCCGCTGATCTGCAAGATGCCTAACCGCGAGGTCGCCTTGCCACCATATCACCGCGAACAGCTGCTGCCGAACTGAACAATCTGCCAGAAGCGAACAACTTATTTAACAGGGAAAGAGTTGCCAAAGAAAGAAGACCGCCTAGCAACGAGTTGTGACCTGCTGCTAACCACTGATTGTAACTGCAATGTTCGCATTGATCCCAGACAAAAGCCAAAACCAAGTCACAAGCTTCTCAACACTGTCCGCACAATCTGCATAGAAAAAAGCCAGTCAACTACTCAAACCAAGCGAACACAAAACCTGTTCACAACAACCACCCGAGCTCACTTATTGTTAATTTTGTTGTACTGTTAATGTGACAGCGAGTCCTATTTATAGGCGCAGAGAAGAGTGTGATCACCGCCCTATCCAATAGGATCACCACCCTATCTCACGGCGAGCACCGAGTGTATCCGCACAATCGCAGATACAAAGTCAGTCTGCCTTATCACCGCAACTAGGAAGGATAGCCAGCTCGCCAAGGTTGCACCACCAAGGTCGGATAGAAATCCTTTTTTCATGTCGCCACAAGGCCAAGCCATCCCTAATGCGAACATAGCACCAACAGATACGAGGGATAATTTGCACAAACTGGCGAACTGCGCGGTTACCACCAAATTGCCCTAGAGCAAGATCAAGGCAAAAGGCTATGCTGATCTACCGAGCTCCAAACCAGTCCGTAATCTTGTACTCAGTGAACTATGCGGATAAACGACCTATCTGCTCATTCACCTCCAAGGAATAAGCCAACTGCAGAACCATTGGCCGACCTAGCTAGTCGCCAATCATGTTCGTATAGACCGCAAGGTCAGACCGCCCAGACCGCAAAAACTGTCCGCACAGACCACGTGAACAGTTCGCCCATGCAGCCAATTTCACTTCAAAAAATTCCACATCCCCAACTGCCAATAGCCGAACTTCAAATCCAACTTTGAATAGACAATCGATCCAACCAGCTATTCAATTAAATCATCGATTTGCAGAATCAGAAACTTGTTCTTTTTTATCAGCTTGTTCAGTTCACAATAGTCAATTCATATACACAAGCTTCCATCCTTTTTCACAAAGAGGATCGGTGTGCTCTAAGGTGACATACTTGGACTTATATAGCCTTGCTCTAGCAACTCCTACAACTAAACCTTCAACTCTGCCATATCCTTTGGCGCTGCTCGGTATGGTTAGCGTAACATAGGTTTTTCACCTGACACCAAATCAATAGTGAAGTCGATCTCTCCCTTAGGTGGAATCTTAGGGAGAACTTTAGGAAACACATCCGCAAACTCTGATACAATAAGAAGTTCACTCAAACTAGACTTGGAGAGCATACATCAGTACCTTGCTCGATCCTAGCTTACCCGCAAACTTAGTCTCTTGTTCTGATTTTGTTCCAGTGTGACTTACATTGAGTTGTAATCAATGCCATCACGCTGCCCCGAGAGCTATCCATGCTAAAGATCACATAAAACTCAAATATCAGCAGTACAGATGCTTCCAATCCAAAATCATGACTTCATATCCGCACCTTAACACAATAGGCTCTATCAGCATGCATCAAGCAACCAGTAGTCAACAATACATCCAATCTATCTATCAATATAAAAGAAGGAACTCTGATATGCAACACAAAGTCCTCAGACAAAAAGGAATGATAAGTGCATATATTGAATAGTGTTCTTGTCAGATAGTCCAAGATTTGGATAAAGCCTAATACAAACAAGTTCAGCAATGCATACAAGGTAGAAAGTATATAAATCAGTAAAGCATTATAATAAATTATACCTATTACCACATCGCTTTGTTTTATGGCCTCATGTTGGCCAAAATTATATATGTGGGGCTGCGCTTGGGATGCAGATGACTCCACTGCCTTTCCCTTTTCAACATAATATGCACCTGTCTTTTTCTCCACCTTTAGACGACTACTCCAACAATCATAAGCCAAATGTCCCACCTTACCACACGTGTAGCAAGCGAGCGGACTTCGCCATGTCTTCACATCGGAAATAGTAGAAGAAACTAGTCTCGCGAACCTATACTTCTTTTTCCACCTACTGTGGTACTCAGATTTTGTGGAATGCAACACCTTAATCTCTGGCTTCTTCATTGCAAAGTCATTCTTACGCTGCACGTGCTTTTTATATTATTCTAGGGATCAAGCTATATTGGCCAATGTCAGAAAACCATTCATCATCGGACCTGAGAGAAGCAACCTCAGATAATCACGCAGTCCTTCATAAAATTGATTGGTCTTCCACTCCTTGTCTACAATGTAAAGCTTACACACCTCCCCAACCTTGTAAACTCATACAAGTAGTCATCCACAGAACTCTCTCCCTAAGTTAACCTCTAGAATTTATTTTCCAATACAATCTGTTGTGTAAATGGAAGATACCTTGCTAGAAAATGCCTCGAGAACTCCTCCATCGAGATCTCAATAGATATCCTACCATCAAACTGGTGTAGCTCTAACTCATCTCACCATAGCCTCACCTCTCCCTCTAATAGTAAGGTAGCTATAGTGACTTTCTGCAACTCCTCTGTCTCCATTCCCATCATGGTTCTCTTAATGAGAGAGAGCCAAAATTCCGCTTGTGTTTGAGTTCTTATACCCGTGAACACAGGACGGTTGAAACTCATCATTTGCTACAATTGCTTTTTCGTTGCTCGCCTTGTGTCCACTGGCACAACAACCACTTGTCTCACTACCATAAACTCAACTATGCCAACCGGCTCCTAGGCCACCCCAAGGGTAGGAGGTTATACTTGCCCTCCTGGTTGCACATTGATTAATGCGAACACGGCTTTGGCAACAAATCTTATAGTTTCATTAGAAGGAGGAGGTGTAGGCACCTTTGCCTGTGCACTACTCTTTGTAGAATGGTGGGGTTCAGACTGCCCCGCACCGCTTCTAGTCGCCTATAATTGTGAAACACACAATTAAGCAACCAATAATATTACAAAGATCAATTATAGGAACACGCAGGTTCCTCAAACATGTGTATTTTCATTCCTAAGTTGACATTCATGGGTTCTTTCATGTTATGACAGTGATGCACATACTTGTGCTTATCACCCCTTAAATAATTTGACCACAAATTCGAATAAGGAAGACTAACACTAAAAAATGATACCAAATTATAACACTCGCATCTGTCACGAAGAATATAATAGAATGTCCGACCGGAGCCCATGCTATATACCATGAACAGTTAGTGGAGTTACGCATTCAAACCAAAATATACACGTATTCTAACTTAGAGTTGCATTCTAGAGGAAGTATTTAAAATTTACTTATAATCCACACAGGAACGTCCACTAATAACACCATAGGATTGATATTCAAAATACACAAAGTAATTTGGCCTTAAGGCCTTACAACTGTTCTCTTCACAATAATATATTACATGCATCGACACACATGCCAAACATACATGAAAATAGTAAAATATTCACCTTTGGGCCTTCGAGGGATGACATAGCTCAATAAGGCTTCATCTTGCTACTTCCTGCTCGGCTCTCCAGCAACTGCATAGGGACAATCAAACAAGTGGTGGTAAACAATGCAACTGTCAGCTTTAGCTGACCAAATTATAACGACCTCACCCCTCACTCAGGACGGTAGTGCTCCTTTCTTGTAGGTACACAACATGTATATATATAATGACATCAAAACATGTAATTTAGGCACAATTCACCACAGACGTTAGCATGCATGGGCACACGCCTCATGCACTTAGGGCACATTTTTGGTGTTCTATAATTTCCTAGTCCAACCACCGTACTTAGTGACGGATCAACATTTGTTTGAGCATTACTAGTCTTTTCGGACTGAAGCCTAAGACTCTCATTATGCCAACGATGAAAGTCAATTCCTTTTGCAATCTAGTACAAGAACGACATAACGCAGGTACAGATCATCTATTTCTTGTTTCTTAAATCTCCAAGCCAACACCGAAAGCCAAAGCAATCAAAGCAGAAGACAAGATGTGGGTAAGCCTCCCCTTTCCCTTAGCAAACTTACATAACCCCATTATGTTTCAAGTCTGATACTCATGACCACCAAAGATGGGCACTTTAAGCTCACAGCTCAATAATTCAAGGCTGGCACTCACGACCACCATAACTGGGCACTCCAGGCTCAACATCTTAACTTGACACCCTCCTTGTCCCCAGGACTTGGGCTTGCAATCATCATAATACAACTCACTGGGAGCTACCGCCAGTGGTAGCACTACCGCGGTGCGGTATGGGACAGAACATTATTTCTTCCCCAAAATTTGGGTGTTTTCCTGGAGACCACTCCAGTACTCTCACTGCAGCAACCTACACACCCCATGAATCTGTAAACTATACGTTTAATGATAGAGTCTTCTCCAACACACAAATAAAAGATAACAATCACCAATCCAGACCAACCTGTCTAGATGGGTTTCTCACAATATGCCTAATCTGTACTTTGATTCCGGATTCTATATGCAATATCTATCGGGGATATCATTGGAAATCCTTTCGCTCTCCACCAATTAGTGGGGGACTTCATGCAAAAATGCCAAATTAAGGACTTAACATGTATAAGAAGAACATCATTACCCTTATCGATCGCTTAGGAGCCATGAAATCACAACTGATCCAGATGGAAAAGACCGCAGCGCTTTCATCTCTGTGGATCTAGATTTGTCTCACAAATTTGATTGTAGGAACTCTTTCAGCAGCTCTTCAAATATCTGTCTCTAGCCCTCTTCTTCCTTTCTTATTTTCTTCTAAGAGAGAGAAAGAGATAGAGACTGAGAGAAAATGAGAAATATTTCTCATCTCAAGCTTTTAATATAAACTTGCTACCGTCATGAGATAACTAACTATAGTGGAGGAGTAGCTTAGGCGAAGATCTCACTACCGTCAAGCGGGACCTTCCAAAGATGCTGGTCTTTCAAATCAGCTTGATACCGCTAGCGCTAGCTCTACCTCTTGGCGGTAACCTCCAATGACCAACTTCCTGTTATTTTTAGGAAATTTGTGGCATTACACAGTCTCAAGGACTCAGCTCAAGATATTATAAGTATAAGGAATTGGGTGAGCCAAACAGATGAAGTGATCAGAGATGGAGTAGATTGTGTTGCATAATATGTGTACTCCACTCAGATACAGGCTATGGACATTGCAATTCAAAATAGAGATGACATTCTTACTAATCTAGACAATATATTCAAGAAAATGTCTAGTAGGTTTGAGTCTAACTCCCTTTATCTGAACAATAATATCATTAAAGAAGACATAAAAGGGGAGGAATTCAATATTGAGCATGCTCTAAGGGTTCTTTAGGGCACATGGATTGCTTTAAATTTGCCCATGCTAGATAAAAATAGACCTGGACATTTTGATTTTCCAGCATAAGAAAGAGATGATCAAGATGCACATCTTGCAGCAAGAAGAAAGTGTGAAGGCCTCCTTTTGTAGTTTAAACTACTATGGTAATTACAAGTTATTATTATGTAAATCATGTTTTAAAAGCTTTATTTTGACTTCCTTTTGTATATATTTTAATGCCACTAATGTTTTCTCTTTTCTTTACGGGTGTGCATGTTTTCAGCCTTTTCGTCGAGCTCAGCCAATTTCATCGAGCTCAGCCAATATCATCGAGCTCAACCAATTTCATTGAGCTCGCCAGATTTCTTCGACCTCAGAATTCTTCGACCTCAGCATTTTTTCGAACGCATCTTCTGCGTTCGACGAACGGTTCCTTCAGCCCCATTTCGTCGAGCTCGCCAGAATTCCTCTACCTCAGTGTTCGTCGACCTCCCCTCCACCTTTTACATTCGACGAACTTCGCCAATTTTTTCGAGCTCCACTTTCATTTTGCGTTCAACGAACGTCTCCAATTTTTCGAGCTCAGCCGTTCGTCGACCTCGCCTTCAGTTCAAATTCGTCGACCTCCCTTCCACTTTCTATGTTCAACGTTAGTCAATCTCCCCTCCACTTTCTACATTCGATGATTTTCCTCCGTTTGTCGACCTCGCCTTCAATTCAAATTCGTCGACCTCCTATCCACTTTCTGCATTTGACGTTTATCGACCTCGCCTTCAGTTCACAGTTCGTTGATCCCTCCCATCCACTGTCTGTGTTCGATGTTTTTCTCCTTTCATCGACCTCCCGTCCACCTTCTCTATTCTCCATTCGTCGAGCTCTCCCTCCTCCTCTGATTTCGTCGAGCCCTCTCTCCTTCTTTCGTCGAGCTTACCTGCTGCCAGAGGACATGTCCCGCTTTTTCACAAAAGCCTGATGCCGCCATAAATGCACGTCACCCATACCTAGGCAATCATCATTTCCTGCCATAATTCGTACCAAGGTCAACTCTCGTGCATGGCTGGATGCATGGTCATTTCTTGCTCCTTGAAGAATCTATAAATAGAGCCCCTCTCCTTTTGTAAAAAAATATAGAATTTTGGGAGAGGGGAAGTGTTGCCATTTTCAGTTCTTCCTTATTGTTCTTCCTCTCTCCTTTTCTAATTTCAGTTTTTCTTTTTTAGCTTTACTATTCTATAATTGTTCTTGAATTTCTTTAGTAATTTATCTTTAGTGTTAGCTTAGTTTTTTTTTATTTCCTATAAGTGTAATATCTTTTATTTCGAGTTGTAAGCTCTCTGTTTGATTTAATATAAAGTCTGTTTGCTCTAACTTGTCTCTATTTTGTTTCCATGCACTCCTACTCATCTCTCTTCCTCCACTTCAGCATGAGTAAATAATCCTCCTTGTACTCGATTTTGATTATCTGAGGTTCGAGTTGATTAAGTTATGATGCTCTAGTTTGTTTTTTCTTTGTAAGGTTGAGACCTTGATTTACTCTTGATTAATCATGTTTGGAGATATATCATCGATATATATTTTCCATCTTTGTTTCCACTCTTAGCTAGCCGAGATGCTCGTAGTCTGAAGTGAACACTCATGTTTAAAGAGAGTTGCACGCACCCCTCGAGAGAGGCAGACGTTAAATCTCCCGGATTGGAGTGAAATCCAATAGCGGGGTTCACAGCGTAAAGCGGGCTTTAGGCCTCCGATTTGGAAGAGAATTCGGTCGGACCTTTCTAAACACAGGTGGGCACGAATTTGAGAGAAGCATGTTCATGCTTTAGGAACCTCCACGGTCAAGGTCGTTCACCTTATTAAGTTAGAGTTTAATCACATTTTTAATCAACTTAGGCTGAGGTGATTCTCGATCGAGTGTTTTTCTTTCTCATTATTTAACCCCTCGTTTTAATCGCTAGTTGTGGCCTCTCTGATTAAGTGCAAGTGCTTTTCTTTATGCAAGTAGTCTCTTCTTGTAATTTAGTTAACAACCCTAAAATTTTCTTTGATAAGATTATAGTCTTCGTGTGAGTAAGATTACTCAACGGTTCCCGGATTTTTATACGGCACTTGTGTCCCCTAGCTACAATTCGATAGGTATACTTTGCCTAGTTAGATTGCTAGTTTGGTTTTATTCTCTTCACGATTAGCAGACACGAAGTTTTTGGCGTCGTTGCTGGGGAGCAACTCATGTTGATAATTCGAAAACACGAACCTATTACTTTTATCACTTCTCTTTCTCGCCCTCTTTCTTAAAAATTAAAACAATTCAAAAAAAATATTAACGCTCTTAATAGAAACCCGCTTCTTAATTTTTCTACACCACCTAACTCTCTCAAAAAGGGCAATGTGGCTTAAATACCACTATATTGTCAAGTACCTTGCGAACCCTTTATCAGGTAGCCCTTGAGAAGTTCAGAAGTTAAAATATTAAAAAAATCTATTTCAAAAAAAGTAACTCTTTTTCTTGTTTATTTTTCTCTTTCTTCATCTTCTCTTCTACTAGTGCATGACCCGCAGAAATCCGTCGGATTTTTTAGACCTGGACCATGAAATTAAGCGTACTCATCGGAGAAGATCGCGATTTCAAGGTCCTACTCTCCAACTATCGATTGAGGATTCCGAGTCTATTTCTACTACAAGAATGGAAGAGCCCATCGTAGAGGAAGCCCTGCATAGGCCTATGTCCTATTATGCACAGCCAAATCTAGAGGGTAGAGAATCAAGCATAGTTCGCTAATAATAAATTTGAACTTAAGTCTAGCATAATTCAAATGGTACAGCAGTATGTGCAATATAATGGACTTCAATATGAAGATTTGAACGTGCATATAGCTAGCTTTCTTGAGATTTGTGAAACCTTTAAAATCAATGGTGTTACAAATGATGCTATTAGGCTAAGACTCTTCCCTTTCTCCCTTAGAACTGAAAAACTTCTAGTGAAGTATTTTCTGCCAGCTAAAACTGCAAAACCTAGGAATGATATTTCTTTCTTTGGACAAATAGATTCTGAAACTTTGGATGAAACATGGGAAGATTTAAAGAACTCTTAATACGATTCCCCCATCACGCACGGTCTGTATTGTTACAGGTGCAGACGTTTTATAACGGGCTAAATCAAAGCACAAAGCAAATGATAGATACAGCTTTCGGTGGTACCTTAAACCACAAAACCATGGAAGCAGCTCTTGAACTTTTCGAGGACATGGCCATGAACACATATCAGTGGAATGTGCCTAGGTCCTGCCCGAACAAACCTACAGGTATCTTTGAAGTAGATAATGTCTCCCAGCTAGCTCTACAAGTGGAAGTATTAAGTAAAAAGATAACGGAGATGACTACTTCCTCCGGCCTCACGTATGAGAATCTACAACTCTTGCTCCCGATCAATTAGATTATGTTAATAATATGCCTAGAAAAGCTTTTCATAATTTTTCTACTGCTAATTTTCCTGCTCCGGGTTTCACTTTTCCGAATAGTTATAATCCCGCTTTACGAAACTACCCAAACTTTTCGTGGAGTAATCCCTCGAACGCAATATGCCCACCACCAAAAAAAGATTTTTCTGCACCACCACCACCTCCTCAAAATTTTACAAAACCTCCAAGTTTGGAGGAAATGTTTTCAAAATATATGAATGTTAATAACGCTACTATAAGAACCCTAGCCGGGACCGTTAAAAGTTTAGAGAATCAAGTAGGACAACTCGCAAAAATTATTTCTGAGCGACCCACTCGATCCTTTCCTTTCAACACCGAGCCCAATCCGAGAGAGCAAGTGAAAGCTATAACTCTTCGGAGTGGTAAGCAAGTTTATGGTATGGTTAGCGAAGAGCCTGAGGCAAGCTCCGCCCCGATTTTAAAAAATCAACCCTCCGTTGGGAAAAAATTTATCATTTAACCCCTTACTAGAGAAGAAGTTATCACCCCTCTCTCTATTGTAGAAAAATTTCTCATTCCACTACACATCTTTAAATATGATCCAACTCAACCATACCCTTCTGAACTTATTAAACAACGTCAGGATGATCAATACTCCCGCTTCCAAGATATATTTAAGCAAATATACGTAAATCTACCTTTCCATGGAGCAATCTCTCAGATGCCAAAGTACACTAAGTACCTTAAGGACCTCCTGACTAATAAAAAGAAGTTAGAAATCTTATCGCATGTCATACTAAATGTCGAGTGCTCTGCGGTCTTGACAAATGGTTTGCCAATGAAGATCAATGATCCGGGTAGTTTGTTTATACCTTGTGTCTTTGGTGATCTTTTTCTCAAGCATGCATTGGCCGACTTAGGTGCGAGTATCAACCTGATGCCCATCTCGTTATTCAAGAAGTTAGGAATTGGTAGCCTCAACCCCACACGCATGAGTATCTAGCTCGCTGATAGATAAGTTTAATACCCGTTAGGAGTCGTGGAGGATGTCTTAGTTAAAGTCGACAAATTCATCTTCCCGGTGGATTTCGTCATATTGGACATCAAAGAAGACGTTGGGGTTCCCTTGATCCTTGGCCGACTCTTCCTTGCCACCTCCCGAGCTAACATTGATGTAAGAAATGGTAAGCTCTTACTACGAGTAGGCGATGATGAAGTGACCTTCTCTATAACCTCCTCAATGAAGAATACCCTAGAGAATAATGACTCCTATTTTTTCTTAGATTCCTTAGGTGAAGAATCTTCCTACTGACTTTCTGAAAGTGAAAGTGAGATTTCTGATTTGTGTTCTTCCTCTACTCTTCCAATTGAATCTATGCAAGAAACGTCCATAACCACTAGCTCCACACCTTTAAATTTTCCGTATAAAGAAAAAGTTTATAATGACATTGTTTTTGAAAAAGAAAGAATTTCCAAAACATCGTATGAAGAACCCCCTGCCCTTGAATTAAAGGAACTACTCGAACATCATAGGTATGCCTTCTTAGAAAAGGACTCCAAGCTACCAGTGATAGTTTCGGCCTACCTGAATGAAGTCCATAAAGATAAGCTCCTACTAGTATTACATAAACTTTGCCGAGCTATTGCTTGGCAGATATCTGATATCAAGGGCATATGCCCATCTTTCTACACCCAAAAATACTAATGGAAGAAAATTCCCGTAATTCAATCCAACCTCAGCACCGTATAAATCAAAATATGAAAGAAGTTGTTAAGGGCGAGGTTATGAAACTCTTAGACGTGGGATTTATCTATCCTTTTTTAGATAGTAAGTGGGTTAGCCCTGTGCAGGTAGTGTAAAAAAAGATAGGGATAATTGTAGTTAGTAATGAGAATAATGATTTAATCACGACACGGACGGTGATAGGGTGGCGAATGTGTATTGAATATCGTAAGATAAACGATGCCACCCGCAAGGACCACTTCCCCTTGTCGTTCATCAATCAAATTTTAGATCGATTATCTAGCCATAGCTTTTACTGTTTTATTGATGGTCTCTCGGTGTATTTTCAAATCCCCATCTCTTCCGAGGACTAGGAGAAAACTACGTTTACTTGTCCCTTCAGCACCTTCGCTTACCGAATAATGCCGTTTGGATTATGCAATGCGCCATCTATATTCCAGCGATGTATGCTTGCTATCTTTGACAAGTACGTAGAAAGCATTATGGAGGTGTTTATGGATGATTTCTCCGTATTCGGCGATGCCTTTGATAGTTTCTTAGAAAACCTAAAAAAAGTCTTAGAAAGATGCAAAGAAACTAACCTTGCCCTAAATTGGGAAAAATGCCATTTTATGGTGAGGGAAGGGTTAGTTTTGGGTCATAAGATTTCTTCGAAAGGAATTGAAGTAGACATAGCTAAGATAGAAGTTATCGAGAAGCCTCCGCCGCCTACGAACGTCAAAGCTATAAGAAGTTTCCTAGGACACGCTGGTTTCTATCGCCGCTTCATAAAAGACTTCTCCAAAATCACCAAACCCCTTACTCAACTCTTAGAAAAAGACGCCCCATTTATTTTTGACGAACCTTGTTTATCTATCTTTGAATTAATAAAAGAAAAGTAAATTAATGCCCATATTATGATAGCTCCGGTGTGGGACCTTCCCTTTAAAATTATGTGTGATGCGAGTAGTTTCGCTGTGGGAGCCGTACTAGGACAATGAATACCTAAAAACTTCCACCCCATCTATTATTTAAGTAAAACACTTACATCAGCACAAGAGAATTATACCACAACCGAGAAGGAGCTCATAGCTGTTGTTTTCGCTTTTGATAAATTCCGTCCATATATTACGCTTTCAAAAATTATCGTTTTTACGGACCACTCGGCCCTCAAGTATCTTCTTGCTAAGACGGATGCCAAGCCACGCTTGATTCACTGGGTATTACTTCTCCAGAAGTTTGACTTAGAAATCCATGATAAGCAAGGAGCTGAGAATTAGGCCGCCGACCATCTATCATGATTAGATAATCCCTATATAAAAAAATTAGATGAAAAATATTTTAATGATTTCTTCCCCGATGAGAAGTTGCTTTTAATTAACACATCCCCTTCTTATTGGTTCGCACACATCGCCAACTATTTAGTGGCTCATGTACTCCCGAAATAGTTCTCCTCTCAGCAAAAGAAGAAATTATTTTCTGAGTTAAAGAACTATTTTTGGGATGACCCGCATCTTTTCCGAGTCTGTGCGAACCAAGTGATAAGGAGATGTGTTTCTTTCAAAGAAGGATTAGATATTTTAAAACATTTGCATGAAGTATCGACTGGTGGTCACTATCAAGTTGCTTGCACTGCTCACAAAGTGCTTTGTGCGGGTTTTTACTAGCATAGCCTTTTTAAAGACGCGCAAACTTTTGTGAGTAGGTGTGATAGTTACCAACGGTCGGGCAATATTTCTAATAAAAATGACATGCTGTAAAATTATTTCCTCGAGTACTAAGTTTTCGACCTCTGGGGAATTGATTTTGTTGGCCCCCTTCCTTCTAGCTTCGGGAATAAATACATTTAAGTTGCGGTAGATTATGTTTCACGATGTGCTGAAGCCCAAGCTCTTCCTGCTAACGAATCCCGAGTTGTAATTATGTTTTTGAAAAAAATTATTTTCTCGATTCGGTATGCCACGAGCCATCGTTAGCGATAATGGTTCACATTTTTGTAATGCGCAGTTTTCAAAAAAACCTTATTAAATATGGTGTTACGCATAAGCTTTCAACTGTCTACCACCCCCAAACTAACGGACAAGTCGAAGTAGTGAACAGAAAGATAAAAATAATTTTAGATAAGACTGTTTCCACCTCTAGAAAAACTGGTCAAACAAATTAGACGATGCTCTATGGGCCTACCGAACAGTGTACAAAACCTCCATCGGATGTACGTCATATCAAGTGATTTATTAAAAATCGTACCATTTACCCGTTGAATTAGAACATCGTGCTTTTTGGGCCTTAAGGTTTTTGAATTTTGATCCCCACTCTGTCGGCGACCTTAGAAAATTTCAACTTAATGAACTCAACGAGTGGCGCTCTTACGCATATGAAAATAACAATTTTTATAAAGAGCGGAGGAAGAATTTTCATGACAAGCACCTAAGGTACCCAAAAACCTTCAAGCCGGGCGACCAAGTTCTTTTATATAATTCGTGTTTACATTTATTTCTTGGCATGTTAAAGTCACGATGGTCTGGGCCATTTACTATTAAATAAGTTTTTCCGTATGCCACTGTTTTAATTTCACACCCTGATAAGGGTGAGTTCAAAGTGAATGGTCCGTGTCTTAAACTTTATTTCTGTGGTGATGATGTCAGTTCGAATAATGTTAAGTTTCTTCTGCATGAACTTTAACTAGCTTAAGAATTTTTATTTTTGTTTAAAACTTGAAATATTATTTTCGAAAATATTATTTTTGGACAATATTATTTTGATGCGTCGAGCTCAAACGACGTTTTAAACAAAGGGCGCTCTTGCGAGACAACCCAAGTTATTTTTTTGTTTTCTTTATTTTACACTTTTTTCCCCAGACGGCTCCGACAGCTGAAGCCTTTGCGATCGCCTGCTCCAACGCTGTTGAATCCATCATAAAGTCCAAAGAAGACATTTTATGAATATCCAAAGCACAAGCATGGGGGAGCGGGATCACGCAACCTTCCGCGACTCACAAATCCGGGGAAGTACCTGTTTTCTATTTTGTACTTTTATTTCTGTTTTAATTTTTCTCTTTCCTTCCCCTCTTTTCTCCATTGAGGGCTATGTCGGTTTTAAGCTTGGGGGGATTTCCTCCTTCTCTTATCTTTATTTTGTTTCCTTTAAAAAAATACAAATAAAAAAAATTAAATATCTTAAAAATCCAAAAAAAGAGAATATTTCAAAATAATTTTTTTTATTATGTTATTTGTTTTTACTTTAATAGTTTAAGAATTTTTTTGTATTTCATTAGTCCCCCCTTGCTTTTTTGTTTTGTTTTTCTCAAAATTTCTTATAACAACTCAGCTAATTATAATCTTTCTAATCGTTCTTTTTAATTATTTTTCACAAGTAAAATATTAGTCATGCTGTGTTCCTAATTCACGGTAGCATGTTATGTGAAACGTTTTTCTAAAACTTGTATTTTTATTATGGTTTTTGTTCTTTATTTTCTTTACTTTCTCGAAAATCTTTCATCCACTATTTTCCTTTTCGTTTTTGGATAATTTTTGTAATGTCAACTTTTGATTAGCGTAGTGGATGTGAATGCTCCAAGTCACTTATTATTTCTATTTTCAAGATAATTTCATTAGTCTTCCTTTATTATCTAGGATTTGCTTTTTGAAACTTTTCAGAGCTTATGTTTTAGAAAAATTTAAAAACATTAAAATGATTAAGGCCGTTTTTGTATTCGTTTGAGCCTTCTTGCCAACCTAAAATTTTTTATCCCTAGTTAGCCGCTTTTGAGCCTTTTTTCGATTTCAATTGATTAGTTCACTTATCAATTATCATTTCATTTTTCACCAAAGCCAAATTTTCAAACCTATCATATCATACTAACTTTTTCAGTTTCATAAAATTTCTGATTATGATAGGGTTGTTTTTGTGATATGTTTGGAAAACTTTTTGAAAAATATGCTCAAAAGAAGTGTTTACTTTTGTTTGACCAATTTCAAAATGAAACGAAAAATTATTTATGGCCTTTATTTTGAAAGAAGAAAGAAAAAAAAGAAGAAAAGAAAATGGAAAAGAAAAAGAAAGAAAAATATTTTATTTATGATGAAATTTTTGAAACTCTTTATTTTAGTTTAGTGTGATTTTTGAGCCTCCTTGTTTATCTTTGAATTACACTCCTAATCATAATCCTAAACCAAACATTTCGGTCCTAATAAGCCCTTTTGATTCATGTTTTTGAATTTTATTTTTTAGCTAAGTAAAGAAGAAAAGTAAATTAGTAAAGTTTTGGATTTAAATTTAGATTTTTGTTATTTGATTGATATAGTTATAATATGTCTCTTGGATCAAGTAACAACTCAATGTGTTTTTTCATTTTGTTGCTTTGCTTAAATTTATTTAAAGAATTTTGTTAAAATTTTGGATGATTTATTTTCGTTAGTAAAGTTTATAAATTGTTAAACCATGTTTAAGTAACTGTTTTAGGATTACATTTCACCTTCTCCCTACTTAGAATTTCGCATAGTACTTGTGTTAGCATAATTAGAAATTTCCTGATTAGTCACTTTTATATTAGCTAGTTTTTATATTTTTGTTTGAGGACAAGAAAAGCTTAAGCTTGGGGGAGTTTGATAATACGTTTTGTAGTTTAAACTACTAGGGTAATTGCAAGTTTTTATTATGTAAATCATGTTTTTAAAGCTTTATTTTGACCTCATTTTGTATATATTTTAATGTTACTAATGTTTTCTCTTTTCTTTGCGGGTTTGTAGGTTTTCAGCCATTTCGTCAAGCTCAGCCAATTTCATCGAGCTCAGCCAATGTCATTGAGCTCAGCCAATTTCATCGAGCTCGCCAGAATTCGTCGACCTCAGAATTCATTGACCTCAACATTTCGTCGAATGCATCTTCTGCGTTCCACGAACGGTTCCTTCAGCCCCAGCCCGCCGAGCTCGCCAGAATTCGTCGACCTCAGCGTTCGTCTACCTCCCCTCCACCTTCTGCGTTCGACGAACTTCGCCAATTTCGTCGAGCTTTGCCTTCTTTTTGCGTTCGACGAACGTCTCCAATTTCGTCGAGCTCAGCTGTTCGTCGACCTTGCCTTCAGTTCAATTTTGTCGACCTCCAGTCCACTTTATGCGTTCGACGTTCGTCAACCTCCCCTCCACATTCTGCGTTTGACAATTTTCTTCCATTCGTCGACCTCGCCTTCATTTTAAATTCGTCAACCTCCCGTCCACTTTCTGCGCTCGACGTTTGTCGACCTCGCCTTTAGTTCACAGTTCGTCGATCCCTCCCATCCACTTTCTGTGTACGACGTTTTCCTCCTTTCGTCGACCTCCCGTCGACCTTCTCTTTTCTCCGTTCGTCTAGCTATCCCTCCTTATCCTCTGATTTCATCGAGCCCACTCTCCTTCTTTCGTCGAGCTTACCAGCTGTCAGAGGACAAGTCCCGCTTTTTCACAAAAGCCTGCTGTCGCCATTAATATACCCGTACCGAGGCAATCATCATTTCCCTACAGAATTCATACCAAGGTCAACTCCCGTCCATGGCAAGATGAATGGGCATTTCCTGCTCCTTGAAGAATCTATAAATAGAGCCCCTCCCCATGTGTAAAAAAAATATAGAATTTTGGGAGAGGGGAAGTGCTATCATTTTCAGTTTTCCTTATTGTTCTTCCTCTCTCCTTTTCTCATTTCAGTTTTTCTTTTTTAGCTTTACTCTTCTGTAATAGTTCTTGAATTTCTTTAGTAATTTATCTTTAGTGTTAGCTTTATTTTTTTTTATTTCCTACAAGTGTAATATCCTTTATTTCAAGTTGTAAGCTCTCTGTTTGATTTAATATAAAGTCTGATTTCTTTTACTTGTCTCAATTTTGTTTCCATGCACTCCTACTCATCTCTCTTCCTCTAGTTCACCATGAGTAAATAATCCTTTTTGTACTCGATCTTGATGATCTGATGTTCGAGTTGTTTAAGTTATGATGCACTAGTTTGCTTTTTCTTTGTAAGGTTTAGACCTTGATTTACTCTTGATTAATCGTGTTTGGAGATATATCATCGATATATATTTTCCATCTTAATTTCTACTCTTAGCTAGCCGAGAGGCTCGTAGTTTGGAGTGAACACTGAAGAGTAAAGAGAGTTGCACACACCCCTTGAGAGAGGCAGACGTTAAATCTCCCGGATTGGAGTGAAATCCAATAGCGGGTTCACAGCGTAAAGCGATCTTTAGGCCTCCGATTTGTATGAGAGTTCTGTCGAACCTTCCTAAACTCAGGTGGGCATGACTTAGAGAGAAGCGTGTTCATGCTTTAGGAACCTCCGCGGTCAAGGTCCATTGCCTTATTAAGTTAGAGTTTATTATCACATTTTTGATCAACTTAGGCCGTGGTGATTCTCGATCGAGTGATTTTCTTTCTCATTATTTAACCCATCGTTTTAATCGCTAGTTGTGGCCTTCCTAATTAAGTGCAAGTGCTTTTCTTTATGCAAGTAGTCTCTTCTTTTAATTTAGTTAAGAACCCTAAAAGTTTCTTCGATAAGATAATAGTCTTCGTGTGAGTAAGATTACTCAACGGTTCTCGTATTTTCATACGACACTTGTGTCCCCTAGCTATAATTTGATAGGTATAATTGCCTAGTTGGATTGCTAGTTCGGTTTTATTCTCTTCACGATTAGCAGACACCAAGTGCCTGTGTTGACAACATTTAACTATTATATCTTTTGTCAAATATTAATTTATTTGGTTAATGTTCCTTAGCATTGTTGGGCGTTCTGCCTTCTTCAAACAAGGGGTGATTGTTGGGAATATTTCCCTCAATATTCCAAGATTTGAAGAGGCATCACATCTAATACAAAGAGCATATTATATTTGATAACATATCTACTTATGTGTATGAAGGACAATTAGTATTGTCTCTAAAATAAGTTTAGAGAAAAGATGGATTATATCATGGAGATGGTATACACGTGTCAATTGTATCGTTGATATATCGCTGAAAAGGTGTATCAGAGGTCAATGTATTGTTGACATACTGCTGAGAAAAAATCCATGTCTCAGCATTACCGTGGAGAAGTCACTAAAAGTCGTATAACTCAGCACCAAGACAAATACCACTGAGAATGAAGTTGCTACTCAATGATGCCATGGAGAAGTTGCTGAAAGCTGCAGAACTCAGCGCCAAGGCAGATATCACTAAGAATGAAGTTTCCAATCAGCGGTACAATGGATTATATTCAAAATGTTACCATTATCTTAGCGAAAGTCAATTTTGGCGCTGACGCCGAAAGTAGGGATAAGATATTCTATTCTTGTCCATGCTTTGACAAGACGTATTCCCAAGCTCGTTGTAGTGTGTCAAAGACTATAAAGATGAAGTTCCAGGTCAATGGAACAGTGTCGTTGCTCAAATCATGAAAACTAAGACGTCACACTGTGTCTTGGAGAAAGAAAGGAAGTTCTTGCTGAAAGCCTTCATAAGAGTAAGGAGAGTCTGCATCAGACTCAACACAGTTCTTCTTCGAACTACTACAAGAAGAATATCAAGGTGGAGAAAGCTCTAACCTATGCAACCTCAAGATCACATTGTTCAGGGACCTGCTCCATATCTAGTCATCAAAGCTAGAAGAACATAAGTGCTAAAGATTCAAGATCTTTTCTTCTTAGAATTCTATTGTAGTACTTAAATTACATTTTCTATAGGCCTTTGTGCCTGAGCTATAGTCCCGTTGTGCCTTAGTTGTCGGGATATGCTCGCAACCTGAGGGTTAGGATTTTTGGGTAAATCTGAGGTAGGACTTAGGATAAGATTGAGGTAGGAAACCTGGCGGATTGAGCTGTAGGAGTTGGACCACTCTGAGTGGTCGGGCATGTGTGCCTAAGGTATGACTTCTTAGTCAGTATGAGATAGGATCTGGGATAGATCTGAGAGATCTTAAGGGATCTGAGGTATAAGCACATGGAGCTGAGTTTTTGAGGAGATTGCCTATTCTAGCTTATTACTTGATATGTGTAGAGGGAAAGTGGATGTACACAGACCTTAGGTAACCACTATAAATCAATGTGTGCGTGTCTTATATTTGATTTTCTATTACCAATCTGTTTAATATGAAAATAATATGTGAAAAGTGCAAGCAACCTATTCACTCCCCTCTACGTGAGTTAGACTACCACTAACAACAAACTATCTTTTTTTGAATGCAAAATTTTTTATTTATGGGGAATAGATTTTGTAGGACAATTACATCTTCATTTAATAATAAATATTGAAAGTTATTTAGAGTAGTAGACTAAATCACCTAGAGGGGGGTGAATAGGTTGATGGTCACTTTATTTTTTTCTTAGTTATTTTAGGTTTAACTACACAATCACAGATAACAACAAGATATTTATAGTGGTTCCCCAAGGTATGGGTACTTCCACTCTCCCCCCCATCTTTCTAACAGTGTGTTAGACAAGGCAATCTTCTTTAAACACGGCTCAAAGAGTTTACAACCTATATCCCTTATGATCTGTCAGGCTTCCTCCAAGCTCTACATCAGGCCACAACTCTACACACTAAGAGTAATATTTACTCCTAAAGCTCATTGACCCTCCAGATCACCGACCTCATGCTTATCATGAAGCCCTACAACTCAGGCTAGGAGGATTGCCTGACACTCAGAGATAATAAATCTCCTACCTTATATCTTAACCAAGATCCTACCTCAGGAACACATGCCCTACCTCAGATCCTCAACAAGATCCTACACCTCAGCCTTTAAAGTTTAGGCTTATAACTCAGATCACTGATAATCCTACAAAAGGAAGAAATAATTGATGTTTATTGACTCTAGAGAAATGGTTCTCTGAGCCTTCTTTCTGAATTGAGTAAACTCATCCCTAACTTCTTCACAACACCAAGATAGTTATTCTTTAGGATGTTTTTGCTTGTACTGAGAAGACAACTACAGAGCACTGTTTCTATAACATCCCATTTCCGGCTAGACCCATAGGAGTCGGTTGGTCGTGACAGAAACCTAGGAAGCCCAAAAATTGAAATAAATCGACCGAGATTTCGGGTCACGGGTTGGTCATGCCCGTGACCGACCCGTCACGCCCGTGACCTAGGGCATGACCACCCTTCGACGACCGTCGATCTCAGTTCGACGATCGTCGACCTCAGAATTTGTCATTTGGCATGTCACGCCCGTGACCTAGGTGTCACGCCCGTGACCAAGGGCGTGACCCCCCCTTCGGTGATCGTTGATCTCAGCGCGACGATCGCCGAGCGCGGAATTTGCCTCATGACCCTGTCACGCCCGTGACCAAGGTGTCACGCCCGTGACCTAGGGCGACCACCCTTCGACGACCGTCGATCTCAGTTCGACGATCGTCGACCTCAGAATTTGCCATTCGGGCATGTCACGCCCGTGACCAAGGTATCACGCCCGTGACCTAGGGCGTGACCACCCTTCGACGACCGTCGATCTCAGTTCGATGATCCTCGACCCCAGAATTGGCCACCCGGGCCTGTCACGCCCGTGATATTGACCGAAACGACGGTTTAGGCCCGAAATTATTCTAACACGCGTGGTAATAAATGCTGGTGTGGGAGGTTACACCAGGAGTAATTACGGGTCGTTATTCCTTCTGTAATTATATAATAAAGGAAGAAGTGTTGGTCCAATAGGAATAGCCACCTGGCAAACACCTATTCATCTTCCACCATTTCTTATCCCTTCACTGTAACCGAAAGGTTATTAAGAGGAGCCTTCATGACCATTTAGGCTTTACCCTTTCACCTCCCCACTTGCTGACTTATAAAAGACCCCTTAGAGCAAGATGAGAAGGTTACACTCTTGACCAAACGGACTCAGATCTTTGTACCTTGCTGCAGGAGAAGTTCAGCAACGCCACCACCGCGCCAAATAGCGAACAAGGTCCTCCTCTGCTTCTTCTTTCATGGGTAGATCTTAGGATTCTTAGAAAGGAAGTTCGTGCTAAACGGAGCCGGACCTATCTCCCATTTTCATGGAAAACCATGAAAAATGTATTTTCGAGTTCGCCGGAAACCGCCACCTCCGGCGGCCAAACCACCGCCGACCGCTAGCCATCGCCTCAACGGAGGTGGTGGTGGTGGTGGCTGGCCAGGGAAGTGACCGGGCGACCGGTGACGGATCGCGAAAGAGCTATAAGAACTAAGAGTTTCTGTGTTCTGGTTTTCGGGTTATGTAGAAGATGAACAGTAAAAGCTGTTTATAATATATAATTTATGTAAATAATTTATAAGGAATATATACTTAGATTAGCATATTTTGATGTTGCAAAACGAGGCAATTATAAGACGTTTTAGGAAAAATGACCAGTCACGAAAGTTGTAGCCCTTTGAGTCTAGTTTAATTTATAATTAATTTCAACTCGTTTGGGCAAGCGGTTTGACCGCAGAACCCGTTTTAGTGGAGGCTGTACATAGAGTTGGGTAGAAATTAAAATGGATGCCCACTCTTCGTCCCTTGTCCAAATGACCTGAAATTTGGGCAGGGGGTTAACCTTAGCTATGCCTAAAGGCAGACCAAATATGGGAATTTTTGGAGATACTTTGCCTAAAGTTTTTGTTTTAATTTAATTAAGTTAGAGAAATTTATTTAAGTGCTCAAATGACCTCCAAACCCTCCCAAAATTTTGGTGAGTGGTCCTGGCTATAAAACCTAGATCTGTACAAAATTCCAACTGGTTTAGAGGTGTTTTGGGTAGGAAATCTTCTATCCTTAACTGGGCATTAGTGGGACATCTTTTAGTAAAAAGTGCACTAAGAGTTTGGAAAGGTCAAGTCACCTCTACTGAGGCTGATATCTTGACCACTGACTTGTAAGGGTTATTATAACCCACTTGGAGAAAATGGTGTGGTTTAGGGTTGGTTTACCCTAGGATCCAAACTCAAACCCTAGATGGAGGGTTTTGAGGGTTGTGAAGGATATGGGGGCAATTGCTCTTGTATTACCTTGAAACTCTGTAGAGTTGACAAAGGCCTGATAAGAATCGTCTGGATGGAATCTTGGAGAATTTGGAGACAAGTAGATACCTTAAAACCCTAACCTTAGTTTTAAGGTAAAATATCAAATAGGTAAAACCAGTCACTAAACCTTACTTAAAAGCTATGAAATTCGGGTAGAGTGAGTTCTGGATTAGTTAGAACTTATAGTAATTTTTCTGGAATTTCATGTTTATTATTGCTAGCACTTCATTTGTAAAGCTTGCTATGGCCTTAAATGATGTTTTAATTGTTTAGAAATTTCTGTTCATTGAAACCTCATGAAATCTTCGAAGTAAATGTTTTAGGTTAGAATAGTTGCCCCTGAATTTTTGTATGCTTTTTAGTTGAGTAATTCTAGTACCTCATTCACAAATGTTAGAAAGGGGTTTTATGGTTTAAAAATTAATTATGGATGATATACTTGTTGGAAAATTATGAAACCTGGCCAATGTTATTTTGAATGTCTATCTGCTTAGTATAATTAATTTACAATTTTTGGATGGATATTTTCTATACTTGATTCATAAATAACAAAAGATAGAGATTATTTCTAAAATAGTTTTTGTGCCCTTTTGATGATAGAAAAGTTGTGATACTTTGGATTTACCATATTGGGATAACATAATATTTATAGTAATATTTCTGGACATCTTGCATGATTACTTAGGGTAGTTCATGTTCAAACCAGTAACCCTTGGGTCTTTCGAGGAAATTAATTAAACATCAGATAAATTAGGAAAATTACCACTTTCTGGATTTAGGCTAGTTATATCATGATAAGTCTCCAGTAAATAATTTAGGGCATTTGGATGAGTATTGGATCATTGCATAGCCGGTTCGACATATAGTCTAGGTCGGTCTGCATATAACAAATTTGTGAAATGCAATATGACATGATCTGAGGAAGTCATTGGAGTTAATCATTTTGTATGGGTGGACAATTGTGGATGATATCACGATAGGATGATATGAAGAGTAGAGAGAAGTGGTGATAGCTAGAGTTAAGGGGTGCTCGGGTTCGACGAAAGATCGTCTTCCCCGAAGAGTGGAAGGTTTAAAATCACCCTAGGATAGTCAATCGTAATATTAGAAGGGAATCGGGTTAAGGGAGATCAACCAATAACAATAAGTGCCTTTTGAAAGGGAACTTCGGGCCGTAATGCCGCCGTCTTGGTTCCTAGTGCCCCTTGAGAGCCCTTCACGGGGAATACCGGGGGCAGTCCTGGCCTAACGTAAACTGTAATAACAAACCGATAAGAGTAACTTAGTAACTACGGCTGCACCCTTCACAAACACTGTTGGCACAGGAAGATGGATGAGAGCTTCGGCTCGGTTGGTTAAGAGACGGACGGGATGGTCCAGGGAGCTTCAGCTCGGTTGGTTTGGAGACGGACGTTTTGGTCCGGGGAGCTTCGACTCAGCTTTTGTGTGTTTACGATTAAACTTGCATGTGCATAAAAAGGAATGAAAATTAAGGTGGTGGGTCTTCGGTATTGGAGGGTCGATGCACCGACGCCAATACGCTGACTCGACAAGTGTGGTTAGCACTTTGCCAACAGAAGTCCGGTGCGCCAGCCGGAAAAAGTACGCAGGCGTCCGCTTAGTGCACCAAGCGTTGAGGCGTACGATAGGTCTGACCGGTAGTGCTTTACTGGTTTAGAGGTGGGCGAGGCCCAACCCACCGCTTCCGTCTGCCACTACGGAGGTATCCTGGGAGGTAACGACTCCGAAAGGGGGAACTAAAGGTCTGTGTGCACAAAGTCGGGTGTGTGAGTTGCACTTGCATGTTTTATCATGCCCACTTGCATGTCATATCATAATCGATTCATTTAACCCTGACACCTAAAGTATAAGTGGTATGGGACGCTTATACGTTAGGACCTTCAAAACGACCCCTTGGTCGATAAGCTTGTGTGGGCAAGTTTATAAATCAAAGGTTAATTTCAATATATATATACATGCGGTTGTTTGATAACCAACACCCCAACGTATAAGTGGTATGGGACACTCTATACGATGGGAGCCTTGCAGAAGATCCCTTGGCTTATGCGCTTTTGCACATAAGTTAAGGTTACCTTTCTTACTTTCTGTTTCTGTCATATTATTATAGAATTGCTAGATGAGTTCCGCTGCCATTTGTTTCTTGATTAAATCTCCACCTTCATGTCCTTTCCTTTCTTCCTCTCCGCTCGGTACTTAGGAGCCATGGGGGAAGGGGTAGGGGATGATAGGGCTTAGTCTTTATGACTAACGGTTTTCGAACCGCATCATTTAGGGGATCGTGGAGCCCAGCATGGAGGAGCGGCCCCAGAGACCGGTGCGCTTGGAGATGGGGCAGTCTAGCTCCGGAGTTCATACAGCCGGGACCGTGAGTCTCGACCCTGAGTAGTTTCTGTTTTAGCTTCCGCATGAGAGATTGTAGTGAGGACATGATGTATCGGGCATAAGCCCGCATTTATAGTACTCTGATTATTGTTATTCTGTGGACACTCCCTTCGTGGAGATTTTATTTTATATATGTGATTTACTTTCAGTGGACTTGCTCTTACTTCAATTATTGTGTTACCTTTCTGTGATCGAATTGGCCGGCAGAATCAGCGCCTTGTGGTGATGACCCTTCAGGACGTGAAGGTGTCACCGCAAAGCGGCGACTCTGGGCCTAAGACTCCGGGTTTTAAAAAGAAAAAAAAGGGGGTCTTACAAGTGGTATCAGAGGAAAACATCGATCAGAAGAAAGTAGCAGTCCACAAACCCTGGGTCACCCCCGCGCGAGTTTAGTTTGGGGACAAACTAAGCAGCGGAAGCAGTGGTGTGCCCATATGGGGATCACATATAAATTGTCCACCTTTATGTAATATTTGAACGTTTTTTCAGTATGTGTTTTTGTTACGCAGCCTCCAGCACAGCCTACGCCACAAGGTGGAGTTCAACAGGCTCAGGATGTTGCACCACCCCCACCGGTCCCCACTCCTTTCCTTCAGTTAGACATGGGACAGACTCTGACTGCCATCCTAGAGGCTTTCAGAGCCCAGCAGGTTCCGGTCCCACAGCCAAATCCGAGGACCAACTGGCTGAGCATCTTCCGGGGTCTTTCTCCCCCGTCCTATTTGGGGACAGAGTCGGCAGTTCGGACGGAAGAGTGGCTGGATATCATGTACGAGATGCTGACCGGGATACGGTGTCCCTGGGAGGAGAGGGTGGCTCTGGTTGTCTCTTGCCTGGAGTCCCATGCAAAGAGGTGGTGGAATACGCTGTTGGACACGACATTTGCCGATAGGGAGGTTGTGGAGGTTACCTGGGAGGAGTTCAGGGCCGCACTGCTGGAGCATTTCGTTCCGCAGTCGGCCAGAGATGATTTGGAGGAGCGGTTCTTACAGCTGAAGCAGGGCACCCGGACCGTGGTGGAGTACCATCGAGAGTTCGACCATCTGGCCCGATACGCAGATTCCTACCAGCTGGACGAAGCAGGGTATATCAGGAGGTTCTATAAGGGCCTGCGGGAGCACTTGAGGGAGGCTCTGTTGTTTGTATCTGACAGGCCCATCTCCCGGATTTTGGAGATGGCAAAAAGGATTGAGGCAGATTGGCACGCCACCCGGGGCCGGAAACGACCAGCAGAGGATCAGGGACGGAGAGGTAGAAATGACCAGCGGCGAGGTGCTGTACCAGAGGGGAGGAGGACAGAGGACCAGCCTCGTCAGGACGTGAGGCAGGAGCCGAGGGAACAGGTGATATTGGCCCCTCCACCTCTTCGGATGCAGGAGATGCCGAGACCCGGGGGAATGGCGTATCCCCCACCAGAGTGCTTCCTTTGTCATCAGATTGGGCACATTCGGAGGAACTGCCCCATGAGGGGGGCACCACCTCCAGCACCACAGGGCGGCCCACCAGCTCAGCATTACGGAGGCCGAGGACGCGGCCGCGGTCGAGGATACCAGGAGGGTGACCGTAGACAGGGAAGAGAGAAGGTATATGCTTTGGACCTTGCGCAGCCTCGGAATCCGGAGCAGGTCATAGTAGGTACGCCGCAATGCTTCTTTATTTTCATAGAATTTCCCTTTAAATGGTTAAAACTTTGAATCGCACTAGATAGATTAGCAAGGAAAGTAAAACTCACTATAGAACCCTAAGACATCTAATCACCCCAGGTATAGTCTTCATCAGTGACAAGCCGGCCCGCACGCTGTTTGATACTGGAGCTACTCACTCCTTTGTGTCGGAGACGTTCGTAGAAGGACTAGAAGGCGTGGAGCGATTCACAGGCTCGAGGATGAGGGTGCGACTACCGGATGGATCTGAGCTCCTTACCACGGATCACTGCAATATGGAGGCAGAAATTGGTGGAAAGGCATTCGAGGCTCCAGCGACGATTTTGAAGCTGACGGACTACGACCTGATCCTGGGCATGGTATGGCTGTACTGGAACCATGCCCAGATTGACTGCCAGGCAAAGAGGATCACCGTGAGACACGGGGACTCTTTCATTGTCATAGAAGGTATAAGATCTGCCTCTCGTATACCCTTATCTTCGGTACAGGCCGTTAAGGCCCATCTGCAGGGAGAGGAGGTCTATCAGATTCTTTTTGAGATGGCGGAAGTTAAGGAGTCAGTGACAGACATTCCGATGGTGCGAGATTTCACTGACATATTTCCAGAGAAATTGCCAGGACTACCTCCACACTGAGAGCAGGACTTTCAGATACAGCTTGTGCCGGGGGCCAAGCCGGCATCTAGGGCCCCTTATCGGATGGCCCCGAAGGAGTTTGCAGAGTTTCGGACTCAGTTGCAGGAATTGGTTGAGGCAAGATTTGTTAGACCGAGTTCCTCGCCATAGGGAGCCCCGGTCCTATTCGTGAAGAAGAAGGATGAGACACTTTGCCTGTGTATCGATTATCGAGCACTAAACAGGCTGACCGTCCGGAATACCTACCCACTCCCATGGATAGACGAATTGTTCGACCAGCTGGAGGGAGCCCATTATTTCTCGAAGCTGGACTTGAGGTCAGGATACTACCAGCTATGGATCCAGGAGGAGGATATCCCGAAGACGGCCTTCAGTAGGAGATATGGCTTGTATGAGTTCACCGTGATGCCCTTCGGGCTCACGAATGCTCCTTCAGCGTTCATGAGTCTCATGAACCGAGTTTTCGAGGCCTACCTGGATGTGTTCATCATAGTATTCATAGACGACATCCTGATCTACTCTAGGACGGAGGAGGAGCACACTCGGCATCTGACACTGACTTTGGAAAGGTTGCGGGGGCATCGCCTTTATGCGAAATTCAGCAAGTGTCAGTTTTGGTTGAAGGAGGTGGCTTTCCTAGGCCACATTATCAGCGGAGCCGGGTTGGCGGTGGATCCGGCAAAGATTCAGGCAGTCTGTGATTGGTCGCAGTTAAAGACAGCCACCGATGTACGAAGTTTCTTGGGACTTGTCGGGTATTACCAGAAGTTCGTGGAGGGGTTCTCTCAAATTGCCCTCCCACTCACGTCTTTGACGAAGAAGGAGGCACCTTTCGTTTGGACCCCGCAGTGCCAGGCAGCTTTCTAGGAGCTGAAGGACCGACTCATCTCAGCCCCTATTCTGGCCCTTCCATCTGGAAAGGAAGGATTCTAGGTGTATACCGACGCATCATACCAGGGCATGGGAGCAGTGCTGATGCAGAACGGACACGTCATAGCATATGCCTCCCGCCAGCTGAAGACCCATGAGAAGAACTACCCAGTGCACGACCTTGAGATGGGAGTGGTCGTTTTTGCTCTAACGGTCTAGCGCCATTATCTTTATGGAGTCCACTGCGACATCTACTCCGACCACAAGAACCTGAAATACGTGGACACACAGAAGGAGCTGAATATCAGGCAGAGGCACTGGGTGGAGTTCTTAGCAGATTATCAGTATGAGATGCACTACCATCCATGGAAGGCAAACGTGGTGGCCGACGCGTTGAGCCGGAGAGCTGCCACTTCCGAAGCTGGGCCCCAGGTTATGTCCATGGAGCTAGTACGGTCATTCAGAGATATGCAGATATCCCTAGTGTCCGAGGATGATCCAGAGCTGTATAGGGAGTATCTGACATCGATGGTGGCCATAGACGATATTCGGGATCGCATTCGGGACGGACAGAGGATAGATGCGTGGGCAGAGCCGATTTTCCGAGCCTTGGAGGAGGGTTCGACAGGAGATTATTCCCTGAGAGATGGACTGCTACATTTCAGAGGCAGAGTATATATACCCACAGGAGGCCAGATCCGAGAGGATATTATGACGGAGGCGCATTGCAGCCGGTACTCTGTGCACCCGGGGATCACAAAGATGACCGCTGATCTGAAGAAGATGATGTTTTGGCCAGGCATGAAGAAGGACATTACGTACTTCGTAACCCATTGTGAGGTGTGTCAGTTGGTGAAGGCGGAGTGCAGGAACCCCGCAGGATTGTTGCAGCCACTCCCGGTGCCGGAGTGGAAGTTTGACGATATAGCTATGGATTTTATACATGGTCTTCCCCGTTCTCGGACGGGGAACGACTCGATCTGGGTGATTGTTGATCGGTAGACGAAGGTGGCCCGCTTTATACCAATCAGGAAAGATGACTCAGTGGGAGTGCTGGTACGGAAGTTCGTGGAGCAGTATATCCGATATCATGGCGTGCCCCGGACGATAGTGTCGGACCGTGATGGACGGTTTACATCCAGGGAGTGGCGGTCAGTGCAGGCATATTTGGGCACCCGATTGACTTTTAGCACGGCCTTCCACCCTCAGACGGACGGGCAGACAGAGCGCACCAACCGGACCTTGGAGGATTTACTACGATTGTGTATACTGGACCGAGGGGAGCCGTGGGAGAAGATGTTACCGTTGGTCGAGTTCTCCTATAACAATAGCTACCAGTCCAGCATCAGGATGGAGCCTTATGAAGCCTTGTATGGAAGAAAATGTAGGACCCCTCTTTCTTGGGTTCAAGACAAGGACCCGAAGGTGTTGGGATCGGATTTTGTTGAAGACACCGAGGCACAGGTGAGACTGATCAGAGATAGGATGTTGGATGCGCAGAGCAGATAAGCTAAGTACTATGACGCCCGACATCGTCAGGTGGAGTTTCAGGTAGGGGACCGAGTGTTCTTGAAGATCCGGCCCATGCACGGAGTCTCACGAGTGCGCGGTCGGAGGATGAAGCTCAGCCCTAGGTATATGGGCCCTTACCGGATCCTGGAGTGGATTGGACCCCTAGCCTACAGGCTAGAGTTGCCACCAGAGCTGGCAGTTTTACACGACGTCTTCCACATTTCTTCACTAAGAAGAGCTCTACTATGCCCGGAGCAGCAGATTTTGACCACCGAAGGGCCGGTAGCTTCAGACTGATCTGTTCACTTGGAGCCGGTCCGGATCGACGACAAAGGAGTACGGATCTTGTGCCGCAAGAAGATCCCCTTAGTCAAGGTTCTGTGGAGAAACCACGGTCAGGAGGAGCACACCTGGAAACCGCAGGACCTGATGAGGCAAAAATACCTGGAGTGGTTCAGTCAGATATACCTCACCACCTCTTGGTATACTATAAATTACCTTCTTGTACAAAACCGGTAAGATTAGATAAGGAAAATTGAGAACCTAGGCATGCGCAGGAAAGTAGGGGCTAATCTTTTGTTTATTGGGGAGATTGTCTTCGTTTATCAAACAAGTAGTCGCTTGAACCCAATAGAAAAATCGTATGGGATGTTACAAGTTTAATTTATTCCGATAGAAATCCCCGTAGGCTCAACCTCAATTTCGGGGACGAAATTTTTGTTTTGTTTATTGGGATTTGTAACATCCCATTTCCGGCTAGACCCCTAGGAGTCGGTTGGTCATGACAGAACCCTAGGAAGCCCAAAAATTGAAATAAATCGACCGAGATTTCGGGTCACGGGTTGGTCACGCCCGTGACCGACCCGTCACGCCCGTGACCTAGGGCGTGACCACCCATCTATGACCGTCGATCTCAGTTAGACGATCGTCGACCTCAGAATTTGCCATTCGGCATGTCACGCCCGTGACCCAGGTGTCACGCCCGTGACCAAGGGCGTGACCCCCCCCCCCTTCGGTGATCGTTGATCTCAGCGCGACGATCACTGAGCGCGGAATTTGCCTCATGACCCTGTCACGCCCGTGACCAAGGTGTCACGCCCGTGACCTAGGGCGTGACCACCCTTCGACGACCGTCGAACTCAGTTCGACGATCGTCGACCTCAGAATTTGCCATTCGGGCATGTCACGCCCGTGACCAAGGTGTCACGCCCGTGACCTAGGGCGTGACCACCCTTCGATGACCGTTGATCTCAGTTCGACGATCGTCGACCCCATAATTGGCCACCCAGGCCTATCACGCCCGTGACCTATGTGTCACGCCCGTGACATTGACCGAAACGACGGTTTAGGCCTGAAATTATTCTAATACGCGTGGTAATAAATGCTGATGTGGGAGGTTACACCAGGAGTAATTACGGGCCGTTTTTCCTTCTGTAATTATATAATAAAGGAAGAAGTGTTGGTCCAATAGGAATAGCCACCTGGCAAACACTTATTCATCTTCCACCGTTTCTTATCCCTTCACTGTAACCGAAAGGTTATTAAGAGGAGCCTTCATGACCATTAAGGCTTTACCCTTTCACCTTCCCACTTGCTGACTTATAAAAGACCCCTTAGAGCAAGATGAGAAGGTTACACTCTTGACCAAACGGACTCAGATCTTTGTACCTTGCTGCAGGAGAAGTTCAGCAACGCCACCACCGCGCCATGGCACCCCGTCGTTCATCTCGCCTCCAAACTGCGAACAAGGTCCTTCTCTGCTTCTTCTTTCATGGGTAGATCTTAGGATTCTTAGAAAGGAAGTTCGTGCTCAACGGAGCCGGACCTATCTCCCGTTTTCATGGAAAACCATGAAAAATGTATTTTCGAGTTCGCCGGAAACTGCCACCTCCGGCGGCCAAACCACCACCGACTGCTAGCCATCACCTCAACGGAGGTGGTGGTGGTGGTGGCTGGCCAGGGAAGTGACCGGGCGACCGGTGACGGATCGCAAAAGAGCTACAAGAAATAAGAGTTTCTGTGTTCTGGTTTTCGGGTTCTGTAGAAGATGAACAGTAAAAGCTGTTTATAATATATAAATTATGTAAATAATTTATAAGGAATATATACTTAGATGAGCACATTTTGATGCTGCAAAACGAGGTACTTAGAGACCGTTTTAGGAAAAATGACGAGTCACGAAAGTTGTAGCCCTTTGAGTCTAGCTTAATTTAAAATTGATTTCAACTCGTTTGGGTAAGCGGTTTGACCGCAGAATCCGTTTTAGTGGAGGCTGTACCTAGAGTTGGGTAGAAATTAAAATGGATAACCACTCTTCGTCCCTTGTCCAAATGACCTGAAATTTTGGCAGGGGGTTAACCTTAGCAATACCTAAAGGCAGACCAAATATGGGAATTTTTGGAGATACTTTGCCTAAAGTTTTTGTTTTAATTTAATTAAGTTAGAGAAATTTATTTAAGTGGTCAAATGACCTCCAAACCCTCCCAAATTTTGGTGAGTGGTCCCTGGATATAAAACCTAGATCTGTACAAAATTCCAACTAGTTTGGAGGAGTTTTGGGTAGGAAATCTTCTACCCTTAACCAGGCATTAGTGGGACATCTTTTTAGTAAAAAGTGCACTAAGAGTTTGGAAAGGTCAAGTCACCTCTACTGAGGCTGATATCTTGACCACTGACTTGTAAGGGTTATTATAACCCACTTGGAGAAAATGGTGTGGTTTAGGGTTGGTTTAACCTAAGATCCAAACTCAAACCCTAGAAGGAGGGTTTTGAGGGTTGTGAAGGATATGGGGGCAATTGCTCTTGTATTACCTTGAAACTCTGTAGAGTTGACAAAGGCCTGATAAGAATCGTCTGGATGGAATCTTGGAGAATTTGGAGACAAGTAGATACCTTAAAACCCTAACCTTAGTTTTAGGGTAAAATATCAAATAGGTAAAACCAGTCACTAAACCTTACTTAAAAGCTGTGAAATTCGGGTAGAGTGAGTTTTGGATCAGGTAGAACTTATAGCAATTTTTCTAGAATTTCATGTTGATTATTGCTAGCACTTCATTTGTAAAGCTTGTTATGGCTTTAAATGATGTTTTAATTGTTTAGAAATTTATGTTCATTGAAACCTCATGAAATCTTCGAAGTAAATGTTTTAGGTCAGAATAGTTGCCCCTGAATTTTTGTATGCTTTTTAGTTGAGTAATTCTAGTACTTCATTCACAGATGTTAGAAAGGGGTTTTATGATTTAAAAATTAATTATGGATGATATACTTGTTGGAAAATTATGAAACTTGGCCAATGTTATTTTAAATGTCTTATCTGCTTAGTATAATTAATTTACAATTTTTGGATGGATATTTTCTGTACTTGATTCATAAATAACAAAAGATAGAGATTATTTCTAAAATAGTTTTAGTGCCCTTTTGATGATAGAAAAATTGTGATACTTTGGATTTACCATATTGGGATAACATAATATTTATAGTAATATTTCTGGACATCTTGCATGATTACTTAGGGTAGTTCATGTTCAAACCAATAACCCTTGGGTCTTTCGAGGAAATTAATTAAACATCAGATAAATTAGGAAAATTACCACTTTCAGGATTTAGGCTAGTTATATCATGATAAGTCTCCAGTAATTAATTTAGGGCATTTGGATGAGTATTGGATCATTGCATAGACGGTTCGACATATAGTCTAGGTCGGTCTGCATATAACAAATTTGTGAAATGCAATATGACATGATCTGAGGAAGTCGTTGGAGTTAATCATTTTGTATGGGTGGACAATTATGGATGATATTACGATAGGATGATATGAAAAGTAGAGAGAAGTGGTGATAGCTAGAGTTAAGGGGTGCTCGGGTTCGACGAAAGATCGTCTTCCCCGAAGAGTGGAAGGTTTAAAATCACCCTAGGATAGTCTATCGTAATATGAGAAGGGAATCGGGTTAAGGGAGATCAACCAATAACAATAAGTGCCTTGCGAATGGGAACTTCGGGCAGTAATGCCGCCATCTTGGTTCCTAGTGCCCCTTGAGAGCCCTTCACGGGGAATACCGGGGGCAGTCCTGGGCTAACGTAAACTGTAATAACAAACCGACAAGAGTAACTTAGTAACTAGGGCTGCACCCTTCACAAACACTGTTGGCACAGGAAGATGGATGAGAGCTTCGGCTCGGTTGGTTAAGAGACGGACGGGATGGTCCGGGGAGCTTCGGCTCGGTTGGTTTGGAGACGGATGTTTTGGTCCGGGGAGCTTCGGCACGGCTTTTGTGTGTTTACGATTAAACTTGCATGTGCATAAAAAAGGAATGAAAATTAAGGTGATGGGTCTTCGGTATTGGAGGGTCGATGCACCGATGCCAATACGCTGACTCGGCAAGTGTGGTTAGCACTTTGCCAACAGAAGTCCGGTGCGCTAGCCGGCAAGAGTACGCAGGCGTCCGCTTAGTGCACCAAGCGTTGAGGCGTATGATAGGTCTGACCGATAGTGCTTTACTGGTTTAGAGGTGGGCGAGGCCCAACCCACCGCTTCCGTCTGCCACTACGGAGGTATCCTGGGAGGTAACGGCTCCGAAAGGGGGAACTAAAGGTCTGTGTGCACAGAGTCGGGTGTGTGAGTTGCACTTGCATGTTTCATCATACCCACTTGCATGTCATAGCATAATTTATTTATTTAACCCTGACACCTAAAGTATAAGTGGTATGGGACGCTTATACGTTAGGACCTGCAAAATGACCCCTTGGTCTATAAGCTTGTGTGGGAAAGTTTATAAATCAAAGGTTAATTTCAATATATATATACATGCGGTTGTTTGATAACCGACACCCCAACGTATAAGTGGTATGGGACACTCTATACGATGGGAGCCTTGCAGAAGATCCCTTGGCTTATGCGCTTTCGCACATAAGTTAAGGTTACCTTTCTTACTTTCTGTTTCTGTCATATTATTATAGAATTGCTAGATTAGTTCTGCTGCCATTTGTTTCTTGATTAAATCTCCACCTTCATGTCCTTCCCTTTCTTCCTCTCCGCTCGGTACTTAGTAGCCATGGGGGAAGGGGTAGGGGATGATAGGGCTTAGTCTTTATGACTAACGGTTTTCGAACCGCATCATTTAGGGGATCGTGGAGCCCAGCATGGAGGAGCGGCCCCAGAGACCGGTGCGCTTGGAGATGGGGTAGTCTAGCTCCGGAGTTTATACAGCCGGGACAGTGAGTCTCGACCCTGAGTAGTTTCTGTTTTAGCTTCCGCATGAGAGATTGTAGTGAGGACATGATGTATCAGGCATAAGCCCGCATTTATAGTACTCTGATTATTGTTATTCTGTGGACACTCCCTTCGTGGAGATTTTATTTTATATATGTGATTTACTTTCAGTGGACTTGCTCTTACTTCAATTATTGTGCTACCTTTCTGTGATCGAATTGGCCGGCAGAATCGGCGCCTTGTGGTGATGACCCTTCAGGACGTGAAGGTGTCACCGCAAAGCGGCGACTCTGGGCCTAAGACATCGGGTTTTAAAAAGAAAAAAAAGGGGGTCTTACAGTTTCTTCAAGACTTTGATGTAGTAGAGTTGAGTGCAGTGGCCTTGAAAATAAACAGCAATTAGAGTTTGCTCTGCTTCTTCTCCTTACAAAGAAAAATGAGTTCTGTGTTCTTGCTGTTGAATACTTTGTGATTTTTACAGTTCTTTGTAATCTTCAAACAGCCAGCTTAATGTATTTTTTAGACCTTCTGTATATCCCCGTCTCTATGATTTTCTTGCTTGTCAAGAAGATGACTATAAAAAGAGAAAACCCCTTTTTAATTTCTCTATAAAGTCCACTTTTTATCCTGCCATTTAACGACTCTTTTCTCAGTATAGGCAAGCTGAATTTTGTAACTGCCAAGTAACTTTTGCTTTAATTGTTGTACTAAAGGAATATGATGCCTTTTTTCATCTAGAGCGCAAGTCCCATAATATTTGAATTTTGGATGACGTCAGCATGACCCATCGCTAGAGGACTTGGCAATTTTTCAGTCAATCTACATAGGCGTTGAGTGTGGCCATGTAACTCAACGCATAAATACTTAGCAAAAAATCTGTATCTCGAGGCATTGAGTGAACCTTTAACACTCAAAGAATTTGACTTTTACAACCTAACTGATAAGGCATTGAGTGAGCCTTCATTACTCAATACTTTTGGACTTAGAAGAATTTTCCTGTATGAAGGAATTGAGTGAAGCTTCTACACTCAATGCTTTCTGACTTTGCTGAATTTCTTCATGTGGCGTTGAGTGATCCTTCATCACTCAACGCTTCTATAGTTAGGAAGTTTTTCTTTTGAGTAGGCGTTGAGTGTATTGCCTTCACTTAATGCTTTTATCCTTATATTGATTTTAAGTCAGCAATACTGAGGCTTTGACTGCTGGATCTCCTGTCAACGCTTTTAGATTTTTGGTGATGAGTGAAGTGATTTCAATCCATGCTTTTGGACTTATCCTATTTTCTGCTTATTCAGTATCCTATCTTGAGTACCACTATCCTTGTGACCCAGAAAACCTTTCTAATCACTATAATAGTATATACCCCGCATACAATAAAATTTGAACATATATCAGATACAATCATGTGTATACCATTGACATGTGGGTCTTCTTCAAATCTAAGACATTGTGATCAATGTAGCCAACAATCTCCCCCTATTTGAAGAAGTCATAACCCTATTCAATGATATACACTTCTATTAGATGGAGATAAACATTCACAACAGACACGAATAATAATTGACGCATAATCAATGATGTGATTTACATTTAAAGTGATAATGATAAAAAGACAGTGTGCTTATAGTAAGGTTTCACAATCCTAGAGCCCTTAAGGAATACATAACAATTTAAAGTTTTAAGTTCCTTGATAACTATGCCTCTACTGGGTTTCTTAGCAGTCTTTTCATCAGCATCAGTTCTCTTTTGCTTCTATCTTTCAAAGTAACTGTAGGGCTTTGGGAAGTATTTGCTTGGCTCTAAAGCATCTGGTGGCACTGCACCTGTCTTGTTGTCTCTCCTAAATTTTCCCCTGGCCTCTTCTTTTCTTTCAAGCTTATCCCATTCTAGGATCAATACAGCTTTCCTCTATCAGTCTTATTTAATTTGATCCCAAGTAGACAAAATGATAGTCCTTGATTGAGGAATCCATTTTTCAAAGTCTGGTTTGGTTTTCATCACTTCTCTGTACCTCTTTTTGCTGAGCCTAACCTCTTCCTCATCTTTAGCAATAGACTAGCCTTTGGCTCTTGAAATCTTTTATGCAGTGGGACTGAAGGTAGGAGTATCAGCAACAATAGAGGTTTCAGCTCACTGAGCACTATGTTGATCACCATACTGATCACCATCAGTCTATTCTACTAGAAGAGGATCATGAAACATATTATCATATGAATATTGGTCAAGTCCTAATGATCCCCTAATTACATTTGTGACCCAAACGACATTCTAAGTGTTTTTTTGATCATTTCCTTCTCCCCCTTTATGATTGTTGAAGCCAAAACTTAGCTTCAACGAGAGTTCGGACCTAAGGGGGTAGCTTGCACTTACTTCTCCCAAACTTGAGCTCCTGACCAGTCACTAGGAACAAAAAAATGACCTTGGGATGCAATGTGGAGGTACCACCACACACCATGAAGATCTCTAGATCGCTCCCCCTCCCAAGCCTAAAGTTGAGTTGGGCACCTTGGGGGGCTTATGCAGCCAGACCAAAATAACCCATGGAGGAGGAAGACAAGAATGAACTAGATCCCCTCCAAAGGTGCCCATAAGGTCTATTTATAGAATTATAGGACTTGGTCTGCCAACAGTGTAATTCTGCTTTTCCATTCTGCTATATGCAACCCAATTGGGTCTGCAAATAGTGTAACTCCGCCGTTCTAAGAGGCTATTTGCAGAACTTCAAGGGCAACCAAGTAATTTTACCTCTGGACCCCACTGGGCGAGTGACCAACGAAGGCACCTCTCGCCTGAAGAAGCGAATGCTGGGGTGAGCTGAGCATCCCCCCCCCCCCGCAACCCATCAAAGGGAGAGTGCGGGATCCTCTTGTCTTTCGTCTAATTTGGCGAGAGGCTTTCTGCCTAACCTACAAATCCTTCTGCTTGCCTGGGCGAAAGATTTTCTGCCCAACCTGGCGAAAGGCCTTCACTTTCTCTGGGAATGTGTGGGTCTGCCTACCCCACTCGCCTATCTTTACCATCCTGAACTTGAGGATCCTTGGCTTTGCCGGCGAGCCCACTCAAGCGAATACGGGGTTGTACATAATCCCCGCTCTTTTTGAGATAGTCCCACGCTCGAAAAAAAGAGTCCAACTCCCGGTATTAGGTGAGTGCTTGCTGACCTAGAAGAGAATCTTTAGTGGGTCCCTCCATAACTCTAGACATATCCAAGGACCCGGCCTTTACTTGATATCATCTGCTCATCAACTGTTCATCTCCCGAGCTTCCGCTTCTTAGACGATGTTTGCCAAACTGGCCTTAAAGCCGCTTTTGTAAAAACTACTAGAACGTCTCGTTATTACGCAAGCGAAGAACACCTCCAAAACTTCCTGATATGCCATGTGGCTCTCCTCCAAAAGGCCTGCAGATGGAAGAGTCTTCCTCTCTGACTCTGACCCCCAAATGTGAGAACCTTTCTCTCTTGACCGAGGTATTTTACACACCTCTACCCTGCTAATAACCCAAAAATTTTGTTATACAAGGAAATCGATCCACTTGTAGGACCCACCGACGGAAGGCGATGTTGGGGTCCCCATGGAAAATGCTGAGGCATCTCGGCACTCCGATGGGAATGAACCATTGGTCCCGGAGACCGTCCATCAAGTTGCCCAGGCCGAACACCCACTCGCCTATGGTAATCGACTTGTCACCTTCTCACATTCCTTAGTTCATGTCCCGCTCAAATCATTCTTCGCAGATGCCCGATTTGGTACTACGGGCTTGGTCAGTCCAACACCGAAGACCCCGGCTGCCGAGAACCCATAAGATTCTGTGTTGGGTTCTCGACCTCTAACCAAGAAGACAACCAACACCTCATCACAAGACAAGATCCCTCTCACGGGGCAAACACCGACCCATCCGGGACGAGGAAAATCACGTCAATCCTTCCCCGAGAGGCTCTTCGAGGGGATCTCCAGCAAACGGACGAAGGCGCCTTCCCTGTGCTAGGAAAATAAGAACGCACTTCTCCTTCCCGCTCGAAATTTATTCCGCTAAAGGATGAACTTCCTTGCCAGACTATCAGAGGGTCCCGACGATTGACCCTAATTTTGATGAATAGCTATCATCGCCTCCATCCCCCAGCGAGCTCGCGGAATTTCTTGACGATCCTTATGATGCCGAGTTAATGAAGGAGCAGATAGTGGAATTCCTGGGAAAAGCCATCTGGGCATAGCGGGAGGCCTTTGATCACACAGAAGCACATCAAGAAGCCACTGAGCGCTGGATGAGTGCTCTTGAGAGGGATTACTCAAACTTCATAGGCGAGATGGAGCGACAGGGAGGCGGGTGCGAGGAGACATCTCCTAGAAGGCATATCACGCGAGCCGTGGACCAGATTCACTTGGTCCAAAAAGACCTTACCGTTGTGAGCGCGTACTACGATTCTCGAGTGCCTTCAAGGTAAGGGTGGCGAGGTCGGGGCCGCTAGGAATGGATCCAGTACTAAGTCCGTCGACTCTCGCCACCCTCAATCAGCCTTTTGCTTGCCCTTTGTTTATTTGTATTTCTATCTTGTTTTGTAATAATAAACACTTAATTTTTCTTTCGCACGTCGAATGGCCTTTCGTATTTTAAGCGACGCTTTCACCTTGTAAAATGTCTAATGCCTTTGACTAATGCTATACCCCGTGTTATATCTTTTTCTTGATACCGATCTCGCTGTACTTTTTACTTACCCATGGTATTTCCTAGAGGAAATCGCCATTTGCAGGTGGGAAGTGTGGCGGGATGAAGGGGAAAATTACGAGGCGTCAGGATGATTGAATTGCTATCTGCACCCCCGATGCATGATGAACCAAAAAATTGTCGATTTTTTTTTATAAATAGGCCTTCCACCTACTGCATTTACTATCATTTCAACTCTAAGTCTACGTCCTACTCTCTCACACACTTGCGATTTTGAGGCCACGCATCTGTGCAAACCAAGCTACCCTCTCACATTCGCAGGATTCCTAGAGATACCGATGGCCGGACTCGGTATGATAAAGGCTTAATCGACCACGACTTCCCCCCGACAAGCTGACTTAAGAGGAGTATCATTCCGCCGTTGACAACTACATTTCGTCGGGGTTCATCGTGCGCCATCCCGATAACTCTGTTAAAATTAATTTCCTTCCAGAGGGGAATCTCGTCATCCCCCTAAAACAATTTGAGGTGGGATTCCTCCTCCCCCTGTGGACGGAGGTGTTCAATACCCTCCGGTCCTTCAGAGTATTTCCCGCCCAGCTGAATCCGAATTCCGTCTCCATCCTGGTAGCATTCTCCTGCTACATGCACGAGGAGCGAATCGAGTTCAACCTCTCAGTCTTATGGAAGATGTTCAATTTAGAAGCCAAGAGCGGGATCGTCTACTTCTCGGGCCAGATGATCAAGACCAGTGGTCTCGCCATCAAGAACCACTTCTGGCCACAGAAGTTCGTCTTCGTATCAGGGAACTTTGACAACATTTCCCTCTCGTCAGTTCATTATGATGAGGCGAATTACAAGCCTCCCACACTCGAGGGCCATAATAACGCCCTTCATGCCTTCTTTGGTATGAAGAAATTTGATGTCAGGTATCTGTGGCAGAATCTGGACTCTCTCCTGCCTATTCTCACCGAGGAAGGTACCATTCTATGCTATACTTTTCAATTCGCATCTTGGATTGGTAAAGCTTACCCTCATTATCCCCACAGATGAGCGATAGGTCCCCCTTCGACAACCGTATGAGGAAACTGAAGTTCTCAACCACGGTTCATCTCTCGCCTTATCCGCAGTCGCGGCCTGCAGGGACAAGCCAGGTACCTAGTTCCAGACGAGTGCCCTGAAGCCGAAGCAGGATGCTCCTCCCCCAATATCCTCCAATAAAACCAAAACATCAGTACTGGACAAGGGCAAGTCCATTGTCAAAACCCCGCCAAGACCCCGACCGCGACGGATACGACGAGCACTGCCGCCAAGATCTTCTAGGTAAGCAAGCACTCACCTAATACTATAGACCACGGCTTTGACAATTGACTATAAAAGATCTTAGCGGCACCGAAATTTCAGCCTCGGCTAGAAGTACTGGATGAGGCAGGCCAACCTCTACTCTAGTGGGACCACAAGGCCACCCAGGCCTCCATCTCCACTCTCCTCCCCTCGTGGATCGAAAAGGATTCCACCTACAGCGATGCCTTCGCATTTGCCTTTAGCCTGCATAGCCGGGAGGACTGCTATATTTTTGATGCAGAGTCGACCCGAACCCTCGCACTTGAGGCTGTTCGGCCCCAGCTTCGAACCCTTGAGCTTGCGCCTATGTCATCGCATCTCAGCCTCAGCCTTGAGCAGAACTTGGGCAACGTCCAAGGGTCGTGGGATCTGGCCTCGACAGAGTTTGCCTCCCTTAAGGACAAGCTGAAGGCCTCTGAGATGCTTCTCGTTAGCTGCCCGACACAACGGGTGAGTAAAGCCTTGCTAGTCATTCACACTCTCATTTTTTATTTAATACTAACTTTTTAATCTTTTATGCAGGACCCCATGAATGTCGAATGATAAGTCAATATTTATAGTTATTTTTATATAGTTTTTAGGCTATAAATAATTGCTTTTTGTTTGTTTTATGTTAATATTTATCTTAATTCCTTTCTTTTTCTATTTTCAGGTTAATCTGGGTTGCAAATAGCAATTTGGAGCTGACAAGATTGATCAGGAGAAAATCTGGAGAAAAGTCAAATTTTCCCAAGTACACGTCCCCTAGTCACGGGAGTGACAGGGAGCGAGACCATAGTCACGAGCAGTGACCTCCAAGTGCTGATCTCCTTCCATTCCATGCTATTTAAAGTTACACACGCCTATGTCATGAGCGTGATATGGGGAATGACCATCTTACATGGGGCGTGCTGCCAGAAAGAGCTCAAGAACACAACTCCATGCCGGTTATGGGTTACACACCCTAGACACTGGCGTGAACTATTGGTTACGGGCGTGACCATGGGCGTGACTCCCCGGTGTTACTCAGTCATCAATAATTAGTTTCCGTTGCAGACCGTTCAAGCCTACACGCCTTAGGTCACGGGCGTGACTTATGTGCGTGACCTATGGGCGTGACCCGTCCAGCAATCGACATATTTACTCCCGCCATTTATCCTTCCCGCCATTTTCTGTAACAGACTAGACACTCCCTAGGTCACGGGAATGACCTAGGGGCATGACCCGTAATTTAACAGATTTTGGTTGATTCTCACCAACGTTCCCGGTCTTTCAAAACAGGGGTTTCCGAGCCTTACACGCCCTAGGTCACGGGCGTAACCTGGGGGCGTGACTACCAACAACTTTGCCTATACATTTCAGAAAAATTCAGAGATAAAAAAGGGAGATTTGGAGTAGCTTTTTGTAGTTTAGTTTAGGTTTATTCTACTGGTTTTATTTAACTTTCATTTCCTAGCTTAGCTTTTGTTTTAGGTATTTTCAATTCAAGTCTTCTTCCTTTTCCAATCATGTTTCTCTTTTCTCTCTTTTGTAGTTCTTTCATTATGAGGAGTAGCTAAACTTTATTTAGCACTTGATCATGATGAATGTTGGATGAAATAAAGTTTTATATATTTTTATTTAAATGGTCGAGTTCTCTATTTTGCTCGCTATCGATTTATCTTTGAATTATTTTGTGCCGAATTCATATTTCACGAATATGTTCTTCGATCTTAGATCCGAATCTTAAATGACCGAGGTTGTGGATACGAGTAGATCGCTCAAAGGTAAAAGGATTTGCATGCACTCCTCGATAGAGGACGATATATATCTTCTGGATTTGAGTCAAATCCAATTGTGGGGTTCACCGTCTAAAGCAAGCTTAGGGGTTTCAACTGGCCGAGGGGTCTTAATCGATCAACCTAAGGTCATTCAAAAGCATGAGCTCGAGAGAGACGCTTTTGTATTTCGAGAACCTCCACGGTCAAAGAAAGTAATTAGGAGCTTGTAATTTGTTTATTTTAATACAGAGGGATTATAGATTAAGTGCTAGCTTTTTCCTTTTAAATTTTCTTTTTTATTTAATTATTCACTATTTTTTATATTCGATAAAATAATATAAATTCATGTGAGTAGAAGTACTCAACAGACCCGGGAGAATACGACACTTGATATGTTATTCTAAAATATCCTATACTATAAACGATAGGTGCTCTTGCCTATAATTTGTAGAATTTGGAGAATATTTAATCCTAAATTTAAACCATCAAGTTTTTTGCGTCGTTGTCTGGAATTATTTTTGTTGATATTTTGATAGCGCGAATTGTATTAATTTTATCATTCTCTTTCTCTACCCTTATTCACTTTTTCATTTTCTTTTTGGAAGTCCATTCTACTAAGTACCAGTTGTTTTATTTTCTTTTTTTTAAAAAAAATATTATCTCAATTGGCCGCTAAGATTGCCGAGCTTACACACAAAATTAATCTTTTGCAAGCCGCAAAACGGTGCCAAATTTTATGTAATTTTTGTGGTGCCCCTCATCGGAGTGAGGAATGTTATTATAATTTTTATCATCAAAATTATTCTTATAATGTTTATAATAATTATGAAAATAATTATTCCTATTTTAATGCAAATCCTTTATCTAATTTTCATGAAAATAACTTTTCAAATAATTTTTCCAATTTTAATGAAAATAATTTTTCAGATTTTGATGGAAATATTTTTCATGCTTCAATGAGAACAATTTTTCTGATTTTAGTTATTTTCCTTCTACCTCGATGTTGATTTTTGGCATGATCACCCAGAAAGATTCCCGAGTAATGAGGATATTTTTTAGATCCGAATTTTTGTTCTTCTTTTGTACAGCAATCTTCTCCGTTCAATTTTGGGGAAATTTCATCACTTCACTTGCATTCTCCTCCCCAAATTTTGGACAATGTTATTGATACTTCGACTTATAATTTGTCCTTCTTCGGTTAATATCGCTATTGAGGAGCATGAATCATCATGTTCTCCTTTAATTTCTTATACCGAAGAAGAAGAAAAACTTTTATTTCAAGAATTTGTTAATTGTATATATGGATGTGCTAGGGGGAGTAAAAGGAGAACATGTTTCTCCTCCAACTTATAACGACCCGATTCACACTAGGCCCCTTGTCCGCTCTTTTGAAGTTAGGAGAGCTAATTTAGGCTCAGGAGCTGTAGGCGATCAGGCGTGCACTCGTGGGGAAAAGGAAATAAGTTGAGTACCTATGTTGAGTATGACACGGGTAGGGACACGGGCGTGTCCCTACCAGTATTCCGTGGCGTTGAGTGACCATGGAGTTGAGTGATTTTTGCACGGCGTTGAGTGGACTGTCCCGAGGAGGACATGGGTAGAGACACGGGCGTGTCCCTACCCGTGAGTCGTGGCGTTGAGTTCCATGGATTTGAGTGGCACGACATTTAGTGGACTGTCATGAGGAGGATATTGGTAGAGACACGGGCGTGTCCCTACCCGTGTGCCGTGGCGTTGAGTGCAATGAATTTGAGTGGCATGGCTTTGAGTGGCAAACATGGATGACCAGAGAACGACACAGGTAGAGACACGGGCGTGTCCCTACCCGTGTGCTCCAAGGAAAGCAAAATATGAAGTGTTCCGAGCAGGACACGGGTATCGATATGGCAAGAACCACAGCCGTGTCACCTGGACTTGGGTATAGACACGAATGTGTCAGTACCCATGTATGAGCACGAAATGGCAGTCAAACCATTGATGACATTTCGCCAGAGCAGAACATGGGTAAGGACACAGTCGTGTCCCTACTAGTGTCACTTCTGTTTAAAAGAGAAAAATGAAACCCTAGCTGTCTTATTCTCTTCCAAACTATATTTTCTAGAGAGGAACTTCAAAAGGAGATATATCTTGCTAGAGCCAACCAACCCCGCGAGGAAACGCCACCGCCGTCAAGGGAAAAACAATGCCAACGAGAAGGATGACAAGATCCATGGCCGAAAATGGCGGAACCGCTCGAAATGAGGTGAGCTTCCCCCCTCTCCATTGGTGCTAGATATATAGTTATTCTTAGGCAAGACATCGACTCAAATGAGTCTTGATGTGTGAGGTGAAGGTTTCTAGGAAAGCCTTTCTAAAACTTGTGTTCTAATGTTTAGTCATCTTTAACCTCCCCTTCTTCAAAGTGATGATGGGGGTGGATTCTTGAAGAGGAATGACCTTAAGAGGGTGAATAAGGGTGGAGGAACTTCTGGTTGTGATTTGGGGAGGATTGGTTTGAGGAGGAAGATGAACCGATGTCATTCATTTCGCCTCAAGATGCGTGCAGAAATCTTTGTTCTGCACGCAGCGACCTTCTTAGCTATCTTCAGGCAAGATATATTCAGATCTGGGCTTTCGACTAAACACAAGAGTCGTAGCCCTTGGGATTACCTTTCCAACTTGTGGTTACAAGCCTTCAGGTGAACTCTGTAGCCACTGGAATGTCTTATCGAAGTAGAGTGCTGTCAGACCAAGCGTGCAGAAACTGTATCCTGTACGCAATAGGATTTGGAGCCAATTTCATGTATTATACAGTCCGATCTGGGTTGCGGACATAACATGAAAGTTGTAGCCCATGGAAAGTGCTTTCCATCGACGTGTTACACGCACTCACCGGATCCTTGTAGCCACGGGAACCTTCGGTTGAAGTTCATATCCAGCAGGATTCTACACCTGAATTCCTGGGTTAGTTATATAAATGAATTGGGACTCGGAGGAGGTCTTGTAATAATCCGAAATTAAGCTATAGGCGAATCATTATAGGTACACTATGATAATTCAATGCATGATGATAGTATTGGAATAGACCCCACGTAAATAAAGGGCGAATGATATGCGGTTGAGCGAAAAAACTTGGTGGGGACTAGTGAACGAATGTTATGTAGTCATTTAACAACAATGATTACTAGAGCTTGGGTAATTGCTCAGTGTTGATTGATATGAACTTGTGTGTTGATTATTAGATGAGTAACTCATGTGCTCATGAGTGATTAGGTTGGTAGAATAAATGTTGTTGGTGTCGTGAGAAGAGTCATAAATTGGACGGTTGGGCTTGGTCCTCGGTGTTCATGTCCCGAGACTCCTTCCGTGCCAAGTGGTCGGTTGGGCTTGGTCCTCATGCTCTTTTCCGAGGCTCCTTTTGTATCACGATGTGGATATAATGCATGTGGTGTGAGTCGACACGCGATGTCGTAATCCCGGGTTAAGGATAGTGTGGCAGGTCTACGGGCTCGCCAATCATCACACCGATGGGAGTTGACAGCTAGACCTTGCGCGGTTGGTCTTGGTCCTCGGTGTTAACATCCTGAGGCTACTTCCGTACCAAGTGAATGGTTTGGCTTGGTCCTCGTGCTCATTTCCTAGGCTCCTTCTGTATCACACCTTAGGCCAGTTAGGGGCTAGGTTCTTGGTGCACATCTACTCGAGACACCCACTAATCCGTAGTACGCATGTGAGCTCCGTTGTTGTGTTCTTAGAGTTGAGGCATACAAAGGCCTGGGCCAGGTAGTTTGGAGACCAGCCTAGTAGTTGAGATGATCGCTCTACTATCACCGTCTTGCCACGATGGATGACGCCTGAGAGGTTAGCTACCTGCTCGAAAAGTGGGAACTGTAAGTCTGTGTCGACATAGCGATTGCATGTGCGTGATCTTGGGTGAGTCAGTGTATTTCATACATACCATTAGACATCATTACATACAAAATATCCTCATTGTATAAGTTTATATGGGCACTCCTATACGAAGAGTTACTTACTGATGAACGATCCTCAACTTATAAGTTTGTATGGGCATTCATATAAGTTGAGTTACCTTCTGTTATATCATTACTCATATGCCTTTGTAGATGGTAGAAATGCTAGAACTACATTTTACTTGTTTATATACTGCTTTATATACATAGTCATATACCACCTGCTTGTACCTATGTTTATATATATTGTACCCTGTTCCTTTCTCCGCCCAGTGTCGAGGAGTCGCCGGGGGAGCGGATGTGAAGCCACTTAGTCTTTATGACTAACGGTTGCTACGTCTTCCTTTTTAGGAGGAAACCCCGTAGGTGGAGCAGCAGGTTATGCCGCCAGACAGCCAGGCGAGGACGACAGGGCCTGAGGGGACGGTACCGTCGCTACCATCGGTTACTGATGTGAGTGTGAGAGGTTTTGTTGTACCCTTTTTTGGGAAAACTATTTACGTTCTCTGAGATTAGAAGCTTGATGTAGCTTCTCTACTGTTGTTATATTATGGATTATATGCTTGGTGTGGATTTGACTTCTATTTTATATTCTGGTTAGGTTGGCAATGAATGATATTGGTTGTAGCTGGCAAAATAGGCATCTTGTGGTACAGACTAGCCCGAGTGTTAGTGCTACCGCAAGGTGGCTATTCTGGGCATAAGACCCCTCTCGTGCCGTGTTCTGTGTTCTGGGAAGGCGGGGGGGGGGGGGTCTTACAAATGGTATCAGCTTGCTCCGATTCTGAACTGAAGAAGACATTTAACAATGGTGCCACCCCCGTTCGATTAGTCTGTTTGGGGACAAACTGACTTTGCAGAATCAGTAGTGTGCCCATATATAATTCACACTAAGTTTGTCCAACTTTGACCCTACGATTAGCCAACCTAACCTTAGGTACGTACCTTTGTACGTCGATCTCCTAAAGTCTGGATGACCCCAGGAATGTAAAGCTATTGTATAAAGTCTTGTAAGAACCCCAGGGCAAGCACTTTTGTTTATAGTGGATTTTGAACCTAGTGCAGATAATAGACATGGAAGATTCCCTAGGGCAACCACTTTTGTTTAAAGCAGACTTGAGCTTGGCGGAGATAGTAGATACGGTAAAGTAGTTGGAAGCGGGTCTTTTGGGTGTTTAGACATGCGTTAAGAGACTTGCTGAAGGAGCAATTGAAGCAAGACCAAGCTCCAAGATGAGGTCTACGAGGAAGAAATTCATACATTATAAGCATATGTTCTTAGTCTGCCTAAGTTTTTTCTAGGAATCTGGCTTGAGCCTTCATTATTTGATACTTAGGCACCGTGATGGTCGGAGGGAAACCGGCCTATACGTTATTCAACATCGGTGCCTCACACTCTTTTGTGTCTGAAGACTTCATCAAAGATATAGATGGAGTGCAATACTTCACTGGTATTTCCCAAAGGGTGCGCCTTCCAGATGGATCGGAGATGACGGTAACTGCAAAGTGCGAGTTTGAGGTTCTCCTTGAAGGAAAGCTCTTCGACACCCCTGCCACAGTCTTGGGAATGACAGAGTTCGACCTCATTTTGGGCATGGTATGGCTTTATCAGCACTATGCAAAGATTGACTGCACGCAGAAGAGGATCTCGTTGAGACATGGAGATTTGGAGGTCATCTTTCAAGGTATTAACTTCGCGCCCCGTATGATGTTATCTTCAGTCCAGGATTTAAAAGCCCACATAAAGGGGGATGAAGTTTTAATGATTTACTTCGAGTTGAAGGAGTAGGCGTTGGATATCAAGGATGTGCGGGTGGTGCGCGATTTCCCAGAAGTATTTTCGGAGAAATTGCCAGGATTACCCCCACATAGAGAATTAGATTTTCAAATCAAGTAAGTACCGGGTGCCAAGCCTGTCTCCAGGACTCCTTATCAAATGCCTCTAAAGGAACTCATCGAGTTTAGAGTTCAGCTGCAATAGTTGGTAGAATCAGGGTTTGTTCGCCCTAGCTCATCACCATGGGGAGCCCCAGTTCTATTGTTAAGAAGAAAGATGGAACCCTGCGATTATGCATAGACTATCGGGAGCTCAACCGACTGACGGTACTGAACACCTATCCATTACCTCGTATCGATGAGTTGTTCGATCAACTGGTGGGAGAGCATTGGTTTTCCAAGCTGTATTTGCACTCGGGGTATTATCAATTGAGAATACGAGAGGATGATATTCAGAAAATGGCTTTCAGCTCAAGGTAAGTCTTGTATGAGTTCACAGTGATGTCATTTGGGCTCACAAATGCCCCATCAGCTTTCATGAGCTTGATGAACAAAGTGTTCGAGCCCTATCTAGATGTCTTCGTCATTGTTTTCATCGACGACATCTTGGTCTACTCCAAGACAGAAGAAGAACATGCCAGGCATCTGGCCTTAGTACATAAGAAGTTAAAAGAGCACGCCCTGTCAGCCAAGTTCAGCAAGTGTGAATTCTTGCTTAAGGAGGTTGCTTTCTTGGGTCATGTGATCAGTGGGGCTGGACTAGCTGTGATCTAGCCAAAGTGTGTGCCGTGAAGGAGTGGTCACCTTTGAAGTCAGCGGCCGACGTGCGGAGCTTCCTTGGACTTGTCGGGTACTACCGCAAGTTCGTAAAGGGATTCTCAAAGATTGCTCCTCCTCTTACTTCCCTAACAAAGAAAGGTGTGCCGTATGAGTGGACACCCCAAAGTGAAGCTGTGTTCCAAGAACTAAATGACAGACTTACATCCGCACCCATCCTAGCCCTTCCATCCGGGAAGGAAGGATTTTAAGTTTACACGGACGCATCATATCAAGGAATGGGAGCGGTATTGATGCAGCACGGGCATGTGATCGCCTATGCTTCAAGACAATAGAAGGAAGCACACGTGGACATTTTGGTATGCCTTTTTATGGAACAATTCGTACGGTATCATGGCGTGCCAAAGACGATCGTTTCTGACTGGGATGTTCGATTTACCTCTAGAGAATGGAAGGCTGTGCAGGCATATTTGGGTTTGCGCCTCACCTTTAGCACAACATTTCACCCTCAGACCGACGGGAAATCTGAAAGGACTATCCGGACATTGGAAGACTTATTGAGGTTATGTGTGTTGGATAGAGGAGAGCCGTGGGAAAGGCTCCTACCCTTGGTAGAACTGTCATACAACAATAGCCATCAAGCTAGCATCAGGATGGCGCCCCATGAAGCCCTTTACATAAGAAGGTGTAGAACACCCTTGTCTTGGGTGCAGGATGAAGATCCAAAGGCTTTGGGAGTTTAATACATAGATGATACTGATACGACTGTGAGACTAATACGTGACCGCATGCTCGAGGCTCAAATTCGCCAGGCAAAGTATTATGATGCAAAGCATCGAATGGTGGAATTTCTAGTGGGTGAAAAGGTATTTCTTAAGATCAGGCCGATGCATGGAGTATCTCGGGTATGCGGGGTAAAGAAGCTCATCCCAAGGTATGTTGGGCCCTTCTCCATATTGGAAATGATGGGCCCTTTGGCCTATCGATTTGAGTTACCGCCGGAGCTAGAGAACCTTCATGATGTATTTCATGTGTCGTCACTCCGAAAGGCATTGTTGCGGCTTGAATAATATGTCCCAATCACTAACGGAACAGTTGTGGCTGATAGGTCGGTGCGACTAGAGCCGGTGCGGATAGTAGACAGCGAGATGAGGATTTTGCGCCGCAAAAATGTTCATCTAGTAAAAGTGTTGTGGTCCAATCATGGGAAAGAGGATTTTACGTGGGAGCCGGTGGACTTGATGCAACAGCGCTACCCGGAGCTATTTCATCAAGGTAACCTTTAAAAGCATGTTTTAATTCATGTTTATTTTATGCTTTTCTCTCCCCATAGCCTTAACCTGATTTCGGGGACGAAATCTTTTATTTTGTTTATATGATTTGTAACAACCCGATTCACACTAGGCCCCTTGTGCGCGCTTTTGAAGTTAGGAGAGCTGATTTAGGCTCATGATGTACAGGAGATCAGGCGCGCACTCGTGGGGAAAAGGAAATAAGTTGAGTACCTGTGTTGAGTATAGCACGGGTAGGGACAATGGGCGTGTCCCTACCCGTGTTTCGTGGCGTTGAGTGACCGTGGCATTGAGTGATTTTTGCATGGCATTGAGTGGACTATCCCAAGGAGGACACGGGTAGAGACACGGGCGTGTCCCTCCCCGTGTGCTGTGGCGTTGAGTGCCATTGCTTTGAGTAGCATGCCGTTGAGTGGACTGTCACTAGGAGGACACGGGTAGAGACACGGGCGTGTCCCTAACCGTGTGCCGTGGCGTTGAGTGCCATGGCTTTGAGTGGCATGGCTTTGAGTGGCAGACATGGCTGACCAGAGAAGGATACGGGCGTGTCCATACCCGTGTGATTCAAGGCAAGCAAAATGAAAAGTGTTCCGAGCAGTACACTGGGATTAAAATGGCCAGAACCATGGCCGTGTCACTTAGATACGGGTACAGACATGGGCGTGTTAGTACCCGTGTATGAGCACAAAACGAGAGTCAAATCGTTGATGACGTTTCGCCAAAGCAAAACACGGGTAAGGACACGACCGTGTCCCTACCCGTGTCACTTCTGTATAAAAGAGAAAAAAGAAACCCTAGCCGTCTTATTCTCTTCCAAACCCTATTTTCTGGAGAGGAACTTTTGAAGGAGATTGATCTTGTTGGAGCCAACAAACCTCGTGAGGAAATGCCACCGCCGTCAAGGGAAAAACGATGCCAACGAGAAGGATGACAAGATCCATGGCCGGAAATGGTGGAACCGCTGGAAATGATGTGAGCTTCCCCCCCTCTCCCTTAGTGCTAGATCCATAGTTACTCTTAGGCGAGACATCGACTCAAATGAGTCTTGATGTGTGAGGTGAAGGTTTCTAGGAGGGCCTTTCTAGAACTTGTGTTCTAATGTTTAGTCATCTTCAACCTCCCCTTCTTAAAATTGATAATGGGGGTGGATTTGAGAAGAGGAATGGCCTTAAGAGGGTGAATAAGGGTGGAGGAACTTCTTGTTGTGATTTGGGGAGGATTGGCTTGAGGAGGAAGATGAACCGATGCCGTTCATTTCGCCTCAAGATGCGTGCAGAAATCTATGTTCTACACGCATCGACCTTCTTGGCTATCTTCAGGCAAGATATGTTCAAATCTGGGCTTTTTACTAAACACGAGAGTCATATCCCTTGGGATTACCTTTCCAACGAGTGGTTACACGCCTTTAGGTGAACTCTGTAGCCACGAGAATGTCTGATCGAAGTAGAGGGCTGTCAGACAAAGCATGCAGAAATTATATCATGTACGCAGTAGGCTTTGGAGCCAATTTCATGTATGAAATAGTCCGATCTGGGTTGCCAACTGAACATGAGAGTTGTAGCCTATGGAATGCTTTTTCTATCGAGGTGTTACACGCACTCACCAGATTCTTGTAGCCACGGTAACCTTCGGTTGAAGTTGCTATCCAACAGGATTCTGCACCTGAATTCCTGGGTTAGTTATATAAATGAATTGGGACTCGGAGGAGGTCTTGTAATAATCCGACATTAAGCTGTAGGCGAATCATTATATGTACACTATGATAATTCAATGCATGATGATAGTATTGGAATAGACCCCACGTAAACAAAGTGTGAATGATATGCGATTGAGCGAAACAACTTGGTGGGGACTTGTGAACGAATGCTATTTAGTAATTTAACAACAATGATTACTAGAGCTTGGGTAATTGTTCAGTGTTGATATATATGAACTTGTGTGTTGATTATCGGATGAGTAACTCATGTGCTCACGAGTGATTCGGTTGGTAGAATAAATGTTGTTGGTGTCGTGAGAAGAGTCATAAATTGGACGGTTGGGCTTGGTCCTCGGTGTTCATGTCCCGAGGCTCCTTCCATGCCAAGTGGTCGGTTGGGCTTGGTCCTCGTGCTCATTTCTGAGGCTCCTTCCATATCGCGATGTGGATATAATGCATGTGGTGTGAGTCGACACGCGGTATCGTAATCCCGGGTTCAGGATAGTATGGCAGGTCTACGGGCTAGCCAATCGTCACACCGATGGGAGTTTACGGCTAGAACTTGGGCAGTTGGGCTTGGTCCTCGGTGTTCACGTCTCGAGGCTCCTTCCGTGCCAAGTGAACGGTTGGGCTTGGTCCTCGTGCTCATTTCCGAGGCTCCTTCCATATCACACCTTAGGCTAGTTCGAGGCTAGGATCTCGTTGCACATCTACCTGAGACACCCGCTGAGCCGTAGTATGCATGTGAGCTCCACTATTGTGTTCTTAGCATTTAGGCATACAAAGGCCTAGGCCTGGTAGTTTGGAGACCAGCCTAGTAGTGGAGATGCCCGCTCTACTGTCACCGTCTGGCCACGGCGGATGACGCCTAAGAGGTTAGATACCTGCTCGAAAAGTGGGAACTACAAGTCTGTGTCGACATAGCGATTGCATGTGCGTGATCATGGGTGAGTCATTGCATTACATACATACCATTACACCTCATTATATACACAAGATCTTCATCGTATAAGTTTGTATGGGCACTCCTATACGATGAGTTACTTACTGTTGAACGATCCTCAACTTATAAGTTTGTATGGGCATTCATATAAGTTGAGTTACCTTCTGTTATATCATTACTCAGATGCTGTTGTAGATGGTAGAAATGCTAGAACTACATGTTACTTATTTATATACTTCTTTAGATACATAGTGATATACCACCTGCTTGTACCTATGTTTATATATATTGTACCCTGTTCCTTTCTCCGCCCGGTGCCGAGGAGTTGCCGGGGGAGTAGTTGTGAAGCCACTTAGTCTTTATGACGAACGGTTGCTATGTCTTCCTTTTTAGGAGGAAACCCCGCAGGTGGAGCAGCAGGTTATGCATCCAAACAACCAGGCCAGGACGACAAGGCCTGAGGGGACGGTATCGTCGCTACCATCAGTTACTGATGTGAGTGTGAGAGGTTTTGTTACACCCTTTTTTGGGAAAACTATTTACGTACTCTGATATTAGAAGCTTGTTGTAGCTTCTCTACTATTGTTATATTATGGATTATATGCTTGGTGTGGATTTTACTTCTATTCTATATTCTGGTTAGGGTGGCAATGAATGATATTGGTTGTAGCCGGCAGAATAGGCGTCTTGTGGTACAGACTAGCCCGAGTGTTAGTGCTACGCAAGGCGGCTATTCTGGGCATAAGACCCCTCTCGTGTCGTGTTCTGTGTTCCGGGAGGGGGGGTCTTACACTACTACTCCCAATTTTTCTCCTATTTATGAATTACCAATCACAACATATAAATATTTAGGAATAAAAATTCATGAACTCGATGCATCCGATGATTTTATTTAATTTCAATTTTCGGATAACAATAATATTTTAGAAAATACACAACTGTAGCTTGATCATTTTCTTTCCCAAGACTCTCCTCCGTGTGAAATTGTTTATAATAAGTTTATTTTTGATTTTTCCTGTTCTAATGATTCTTATGTTGAAGATGAGCCATTGTAATAAAACATCGTCAACAATCCATTTTCCGCTCATCTACAAAAATTAAAATCACCTCAGGTATGTATAGGTGATTTGACTTGACATTTTCAAGTCAAAGGCAAAAAAAATGAAGAATCAAGCGGAGAAGTTCCCGATAGACCAACTTCGGCACATTCGCCGAAATGAGAATTAAGGGAGTTGCCCGTTCATTTTAATTTTTATTTTCCTTTTTCTTAACAATAACCATCTAGCTTAAAGACCGGAAAAAGAAAAGCGCTCTTGGGAGATACCCCTTGCTTATTTTTTTCAATTTTTGCATTTCTTTTTAATTTGCTTTTGTTTTCCCCCTCCTACTTGACTTATAAACATTGGGGACAATGTTTATTTTTAAGTATGGGGGTGGGATCAATTATTGTTATTTTTATTTTAAAATTAAATAATATTATTTTTTTATTTAGTTAAAATAAAAATTTTTTGTTTTTAGTTAAATATTCAAAATTTTTGAAAAAAGCACAAAATATAGAAAATCTAAAATTTTAATTTCTAGGAACGGGACGTATTGAGCTTTCATCCCACACAACTGCATAGTACCTTGCAAACCCGTCACTGGGTAGTCCTTGGGAAGTCCAAGTATTAAAAAAAACAAAAATTCAAAAAAAAAACCCAAAAAAATAATAAACCCATTGCTTAATTTTGTTATTTTCGGAAATTTATTTTGAGTTTATTTATATGAATTTTTATAATTTTTGATTTGCTACTCTTTTATTTTATCATAGTTTGTTTAATTTAATTTTTAGGTAATTTAATCTTAAGAAATATTTTGTGATTTTAATTTGTTTAGAGTTCTTTATTTAACACTTTTTCTCTTTTATTTTAAATAGTTTCAATTTTGTGGAACTTAGATTAACAATTTTTATATTTAAATTATATTCACTTCATGCTTTAAGATTTTTAGAAAACTTAATCTTCTATAGTTGTTCTCTAAGTTTTTAATTTAATCTAAATTCTGTAAGCCTTTCCCTTGTTTTTTAAATTTTCTTATTAGATCATATGTCATCGGGATTAGAGGATAAAATTCATTATCCCATGGTACACATATGCATTTTTCTTTTTATTGTTAGATCCTATGTCATGGGAATCAAGCCTTTCTTGGTACTCATATGCAACCCCTAAAATTATAAATAGAGTAAGAGGATAAAATTCATTACTCTCATTTGTTTTTGTCTTTAAAAAGATATATATATATATATATATATATATATATATATATATTTGTTCATATGTCATGGAAAATAAGAAAATAAAATTCATAATTTTCTTGGTAAATATATAGAAATATCAAAGCAAAAAAATAGAAAAAATGCATGGTGTAAGAGGATAAAATTCATCACCTCAAATCAAAAACCTCTTCATATTTCTTTTTCTCAAAACCCTTTTAGCCAATATAATTATTTTAGACTTAAATTAAAATACTAAGAGAGCATAAGTAGTAATTTAAATTTTTCCTTCAAGTCTCTTTTTGGTTAAATGTGTTAATAATTTTAATATAATTTTGTTTACTCAATTTTGAAGGCTAATTAATTTGCTTGAGAAATTTTAGCTAAATATTATACTCTTCTCATTTTAATTTCATATTTTAGGACTTAATTTTTGAATCCCGAAACTTTTCTTTTAGCTTACTTTTGATTCAATAAAATATTAGTTTAATTAAAAATTATATTAATTTCTTATAAATACTTCTCATAGTTTTGCTCTAGAATAACAAACGCTTAAGTATGGGGGTATTTGATAAGTCAATATTTATAGTTATTTTTATATAGTTTTTTGGATATAAATAATTGCTTTTTATTTAGTTTTATGTTAATATTTATCTTAATTCTTTTCTTTTTCTATTTTCAAGCTAATTTGGGCTGCAAATAGCAATTTGTAGCTGACAAGATTGATCATGAGAAAATCAGGAGAAAAGTCAATTTTTCCAAAGTACATGCCCCCTAGTCACGTGTGTGATAGGGGGCGAGACCATAGTCACGGGCCGAGACCTCCAAGTGCTGATCCGCCACCATTCCATGCCATTTAAAGTTACACGCCCCCATATCACGGGCGTGATATGGGGCGTGACCATCTTACATGGGGCATGCTGCCAGTAGGAGCTCCAAAACACAATGCCACATCGGTTATGGGTTACACGCCCTAGACATGAGCGTGACCTATTGGTCACGAGCGTGACCATGGGTATGACACCCCGACGTTACTCAGTCATCAATCAGCCGTTTCCGTTGCTGACAGTTCAAGTCTACATGCCCTAGGTCACGGGCGTGACCCGTCCAGCAATCGATAGATTAACTCCCGCCATTTTTTGTAACAGACTAGACACGGCTTATGTCACAAGCATGACCTAGGAGCGTGACCCGCAATTTAACAATTTTGGCAATTTCTTGCCAACGTTCCCGGGCTTTCAAGACAGTGTTTTCCGAGCCTTACACGCCCTAGGAAACGGGCGTGACCTAGGGGCGTGACTACCAGCAACTTTGCCGATAAATTCCAGAAAAAATCAGAGATCAAAAAAGGGAGATTTGGAGTAGTTTTTTGTAGTTTAATTTAGGTTTATTCTACTGGTTTTATGAAACTTTCATTTCCTAGCTTAGCTTTTGTTTTAGTTATTTTCAATTCAAGTCTACTTCCTTTTCTAATCATGTTTCTCTTTTCTTTCTTTTGTAGTTCTTTCATTATGAGGAGTAGCTAAACTTTATTTAGCACTTGATCTTGATGAACATTGGATGAAATAAAGCTTTATATATTTTTATTTAAATGGTCAAGTTCCTTATTTTGCTCGCTATCGATTTATCTTTGAATTATTTTGTGTCGAATTCATATTTCGCGAATATGTTCTTCGATCCAAGATCCGTATCTTAAATCACCGAGAGGTTACAGATACGAGTAGATCTCTCAAAGATAAAAGGAGTTGGATGCACTCCTCGAGAGAGGACGACATAAATCTTCCGGATTGGAGTCTAATCCAATAGCGGTCTTCACCGCCTAAAGTAAGCTTAGGGATTTCGACTGGTCGAGGGGTCTTAAACGATCAACCTAAGGTTAGTCAAAAGCATGAGCTCGAGAGAGACACTTTTGTATTTTGGGAACCACAACGGTCGAAGAAAGTAATTAGGAGCTTGAATCTTTTATCATTTCATAAAAGTTTATTTTAATCCAGAGGGATTTTAGATCAATTGCTAGCCTTTTCCATTTAAAGTTTTTTTTAAATTAATTATTCACTATTTTTGATATTCGATAAAATAATATAAATTCATATGAGTAGAAGTACTTAACAGACACGGAAGAATACGACACTTGATATGTTATTCTAAAATATCCTATACTATAAACGATAGGTGCTCTTGCCTATAGTTTGCAGAATTTGGAGAATATTTAATCCTAAATTTTAACCATCACTGAACTGCTACACGCTCAGGTGGATGGCCTTGAACGCGAGTTCATGGGGTTGAAGGCTGAGAACATGCACCTGCAAGAGCTCCTCGTCCTGCCACCACCCGACGAGATGGGTAAACTGCATCAATACACCAACCATGAGATCGAGGTGATGATGTTGGAGAATGCCCAAGGGGAAGCTAAGCATGCGATCGAGGTGTTATGAACGGCCGGACTTCTAAGGGAAGGCAGCGAGAGACTCACGATGCGAAGCATTCTCCCCTATCTTTTCCTTCTAATCGACACGCCCAAGGGCAAGGACCTCCAGTATGGGAACGACGCTGATTCACCTCTCCACTGGAGCAAAGGATCTCCAGCAAGAAGCCCAGCAAATCCTCCTGAAGCTCTTCCGCTTTTCCTTTTTTGACTATATTTTGTTTTTATTGATCAGTCATGCCAGTGGCGAAACCCACTCTTGTAAGAACACTTTTTGAGATATAAATAAAAATTTTCTAAGTTGTGTCTCTGCCGAAATGGAGGTTTATTGTTAATTTTTATTATTTTTTGTTTCTCGCCATTCGCAAATGCTCCCGCTCATTTACTCGTCGTCGACCCTTAGTTCCTTGGCTGCATCCAGATCGCTCCCGCCCCCAAAGAGAGATTTTAGCGAAAACTTGATCTCCGTTATGCGCATTTGCGCTTGCCTTAGGCTCTTAGGTGGTGACCGCAACGGGCTCGCGTGTGTAGATAATTTGGGGCGAGACAACCTCGATTACCTACTCCGAGAGGCCAACCCATCGAGTGAGCCTGCCGAGTGGGTCTTTGTCGAGTGGGTCTTTGCGCTATATAGAGCCCACTCGCACATTAGGTCCCAACTGCCATACTCTGAATAAGTGTCATTCTCTTTGGACCAACCCCCTTCCAAAGTGTTTCACCACATCCACCGAGGGTCTTCCAGACCTGCTAGTTATGTGGGAGCCTGACAATGGGATCACCTCGGGACTTTGCGTCATGATATTTCAAGACCTCCACTAAGGGCCTTCAAGCCCAGTCAGCTTGGTGAGATCTTGACAGCGGGATCTTCCTAGTGTCAACATTTCCTATCTTCACTGAGTGACTTCAAGCCCTGCCAGCAAATGGGAGTTTGGTTAGTGGGATCTTATTGGGGTAAACATTTCCAACCACCACCGAGTAACTTCCATCCTTACTAGATAATGGGAGTCTGATCAGCAGGATCTTCTTGGGGTCAACATTACCAACCACCACCGAGTGACTTCCGGCCCTGCCAACCAATAGGATTCTTGTCAGCGGGATCTTCTCGGGTTCAACATTTCAAAACACCACCAAGTGACTTAAAGCTCTGCTAGCTAATGGGAGCCTGTTCAGCGGGATCTTCTCAGGGTCAACATTTCCAACCACCACCGAGTGACTTCCAGCCCTGCTAGCTAATGAGAGCCTTGTTAGCGGTATCTTCTCAGGGTCAACATTTCTTACCACCACTGAGTCACTTCCAACCATGCCAGCTAATCGGAGCCTGGTCAGTGGGATGTTCTCGGGGTCAACATTTCAAACCACCATCGAGTGACTTCCAGCCCTGCCAGCTAATGGGAACCTGATAAGCGGGATCTTCTCGGGGCCAACATTTCTAACCACCACTGAGTGACTTCCAACCCTACCAGCTAATGGGAGCCTGGTCAGCGGGATCTTCTTGGGGTCAACCTTTCCAACCACCACCGAGTGACTTCCAGCCCTACCAGCTAATGGGAGCCTGGTTAGCGGGATCTTCTGGTGGTCAACATTTCTAACCACCACTAAGTGACTTCCAGCCCTGCCAGCTAATGGGAGCCTGGTCAGCAGGATCTTCTCAGGGTCAACATTTCCAACCACCACCGAGTGACTTCCAGCCCTGCCATCTAATGTGAGCATGTTCAGTGGGATCTTCTCGGGGTCAACATTTCAATCTCTTCGTTCACTCACATACTTCATTTGGATCTTGAGCCATATGAGAATTAATAATAAAAATAGAGAAGATGTTACATATAAGGCTCAAGGGTAGAAACGCTTCAAATCATCACCACTCCAGGTATGGCTTAGGATCTCCCCCTCCACATTCTGGAGGCAATATCTCCCTAACTTTAGTGCTTCCTTAACGATATATGGACCTTCCCAATATGGATGAAGCTTCCCCACTATTGCTGATCTCCCGCGGCATCCACCTTTTTTATGACCATATCCCCCTCTATGAACTGCTTGATCCGGACATGCTTGTAAAATTAATTGGCCATCCGTCGCTTGATCTCCTCCTGCCTGATGGTATCTTTCTCGCAGAGTTCCTTTATCAGATAATGTGAGAGTCATAGCTCCTCATTATTTTCTATCTTCCATTCATCATTTACTTCCTTGGTAGCTTCTACTCTGGGTGACCTGACCTCAAACTCCACAGGCTGAATGACTTCACAGCCGTGAGAAAGATGAAGGGGGTTTCTATAGTAGCTGTGTTGGGGGTGGTCCTCAGAGCCCATAACACCGAGGGAAGATATTCTACCCAGCTTCCTCTAAGGTTCTCCACCTTCTTCTTCAACAAATTTACAATGATCTTGTTCGCCGCCTCTACTTGCCTGTTTCTATGAGGGTGGTGGACAGAGGAAAACTTGAGGTCTATTTCTAGTTAAGTGCAGAAGCTGATGAACTCCTCGTTAGCAAACCAGGGCCCATTGTTAGTGACTATGTCCTGTGGGAGCCTATGTCGGCATATGATCTGCCCCCATAAAAAATTATGAATCACTTGGGAAGTCACTTTGGCCAGTTCCTTTACCTCTAACCACTTCAAGAAGTTATTGATCATGACTAAGAGAAATCTCCTCTTCCCACATGCCTGGGGAAAGGGTCCAACCAAATTCATCCCCCAGATGGCGAAGGGCCAGGGCACAGCGATGCTCCTAAGCCTCTGGGAGGGAAGAAGTTAGAGTGGAGCATAAAACTGACACTTTCAACACTTCCTTGCTAATTTCATTGCATCCTTCCTCAGGGTCATCCAGAAGTACCCCTGTCAGACCACCCTTGCCTCCAAGGTCAGGCCTCCCGAATTGCTCCCGCACATGCTTGAGTGCACTTCTTCCAAGATCTTTGTAATTTCCTCCTCCGTTATACACCGGGCTAGGAGCCCCAAAAGTCTCTTCCAGTACAACCCTCCTTCGTGCATCAGATAATAAGCCGATTTGTGCTGAAGTGCTTTTTGTCCTTAACCTCCTTCGGGAGCTTGCCTGTGGTAAAGAGAGTTATGCAGTGGTATACCCATGAGGTGAACCGATCCACCTCCATGAACTCACCCTTCTCAATTGCTGGTTGTTAGTGATCAGGAAATGCAAGATAAGGCATGCTCTATTGTGACCCATGAGGGCTTACCAACACTACCCCTCACTCTATAGAATGCTTCTTTGATGCTCTATCAACCAACACCTTCCAGGCAACCTGCTACGACGGCCCCTCCCGCTCGACCTTGATGACATAATTGGCCAAGAAGTCGGCTATTTCTTATGACTTGATTGAGAGCCATGGTACAAAAGAGATTTCAAACTCGCTCACCTCAATGGACAATTTGGCCAACCTTCAAGAGTGCTCCACCCCCTCAAAGATCTTGCGAAGCGGGTGGTTAGTCACCACCTTGATCATGTGTACTTGAAAGTACGACCTAAGCTTTATAGCTGAGACAACTAAAGAGAAGGCCAGCTTCTCTAGGATTGGGTAATGAAGCTCTGCCTTCTTTAAGACCCTGCTGACATAATATATGGGAAGCTACTTCTTACCCTCTTCCCGAACTAAGATGGAGCTCTTGGACTTAGCTCCCACTCCCAGATATAATATCAAGTCCTCCCCTCCTTTGGTCCCTAAAGGAGTGTGGCTTAGAAGATCAATCTTTTTAATGTCTGGAAAGCCTCTTTGCACTCTTTTATCCATTCAAATTTTTAGTTCCCTCACAGCACCCCGAAGAAGGGTGAGCACTTCTCCCCTACCCGAGAGAGAAACCTACTCAGCCCGGTGAGCTTCCCCATCAACCACTAAACCTCTTTGGTATTACATGGCGACTCCAACTCCATTATGGTCATCACCTTGTCGGGGTTGGGCTCTACCCCTGCCGTGGTTAGGAGGTGGCCCAGGAACTTTCCCCTGCTCGCCCCAAAGAAAAACTTCATGGGGTTCAGCTGAATCTTGAACTTCTATAAAGTGGAAAAAGTTTCTTCTAAGTCAAGCAAGTAGGACTCCTTATCCCTGCTTTTCACCATGAGATCATCCACGTACACCTCCAAGTTCCTCCCTCTCTGACCTTTGAAGACCCGATCCATCATGCCCTGGTATGTAGCTCATGCATTTTTTAGCCCGAAGGGCATCATCTTGTAGCTGAAGCACCCTTCCCTCGTAATGAAGGAGACGTCTTTGATGTCGGGTGGATGCATCTTGATCTGATGATAACCTGAAAATGCATCTAAAAAACTCATCATAGAAAAACCCACGACTGAGTCAACCAACATGTCGATTCGAGGCAGGGTGTAGCAATCCTTAGGGCATGATATATTTAAAAGAGAGAATACTACACACATTCTCCATCAGCTATCTCCCTTCCTAACCATTACAACATTTGAGACCTATCCTAGATACTGGATCTCTGATACAAAACCTGCCTTGAGGAGCTTCTCCACCTCCTCCTGGATGGGCTCCTCCAAATTCGTGGCGATTGCCCTTCTCTTTTGGCAGATGGGGAACGTCTTGGGGTCAAGGTTTAAATGATTGCATGCCATATCCGCATTGATATCTGGCATGTCCTCTGCACTCCAAACGAAGATGTTGACATTCTTTTTGATGCACTCCCACATCCTCTCTCGATCCTCGTGGCTCAGGGCGTTGCTAATCCGAACACTTTCCATCTTCCCTTCCTAGATGAAGACCACCAACTCCATTACCTCCTCTATCGGCTCCAACCTGGATTGCTCCCATTCGCTTCTCAGCTTATCCCCCTACTCAAGTACCTCCTCCCCCTCCGCTTCTTCAACTTACATCACCTCCGCCCAGCTCTCCTGTAGCTCCACTCCTCCAACCTCTGGGAAATGAACCATTCTCTCCTCTCTTTAGTTCTCTACCACTACCCCCTTCATCTCCAACTCCTCAACTACTCCTCCCTCGCTTACTTCTGACTCCGACTCCACTTGATCTCTCCCCAATTCTTCTGCCTCCGCCATCTAGGCTATAGTGTTGATTGCCATCACGTAACATTTCCTCGCCACCTTCTGGTCTTCTTTGATCACGTTCACGAAGCTCCTACTATCGATCGGTATCCGGGAGACTGTGGAGTTCTCGATGGCCGTCTAGAACACCAAAGCATCGTAGAATGGGTCTTCATAGTCTGGCGTGTCCTTCGACGAGAAGGTGATCTTCTTTTCTAGGGGGGGGAGGAGTTTTGGAAGTTGAGGCAATGCTCCTCCTGAATAAGGTCTGGAAGCTCCCCTTGCGGCTTCAATTCCAACTCCCCCATGGATCACTCAAATCCCCCCACAGGCTCCTACGTCGAACCTGTCCTCGCACTTGTCCTCATTTCCTCCTAGTAGAACCTCCTCTATCCTTACCGGTGGCTCCTGCCAAACTTACCTTCTAGCCTCTCTTACCTTCAGGAACTCTGAGCAGGTAGCCGTCGCATGGCCTTCCTCCTGATGGAAGTCACAAAAGGGCAATGCCTCCCTGCCCCCTTCTCTCCTTCCTCCTCTTCTAGCTCTTCTTCTCGTCCCCCTTCCCCGGGCGATTTCTATAGCTTCATGCTGCTGTGGGAGGGGATCCCTCTGCCCCTACTTCAATGCCGATGGGTTGAACTGTCCCAAACCTCCACAAAAATTCTCCCCACCTTGAAATCCTCTCACTTTCCCTTGGGCAGGTCCCTCCTAGGGCCTTTGCCAAACCGTTGTTTGGATCCCGATGCCCCCAAACTTGTTGCTGTCCCTGGATCCCCTGGCCTCGTGGCTCTTATCTCTTCCTCTCCTCTCGATGTCTTCCTGCTCCCGACTCCTTCACCTTCTCCTCGGCCAACTTGGCTAGCTTTTTGGCGAACACTGGGTTGGCCATCCCACTATCTATCTCCTTCGCCACCCTTTCCATCAACTCCTCAAAGGAAAGGGGGGCACCCTTTTAAGCTCCATGCTGAAGAACACCTGCCTCAAGAAAAGGGTGAAGTAGAGCATCAGAGTATACCCCGGGATCTCCTGAACAAGAAAGATCTCTTCCTGGAACCGGTTGACGTAGCTCCCCATCGTCTCCTCTAGCTTCTGCATGATGGTGAACAGACACTCTGCCCCTTCTTCCTCTTCTTCGACATTGAGAACCTCAGCAATAACCCATATTGTAGGTCCTCAAAGCAATATATGGAACTCGCAGGAAGCTAGTGAAACCAGTCCCTTTACTTCTCCTTTAGATTGATGGCAAAAAGTCGGCATTTGAAGGCGTATGACCTCTAACTGATGGAAGCAGAATATTCGAACCATTGAACGTATTGCACCATATCATCCCTGCCCGTGTAGTAGGACATCTTTGTCTCTCTAAACCCCTCTGGGACTGGGGCCAAGACAATCAATTCGATGAATGGGATCCCTCCACCGACCTGGAGTGTGGGTCCATCTCGTGCCCTCCTCTCGCTGACCCTATCAGCACTCGCCTGCCCTAGAAATAGCTCCTACCCAGTAAGATCCCTCTCATCGCTCTCATCCGGGACCTCATTCCCGGGGCGCTGTACAAGATCATTCTCTCCCAAGGATAGAGATATGACAACTGGAATAGAAGGCGTGGCCCACTCGCCTCTCGCGGTGAATGCCAGATGAATGGTCTGTAGGACCTCCCGCTTGAAGTCTTCTAGTATCCCGATCGTGACAACTCTCGTCAAGGGTGGAGAGCCGCCCGAGCCAGCCCCTTCATCCTTGCCACTATCCATGAAGCTTAGCTCAAGATTTTCCTGTGCAAGCTACGATCCACACTCACTGCACCAAAAAATGTTGAAGCCAAAACTTGGCCTCAACGAGTGTTAGGACCTAAGGGGGTAGCTTGCACATACTTATCCAAAACATGGGCTCCTAACTAGTCGCCATGAACCAAAAACTGACCCTAGGATACAGCATAGAGGTCCCACCACACACCTTGAAGATCTCTAGAGCGCTTCCCCTCCTAAGCCTAAAACTTAGGTGGACACCTTAGAGGGCTTATGCAGCCAGACCAAAATAACACAAGGAGGAAGAAGCCAAGAATGAACTGGATCGGCTCCAAAGGTGCCTATAGAGTCTATTTATAGAATTCTAGGACTTGGTCTTCCAACAACATAATTCTGTTGTTCTATTCTGCTATATACAATCCAAATGGGCATGCCAACAACGTAATTATGAGATTATGAGAGGCTATTTGCAGACCTTCAAGGGCAACCAAGTAATTTTACCTCTGGACCCCACTGGGCGAGTGGCCAATGAAGGCACCTCTCGCCTAAAGAAGCAAATGCTGGGGTGAGTCGAGCATTCCCCTCCCTCCCCCCCCCCCCCCCCCCGCAGCCACTCAAAGGGCATGTGCGGGATCCTCTTGCCTTCCGCATGATTTTGTGAGAGGCTTTCCGCCTAACCTAATATTCCTTCCACATACCTGGGTGAAAGCCCTTCCGCCCGACCTGGCTAAAGGCCTTCACTTTCTCTGGGTGAGTGTACAATGACTTCTTAAGATACAGTAGTAGTCAGGGAGTTCTTAGCTATGAAGATTCTTTCATCTAGAAAATTTACTCCTTTGGTAATATGATTTTTAACCTCCAGCATGTGATAATCTAGATACTGAATGCATGCATCCATCCTTCTCGCCAGAGTTGTTATATATGCTTCTATCAGTGTCTTCTGTACATTATGGACTATTTCCATAATGCTAGCATTGATGTTCTTATTTTCCATGATATCAATCTACTTCTTCCAGATTTCCTTAATCTTGCTTTCAATATAGGTTATAGCTTGAGAAGCTCTCATGAAGAATGAAACTGTGTTGGACTTTAATAGGTTTACTTCAAGTCTTATGGACTTGATCTTTGTAGATAGATTCTTTCTCAGCTCTTTGATGGAATCATCAACATAAAGTTCTAGTTGTCCCCTCTAGTCATCTAGCAGACATTTCAATTGATCCAAGAATGTTGAGGAAATTAGATCAGCCTGATGAGATACCCCTTGGAATTAGGCATCATCATCCTTCTCCTTTGCAACTTCCCTGGATTTTGAGTCAGCCATCCTGAATTCAGATGAGAGTTTAGTAGCATTAGTCTTTGTCACATCAGCCTCAAGTACACCATCTTCAGATATGTATATAATATTTTTGGTTTCCTGAGTAGGAAGCTCTGTTTGAATCTCCCCCTCAACCTCTGCATTCCCCATAGTAACATGTTGCTTTATAGCAACTATCACTAGAGTACCTTCATTCACTACATCTGGAAGTTGCTCCCCCTCACCTTGAGGACTGAAGAGCATTGATGCGTAAAATTTAGGATAAATATGTTTTCCAAATTCTATGAATAATAGGCAAGAACACCTATCGTTCATAGTATAGGATATTTTAAACAAAATATCAAGTGCCGTATTCTTCCGGGCCTATTGACTACTTCTATTCACGCAAATTATTATTATTTTATCGAATATAAAAAAAGGTTAATTAAACTATAGAAGGAAAATAAAATAAAATATAACACTTGATCTAGAATCCCTTTAGATTAAAATAAACTTTTCATGAAAGGCAAGCTTCAAAATTACCTACTTCAACCGTGGAGGTTCCCAAAATACAAAAGCGTCTCTCTCGAGAATATGCTCTCTACTAAACTTAGGTTGATCAATTAAGATCCCTCGGCCAGTCGAAACCCCTAAGCTTGCTTTAGGTTGTGAACCCCACAATTGGATTTGAATCCAATCCGGAAGATTTATGTCATCCTCTTTGAAGGAGTGCATGCAACTCCTTCTACCTTTGAGTGATTTACTCATATCCACAACCTGTCGGTAATTCTAGAATATGGATCTAGGGTCTAAAATATATTCATGAAATTTGAATTCGACTCAACTAAAATCATAGATAAATCGAAGTGAATAATAGAGCTTGATAAATAAGTGAAATTTATTTCATTCCAAAGCTTATCATGATCATGTGCTAATGAAATTAGCTACTTAACATGATTAAGAAAAAATACATAAAATGGAAAAGAAGAATATGATTACTAAAAGAAAGGTTCTTGAATTAAAAATTATTAAAGCAAAACTACATTATGAAATGGAAAAGTATAAGAAAGAAATGCAAAATACTGAAAAGTAAACTACTAAATCTAACTCTGATCTTCTTTTCCAACTCTTGACAATGTCTAGAATTTACAGTAAATTTTCTTGAGAGACATGCCCCTAGGTCATGCCCATGACTAGGGGGCGTGTAAGGTACGAAATCGTCATCTTGAAAGCCCGGGAACGTTGGGGAAAAGTGCCAAAAATTATTGTTTTGCTTATTGCTGGAAATGGCGGGAACTCGAAATGGCGGGAGTTAATTTGGCAGTTGCAGAAGAGGTCATGCCATTAGGTAATTCCCGTGACCTAGGGCATGTAAGATAGAATTGCCTAGATTGAAAAACTGTCTTCTTAATGTCGGGTCACGCCCTGAGCTGGAAGTCACGCCTATGGGTCATGCCCGTGTCCTAGGCATATAACTTTGAAGTGACGTATATTTAGAATCTAGAGCTCTTTCGATCAGCCAAGCCTGTCATTGTGGTCACACCCCATGTCACGCCCGTGATATGGGGTTTTGTAACTTTAAATGACATTGAATGTAGTTTTAGAACATCTGGTGGGTGGCACGACCGTGATAATGGTCATGCACCATAGTCACGCCCATGACTGGGGGGTGTGTACTTATGATTTTGATGGATCCCTAGTTTGATTTGGGCTAGGTTCCCTAACTTAGGCTGAGTCTGACCCACCTTGTATAGACAGGGTCAAGTCTAGTAGTCCTAGAGTGTAGGCTAAGTCATTAAGTTCAACATTCTTGGACCAGCCAGCAGAGGAACTTAGAAGACTCAGACTTAGAAGTTTTTAGAGAATAGTTTGAACTGTTCGAAGTTCTTCGAACTCAGCTTGATGATTGTCGATCTCAGACCGACAAACTCAGAGTTATTTCTCTAAGATGAGCTCGACAATATTTGAGCTTAGGTCGATGATTAGTTTTCTTCAGACAGGTTCTCAGCTCGACGAACTAAGAGTGCTGTTTTGGCAAGCCATTCTCAGTACGCAGTTCGCAGAGCTCAGGTCGATGAACTGAAATTCCTAGGTCGACGATCTTGGATGTCAGGTTGACGAATTCGGTTCAGTGATCGACGATATCTGTCTAGTTCTAGAATGAGAAGTTTTCTTTCTTCTGTTCCTTTATTTATATATTAATAGCAATATTATTCCTGAGTAATTAATGCATATATTTCTCTGAATATAGCCGTTATTGGCAGCTTTAATTGTGATATTCATCACGATATTTACTTGCTTATTTTATTAAGGGGCAGTTTGGGAAACTCATTTATGATATATTCCAGCCATTTGTATTCTCCAGATCATCCAGCAATTAAGGCAGTAATTCAAGTTTCAAGGGAAAAAATATTGTCTGAGAATATAAAAAGAGATTTTTGTCTTTCAGAAAGACATACAGAAGGAACCACCAGAACTTACAAAAAAAAAATACAACACTGAGATAGACAAATCTTTCAGAACTCTCTCTCACAGTGTAGAAAATTCTCTGTATTTCACCTTGTCAAGTCTAAAGTCTGAAGAAGAAAAATCATCACAATCAAGAATCTTCTTCATGCTTCACTTCCAAGAACATTCAGGACAACAAAGATCTATTCAGTCAAAAAAGTTCCTGGACTGCTTTCAGACAAGTTTGAAGACCTACACCCTGAAGCAAAGCTACAGTATTTCTAAATCATCAACATCTCAGGGGGAGCTTTGTCAACATCAAAGATCCACTAGTCATCTCTATTGATTATAGAAAGAGAAGACACCATCAACTCCTCTCACCTCTTGTAAAAGGGTTTTAACTCCCTTCAAAAGTTAGCTTTTGGTTGTCAAGTATCCTGATCAAAAAACTTGGTTTGGTTTTTGGGCACCTGATAAAAAGCCTAAAGGGTTGCAATATCTCCCTGCAAATAGATATTGTGGTGGCAGTCACCTGATCAAAACTGCTAGTGGATTCCTACTAGGGTGGTAGCAGAGTGGATGTGCCCAAGTTTAGGGGAACCACTATAAAATCTTCTTGTGTTATCTGGTTGCTCATTTTTTGTTTTTTTTCTTGTTGTGTCTGTGATAGTTAGAATAACTTAGCTTGTTTTTCCTTCTATTATAATATTTGGTATCAATTATTTTCACTCTGAAATATAAATATAAAAACTTCCAAGAATTTGTAAATACTATATTCCCCCCCCCCCCTCTAGAGTAAGTTAGATCTAACCCCTCCTTTCAATTGGTATTAGAGGGTTGTTCTCTTGGTTGAACAAGGTAACACTTGAACCAACAGATCCTTCTTAGATCTAAATTTATCTAGCTTAGTTCTTATAGCATGGCACAGAACAAGGATTATGCAAGCACCAGACCTCCAGTGTGTAACTTAAATAAGTTTTCCATCTGGAAGGTAAGAATCAAACTTTATATGAACTCTATTGATGAGGACATTTTTAATTCCATTTTGACAGGACCTCCTTCTCTAGTGACTACATCCACCTCAACATACATCACACATGTTGTTCCACCACCTGAGTGGAAAGATTCTCAGAAAAAGGTTAAGATTGCTTATGTAAAGGCCATGAACATTCTGGCTCAGACTATGTCTGATGACATCTTCTAGAAGGTGGTTGAATGCACATCAGCCAAGGCTATTTGGGATTCTCTTAACAAGATAGTAGCTGGTTATGCTGATGAGAGAAAGGATAGGAGATCCAACCTCATCTCTCAGTATGAGAACTTCAAGAAGGATGAGTCAGAGACTATTTGTGATATGTACAATAAATTCAGCTCAATAATCAATGAGTTGGAGACATTGGACAAGGACATAATTCTTACATAAGTGAATGACAAAATCCTCATGTGCTTCCCTACCTTATGGGATTCTAGAATCTGGCCTATCAAGGAAGCTAGAAGCCTTAATGAGATTTCCACTGAACTCTATTGGGAAAGCTCAAATCTTATGAGCAACTGATTAAGTCAAGAGACTCAAAAGAAAGATAAGAGAAGAGAAAAGGAGACCAGGAAACAACATTAAAACAAGCCCTCCTCCAGCAAGCATAAAAGGAAGGAGAAAGGTTTCATTATTGAAACCTGGAGTGACACTGAAGAAGAATCTTCATCTTCCAGCTCCAATGAAGATCAAGAGGAAGCAAAGGCTAAGGAAATATGCTTGATGGCTATTGATGCATCAAGCACCCATTCTGAAGCTAACCAATCAGACACTGAAGAACCTCTATCTGAAGAGGATCAGGTAGTCTTCTTTTAATTTTTATTCAGGAGAATTCAAAATTGAATTTAAATCTTTATGTCTTGATTTAATTAACTTTGAAAAAGTAATTAAACAACTTAGAGAGAAAATAAGTGAACAAGAAAACCTGCTGTCAGAAAACAATAAATTAAAGGATGAAATCACCTTAGCTAATGAACAAATCATTAAATTAAAAACTAAATTATTTGAGGCTAGGCAACTTGAGGAATCCCTGAATGGGAGAAGCATCAATTTGATGAACATCACAAGCACAGTGAATGCCAGACTTAATGGCAAGCTGGGCTTAGGTGCTTCATCAAGCCAACCACCACTTATTCAGAAAAACAATTTATCCACCCCCCGTAAAATTTGTTTCTGAAAAGGGTAAAGAGAAAATAGAAGATAATCATGTTAAACAAATAGTATTAAAATAAAAGAATAAGAAAAGAAGAAAGAAAAAGAAAAATCTTAACCATATCAAAGTTCAGCAGATTTCGTCGAACTCAGATCGATGAAATGTGTCCAGTTCGTCGAGCTCAAGTCGACGAACTCCGAACACAAACTTCTACTATAACTATTATCTGAACTGCGATCGGGGAAACCAGTATAGTTCGTCGACCAGAGATCGATGAAATTGGGGCCCAAAAAATGAATACCTTTATTCTTTGAGTGGAGTTCGACGAAATCATCCCCGTTCATCGACCTTAGATTGACGAACGTACCAGAATTCGTCGACCCCAGTTTATAATAATAGAAATTTTAATTCCAACAAGATTTTTAATCAACCTAGACAAAACATTAACCCATTTAACTAATGAATAATTCCACCAAGAAAATACCATCCTTTAGGTTACAAAAGTCAACCTGAATATTCATATATTACAAGCTTTAGTTATATAAATCACCAAAGACCCAAGGAAACCTGGGTCAAGAATATCTAATCTATTTTTGTACAGGTGAAAGACTATCCTACCACAGAAAAACAGTGGTATCTGGATAGTGGTTGTTCAAAACATATGGCTGGCAGCAAGGACAATCTATCCAACTACAAGCCCAAGCTAGGTCCTAAAGTTATTTTTGGTGACTCCAACTGTGGACAAACTAAAGGCTTTGGAGATGTAAAGATTGGAGTGGTCACATTCAAGAAAGTAGCTTATGTAAGTGGATTAAATCACAACCTGATTTCCATTAGTCAACTCTGTGATGAAGGGTTTCAGGTATCTTTTGACAAATCCTCTTGCATTATTTTTTCTGTTGATAACAAGATTCTCTTAACTGGATCTAGAGTAGGAAATATTTACATAGTAAATTTTAAATCTGCTAGGTCTGAAATATGTCTGTTCAACCAAATTAATAATATTGAACTTTGGCATAAAAGATTAGGTCATGTTAATCTGAAAAACATTGCTAGGTTATCTAAAGACAACCTTGTTAGAGGATTGCCTTCTGGTCCCTACAAGAAGGAATGCCTCTGCAGGGCTTGTCAATTAGGCAAGCAAACTAAAAATAGTTTCAAAGCCATTAATAAAAGTTATTCACCTAGGATTTTGTATTTGCTCTATATGGATTTTTTGGACCCATTGCTGTACAAAGCCTCGAAGGGAAATATTATACCTTAGTGATTGTAGATGACTTCTTAAGGTTCACTTGGGTGTTCTTCTTAAGGAAGAAGTCAGATAACTTCAAGGTTCTTACATATTTTCTTATGAGCATAATGATTGAGTACTCTACTCCAGTTGCATTGATCAGAAGTGATCATGGTACTGAGTTTGAGTCTCCCCACCCCATGCAAAGATTCATTGAGGAGGAAGGTATCATACATTGTTTCTCTGCTCCTAGAACTCCTCAACAAACTGGTGTAGCTGAAAGGAAAAACAGAATACTAATTGAAACTGCAGGTACATTGCTTGCAGAAGCTTACTTGCCACTATCCTTTTGGGCAGAGGCTGTAAGCACAGCAAACTATGTCCTGAACAGGAGTTTGATACATAAACGTAAGGGCAAGACTCCCTATGAATTACTTAAAGGGAAGAAACCTAAAGTAGATTTCTTTAAGATTTTTTGTTGTATGTGTTACATTCACAATAATGACAAGAAATACATTAGAAAATTTGAAGCCAAAGCTGCAATGGGAATTTTTCTAGGATATTCCCAAGTCAGCAAGGCATATAGGGTTTATAATCAATCTACAATGAAAATAAAAGAGTCTGTACACATTTCCTTTAATGAGACTAACATGTTTTACAAGGAGAAGAACACTTCTACCAGTGAATCTTTACAGGTACTATATTTGTGTGTGCAGTTGAAAGAAATGAACCTCACAAATAAGGCTAATGCCCATACCTCTTCACAAAACTCTGAAGACAATGAAGATGATTTTAGTGAAATAGCTGTTAAACCAAAAACAGCCCACATAATTCCACAAGAGGAATTAACTCCCCAGTCTGTTGCTGAACCAACTCCACCAACTGATCTTGTCATACTTAGATATCATCCTGTATCTAAAGTAATAGGAGACATATCATTAGGTGTGCAAACAAGGCATCAACTCAACCAAGAATTGATGCATGCCTGATTCATATCTCAAATTGAGCCCCAATCTATAAAAGATGCAGAGCAAGATCCACTCTAGATTATGGCAATGCAAGAGGAGCTCAACAAATTCAAGAGATGTAGAGTTTGGGACTTAGTTCTAAGACCCAAATACTAGCCAGTCATTGGAACTAAGTGGGTATTCAGAAATAAACTTGATGTTCAGGGCACTATCATAAGGAATAAGGCAAGGCTAGTAGCTCAAGGCTATAGGCAAGAAGAAGGCATTGACAATGATCAGACATTTGCCCATGTTGCAAGGCTTGAGGCTATAAGAATCTTCCTGCATATGATGTATTCAAAAAGTTCAAGGTCTATCAAATGGATGTCAAGAGTGCATTTATGAATGGAGAACTCAAAGAAGAAGTATATGTGGAGCAACCACCAGGTTTTATCTCTCCAACTCTTCCCTCCTTTGTATTTAGATTGCATAAAGCTCTCTATGGTTTAAAGCAAGCTCCAAGATCTTGGTATGAGACCTTAGCTAGCTTCTTATTAGAGCATAAATTTTCTAGAGGCATTGCAGATAGGACTCTTTTTATTAAGCATCATAAAGATAAAATCATGTTAGTATAAATTTATGTAGATGATATTATATTTGGCTCAACTGATCCCAAACTATGCAAAAGATTTTCTGACCTTATGCATTCAAAGTTTGAGATGAGTAGTATGGGTGAACTTTCATACTTCCTTGGTCTCCAAGTGAAGTAATTGCCGGATTTCATCTTCATATCCAAATCCAAGTATGCTAAGGAGCTAATCTAAAGGTTTGGGATGTCAGATGCCTCAGCAAAGAAAACACCCATGGCTACAAATGATGTGGTTAACTCTGATGAACATGGAAAGCTTGTTGATCAGAAATTATATAGGGGCATTGTTGGTTCCCTATTGTATCTCACAACAAGTAGGCCAGACATAATGTTTGCTACATGCATTGGTGCTAGGTTCCAAGTGAATAGTAACGAATCTCATCTTATTTTCCCTAAAATAATTTTAAGATATATAAAGGGTTGCCCAAATCTAGGACTTTGGTATCCAACTGAGTCAGAATTTGAGTTCACTGGATACTCAGATGCTGACTTTGCTCGATATAGAGTGGACAGGAAGAGCACATCAGGAATATACCAGTTCCTTGGTGCTAGACTTGTCTCCTAGTTTTGCAAAAAGCAAACATCTGTGTTTACATAAACAACAGATGCTCAGTACATAGCAGCTAGAAGTTACTATTCACAGATGCTGTGGATTCAAAACCAACTCCTAGATTATGGATACAACTTAAATAATTCAACCTTACTCTGTGATAATACTATTGCAATTTCTATTGCTCAGAATCCAGTTCATCATAGTAGAACTAAGCCTATAGAGATTAGACATCATTTCATTAGAGAGTGTGTGGACAAAAAAAAATTAATCTTGTATATATCTACACTGATTTGCAAAAAGCAAACATCTTTACCAAACCCTTGGATGAAAGAAACCATCTGTTCTTCCTAAATCAACTTGGTATGATCAATGGAGAAGCTTTAATTTAACTTTCTGTCTATGGTCGAAGAATTTTCCACAGTTCGTCGACCTGAGCTCGACGAACTAAGAAAAATTCTTGAGATAATTCGTCGACCTAAGATTGACGAACTCTCTATGTAAGCCATTTTTGTCGACCGTAGATCAATGATCTGACTTAAGAAAATTTACGTTTACCTGAGAAAGACGAAAAGTTTTCCCTTCTTCAGACTGAGATCGACGAACTTTTTTGCCAATAAAATATTTTGTCAACCTCAGATTGAAGAATTTTTCTTTTTCGCAGGACGGAGTTTGTCGGTTCATATTCCGAAAAACCTTATATCTAGGTTTTCTTCGAGCTCCATCCCGCGCTTTCTATTCCCCTTGCACTTGATCTCTCTATTTTTCTGTGCAGGTGATCAATGGCGATTCCAGTAAGCGCACTTACAGCAATGAAGTTTGACATGGGTTTTGATATCGATTTTGAGTCATTTCAACATTCCGACCAAATCTTCTTGGACATTCTGAAATTATTTGAAGATCAGCAGTTAAAGAATCTGATGACCACCAGAATAAAGATAGCAGCAACAGAAGTTCGGGAATGGGTTTACACCTCATCCTCTCTAGATTATGATACTATGACGGGAACCATATCGGGTAACGAGGTATCTCTTACCCCCGCCATCCTAACTGTAATTTTTGGATTAGTTAATGGAGAAGAAGAGTTAGAGATTGATAGTTCTTAGTTTGATGAGATGTTGATTAAAATGGGTTATTCTGGAGATACACCCAATAAACTACTAAAGAAGCATTTATCTGCTGACTACAAGTTTCTAGTAGACATAGTAGGCAAGGCACTGCTGGGCAAGCACACAGCCCATGATTACATCACTAGGCAGCAATTCCTTGTGATGTGTGCTGTTGTGAACAAGAAGCCCGTGAATTGGGCTAGAATTATGTTTGAGATGATCAGGAAGAAAAACACCAAGAAAGAGTTGTCTTTTGGAAGAATTCTGGGAATCTTCCTTCAGTCCAAGGTTGTTGAATCAGTGGTCTCCCTGACCATATTCATTAATGCCACCAAGAAGCTTACCTGTGCCTTATTTAGCAGGTGAGAGAGGAATATCTCTAAGCCATCCAAGGCTTCCTCTTCCAGACCTTTTGAATGTATAAGGGCTGCACCAGCCACTCCCCACCCTATTGAGGATGTTTCCATTCCCCCTCCACCTCCTCTTATTCAAACACCCTCAGTAACCCTCAAGCTTTCTTATACATCTCAAGAACAATAAACAACACCTCTTGCTTCCCCAATCCATATTCATTCACCAGTTCACTCACCAATTCATTCACCTATTAATTCTCCAGTACATCAACCCTCACCACATCAATCCCCTCAACATCAACATTCACCTATTCAATCTCTAGCACATGCTAATACATTAGAGCATATTACTCCTCCTCTGTCTCCTCCTCCTTCACAACTTACTGACATCCCCCTTCACAACCTATCATCCATACCAACATTCAATCTACTATCATCACCCATTCATTCCACTTCATCAACAGATGAACCAATGCTAGACACTTCACTCTCACATCCATCATCATCCTCCCTCAATCCATCTGTATGAACTCAAACCCCTCCTGAATTCATAAACATAGATTCACCCTCCATTTCATCTATTCTGCAATCAATCACACTTCTTTTAAAACAACTTATAGCAGGGGTATTTCACCTCTTGCTGCTTCCATTTCCTCTCTAGCTACCCAACTTTCTGCCTCCTCTGTCCCTCCTTCTTCAGTTAGGGGCCTGGTTCCAGTACTTACTAAAACCAGGAAGGGGGAGATGCTCAATGAAGAAGCAGATCCAGTAGCAGCTCCAGTAGCAGCATAAACAACAGCAATAAAAATAGCAGTAGTAGAGATTGTTGATACTGATATACCAGATGCAGATGCAGTTGAATCCTTGGTTATTCTTTCTGAAGACTGTTCCATTTCTCCAGCAGTTGATCTAAATTCAGTTCTAGATTCCTTTGACCTCATATATAAAAACATTCTTTTATTTGTTTCTCCTAAGTATTACACATATATTATTTGCTATACAGCTCCAGTTAGTACAGAAACTCTTCAGGCCATTCAGGCAAGTTTTGCTACTAATATGGTTGTGGAATCTATAGGCCCAGCCTATATAATGGATAATAGCCCTATCCCCAGTTTAGATGATCTGATTGCACAAGATGTTGCACAAGAGATTGTACAGATGCAAAATGATCCCGAGCTGAATGATTTTCTTCTTACTGATAAAGACTTAGAAGATTCTCAATTGATTTCCGAGATTATTGTTCCTCCTGCAGTTGTTCTACCTCCAGCTCCTCCTCAAGCAGATAAATAGATTTCAAAGGAAATATTAGAAGAAATATATGATTTATATGATAATCCTCCTAGTTCATCTGATGATGAGGAGGATTCAGAAGATGATTATGATTCTGATACTTTCAATAGATCCAAATCAAAGAAGAGGAAAGCTCCAGGAAAGGCTGTTCCCAAGCTCAATCTAGATAATGATGTTCTATACAATATTTTGCATAACATTCCTCTTACTCCAACAACTCCTCATTGGATGAGACTGTCTAGGAACCAGGCTAAAGCACAAAAGAAGAAGAAGAGGTCTAGATCTTCTCCAGTGAAGAAATTTATGAAGGATCCACCTCCTCCTCCTCTTCCTGCAGGAGCTTCAAGAAATCTTGCATGGTCTACTTCTAGTGCTTCTCAACCTCCCATGCCAGCTAATTATCAGTATTCAAGACAATCTTCTAAACTAGCTCCTTCTTACTCAAAACAATCTTCCAGACTAGCTCAAAGACAATCTTCCATTCCTATTGGAAAATATAGTGAATGCAGACCACCAAATTTTTATTATGCTAAAAAATCTGTGAAGAATTATCCTTCAACAAATTATCAGCAACAGTCTGTTATTTTCAGAAAGCCTCAAAGGACTGCTCAGGATGTTTTTGCTGATCCAAGATATGAACCAGAGCTTAATCCAAATTTCAGGATGGCTAGATTCAATGAACTGATAGGCTTATCTCAGATAAACAAGGCAAAGATAGAAGGAACTGATCCATCACAGTTTACCACTATGTCTTCTTTCAGACAGAAAGAGCTTGAAAAGTTTGAGGTAGACAAATAATTATTTGATCCAAATGCTTATATGCAGGTTCACCCAAAAGCTGTTGTGCCTAGTGCTTCTACTATATCTATTCTTGGAGCTCAAGACCTGAAGATGTCTAAGCAAGAAGCAGAAGATCCTCTCAGAACAATAGTGTTCACTAAATCTTCTTCTGCTCCTACTCAAGACTGGCTCTAAAACTATTATTATTCCCTAGGGATATTCTTTCTATCTGCTAAATTAGTTCTCTTTCTGTCAGATATTTTCTTTCATGTTATATGTTTGTATTTTCTTTTCTTATGCATTGTACTTAGTGACCTCATCCAAATAAAGGGAGATTGTTGGATCCCTAGTTAGATCTGGGCTAGGTTCACTAACTTAGGCTGAGTCTGGCCCACCTTGTATAGATAGGGTCAAGTCTAGTAGTCCTAGAGTGTAGGCTAAGTCATTAAGTTCAACATTCTTGGACTAGCCAGCAGAGGACCTCAGAAGACTCAAACTTAGAAGCTTTTAGAGAATAATTTGAATAGTTTGAAGTTCATCGAACTCAGCTCGATGATCGTCAATCTCAGATTGACGAACTTAGAGTTATTTCTCTGAGCTGAGCTCGATGATATTCGAGCTTAGGTCGACGATCAGTTTTCTTCAGACAGGTTCTCGGCTCGACGAACTCAGAGTGCAATTTTGGCAAGCCATTCTCAATATGCAGTTCGCAGAGCTCAGGTCGACGAACTAAAATTCTTAGGTCAACGATCTTGGATCTCAGATCGACGAATTCGGTTTAGTGATCGACGATATCTATCCAGTTCCAGAATGAGAAGTTTTCTTCCTTCTGTTCCTTTATTTCTATATTAATAGTAGTATTATTCATGAGTAATTAATGCTTATTTTCCTTTGAATATAGCCGTTATTGGCAACATTAATTATGATATTCATCAGGATAATTACTTGCTTATTTTATTAAGGGACAGTTGGGGAAACTCATGTATGATATATTCCAGCCATTTGTGTTCTCCAGATCAGCCGGCAATTAAGGCAGTAATTCAAGTTTCATAGGAAAAATTATTGACCGAGAATATAAAAAGAGATGTTTGTCTTTCAGAAGACATACAGCAGGAACCACCAAAACTTATAGAATAAATATACATCACTGAGATAGACTAATCTTTCAGAACTCTCTCTCTCATAGTGCAAAAAATTCCATGTGTTTCACCTTATTAAGTCTGAAGTCAGAAGAAGAACAATCATCACAATCAAGAGTCTTCTTCAAGCTTCACTTCAAGGAACATTCAGGACAACAAAGATCTATTCAGTCAGAAAAGTTCCAGGACTACTTTCATACAAGACTGAAGACCTACACCCTGAAGCAAAGCTCTATTCTTCCTGAATCATCAACATCTTAGGGGGAGCTTTGTCAACATCAAAGATCCACTAGTCTTCTCTGTTGATTAGAGAAAGAGAAGACGCCATCACCTCCTCTAACTTCTTATAAAAGGGTTTTAACTCCCTTCAAAAGTTAGCTTTTGGTTGTCAAGTCTCCTGATCAAAAGACTTGGTTTTGTTTTTGGGCACCTGATTAAAAGCCTAAAGGGTTGCAAAATCTCCCTACAAATAGATATTATGGTGGCAGTCACCTGATCAAAACCAGTTAGTGGATTTCTACCAGGGTGGTAGAAGAGTGGATGTACCCAAGTTTAGGGGAACCACTATAAAATCTTCTTATGTTGTGTGGTTGCTCATTTTCTATTTTTGTTCTAACTGTCGCTGTGATAGTTAGAAAAGCTTAGCTTGTTTTTCCTTCTATTATTATATTTGGTATCACTTATTTTCACTATGATATATAAATCTAAAAACTGCCAAGAATTTGTAAATACTCTATTCACCCCCCCCCCTCTAGAGTAAGTCAGATCTAACCCCTCCTTTCAGATTTTTCTAGATTTTCTCTGCTTCTTCTCCTGCTCAATCCTGTCAGCTTCAATTTGATAATTGTAGCCCAGATTAACCTGAAATATAAAAAGAAAATAATTTATGTTTATTATTAAAATAAATAAAAAGTAAATATTCATTAAATAAAAACTTTATTAAAATAACTATAAATATTGTTTTATTAAATACCACCATACTTAAGCTTTTGTTATTCCAGAGCAAAAATATGAGTACTTATAATAAATTAATAAATTTTTTATTAAACTAAAAATTTATTAAATCAAAAGAAAGGTAAAAATAAAATTTAGGGATTCAAAAATTAAATCCTAAAATATGAAATTAAAATGAGGAGAGCAAAATACTAAAAACAAAATTCTCAAATAAATTAATTAGAATTCAAAATTGAGTAATTAAGCAAACAAAATTAGATTAAAATTATTAACACCCTTAACCAAAAAGAAACTTGAAGGAAAAAATTAAACTACTATTTATGCTCTCTTAGTATTTTAATTACTCTAAAGCAATTATATTGGCCGATGGGTTTTAGGAACAAGGAAAATGAAGAGGTTTTTGGATTGGAGGTGATGAATTTTATCCTCACACCCCACACAATATTTTTTGATATTTGCATATATTTACCAAGAAAATGATAAATTTTATCCTCTCATTTTTCATGACATATGAACAAATTTCTCTTTTAATATAAAAACAAAATTGATTGAGAGTAATGAATTTCATCCTCTTACTCCATCTTTTATTCTTGGGGTTGCATATGTGTACCAAGGATTGCTTAATTCCCATGACATATAATCTAACTAAAAATAAAACTTTGCATATGTTTACCAGGGGATAATGAATTTTATCCTCTTATCCCCATGACATATGATCTAACAAGAAAATAAAAAAAATAATGGAAAGGCTAGGCAAATTTTTAGATTAAATTAAAAACTTAGAGAACAACTATAGTAAATTAAACTTTCCTAAGAATCTTAAAGCATAAAGTGACTATAATTAAAATCCAAAGATTGCTAGGCTAAGTACCACAAAATTGAAACTAATTAGAATAAAAGGAGAAAAAAAAGCTAAATAAATTAGTCTAAACAAATTTAATTCATAAGATATTTCTTAAAATTTAATCACCTAAAAATTAAATATAACTAACAATGATGAAATAAAAGACTAGCAAATCAAAAATCATAAAAAATTTTATAAATTAAATCAATATAAATTGATGAAAATCACAAAAAATTAAGCAGGGGTTTATTATTTTTTTCTTTTTTTTAAGATATAAATACTAAAACAAAAAATTATAAACCTATTTTTTTTATTTTTGGACTTCCCGAGGACTACCCAGTGATGGGTTCACAAGGTACTAGGTGGTTTTGTGGGATGAAAGCCCAACTTCCAAGAATTTAAATTTTCGATTTTTTAATTTTTTGTATTTTTGATAGAAAAAGAAAACAAGTTTTTTTAAAAGATTTTTTCAACACTCCTTTTTGGATTTTAAAAAAAAACAACAATGGAGATCCCACCCCATACTTAAAAAAAACATTGTCCCCAATGTTTATAAGCCATGTGAGAGGTGGGAATGAAAATAAAATCCATTGAAAATTAAATTGCAAGAAATTAAAAATAAGTAAGTGGTGTTTCCCAAGAGCTCTTTTCTTTTTCTCGTCTTTAAGCTAGACGGTTATGGTTAGAAAAAAGGAAAGTAAAAGTTTAAGTGAACGAACAACTCCCTTAATTCATACTTCGGCGAATATGCCGAAGTCGAACGCCCAGCTACTCCTCTTCTTAATTCTTGATTTTTCTTCTTTGAACGGTTGGCTTGAAATGTAAATTCAAATCACATATACATACCTGAGGTGATTTGAATCTTTTCAGATGAGCGGAAAATTGATCGGGGACAACGTTTAATTGCAATGGCTCATCTTTTTTCTAAAAATTATTAGTATAAGAAAAATCTAAAGTAAGCATTTCAGAAAATATTTCGCAAGGAAGACGCTCTTGCAAAACTATTTGTGTAAGTTCCAATTGTTTATTTTCTAAAATAAAATTATTAGTAAAAAATTCATTTAAATCAATGGATACAATATTTTCATGAATTTGAATGCCTAAAAATTTATGTGTTGTGCTTGAGAATTCATGAAGAGAAAGAGAAAAATTGGGAGAAGAAGGAGAAGAAACATATTCTTCTTTTATTTCACCGGCTGTGCCTAAATAATAAATAAATTCTTGAAAAAATAATTTTTCTTCATATTCAGAATAAGAAACTAAGGGGGTACATGAAGATTCATGTACTTTCAAAGGAGAAATATTTGAAGATGGGGAAAAATTATTAGAACTAATAAAATTCTCATCTAAATTTTGGAGGGACAAATCAAATTGAAATTGTGAATCTTCCCCAAAATTAGAAGAAGAAGCTTGCGGTGCTGAAAAAGAATAACAAAAGTTTGGATCTATAAAAGTATTCTCATTACTCAAAAATTCTTCTGGTTGATCTTGCCAACAAGAAAAATTAATATCCGAGGTGGAAGAAAAACTATTTAAATAAGAAAAATTATTCTTGTTAAAACTCAAAAATTTATTTTCATGAAAATTAGAATAATTAGAAAAATTATTTTCATGAAAATTTGAAAAAGAATTATCATCAAAGTGAGAATAATTATTTTCAAAATTATTATCAAAATTATTTTCATAAGAAATTTTTTGATAATAATAATAAAGTTAACACTCCTCACTTCGATGAGGAGAATAACAATAATAACAAGAAATTTGGCACTTTTGTCGAGCTTCCAAAAGATATACTTTAGTTTGAAGCTCGACAACCTTAGCGACTAAAATAGATAGCATTTTTTTAAGAAAGAAAATAAAAACAACATTTTATTAATAGAAATGAATTTGAAGAAGAAAATTAAAAAGAGAAATGGAGGTAGAGAAAGAAAATGACAAAATTAATAAAATTCACGCTTTCAAAATATAAACAATAATAATTCCCCTGCAATGACACTAAAAACTTGATGCGTAAAATTTAGGATAAATATGTTTTCCAAATTCTATGAACTATAGGCAAGAGCACTTATCGTTCATAGTATAGGATTTTTTAAACAATATATCAAGTGTGGTATTCTTCTAGGCCTGTTGACTACTTCTACTCACGCAAATTAATATTATTTTATCGAATATAAAATTAGTTTAATTAAACTATAGAAGGTAAATAAAATAAAATATAACACTTAATCTAGAATCCCTTTGGATTAAAATAAACTTTTTATGAAAGGCTAGCTTCTAAATTACCTACTTCGACCGTTGAGGTTCCAAAAATACAAAAGCGCCTCTCTCGAGAATACGCTCTTGACTAAACTTAGGTTGATCGATTAGGACCCCTCGGCCAGTCGAAACCCCTAAGCTTGCTTTAGGCGGTGAAACCCACTATTGGTTTGACTCCAATCCGGAAGATTTATGTAATCCTCTCTCGAAGAGTACAAGCAACGCATTCTACCTTTGAGTGATCTACTCATGTCCACAACCTCTCGGTAAATCTAGGAAACGGATCTAGGGAAAAAAATATTCTTAAAATGTGAATTCGACTCAATTAAAATCAAAGATAAATCGAAGTGAATAATAGAGCTTGGCAAATAAGAGAATTTATTTTATTCCAAAATTTATCATGATCAAGTGCTACTGAAATTAGTTACTTAACATAATTAAGAAAATACATAAAATGGAAAAGAAGAACATGATTATTAAAAGAAAGGTGCTTGAATTAAAAAGTACCAAAGCAAAACTACATTTTGAAATGGAAAAGTACAAGATTGAAATGCAAAATACTGAAAAATAAACTACTAAATTTAACTCTAATCTTCTTTTCTAGCTCCTGGCTATGTTTGGAATTTATAGTAAATTTTCTGGAGAGTCACGCCCCTAGGTCATGCCCGTGAGTAGGAGCGCGTAAGGTACAGAACCGTCATCCTTAAAGCCCAAGAACATTAGGAAAAAACAACAAAAAATTGTTGTTTTGCTGGTCACACCCCAAGGTCACGCCTATTACCTAGGGTGTGTCTTGCCTGTTGCTGTAAATGGTGAGAGTTAAGAGGTAATGCCCCTAGATCATGCCTGTGACTAAGGGCATGTAAGCTAGAACTGCCTGGATTAGAAACCTATCTTCTTAATGTTGTGTCACGCCCTGAGCGGGATGTCACGCCTTTGGGTCACGGCCATGACCTGAAGGTCACGCCCGTGTCCTAGGTGTGTAACTTTAATGTGATGAGTAACTGGAATCTAGAGGTCTTTCGGTCGACCACGCCCGTGACTATGGTCACGCCCCATGTCACGCCCATGACATGGGGGTGTGTAACTTTAAATGATGTGGAATGTAGTTCTAGAACATCTGGTGGGAGGCACGGCCGCGATAATGGTCACGCCCATGACTGGGGGGTGTACTTATAATTTTTCCAAATTTTCTGTACTTCTTCTCCTAATTAGTCCTGTCAGCTTCAATTTGATAATGTTTGCCCAAATTAACCTGAAATATAAATAGAATGTAATTTATATTAATATTATTATAAAAATAAATAAAAATTAAATATTAATTAAATAAAAACTATATCAAAATAACTATAAATATTGATTTATCAAGCATCACTTCAGGACCATCTGAAGTCGGATCAATCCTTCTCTGTAGATTTTCTTGGAAGGTATCAAGTTGTTCTTGTACTGATGTAACTTGGTCCTCCTAAGCAGGAGCATTCATCTGAGTTGTCTCCCCCTCAATGTCTGCACAGATCTTTTCCACCACATCTCTAGTCAGTCTTTAAACTATTTCTACTGGAGTCTCTTCAGACTGAAAGCAACCATGTGGAATCCTTACAATAGGTTTTGAGGACATAGAAGCCTGAGCACTCATATATCTTCTGGTTTCTTCAGATGAGTCAGACAACTTAAGATGGTAAGGCTCCTCCTCACTGCTCTCAGATGAGCTGCTTCCAATGTTATCCTCTGTGTTGATAGCTTCCTTCTTTTTCTTCTTGACAATTATTTATTGGTGTGGAAGCAACACACTGTCTTATCTGTCAAACATTTTTGAGTCCATCCTTCTCATATGGCAGATCTTTGTTCGTAGCCTCACATTGAGGATCCCTATAACAGTAATATATAAGTATAGGGAGAGAAATCTACCCAAGTTTGGCTGTGGAACACATATCATAACCCTATCAAACAACACCTTTCCCTAGTCAGTTCTCTAGGATAGAATTATCCTTATCATTAGCTCAAATAATATTCTAGAAATCTTGTCATGGGACCCTGTCTTATAGATCAGAGCTTTGTCAATGACATCTGCTAGAAAATTTTCTTTTAAATTCATCTCCTTTCTCAGAATAGACACAGTGGTATGCTTTGAAAGCTCACACCACTTAAGGGTACATTTCCCATCAACATGATATAGTTCTTCTTCTTCATCAGACGACCTGAATTTGGGCAGATTCAGGGCTTTGCTCAGTCTTCTTGGAGTGATCTTAATCTTGTGTCCACTGATAGATGACTTAGTTTTGTTGGATGATGAGTCAACAGTAGCATTCAAATATTGTTCGAGAACTTCTTGCTTCCATATCAATCTTGGCTCCGACGGGATGAATTCTTAGGTCAACGACCCGTAGTAAGTGGAGAATCAGTTGTACTTCCTCTAGAGCATCCTTGAATCCATTTCTCACTAACTAAAAACCCTTGAAAAGGAAATCCATTCCTTTTGGGGCCATGGAGCCTTTGAATTTCTGGAGTTTTGTACGAGCTTTCGTTGTAGGGAGGTAGAAAGTCGAAAAGGGATAGGAATAATGAAATTTATTTTAAGCACACACACTTCTATTTATACTTACCCCAATTTGAGAATATGGATAGGTGCGTACCTATCGTGTTTGACACGAGTTGATCAATGACTGCAATTAATCTAGAAGATAGCCATAATCAGAACTGCCTGAGAAAGATCACTGAATGGTCTCGACACACTTGAAGCTCTCGATGCCTAATGTTGTCTCAACGCACTCAATTTTTTGACACATAGTCTCAGCACACTCGTTGCCTAATATTGTCTCAACATACTCGATGCCTGGTCACTTAGTCTAAGCACACTCGACGCCAAGAAACTTATTCCATATCTTCCTTGATAACCTGCAAGGGTCAATTCTTCCTGCAACACATATGCTTGAATATACAATGAAGCTATAGTAAGTTCAACATGCCCAAATCAAATTTGAAGGTGTTGAGCTTGGCTTCATCTAGTAGCTTAATGAAAATATCAGCCACTTGTATCTCTGTGGAGACAAACTCAAGACTGATGTTCTCCCTTTCCACATGATCTCTAATGAAGTGATATCTAATCTCTATGTGTTTAGTCCTGCTATGAGACATAGGATTCCTTGCAATAGAGATTGCACTAGAAGAATCACAAATCATTAGAGTTCTACTTAGCTGGAGATTGTAGTCTTGGAGTTGATGCTGGATCCAAAGTAGTTGCATATAGTAACTTCTAGCTGAGATATACTCTAATTTAGCTATTGAGATGGCAACACTTATTTTCTTCTTGCTACTCTGAGTTACAAGTCTTCTCTCTAGAAATTGACAAGTGCCAAATATGATTTTATTGTCTTCTCTACACCCTACAAAATCTGCATTAGAATACCTAAATAGTTCAAAATCATTATTCTTATGGTACCATAGGCCAAGATCAGGTGTTCCCTTGAGATATCTCAAAATTCTTTTTATTATAGAATAATGAGACTCCTTAGGGCTAGCCCATTATCTAGCATAAATACATGTAGCATATATGATGTTTATCCTACTTGTATTCAGCTAGAGGAGGGTGAAAATTATGCCTCTATACAAGGTTTCATCAATAGGTTTCCTAGTCTCATCCTTATCTCTTGACACACTTGACCCCATAGGAGTTCTCATTATAGAGGCACTCTCCATTCCAAACTTCTTGATTAGCTCCCTGGTGAACTTAGACTGAGAGATGAATGGACCATCCTCTTACTGTCTAACATGGAGGCCCAAGAAGTACTTGAGTTCACATATACTACTCATCTCAAACTGCCCTTACATAAGTTTAGCAAACTTCTTGTAGAGGCCATTATCAGTAGACCAAAAAATTATGTCAACTACATAAATTTGGACAATAATGATCTTACCCTTGACTTCCCTAAGGAATAATGTCGTGTTTATCTTTCACCTTGAGAATTTGTTCTCAGTGAGAAAGCTATACAGGGTTTCATATCATGCCCTTGGGGCTTGCTTCAACCCATACAAAGCTTTTTTAAGCTTATATACATAATCAGGAAAGTTAGGAAAAACCAAACCTGAGGGTTGCTCTACATAGACCTCCTCTTTTAGGTTATCATTTAGAAAAGTTGACTTAATATACATTTGATAGACCTTAAACCCTTTATGTGTAGCATATGAAAGGAATAATATTATTGCCTCCAGTCTAGCAACTGGTGCAAAGATTTGATCAAAGTCAATACCTTGCTCTTATATGTATCCTTTGAAAACTAGTCTAGCCTTATATTTGATGATAAACCCATTCTCATCAAGTTTATTCCTATAAATACACTTGGTCCCAATGATGTTAAGTCCATCTCGCCTGGGAACCAGCTTCTAGACCTTGTATCTCTTGAACTGGTTCAGTTCTTCTTGCATTACCACCATCCAAAATGGGTCCATGTTGGCATCTTCAAATATCTTTGGTTTAACCTGAGACAGGAAGCTTGAAAACATAGCAATGTTTAGGCTTCTGCACCTTATTATAACACGTTGGCTTGCATTATCTATGATTTGATCTCTTGGATGATCCCTTAAATGCCTGACAGCTGCTGGAATTCTGTCCTCAGCATCATGAACCACATTGGCGGGATCCTACTGGTCTTCACCCATGTGCTGTATATTTGGATCTTCTTTAGGGATGATCACACTATTATCTTCCTCTTGAGCAATAGAAGGAGTGTACTTGATGGTCAGTTTATCCATCTTTATTTCTATTCCTGCAGATCTAGAGGAGCTTGACAGCTCACTGTTAATCATAGATGATTCATCAAATACTACATTTACAGACTCTTCTACAACTTGTTTCTAAAGTTGCATACTCTATAAGCTTTGTTGTGGTTTCTGTACCCAACAAAAATTCTCTCATAGGTTTTGGCGGCAAACATAGTCAAGTAGGACTTCTCATTTATCAGCACAAAGCACTTGCTTCCAAAAATCCCAAGATAGGAAAGATTTGGTTTTCTGCCTTTCATAATCTCACAGGGATTCTTCTTGTGACACTTGTTGATAGAAGCTCTACTCCGGACATGACAAGCAGTGTTTAATGCTATAGCCTAGAAGTACTTTGGACAAAAATATCACTGAGTAGTGTCTTGCCAGCCTCTATGAGAGTCCTGTTCTTCCTATCAGCAATCCCATTTTACTGGGGTGTGCTTAGAGAAGAAAACACCTAAAGAATACCATGCTCTCCATAGAACTTTGTCATGCCTTTAGAATGAAATTCAGTACCATGGTGACTTGTGATTTTGACCACAAAGCTGTCCTTTTCATTATGAACTTGTCTAACAAAGGTCATAAGGATGTCAAGGGTTTCAAACTTTTTCTTAAGAAAGAAAACCCAAGTAATTCTAGAAAGGTCATCAACTATCACAAGTGTTTAGACTTTCCTACCAAGATTATGAACTGGTATAGGACCAAACAAAGTCCATATGCAAGAGGTACAAACATCTCTCAGTTTCCATGGCCCCAATGTTCTTAAAGTATGCCACTGTCTGCTTGCGCTTTTGGCATGCAGAGAAAATGCCCTCTTTAGTGCATCTCAGATTAGGTCCATTTCGGACTAGCCCTTCACTGAAGAGCTTACAAATTGTCATGTAGTTCAAGTGAGCAAGCCTTTCGTGCCATTGCACACAATAAGAGACTTTATCATTTGCTACCAGACATACTGGTGAGTCTGTACTTATACATAAGAAGTTTAGACAATAAATATTTCCACTCCTAATGTCTGTCAAAATGACCTCTTGGTCACTTGACCTTTTGATCAGACACTCATCCTTATGGAAGACAATGAAATAACCAATATCACATAGTTGACTTATGTTAATCAGATTATGTTGCAATCCTTCCAGATAAGCTATCTTTGTGATAGAGACTATATCATTACTGATCATATCATAGCCCTTGGTAACTCCTCTATCTGAACCTCCAAAAATCACCTTCGGTCCATTCCTCACTGGAGTATAATCCTTAAGATGTCTCATTGTTCCATTCATATGTCTAGAATAACCACTATCTATGTACCATATTGGCATTGTATGTGTACTTGGATTATCCTGCAAATACAGATTTGTTTACCTTAGGAACCCAAAAGGGATTTGGTACTTGGTTCATGTCAGCCTGAGAATGAACATGTCTACCTGTAGTATCCCTGATTGGAAGACTCACCCTTGCACTTGGTACACTTGGGTTGTGTCAATAATCTATAGCAAAGTGACCCACTTTACCACAACACCAACGCACACGGATGTTGTATCTCCTCTTCTGAATAGATTTTTGAGTTTGCAATCTATCACTAGTTATCTGTTCAGAGGGGAGAGCAGCTGCCTTCTTCCTGTTTCTTTCTACAATAATTTAATTGAAGGTGAGTTTGCTAGTAGATGAACTTGGCTTGGTTAAGTTTCACCAATAGAAGTCTTCTTTGTAGTAGACAAGCTGTTAATGGCATCAGAGATAGACAAGTGAGGCTTACCAACTAACTTGCCCTTAGTTACGATTTTTTACTTAAGGAATTTGAGAATGGGCCACTGCCTTATCCTCGAGAGTGTGGGCTGGAGCACCAAACACAAATGTTCTATAATGGGCCATTTGGATTTCCTCATGGGGAGCCTTCAGTGTACTCAATCCCATGCCCTTTCTCCTTCTATTATAAGATAGTCTTATATTCTTACAGGAAGAGTTTCCATTCTTCCAGTGACAATACATGTTATCCTGGTCCTACTTGTTTGAAAGGAGGAATACATTTTGAAAGGTGGTATGAGGCATAACAAGATCCTTGCCCTTCGCTTTGGAATGGGTATCTATAGAGTTCCACTTTAACCCTAAATCTCTCTTATCATTTTAAGAGGTGAAGGAGTCAATTAGTGTCCAAACTATTTGAGGCTTAGATAATCCAACCGCAAGCTTCTTCTCCTTGAGGAGCTTCATTTCAAGATCCATGATGATCTTGTTATTCTAGCCGATGGTACCAATTTGGATAAATGGAGATTGTCTTTAGCTGGCTGACTTCTCTCCTCATCTAATCTAGCAAAGATGCTGACTCAGGCTGCAGGGAAGAAGCTTGCTGAAGAGAGGCAATCTTTTCAGCTTGTCTCTTATCAAGCATTTTTCTCTTCTTTAAAGCATCCAGAATTGCACCATACTTGTCAATCAATTGATTGACATCATCTTCAGATCCTGATACATCATCCCTATTGGAGGAAGTAAGAGGTTCTTAGTCTGAGCCAAAGTCATAGATAGAGGGAGAGCTAGGGATTGAGTGTACCTCATCAGTAATAGAATTGTCCTGATTATCTTCAGTTAGGGCCATGAGACTGAACTCATCATCCTCTTCAATGTCACTAAGAATAGAGGACAGTGGGGCCCTTATGCCAGATGGGGCAGCAGGATGAACATCCTCTAATTCAATCGACATGAGACCAATGTAGTCCTCCTCTTCATCAGATTCCAAGGACTCAGAATCACTGTCTAATAGGCTGATTTTCTTCTTGGACAAGAAGCTCTTTTCAACCATCTTGTCCTTGTGATTCTTTTTGTCTTCATACTTCATGTGCTCCTTCCACTTGATTGGATAGTGAGCAATAAAATGTCCACTCCTATTGCAAAAGTAGTAGACAATATTAGTCTTAACATATTTGTTCTTCTTAGAGTCATACATTTCCCCAGAGGTGTGTTTTCTGGATTTGTCCTTGCTGGAATAGGGCTTCCTTTATGTGGAGCTTAAAGAGCCCTTGTTCTTCCATTATCTTCTTCTACTCAACATTTTCTTGAACTGTTTGGAGAATAAGGCTAGTTCTCCATCTTATAGCTCATTGCCTGAGGAGCTGGGATCTGAGCTCTCTGACAATACAACTCTCCTTGGAGGAGAAGGAGTCTTTTCCCTATTCCTTCTTAGGTATTTAGCTCTGAAGGCCAAAACCTTCTCTTTGTTGTGAGTTCTGACCTCATCTTCTTCTTCCCTTCTGGAGATTAGCTGCATCTCATGAGACTATAGCCTCCCGAATAAATTTCGAGGCAATGTGTTGGCCAAGCTACCAACCTCTCTAATGGCACAGATCTTGATATCCCTTTCTTTGTTTAGGGATCTCAAGAACATGTCATTAAGATAATAGTTTTTGAACTGTCTGTCATAAGTGATCCAACTGTTCACTATCATGAAGAACTTTTCATAGTATTCAACTATGTAATCTTTATTGGCTTGCTTGAAGGCCTCATATTGCTATTTCAGGAGGGATTTCCTATCATCCCTCACCTCCTCTGTCCCTTCCATGTATACTATAATAGAATCCCACATTTCTTTAGCAGTTTTATAGTGGACCAGGTTCTGGAAGGTGGAGTCATCGATGACACTAACAATGATGTTTTGAGCCCTTTTATCCATGGTTTCCAGAATGACTTCATCATTGGTCATCTAAGTATACTTCTTTGGAGTTTGGACATTTACATTAATGACAGAGACCTTCATGGGAATGAAAGTCCCTCTTGAACTATAATGAATATTCTTGGGTTTGAGGCTTCCATAAATAACATCAGCCTTTCCTTCCAAATTCCAAACTTCTCTTTCCTATATATAGGAAGCTTCATTGAGCTCAACTCCTTATGGTTCTCACCTAAACCCATAGTGATAATCTTCAGCTACTCTTGGAGATCTACTCAGACTGTTGAGTCCTTTTGTAGTAACCTCTCTCATATACTACTTGAAAGTTATTTAGAGTAGTGGAATAAATCACTTAGAGGGGGTGAATAGGTTGATGGTCACTTTCTTATTTTTCTTAGTTGTTTTAGGATTAACTACACAATCACAAATAACACACTAATATTTATAGTGGTTCCCCAAGGTATGGGTGCATCCACTCTCCCTCCCACCTTTCTAATAGTGTGTTAGATAAGTCAATCTTCTCCAAACTCGGCCCAAAGAGCTTACAACACAGATCCCTCAAGATCTCTCAGGATTCCTCCAAGTCTACCTCAGGACACAACCCTACACACTCAGAGTAATCTTTACTCCTATAGTTTTGTGACCCTCTAGATCACCTACCTCAGGCTTATCAAGAAGCCCTATAACTCAGGCTAGGTGGATAGCCCTACACTCAGAGATAATAAATCTCCTACCTCAGATCTTAACTAAGATCCTACCTCAAGCACACAAGCCCTACCTCAGATCCTCAACGGGATCCCACAATTCGGCCTTTATAGTTTAGGCTTAAAACTCAGATCACTGATGATCCTATAAAAGGAGGAAATGTTTAATGTTGATTGACTCCAGAGAAATTGTTCTTTGAGCCTTCTTTCGAAGCTGAGTAAACTCAGCCCTAACTTCTTCACAACACACAAATAGTTGTTCTTTAGGATGTTTCTACTTGTGCTGAGAAGACAACTACAAAGCATTGTTTCTTCAAACCTTTAATGTATCAGAGATGAGTGAAGTGTCCTTGAAGATGAACAACAACTAGAGTTTTCTCTACTTCTTCTCCTTACAAAGAAAAATGAGTTATGTGTTCTTGTTGTTGAAGACTTTGTGATTTTTGCAGTTCATTATATTCTTCAAACAGCCATCTTACTATATTTTTCAGACCTTTTGTAAATCCCTATCTCAAGAATTTTCTTTCTTGTTGAGAAGATGACTATGCAGAGAGAAAAGCCCTTTTTAATTTCTCTGTAATGTCCACTTTTTGTCCCTCCATTTAACGGCTCTTTTCTCAGTATGGGCAAGCTAAATTTGGTAACTGTCAAGTAACTTTAGCTTTAATTACTATACTAAAGGCATACATCGCCTTTTGACATTTAGCGCGCAAGTCCCGTAATATTTGAATTTTGGATGACGTCAGCATGACCCAGTGCTTGGGGACTTGGCAATTTTCAGTCAATCTGTATAAGCATTGAGTGAGGTCATGTAACTCAACGTAGAAATACTTAGCAAAAAATCTATATCTTGAGGCATTGAGTGAACCTATAACACTCAACTCATTTGACTTTTACATCCTAACTGATAAGGCATTGAGTGAGCCTTCATCTCACAAAGCTTTTGTACTTAGAAGAATTTTCCTGTATGAAGGCGTTGAGTGAAGCTTCTACACTCAATGCTTTCTTACTTTGCTGAATTTCCTGATGTGGCATTGAGTGATCCTTCATCACTCAATGATTTTAAACTTGGGTAGTTTTCCTTTTGAGTAGGCATTGAGTGAACTGCCTTCACTCAACGCTTCGGTCCTTAGATAAATTTCAAGCCAGCAATACTGAGGCTTTGACTGTTGGATATCCTATCAATGCTTTTAGATTTCTAGCATTCAGTCAAGTGAGTTCACTCAACGCTTCTAGACTTAGCCTGTTTACTACTTATTCAGCATCCTGTCTTGAGTCCCACTATCATTATGACCCAGACAACCTTTTTAATCATTGTAACTTTATACACCTTACGTACAATGAACTTTGAACATATATCAAATACAATCATGTGTATACCATTGACCTCGAGACCTTCTTCAAATCTAGGACATTGTGATCAATGGAACCAACAAATATGTTCTTGTTGTGGTCGATTATGTGTTAAAATGGGCGGAAGAAAAAGCTTTTCCTACCCACTACGCGAGAGTCATCGTACAATTTTTTAAAAAAATACTTTCGTATTTTGGCACACCACACACACTTATTAGTGATAGGGGCAAACTCTTTTGTGACAACCAACTTGATAAAAGTTTAGCTAAGTATGACGTTACACAAAAATTATCTACTGCCTATCACCCACAAGTAAATTACCAAGTAGAGGTATTAAATCGTGAATTATAAAGAATTTGAGAAAAAACGGTGTCAAACATAAGAAGGATTGGTCACTAAAATTAGACGACGCCTTATAGGCTTATCAAATAACATACAAGACCACCATCAGTTGTACACCATACCATTTAGTTTATGGGAAAGTGTGCCACTTACCGGCAGAATTATAGCATTGCCCATATTGGTCGCTAATTATTTTAAATTTAGATTTGAACTATCCTTCGAAAATAGAAAATTTAAATTGAATAAATTATATGAATGGCGCACAAATGCCTATGAAAATAATAAATTTTATAAGGAGAGAACTATGTTTTATCATTATAGAAAAATTAACATCCCTAAATCTTTTTCGCCAGGAGATCTAGTACTCCTTTTTAATTCAAGACTTAGGCTCTTTCTCGGAAAATTAAAATCTTGATGGTCCAACCCCTTTGTAGTAAAAGTGGTTTGGCTATAAAGGACTGTGCTAATTAAGCACCCAAAAAATGTCTCATTTAAAGTAAATGGACACCATTTGAAATTATATCACTCCGACAACCCTATGACCGAAAAAATCAAAATGCAAATTCTTCCAAAATTTTAGGTGAATTTACACTTAGTGAAGCTACGCGACGGTAAATAAAGTGCTTGTGTGAGGCACACCCATAATTATCCTTTTGTTTTTTTGGTTGTTTTTCTCGTCTTAAAATGTTTTTCAGGTTTTCCAAGACTATAAGCGGCCACCTTTATGACCAATCATGGAAGCTTCCTTATAACCTCTCTTGGTATTGTTTTTTATGAATTTCATACTTAGTTTTAAACATTGGGGACAATTCTTAATTTTAAGTATGAGGATGTAGTTTTGAAGTTAGTTTCAAAAAAAATTTAAAATAAAATGATGATGATAATTTTTAGATGTGTTTTTCAATTATATAGCAAAAATAAAAATAAAAGTGTTAAAAAAAGTAAAAAAAATTAGAAAATCAAAATTTAATTTCCTAGAAAGGGAGATTTGGATTTGTCATCCCATCATATCTCCTAGCATCGGTGTGAACCCCTCAAAAGGTAGACCTCTAGAAGTTTAGGAATTAAACAAAAAAATTTAGGAAAATGAAATTTGTTTTTCCTTAAGTCTTTAACAAAAATTCCTAGCCCTAACACAATTGTATGTTTCAAGTAAATTTAGTTTTTCAAGTGGAATAGAATTTTTCATGCTAGAATAGATTTCGAATCTTTTGAATAAATTGTTGACCATTTTGTGTTTCTAGTCAAACGCATGCGGTAGAGTAGTATTTGTGCAGAATTAATTTCTTGTCATAAATCAAGAAAATTGCGATTTTTCATATTGCATAGAGATTTATATTACTTCTAATTTGAATCGGGTTTTATTAAAAAGTATTTTAGGTGAGCGTGTACAAGATAGTTAGAAAGCTCTTACTTGATTCAATAAGAAGGGTGTACTTTCTCGATGTCTAGAACTTGCGTCTAACACCGTCAAAGCATTTGCGCTTTGCACTAATTAAATTTTACCGAAATGATTTAGGCTTTTCTTTAAAGAGTTTGAGCATTTTCATCCAAACCAAAAATTACTACCCTTACTTACACAAATTTGAGCCTTTTACCCTTTTATTGTTTCATCCCCACCACTTCATCACAAAGCCAAAATGCCAAACCTAATTTTACACTTAAAATATTGATCTTAAAATTTGAAAAAAACTAAAATAAATAAAAACTAATATTGAGAAAAAATAGCTTGAGCAAAATTCAAAGGTAAAACGAAAAGCTAAAATAGATATGTTTATGAATTTTTTTTTTGGTAAAAGTCTTTATAGACGCCCCCTTACAAAAATACAAGTATGAAGGGCCCCCTTTTTGTGGTAGTAAATTCTTAGTTTATGCTCAAAATTAGTTTGTTTAAGTGTGATAAGCCCCCATGTTTATCATTGCCTACCTCGTCTTTCAACCCTTATATTACTTCCTACTAAAGTCCTAATAATCCGTAGAGTTGGTAAGTTTCGAGTGTAGTGGAGAAGGTGTGAGCGGGAAACCTATGACCATCGTCATTGATGGATTTCTTCGGAGGCCCAGGGCATTGACGTCGAGTAATTTAAATCTTAACAATCACACTACTTTCTCCTTCATCATAACTTTGAGATTTACCGTTGACTCTGTTTAAAAGTAAAATAAATCGTTGAAATGTATTTTCGAAAAATCAAAAACTAGAACTTATTCCAAGAAAGTTTTTTTGCTAGAATTTCTACACACACCGGCACAATACTTCGCAATTTACTCTCTTGTTTTAAAAGTGCGAAATAGCATTAGATTTTCTTACTCTTATGGAGAATGGTTTGCTTAGGATGAGCAATTGAATAAGTATGGGGGTATTTGATAATGACTAAAGTATTCCTATTTTAATTAGTATTTTAGTATTTAATTAATCAAATAATGTTCATTTTATTTCAATTATAATATAAAATATGTTCTTTTCTGATTTCAGGTCATACTGGGCTACATATAATAGTTTGGAGAGAACTAGCAGGATCAGGAGAAAATCGAGAGCAATTATGCACATATCAGAAAGTACATGCCTAACACGAGTGTCTACCTGGGGAGTGGAAAGGGTCACGCCCAAGGCTCGTGCCATAACCCAGATTCAAGGTGCCATGGAAATTTAATTTACTAGCCCAACAGTAATTCCCATGAATAGGGGGAGTGACTTCCATGTCATACCTGTGTAATGCCTCTTGCAATCAAGCCAACGATCATGCCACAAACACGCCTGTGACCATCATAGGTCATGCCTGTGCAAGTCCACAGATAGTCTGTTACATGCAACTCCCGCTAAATTTTCTCTCCATAAGCAGTTTTCCAGAGGTCATGCCCCATACCACGGTAGTGATCAAGGGGCATCAAATCACTACAGTAAAACATGTTTTTAGTGACGAAATATTTTTGGTCACTAAAAATATATTTTTTGTGACAAAAATAAAGGTCGGTCACTAAATGACGAGTTCCATTTTATTAGTGACTAAAATAAATATTTGGTCTCTAATTTTTTTTGTGACCAAAATAATATTATGTCACTAAATGTTAATTTTTAGAAAAAAAAAATAAGTTTCATCACTAAATAATCTTTTTAGTGACAAAACATAATGGTCATAAATTTAAAAAAATTATTAAGATTTGTTAATATTTTCTACATAAAAAATGCCAAAATTTATATTCTCAAACCCAAAAAATTATTTTCTCCTGTTTAAGTGAATAGTTTTCAATTTCCCACCCTTAGGTAAATTTCCCTCTCTCAACCAATTATTTTCCTCCGTAAATAATTTCCCACCATAATCAATTTCCCTCTCTCCTCTCCGTGAAAAATTTATTTGGCCTCCGTAAATAATTTCTCACAAGTCATTTTCCCCCCTCTTCGTGAATAATTTCACTCCTCCGTTTGATTAGGGCACAACTCATAACCTTCTCCACACTACACTAGACAATCGATGAGCCCTCTAGTATCTACCTCTCGACAAGCCCCTTCAACTCCTTCATTGACCTTTGCTCAATCCAACGCCTCCGCTCGATCTAACGGTTCTGCCCCATCCAACGCCTCCGCTCGATTTGACATCGTCGGACCTCTCGAAGAAGATGACGAACTCCACTTGATCAAAGGGGTACTTCTAATCCTCTTCTTAGATTTTTGCTTGGTTTAGGAAGATGTCCATTATTTGATGTTTTTTTGTTGCATTGTTGAAATAATACCTTTCAGAAGTTTTTTTTAAACACAATCCTTTTCAATGTGTTATATGTTAATTTATATAGTTAATTTATACTGCAAACTTAGAAAGAACTATTCTATGGTGGCTATATATATTGCATAGTTTGATTAGTTTGCTTCTTTTAAGTAGCTTTGATGTAGAAATGCCTTTTACTCTGAGAGGAGGAGGAGGAGGAGGAGATAGTGGGCTATCTTATCATGAAATAATTACTTGGGCAATGATATTATACAAGCTTGCCATTCTCACCTTCACTCCTTTCTCTCTTTATCTCTCTTTATCTCACTAAATCTCAACCGCATGATCTATATATGCTCATCATCCTGGTTGACTGATTTGGATTTTCATTCATTGCTGATGGTTGATGGGCAGAGGACAAAAATACTATTGTTGACATACTAGAGGATGCCACACCTTGTTGATTTTATAAACTTCTTAATTAATACAACTCATCATAATTTAATGCACAAAGCTATATATATAAAGAGAGATAGTGTGTGTGTGTGAGAGAGAGAGAGAGAGAGATCTTAATTATAGTCTTTTAATTGAAGCCGACTGGCCAGAGTCCAGAGGCCGTCCAGAGATGAAGTGTTTTTTGCACAATGGCGGGCATGACTGACGGTGGGCTATTTTTGTTTTCCTTAGGAACGAAGAAAAAACAATTAGAAAGTAACTAGGAAAACACACACAGATTTATGTGGTTTGCAAACCAAGTTTACATCCATGACAGCACTAGGGTTTCTCCCAGTTTTCTTTTGGTTTCTCCAAAGGTTTTTTACCATCATAGTAATTAAGATGAGTTTAGGTCTTCTTCCTTATCCTTAGCATAATTTAATTTATGCTCTTTTGACTAAATCTTTTTCTTTTTTAAAAAAAAACTATATGATATCTTTGGTTAATGTATCCAATGCATCCAACTTAAAGTTTGTTGATCGTCGGTGGAGGGGCATGCGGTCTCAACGAAGACGACAAACTCCACTTGATTAAAGGGGGACTTCTGATCCGCTTCTTAGATTTCGGCTTAGTTTAGGAAGATGTACCAAAAAATCATGCATTTTAATTCTAAATTAAATCATAGTTTGCATTCTATTGTGAGCAATCTCTTTGTTGAGCTATTTTTTCCATACCATCATTACTGGTTATAATAATGTCATCTACCTACACATAGCATTAGATCTTCATTTATTGTTGTATGAAGAAATTAATGTTGAGTAAACTAAAATATATTCATTACAGTTTGCTAGAAGAAACAAGATTTCTCCTTTATAAAGTGAATTCTTTCTTTGATTTAGCTTTTACTAATTTTGCTAGAGATAACACTATTTTATGTCTTTTAATTTTAATATTTTTTTTGACTTATAGTGAAATGGACAAGAGTTTGATGAATCTCTTTGCTGAGCATGGATTTCTTTTGCTGCATGGTGTTTTACCCAAGCCAAGAACTCTTTTTCTTGAGATGGCCCTGTTCTACAATCATGCTACTTGTCTTCTGTCCTTTCTGAAGAAATTTCACATGTCAGGTGCCAGTTAACTGACGATGAGAAGTCCAAATATGACATTTTTTTTTATGTAAAGCCTTTTTTGTTAGGGATTGTGTGCTTCTAAGGTTTGAAAGAAAGAAGAGCTCAATGCATTCAAAACCGAAGATGCACTGAGAAATAAGTTCCACCCAGCTTCTCTAAGCCGAGCACAAGTACAGATTGAATGTACCAAAATTGCTTAACCATAAAGCACAACTCTTATATACTGAGGCTCAACAAATAAAAAATTACTATTAACACAAGTATTAATCAAAAATTACGAGTATTTCCTTGTGTCATGAAATAATTTAACTTTTATCATTCAAAACATAATAATTTCCAAGTTAAGTAATTTTCCATCATCTTTGCAAATGATGGGTCATGCAATATGCATGTAGCTAGCATAATGTGGATCCAAGTTCAAAAGATGTCTTCATTTTCTAGTTTATACATCAATGCCAGTAGTTCAATAATTTTCCTTTATTCTATATTGGTACGTTTTTACTCTTTATTAAAGATTTAAATGTACTATTTTTATAGCTTGATTATCAAGAAGACAAAGTTCAATTTTATATCGAGAACCTTAAGTCATGATAGTTTTGTGATGCATTTTTATCGGTTACCATACTCTTATTTAGAGAGTAAATATTCATAAATTAATATACCACATATATGCAAATGGGCTCTCTTTGGATTGATCTCCATATAGTCTAAAATTTGAGAATTAGCCATACAAATCCATTGTGAACTATTTGTTTTGAGTAATCTGTTACATGCTTAGCTGTAACTTATCGATCGTTTACCGGAAAGGTGACAAGAGGTGGTGATGAAGGTGAATATACCCTTCATTCTAAGTTGGATATCTAATTAAATGCACCCTTATTTGTATACTGTTCTTTTTTTTGACCCAAGCTTAAGACTGAATTTACCCATCATTAGCAAAAGATTTGAAAACTATGGGAACTTTTATAAAATTAGAATAAAGTATAAAAATTTATAATCTCCAACTTTTCTTCTTTCTATTAATTAGTTTCTGTTTATTACCTTAATGTAATTCATTTAGCACACTTGACATGATATCGCCTTCTGCAGGAAAATGGCAACAAATGCTAAAGGAGGAAGAAGTTTTGCTAGGAGAGATCAGTTACTCAAGATACAGTCTCAGATCCAAAAGCTTTAGGATGAGGAAAAGATTTTTGAGGCCACATCCCTCAGCAAGCCTCCTTAGCCAGGTGAAAAATACTTTGGAAATTTCCCACACCTTTATATAAATGTATTTCTGCATCTCGGTCATGCCTTTTCTCGGTCAAAGCTTGAGTTTGCTTCGGCTTACCACCGACTTTGTGGTCGGAATGTTCTCCTTCCTTTTGCTTTCCATTGCACGGGGATGCATCAGCTGATAAGCTTGAAATAAATATATCATGTTGTTAATTGCATAGGTTTAATTTTTGAGTTGCAGGACAAATTTGTGTGGAAGACACATTTCCACCTGCAGCTCAAAACTACAACTACGCCATTATAAATTTTGAGCTACAACAGTAGTACTCCAGGATGGAAAAAACACCAAAAGATGCTGCTACGCCATTTTTTAGGCTACTACTGCTTTTTTCATCTTCAGTCTACGTCATTACAAATTTGTCCTGTAGCTCAAAACTACAGCTCAAGACATTACTCTTGAGTTTTGACCGTTGCAAAATTTCTGCAATTGTTGCCAATCTTTGGAGTACTACTCTTCACTCTTAATCTTTGGAGTACTACTGTTGAATGTTTGATTGAGATTTTGTATCCAATCCTTCATATTGTATACAGTCCTTCATATTGTATATAGTCCTCAAGTGCATGTTACTATTATAAGTTTGCATGTACTAGATTTGTTAATTACATCTTTTTTTCTAGTTTTGAGCTGCAGGATTGATTTTTTGTGGAAGTCATGTGTGTTTTGTTTGAGATTTTGTATCTAGTCCTCAAGAGCATGATATCATTATATGTTTGCCTTTACTAGATTTATTGTTTACATTTTTTTTTGTTTTGAGCTGCAAGACACATTTCCACCTTGGAATTTTGCAATGATCACCATCTGTAATAGAAGACTTGTAAACACAGTTGCATGGGAAGGTCTGCAATGAGGCTAGCTTGACCCAAGAATGAATTACCAAAAGATGCACTGAAGAAGGAAAAAAGCAAAAAGGATGTGTCCGAGAAGAAGAAAGATTAATTTTCAGGAGAAAATTGTTTATTATACATTGTTTTCATGTAATGAGTGTAATAAAGATAAGTGTTCTATTGATTTGTATTGAGGGGTTTGAGCTATCTCCCACCTTCTTTTTATTATTAATAAAAATATTTTTTCTTTTAAAATAGTATTTTGTGAGTAATATTTGTATTAAATTTAATAGCAAATAAAGGGATTTATTTAAATTCTATTTTGTGAGTAATTATAAAATATTAGTGACTAAATATTTTGTCACTAAAAGTGACATTTAGTGACTTAAAATTTGGTCACTATTGCATTGAACACTCAGTGACTAATCTAATTTGTTCACAAAAAGGCGTTTTAGTGAAAAATAATTTGGTCACTTGCATTAAAATATTAGTGACTAAATTAATTTGGTCACAAAATGTCTTTTTTGTGACAAAGAGTTTAGTCACAAAAAAAATTAGCAATGAAAAATCTTTTCGTCACTAAAAGTATACATTTAGTGACGAAAATAATTTTGGTCACTACATAATTTAGTGACGTGATTTTTGCAACCACCTTGTGACAGATCAAATTTAGTCACTAAATATCTTTAGTGACCAACCCGCATTTTTAGTGACCATAATTTTCGTCACAAAAAGCCTGTTTTCTTGTAGTGATATGCCCATAATGCCAAAATTCAATTCAGATCACGCCTGATCCACCTCCAGTCATCGTGCCTCAGACATAACCTAGTCATAAGCATGTACTTAGGGCATGTAACCTGCACTCTTCAGCTATAAATGACAGCATCTCCAACAACCAAGGAGGCAAAATTTGGAGTCCAAGTTGTAATTTTCTGTACTGTTTTAGCTAATTTAAGGTGTTCTTGTGTTATTCTTTCCTTCTTGTTCTAGTTTATTCATAATTTTATTACACTTGTAATTCATTAGCTTGTTGTAATCCTTATTTCATAGAAATAAAATAGTGGTTTTGTTCTCAGTCTCTTCTTACTCCCTTATCGTTTTCATTATGAGCCACTTCTATGCTAAGGGTTCCTTTACCACCATGAGTAATTAATTTATATAGTACTTGATCGAGATGATTCAAGGATGAAGTAATGTTTTAGATTTTTTTTCAATTTGTTGAATGCTTAGGATTTACCTTTGATCTAATAATTTAGGCATATAATCAATATATAGTTTTCATATTTGTATTTGTTCTTTAGTTAGTCGATAGGCTCGAAAGATGAATTAATCACTCATAGGCAAAACTAGTAGAATGAAACCATCGAGAGAGTGTTGGGTATTGTATCCATAATGACCCTGATTTGAAGAAATGTCCCTTGAACTAAGATGAATTGAGATTGTATTTGATGCTATTTATTTAGTTATATGCTTATTGGACAATATTGCAAAGTACAACCCAATGTAGGGTTATAGTGAGTCATAAAACACAGGACTACACAATATAATCGTTCATTATATAGGCCACTGTGTTGACTCACGTGTAATATATCTATTGTGGTATACTTCTGATTCAAGTACATTAGAAGAATCAAGGAAGGACAAGTTGTTGCTTTCAGAAGAACATAATTTTTCTTTAAGTAAAATTCGTCGAGTATAGTAGTGAATACTCGTCGAATTTGTCGAGTATACTCATGAATACATGTTGAATTCGTCATGTATACCTACTAGTACTCGTCAAATTTGTCATATTTACTTAGGTAATAATCTCTGAGTTCTTGGAAATCAGTTAAGTAAAAATCGTTGAGTATCATCATGTATACGCATCGAATTCGTCGAGTGTATCTTTCGATACTCATCAAATTCGTCGAATATATATGTCAATACACGACGAATTCATCGAGAATCATTGGATATGCCATGAGTTCTCGAATTTACTTCACTGGATTTATCTAAGTCAAATTTGTCGGATATCACTTTGTATATGCGTCGAATGTGTTGAGAGTATCTGCTAATACTCGTCGAATTTATCAAGTAAGCTAGTCGATATTTGTCAAATTCATCGAGTATCTCTTCAGGAAACCATTGAGTTTTCTGTTGGATTTGTCTGGAATCTTATAAGTTATTTTCGTCGAGTTTCGAAGTAGTTCGATGAGTATACCCGTATATACTCAACGATACTCTAGGAATTATACTTAGGGTTTATTTTTTCTGCTTTCAAATGTCCGAATCGGATCGTCCAGACCGTCATGTACAGTAACTCATTGATTTCTCAGTATGGAAGGAATCTTCTAGATATTAGAGAAGAGAAGTTCCTATAAATACCTACGGTGGATTTGGAGAAACCCTAATCATGCATTTCCAAGTTCAAATCAAGAAAATTCAAGAAAAGCTCCCGTCGGCCTTATTTTTGTTCTTCACAATACTCTCCGCCGACAAAGACGTGAAGCACGATTCATTCTTCATCAAGCATTTCTACTAGATCCTTGATCTCTGAAGGTTCTTATACTACTCAGATCTAGTTGATTCGTGTGTTCAGATCAAGACCTTAAAGATTTCAGATTCACTTTCTCCTCAAGATTGTCAAGTTCTATATTTTAGAGGAAAGGAAGACTGAAGAATTCAGATTTGAAGAAGATTATTTTTAATCTTTATTTGTGTAAATCTTTTACTATTGTAGGATGTTTTGCCTCCAAGTTGTAGATCCTTATTTTAGGGTCGAGTTGTAGGAGAGGTTATTCTCCGAGTTGTATGAGAGGTTGTTCTCCGAGTGGTAGGAGAGTTGTCTCCGAGTTGTAGGAGTTGAGGCTCCGAGGTGTAAGATTGTTTTCAATTTTATATAAAGGTGAAGTTGCCAAATCTAGCCCTTCTGGGTAGATAGGAAAGGAAGGACAGTGGACGTACCCAACTCATGGAACCATTATAAATTCTCTATGTTTCTGTGTGTTTATTTTTGTTCAATTTTTATTCTGCTTTAAGAAGTTGAACTTACCTATTCACCCCCTCTTGGTGATTTAGATTGATCACTAGACACTTTCAATTAGTATCTGAGGGGTATTGTTCAATAGAAGATTAACACCATAAACAAAATCTATGTCTAGTTGTCAATGGAATCCGATTAACTATAATGGATAGAAGCAAGGATTTGACTGCAATAAAGTTGTTGTTGTGCATCAAGGAGAACTTCCCCTTGTGGAAGGAGAGAGTCAGATTCTACATGGAAGCTACTGATCTGTGCATTTTTCAGATTGTTGATGAAGGGCCTCACATTCCTACACAGCCATCTGCCTTGAATCCTACTATTATGATTCCAAAGAAAATGGTTAACTTGACCAAGGATGAAATAGCTCTAGTCTCCTTGGATAAAAAAAAGCAAAGAATATTGTAGCCAATGTAGTGGATGACTCAATGCTGCAAAATCTATTCAACTGCAAATCTACCAAGGAGATGTGGGACTATCTCATCGTTCTCATGGAAGGAACTTAAGAAGTTAGAGACGATCGGAGATCTCTACTTAATCAAGAATACGAGGCATTCAAGCAAGGCTCAAGTGATATAATCACAGATAGCTTTGGAAAATTCTTTAAGATTGTCAACGGCCTCAGAAACTATGGTCATATATTTACTAATTTTGAGATCAACGACAAATTTCTAAGATCACAGACAAAAGACTGGGACACCAAGGTGGTAGTATTTAGGGAATTTGAAAAGCTTCTTGAGATTGACCCCCAAAATCTTTTTGGAATGCTCCTTTCCTATGAACTACAAATGAATACTCGAAAGAAAGAGGAGCAAAGCAGTAAGACTTCAAGCAAAGAGAAGTCAGTAGATCTGAAGGCCGAATGGTCTCAAAAATATAAAGTTGTGCCATCAGTAAGGACACAAGCTTTTAATGACCAAGAAAATTCTGAGCCAAGCACATACGACTCTGACTTGTCTAATGGAGAATTCTCGCTAATCTCCAAGCAGTTCAAAATACTACTGAGCAAGAAGAGGTAAATGAAAAATTAGACCTCCTCTGACTTCAGAAGATCACATTGTGATGGTGATCGGTCCAAGAAAAGCTACAACCGAGATGATAGGTATAAGTCTAAACCGAACAAACATTCTTCTTTTGACATAGTTTGCTATTGTTGCAATAAGCCAAAACACGTGATTGCGGAATGTTTGTATAAGAAAAAGGAAGGATTCAAGAAAGAAGAGAAGAGACCCTTCAAAGGTAGAAGGAAGGAAGAGAAGAGCTTTGTTGCAAAGAAGTCAATGACTTTTAGTGACAGTGACTCAAGTGAGTAATTCTCTGAAAATGAAGAAGCTTACTTCGGGCTCATAGCTCAATCAGATGAGGAAGTAGGAGATTCCCAATTCAACGGGAAGGTAAACTCTCTCACAATGCTCTCTAAATCTAAAACTTCTACTAATGGTCATGAAGACTATTCTTCGGAGGAAGATGATTCTGACTTGATGGCTCAGCATCAAGAACGTTTGAGATTCTTTGACAAATGCCGCAAGGTAATCAAAAAGCAATCAAAAGAGATTGCTTCTCTCAAGGTAGTGCAATAGCGATTAAAGGAGGAAATTGTTGAATTATCTCCTCTCAGAGATAAAGTGTAACATCCCATTTCCTTGAATACCCCTTAACTTAGATTAAGGTAGAATAGGCAGTGAGTGAATGGGTTATGCTAGGTTTGACCCAAGGAGTTAGGGTGGATTCACATAGGGCCCACTATAGGGTTCAAGTCAACATTAACTTAGAAAAATTATTCTTGATCAATAGGCGTCGAGTGCGTTTAGTGAACTTGACGCCATTCGATGAAGTGTCGAGTGCGTAAAGTGGACTCAATGCCATACTCTTTAACTTAGAAATTTTTTTTTGGAATCACAAAGCGTCGAGTGCGTTGAGTGGACTCAACGACATACTCTTTAATTTAGAAAATTTGTTTTGGAATCACAAGGCATCGAGTGCGTTGAGTGAACTTGATGCCATTTGATAAAGAGTCGAGTGCGTTGAGTGGACTCAACAACATACTCATTAACTTAGAGAATTTGTGCTGGAATCACAAGGCGTCGAATGCGTTTAGTGAACTCGACGCCATTCGATGAATCATCAAGTGCGTTGAGTGGACTCAACTCCATGCACTTTAACTTAGAAAATTTGTGCTGGAATCATAAGGTGTCGAGTCCGTTGAGTGAACTCGACGCCATTCGACGAAGCGTCGAGTGCATTGAGTGAACTCAATGCCATGTTCTCTAACTTAGAAAATTTGTGCTGGAATCACAAGGCATCAAGTGCGTTGAGTTAACTCGACGCTATTCAACAAAGCATCGAGTGCATTGATTAAACTCGATGTCACTCGATGAAGAGTCGAGTGATCTCGGCAATTTTGTACTTAAGAGTATTTTTCAGTCTGGTTCATATATATGGCTGAACCGAGTTTTCGGGATAAACTTTGATGACGCATTTGAACCCAATCTCTTCAACAAACCTATTTAATACATTGTTCTTCTATAGAAGACCTATTTAAAGCAATGATTGGCGGTCTAATAGTAAGGTGACGCGTGATGAAGCAACTTAAACTAATTGGCGGTCCAACATTAGCGTGACACGTGGCAAGAAACTTAAGCTCTAATTCTTCTTAAAAAAAGGAAGAGACAAGAAACCCTAGCCATCACTCCCACTTCTTACCAAGGCTGTCATCATCTTCATTGAGCCCAGAGGAGTGGGAAACGACTCCTGGAGTTAAACTTTTGGTAGAGAAACAAGGGATCAAGCTAGTTCACCGGAACAATCGTCGGTGATGGCTCACCACTACCATACTCGCCATCAAGCTCACATCTAGGTCTGTTTCTCCTCCAGTCCCACAGTGCTAGTCTTATATATCCACTAGGAGATATATCGGGCTCAAATGATCCAGATGCAATTAGAGGAATAGGGAGAAATACCGAGCTTTTCTTCTTGCTCTAGTTCGTCGGAGGAGCCGCCTCCGGCGGCCATGTCGCCGGGAAACGCTAGCCACCACCTCAACCTAAGTGGTGGCGATAATCACTGGCGGTGGAAGCAGCCTTGGTGGCCAAAAATAAGGAATTAATATGCTATAGGCGGGATCAATCATGGTCATTGGCTATCGGGAAAGATAACCCGATGTCGTTCATTTTTGCATTAATTAAACTATAGTATTTATGATATTTATGTGTATTTCTGTCACATATTTAATAGTAATTTGTATGCTGATATTAGTCCTTGTAGAGACATATTAGAGGAAACTTTCAGCATAGAAAATGTAACCCTAGGTCTTTCCTTTATTTTGACACCCTAAACTTGCAATTTGGAGAACTGTAGCTCCTTATAGGGTCATTCTCCTAGGAGTGCTCCAATACTAGGGCAAAAATTAAAATGGATTCCTAGGCTAAACTATACGCCCACATGCATTAAAATTTAGGTCAAGCTTGTGTGTATACAATAATTAGACTATGTCCAAAAATGAGAATTTGTGAAGTAGAGTTTTCTATAGTTTTACTCAAAATTTTATTTTTTAAATAAGGGTGATTTAGGGAGTTTTACAACACCAAATACCCCCCATATTTGGATGGAATGGCTCTAAGGTAATCCTATAGCCTTGGTTAAAATTTGGATCCATTTAGATCTCTGCATTTTAAAGCATCCAACAAGTATGGTGAAGGTAGAATTGTGAATGGTGTGCAAATAGTAAAAATGGGAAAATGGGAATTTATCCCTTTTGTCCCAATGTATGTCCATGAAATTTTGGACAGAGACTTATGGAGGTAAAATACTCCTTTCATGAGAAAATTGCGATTTCTGGAATCACAAATTCTGTAAGTTGGATTTATTTCAAAAATAGCACATTTAGGTGTTAAAATGAAAAATAGTGCTACTGGACTTTAAAAAATTCCAAATTGTTGATCCAAGCTCTATTTGGTCATTTCACTTCTCTAGAAAAATTATGAGCATTTTTGATAACTATTCAATGTATAAATAGTATAATTACATTTCTACCCTTATAGGACTTTGATAAAAAGCAGGAGTAGTGATTAATGAAAAATTATGAGAAAATGTCTACGCCCTTATTTCTGCAATATGAACCCCTATAAATCTTATTAAGATTTTTGGATGATTATTTATGATGAACACTATAATAGTTGCATTTTTATAATTATTTTAACATGTGAATATCTTTGGTCAAATCACTATCTAGGAGTATTAAAATCTCTTTTGACAATTATATTGTTAATATTAGAGAGTAGAAATTTCCCTTGAATTTTTACAAGGTTATTTTTAGTATTTCATTTGAAAAAGGAAGATAATGAGATTTTAATCATAAATAAAAAATAATGATCAAATCAAATTGGAAAATCAGGATTTTTGGTGAACAGATATTTTTAACCTAGATTAACTTTAGATAATTTATTTAGACCTAATGGACCACCTGTTAGAGTAGTTCATGTTCAAAGTGACCTAGGTCACTTAATTAAATATTAAATTATGGTCAAAAATAATTAGAAAAATCATGTAATTCTGAATGATCAATATTATACACATGACAAACCCATGATAAAAATTTGGAGGTCTTTGGCCCATGGAATTAAAAGTCATCTCATACGGGTTAGAATTAGGTCATGGGTTGTGTCTTGTAAAAGTTACGTGTAATATTAGGGCACCCAGGGTAGTGAGATGTAGTTAAATTAGGAGATGTTTTGGGAAGTTAAAACCCTGGTTTGTATCACAAGAATGTCACTACATAGTAATGAGTGTTATAGTGCAAGTCACATGGAGAACAACTATAACAGGGTCCAACAAAAGATCGTCGCTCTCCCAATCTGTACCTTAAGTTATTAGGTTTAATCAAGAGTAATAACGAGATTGGAATATTAATAATGGGTACACACTAATAAAAGTAAATGTCCTTGAGAAAGGGAGCTTTGAGCATCAGCCCATCGTAGTTCCTAGTGCCCTCGAGAGCCCTTCACCGGGCTTGCCCTGAGCAGTCATAGGATTAACCCTAAACTGCTTTGTATAACAAGAAGTAGACAAGAGTAGTCTAATAGGTTAAGGGAATGATGTGAAAAACTTACCCATATAGGGTTAGAGGGATTTAGGATGGGTTTGGTCATGCGAGCTGGAGGCTCAGGTGTTTAATGCAGGACGGGTTTAGTCCTACAAGCTGGAGGCTCGAGAGGTTTATTTCAGGACGGGTTGGTCCCGCTAGCTGGAGGCTCGGGTTTGAAATTACTTGCATATGCATAGAACATATTAGTGGTGGGTCATGCGGTACTGGCCAGTGATCACACAGACGGCAGTACGGTGACTCTGGTGAGGTGTGAGGGTTTGAGGGGCCAGTAGGTTGTTTTATATTGCGGTCTGAAGGACAATCCCCAAAAACGCACTCCTGACAAAAAAATACTGGTGGAAATGGCTAGTAAATTAGTATGCAGAGACTCTAGAGTGCACCTCATCCGTGTACAGAGGCGTACAAAGGGTTTAGGCCTGGTAGTGTGTATACCTGCCTAAGAAGTGGAGATGCCCGCTCCATTGCTGTTGTAGCCACAATGGTGGTACTAGAGAGTACAACTAACTCCAAAAAGTGGAAACTTAAGATCTGTTATCACAGAGTCATGCGTGTGAGTTGCACTTGTATGAATCATAACCCGCATAACTCACCATTGCGTACATACATACTTAGGGCATACACACTGTGGATCCTTATCATATAAATTAGTATGGGCTCTTTTATATGATAAGTTATATTTATGAAACCTTAACTTATAAGTTTATATGTGCATTCATATGAGTTAAGGTACTCTTGTGATGATTAGTGTAGCGGTAGATAGTTTATTTTCAGCTCAGTTTCATTACTTTACTTACAACACTTTCTTTCAGTTCTACAATACCTGTTGCACTTCTTTTCACTACTGCTCACTTACTTTACTTGTGCTATAAGCACTATTAGTATAATGATATAACTATTAGAAACATAACCATGGTAGAATAGATCCACCGTCACCTGCTTCCATTTTGTACTGCTTTGTTGTCCTCCTCTTTTGTCCTCCCGCTCAGTGCTTAGGAGTCGCGGGGTGGGGAGAGGATAAAATAGCTTAGTCTTTATGACTAAAGATCAATTGTGACCGTATAATTTTAGGAGCTCGAGGAGATAGAGCACCAGTATTACCTGCAGGACGATGTGGCAGGACCTCAGGAGCAAATGCCATGTACTACTACCGCAGCTCAGCGTCAGGTGATGATGAGTGTTTTAGTTACCGCTTCCTCATTGTTTTGTTGTGAGAGAGAGATTTGATTCCATTTTGGCATGTACCGGGCAAAATCCCTAACTCTCTTTTTTACTCATTATGGACTGATGTACTTTCATCTCTATATATTATGATGATTATTGTCGTGACTTGTGGACTTGCTAGTTTTAATTTACTACTTATTGTACTTCTTTTCTCGCTTGTACTACAGGTTGAATGATCGTACTAGCCGACAAGATTGGCGTCGTGCGGTGTCAACTAGCCCGTATGCTAATATCACCTTAAGGCAGTAGTTCTGGGCATAAGACCGGGTACCCTCCTTAGTAAGGGGGAGGGGGGTCTTACAAACTTGTATCACTTAACAAACGATCATATGAAAAAGAAGTCCACAACACTAGGCCACCCCACTCAAGCATTAGTTTGCAGTCAAATTATGCAGCGGAAGAAATAGTGTGACCATGTGTAAAAAGTCACAGAAAACAGTCCATGTAAATCAATGAATTAGGCCAATCCTAATATAAACCTTACTTATGTGTAGCCCCCACGGGTCACCGTAACACAGGATGTCGTTCCTTCCCCTCCGGCTACCACACCTTTCCAACAGACAGAGATGGGGTAGACTTTGACGGCCAGCCTCGAGGCCTTCAAGGACCAGCAAGCCCCAGTCCAGCAGCCAAACTCGAGATCGAGTTGGCTAAATGCATTCAAGAGTTTGTCTCCGTCGATGTACCACAGGTACGAGAATGCTATGAAGACGGAGGAGTGGCTAGAGACCATTCAAGAGATGCTGGTAGGAATCAGCTGCCTGGTAAGCAAGTCAGATTCCTTAGCAACATCTGCACTAGAGTTTCATGCAAACAGGTGGTGGAAGACCCTGCTGGACTCCATGTATGCTGATCGTGAGCTATCATACATCACTTTGGAGGAGTTCGGTGAGGTCTTCTTAGAGCAATTCGTGTCTGTTACAAACAGAGATGAGTTAGAGGAGAGGTTTTTGAACCTCAGGCAGGGAAGCCAATAATTGACAGAGTACCAGAGGGAGTTCTCCCATATGGCTAGGTTTACGGGTATTCATGATTTAGACTATAAGCGGTACGCAATGAGATTCTACCGGGGACTTGGAGACTCTACGAGGCAATCTCCTCTATTCTTTTCTCATGGCACTTCAACTCAGATTATCAAGATGGCAAAGAAGCTGGAGGCAGACCAGTTGATGGTACAGAGCAAGGGGAAGAGACCGTTGGATGGGTCATCCTTCGGGGAGAGCATTCGGGGCTCACAAAGAGGTAGAGTGATGAGACACAAGAGGGGTGGAGGATGTTATCGTCCAAATTATATATAGGATCAGAGGCCTCCCACAGTACTAGCTCCTCCACTATTGCAGATCAATGACCCGATGAGACAAGATGATCGTGGCCACTGACCAGTGATTTGCTATAGGTGCCAACAGTCGTGGCATGTTTGGGCTGACTGAACTCAACAGTTTCATCCACCTCCTCCTCCTCCACCTCCAGCAGCCCCTCAAGCACAGCAGGGTCAAGGCCGAGGATGAGTTCGACGCTGAGGTTGAGGACATTATGGTAGAGGTCGAGGATAGGAGCAGATGTATGCTTTGGACCTCGTCAAGCCGAGGAACCCCGAGGATGTTATTACAGGTACTTAAATTTATTGCAAGTAAAATTTTCAACATCTATACCTTACGACCACTAGAACAATCGCATAACTTAACTTAAACACCAAATATCAAGTATTGTCTTTTTTAACAGCAAGCCCGCTCATACGTTATTTGATACAGGTGCTTCACACTCATTTTTTTCTGAAGCCATCTTGGAGGGACTAGTAGGCATAGACCGATTCACCGACATGACTAGGAGGGTGCGTCTACCAGATGGATCGAAGATTAGGATGGTGACTCTACCAGATGGATCAGAGCTTCTATCATCCGCCAAGTGCAACATGGAGGTCGAGATTGGAGGAAAGGTATTCGAAGCGTCGATGATGATTTGAGAATGTCGGACTTTTATTTGATCCTAGGCATGACTTGTTTGCATTAGAACCACGCCCTGATCGATTGCCTGTCAAGGAGGATCACCTTACGACATGGGGATACTGACATCATCATCTAAGGTATTAGACCTATTTCACGTACCCTATTATCATCGGTGTAGGATGTCAAAGACCATGAGCAGGGAGATGAGGTGTACATGATTTTTTTCGAGATGGTGGAGATGGATGCCTCCATTGCTGATATTCTAGTAGTTCGGGATTTCTCCGATGTATTCCCGGAGAAATTGCCCGGATTACCTCCAACTAGGGACATGGATTTCAAGATCCAGTTGGTTCCAGTAGCGAGGCCTGTGTCTCGGGCACCTTACCGGATGGCACCTAAGGAGCTAGCAGAGTTCCGGACTCAATTACAAGAGCTGGTGGAGTTGGGTTTTGTTCGGCCAAGTTCTTCTCCTTGGGGAGCACCAATGCTATTTGTGAAGAAGAAGGATGGATCTTTGCGACTCTGCATTGACTACCAGGAGCTTAACCGACTAATAGTGCGAAATATGTATCCGCTGCCCCGGATTAATGAGCTCTTTGACCAGCTAAAGGGAGCCTTCTAGTTTTCCAAGCTCGACTTGAGGTCAGAATACTACCAGCTGTGCATTCAGGAGGATACATTGAATACGACCTTCAGTTCTCGGTACGGACTATACAAGTTCACGGTAATGCCCTCTGAGCTCATGAATGCACCTTACGCTTTCATGAGTATGATGAACTGTGTGTTTGAACCATACTTGGATATATTCGTCATACTATTCATTGACGATATATTGATCTATTCCAGGACGAAGGAGGAGCACACCAAACATCTGGCTCTGGTTCTGGGCAAACTAAGAGAGCCTCAGATGTATGCGAAGTTTTCCAAATGCCAGTTCTGGCTATAAGAGGTAGCATTTCTAGGGCATACCATCAGTGGAGCTGGGTTGGCTGTGGACTCGGCAAAGGTGCAGGCAGTTTGAGATTGGTCATGGCCCAAGTTAGCTTTAGACATCCATAGTTTCTTGGTACTAGCGGGATACTATCGCAAGTTCGTGGAGAGGTTCTCGAGGATAGCACTCCCTCTCATGTCCTTAATGAAGAAGATACAACTTTTACTTGGACCGAGAAGTGCGAGGTAGCATTTCAGGAGTTGAAGGCCAGGCTCACCTCCTCCCCCATCCTTGCACTTCCATCTAGGAAGGAAGGATTTCACATTTATACAGATACATCATATCAAGTGATGGGTGCAGTCCTGATGCAGCATGGACACGTCATCTAATATGCTTCGAGATAGTTGAAGAAGCACGAGCAAAACTACCCCATATATGATTTGGACATTAGGGCAGTGGTATTCACGTTGAAGATTTGGAGACATTACTAATATGGGGTTCATTGTGAGATCTTCTTAGATCACAAAAACCTCAATTATATTGATACACAGAAGGATCTAAATCTACGCTAGAGGAGATGGCTTGAGTTCTTGTGCGATTACGACTACACGATGCATTATCACCCAAGGAATGCGAACACTATGGCTGACGCCTTGAGCAGGAGAGTCGACACTACTGGATTGGAGCCCCGGGTGATGGCTATGGAGCTAGTATAAATGATGGAGGATATGCACATTTTCATGGGTTCCAAGGTTGAGTCGGATGTTTATCAGGAGTACTTGGCCTCCCTGAGCATTGTTTGCGACATACGAGACTGTATCTAGGCACAGTAGAGACAGGATGCAGCTTTGGAGCCCGTATTTAGAGCCTTGGAAGGGGGTAAGTCAGAGGTTTATTCACCGCATGACGACGTCATTCATTTCCATGGCCACGTTTATATTCCGACAGGAGGTGGTATCAAGGAGGACATACTCAGGGAGGCGCATTACACTCGATACTCAGTGCACCCCGGGATCACCATGATGACAGCGGACCTATGGAGGGACATATACTGGCCGAGGATGAAGAGGGAGAACATAGATTATGTGACACATTGCGAGACTTGCCAGCGAGTGAGGGAGGAATTAAAAATCCCAGGAGGGCTACGACGGTGCTAGAGTGGAAGTTCGAGCATATAGCTATGGACTTTGTACATGGTTTTCCTCGTTCTCACTCTGGGCACGATTCTATATGGGTCATCATCGATAGATTGACAAAGGTGGCCTGATTTTTACAGATCAGGAAGGAAAGCCCAGTTGCAGTTTTAATGTGGTTTTTTATGGAGCAATTCATTAGGTACCACGTTATCCCTAGGACGATTATCTCAGACCGTGACGATCTATTCACTTCTAGGGAGTGGAGAGCGGTGCAGGCATACTTAGGTTCTTAGCTTGCTTTCAGTTCTGCTTTCCATCTACAGACCGACGGTCAGATAGAGCGAACTAACCAGACTATGGAGGATATGCTATGCTTATGTATATTGGATACGAGGAAGCCCTGGGAGAGACTATTACCACTAATAGAGTTCTCCTACAACAATAGTCACCAAGCGAGCTTTGGGATGGCGCCATATGAGGCACTATAAATCAAGAAGTGTCGAACACCATTATCTTGGGTCCAATATGAGGATACGCGAGCTCTTGGATCGGATTATATTGAGGATACGAATTCTCACATACGACTGATCAGGGATCAGATGCTAGAGGTGCATTGTAGACAGGCCAAGTATTACGATGCAAGGCATCAAAAGGTGGACTTTTAGGTGGGATACATGGTATTCTTGAAGATACATCTAGTGCATGGTGTTTCCAGGGTGCGGAGGTACAAGAAGCTCAGCCCTCTATTTATGGGACCATACTTGATCCTGGAGCGGATCGGTCCTTTGGCTTACCGGCTGGAGCTGTCTCTAGAGCAGTTGAACCTGCACGATGTCTTCCACGTCTACTCACTTCAGAGAGCACTATATAGGCCAGAGCAGCATATTACAAATATAGTAGGCCCAGTGGAACCTGATAGATTAATTCGTTTGGAGCCGGTCTGGATCAATGACACGGCGATCAGAGTGCTGTGGAAGAAGAAGGTTCCCTTGGTCAAGGTATTGTAGTCCAACCATGGACGGGAGCAACAAAACTGGTAGCCGATGGATCTGATGCGGGAATGATATCTGAGGCTCTTCACCTTAGGTTTATCATAAGTATTTTTGAAAAGTTCTTAAATTATTGTGCATAGGAACCCTGTAGACCCGAACTTGAATTTCGGGGACAAAATTATTTTTTTGTTTATTAGGATTTGTAACATCCCATTTCCTTCTAGACCCCATAACTTAGATTAGGGTAGAACATATGGTGAGTGAATGGGTTAGGCTAGGTTTGACCCAAGAAGTTAGGGTGGATTCACATACGGCCCACTATAGGGTTCAAGTCAACTTTAACTTAGAAAAATTATTCTAGGTCAATAAGCGTCGAGTGCGTTGAGTGAACTCGACGCCATTTGACGAAGAATCGAGTGCGTCGAGTGGACTCAACGCCATACTCTTTAACATATAAAATTTGTTCTGGAATCACAAAGTGTCGAGTACGTTAAGTGGACTCAACGCCATACTCTTTAACTTATAAAAAAAAATTTAGGGTCACAAAGCATCGAGTGCATTGAGTGGACTCAATGCCAAACTCTTTCACTTAGAAAATTTGTTCTGGAATCACAAGGCGTCATGTGCGTTGAGTGAACTCAACGCCATTCGACACGTGATAAGCAACTTAAGCCCTAATTCTTCTTATAAAAAGGAAGAGACAAGAAACCATATCCATCACTCCCACTTCTTATCAAGGACACCATCATATTCATTGAGCCTAGAGGAGTGGGAGATGACACCTAGAGTTAAACTTTTGATGGAGAAACAAGGGAACGAGCTAGTACACCAGAACAATCGTCGGTCATGGCTCACCACTACCGTACCCGTCGCCATGCTCGCATCCAGGTTTGTTTCCCCTCCTTTCCCTCGGTGCTAGTCTTCTAAATCCACTAGGAGAGATATCGGGCTCAAATGAGCCAAATATAGTAAGAGGAAGAGGGAGAAATTCTGAGCTTTTCTTCTTGCTCAGGTTCGCCAGAGGAGCCGCCTCCGGCGGCCATGTAGCCGGGAAATGCTAGCCACTACCTCAATGGAGGTGGTGGCGATAATCGCAGGAGGTGGCAATGGCCCAGGTGGCCAGAAATAAGGAATTAATATACTATAGACGGGATCAATCATGGTTGTTGGCTATCGGGGAAGATAACCTGATGTCGTTCATTTCTGCATTAATTAAACTATAGTATTTATGTGTATTTCTATCGTATATTAAAAAGTCATTTGTATGCTGATTTTAGTCCTTATAGAGACATATCTAGAGGAAACTTGTAGCATAGAAAATGTAGCCCTAGGTCTTACCTTTATTTTGACACCCTAAACTTGCAATTTATATCACCGTAGCTCCTTGTAGGGTCATTCTCCTAGGACTGCTCTTATACTCGGGCCGAAATTCAAATGGATGCATAGGCTAAACTTTAAGTGCACATGCAGTGAAATTTAGGTCAAGCATGTGTGTATACCATTCTTAGACTATGTCAAGAAATGAGAATTTGTGAACGATATTTTTCTATAGTTTTAGTCAAAATTTGATTTATTAAATTTGTGTGATTTAGGGAGTTTTACAACTACAAATACCCCCAAATTTGAGTGGCATGGCACTAAGGTCATCTTATGGCCCTGATTTAAATTTGGAGCCATTTGGATTTGTGCATGTTAAAGGATCCAACAAGTATGTTGAAGGTAGAATAGTGAATGGTGTGCAAATAGTAAAAATGCGAAAATGGGAATTTAGCCCTTTTGGCACAATGTATGTCCATGAAATTTTGGACAGATACTTATGGAGCTAAAATACTCCTTTCATGAGAAAATTGAGATTTTTGGAATCAAAAATCCCATAAGTTGGATTTTTTTCAAAAAGTACCGCATTTAGGTGTTAAAATGAAAAATAGGGTTACTAGATTTAGAAAATTCCAAATTGCCGATCCAAGCTCTATTAGGTCATTTCACTTCTCGGGAAAAATTTATGAGCATTTTTGAGAATTATTCCATGTATAAATAGTGTAATTACATTTTTACCCTTATAGGACTTTGATCAAAAACATGAGTAGTGGTTCATGGAAAATTATGAGAAAATGCCTAGGCCCTTATTTCTACAATATGAACCCTATAAATTTTATTAAGAATTTTGGATGATTATTTATGATAAACACTATAATAGTGGCATTTTTGTAATTATCTTAACATGTGAATATCTTAGTTCAAATCACTGTCTAGGAGTATGAAAATCTGTTTTGACCATTATCTTGTTAATACTAGAGAGTAGAAATTTCCCCTGAATATTTACATGGTTATTTTCAGTACTTCATTTGAAAAAGGAAGATTATGGAATTTTAATCATAAATGAAAAATAATGGTCAAATCAAATTTGAAAATCGGGATTTTTGGTGAACAGACATTTTTAACCTAGATGAATTTCAGATAATAAAATTACACTGAATGGACCACTTGTTAGAGTAGTTCATGTTCAATGTGATTTGGTCACTTAATTAAATAAAATAAATTATGGTCCAAAATAATGAGATAAATGATGGAATTCTGAATGATCAATATTATACACATGAAATACTCTTTATAAAAATTTGGAGGCCTTTGGCCCAAGGAAATGGAAGTCATCTCATATGGGTTAGAATTAGGTCATGGGTTGTGTCTAATAAAAGTGATGTGTAACATTTTGGCACCCAGGGTAATTAGATATAGTTAAATTAGGAAATCTATTGGGAAGTTGAAACCCTGGTTTGTATCACAAGAATGTCACTACATAGTTACGAGTGTTAGAGTGCAAGTCACAAGGAGAACAACTATAATGGGGTCCGACAAAAGATTATCGCTTTCCAAATCTGTACCTTAAGTCATTAGGTTTACTCAAGAGTAATAACGGGATTGGGGTATTAATAATGGGTAGACACTAATAAAAGTAAGTGTCCTTGAGAAAGGGAGCTTTGGACTTCACCCCATCATAGTTCCTGGTGCCCTCGAGAGCCTTTCACCGGGAATGCCCAAGGCAATCACGGTATTAACCCAAAACTGCTATGTATCAGAAGAAGTAGACAAGAGTAGTTTAATGGGTTAAGGGAATGATATGACAAACTCACCTGTATAGGGTTGGAGAGATTCAAGATAGGTTCGGTCCTGCGAGCTGGAGGCTCCATTATTTGATACAGGATGGGTTTAGTCCTGCGAGCTGGAGGCTCGGGAGGTTTATTTAAGGACGGGTTGGTCCTACGAGCTAGAGGCTCAGGTTTGAAATGAATTGCTTGTGCAAAGAACATATTAGTGGGAAGTCATGCGATATTGGCTAGTCATCACACCGACGGCAGTACGGTGACTCTGGTGATGTGTGAGGGTTTGAGGAGCCAGTAGGTTGTTTTATACTGCGGTCTGAAGGACAATCCCCGAAAACGCATACCCGACCAAAATAATTGGTGGAAATGGCCAGCAAATTAGTACGCTGAGACTCTAGAGTGAACCTTGGATGTATTGTCACAACCCCCATTTTCCCTGCATTTAACGATATATCAAAGTAAGGAAAAACACGCATCATGATGCCACATCAGTAGGGGTATTGGGTCCATTGATCTTAATGTCCTAGATTTGAAGAAGGCCTAACATACAATGTATACATATGTGGTTATCTAACTTGTGCTCAAGTTTAGTGATTCAAGGGTTATCCTATAACATTGATGGGACAGATAGCCTAAGTGGCTAAGTTAGGTAAACTCTTACCTAAGGAGTTGATTGACAGAAATTTGTCTAAGTCCACAGGAGTTGAGTGAAGGCTACTCACTCAATGCCAGATGACTTATAGCGCTGAGTGGAGCCTATAGTCAAAGCCAAAGTAATGCCATGCTGGAAAAGTGGCTATGTCTACAGGCATTGAGTGAAGTAAACTCACACAATGCCATGCAGCAAAAGGCTGTGAGTCAGGCTGATATAGTAATAGCCTGAGTAGAAATGAGCAGAAAAGTGGTTAAGTCCATAGGCGTTGAGTGTAGTTCACTCACTAAATGCCATAGCCTTATAATTGTTAAGTATAGCTCAGTCAGTCAATGCCACAGGAAAAATGTGAATATTTACCAAGTCTACATGCGTTGAGTGAGGCAAGCTCATTAAACGCCATGTTATAATACATTGACTAATTATCAAAGGGAGTGTTCCTTTTAGACAGAAAAATTTGGCTAAGTCCAAATGCGTTGAGTGGAGCTTACTCACTCAATGCCAAGTAGCAGTTAATCTGGCCAAGGCAAAAAGTGTTGAGTGAGACATGCTCACTCAACACTCTCAATGCTTAAGATACTATAGACGCAGAAATCATGGCTAATGCAAAAAAGCATTGAGTTAGGCATGCTCACTCAACGCTCTCGATGCCAAGCACACAGAAAAGGCTAAAGAATGAGCTGAGTCAAAAAGCATTGAGTGAGGCTTATTCACTCAATGCTTTCAATGCCTACTGGCAGAAAGTTTGAACAAGTGTTTTGGCTTTAAGTGAGGTTTGTTCACTCAATGTTGTTAACGCCTAAAGGCAGAAAAATTGCCTAAGTTTTTTTGCATTGAGTATAGCTTACTCACTCAACGCCTAGATAGACAGAATTATGTCAAGTGTTTTGGCGCTGAGTGAGGCATGCTCACTCAATGCTAATGCTATTGATGCTTGATTTTTTGCTAAGTCCACAGATGATGACATCAGCAAGTAAACAAGTCAACCTTATTCAAATTATTAGCGGCAAAGCTACAGTACATGACAAAATGCGCCGCAGAGCTACTGTATGATAGTTGGCATTAAAGAAAGGTTGCAGCGGCCCATTAAATGTGTGGGGCCCACTGCTAAAAGTGCCATTGGGACATAATTGATAAAAGTAAAAGCTTCTACAAAAAATACAAGCTTTTCAAGGAGCATTCAAGGTGCTTCTTCTTCACCGCCAATGTTGTTATGCCTGAAGAACAGGAAGCTCAAGTCAGCAAGACTAAGAGCAAGAATAGTTAGTTATTTGTCTTCTTGATCAACTACAGCAAGATCAGAGTAGATCTTTGAAGAGGAGAAAGAAATTTAGATGGTGTCATTTTCTATCTATACCAGCAAGGTCTTCAAAGATCCAGCTTCTACAATGAAGATCTTTTATAGGAGGCTGTGAAGAGGAAGTCAGTGCTGAATCTCCTAAACCCAGGAAAGAAATTGGAAGCAGAACTATTGTCTACAAGTTGCTTCCAGCACAAGTTTCTTCATCCTTGTTTCTGTGAAGTAATTGAGCTGAGATTCCTTCAGCTTAGGTAGCAGTAAGTTTTGTTGCAGTCACTTCACTATTCCAGCAGGAAAAATCCCTAGTGTTGTGAAGTAGAAGTAAGGACTGAGTATATTTCAGTTCAAGTAAAGGTAGACTTAGGAAATATATTCTTGGAGTCAAATTTGGGCTGAGTCTATTTTAGTCAAGGTAAAATGGCACAGAGAAATTTCTCTTGTTTTTAATCAAGACTCACCAACCCACTTCCATCTTATAGGATACAACTGGATCCGATCTGTAGGGCCACTGGCCTGAGGTAGGGCAATATTGCCTGAGTTGTAGGAGATTAAAGCTCTCTGATTTGTAGGATCCTCTTGGATCTGAGTGGTTTGAGCAAGTTTTCTCTAAGGTAGGATACCTAGTGGATCTGAGGTAGGGTTGTCCTCCCATCCTCAGTATAGGTGCTTTGGCCTGAGGTAGGTAATCAACTGATCACTGAGTTGTAGTCCCTTGTCGCTGAGCTGTAGGTCTTGGAGGAGGCTAAAAGATCCTAAGGGATCTTTGGTGTAATCTCTTTGGAGCATAGTTTTTGAGAAGTGCATATTCCAACATGATAGTTTGATTGGTGGGAAGGAAAGTTGATGTACCCTTATTAGGGGAACCACTATAAATCTGTGTGTGCTTTTCTATGTTATTTTCTTTATGCAGGTTGCATGTCTTGAAAGAAGAATTTAATCAACTAATAAAGCATCCAACACAAAAATAAAATAAAAGATAGTCACTAAGGACTAAGAAACCTATTCACCCCCCCTCTAGGTGATTTAGCTATATTTGAAAACAAAGACTTTCAAGTGGTATCATAGGGAGGTTACTCAAAAAGGACCTAACAGTCTGAGTAGACCGTAAAGGATAGCTAAAAAAGTTTAAACTTAAGTGTTCAAAAGTGAACCATAAGGTGTGGAGATCAATGGAGCTCCAAGTCTGTAGAAAAGACATTAACAACACTAGACTTTTGGCAGCTCTTGCAGAAGACAAAGTACATCTAGATACTAGTGCAAAGATCAGGGCCCCTCTGACATATTCAGATAGTGATTTAGAGGTGGATGAGGCTGAGGATGGAGAAGCAGAGGCTATGAGCTAACAGCTGCACCAGAAAAAGAATCCTGACAGGATCAGCCTGGACAAAATGAGGTATATTCCCCATCTAACTCATCCTCAGAGTCTGGATATGAATCCTGCTCAGACTCTGATGCATCCTCATCAAGTGATGAAAAGAGTCCTCTATCAGAAGATGATAGCAATCAATTGATTGAAAATCATGCTACACTTCTGAAAGCTTACAAATAGCAAGATGCTTGTTAGGAAACTAGCAGAGGAAATTGCCTCCCTACAGCTTACTGCTTCCAAGCAAGATGAGACTTCATCATTGCTATATCTGAAAGAGAGGGAAGTAGCTCATCTAAAGATCATGATAGATATCCATGTTGAGTCCATCAAATATAAGGACTCTATCATCAAGGATCTTGAAGAGAAACTTGAAAGGGAAAAGAGGGTTGTGGATAATTTCTTTAAGATAGATACTATCAAGAGAAAATCTTAATCTGAGTGGATTTCTAAAGGTATCTAATCTCAAAGGAGATACCAAGCTCCTGTCATGCCTCAATTAACCTATCACAAGGAAATTCTCCCATTCAAAAGGTATGACCAAGACTGTAAGTGTGGTCACTGGAGGTGTGAGAATCTTTCTTGTAAGATTACCAATGTACTTTATAATGGAATAAGAGAGGTCATAGGATTGAGAGAAGAGAAGGCTCCTCATGTAGAAGTAAAAAGGCCCAACCCTGACCTTTTGTATTTGGTGCCACAACCCCCTCATTCAAGGATATGGCTATGGCCTATTCTAAAGTTTTTCTAGCAAGAAATCAAACCAAAGGTAAGCGATTCAGTGTGGCTACCTTGGTTGTCCATGAATCCATGAAGAACATGCCATCTCCAAAGAAGGCGGTTGCTAATGATGTTCAAGTAAGCCAAGATCCTCTAATGGTAAACTCATCTTTGGTCAAGCTCTTGATGAAAGAAACAAGGAGAAGGCCACAGTTCTCGCTACTGATCAGGCGGCCAGAAGTGGCTTGCACACTTCAAGGTATGTTAAGAAAAGGAGATACAACATCCATGAATGTTGGTGCTGTGATAAAGTGGGCCACTTTGCCATAGATTGTTGGAACAACCCCTGTGTGCCAAAGGCAAGGCTGTGTCTTCCTGACAAGACTCCTATAGGTATACATATGCATTCTTATGCTAACAGGAACCTAGGAACCAATTCATATTGGGTTCTTAAGCTAAGGTAATTTCTGTTTAGCAGGATACTCCAAGTGTCCATGCCCATATATGGTCCTTGAAAAGAGTTGTACCAGACCTATGTCCAGCTACAAAGATTGGATGAATTGACTAGCATGCACAAGATTCCCAACACATGTGCAATTATTGAGGGGGAGATTGCAAAAGAAAGCCAGATGCATATCAATGGCTAAAGCTTAGGAGCAAGGAAACTTGTGTGCTTAGAGGATTCGAATCCAGCATCAGCTCCTAGTCCATTGGACAGAGATAAGTAGAATTCATCCTGTTTATGACTCTATTAAATATTTTCTTAATTGCAAGAGCTATGCATATTAGAGATGAGATATTTTAACTTAAAATCTGAGAAGATGTAAGACAATTATCTAAATACTTGTCTGATTAAAAAGTTCATTTTCTCTCATGGTCACTATGCTACAAGATGCAACTATGCTCAACATCCTCAAACTTGACATAGGGATGTTGAGTTTATGTCTAAATGCACCCCACTAGGACACAGTATTATGTGCATTATAGGTCACCTTAATCCCTGCTGATTAGGAAAATTTAGTTTTACTAAAAAAGTCAAAGGAAATTCAATTGCTAAAGAAATGGTAAATCAATCAAGACCAATAAGTCAAAGGTTAAGGAGAATAAGCTTACTCAACAAAATCTATCGATTAGTCAGTCGGCGGCTAAGTAGTGGAAGTTAACCCCAGTCGTTAATCATATCCTTGATCTCAAATAGGTAAGTGACTTTTCGCCTTCTCTTAAGAGATAACTATAAATAGTAGAGCTTGTGCATAAATTAAAAGCACTGATCCTTGCCCTCTCCCGCCCGTATTCACCAAATTGACGGAAAGCCGTTCTCGCTAGGTATCAAAATTCTCAAACTCAATGGTGCCTAAGGGACAAGATTTCTTATTTGAGGGTTTGGAATTGGTGTGAAATTGATTCAGAGATGCTCCTAAAGAGGTACAGTATGTTCTTCATCCTCCAAACATCTGACCTAAAATTCATCCTGTCGGAACACTATTTGATTTGGAAATGGGAGGCGCTAGAGTTATTCTCCAATGCTAAGGAAGATGTGGAAGCGAGAAAAATCAAGACGTTTGTGAATAGAACAAAAGTCAAGATAACATCAAGAAGGCTAAGCAAAGCCCTAAAGCTGACAAAGTTCTCCGTAACTGATGAAGAAGATGAACTATCGTAAGATGATGTAAAAACTGCCTTGAAATGGTGTGGTTTGTCCAGACACTCCACCAGATCAATCCTCAGGAAGGCATTAAACCTGGAAGGCAAGTTTTTGGCAGATGTCATCGGGAAGGCTCTGTTATGTAAAACAGGCTCCCACGAAAAGATCTCAAAAAATGTGTTCGAGCTGATGTGCAGGGTCATATTGACCTGGAAATCTGACTGGGGAAGAATTCTCTTTGAATGGAATACTGAGTGCATGGATGTTTCGAATTTATGGAGAATTCTGTCCCTATATCTGAGACAAACTGTACCAGAGATTCTGAACCTGTAATTGGAAGCAAGAATACATCACATGAAAAGAATGGACTCCAAGATGCTGGAAAGGTGGGATAGGGAACTTCAATCACATGGACTATCAATTGTAGAAAAGAAAGGAAAGAATATAGTTGTTTTAGAGCCCATCTCCACTAGCAGTTCTTCTTATAAGGAAGAACCACATGATCTAGAACTGACATCTTCTGCTGAAGAGTCCATGAAGGACTTAAAAACTCAAGTATCAGCCTCTTTAGAACCTACCCCACAAAGCCTTGTAAGCAGATCTAAGACAGATACTATCCATAGGGATGTTGTTCTGACTGCTGAGATGGCTGAAGAAGTGGCAGAGGAAGCTGTTGAGAAGATCTCTATAAGGATGGAGAAAGATGCTTCCAGACATGAAGATACAGATGGGCATCTTCCTATGTTTGATGATCCAGGTAATCTCGGGCCTCAGAGTGAGGTTGAGAAACTAGAAGAAGAAATAATGTAGGAAGAATTAGTGGTGGAGAGCAACTTCAGGTACCTCCTGAAGGTATTCAGCTTGAGAACAAAGAGAAGATAATTCAGGATAATGTTGCGGCCGCTGCTGCTAACCTGCATGCAAATGAAGGCATGACAGACGCTGAGGGGGAGATTCCATCCAAACTCCCTGCACATGAAGTGCATGATCTAGTCTCCTATGAATCTGAGAAAGAGGAATCTAGTAATGAGAAAACACACTCCTTAGCAAATGCAGAGAATGAACTGTCCAAGAGTAACACTGCACAAGGAACATGAAACAGGCCAATATAGGAAAATCAAGATGAAGGCACATCTACCAGAATAGATTAGCTGCCACCAATATTCCTAGCTCAACTGAAGGGACTTCTATATGAACAAAGGAGAACCCTAGAAACATTTGTGGATGGTGAATTAAATGAAATCAGAAGTGATCTAGCAACTGAGATCAAATCCATAAGGTTTGAAGTAAACTTACTGAAAGCTGAAACTGTCAAGTTCTTCAAAAGGGCTGCTCCAGCTATGGATTACACTATGGACAAGCTGGATGTGGTCAGCCAAAATGTTGTCACTATCATAGAAAATCAAAATATTCAGAATATGAACATGTTGAACATTCATAATGCTGATAATATTCTGAGGAATACACAAAAGACAAAAATCTTTACCACGATAGATGCATGTACAAAGCTACTTGATGATCATATGTTCGAAGTAAAGAATCAGGTTACTGTAGGAGTTTATTATCTAGAAACTAAAAGAAGTAAGGCCTGCACTGTAACATCCAATTTCCGGCTAGACCCCTAGGAGTCGGTTGGTCGTGACAGAACCCTAGGAAGCCCAAAAATTGAAGTAAATCGATCGAGATTTCGGGTCACGGGTTGGTCACGCCCGTGACCAACCCGTCACGCCCGTAGCTTTGGGCGTGACTACTTCGACGATCGTCGATCTCCGTGAGACGATCGTCGAACTTGATGCCCGGGCATGTCACGCCCGTGACCAAGGTGTCACGCCCGTGACCTAGGGCCTGACTCCTTCGACGATCGTCGATCTCCGTGAGACGATCGCCGAACTTGCAGCCCGGGCATGTCATGCCCGTGACCAAGGTGTCACGCACGTGAACTAGGGCGTGACTCCTTCGACGATCGTCGATCTCCGTAAGGAGATCGTCGAAATTGAAACTCGGGCCTGTCATGCCCGTGACCTAGGTGTCACGCCCGTGACCTAGGGCGTGACCACCCTTCGACGACCGTCGATCGCAGTTCGACGATCGTCGACCCAGAATTAACCACCCGGGCCTGTCACGCCCGTGACCCAGGTGTCACGCCCGTGACAACCCTTCGACGATCGTCGATCTCAGTTCGATGATCGTCAAACCTAGAATTGGCTATCCGGGCTTGTCACGCCCGTGACCTATAAGTCACGCCCGTGACCGAGGCCGAAACGTCAGCCAGACTGGAAATTTCGGTAACCGACATTGTAATCAATTCTGATTATGGGAAGTTACACCCGGAGTATTTATGTGCCGTTTCCTTCTTTAATTATTTAAATAAATAAGGAAATGTTGGTCCAATAGGAAATCACCACCAGGCGAACACCTCTTCATTTTCTAGCATTTCAACTGCCGTGCATCATAACCGAAACGTTAGGGGAGAACATTCATGACCATTAAGGATTTACCCTTTCATCTCTCCACTTGCTGACTTATAAAAGCCCACTTGGAGCAAGAGGAGAAGTTTACACGCTCAATCAAACGGATCAGATCTTTGTTCTTGCTGTAGGAGGAGTTCGGCTACGCCACCACTGCGCCATGGCACCCCGTCGTTCATCTCGCCTCCAAACCGCGAACAAGGTCCTTTTCTGCTTCTTCTCTTTCATGGGTAGATCTTAGGATTCTTAGAAAGGAAGTTCGCGCTCAACAGAGCCGGACCCATCTCTCGTTTTCATGGAAAACCATGAAAATTGTATTCTTGAGTTCGCGGAAACCGCCACCTCCGGCGGCCAAACCACCGTCGACCGATAGCCATCGCCTCAACGGAGGTGGTGGTGGTGGTGGCTGGCCAGGGAAGTGACCGGACGACCGGTGATGGAGCGCAAAAGAGCTACAGGAAATATGATTTTCTGTGTCTGGTTTTCCGGTTCTGTAGAAGATGAACAGTAAAAACTGTTTATAATGTATAAATTATGCAAATAATTTTTTAAGGAAAATATACTTAGATGGGCACATTTTGATGCTGCAAAATGAGGCACTTAGAGGCCATTATAGGAAAAGTGACCAGACACGAAAGTCGTAGCCCTTTGAGTCTAGATTAATCTAAAATTGGTTTCAACTCGTTTGGGTAAGCGGATCGGCCGCAGCACCCGTTTTAGTGGGGGCTGTACCTAGAGTTGGGCAGAAATTAAAACGGATGCCCACTCTTCGTCCCTTGTCCAAATGACCTGAAATTTGGGCAGGGGGTTAGCCTTAACAATACCTAAAGGCACACCAAAAATGGGGATTTTTGGAGATACTTTGCCTAAAGTTTTTGTTTCAATTTAATAAACTTAGAGGAATTTATTTAAGTGGTCAAACGACCTCCAAACCCTCCCAAAGTTTGGTGAGTGGTCCCTGGCTATAAAACCTAGGTCTGTACAAAATTCCAACTGATTTGGAGGAGTTTTGTGTAGGAAATCTTCTACCCTTAACTAGGCATTAGTGAGACTTTTTAGTAAAAAATGCACTAAGAGTTTGGAAAGGTCAAATCACCTCAACAGAGGCTGATTTTCTGATCTCTGACTTAGAAGGGTGTTATAACCTGCTTGGAGAAAAATGGTGAGGTTTAGGGTTGATTTACCCTAGGATCCAAGCTCAAACCCTAAATAAAGGGTTTTGAGGGTTGTGTAGGACATGGGGGCAATTGCTCTTGTATTGCCTTGAAACTCTGTAGAGTTGACAAAAGCTTGATAAGAATTGTCTGGATGTAATCTTGGAGAATTTGGAGACAAGAAGATACCTTAAAACCCTAACCTTAGTTTTAGGGTAAAATATCAAATAGGTAAAATCAGTCACTGAACCTTACTTAAAAACTGTGAAATTCGGGTAGAGTGAGTTTTGGATCAGGTAGAACTTATAGCAATTTTTCTAGAATTTATGTTGAATATTGCTAGCACTTCATTTGTAAAGCTTGCTATGGCCTTAGATGATGATTTAATTATTTAGGAATTTCTGTTCATTGAAATCTCATGAAATTTTGGAAATATAGATTTTAGAACAGAATGATTACCCCTGAATTTTTATATAATTTTTAGTTGAGTACATCCAGTACTTCCTTCATAAAAGTTAAAAAGGGGTTCTATGCTTGAAAAATTATTTAGGGATGATTTTATTACTGAAAAATTATGAAACTGGGCCGGTGCTAATTTTAGGCCTTTATCTGCATGTCATAAATTATTTGTAATTTTTGGAAGAATATTTTTTGTACTTGATTCATAAATAACAAAAGATAGAGATTAATTCTAAAATTGTTTTAATGCCCTTTTGATGATAGAAAAAAATTATGATACTTTGGATTTAACCTATTGAGATAACCTACTATTTGTCATAAATTTTCTGGACATCTTGCATGAGAACTTAGGGTAGTTCATGTTCAAACCGGTAGCCCTTGGGATTTTCGAGGAATTTAATTAAATGCCAAATAAATTAGGAAAATTTCCATTTTCTGGATTTAGGTCATTTATATTATGGTAAGTCTCCAGTAAATAATTTAGGGCATTTGGATGAGTATTGGATCATTGCATAACCGGTTCGACATGTAGTCTAGGTCGGTCTGCATATAGCAATTTGTGAAATGCAATAGGACATGATCTGAGGAAGGCATTGGAGTTAATCATATTGTCTGGGTGGGCAATGGTGGAGGAAATCACAATAGGAAGGTATAAAGAGTAGTGAGAAGTGGTGATAGCTAGAGTTAAGAGGTGCTCGGGTTTCGACGAAAGATCGTCTTTCCCGAAGAGAGGAAGGTTAAAAATCACCCTAGGATAGTCTATCGTAATATGAGAAGGGAATCGGGTTAAGGGAGATAAACCAATAATAATAAGTGCCTTGCGAAAGGGAACTTCGGGTCGTAATGTCGCCGTCTTGGTTCGTAGTGCCCCTTGAGAGCCCTTCACGGGGAATACCGGGGGCAGTCCTGGGCTAACGTAAACTGTAATAACAAACCGACAAGAGTAACTTAGTAACTAGGGCTGCACTTTTCACAAACACTGTTGGCACAGGAAGATTGATGAGTGGTTAGGCTCGGTTGGTTTGGAGACGGACGTTTTGGTCCGGGGAGCTTCGGCTCGGTTGGTTCGGAGACTGACGTTTTGGTCCGGGGAGCTTCGGCTCGGTTGGTTCGGAGACGGACGTTTTGGTCCGGGGAGCTTCAGCTCGGTTTTGTGTGTTTACGAATAAACTTGCATGTGCATAAGATAGGAAAAGTTAAGGTGGTGGGTTTTTCGATATCGGGGAGTTCGATTGCACCGACACCGATATCGTTGACTCGGCGGGGTGATTAGCACTTCGCCAACAGAAGTCCGGTGCGCCAGCCGGCAAGAGTACGCAGGCGTCCGCTTAGTGCACCAAGCGTTGAGGCATACGATAGGTCAGACCAGTGGTGCTTTTACTGGTTTTGAGGTGGGCGAGGCCCAACCCACCGCTTCCGTCCGCCACTACGGAGGTAACCTGGGAGGTAACGGCTCCGAAAGTGGGAACTAAAGGTCTGTGTGCACAGAGTCGGGTGTGTGAGTTGCGCTTGCATGTTTCATCATACCCACTTGCATGTCATAGCATAATCGATTCATTTAACCCTGACACCTAAAGTATAAGTGGTATGGGACGCTTATACTTTAGGACCTGCAAAACGACCCCTTGGTCTATAAGCTTGTGTGGGCAAGTTTATAAATCAATGGTTAACTTCAATATATAAACATATGCTGTTGTTTGATAACCGACACCCCAACGTATAGGTGGTATGGGACACTCTATACGATGGGAGCCTTGCAGAAGATCCCTTGGCTTATGCGTTTTCGCACATAAGTTAAGGTTACTTTTCTTACTTTCTATTTCTGTCATACTATTATAGAATTGCTAGATTAGTTCCGCTGTCATCTGTTCCTTGATTAATCTCTACCTTCATGTCCTTTCCTTTCTTCCTCTCCGCTCGGTACCTAGGAGCCATGGGGGAAGGGGTAGGGGATGATAGGGCTTAGTCTTTATGACTAACGGTTTCGAACCGCATCATTTAGGGGATCGTGGAGCCCAGCATGGAGGAGCAGCCCCAGAGATCGGTGCGCCTGGAGATGGGGCAGTCTAGCTCCGGAGTTCATACAGCCGGGACCGTGAGTCTTGACTCTGAGTAGTTTCTGTTTTCGCTTCCGCATGAGTGATATTGTAGTGAGGACATGATGTATCGGGCATAAGCCCGCATTTTTAGTACTCTGATGTTTTCTGTGGACACTCCCTTCGTGGAGATTTTATTCTATATATGTGATTTATTATTGTGGACTGCATTGCTCTTACTTCTATTATTGTGCTACCTTTCTGTGATCGAATTGGCCGGCAGAATCGGCGCCTTGTGGTGATGACCCTTCAGGACGTGATGGTGTCACCGCAAAACGGCGATTCTGGGCCTAAGACCCCGGTGGTAAAATAGAGAAAAAAGGGGGGGGGGGGTCTTACAAGTGGTATTAGAGGGAAACATCGATCTGAAAAGGTAGCAGTCCACTAACCCTGGGTCACCCCCGCTGGAGTTTAGTTTGGGGACAAACTAAGCAGCGGAAGCAGTGGTGTGCCCATATGGGGATCACATATAAAAATTGTCCACCTTTATGTAATATTTGAACATTTTCTCAGCATGTGTTTTTGTTACGCAGCCTCCAGCATGGCCTACGCCACAAGGTGGAGTTCAACAGGCTCAGGATGTTGCACCACCCCCACCGGTCCCCACTCCTTTCCTTTAGTCATACATGGGACAGACTCTGACTGCCATCCTGGAGGCCTTCAGGGCCCAGTAGGTTCCGGCCCCGCAGCCAAATCCGGGGGCCAACTGGCTGAGCATCTTCCGGGGTCTCTCTCCCCCGTCCTATTTGGGGACTGAGTCGGCAGTTCGGACGGAAGTGTGGCTGGATATCATGTACGAGATGCTGACAGGGATACGGTGTCCCTGGGAGGAGAGGGTGGCTCTGGTCGTCTCTTGTTTGGTGTCCCATGCAAAGAGGTGGTGGAAGACGCTGTTGGACACGACATTTGCCGATAGGGAGGTTGCGGAGGTTACCTGGGAGGAGTTCAGGGCCGCACTGCTGGAGCATTTCGTTCCGTAGTCGGCCAGAGATGATTTGGAGGAGCGGTTCTTATAGCTGAAGCAGGGCACCCGGACCGTGGTGGAGTACCATCGAGAGTTCGACCATCTGGCCCGATACGCAGATTCCTACCAGCTGGACGAAGCAGGGTATATCAGGAGGTTCTATAAGGGCCTGCGGGAGGACTTGAGGGAGGCTCTATTGTTTGTATCTGACGGGCCCATCTCCCGGATTTTGGAGATGGCAAAAAGGATTGAGGTAGATTGGCACGCCACCCGGGGCCGGAAACGACCAGCAGAGGATCAGGGACGGAGAGGTAGAAATGACCAGCGGCGAGGTGCTGTACCAGAGGGGAGGAGGACAGAGGACCAGCCTCGTCAGGACGTGAGGCAGGAGCCGAGGGAACAGGTGATATTGGCCCCTCCACCTCTTCGGATGCAGGAGATGCCGAGACCCGGGGGAATGGCGTATCCCCCACCAGAGTGCTTCCTTTGTCATCAGATTGGGCACATTCGGAGGAACTGCCCCATGAGGGGGGCACCACCTCCAGCACCACAGGGCGGCCCACCAGCTCAGCATTACGGAGGCTGAGGACGCGGCCGCGGTCGTGGATACCAGGAGGGAGATCGTAGATAGGGAAGAGAGCAGGTATATGCTTTGGACCTTGCGCAGCCTCGGAATCCGGAGTAGGTCATCGCAGGTACGCCGCAATGCTTCTTTATTTTCGTAGAATTTCCCTTTCTATGGTTAAAACTTTGAATTGCACTAGATAGATTAGCAAGGAAAGTAAAACTCACTATAGAACCCTAAGATATCTAATCACCCCAGGTATAGTCTTCATCAGCGGCAAGCCGGCCCGCACGCTGTTAGATACTGGAGCTACTCACTCCTTTGTGTCGGAGACGTTCGTAGAAGGACTGGAAGGCGTGGAGCGGTTCACAGGCTCGAGGATGAGGGTGCGACTACCGGATGGATCTGAGCTCCTTACCACGGATCACTGCAATATGGATGCAGAAATTGGTGGAAAGGCATTCGAGGCTCCAGCGACGATTTTGAAGCTGACAGACTACGACCTGATCCTGGGCATGGTATGGCTGCACTGGAACCATGCCCAGATTGACTGCCAGGCGAAGAGGATCACCGTGAGACACGGGGACTCTTTCATTACCATCGAAGGTATAAGACCTGTCTCTCATATACCCTTATCTTCGGTACAGGCCGTTAAGGCCCATCTGCAGGGAGAGGAGGTCTATCAGATTCTATTTGAGATGGCGGAAGTTAAGGAGTCGGTGACAGACATCCCGGTGGTGTGAGATTTCGCTGACATCTTTCCAGAGAAACTGCCAGGACTACCTCCACACCGAGAGCAGGATTTTCAGATACAGCTTGTGCCGGGGGCCAAGCCGGCATCTAGGGCCCCTTATCGAATGGCCCCAAAGGAGTTGGCAGAGTTTCGTAGTCAGTTGCAGGAATTGGTGGGGGCAGGATTTGTTAGACCGAGTTCCTCGCCATGGGGAACACCGGTCCTATTCGTGAAGAAGAAGGATGGGACACTCCGCCTGTGCATCGATTATCGAGCACTAAACAGGCTGACCGTCCGGAATACCTATCCGCTCCCACGGATAGACGAATTGTTCGACCAGCTGGAGGGAGCCCATTATTTCTCGAAGCTGGACTTGAGGTCAGGATACTACCAGCTACGGATCCAGGAGGAGGATATCCCGAAGACGGCCTTCAGTAGCAGATATGGCCTGTATGAGTTCACCGTGATGCCCTTCGGGCTCACGAATGCTCCGTCGGTGTTCATGAGTCTCATGAACCGGGTTTTCGAGGCCTACTTGGATGTGTTCGTCATAGTATTCATAGACGACATCCTGATCTACTCTAGGACGGAGGAGGAGCACACTCGGCATCTGGCACTCACTCTAGAGAGGTTGCGGGGGCATCGCCTTTATGCAAAATTCAGCAAGTGTCAGTTTTGGTTGAAGGAGGTGGCCTTCCTGGGCCATATTATCAGCGGAGCCGGGTTGGCAGTAGATCCGGCAAAGATTCGGGCAGTTCGAGATTGGCCGCAGTTGAAGACAGCCACCGATGTACGAAGTTTCTTGGGACTTGCCGGTTACTACCGGAAGTTCGTGGAGGGGTTCTCTCAGATTTCCCTCCCCCTCACATCTTTGACGAAGAAGGAGGCACCTTTCGTTTGGACCCCGCAGTGCCAGGCGGCTTTCCAGGAGCTGAAGGACTGACTCATCTCAGCCCCTATCCTGGCCCTTCCATCGGGAAAGGAAGGATTCCAGGTGTACACCGATGCATCATACCAGGGGATGGGAGCAGTGCTGATGTAGAACGGACACGTCATAGCATATGCCTCCCGCCAGCTGAAGACCCATGAGAAGAACTACCTAGTGCACGACCTTGAGATGGGAGCGGTCGTTTTTGCTCTGAAGGTCTGGCGTCATTATCTTTATGGAGTCCACTGCGACATCTACTCCGACCACAAGAACCTGAAATACATGGACACTCAGAAGGAGCTGAATATCAGGCAGAGGCGCTGGGTGGAGTTCTTAGCAGACTATCAGTATGAGATGCACTACCATCCAGGGAAGGCAAACGTGGTGGCCGACGCGTTGAGCCGGCGAGCTGCCACTTCCGAAGCTGGGCCCCAGGTTATGTCCATGGAGCTAGTCCGGTCATTCAGAGATATGCATATATCTCTGGTGTCCGAGGATGATCCAGAGCTGTATAGGGAGTATCTGACATCGATGGTGGCCATAGACGATATTCGGGATCGCATTCGGGACGGACAGAGGACAGATGCGTAGGCAGAGCCGATGTTCCGAGCTTTGGAGGAAGGTTTGACAGGAGATTATTCCTTGAGAGATGGATTGCTACATTTCAGAGGCAGAGTATATATACCCGCAGGAGGCCAGATCCGAGAGGATATTATGATGGAGGCGCATTACAGCCGGTACTCTGTGCACCCGTGGATCACAAAGATGACCGCTGATCTGAAGAAGATGATTTTTTGGCCGGGCATGAAGAAGGACATTACGTACTTTGTGACCCATTGCGAGGCGTATCAGTTGGTGAAGGCGGAGTGCAGGAACCCCGCAGGATTGCTGCAGCCACTCCCGGTGCAGGAGTGGAAGTTCGACGATATAGCTATGGATTTTATACATGGTCTTCCCCGGTCTTAGATGGGGAACGACTCGATCTGGGTGATTGTTGATCGGTTGACGAAGGTGGCCCGCTTTATACCGATCAGGAAGGATGACTCGGTGGGAGTGCTGGTACGGAAGTTCGTGGAGAAGTATGTCCGATATCATGGCGTGCCCCGGACGATAGTGTCGGACCGCGATGGACGGTTTACATCCAGGGAGTGGCGGTCAGTGCAGGCATATTTGGGCACCCGATTGACTTTTAGCACGGCCTTCCACCCTCAGACGGACGGGCAGCCAGAGCGCACCAACCGGACCTTGGAGGATTTACTACGACTGTGTATACTGGACCGAGGGGAGCCGTGGGAGAAGATGTTACCGTTAGTCGAGTTCTCCTATAACAATAGCTACCAGTCCAGCATCAGGATGGCGACTTATGAAGCCTTGTATGGAAGAAAATGTAGGACCCCGCTTTTTTGGGTTCAAGACGAGGATCCGAAGCTGTTGGTATCGGATTTTATTGAAGACACCGAGGCTCAGGTAAGACTGATCAGAGATAGGATGTTGGAGGCGCAGAGCAGACAGGCTAAATACTATGACGGCCGACATCGTCAGGTGGAGTTTCGGGTAGGAGATCGAGTGTTCTTGAAGATACGGCCTATGCACGGAGTCTTACAGGTGCGCGGTCGGAGGAAGAAGCTCAGCCCTAGGTATATGGGCCCTTACCGGATCCTGGAGCGGATCGGACCCCTAGCCTATAGGCTAGAGTTGCCGCCAGAGCTGGCAGCTCTACACGACGTCTTCCACATTTCTTCGCTGAGAAGGGCTCTACTACGCCCGGAGCAGCGGATTTTGACCACCGAAGGGCCGGTAGCTTCAGACCGATCTGTTCACTTGGAGCCGGTATGGATCGACGACAAAGGAGTACGGATCTTGCGCCGCAAAAAGATCCCCTTAGTCAAGGTTCTGTGGAGAAACCACGGTCAGGAGGAGCACACCTGGGAACCGCAGGATCAGATGAGGCAAAGATACCCGGAGTTGTTCAGTCAGGTACATCTCACCACCTCTCGGTATACTATAGATTGCCTTCTTGTTTTGGACAGTTAAGACTAGATAACGAACATTCAGGACCTAGGTATGCGCACTCAATCAGAAAGGTAGGGGCTAATCTTTTGTTTTTTGGGGAGATTGTCTTCGTTTATCAAATGAATAGTCGCCTGAACCCAATAGAAAGATCGTATGGGATGTTACAAGTTTAATTTATTCCGATAGAAATCCCCGTAGGCTCAACCTCAATTTCGGGGACGAAATTTTTGTTTTGTTTATTGGGATTTGTAACATCCCATTTCCGGCTAGACCCCTAGGAGTCGGTTGGTCGTGACAGAACCCTAGGAAGCCCAAAAATTGAAATAAATCGATCGAGATTTCGGGTCACGGGTTGGTCACGCCCGTGACCAACCCGTCACGCCCGTGGCTTTAGGCGTGACTACTTCGACGATCGTCGATCTCCGTGAGACGATCGTCGAACTTGCTGCCTGGGCATGTCACGCCCGTGACCAAGGTGTCACGCCCGTGACCTAGGGCATGACTCCTTCGACGATCGTCGATCTCCGTGAGACGATCGCCGAACTTGCAGCCCGGGCATGTCACGCCCGTGACCAAGGTGTCACGCCCGTGACCTAGGGCGTGACTCCTTCGACGATCGTCGATCTCTGTAAGGAGATCGTCGAAATTGAAACTCGGGCCTGTCACGCCCGTGACCTAGGTGTCACGCCCGTGACCTAGGGCGTGACCACCCTTCGACGACCGTCGATCTCAGTTCGATGATCGTGGACCCAGAATTAACCACCCGGGCCTGTCACGCCCGTGACCCTGGTGTCACGCCCGTGACCACACTTCGACGATCGTCGATCTCAGTTCGACGATCGTCGAACCCAGAATTGGCTATCCGGGCTTGTCACGCTCGTGACCTATGTGTCACGCCCGTGACCGAGGCCGAAACGTCAGCCAGACTGGAAATTTCGGTAACCGACATTGTAATCAATTCTGATTATGGGAAGTTACACCCGGAGTATTTATGGGTCGTTTCCTTCTTTAATTATTTAAATAAATAAGGAAATGTTGGTCCAATAGGAAATCACCACCAGACGAACATCTCTTCGTTTTCCAGCGTTTCATCTGTCGTGCATCATAACCGAAACGTTAGGGGAGAACATTCATGACCATTAAGGATTTACCCTTTCATCTCCCCACTTGCTGACTTATAAAAGCCCACTTGGAGCAAGAGGAGAAGTTTACACGCTCAATCAAACGGATCAGATCTTTGTTCTTGCTGTAGGAGGAGTTCGGCTACGCCACCACTGCGCCATGGCACCCCGTCGTTCATCTCGCCTCCAAACCGCGAACAAGGTCCTCCTCTGCTTCTTCTCTTTCATGGGTAGATCTTAGGATTCTTAGAAAGGAAGTTCGCGCTCAACGGAGCCGGACCCATCTCTCGTTTTCATGGAAAACCATGAAAAATGTATTCTTGAGTTCGCCGGAAACCGCCACCTCCGGTGGCCAAACCATCGCCGACCGATAGCCATCGCCTCAATGGAGGTGGTGGTGGTGGTGGCTGGCCAGGGAAGTGACCGGACGACCGGTGACGAAGCGCGAAAGAGCTACATGAAATATGATTTTCTGTGTCTGGTTTTCGGGTTCTGTAGAAGATGAACAGAAAAAACTGTTTATAATGTATAAATTATGCAAATAATTTTATAAGGAAAATATACTTAGATGGGCACATTTTGATGCTGCAAAACGAGGCACTTAGAGGCCATTATAGGAAAAGTGACCAGACACAAAAGTCGTAGCCCTTCGAGTTTAGATTAATCTAAAATTGGTTTCAACTCGTTTGGGTAAGAGGTTCGGCCGCAACACCCATTTTAGTGGGGGTTGTACCTAGAGTTGGGTAGAAATTAAAACGGATGCCCACTCTTCGTCCCTTGTCCAAATGACCTGAAATTTGGGCAGGGGGTTAGCCTTAACAATACCTAAAGGCAGACCAAAAATGGCAATTTTTGGAGATACTTTGCCTAAAGTTTTTGTTTCAATTTAATAAACTTAGAGGAATTTATTTAAGTGGTCAAACGACCTCCAAACCCTCCCAAAGTTTGGTGAGTGGTCCCTGGCTATAAAACCTAGGTCTGTACAAAATTCCAACTGATTTGGAGGAGTTTTGGGTAGGAAATCTTCTACCCTTAACTAGGCATTAGTGAGACACCTTTTAGTAAAAAGGTCACTAAGAGTTTGGAAAGGTCAAATCACCTCAATAGAGGCTGATTTTCTGATCTCTGACTTAGAAGGGTGTTATAACCTGCTTGGAGAAAAATGGTGAGTTTTAGGGTTGATTTACCCTAGGATCCAAGCTCAAACCCTAAATAAAGGGTTTTGAGGGTTGTGAAGGACATGGGGGCAATTGCTCTTATATTGCCTTGAAACTCTGTAGAGTTGACAAAAGCTTGATAAGAATCGTCTGGATGTAATCTTGGAGAATTTGGAGACAAGAAGATACCTTAAAACCCTAACCTTAGTTTTAGGGTAAAATATCAAATAGGTAAAATCAGTCACTGAACCTTACTTAAAAACTGTGAAATTCAGGTAGAGTGAGTTTTGGATCAGGTAGAACTTATAGCAATTTTTCTGGAATTTTATGTTGAATATTGCTAGCACTTCATTTGTAAAGCTTGCTATGGCCTTAGATGATGATTTAATTATTTAGGAATTTATGTTCATTGAAATCTCATGAAATTTTGGAAATATAGATTTTAGAACAGAATGATTACCCCTAAAATTTTATATAATTTTTAGTTGAGTACATCCAGTACTTCCTTCATAAAAGTTAAAAAGGGGTTCTATGCTTGAAAAATTATTTAGGAATGATTTTATTACTGAAAAATTATGAAACTGGGCCGGTGCTAATTTTAGGCCTTTATCTGCATGTCATAAATTATTTGTAATTTTTGGAAGAATATTTTCTGTACTTGATTCATAAATAACAAAAGATAGAGATTATTTCTAAAATAGTTTTAATGCCCTTTTGATGATAGAAAAAAATTTTGATACTTTGGATTTAACCTATTGAGATAACCTACTATTTGTCATAAATTTTCTGGACATGTTGCATGAGAACTTAGGGTAGTTCATGTTCAAACCGGTAGCCCTTGGGATTTTCGAGAAATTTAATTAAATGCCAAATAAATTAGGAAAATTTCCATTTTCTGGATTTAGGTCATTTATATCATGATAAGTCTCCAGTAAATAATTTAGGGCATTTGGATGAGTATTGGATCATTGCATAACCGGTTTGACATGTAGTCTAGGTCGGTCTGAATATAGCAATTTGTGAAATGCAGTAGGACATGATCTGAGGAAGGCATTGGAGTTAATCATATTGTCTGGGTGGGCAATGGTGGAGGAAATCACAATAGGAAGGTATAAAGAGTAGTGAGAAGTGGTGATAGCTAGAGTTAAGAGGTGCTCGGGTTTCGGCGAATGATCGCCTTTCCCGAAGAGAGGAAGGTTAAAAATCACCCTAGGATAGTCTATCGTAATATGAGAAGGGAATCGGGTTAAGGGAGATAAACCAATAACAATAAGTGCCTTGCGAAAGGGAACTTCGGGCCATAATGCCGCCGTCTTGGTTCCTAGTGCCCCTTGAGAGCCCTTCATGGGGAATACCGGGGGCAGTCTTGGGCTAACGTAAACTGTAATAATAAACCGACAAGAGTAACTTAGTAACTAGGGCTGCACTTTTCACAAACACTGTTGGCACAGGAAGATTGATGAGAGCTTCGGCTCGGTTGGTTTGGAGACGGACGTTTTGGTCCGGGGAGCTTCGGCTCGGTTGGTTCGGAGACCGACGTTTTGGTCCGGGGAGCTTCGGCTCGGTTGGTTCGGAGACGGAAGTTTTGGTCCGGGGAGCTTCGGCTCGGTTTTATGTGTTTACGAATAAACTTGCATGTGCATAAGATAGGAAAAGTTAAGGTGGTGGGTTTTTCGATATCGGGGAGTTCGATTGCACCGACACCGATATCGTTGACTCGGCGGGGTGATTAGCAGTTCGCCAACAGAAGTCCGGTGCGCCAGCCGGCAAGAGTACGCAGGCGTCCGCTTAGTGCACCAAGCGTTGAGGCGTACGATAGGTCAGACCAGTGGTGCTTTTACTGGTTTTGAGGTGGGCGAGGCCCAACCCACCGCTTCCGTCCGCCACTACGGAGGTATCCTGGGAGGTAACGGCTCCGAAAGGGGGAACTAAAGGTCTGTGTGCACAGAGTCGGGTGTGTGAGTTGCACTTGCATGTTTCATCATACCCACTTGCATGTCATGGCATAATCGATTCATTTAACCCTGACACCTAAAGTATAAGTGGTTTGGGGCGCTTATACATTAGGACCTGCAAAACGACCCCTTGGTCTATAAGCTTGTGTGGGCAAGTTTATAAATCAATGGTTAACTTCAATATATAATCATATGTTGTTGTTTGATAACCGACACCCCAACGTATAGGTGGTATGGGACACTCTATACGGTGGGAGCCTTGCAGAAGATCCCTTGGCTTATGCGTTTTCGCACATAAGTTAAGGTTACTTTTCTTACTTTCTGTTTCTGTCATACTATTATAGAATTGCTAGATTAGTTCCGCTGCCATCTGTTCCTTGATTAATCTCTACCTTCATGTCCTTTCCTTTCTTCCTCTCCGCTCGGTACCTAGGAGCCATGGGGGAAGGGGTAGGGGATGATAGGGCTTAGTCTTTATGACTAACGGTTTCGAACCGCATCATTTAGGGGATCGTGGAGCCCAGCATGGAGGAGCAGCCCCAAAGATCGGTGCGCCTGGAGATGGGGCAGTCTAGCTCCGGAGTTCATACAGCCGGGACCGTGAGTCTCGACTCTGAGTAGTTTCTGTTTTCGCTTCCGCATGAGTGATATTGTAGTGAGGACATGATGTATCGGGCATAAGCCCGCATTTTTAGTACTCTGATGTTTTCTGTGGACACTCCCTTCGTGGAGATTTTATTCTATATATGTGATTTATTATTGTGGACTGCATTGCTCTTACTTCTATTATTGTGCTACCTTTCTGTGATCGAATTGGCCGGCAGAATCGGCGCCTTGTGGTGATGACCCTTCAGGACGTGATGGTGTCACCGCAAAATGGCGATTCTGAGCCTAAGACCTCGGTGGTTGAAAAAGAAAAAAAGGGGGTCTTACATGCACCTCCCAGACCATTAAAATAATTGAAGAAGTCAAAAGGGGGAGAGTGATGCTATAAGAACCAATAATGAGATCATGGTCTGGGCAACCAATATGGTAAGAGGGTCATTGGGAATGGAACAAATTCAGTATAATAACATCCCAATGATGCCTGCTCATGTACAAGATGCCTTGCACAGAATGTCTGCTGCTGATCAGGTACAAGATAATCAAGAGTATAAACAGTATATTGAAGAAGGAGATAGTGTTGGTGCCTAGTGGGGAGAAAAATCTACTGCTTTTATGATTCCTTCCATCAGCCCCACTTAAGACTAGGCATTACACACCAAAGAAAGGAATACAATTGCTGAAATTGAAGAAGAGATCAGGCTGAGGAAGAAAAGGTATATAGAGGAAATAGAGCAAAGGCCTGATTTTGAAGTATGGATCCCAGAATCCAGGTATATCATTCTAATTGCCTGGGATCAAGTAAAGTTCAAGAAGGCAGATAAATACAAATTATACAACACTGTGGAATGGGACAAGATGGACAAGAGGGAGACCTTAAGGAGGCTGTACTGGATAAACAAAAATGCAAACCTTCTATCTCCTGGTGAAGTTGATCCTCAAAGTACTTTCCAAAGCCCTATAGCTATTTTCAGAGACAGAAAGATAAGGCTAAAGCTGAGACGGAAAAAGCATCAATGCCAAGGCAGATGATGAAGAAGAAGAGAAGGGAAAGAAGACATCTGAAGTAGAGGACAAACTTGCTAAGAAATCCAAGGGCAGTTGCATTGTGATAAGAGAACCTGATAATTGAAAAGTTTCAGGTTCTATTTATTGGGAAAAGGAATGTGACATTTTGTTTTATGCACAAACATTATAATTCCCTATATGTTAAATGAAACATCATCTGTTATGATTATTATTTTTCTGATTCATCTTGTGTTAATTCTTTTTATATATATTGCTTAAGTATGTTAGTATATACATTGGTATAGGTTTTGACTTCTTCTAATAGGGGGATATTGTTGGGTCCATTGACCCCAATGTCCTGGATTTAAAGAAGGCCTAGCATACAATGTATACACATGTGGTGATCTTACTTGTGCTCAAGTTTCGTTATTGTAGGGTTGTCCTATAACATTGATGGGACAGATAGCCTAAGTGGCTAAGTGAAGTAAACTCTTACCTAAAGAGTGGATTGACAGAAATCTGTCTAAGTACACAGGCATTGAGTGAAGGCTACTCACTCAACGTAAGATGACTTATAGTGCTGAGTGGAGCCTATAGAGTCATAGCCAAAGTAATGGCAGGCTAGAAAAGTGGCTAAGTCCACAGGCGTTGAGTGAAGTCAACTCAGTCAACGCCATATATAAAAAACCAATAAGTCAGGCTGATGCAGTAATAAACTTAGTAAAAATGAGCAGAAAAGTGGCTAAGTCCACAAGCGTTGAGTGTAGCTCACTCACTCAACGCCATATCCTCATAATCATTTGGTATAGCTCAGTCAGTCAACGCCCAAGGAAAACTGTGAATATTTACCAAGTCCACAGGCATTGAGTGAGGCAAGCTCACTCAATGTCATGTGATAATACTGTTGGAGTAACCATGGTGATCTAGAAGTGGTCAAACATGTAATCTCACTGCCAACGCGATATGAGCCTGCAGGGTCGCACATAAGAGCATGTGGAGAAGTTGGAAGATTGACTGTGTTGGTAAGGGTTACCAATCACCACACAGAATGGGGTCGGGCAAACGTCGCCAAGGAAAATTCGATGAGAGTCATCGAGAATCGTTGAGTATGACTCAACGCTCTCAACGCCAAGGCAAATTCGACGAGAGTCGTCGAGAATCGTTGAGTATGACTCAACGCTCTCAACGCAAGGGCAAATTCGACGAGAGTCGTCAAGAATCGTTGAGTATGACTCAACGCTTTCAACGCCAAGGAAGATTCATCAAGAATCGTTGCGTATGACTCAACGCTCTCAACGCCAAGGCAGATTCATCGAGAATCGTCGAGTATGACTCAACGCTCTCAACGCCGTTTCTGCGGACTGATTCTCGCCGACTGATTCTCGTCGACTGATTCTCGCCGAATCTTGAGGTGATTCTCGCCGATCGATTCTGAAACCCTATTTTGCTGTGGTCTGCGGATAGCAATTTTGCCTAGGTTTATTTATGCTTTGAGTATAAATAGACACTTAGGGTTTTGGGAATACAGACAGTGAATCGGATTGATCGGGCTTTTCTCCTTTGACCGAATCGAAACCGACGGGCCTGTTCCGCCGTTCTCGTTCGCCCCGCCGATTCCCGAATCCCGCCGGCCGGAAGCGTTCTGCCGCCGCATTCTCTCCGCCGACCACCTCCTATCCGACGATAGTCGCCGGTGCTGTGCTTCCTGGAGCGGACCTAGCAGTCTGTGGAATTGTAAGGTGCGGTCGATCTCTTTCCGATCATCTGTGTGACGGAAGCTTGGTGTTCTCCCACTCGTGTGGATATCTGCAGAGACGTAGATATTATTCTACGTGGAACTCGCCACCGACAAGGAGTCACATTTGGAGCATCTTCATTGAGTTGTGACTCAATGCCGTCAAGGTAATTTTTGCCTAATTTTTATTAACTTCTTGATTCAACATTCATGGCCCGATCCAATCTCTTTTGGGTTGTTCTAGATTTTATTACTTCTGCTGCGTGCACATGTATTGTGCCCACCTCATAGAGAAACCCAACAGTGGTATCAGAGGGAGGTTCCGGCCAGGTTTGTTGTATTGGAAGTTAGGTTATTCCAGTACGTGTAAACCTAGGGATTTAGAAGTGTTCTAAATGTCTAGATTTAATCTTGGCACCCCGTCGGGAACGTCTGGAATCTTGTAGTAATTTCTAATCGTTAGGAATTACTGTCTCCTTAGCAGTAACCATCCCTCGATTTTGTTTTGGATTTTGAATCCAACAAGGAGAGATGAGCTTGTCTACTGCTTTAAGTTGAGTTGCCTTTGTCCCTTGTCCAATGCATGTAAACCTGAAGATTTGGAAGTGTCCAGATGTTCAGATTTATCCCTTTTCTTCTATCAAATGTTGATAGTGTTCTGTTGTGCACATAAGGGATGCATGGGGATTTTAGTGAAGTGTTTTTCTTATGATGTGCACATTGATCAAATGCTGATCATGGTTAATTGTTAACCTATTATCAAAAATCCCTTCATCAAATATTAAGTGTTCGGATGCCTTCCGATGGATGACACTCTTCCTGTCTCGATCGATGAAGTGTGGGCTTGCCAAAGCAAGGTGCATTAATCTATCTTGGTAAGGGTGCGAGCGGATAATTGTGATATCCCACTGTAGACATCGGGTCTAACTTAACTAGGTGACCTCAAAGGTTGAGTGCCTAGAGGCATGGGGTTGGCATGCACCATATGATGGATGCGAATAAGGAGTTATTCACGAACCATACAAAAATTACATGAGGATGCAATTGGCAAGCGTTGCCTACCTAAATAACCACATTGTGAGAGGAAAGCCAAAGCTGACTCATTGTGTTGGTGAAATACGGATCTTGTCCACTAAGAGAGTAGCTCGCATGAACTCTCCGAATTGATAGTGAGGGCTATTATTTCGAATAAAATAGTGGGAGTTTTAGTTGAAGTCTAAATTAATAAAAATAATTATATTTTGAAATTTTGGTACTGATTTTATTCTGCATAAATTCTTGTAGAATTCCATGGCAAGTGGTTCGCACTCCACTCTGTCTCTGAGAGCCATCCTTGAGAAGGATAAGCTCAGTGGGACTAATTATATGGACTGGTACAGGAACTTGAGAATTGTTCTCAGGCAAGAGCGAAAGCTCTATGTCTTGGAAGACGAAGCCCCCGAGGTGCCGACCGGGAATTCTTCCCGTGCTGATAAAGATACTTATAAGAAGTATACTGATGACGCCTTGGACATCGAATGCCTTATGCTTGCCACCATGAACTCTGAGCTTCAGAAGCAACATGAGAACATGGGGTGTAAGGAGATTGATGAGCATCTCAAAAAAATTTTTTAAGGGCAAGCTCGTCAAGAGAGGTTTGACGTCACCAAAGCATTGTTTCAGTGCAAGATGGGAGTTCGAGACTCAGTAGGGACTCACATACTCAAGATGATTGGGTATATAGAGAACCTTGAAAGGCTGGGTTTTCCTCTGGGTCAAGAGTTTGCCACAGATCTTATCCTGCAATCGTTGCCGGATAGTTACGAGCAGTTTGTCTTGAACTACAACATGAATGAGATAGACAAGACACTGCTCGAGCTCCTAGGCATGTTGAGAACTGCCGAGATCAATATGAAGAAGGCCATGCCTGCCATCCCCATACTGATGGTGCATAAGGGAATGGGCAAGGCCAAGGGCTTCAAGAAGACGAAGGTGGGACCTAAGTCACATCTTGAGCCCAAGTCTTCTGCATTGATAATGAAGAAGAGCACAGTGAAGGAGGGGAAATGCCACCACTGTGGCAAGGCTGGTCATTGGAGGAGGAACTGTCCTTCGTACATTGAGGGTCTGCAGAAAATGAAGGGAGGTATGACTTCCGCTTCAAGTATTTACGTTATAGAGATAAACCTTTCCGCTCCTTCATCTTGGGTATTGGATACCGGATGTGGTTCTCACATTTGTACAAATGTGCAGGAACTGGGAAGGAGAAGATTGCAGAGTAAAGGGGAGGTGGACCTTCGTGTCGGCAATGGAGAAAGAGTTGCTGTTGTGGCCGTAGGGGTTTACCGTCTTTCTTTGCCCAGTGGGATTGTAATAGAATTGGATAACTGTTATTTTGTTCCGGCAAAAACTAGAAACATTATATCCATTTCATGCTTGGAGATGATTGGATTTTCTTTTAGAATTAAAAACAACTGTTGTTCTATATTTAAGAATGATGTTTGTTATGATGTTGCCCAATTGTTTAATGGTCTTTATGTTTTGAACCTTGACCATCAGATCTATAATGTAGAAAATAATAAAAGACTAAGAACAAATGACTCAAACCCTACATATCTCTGGCATTGTCGTTTGGGCCATATAAACGAGAAGCGCATATCCAAACTCCATAAAGATGGACTTTTGGACTCATTTGATTATGAATCATTTGAGCGATGTGAATCTTGTTTATTAGACAAGATGACTAAGGCCCCTTTCACTGGTTATACTGAGAGGGCTTAGGATCTCTTGGGTGTTGTACATAGTGATGTATGCGGACCCATGAGTTCCATGGCTAGAGGTGGGTATTTCTACTTCATTACATTTACTGATGATTTCAGTAGATACGGATATGTGTATCTTATGAAGTGCAAATCTGAGACCTTTGAAAAGTTCAAAGAGTTCAAGAATTAAGTAGAAAACCAGTTGGGTAAAAGGGTTAAAGCACTCCGATCTGATCGAGGTGGCGAATACCTGAGTCATGAGTTCCGTGATCATCTGAAAGAGTGTGGTATTACATCACAGCTCACTCCACCTAGAACACCACAACATAATGGTGTATCTGAGAGGAGAAATCATACTTTGTTAGACATGGTACGTTCGATGATGAGTCATGCAGACTTGCCTATTTCCTTTTGGGGTTTTTCTTTAGAGACTGCTGCAATGACACTGAATCGCGCTCTAACGAAAACGGTTCTAAAGACACCATATGAGATATGGACTAGGAAGCGTCCTAGTATGTCGTTCATTAAAATTTGGGGCTGTGAGGCATACGTGCGACGTCAAATACCTGACAAGCTGGAACCCAAATTGGATAAATGTTATCTGGTGGGATATCCTAAGGAAATGAAAGGGTATTACTTTACCTACCGTCCGAGGACAACGTGTTTGTCGCAAGGACTGACGTCTTCTTAGAGAAAGAGTTCTTATCAAGAAAGACTGAAAAGGTAGAACTTGAAGAAGTTCAAGAACCACAAGTAGTGAATGAACTGGAATTAGATTCTGAGACAGGACTACAAGATGTTGTAACTAGAGAACCTACTCAAGAAACACAAGTCCTACGTAGATCTGGTAGACCGAAGTTTGAGCCTGAGAGATATGGATTTCTCATGTCTCAAATAGGTAATGTGTTGCTTATGGATCATGATGATGAACCAGCAACCTACCAAGAGGCTATGAATGGACCGGACTCCGACAAATGGCTTGAGGCTATGAAATCCGAAATGGACTCCATGTATGCAAACCAAGTTTGGAACTTGGTGGATCCACCTGAAGGGGTACGACCCAAAGGGTGCAAATGGGTATTCAAGTAGAAGACCGACATGGATGGGAATATACAGACATTCAAAGGGCGACTGGTGGCTAAGGGTTTCAAGAAAATTCATGGTATTGACTATGATGAGACCTTTTCCCCTGTTGCCATGGAAAAGTCCATAAGGATATTGCTTGCTATTGCTACGTATTATGACTATGAGATCTGGCAGATGGATGTCAAAATGGCTTTCCTTAATGGAAACCTCCTTGAGGAAGTGTACATAACACAACCCGAGGGTTTTGTATCCCTAAATGAAGCCACTAAAATATGCAAGATGAATAAGTATATCTATGGACTGAAACAGGCCTCTCGAAGTTGGAATCTTTATTTTGATGAGAAAATCAAAGAGTTTGGTTTCATCAAGAATGAAGATGAGCCTTGTGTTTACAAGCGAATCAGTGGGAGCATTGTTGTCTTCCTGATATTGTATGTATATGACATACTTTTGATTTGGAATGACATTCCTACCCTGAAAGTTGTTAAGAACAACCTAGGGAACTACTTTTCTATGAAGGACTTGGGTGAAGCGACTTACATACTCGGTATTAAGATCTATAGAGATAGATTGAAGAAGTTGCTGGGTTTGACCTAGAGTACATACATTGAAAAAGTGTTGAAGCGGTTCAATATGCTTGAGTCCAAGAAAGGATTTTTACCAATGTCTCATGGTGTGAATCTCTCTAAGGACCAGTGTCCAAAATCTTGTGAAGATAAGGACCGCATGAAGTTGATTCCATATGCTTCGGCAATTGGATCAATCATGTATGCAATGTTATGTACTCGACCCGATGTCTCCTTTGCTTTGAGCATGACTAGCAGGTATCAGTCAGACCCCGGTGAATGTCACTAGATTGCAGTCAAGAATATCCTGAAGTACTTGAGAAGGACTAAGGATGTGTTCTTGGTGTATGGTGGAGAGGAAGAGCTCGTTGTAAGTGGTTACACGGATGCTAGCTTCCAAACTGATAGGGACGACTCAAAGTCTCAGTCAGGTTTTGTGTTTTGCCTTAATGGAGGAGCTGTGAGCTGTAAGAGTTCCAAGCAAGAGATTGTTGCTGATTCTACAACAAAGGTCGAGTATATCGCTGCGGCAAATGCAGCGAAGGAGGCTCTATTGATTAGGAAATTCATCGGCGAGCTTGATGTAGTTACTAGCATTGTTGGTCCCGTAGTTCTCTACTGTGATAACAATGGTGCAATTCCACAATATAAGGAACCTAGATCCTATCAGCGCTCCAAGCATATACTTCGGCGGTTCCATCTTATTTGTGATATTATCGAACGAGGAGATGTGAACATTTGCAGAGTGCCGACTGAGGAGAATATTGCGGATCCACTGACAAAGCCTCTCGCACAGAGAAAGCATGATGGTCATACTAGATCAATGGGTATGCAATACCTAAGTGATCAAATCTAGTGGGAGTCTTGTGGGTTGCATGTAAACATATATTCTGTTGGCTGTTTATTGTTCATTCATATGATGAATTGTGTACCAAATGTTTCTTTTTATAATTGATGGCAAGTTTTTTTATTGTGATTTTTCTATGTGATAGTTAAATTGTAACATAATAAATACCCTTAGAGTGTTCGCTTCCATAGGACATCAAGTACGTGACTTGAATGTGAGAGCCTATGATTTATTTGAAGCTTCATTCTTAAAAGGTCCTTGGTCGTTGTATCGTCTTAGAAACTAAGGGTGATGATGATACCTTAATACTGGCACGTGCGTTGACTGATGACCAGTTCTCACAGGTCATGATATTATGATATCAAGTCATCACGTGGGTACTTGTTAATGAACAAGTTGTACTGGACAGACCCATCCTGAGACTACTTTGTGGATTGTTATCTAATCGTGTCACAAGTAGGTCTCTATTGGCAATGGTGTTGTGGTCCTTTGACCTGACGTCACAACATTCATCAAGTGAGGAAGAGCGTGCTTTGATGCCATCTAAAGTCTTCCTTGAGAAAGGTTGATGATAAGGGTGGTTGTTGGGTACGTTACGAATAATTTGGGTGTTTGTGTGTGAGCAGATATGGGATTTGTTCTCCTATATGACAGGAGTTGCATCCATGGGACCCTTGATGGAACTGGACAGATAAATGCATGGCCATGCTTGGTTGAGTCAGTATGTGATATTGGACTCACCATTCTCTAGAAGTCCGTTCTAGATCAAGAAACTTGGATTAAGCTATTATGAGGGTGACACGGTCCATGCCTCTAGTTCTTTCCGGATGTAAGGGACAAAGGGACAAAGACAACGCTGGGACATTGGTCATGAAGGCTTATAAGTTATGAACTCTTATTGCTTGGGGAGCAATGATGCATTGCTAGATGCCGCTCATTGTTTGTGAGGTTTTTGGTTTAATACTTTCAAGGTCAAGTGGGAGACTGTTGGAGTTACCATGGTGATCTAGAAGTTGTCAAACATATAATCTCACTGCCAACGCGATATGAGCCTGCAGGGTCGAACATAAGAGCATGTGGAGAAGTTGGAAGATCGACTGTGTTTGTAAGGGTTACTAATCACCACACAGAATGGGGTCGGGCAAACGTCACCAAGGCAAATTCGATGAGAGTCGTCGAGAATCGTTGAGTATGACTCAACGCTCTCAACGCCAAGGCAAATTCGAAGAGAGTCGTCGAGAATCATTGAGTATGACTCAACGCTCTCAATGCCAAGGCAAATTCGACGAGAGTCATCGAGAATCATTGAGTATGACTCAACGCTCTCAACGCCAAGGCAGATTCGTCAAGAATCGTTGAGTATGACTCAACGGTCTCAACGCCAAGGCAGATTCGTCGAGAATCGTTGAGTATGACTCAACGCTCTCAACGCCGTTTCTGCGGACTGATTCTCGCCGACTGATTCTCGCCGAATCTTGAGGTGATTCTCGCCGAATCTTGAGGTGATTCTCGCCGATCGATTCTCAAACACTATTTTGCTGTGGTCTGCGGATAGCGATTTTGCCTAGGTTTATTTATGCTTTGAGTATAAATAGACACTTAGGGTTTTGGGATACAGACAGTGAATCGGATTGATCGGGCTTTTCTCCTTTGACCGAATCGAAATCGATGGGCCTATTCCGCCGTTTTCGTTTGCCCCGCCGATTCCCGAATCCCACCAGCCGGAAGCGCTCTGCCGCCGCATTCGCTCCGCCGAGCTCCTCCTCTCCGACGATAGTCACCGGTGCTGCGCTTCCTGGAGCGGACCTAGCAGTCCGTGGAAGTGTAAGGTGTGGTCGATCTCTTTCCGATCATCCATGTGACGGAACCTTGGTGTTCTCCCGCTCGTGTGGATTTCTGCAGAGACGTAGATATTATTCTATGTGGAACTCGCCACCGACAAGGAATCACATTTGGAGCATCTTCGTTGAGTTGTGACTCAACGCCGTCAAGGTAATTTTTGCCTAATTTTTATTAACTTCTTGATTCAACATTCATGGCCCGATCCAATCTCTTTTGGGTCATTCTAGATTTTATTACTTCCGCTGCATGCACAAGTGTTGTGCCCACCTCATAAAGAAACCCAACAAATGCATTGACTAATTATTAAAGGGAGTGTTCTTTTTAGACACATAAATTTGGCTAAGTCCAAATGCATTTAGTGGATCTTACTCACTCAACGCCAAGTAGCAGTAAATCTGGCAAAGGTAAAAAAAACATTGAGTGAGGCATGCTCACTCAACGCTCTCAATGCTTAAGATACTACAAATGCAGAAAGCATGGCTAAGGAAAAAGCATTAAGTGAGGCATGCTCACTCATCGCTCTCGACGTCAAGCACGCAGAAAAGGCTAAATAATAAGGTAAGAGAAAAAGCGTTGAGTGAGGCCTGCTCACTCAACGCTGTCAACGCCTATTGGCAAAAGGTTTGGTCAAGTGTTTTGGCGTTGAATGAGGATTGTTCACTCAACACTGTCAATGCCCAAAGGCAGAAAAATTGCCTAAGTTTTTTAGCGTTGAGTGTAGCTTACTCACTCAATGCCCAGATAGACAGAATTCTGTCTAAGTGTTTTTGCATGGAGTGAGGCATGCTCACTCAACGCATATGCCGCTGATGCTTGATATTTGGCTAAGTCCACAGATGGTGACATCAGTAAGTCAACAAGTCAACCTTATTCAAATTGTTAGTGACAAAGCTACAGTACATGATAAAAGGCACCATAGAGCTACCGTACGATAGTTGGCGTTAAAGCAAGGTTGCAGCGGCCCATTAAATGTGTGGGGCCTACTGCTCAAAGAGCCGTTGGGACATAATTGATAAAAGGAAAAGCTTCTACAGAGAAATACAAGCTTTTTAAGGAGCAGTCAAGGTGCTTCTTATTTGCTGCCATGGCTGCTATGACTAAAGAACACGAAGCTCAAGTCAGCAAGACTAAGAGTAAGAAAAGTTAGTTGTTTGTCTTCTTCATCGACTACAGCATGTTCAGAGTAGATCTATGAAGAGGAGAAAGAAATTTAGCTGGTGTCATTTTCTATCTTCACCAGCAAGGTCTTCACAGATCCAGCTTCTACTCTAAAGATCTTTTATAGGAGGTATTAAATAGGAAGTCAGGGTTGAATCTCCTCAGCCAAGGAAAGAAAGTGGAAGCAGAACTATTGTCTGCAAGTTATTTCTAGCACAAGTTTCTTCATCCTTGTTGTTGTGAAGTATTTGAGCTATGATTTCTTCAACTCAGGTAGTAACAAGTTTTTTTGCAGTCACTTATCTGTTCTAGCAGGAAAAATCCCTGGTGTTGTGAAGGAGAAGTTAGGACTGAGTATATCTCAGTTTAAGTAAAGGTAGACTCAGTAAATATATTCCTGGAGTCAAAGTTGGGCTGAGTCTATTTCAGTCAAGGTATATTGGCACAGAGAAATTTCTCTTATGTTCAATCAAGACTCACCAACCCACTTCCATCTTGTAGGATCCAACTGGATCTGAGCTGTAGGTCCGCTGGCCTGAGGTAGGGCAATATTGCCTGAGTTGTAGGATAGTAAAGCTCTCTGAGTTTTAGGATCCTCTTGGATCTGAGTGGTAGGAGCAAGTTTGCTAAAAGGTAGGATCCCTAGTGGATCTGAGGTAGGGTTGTCCTCTCAACCTTAGTGTAGGGCCTTTGGCCTGAGGTAGGTGATCAGCTGATCACTAAGTTGTAGGCCCTTGTGGCTGAGCTATAGCTCTTGGAGGAGACTGAGAGATCCTGATGGATCTAAGGTGTAAGCTCTTTGGAGCAGAGATTTGGAGAAGTGCCTAGTCCAACAAGATTGTTAGATAGGTGGGAGGGAAAGTGGATGTACCCTTATTAGGAGAACCACTATAAATCTGTGTGCTTTTCTGTGTTGTTTTCTTTATGCAGGTTGCATGTCTTGAAAACATAATTTAATCAACTAATAAAGCATCCAACACAAGAAAAATAAAAGATAGTCACTATGGACTAAGAAACCTATTCACCCCCCCTCCCTCTAGGTGATTTAGCTATCCTTGAAAATAAAGACTTTCAATAGGATAACTGCAGACGCTCAGGCAAAGTCCAACTAAACACTTTATGAAAGATCTATAAGTTATTTAGACAAAATCAAGTTTAAGTTAAAGGGTTACCCGTATCCCTCAACTCAGTGGCTCATCTAGTATACAAGGAAAAAGGGTAGTTATAAGATGCGGAAAAATACATTATTTACAAGATTAGATATCTTACATTTGTATAAACGCCCCCAGAGAATAACTCATGGTATGCAAGACTGTAGATTTATAATAGTAGTGAAGGTATCTTTTAAGGTCGCTAAATATAGTGATTTAGATTTCAAATATGGTATGTATGAAGTAGTAATAGTAATTTTTATACTTTAAAATATCTAACATGCAACCTAGAAGAAACCTTCCCAGACAGCAAGTAAAAAAACCACAAGAGTTAAACTAACATCTTAACAAAGTATTCAATATTCCAAAGAAAACTACCAGTGGGAGTAAACAACAAGACACGAACCCACTGAGAGTATGCAAGTCTGAACTAAAAATCGAAACAACAACTACCCCGCAATAGTGAGGAAAACACAACAACCACCGCAGTCCACAAGCAACCACCAAACCTAGCGGCTCAACCAGCTACTGCACTGAACCTGAGGTAGCAAAGAAAGAACAGCTCAGCAGGAAAATACAAGTGGCAAAAAGAAGCAATTAGATAGCAATCAAGTAAAAAATAGAAGGGGTTACCAAACCCTAATAAGAGAAATTCTGACAACCTCAGCTAATAAGATCAACCGAAGAGAAACAAGTGAGAAAGTATTCATCAATAAAGTAAGCAAATTGCACCAAGTGTGAAAAGTTACCATGCTTCACTCAAACCTGCAGAAGAAAACAACCAACAAAAGCCAACACTATAGAAGGAAAAGGAACTATAAATTCATATACATGTGAATCATTAACACTGGTAAAATCGCGGATCTGAGTTGGCGACCAAAACGTCCAATACCGAACTACCAGACCCAATTGACTTAGAGGCACCTCGATGGAGGCTATAAGGCCCAACACACCTAAACAACCTGTAAACAGAGACCCAAAACAAACTACCACGTGCAATGATTCACGATACGACGTCCAATAGGTGGTCCTTTTTCCACTACTGATCTAGCCATAAAACACAACCTAAAAACCCAGCAAAACCCAAATACCAAAGTCTAAACATTTCGCAAGACAAACGAGACAAAAATACCCAAAATGAACCCTAAGGACCAAACTCGACTAATTGGACAAAAACGGTAAAAAATTCTAAGTCCTGGCCAATTCGACGAGTATACCCGAAGTTTTACAGCGGTTTTCGATGAATTCTATACTACTCGGCGAAAATGAACTAGTGATACTCGACGAATTCATATGATATACGTCGAATTTTACTTGGCTACTTTACAATATTCGACGGTTGATGATACTCGACGAAATCCCTTAGGCTAGTCTACTTTACTTTCCAAATTCCAACACATATACTCGACGACTTACCACTCGATACCCGCTGAATTTGACTTAGTGAAACCCGACGAATCTCTAATCGATCCTCATCGAAATTGTCTGCAGAAACTTTCCGAATTCTACTACCTATACTCGACGAATTTTAACCTGATACCCGACAAATTTCACTTAATCCTAAAACCTAGCTATCTTTGTTCTGGGTGAAATCCTTCCATAACCTAGGGGGTTCTTTTGGCTTTACCTACTCTACTCCTATTCTCTAAGGGAGGAGGAAGAGAGGAAGAAAATGAACTAAAAAAATGGACATGCAAGAGGAGAAATTCCACTTGCCTTGATCCTCCAGAAAAACGCTGCCCGCTCGCACCACGACAAGGATCGGCCGTGAAAAGGCCCTAGAAATGTTTCCTAAAACTTTTGGAGGGAAAAGGGGTCAAAAACGCTAACCCTAACGCCAAGAAATCGGGTAAATGAGGAAAACTTACCATGATTGTGTAGCCCTCGCCGAGAGCTTTCCGAATCTCTAATCTATTGACAAATCCAACCACTAGAGCTCTCCCTATCGTCGGCCGAACGCACGTACCATCCGCCGCTTGCTCCCCTTTCGGGAAAAAAAATCGTCGTCGGGTTTAGGAAGAAGATGAATAAGGTTTTGACGCGACAATTCCTATTTATACTTCTTTTTATTTATATAATAAAATATTTATTATTTAATTAACGTCAACCGAAATCCAAACTAACTCGGAATCTTATGAAAATCACACCGTAGCTAAATACCGACGCTACGAATCTAATGGCAAAGTCGAAATCCATATCTGACAAACAAAACTCTGGTAAAACATCACCCGAAGATAAAACACCACCACATCCCGATAAAAGCTCCACCAAGTCACCAAAACAGACCCGGCTTGCGAGGGAAGGTGTACAACCAAGACAAAACCAATCATACAGGAAAACCCACTGTGCAAACCCATGCTCAAACAAATGACACCCGTTGACTACACATCAACGTAACGCCCTGACGTCAAAAATACGTCACTATGGGATTTAAAATAAATACCGAAAAATCAGGGGAGTTACAGCCACCCCCCCTAAAAAGAATTTTTGTCCCAAAACTTGACATAAATAGGATCAAGTCTAAAAGAGAAGAAAAGCAATCATAGGCTAACAAAGAAAACACTTACCAAAGCATCAAGAGAATAGATGAGGATGAGCCTCCCTCATAGCTGACTCTAACTCCCAAGTCGCGCTCTCCACGTCTTGGTTCCTCCACAAAACCTTAACCATGGGTATTGTCTTCCTTTACAATACCCGATCCTGAGCATCCAGAACCCGAATGAGAACTTCCACATATGAAAGATTAAGCTCCAACTCGGGCATAACATCAAGAATTTGCCGGTCGCTCAGCACATACTTTCGTAATTGACTCACGTGGAAAACATCGTGCACACCAGGAAAACTTGTTGGCGACTCCAGCCTATAAGCTGACACACCAATACACTCAATAACTTTGAAAGGTCCCACTTACCTAGGATCCAACTTATGGTTCTCACTAAACATATTAACACCATACATTGGGGAAACCATAAGAAAAATGATGTCCCCAACCGCAAACTCCAAATCAGTCTTAAGCCAATTGGCATTCTTTTCATAAGGCTCTTGAGCTATCTGAATCTTATCTTGAATATGCTTTACAAAAACATCCATCTCTTCTAACACTTCAGGACCCAACAACGGTCTCTAACAGACCTCGGCCCTAAACAAGGCTGTCCTGCAATGTCTCCCATACAAAGCCTCAAACGGGGCCATCTACAAACTCTCTTGGTAACTGTTATTGTATGCAAATTCCATCAGTCTCAAACGCTCATCCCACGCTCCTCCGTGGTGCAAAATATAACACCTAATCATATCCTACATGATCTGATTTACTCACTCCATCTGACCATTTGTCTACGGATGATAGGCGGTGGAATACCTCAAATCTGTACCCAACCCCTCCTGTAAACTATTCCAAAAGCGAGACACAAACCTGGAGTCTTGATCCGATACAATACTAACTGGCACTCCATGTAATCTGACAACCTCATCCAAGTATAGCTCAGCTATTTTCTTCATGGAGTAGTCGATATTGAACGGCACGAAGTGAGCACACTTTGTCAATCTTTCCACTATAACCCAAACTGAATCGTGTCCTCAGGGAGATCTCGGTAACCCAGTAATAAAATCCATTGAAATACTCTCCCACTTCCAACTCGGAATTTCTAAGGGTGTCAATTTGCCTCCAGGCCTTCCATGATCGGCCTTCACTCGCTTGCAAGTAAAACATTCTGAGACAAACTTAGCTATATCGCCCTTCATACCATACCACCAAACGATCTGCTTCAGATCCTTATACATTTTAGTAGAATCAGGGTGGTAGGCAACACTACAAGCATGTGCCTCTTGGCACAACTTACCTCGAATATCCTCAACTGCGGGAATACAAAATCTGTCACAGTACTTCAAGATACCTGCGTCATCAATCGAGAAATCTGGTAATTCCCCTTTTGCAGTTCAATTATAAAGGTGCAGCAAATCAGGATCATCCTTTTGATGTAGCCTTGTAAGTGTAATCCATGAAGGCTCCTTCATTTCCAAAGTGCTGGGTGAGTAACTACTCCCCACTAATATATCCATCAAGAGAAATTCCTCCACCAGCGATTCCACAGAAAGGTTAAAAAATTTCGCTATCTTCCTACTCAGGGCATCAGCTTCCGCAATAGCTTTGCCTGGATGGTATTGGATCTCAACATCATAATCTGAAACATACTCAAGCCATCTCTGTTGGCGCAAGTTCAATTCCTTTTGAGTGAAGACGTACTTCAAACTCTTATGATCCGTATAAATCTTGCACAGAGCGTCATATAAAAGATGCCTCCATAACATTAATGCGTAAATCACAGCTGTAAATTCCAAATCATGCATAGGGTAATTTTTCTCATGTACCTTTAACTGTCGTGACCCATACGCAATAACTTTTCCCTCTTGCATCAACTCGCAACCAAGTCCAACGTGCGATGCATCCACATATACAACATACTCCAATCCTTTGGTAGGAAAGATCAAAACCGGAGCAGTGCACAATCTCCTTTTTAATTCATGAAAAGCCTCTTCGGACTTATCGCTACAAACAAATGCTGCGTTCTTTTGCATCAATTTAGTCAAAAGCGTGGAAAAAAGAGAGAAACCCTCTACAAACCATCTGTAATATCATGCTAGCCCTAGGAAGGTCCTTATCTCTTTGGGAGTAGCAGGTCTATTCCAATCCATAACATCAGCTATCTTCTCTGGGTCAACAGAGATTCCATCCTTATTAACCACATGACCCAAGAAGGAAACCTGAGTCAACCAAAACTCACACTTGCTCAACTTAACATACAACTTATGCTCCCTCAATGCAGACAAAACTAAATGCAAGTTCTTTGCATTCTCTTCAACACTGTGAGAGTATACTATAACATCATTTATAAATACGACCACAAAGCGGTCTAGGAAATCCTTAAACACTATGTTCATCATATCCATAAAGGCAGAGGGTACATTAGTCAATCCAAAGGACATCAATAAGAACTCGAAATGTCCATCTCGTGAACAAAAAGCAGCCCATGGAATATCTGTCTCACGAATCCTCAACTGATGGTAGCATGAACGAAGGTCAATCTTTGAAAACATAGTACTATCACGCAACTGATCAAATAAGTCATCTATTCTCGGCAGGAGACTCCTATTCTTGATGGTTACCTTATTCAGCTCCCTATAATCAATGCACAGCCTCATCGATCCATCCTTATTTTTCACAAACAACACAGGATCACCCCACTGTGAAGAACTTGGCCTAATGAATCCATTCTGTAGCAACTCATCCAATTGGGTACGCAACTCCTCCAGCTCACGCGGGGCCATATGGTACTTGACCTATAAGCACTGTTAGTATAATGATATTACTGTTAGAAACATAACCATGATAGAATTGATCCACCGTCACCAGCTTCAATTTTGTACTTCTTTACTATCCTCCGCTTTCATCCTCCCGCTCGGTGCCTAGGAGTCGCGGGGATAAGGCGAGGACAAAATGGCTTAGTATTTATGACTAATGCGTAACACCCCAATCCATCACATAACATATAGCACTAGGTCCGGCCGGGGCCCGACGCCATATACCACAGACAGACCGAAAGGTTACTCATTGAAACCATTCTTCCAATCGTAACGTCCTACATAGAGCATATATCAGAAGCAATTTATTAAGTTGAAAAATAAGAACCCAGCCACAAGCATGAATGTCCAGTATCGAACCCAAACAGGAATGAATTACAAAGTACACAAAGTACCGGCCTTATAGCCTTACAAGAGTTCACTAAATTTAAAATAGTGTCTTCCATACTTCGGCTCGCAGGCTGGTCACACATGAATTAAACAAGTAAAAAAAACAAGGCCTTCAAGGGCCGGCTCAACAACAAGGGCTTTGGCCCGGTATTTGCCACTCGGCTCTGAAGCACCTACAAGCACAATTCACCACAATGGTGGCAAACAAAAGTAACGGTCAGCTAAAGCTGACCAAATTATAACGATCCCACCCCTAAACTCGGGGCGACAATGCTCCTTCCCTGCACTTACTAGCATATTAAGCATTATAGTGAATAATCACAACACCACAGGTACAGGCATACACAACCGCACACCCCGTGCTCTCAGGGCACTTACACGGTGAACCCGGTCAAAACCGCGGTCTAACCACCGCACCTAGGATGACAATACTTGAGAGCATTTTAGTCTTTCCGGTCTAAGCCTAAGGCCATCCATCTATGCCAACGGTAAGTGCCATGTACTTTAGGTCTCTTTAACCGAACGACACAGAGCGGGTACGGTTCCGCCTAACCCGTTGCTCACACTACAACGTCAATTTAAGCCATATGCGCGGGTCAAGCTTCCCCGAGTCCCAAAACGATCAAACATGCACATAACCCAGTTATGTTCAATGCTGGCTCCCAGGCCACCAAGTTTGCAGAAATGCGTTTCCGCCCAGTTTTCCGGGTGCACCTTGGAGTTAATCCCCAAGACTCCCTGTTGCAATCTATCGCGTAGAAAACCCAAAAACAACCAAAGGTACAGAGTCTTCTCTGGCTAATCATGCATAATGAAACATCACCGATCCAGAACAACTTGTCCCGGTAGGCTTCACACACCATGCTTATGTTCGTATCTCGATTTCGGACTGTACATGCAACAAAGCGGGGACTATTCATGTCTACCCGAAGGAACGCCTCACATTCACCGCATACTCGCAAGAGCGGGCTTCCTATGCAGAAAGAAAGAGGACTTCACATGTCCAAGATGAGAATCGTTACCCTTGGGGTTTCTCTTTGGCACCATGGAAATATATACGGATTAAAAGCACCGTATCAGCCTCGCCTTCATAGATCAAGACTCGGATTGAGAATCGGAGCTCCGAAGCTCCACCGGTGGCCGGATCTCACTTCCTTCTTCCTTTCTCTCCCCTCTCTAGAACTTTAGAAGGAGAAAACCCAAATAGAAAGAGGGTTTCTAAGCCCTATTCCTGGGTATATCCCAGCAAGAACAACCCTGAGCCATTGGTCCCAAAATAAAGAAACGGACGACCACGATTCGCACTTAAAATCCAAAATCTGGGCCGAACACGGCTTGTGACAAGCCTGTGTCCAAGGGCGTGTGCCTCATTCAACGCTGAAACCGTCGCATCCAAAAAAGAACACGGGCTCTCGATATGCCCGTGTCAAGCTTGACACGCCCGTGTCATCTAGTACACGCCCGTGTAGCTTGGTGTTTTTCTCCATCGACACAGGTCCAGCACCAACCCGAGGAGAACACGAGTATTCGACACGCCCGTGTCAAATTTGACACGCCCGTGTCTGACCCGAACATGCCTGATCTAAGGCCTTATCTCTCCCTCGACACAACTCGGCTAACAACCTGAGTAGGACACGGTATGGGACACGCTCGTGTCTCAGGCCGTGTTCGCTGTTCAACGATCATTGACTGCAATTTCGTCGACCACACAGCCATCGTCGAACCTGAGCATGACATGCCCTTGGGACACGCCTGTGTCCTAAGCCATATGACCTATACAAAGTCCCAGACTTGGCTCAAAATGCCACCCGTCGCTCTTTTGAGTTTCGGGGTGTTACACCTCTCTCTCTTAAACGAATTTCGTCCCGAAATTACATACAAGAAAATACAAACAAAACTTAAACGATACCTGAATGGAATAACTCCGGGTACTCCTCAAGAATGGTCTGCTCTCGCTCCCACGAGAGCTCCTCCTGACCTGATTTGTCCCAACGGACCTTGACCATCCTGATTTCCTTGTTACGTAATCGCTTGACTTTTGAGTCCACAATGCGAATGGGCTTGACCTTCGTCATCAACCCATTATCGACCGGCACTTGATCGACCGTAATCACTTGTAAAGGCTCTTTCACCACTTAGCTCCACTGATAGTTTCAATCGGTAAGCTGCTTCGCCAATCCGCTCCAGAACCTCAAACGGTCTAAGGTACCTCGGGCTTAGCTTCTTCAAGCACCGTACCCGCAAGACACCCTTGAGCGGCTTAATCTTCAAGTACACCCAGTCACCGACAGTGAACTCCACATTCCTATGCTTAGATTTATAGCACTTAGCTTGCCGGTCCTGAGCGATTAACAATCTTTCTCGAATCGTTCGAACCAATGAAGTTGCATCTTCCACTTCTTGCTGCTTGTATAGATTCGAATCACCCGTTTCCAACCAATACAATGGCGCGTGACATTTTCTATAATAAAGGTCCTCGAAGGTTGCCATTTGAATGCTCGCCTGGTAGCTATTGTTATACGAAAATTCCACCAAATACATGTGATCTTCTTATTGCTTGCCGAAGTCCAGGACACACATGCGAAGCATGTCTTCCATCGTCCTGTTGACCCTCTCGGACTGACCATCTATCTGTTGATGAAAGGTTATGCTGAACCTCAGCTTGGTTCCCAATATCGGTTGCACCAACCTCAAGTCCTTGGACGTAAACCGCCCATCTCTATCACTAACGATGCTGCGGGGCACACCGTGCAGTCTAACAATGTTATCCACATAAAGCTTTGCAAGTTTCTCCACCGAATCATCCTTCCTATTCGGAATGAAATGCGACACCTTTGTCAACCGACATACGATCACCCAGATGGTGTCGTTTCCCTTCTGTGACCTTGGCAATCCATGCACAAAGTCCATTGAGATATCGTCAAACTTCCACTCTGGAATAGGCAAAGACTTCAAGAAACCCCATGGCTTTTGGCACTCTGCCTTCAATAAGGCATAAGTCTGACACTTTGCTACATATAGTGCCACATCCTTCTTGAGTCCTGGCCACCGAAATAACTTCTTCAGATCTCGGTACATCTTCGTGCTCCCTGGGTGAATCGAGTACTTGGTATGATGTGCCTCGTACATCAACTCTACCCGTAAATTGCCCACATTTGGAACGCACAAACGATTGTCCTTCCTTAGCAGTCCATCTACAACCGTAAATTGGGAATTTGACCCATCTGAAGACACATCCATGATTTGCTTCATGCTACTACCCATGTCCATAGCATGCCGAATCCGATCAGCCAGGTCATACTGAACTTCCGTCTAGTTCAATAGCGCTTCTGCGCTAGTCTTCTTGTCAACACAAGAGATATCTAACGACTCTAACTCCCGAATCAACCGCTCTTCATGAGCCGACAATCAGTTGGCTTGCGCGAGAGCCATGCGACTCAACGCATACACAACTGCATTGCCTTTCCCGGGCACAGAATGAATTTTGCATGTATAGTCCTCTAGGAACTCCATCCATCTTCGCTGCTCATATTCAGATCCTTCTGGTCTAACAGGTATTTCAGGCTCTTGTTTTCGGTATAAATATCGACCTTTATGCCGTACAAATAATGCCTCCACAGCTTCAGAGCAAAAATCACGGCCGCTAACACCAAGTCGTGGACAAGATAATTTCTATGATACACTTTTAGTTGACGCGAGCCATAAGCTATAACACTTCCATGTTGCAGCAGCACGCAACCCAAAAAACGGCCTGAAGCATTGTTGTAGATCTCAAAGCCTTCGGTCCTACTCAACGAACTTAGAATTGGTGCTTTGGTCAACCGACCCTTCAACTCTTCAAAAGCTTGTGCGCACTCCTGCGTCCAAACAAACTTCTGATCTTTCCTTGTCAAAGTTGTGAGAGGTAACGCTATCCACGAGAAGTTCTCTACGAAGCGCCTGTAATAGTCAGCAAGCCCCAGAAAACTCCGGACTTCCGCTACCATAGACAACATAGGCCACTTGCGTATCGCAACTATCTTCGCCGGATCCATTGCAATCCCTTCTCCACTGACTATGTGACCAAGGAACGTTAAAGAGGGCAACCAAAACTCGCATTTAGAGAACTTTGAGTATAGTTCGTTCCTCCTCAGTGTCTCCAAAACCAAATGCAAATGCTTGAAGTGATCCTCTTTGCACTACGAGTACACCAATATGTCGCCGATAAAGACGATCACAAAGTGGTCTAAGTACTCCCAGAACGTTCTGGTCATCAGATCCATGAACACTGATGGTGCAATAGTCAGCCTGAACGGCATGACCGTAATCTCGAAATGTCCATATCTCATGCTGAATGCTGTCTTTGGGATGTCACTTTCCCTTATTCTCATCTGATAGTAACCGGACTTAAGATCCAATTTTGAGTACACCGATTACCCGACTAACTGATCAAACAGATCATCAATCCTTGGAATCGAGTACTTGTTCTTTTCTGTTAACTTGTTCAGTTCTCTATAGTCGATACAGAGCCGCAAACTTCCGTCCTTCTTCTTAACAAAAAAGACCGGTGCGCTCGAAGGAGACGAACTTGGATGCACATAACCCTGCTCCAACAAATCTTCTAGTTGAACCTTTAGCTCTGCCATTTCCTTAGGCGCCAACCTATAAGGAGAGCATGACACAGGTTTGGCACCTAGCACTAGCTCAATCATGAAGTCGATCTCCCACTGGGGTGGGGCTCCGGAAAAATTGTACGGGAAGACGTCAGGGTACTCGCACACTACTTGGATACTACCCAAAGTGGGCTTAGGCAAACCTCCACTAGCGTGAAGAACATCTCTACACCAGCACGAACTCCCTTGACCACCTAAAGAGCAGACACTAAGGTCTTTCTCGACACCTTCAAACCCGCAAACGTTGTCTCCCGGTCAGCTCCCAACTTGACTTCCTTACGATTGCAATCAATGTACGCCTGCTACTCCGAAAGACAGTCCATACCAAAAATGATGACGAACTCTACTATCGGCAGTAACGACGCTAGCAAGTCAAACTCCTGACTCCCAATATGAATCTTTACGGCACAAACTCTGTCCCCGCGCATACAACACCCATTCGGCAACAACACATCAAATTTGTCCTTCGCCATCAAAGAAGGAACTCCGATGCGCGATATGAAACCTTCGGACAAAAAGGAGTGTGAAGCTCCCGTATCGAAGAGTGCTCTCGCCGGATTATCAAAAATCAGAACAAAGCCCATAAAACAGTAATAAGCTAACATGCGCAAGGTAACAGTATTTAATGTCAAATTGCTATAAATTTAAACCGTACCTGTCACCACATCCGCTTTCTTGATGTCCTCCTACTTGCCAAGATTGTAGACTCTTGGTTGAGTCGGAGAATAATGGGATGCGTTTGACTCCACCGCCTTTCCCTTTTCCTCACAAGTTGCTCCCTGCTTCCTCTCGGACTTTGGACGTCCTCTACAACAGTCACGGGCAAAATGACCCGACTTTCCACAATTAGAGCATGCGCCCAGTGTACGACCTGTAGTCGCCCCCGAAGCACCAAAAGAATGGGCTGGACCCGAAGCCCTAGCCTTCTTATTCCACCTTCGGAAACCGGACTTTGAAGTTGGCACCTTGAACTCTGACTTCTTAGCACCAGAGACTTCAACTGTTCCTGACATAGCTTTCTTCGTTGTCTGAGCACCCTCCCGACAATCTTTGGCAAAGTGCCCTTTCTTGCCACAAGTATGACAAGTGTAAGTAGCTTTGCGAGTAGATGCTTTAGCCTTCTTTCTCAGCATTCTGCAGTAGGCATCCCTTTAAGGATCTGCATGGATCAGTACCCTACTCACTGGTATCTGGTGAGTTCTCCCCAACACTACTTCCAAAGATTTGGCCGACTCCACCAAGGCTCGGAATCCCAATAACTTTGGTCCTAGCAGTAGGATTCGCCACTCGCTAGGCAAACCATTAAAAAATCTATCGACTATAGACTGCTCGCTTTCCAACTCAATGCCTGGGTAGCTCCTTAACATAAGGAATGCCAGCAAATATTCGCCGAACTAGTGCGCTCCCTGCACTAAAAGCAAGTTCACCTGCTGCCACAATGGTCCTCAAAATGCCATTTTCTCCATCACACCACCCGGTGTCGAGGCCACCTCAGGGATAGAGGGTTGCACATTCCTTCCATGGTTTATATTGGTCACCGCAAACACCGCCACAACTACCCTTCTTATGGTTTCAATAGAAGGAGGGGTCTCAGGCATGTCGCTGGGTATAGTACTTCTCTCAGAAAGCGTGCGTTAAGACTGCCATGCGTCACTCTCGGACACCTATAGTCGTATAAAACACCATTAAGTGACCGAATAAAATTGCAAAAAGCAATTATAAGAACACGCAGGTTCCTCAAACATGTGTATTTTCATTCCTAAGTGGACATTCATTGGTTCTTTTCATGTTATAATGATGACGCACACACATGTGCTCACCACCCCTTAAAGTGAATTCGTCCAAGAATTCACTTAAGCCTGACCGAAACCGGTAGTCTGATACCAAATTTTAACACCCCTATCTATAACATAGCATATAATAGTAGGTTCGCCGGGGACCCATGCCATATACCACGGACAGACCGAAAGGTTACTCATTGAAACCATTCTTCCAATCGTAACATCCTACACAGAGTATCTAGCGGAAGTAATTTATTAAGTAGCAAAATAATAACCCAACCACAAGCATAAATGTCCACTATCGAACCCAAACAGGAATGAATTACAAAGTAAACAAAGTACCGGCCTTATGGCCTTACAAGAGTTCACTAAATTTAAAACAGTGTCTTCCATACTTCGGCTCGCAGGCCGGTCACACATGAATTAAACAAGTAAACAAAACAAGGCCTTCAAGGGCCGGCTCAGTAACAAGGGCTTTGGCCCGCAATTTTACACTCAGCTCCGTAGCACCTGCAAGCACAATTTACCGTAATAGTGGCAAACAAAAGTAACGGTCAACTAAAGCTGACTAAATTATAATGATCCCGCCCCCAAACTCTGGGCGGCGATGCTCCTTCCCTGTACTTATTAGCATATTAAGCATTATAGTGAATAATCACAACACCACAGGTGTAGTCACACATAGCCGGACACCTCGTGCTCTCAGGGCACTTTCACGGTGAACCCGGTCAAAACCGCGGTCTCACCACCTCCCCTTGGATGGCAATACTCGTGAGCATTTTAGTCTTTCTGGCCTAAGCCTAAGACCCTCCATCTATGCCAACGGTAAGTGTCATGTACTTTAGGTCTCTTTAACCAAACGACACAGAGCGAGTACGGTTCCGCCTAACCCGTTGCTCACACCGCAATGTCAATTTAATCCATATGCGCGGGTCAAGATTCCCCGAGTCCCAAAACGATAAAACATGAACATGACCTAGTTATGTTCAAAGCTGGCTCCCAGGCTACCAAGTTGGCAGAAATGCATTTTTGCCCAGTTTTCCGGGTGCACCTTGGAGTTCATCCCCAAGACTCCCTGTTGCAATCTACCGCGTAGAAAACTCAAAAACAACCAAAGGCACAGATTCTTCTCTAGCTAATCATGCATAATGAAACATCACCGATCCAGACCAACTTGTCCGGGTAGGCTTCATACACCATGCCTATGTCCATATCTCAAATTTGGACTATACATGAAACAAAGCGGGGACTATTCATGTCTACCCGAAGGAACGCCTCACTTTCACCGCATACTCGCGAGAGCGGGCTTCCTATGAAGAAAGATGGAGGACTTCACATGTCCAAGATGAGAATCGTTACCCTTAGGTTTCTCTTTGATGCCATAGAAATCTATACAGATGAAAAGAAACGTATCAGCCCCGCCTTCGCGGATCTGGACTTGGATCGAGAATCGGAACTCCGAAGCTCCACCAGTGGCTGGATCTCACATCCTTCTTCTTCCTTGCTCTCCCCTCTCTCTAGAAATTTTGAAAGAGAAAACCCAAATAGAATGAGGGTTTCTAAGCCCTATTCCCGGGTATATCCCTGCAAGAATAGCCCTGAGCCGTTGAATCCCTAAATAAGGAAATGGACTGGCACTATTTGCACTTAAAATACAAAACCTTGGCCGAACACGGCTTGTGACACGCCCGTGTCCAAGGTCTTATGCCTCATTCGACGCCGAAACCATCGCATCCCGAAAAGAACACGGGCTCTGGATATGCCCGTGTCAAGCTTGACACGGTCGTGTCATCAAGTACATGCCCGTGTAGCTGGGCGTGTTACTCCATCGACACAGGTCAAGCACCAACCCAAGGAGAACACGGGTATTCGACACGCCTGTGTCAAATTTGGCACGCTCGTGTCAGACTCGAACACGCCTGGGCTCAAGCCTTGTCTCTCCCCCAACACAACTCGGCTAACAACACGAGTAGGACACGACCTGGGACACGCCCGTGTCTCAGGCCATGTTCGTTGTTCGACGATCGTTGAGTGCAATTTATTCGACTACACGGTCATCGTCGAATCCGAGCACAACACGCCTCTGGTACACGCCCATGTCCCGGGCCTTGTGACCTCTACCAAGTCCCAGACTTGGCTCAAAATGCCACCCGTTCCTCTTTTGAATTTCGGGGCATTACATAATGGTAAGTTATGACTGTATCATTTTAGGAGCTCGAGGAGCTGGAGCACCAGTACGACCAGCAGGATGAGGTGGTTGGACCTGAGGAGCAGATACCACGTACTACTATGACAACTCAGCGTCAGGTGATGATGAGTGTTTCAGTTACCGCTTTCACATAGTGTTATTATGAGGGAGAGATTTGATTCCATTTGGCATGTACCAGGCATAAGCCCTAACTCTCTTTCTATACTCATTGTGGACTGATGTACTTTGATCTCTATATAATATGTTGATTATTGTCGTGACTTGTGGATTTGCTAGTTATCATTTACTACTTGTTGTACTTCTTTTCTCGCTTGGCCTACAGGTTGAATGATCGTACTAGCTGGCAGGATCGGCGTCGTGTGGTGTCGACTAGCCCGTGTGCTATTGTCATCGTAAGGCGGCAGTTCTTGGCATAAGACCGGGTTCGCTCCTTAGTAAGGGGGAGGGGAGTCTTACATGAATTTCATGCCTTAAAATAGGAATTAAAATGCTTTGCTGATCTATTAAGTCAGAAAGAGAAATACTTAGATGAGCTAGAATAAAAGTTCTTGGTGGAAAGAAAACTTGTTGAAAGTTACTCTAAGCCAAAGACCATTCTTCATCTCATTGATGAATTCTCTGCTTTTAAGAAGGGTAGTGGTCTTGGCCATGTAGCTGAGAAAGGTAAGGCTACTAAGAAAGCCGCTACCGAAGGCAAAGGGAAGGCACCTCAAAGTCAACCCTCTTTCAAGAAGGCAATCTTTCCCACAAATAAATACAATTTGAGATGTCCTTTGGTCACTTTGCTAGGCCTACTTATGTAGAACCTAAAAGGCACTACCAAGTATGGACACATCCCCGAGACTTTGGTGCTAGTGCTTTCAAGGCACCGTATAAAGAAATAACTCTTAAAGAGTATGGTACCTATGTTCATGGACAAATTTTAAGAAAGCTCCAAAATACCAAAATTTTTTCCCTAAGGCAAAGGAGACAAAGAAGCCTTGTGTTTGCTATAATTACGAGGCCTCCACCTCCAAGTTGGTTGCCCCTGCTTGACCTCCCATTCAAAAGGTAAAGCAGGAGTACAAGAGAAGGTACAACAGATTTGACTGTTGGTGTTGCGATAAGATTGGTCATTTTGTCATAGATTGTTGGTTTCATCCTATGAAAATTGAAACTCCACGAGTTAACAGTGCGAGACCGACCACTCGCAATGTTAATGTTCCTAGTGGTGTTAAACTGACAAGGAATCAAGGACCCAAATCTTTTTTGGTTCCTAAGGGAAAATGATTTATGATTATAGGTATGTCCAAAGGCCAACAAAAATCTAATCTGGTATTTGGATAGTGGATGTTCTCGGCACGTGACCGGGACAAGAAGCCTATTGTAAGAATATACCTCAGTCGAAGATGGTCTAAAAGTCATCTTTGGAGGGAATCACTAAATGCTACAATATGATTACAAGTGGTATAGTCTCCTTCATAAAAGTGGATTATGTTAATAGATTACAACATAATCTAATCAGCATAAGCTAATTATGTGATAAAGGCTATATCATTGAGTTCTACAAGGACAAGTGTCTGATAAAATCCTCTACTAATTTGGAGACAAACTTAACAGGCACTTGGAGTAGAAATATTTTCTTTTTTAATTTTTTATGTTTAGATAATTCTACACCATTGTGTTTTTTGGCAAAAGATAGTGTGTCTCTCTGTGACCAATGGCACAAGAGATTAGCATATATTAATTTCAAAACTATTAATATGTTATTTTCTTATAACTTAGTGCGTGATGCTCCCAACATTAAGTGTCATAAAGAGAGTCCATGTCACGCATGCCAAATGGGTAAGCAGATAAGGGCTAGCTTTAAGGGTATTGTTGAAAAATATTTTTTTAGATGTTTATACTTACTTCATTTGGACTTATTCGATCCCATGCCAATTCACAGTTTAGGAGGTAAAGTCTATATGTTGATCATTGTTGATGATTACTCACGTTTTACTTGGGTGTTCTTTCTAAAACACATGTCAGACACCTTCGAGGCTTTCACTAATTTTTTAGGCAAATTCAGAATGAGTTAAACTGCTCCGTTGTCAAAATTAGAAGTGATTATAAAACAGAATTTGAGTCTGGGGCCATGACAGAATTCTATGGAAGTCAAGGTATCTTTAATGAGTTTTCCTCTCAACATATCCCATAATAAAATGGAGTTGCATAGAGGAATAGAACCCTCATTGAAGCATGTACAACTATGTTGAATGACGCTTCACTAACAGAGTACTTTTAGTCTGAAGCAGTCAACACAGCTTGCCACGTGTAAAAGAGAGCATTAATCAACAAAATTCATCATAAGACTCCTTATGAACTGTTGAAGGGCAAAAAACCGACTGTATCCTACTTTAGGATCTTTGGCAGTAAATGCTTTGTACTTAACAACGAGAAGTATTATCATACGAAGTTTAGTGAAAAGTGTTTTGAAGGTACTTTAGTCGGTTATAGTAGCCATAATAAAGCAAATAAGATTTTTAACAAAAAAATCTGGTTGTAGAAGAGTTTATAAATATTATATTTTATGAGACAAACATGCTCCATAGCAGCTCGTCTAGTGTTATTGGTGTAGATACAAGTGCCAGGTTAAAGGAATTAAGCTTGGAAGAATCATCCAAGGAAGATGCTCCAAGCTCCTTCAAGGTCGTCACTCCAAGTTTGGTGGAAGAAGAACAACAAGATAATGAACTCCCTCAACCAACAGGAGATGCAACAAATATAGCAGAACCTGCTAGTGGGATATGAAGGTCTGGTGTTTAGACACCTAAGAGATCACCCTATTGATTTGATTATTAGAGAGCCAGGCGATGTTGTAAGAACTAGATAAGGTACTGCTAACGAAGTTTTACATCTTAGCTTTCTTTCTTAGGTTGAGCCAAAGAAATTTGAAGAAACAAACAAGGATGCATCTTGGATAATTTTTATGCAAGAGGATCTCAACCAGTTTGAAAGGTGCAAGGTGTGGGAGTTATTGTCCAGAATCAAAGGATAGAACGTGATCGGTACCAAATGGATATTCAGAAACAAGCTGGATGAAAATGGAGTAATCAAAAAGAATAAAGTCGTGCTTATAGCTCAAGGGTACAGACAAGAAGAAGGGATCGACTTCGATCAGACCATTGCTCCAGTGGCCAGAATTGAAAGGATTAGGTTTTTCCTTACATATGCTGCTCACAAAGGCTTCAAAGTCTATCAAATGGACGTGAAGCTAGCATTCCTAAACGAAGATATAAAAGAGGAAGTATACCTAGCACATCCACTAGGTTTTGTTTACTCAACTTTCCCTGATTATGTATATTTTCTTAAAAAGGCTCTATATGGTTTAAAGCAAGCTCTCCAAGCTTAGTATGAGACTCTGTCTAGCTTTCTTCTTGATAACAAGTTTGCAAGAGGAAAGATAGAAAAGACATTATTTCATAGGGAAGTAAAAGGAAAAATTTTGCTAGTGCAAATCTATGTCGACGACATTATTTTTGGCTCTACAGAGGACCACATTTGCAAGAAGTTTTCTAAACTTATGCAAGAGAAGTTTGAAATGAGAAGTATGGGATAGCTGAAGTATTTCTTAGGACTCAAGGTAAAGCAATCTGAAGATGGAGTTTTCATCTCTCAGATGAAGTTCACCAAAGTTTTACTTAAGAAATTCGAAATGGAGAATGCAACCTCGATGAGGAATCAAATGGGTTCATCTATGTCTCTAGATAAGGATGAGAAAGGGAAACCTTTTGATGAAACCAAGTACAGAAGCATAATTTGGTCCTTGCTCCATCTTACTACTAGTAGACCCTACATAATGTTCTCTACATATGTGTGCACTAGATTTCAATTGAACTCTAAGGAATCTCATTACGTTGTTGTAAAGGGGATTTTGAGATACATTAAGGGTACACCAAATCTTGGCTTACGTTACCTAAGAAGTAATGATGTCGAGCTAATTGGTTTTTCAGATTATGATTTGGCAGGAAGCAGGGATGATAGGAAAACCACTTCCGAGGCTTACCAATTCCTTAGAAGAAGGCTTATTTCATGGATCAAAAATAAGTAAAACTATGTGGCCACCTCCAATGTCGAGTAAGAGTACATCTCTACTGGTAGTTGTTACGCACAGCTTCTCTGGATTAGGAATCAACTGGAAGACTACAATGAGAGTGCTAAGTTGTTAGCCTAAATCACCTAGAGCGGGGGTGAATAGGTGAAATGCGTGTCAAATGCGGAATTAAAAAATGAACACAGCACACATCAAGCAATCACAGACGACAAGAGATTTATAGTGGTTTCCCAATCTTGGGTACGTCCACTTTCCTCACCGATCTAGCAAATCACTAGACTCGGCTACTCCACTATCTCGGATTGAAAACAATCCTACACCTCGGAACCACGTTCCTACAAAACTCGATCCAACTAGATCTACAAAACTCGGAAGAAAAAGCCTTCCTACAAATCTCGGTGAACAAAGCTCCTACAAAATAAATTGTTTGAAAGGAAAAATACAAACAACAATATTCTCAGATCTGGATCTTGACAGTCTTCTTCCTTAAGAACTTTGGCTTGATCAGAGTATGTTGAAGATGACTTGAGTGAGATCCACAAATATGAAAAACGGAATCACCTCGATCGAAAAAATAGATCTAAAATCTTTGAGGCTTGGCGAGATCGAGTGATTAACTTTTGTCTGGATCGCTGGAGAATAAAAGTTGAAGGCAGCGATCGAAGATCGTCGATCCAGAGCTTCTTCCGTGAACGTCAATGGCGGCGGCGGCGGCATGAGGAATTAGGGTTCACGGGATTTCCTTTTTCTCTTACTTAAAATAATAATCTTTCAAAGACTTGTTATTAGTCAAATCTGAGAGGACCTATTTATAGGTGGACTCCAACGGTCAGAAAATTAATTAGGGGTGACACGTGGACCAATCAGAAATGATTGATTTGAAATACACAGAGGAATTGACTTAGAGAAATTTCAGGAACAATTTAAACAGATATACTCGAGTCATAAGAGAAACATACTCGAGTATTAGATGGTATATACTCGAGTGGATAACAAGGAGCATACTCGAGTATATGAAGAGAAACTACTCGAGTTATTCAAAGATTAGCACTCGAGTGAATTTAGAACTACTCGAGTATGAGAGTATATACTCGAGTAAAAATACTTAGAAGAAAATTTCTCAGATAAGAGGAGGAGCTACTCGAGTAGAAGAGTTGGAGATACTCAAGTAAGAGAAGAATGAAGTACTCGAGTATCTTGGAAAAGCTACTCGGGTAATCATTGAACTACTCGAGTATAAAAAACATCTACTCGAGTTCAGCGTCACTTACTTGAGTATATAGGGAACTACTCGAGTATGTAGACTTAGAATTATTCTGAGATGAGAAGCACAGATCTACTCGAGTATGAACAGACCATTTACTCGAGTAACTAACCAACTACTCGAGTACAGGTTATCATCTACTCGAGTAAAACAGTCTACTCGAGTATGTAATCCAACTTACTCGAGTGCAGACCCACTTACTCGAGTATACAAGAGATGTACTCGAGTATGTGGACTTGGAGAAAATTTTGGATCTAAAAGCAGAAGGATTTACTCGAGTGTAAGATATGACCTACTCGAGTGACTGACTATCTACTCGAGTATAAACTTATCTACACGAGTACACAGAGTCTACACGAGTATGTCTAATGATCTACTCGAGTACAAAGTCACTTACTCGAGTATATGAAGAAACATACTCGAGTATGTGGACTTGGAAATATTTCTTCTGAAAAGATAAACTTCAAAACTTCAGTCCACCAATCCAAGTGCTTGTATAGGAAGTGTATCCCAATAGAGAGGCTATACATAGGCCAACACTTTGGATCACACAATGAGGGATTACATTGTATGGTCCTGTGTTTGGTGACCCATTATAGACTGACATTGGTCTACACTTGGCAATGAGAACCTGCACACATACAACTTAAACCCAATATCAAATACACCTTAATTCATCATAGTTCAAGGTCTGACCTCCTACAAATCTGAGGTATTATGGAGACAAATCCCAACAATCTCCCCCTATTTGTAGATGTCAGCACCCTCTACACTAAGGTGAATTACTTAAGAGTAAAATGAACAATACACATATACCAAAAAAATAAAGTAAGCTAAAGTAGGGTAAATAACAAGATAGCCAAAACCAGAATCAAATATATATATAGAAATGTTTTTAACAGATTAAGAATATCCATTTCCACATTCTCATAGACTCAAGCAGGGGCTTCTTTATGCATCCTTTCTCTCTTCAGCTCTTGCCTCTCTAGGTAACTGAATGGCTTAGGAAAATAAGTTCTGGGCCTAGGAGGAGCAGCTGGGTTGTTGTGTCCCCAATTTCTGTCATGAAGTCTGATTTTGATTTGGGACACTTCATAGGCTTTCCATTCTGAAAAACTGTAAAACTGATCTCTGTTCTCACCAAGATCTATGACTAACTTCAAGGTATCAAGGATTAGGGATTTGGAGGTTGGACTCCAAACCTCAGAATGAACAATTGGTGGTCTACCTTCAGAAGCTAGGGCAGGATCTTTTCTGGGTGCAGAACGACTGGCAGAAGCACCTTCACCATATTTTCTCTTCTTCCTTGGGGCTGGAATTTCATCTTGCCACATATCAGCATAGGAGAGAGGGGGCTCAGTCACATCACTATCAGGTCTAGGTGAGAAGACTGGCACACCTTCTGGAATGGTTGCCTGGGCTGGAGCATCTGCTGGAGGTTGTTCTTCAAGAGGATTTAAGAAGTGTGGAATGATGGTAGGGTTGAGCTGGGCATTAGGGAAATTCTGGTTGTGCAGCCAAACAGCAGTGTCATAAGTATAGAACTTCACAGACTAGAGCTAGGATAGAATATCTGCTTTCATGTCTTTTACAAGACCATCCACAGCTGCTTGAGCTTGTTTAGATAGGATTTCAACTTGTTCTTTTACAGCTGCTTGAGCTTGTTCAGATAGTTTTTCCACTTGTTCTTTTACTACCTTCTCCCCCTTGGTGATATCTACAGATAGCTTAGCAATAGCTTCATCTCTGAATGTGCCAACTTCTTCACATATTTTCATAAGATTGGCATCAGCATTCTTGTCCAACTGTATCTGATTATTGGCAATAGTTTCTTGTTGATTTCTCAGTTCACCTATGCTTGTGATAGTGTGGTCTATTGCTTTTCCACCTATCTGGAACAGTCTCTTTAGCTCATCAGTATTGGCTTGGATTTCAGCAAAGCCTCTACTCATCTCTTGTTCAAGAGTAGTGACCTTGTTATTGACTGATGCTAGAGATTCATCAAAGTACTTTCTCTGTGCAAGGAGCAAATGATTAATCTGACTTACCACATCTGAAGAAGAAGAAGAAGGGACTGAGGTTGGTGCATGAACTGAAGGAGAAGGAACAGGAGCAATCCATGGAGGGATTTCTGTAATGACTACTGAGCTGACAGCTCTTTTGAAGGGTGCTATCTCAACAGATTCTTCTGTATTCAGAAAGGATGGAATGGAGAAATCCAAAGTCCTCAGAGGTGCCTCCACAGGATCTGGAGACATTTCCTCATCATTAGACAGGAGAATATGATCAGATTTGCTGGGCTCACTATCAGGAGACTTGGCAGGAGACTGTACTGGAGTCTGAGCTGGAGACTGAATTGGAGACTTGGCAGGAGACTTTGCAGCTGATTCATTTTGAAATAGAGGAGCATCTGAGCTTAGCTCATCAATGAATTTATTTATATCTTCTGCTGTAGACAGTAGGTCTGCTGTATCTGGAATCTCTGATTCTGGAATTTCCGATTGAAGATCTGCTGGAGGAGGAGAAACTAGAGGAGTAGAAACTCTTACTTCTGCTAGGTCTGAAGGTTCTGAGGAAGCTGGGTACTTTGGATGAGAAGAGGCGGGCTCCCCCTCAACTGGTCCACCAGAGGTAGAAGCTGACTGATGTGGAGGAGGAGATGGAATCCTGTCTTCAGATAAACTAGGTTCTTGGGATTTTTCTGATAGAACAACAGACTTGGAAGCTTGGGCAGAATTCAGAATTTTATCATCATATCTCTGGATGGAGGAGATGGAAACTTTCTTCATGTGATGTAGGGGAGTCCCTTTGGATAGGTTAAACACTGATGGGTTAACATTAGGAAGCAGGAGGGAGATAATTCTGGCAAAGCTGGGATGCTTAATATTATCTCTTATTTTGTCTAGGAGCAACAGTCCAAACTGGAACTGTTTGCGGCATATGATAGCTTGCATTATGTCAAACATTTCCATTGAAATGTCTCGAATAGAATACGTCTTGCATAACAGAACTTTTGCAATAACATCGACTAGGAACTTTCCTTCTGAATTGAAGTCAGCCCTGCTGAAAGAATGAGCTTGAGGGTTAGCTCCACAAAACAAGCTAGTTCTTAAGGAATCTTCTGCAGTCATATCGACATCTTCATCAACCACTGGGAGCTTCAATAGAGTTGCAAGAGAAACTTTATCTAGTCGAATTTTTATTCCTCTGACCTTGGATTTCAGGAGCTTGCCATTACGCTTTATCTTCAGATTCTGATAGAACTCTTCAACTGCTGGAAAAATAACTCTGCACGGCGACTCGAGAACGAAAGATAATCCGGTGATGTCGAACAAAATCTGAAGATTTCTGAAATCATCTAAGAGATCGGCGATACCCGCGGGGGCGAGTTCAGAGCCGATTCCGATTTTAGAGGAATGGGCCATCTGCGATTCTGGAGGATGAGAGAAGCGAAGAAGACGATGCTCTGCGATTTCTGGAAGATGAGGAGTCGGCGGCTACTCGAGTAAATGAGAAGTGGAAAGGGTTTTCTCGATTTTTCTCTATATATATAATCCTAATTAGGTTTTAGGAAAAATAACTATAATTTCATACCTGAATGAAGCGGCAAATAGCTCGGTGCGAATAGAAAATGTAGAATTTCAAAGTAGAGAAGTTCGTATACTCGAGTAGGTCAAGTTCATACTCGAGTAGAGACGGAGCATACTCGAGTATGTGAAGTTCATACACAAGTAGTAACGAGGCATACTCGAGTGTGTAAAATTCATACACGAGTATGTAGTCAACTACTCGAGTGTGTGAAACTCTTTACTCGAGTATTTCCCGTTTACTCGAGTATGTCTTTGATATACTCGAGTATCTTACTCTGAAGGACAATTTTCCTTGGAGATATTTACTGACATAGATCTCTTCAACTTTGAGAGTCCATTACTAGTCTTCTTTGTTGAGCAGCCCGAGTTCCGTTTTGAAGAACGAAAACTTGGACTCGTCCAGCGGCTTGGTGAATATATCTGCAACTTGCCTGTCTATGGAGACATATTGTAGATTAATGTCTCCATTTTCCACATGCTCCCGGATGAAATGATAGCGAAGCTCTATATGTTTGGTCTGGCTGTGGGAGACTGGATTGTTGGCAATTGCTATGGCACTGGATGAGTCGCAAAACAAAGGAATGTTCTGGAACTTCATGTTGTAGTCTTCAAATTGATTCTTGATCCATAAAAGCTGTGCACAACAGCTGCCTGCAGAGATGTACTCTGATTCAGCCGTTGAGATGGCTACACAGTTCTGCTTCTTACTGCTCCAGGAAATAAGTCTCCTTCCGAGAAATTGGCAAGTCCCGGAGGTGCTTTTCCTGTCATCTTTGCTACCTGCAAAATCTGCATCTGAAAATCCAATTAGTTCACTATCATTACTTCTTGGGTACCATAAGACAAGATTCGGTGTGCCTTTGAGGTATCTCAAGATTCGCTTTGCAGCGATGTAGTGAGATTCCTTAGAGTTCACCTGAAATCTAGCACATACACATGTTGAGAACATTATGTCTGGTCTACTTGCAGTAAGGTAGAGCAAGGACCCAATTATGCTTCTGTACTTGGTTTCATCAAAAGGTTTCCCTTTCTCATCCTTGTCCAGAGACATAGCTGAGGCCATTGGAGTCCTCATAGAGGTTGCATTCTCCATTCTGAATTTCTTAAGTAGCTCTTTGGTGAACTTGGTCTGTGAGATGAAAATTCCATCCTCAGATTGTTTCACTTGAAGCCCTAAGAAATACTTCAGCTCTCCCATACTGGTCATTTCAAACTTCCCTTGCATAAGTTTGGAAAACTTCTTGCAGAGGTTGTTATCCGTAGAGCCAAAAATGATGTCGTTGACATAGATTTGCACTAGCAAAATCTTGCCTTTTATTTCCCTAAGAAATAATGTCTTGTCTATCTTTCCTCTTGTGAACTTGTTCTCAAGAAGAAAGGTAGACAACCTCTCATACCAAGCTCGAGGAGCTTGCTTAAGACCATATAAAGCTTTTTGCAGTAAATAAACATAATTAGGAAGGGTTGAATCAACAAAACCTGGTGGTTGCTCTACATACACTTCTTCCTTTATGTCACCATTTAGGAAGGCGGACTTAACGTCCATTTGATAGACGGTAAAGCCCTTAAGTGCAGCGTAGGCAAGAAATAACTTGATCGCCTCCAGTCTTGCCACTGGAGCATATGTCTGGTCAAAGTCGATTCCTTCTTCTTGACGATAGCCCTTGGCGACAAGTCTGGCTTTATTCTTTATAATTGTTCCATCTTCGTCCATCTTGTTCCGGTAGACCCATTTTGTCCCGATGACGTTCTTACCCTTGGGTCTAGGAACAAGTGTCCAGACTTTACATCGTTTGAACTGATTCAGTTCTTCTTCCATGGCTAGAATCTATGATGCGTCGGAGTTGGCTTCCTCAAACTTCTTTGGTTCAACCTGTGACAGAAAACTTAAGTATAAATTCTCGTTAGTTGTACCTCGACGAGTTCTGATGCCATCCCGAGGATCTCCTATGATTTGGTCTATGGGATGATCCTTCAAGTGTTTGAACTCTAAAGTCCTTGCATCTGGGATCTCTTCAGCCACTGGAGTTGCATCTTCAGCTGAGATGTGTTCCTCATCTTGATCATCTATCTCTTCAATAGGGGTTGTAGTGGTGATCTTGATGAACGTCTCATCTCTATCTTTGGTAGTTTCATCCAAGCTAATTTCTTTCAACTTTGTACCTGCATCTATAATAGGCACACTAGAGGAGTTGCCTTGCAGCAGACTCGTCTCATCAAATACAAGATGTATCGACTCTTCTACCACCAGAGTTTTTCTATTGAATACTCTATAGGCCTTACTGTGGCTACTATAACCTACAAAAATACCTTCAAAGCTTTTCTCGCTAAACTTGGTGGTGTGATACTTGCCATTGTTAAGTACAAAGCACTTACAGCCAAAGATTCTAAAATACAAAATGGTTGGTTTCCTGCCTTTTAAAAGTTCGTAAGGAGTCTTATCATGGTTCTTGTTGATGAGAGCTCGATTTTGCACGTGACAAGCGGTGTTGACGGCCTCAGCCCAGAAGTACTCTGGAAGTGAAGCATCACTCAACATGGTCCGGCAAGCCTCTATGAGTGTTCTGTTCCTTCTCTCAGCTACTCCATTTTGCTTGGGAGTGCGAGGAGAGGAAAACTCATGAAAGATACCTTGACTTTCACAAAATTCTGTCATGGCTCCAGACTTGAATTCCATTCCAGTGTCACTTCTGATTTTGACTACGGAACAGTTGTATTCATTCTGGATCTGCCTAACAAAATTAGTGAAAATACCGAAGGTATCTGACTTGTGTTTCAGAAAGAACACCCACCCAAAGCGCGAGTAATCATCCACAATAACCAACGTATATTCCTTACCTCCCAAACTTCTAACTTGCAGTGGACCAAACAAGTCCATATGGAGAAGTTGTAAGCTTCTATTGGAATCCTTGCCTATTATGCTTTTAAATGAACTTCTTGTTTGCTTGCCTTTGATACAAGCGTGACAAGGACTGTCCGTAATGCACATGACATTAGGTGCATCACGTACTAAGTTTTGAGAGAATAATTTATTAATAGTTTTGAAATTAATATGTGCTAGTCTCTTGTGCCATTGGTCAGCAAGAGATGCACTACTTTTTGCTAAAAGACATACTGGTGTAGAAGTGTCAATACAAATGAAATTTAAACAGAAATATTTCTGCTTCGAGTGCCTGATAAAACAGTTTCCATGTTGTTAACCGATTTTATCAAGCACTTGTCAGCATGAAGTTCAACTACGTATCCTTTGTCGCATAATTGGCTTATGCTGATGAGATTGTGTTCCAATCCTTCAACATAGGCTACATCCGAAAAGGATATGCTACCGTTAGAGATCATACCATAGCCTTTAGTTATTCCTCGATCTGAACCTCCAAAGATGACCTTTGGTCCGTTGCAGACTGAGGTGTAATTCTGGAGTAGGCTCCTTGTCCCGGTCATATGCCGAGAACATCCGCTGTCCAAATACCAGATTGGCATTTTGGTGGCCTTTGGACATACCTGCAATTACAATCACTTAGCCTTAGGAACCCAAACATGTTTGGGTCCTTGGTCTCGAGTTAGAAAACTCCCCCTACGAGTATTAGCCTCATGAGTGGTCATTCTCACGTTGCTAACTTGAGGGGTTGCAGCATTACTAGGATTGAACCAACAATCGACGGCAAAGTGACCAATTTTGCCACAACACCAACAGTCGAACCTGCTGTATCTTTGCCTTGTGTAGTCCTGCTTGACTTTCTGGAATGAAGGTCCAGCAGGAGCTTTACTCTTGGAGGAAGAGGCTTCATGATGATTGCAATTACATGAAGTCTTCTCCTTCATAGGCTTTTCTACAATGGGTTTTACTTTTGGTGTCTTTTTGATATTGTGACCATGAGCATAAGGTCGATAGCTTTGAAGTTGAATCTCTTCATAAGGTGCTTTGAAGGCACTCTCGCCGAAGTTACGAGGACGAGTCCAACCTTGGTATCTTGACTTAGGCTTCTCAGGGATCGGCCTAGAAAAGTGTCCATAGGTAGACTCATAGTCGAGTTCGTTCGTAGGAAAGATAACTTTCTTGAACAGAACAGGTTCCAAAGGAGCTTTCCCTTTTTCTTCAGCTAGAGCCTTCCGGGCAGCCTTATTCTTCCTCTTGGCCTTGTTTCTCCTAGAGGATTTACTAGAAGAGCCAATGTGGCCTAAACCAGCACCCTTGGCCTTAGCAGAGAACTCAGCAACGATTGGAAGAACTGTCTTAGGCTTAGAGAAACTCTCAACAAGTTTCTTTTCAGCCTCGAGTTGTTGTTCCAATTCTTTGATGATTTCCTCTTTAAGGTCGAGGTGCTTGAGAGCTTGATTGTATTCATCCATAGCACTGTTTAAGATCTCTTGAAGAGAGTTAGTCTTATTGACTTCTTCTCTCAAGCTGCTCTCACTAGCCTGTAGAGATTTTATCTCTTTGGCTTGAGTTTTCACTACTCTACGACATTTCTCGTAGGTCATGAGCAACTCTTTGTACTGGGCCATGAGTTCAGATTCATCTTCAGAGGAATAGCCCTCTTGCTCATTATCATCATCAGACTCAGAGAGAGGAGTGTGAGATTTTACCTCCCCAGTGAACTGGGGGACTTGTTCATCATCTGAGTGAGCCATGAGCCCAAAGTAAGCTTCCTCTTCTTCACTCGACTCAGATGAGTCGGAGTCGCTGAGAGTTTTTCTCTTCTTGGCTACTAGACTCTTCTCTGTCCTCTTCTTATGGTGTGAGGATTTCTTTTCCTCTCTTCTTCCACCTTCTTTCTTTTTGTGAGGGCAGTCGGCGATGACGTGACCTGGCTTATTGCAACAATAACAGACGATGTCAGTCGAAATCTGTTTGTTCTGTTTAGAGTCATACCTGTCATGGCTACTTGACCCTTTCTTTCTCTGATCACCATCACGTCGTGATCTTCTGAATGAGGCATCTTTGCCTCTCCATTGCTTCTTCTTATTTAAGAATTTCTTGAATTGCCGGGAGAGCAATGAGAACTCTCCTTCAGATAGTTCTGAGCCAGATGAGCTTGGATCTGATGATTCTTCTTCATCAGCTTCAGGAACTGGGGCAGGAGAGCTAGCCTTTGTCTTCCTTGAGCTATCTGCCTTTAGAGCGACAGACTTCTCCTTGGATGCAGACCTGCTGATCTCTTCTTCAGCTTTTCTTGAGTTGATTTACAGCTCGTAAGACATAAGCTTTCCGAACAGATTCTGCGGGTCTGTCTCAGCTAACCTTCCAAACTCCCGAATGGCACATACCTTATTGTCCCATTCCTTGGTTAGGGATCTTAAGAATTTGTCATTGAGTTCCCCATTGGTGAAGACACGTCCATAAACTTTGAGGCCATTTACTATCTTGAAGAAGTTCTCAAAAGTGTCAGGCCTGAAGGCTTCATACTTCTTGTTCAGTAGGGACCTTCGATCATCCCTTACTTCTTCAGTACCTTCCATTAGAGTCACTAGGGATTGCCACATCTCCTTGGCAGATTGGCAATGAATCAGATTCTGCAGCATTGAGTAATCGACTGCACTTGCTATAATGTTTTTAGCTTTCTTGTCCAGAGAGACAAGTGCAATCTCATCCTTATCTAGATCCATCAATTTCTTGGGAGCTTGTTTGGTGGGATCTATGGTGGAAGTAGTCATAGGAATGTGGGGACCTTCTTCAACAATCATGAAGATCCGGGGATCTACTGCTTCCATGAAGAACTTTACTCTTTCCTTCCACATAGGAAAATTGTTCTTGGTACAGATAGGGAGTTTAGCAAAATCCTTGGTCTTACTCATGCTTGATACTATTCAAGAAACAACTTAGAAGGATAAGATCAAGGTGTTAACCTTTTAACGATCAACCTTCCTCTGATACTAATTGAGAGTGCTAAGTTGTTAGCCTAAATCACCTAGAGGGGGGGGGGGTGAATAGGTGAAATGCGTGTCAAATGCGGAATTAAAAAATGAACACAGCACACATCAAGCAATCACAGACGACAAGAGATTTATAGTGGTTCCCCAATCTTGGGTACGTCCACTTTCCTCACCGATCTAGCAAATCACTAGACTCGGCTACTCCACTATCTCGGATTGAAAACAATCCTACACCTCGGAACCACGTTCCTACAAAACTCGATCCAACTGGATCTACAAAACTCGGAAGAAAAAGCCTTCCTACAAATCTCGGAGAACAAAGCTCCTACAAAATAAATTGTTTGAAAGGAAAAATACAAACAACAATATTCTCAGATCTGGATCTTGACAGTCTTCTTCCTTAAGAACTTTGGCTTGATCAGAGTATGTTGAAGATCACTTGAGAGAGATCCACAAATCTGAAAAACGGAATCACCTCGATCGAAAAAATAGATCTGAAATCTTTGAGGCTTGGCGAGATCGAGTGATTAACTTTCGTCTGGATCGCTGGAGAATAAAAGTTGAAGGCAGCGATCGAAGATCGTCGATCCAGAGCTTCTTCCGTGAACGTCAATGGCGGCGGCGGCGGCGTGAGGAATTAGGGTTCACGGGATTTCCTTTTTCTCTTACTTAAAATAATAATCTTTCAAAGACTTGTTATTAGTCAAATCTGAGAGGACCTATTTATAGGTGGAGTCCAACGGTCAGAAAATTAATTAGGGGTGACACGTGGACCAATCAGAAATGATTGATTTGAAATACACAGAGGAATTGACTTAGAGAAATTTCAGGAACAATTTAAATAGATATACTCGATTCATAAGAGAAACATACTCGAGTATTAGATGGTATATACTCGAGTGGATAAGAAGGAGCATACTCGAGTATATGAAGAGAAACTACTCGAGTGATTCAAAGATCAGCACTCGAGTGAATTTAGAACTACTCGAGTATGAGAGTATATACTCGAGTAAAAATACTTAGAAGAAAATTTCTCAGATAAGAGGAGGAACTACTCGAGTAGAAGAGTTGGAGATACTCAAGTAAGAGAAGAATGAAGTACTCGAGTATCTTGGAAAAGCTACTCGGGTAATCATTGAACTACTCGAGTATAAAAAACATCTACTCGAGTTCAGCATCACTTACTCGAGTATATAGGGAACTACTCGAGTATGTAGACTTAGAATTATTCTGAGATGAGAAGCACAGATCTACTCGAGTATGAACAGACCACTTACTCGAGTAACTAACCAACTACTCGAGTACAAGTTATCATCTACTCGAGTAAAACAGTCTACTCGAGTATGTAATCCAACTTACTCGAGTGCAGACCCACTTACTCGAGTATACAAGAGATGTACTCGAGTATGTGGACTTGGAGAAAATTTTGGATCTAAAAGCAGAAGGATTTACTCGAGTGTAAGATATGACCTACTCGAGTGACTGACTATCTACTCGAGTATAAACTTATCTACACGAGTACACAGAGTCTACACGAGTATGTCTAATGATCTATTCGAGTACTAAGTCACTTACTCGAGTATATGAAGAAACATACTCGAGTATGTGGACTTGGAAATATTTCTTCTGAAAAGATAAACTTCAAAACTTCAGTCCACCAATCCAAGTGCTTGTATAGGAAGTGTATCCCAATAGAGAGGCTATACATGGGCCAACACTTTGGATCACACAATGAGGGATTACATTGTATGGTCCTGTGTTTGGTGACCCATTATAGACTGACATTGGTCTACACTTGGCAATGAGAACTTACACACATACAACTTAAACACAATATCAAATACACATTAATTCATCTTAGTTCAAGGTCTGACCTCCTACAAATCTGAGGTATTGTGGAGACAAATCCCAACATACAACTTGTTATTCAAGGAGATTCTGATATTTTGCAAGTCCTCCTTTGTGATTGGGATTGCAAATAATCCAGTCCCTCATAGTCGGACAAAGCACATCGAAATCAGATACCATTTCATATGGGAGTGTGTGGAGAACAGGGACATAATTCTCAACTATGTTCATACAGATAAGCAAGTTGCAGACATATTCACGAAGCCGTTGGACGAGGCCAAGTTCTCATTCTTCAAAATGGAACTAGGCATGCTCAATAAGGACTCTTGTAGACGGCTAAGGAGACAAAAAATCTCTTGGTGGAGTACATTTCATAGAACTCAAAATAAACCAAGGTAAATTCATCGAATCACTCTCGTAGAATCTCGCCGATTCGTCAAAATCATCTGTTGCTATTCAATGAATTTAGGCGATATTCGACGAATTCTACTCGGCTTTCGTAGGATCTCGACGAATTTTACTCAGGTCAAAATTTTTATTGGATCCAAAGAGTCACTAGTTTAAGGTACGCGCCGATTTCTCTTCTCAAAACTTTAAATATATATATATAAGTTCTCGGGTAAAATTTCTTCACAGCATTTAAAGCTCGAGTGATGGAATTGAGGGGGAGTCTTGTGAAACCCATGTACAAGTGCCCTTGGTTGTTCATTCTTCTACAGTTTCAGATATTCCAGAAGCAGTGGTTCAGCTTGTTGAGGTCTATATTCTTTAAGATTCAGCTATTCCAAAAATAGTGTTACCTAGTTCAGTTGTAGAGTTAGATGATCTACTCATAGAGATTACTGCTATTAGTCGTGTTGTTGTGGATGAGATTGTGCCTGATGAGGCTGATGATGAGTTGGATGCTGTTGGTTTTGATGATGTTACTGATGATGAGGATATGCCTGCTGATAATCTAAATGATGGAGAGAAGGTTGGAGCTGCTGATAATATAAATGATTCTTCTACTATTTCTTCTTTAGAAAATCTGCTTGTAAGTCTCCCAGAGATTCACCCAACTGTGTCTGACGGGGAGCAAGCTCAGTCCTTAGTGTTTATTCACACCAAGGTTGACAGGTTTATCAGACAACTATATAGAAGTATTTCAAAGATTCTAGGTGGACCTCCAGTTGAGGAAGAAGAAATTGTTGATATATCTGATGAAGAAGGAGAAGCCTAGATGCTTCCTCTTGTCCTAATAGCTCAAGCTCCAGAACTGTTATCAAAAGAACATATTTCCCCAGTGGAAAATTAATCCAGTGACTCTGAGGCCAGTGAAGATCTTCCATCTCCCCCCAATGTTCCTGATGTATAGATTCCAAGTTCAAGTTCAGATTGTTCCATTCTAAAGTCTATAGAAGTTATGATTGCAAAGCAATAAGTTCATTTTGATAGATCTCTGAAGAAAGTTCAGAAGACAGTTTTGAAGATAACAAAAGAGACAGAACAAGATATGAACAATGGCCTTGCTGATGTCAAGGTACGTTTTGATAAGATGGAAAGTATTTGGACAGTTGGTTTGTTAAAGGTGGGCAAGCAATAAATCTAACTATGGTTGGTCTGAAAGGAAATTTGGTCATTCTCAAGAATGTTGATGTGAATGCTAAAACAATTATAACTGCCCAAAATGAAGGGATGAATTACTTTGATGATTAAATGGTAAACTACAGTAATACAATTGCATCAAAAGTGCTTGAAGAAGTTAAAAAGCGGGAGGCATAATTGCAAACTAAGGTAAATGCACTTGAAGTTTCAACGAAAGAATAGTTCTCGGCAACAAACATCTCTTGTTATGATAACTTTACTTGGCTATATGGAAAGCTGTTTATAGGTTCTACTAGGGTAAGGATGCCTGAACCTGTGATGCAAAATCCTATACATGACTATATTCAGCCTGCTAAGGAGTACACCTAGTATTGAACTGAATCTAAAGATTACTCTGTTGCTACTACTGAACCAGAGATTCAAGTGGTTGAGGATGTCTACCAACCAGCTTCTAAGAGAAGGAGATATTGTGAAGGCCATTCTATTATTAGGTCTGATCCTAGCAGAGAACTATATGAAGTGTGTAGTCCAATCTCAAAAGGTATTATCTTGGACACCTTCACATTAGTCAATGTAGCACATGAAGATAGGTACACTCACTATGGCAGGAGGAGTGGAAGAAACATGGAATTGCCAATGTCAAATGAAGGATTCATTTCAGAAAATTCAGAAGGGATGATCCTGCAGCCCCTCTTCTGTCACCAAAGTATTTCCCGAAGCCGAAGGCTTACTTTGATAGATAGTTGCAGAAGAGCCAGGAAAAACAAGCTTGATATTCTTATTTGATGATTGTGAATACTATTTACACCAATAGAACCTTCATATATATATATATATATATATTATATATATATATATTATTTTTATGGAAATTGTTCTTAATTCTATTTCTTTCTATATGTCCTTTCCTTATCATGCTCTTTCCTTATTTTATTATATTGTGTATAATTCACCTTAGTTTGTAGTGTTTTTACTTCTTCAACTAGGGGGAGATTATTGGGTATTATATCCACAATGACCCTGATTTGATGAAGTGTCCCTTGAACTAAGATGAATTGAGATTGTATTTGATGTTATTTTTTTACTTATGTGCTTACAAGAATTCTTGCTAAGTACAACCCAATGTCAGGTTACAGTGGGTCATGAAACATAGGAATATACAATGCAATCCTTCATTGTGTAGGCCAATGTGTTGGCTCATGTGTAATCTCTCAATTATGGTGTACTTCTGATTCATATACATTAGAAGAATCAAGGAAGGACAGGTTGCTGCTTTTAGAAAAATTACATTTTTCTCTAGGTAAAATTCATCGTGTATAGTAGTGAATACTCATCGAATTCGTCGAGTATACTCATGAATACTCGTCAAATTCGTCGTGTATACCTACTGGCACTCACTGAATTTGTCATATTTACTTAGGGAATAATCTCTAAGTTCTTGGAAATCAATTAAGTAAAAAACCATTGAGTATCGTCATGTATACTCGTGGAATTCGTCATGTGTATCTATCTATACTCATCAAATTCATCGAATATATATGTCGATACATGACGAATTCATCGAGACACATTGGATATGACTTAAGTTCTCGAATTTACTTCTCTGGATTTCTCTAAGTCAAATTCGTCGGATATCAACTTTCTTATGCATCGAATTCGTTGAGAGTATCTGCCGATACTCGTCGAATTTGTCGAGTAAGTTAGTCGATATTCGTCGAGTATCTCTTCAGGAAAGTGTTTATTTATTTGTTGGATTTGTCTCGAATCGTCTAAGTTATTTTCATCGAGTTTCGAAGCAGTTCGACGAGTATACCCGTATATACTCGACGAATTGTACTTGGGGTTTATTTTTCTGTTTTCAAATTTCTTACTCGGATCGTCCACACCGCCATATACAATAACTCGCAGATTTCTCGGTATGGAAGGAATCTTTGAGCCATTAGAGAAGAGAAGTTATTATAAATACCTATGGTTGATTTCGAGAAACCCTAATCGTGCATTTCCAAGTTCAAATTGAGAAATTCCAATAAAAGCTCTTGTCAGCCTTCTTTTCATTCTTCACTATATTCTCCATTGATAAAGACGTGATGCATTATTCATTCTTCATCAAGCATGTTGACTAGATCCTTGATCTCTGAAGGTTCTCACACTACTCATATCTAGTTGATCTGTGTGATGAGATCAATACCTTAAAGATTTCAGATTCTCAATCTCCTCAAGATTATCAAGTTCTATATTTTAGAGGAAAGGAAGTCTTAAGAATTCAGATCTGAAGAAGATTATTTTTAATCTTTATTTGTGTAAATATTTTATACTATTGTAGGAGGTTTTGCCTCCGAGTTGTAGATCCTTATTTTAGGATAGAGTTATAGGAGAGGTTGTTCTCCGAGTTGTAGGAGAGGTTGTTCTCCGATTGGTAGGAGAGTTCTCTCTGAGTTAGAGGAGTCGAGGCTACGAGGTGTAAGATTGTTTTCAATCTGAGATAAAGGTGAAGTAGCCGAATCCAGCCCTTCGTGGTAGATAGGCGAGGCAGGACAGTGGACGTACCCAACTCGGGGAACCACTATAAATTCCTTATGTTTCTGTGTGTTTATTTTTGTTCAATTTTATTCCTTTCTAAGCCGTAGAACTCACATATTCACCCCCTCTAAGTGATTTAGGTTTACTACTAAACACTTTCAGAGAGGACAATGTAACTCTTTTGGATTGGAGTGGATTCTAATAGTGAGGTTCACAACCTAAGGCAAGTCTTAGGTGATGCGATTTGAGAACGAGGGTTCGGTTGATACACCTAAGCTTAGTTGAACCTAATCCTCTAAAGATAAGTGTTCATGCTTCGGGAACTTCTATTGTCAAAGTCTCTTCAATAAGATAAATAAATTTCTATATTATTATGTATTTCTTAATACGAGATGATTCAAAGATCGGACACTAGTTTTTTCCCATCAATTTAAATCCGTTAGCAATTGTAGTCTTTTTTTATAACCCAGCTCTAATTTTTATTTGATAAGAAAATAACAATTTTCGAAAATAGAATTAATCAACCTCTCTGAGTCTAATACAACCTTAATTTATTTTAATTATATACTATGGTTTATATGGTTTACTTATTGTTGTCATCCATAGTCATTATTCTGTGTATCAGTCTGCGTGTCCCTTCCAAACACCCATGGTACTCCTTTTATACTTGAGGATAGGTTACATGGTCGGTTCACGAACTGACATCATTTAATTCCTTATTAATAGTAACATTAAATGCACAGCTGCCTGAGTTACATGAAGAGTTAGGCGACGGAGACTAAAGAAGAGGCCGCACAAAACTGCATGGCACTGCTTGAGCTAGATCAAAAAAGAGGAGTCTGTGCGACCTTGGCCATATTTTTCACGCGTACTTCAGACTAGAGCTTCCATATTGTATCTTGAAAAGCCACCTGAAGGTCGCATGTTGACTACCCGCATCAGACTCTATCATGCCCCCAAGGGTAGGAGGGGTCCGCGAATACTATAGATTGTCCGTCCGAGAGGTCAACGAACACCGAGAACAACTACTTGGCAAGTAATCTCTATTTCTTCCAGATGCTCTCCTTTATCATCGTGGGAATTAGGAAAACACTAGAATCTTATGTAAATCTATTGTCTAATGAGCTGTAACAAAATATAAGAAAGGATGAAGAGGAGAGCAGCAGATCCCTTGGCAAGGAGAAGCTTGTAGCTTTCAAGGCTGAAAGCTCCAAAAAAATGTAGGGATGAATCTCCCATTCCTCATAAAAGATATGATAATTAAGAATTCTCTGAACCCAGCGCTTTAGGGTCAGAACTGTTTGATGGATATCTGACCTTGTTCACCAAGCAGCTCTAGAAGTTGCTCAGCAAAAGAAGGCAATGTAAGAACAAACCGTCCTTCTCTTCCAGCTCAAGAAAGTCAAACTACTATAATAAGAAGCCAAAACACAAGTCAAAAGAAAATAGGTATAACACTAAACATAGTAATTTTTTTCTTCTAATGTTGTGTACTATGGTTGTAATGGCCTCCCCAGCCCACAGATTGCAAGGACGGCCACCGGCACCCCCAGAACCACGCTTGAAAGGGTTCAGCCTAACCAGGTCTGCAGACCATGCACCCCAACCCCTCTCCGTGCCTATTTTTTAGCAGCGGTTGGTTGTTGCCACTTGGGATCGAACCCAGGACCTTGATAAGAGACTCTTTACCACATATCTCATCACCAACTAAGTTGCAGCTAAGTTGGTGATGATAGCCGTGGTAAAGAGTCTCTTATCAAGGTCCTGGGTTTGATCCCCAGTGGCAAAAACCTACCGCTGCTGAAAAATAGGCGCGGAGAGGGGTTGGGTTGCATGGCCTGTAGGCTTGATGTGATAGGCTGACTACCAGTAGTGGGCCCAGGTCTAGACTCTGGTAGGCCGGCGGTGCCAGCTGGGTCCCGCAGGGTTTGCGGGCCTGGACTGTTATAAAAAGTGCACTTTTTATAACGGCCTCCCTAGCCCATGGCTCGCAAGGACGGCCGCCGGCACCCCCAGCACCACGCTCGAAAGGGTTCAGCCTTATCAAGTCTGCAGACCATGCACCCCAACCCCCTCTCCATCTACAGGCGGGTTGTTGAGGTCAGGGATCGAACCCGAGACCATCTTGATAAGGAGTCTTCAAACCTCTCCTCATCATCAACTGAGCTGTAGCTCAGTTGGTGATGAGAGCTATGGTAAAGAGTCTCTTGTCAAGGTCTTGGGTTTGCTCCCCAGTGGCAACAACCTACCGCTGCTAAAAAATAGGCGCAGTGAGGGGTTGGGGTGCATGGTCTGCAGACCTGGTTATGCTGAACCCTGTCGAGCGTGGTTCTGGGGGTGCCGGCGGCCATCCTTGCGAGCGTGGTGCTGGGGAGGCCATTACAAAAAATGCACTTTATTTAACGGTCCAGACCCGCCAACCCTGCGGGACCCAGCAGGCACCACCGGCCTACCAGAGTCCTGACGCGGGCCCACAGCCCACGGCTCATATGGACGGCCGCCGGCTCCCCCAGCACCATGCTTGAAAGGGTTCAGCTTAACCAGGTCTACAGACCATACACCCAACCCCTCACTACGCCTGTTTTTCAGCAGTGATAGGTTGTTGTCACTGGGGATCGAACCCAAGACCTAGATAAGAGACTCTTTGCCACAGCTCTCATCACCAATTGAGCTACAACTCAGTTGGTGATGAGAAGAGGTTTGACGACTCCTTATCAAGGAGGTCTCGTGTTCGATCCACGGCCTCAACAACCTCCCTGTGGATGGAGAGGGGTTGGGGTGCATGGTCTGCAGACCTGGTTAGGCTGAACCCTTTCAAGTTGGATGCTGGGGGTATCGGCGGTCGTCCTTGCGAGTGTGGTACTGGGGAGGCCGTTATAAAAAAGTGCACTTTACATAACAGTCTAGGCCCGCCAACCCTGCGGGACCTAGCTGGCACTGCTGTCCTACCAGAAGTCTAGACCCGGGCCCATGATTAGTAGTTAGCCTATCACATTAAGCCTGTAGGCCATGCACCCCAACCCCTATTCGCACCTATTTTTCAACAGCGGTAGGTTATTGCCACTGGGGATCGAACCCAGGACCTTGATAAGAGACTCTTTACCACAACTCTCATCACAAACTGAGCTGCTGAGTTGGTGATGAGAGCTGTGGTAAAGAGTCTTGTATAAAGGTCCTAGGTTTGATCCCTAGTGGCAACAACCTACCGCTGCTGAAAAACAGGCACGAAGAGGGGTTGGGGTGCATGGTCTATATACCTGGTTAGGCTGAACCCTTTCGAGCGTGGTGCTGGGGGTGCCGGCTGCCGTCCTTGCGAGTCATGGGCTGGGGAGGCCGTTACAAAAAGTGCACTTTTTGTATCGGCCTCCCTAGCACCACGCTCGCAAGGACGGCCGCCGGCACCCCCAGCATCCAGCTCGAAAGGGTTCAGCCTAACCAGGTCTGCAGACCATGTAGCCTAACCCCTCTCCATCCACAGGAGGGTTGTTGAGGCCGGGGATTGAACCCGATACCTCCTCGATAAGGAGTCTTCAAACCTCTCCTCATCACCAACTGAGCTGCAGCTCAGTTGGTGATGAGAGTTGTGGTAAAGAGTCTCTTATCAAGATCCTGGGTTCGATCCCCAGTGGCAACAACCTACCACTGCTGAAAAACAGGCGCGGAGAGGGGTTGGGGTGCATGGTCTGCAGACCTAGTTAGGATGAACCCTTTCGAGCGTGGTGCTGGGGGGTGCCGGCGTCCGTCCTTTCGAGTCGTGGGCTGGGGAGGCCGTTACAATGGTTGTAAGTAAATAGGACATATCATAGATGAATTTCCCTCAAGGAGAAAGGAGAAATAAAGGGTTGAGGAGAAGAAGTCACATAAGTGAAAGAAGCAGGAGAGGAGCTTTATTGCCAAGAAGTCAAAGACTTTGAGTGACAGCAATAATAACTCCTTTGATTATGATGAAGAAGCCTATATTAGACTTATCACAATATTTGATGATGAGTAACAGGATGATAATCCTACTACTAAAGTATGGATAAGGCACCCTAACCCTCTTAGATAGTGAGTTTGAAGATGAAAATTTCTACGAGCTTGTGGCATTGATTGATGAAGAAGACTAGGATGAACCTCATCCTACTAAGTTTTGCATCAAAGCCATGCTATCTCTTTCTGGTTCTCATTTTGTACCTGAAAATGAATCATAAGCAAACTCATCATCTGATGAGAGTGATTCTGATGCTGAATCAAAAGCGTTCTCATTATTCAATAATGAGAATAATTCTGATTTAGTAGACCAGTATAGTACTCTTTTGGAAGCACTTAAAAAGAGCAAGAAATTTGTCAATGCGCAGGGTAAGGAAATAGAAATCATAAAATCCACACTTTATTGCAAGTTGATGAGAAGACCAAAATAAAAAACCAGGCTAAGTTTGACTTATTTGATCTCCAAAAGAAGCTTGAGGCATTAACCAAACTACTATATCAAAAAGAGAAAAAAGGTATCAATGCTTTGGAGGATAAGATCCTCATTAATAGGAAGCTTGTGGCCAAGTTCACTAAGCCACAAACTATCCTCCCAATTATTATTAGTTTTTTTGCACCTTATAGAGGAGGTGTAGGATATATTCGAGTAATAAATAAAGAAAATGATAAGGGGGGAAGTCATCAATACATAAGACCATATTTTAAAAGGTCTTGTTGTAATCTAATAAATATAATCTGGATAGTTTATATGGTATCTGCCAAATGAATGCTCCACAAGTGGCACTAAAGAACCAGATCATTAGAGAAATATGAAAGACCTGGGTAAAATTGCACTGAAAGCACCCCATGAAGAGGTTATCATGAAACATCATGGATCTTTTGTGTTTGGCAATTTTATACCATCACCAAAAGATAAGTCAAAAGAAGTTATTCAGAAGCCAGCTGCCAAAGATAAGTCTGTGATTATGCTGCTTTGTGTACACATCCAAAACATTAACTATAATGTGGCTTTGTCCTCTAGAGTCTGCTCCTCTGATCACTAACACTCACATTCCTTTCATCATGTGATTTGGAAGATAAGATATAATAAATTTGTCTATTGGTACTATGTTAAAATTGTCCATTTGCTAATGACTATTTGTTCAATCCGATAGTACCCAAAATTAAGTAATTTTAAGCTAAAAATTAACATAGTAAAAAAACATCATATAGGAGAAACTAACCAGAACATAGGACCCAAAATCTTTTGGGTGCCGAAAGTAAAATAATTTTATTTTTCCAAGTATGTATAAATACCTTCAAAAAGTAAATTTGATAAATAGATTGTGAGTGGTCCAGGGAATTATCTGGAGTGAGAATATTGGAAGATGGTCTGAGAGGATTGATAGGCACATCAAACACTTAAAGATGATAGGTCCTTAAGGAGTGCAAGTATAAAATCCAAATTATCCTGATGTTATCAATCAAAAACATTATTCTAAATTTAGTGGTTGCAACCCTTGAAGGATAAATTTGAATCTAAAATCCATAATCATAGTTGACCTAACAAGTGGTATGTAATCAAAAGCTCATTAGACTTATGTTTTGAGCATGGGCCAACAAACATGCTTACTATGCTCCTAGATAAAGGTAAAATAGATCCATTCATTTGAGCTTGATACACTCAATGTTAAATGAAATCACATTTCATTCTTATGCTAGTGGTCTTTTGTAGATAATCTAAGAAGCATTTTAACTTCACTGTAAATACTATATTGTCTGGAAGGAGTTAGTACTTTAATTCCTTTACATAGACGGTAATCCTAATTTTGACGAATCTAGAAATTTTTCTAAGTACTGATAGTATTCGGGTGGATATTAGCCCGAACATGTAGAGATGTAGTCGAATCAATGATGATTCGGCAAAATTCGCCTTTCTTCATACAGACAAGATTCAGGAAGAAATCTAGTCGAACGTGGAGAGGTGCAGATGGATTAATGCTATTTCAACCAAATGTGCTATCCAATAACAGAGGGATAATCCTGGACATCAATAATATTTTCATAAAATCGGATTGTCCATATTTTGGCAAATAGGTAAGTGCCCTTTGACATTCTAAAAATAGCTATATATAAATAGATCTAAATGTTAGATTAGGTCAAGCTTTCACTATCCCTAATCCATTTGATTAGAAATACACCACCCTTTTTGCTCTCTCTCAAAGAAGCAGTCGTCAATGGAACCAAAGAAATCAGATGAGTGGTTTAATGACAGATGCAAACTTGTCTGTGGAGGATTTGAAAGGGGAGAAGCCAGTTTAAAAGAGGTGATAGCCTTCTGTACTAATGTCGGGCTGGAGTTCGTTCTATTTGATCAAACTAGAATCTTTGAATAATAAGTCATCATGTTCTTTCAGAATGCTGAGATATCTTCAATAAGAAAAGTTATTTGATCCAAGGTTGTTGGACATTGGGTAAATTTTTTTGCCCGTGACCTTAGTAGTGTTCTTAAGTTCTCCAAAATTTCAGAAGAAGAAGAAGTTAGCACCACTGATTCGGAACAAGCCCTTCAGTAGTGTGGGTACTCAGGGATACCCTATGGAACCCTCTATAGAAATAATTTACAATTTTAGGAAAAGTAATGACAGATATAATTGGAAAGGTATTCATCTACAAGCCAGGCTATCACAAAAGAAACTATAAGGAAATGTTTGAACTAATGGAGAGAGTCATTTTGATAAGGAAGACTGAGTGGGGGAATGGTCATATTTGAGAAGCTGAAGGATTCTCTAAAAGAACCTAATTTTATGTTGAAAAGAATTCCACTACAAATGCGTGCTTAAACTGGACAGAGGTACAGTGTGACCTGGCGGATAGAGTTCGGCAAGCAACAACACTTGATAAATCCTACAATGCTATGCAGCGTAAAGTGCGGATTCTCAATTTTCGTTTAAAGATGACCTTTTTCGGAAAGATGGTTGTTTGTGTGTCCCAGATATGGGTAAACTTCGTTAAGAATTGATGTATGAAGCCCACATCACAAAGTATTCGATTCACCCCAGGAGCACGAAGATGTATAAGGATCTGAAGAAAATTTTCTAGTGGCCTGGAATGAAGAAGGACATAACGCACTATATTACTAAATGTCAAACCTGTGCCTTAGTAAAGGCTGAATGCCAAAAACTGGGAGGTTTTCTGAAGTCGTTGCCTATCCCTGTGTGGAAATTTGATGATATTTCCATGGATTTTGGGCATGGGTCGCCGAGATCCCAGCGTTGAAATGATGTGGTCTGGGTGATTGTGGACCAGTTAACTGAGGTGTCGCACTTCATCCCAAACCGGAAGGACGATTCAGTTGAAAAGTTGGCAAAGATGTATGTGGATACTATTGTACGATTGCACGGTGTGCCTCATAGCATCGTTAGTGATGGAGATGGGCGTTTCACTTCGGGTGATTGGAGATTAGTCCACCAACTATTGGGTATGAAATTACATTTTAGCACGACCTTTCATCCTCACACGGATGGTCAGACCGAAAGGAACAACAGGACATTGGAGGATATGCTCCGAATGTGTGTGCTGGATTTCAGGAAGAGTTGGGAAGATCATCTCTTTATGATTGAGTTCACCTACAACTATAGCTACCAAGCTAGTATTCAGATGGCGCCCTTTGAGGCTTTATACGGTAGGAAATGACGTACACCTTTGGCTTGGGCGGATACTGGCAAAACAAAGTTATACAAGCAAAAGGAGATGGATGATGCCAACTCAATTATACAGTTGATACGAGAAAGGCTGTTGGTGGCTCAAGACAGGCAGGCTAAGTATTATAATGTCAAGCACTGAAACGTGTAGTTTGCGGTGGGCAATTGGGTATACTTGAAGATTAAACCCTTTAAAGGTGTGTCCAGGATACGACATCTGAAAAAGCTGAGCCCGAGGTATCTGGGAGCGTTTGAAGTGGTAGAGCGTGTTGGCGAAGCTGCATATCGGTTAGCACTTTTGCTAGAGCTTAGCAGTTTACATGATGTGTTTCATGTCTCGGTGTTGCGGAAAGCGGTGAAAGAGCCATCACAGGTGGTTATTTCAGATCAAGTATTAGTCGATAGTGGGCTAAAGATGAAGGTTAGGCCTATTCAGATTGAGGATACGACGGTTAAACAGCTACGAAACAAAACTATTAGGATGGTCAAGGTCAGGTGGGACAACTGTGGCCAAGAGGAGTTGTCAAGGGAGTAGGAACAAACCATGCGTACTGAATTTCCCAAGCTATTTATGTGAGGCTGTTGTAACCTTGTGATTTGAACAAATATTTTGTTTGCTGCGAACTACATGCTTTAGCAATTTCGGGACGAAATTCTCTTAAGGGGGGGAGAGTTGTAATGCCCCAAAACCCAAATAAGGTCACATGGCTTGGGATATAGGCGTGTCTAGGGCCGTTTCCTGCTCTGTGTTAGCATGGTATGTCGAATGTAGTACATGGATGGAAACACGGGTATAAATAGTGCTGACACGGGCATGTCGGCTGGTGACACTGGCGTGTCAAATAGCCGTATCATGCTCAGGTTGCGACGGGCAATGCCGACTGAAGTACACGGCTAAGAGCACGGGCATGTACTGGTCGACACGACCGTGTCAATGTTGACACAGGCGTGTTGGGGAACTATGTCCTTTTCGGGATTTTTTGGTCCTATGTCGATTGAGGGACACTCCCCTCAACATGGGTGTGTAGTTGGTGACATGGGCATATCAGGTGCTTAACACGGGCGTGTCTAAGCCCATGTCCTAGTCTGGTTTGAGTCAGTTGTGTGCCGCTTAAGGTACACTACCTGTGACACGGGCGTGTCACAAGCCATGTCAGCCCAGGGAAGTTGCTTTTCAGAGAAAATCTGAGCCGTTCGTTTCCTTTGATGAAGATCTAACGGCCCGGGGTATTTCCTGAAGGGATAAGTGCGGGGATAGATGAGTTATTTCCCTTTTTCATTTCATCTTTCTCTTTCTAAGAAGAAGAGAGAGGAGAGAGCAAGGGAAGGAAGAAGAGGAGAAATCCAACCGTCGGTGGTGCTACGGTGCTCCAAATTGTGAGCCGAGTTCAAATCTGTGGAGGCTAGAGCGTTGCGGTGCTTTCCAACCGTTTAGTTTTCTCCATGGCGCCAAAACGTCTTCCAAGGGTAACGATTTCCTTCTTGGACAAGTGAAGTCCTTCTTTCCTGCATATGCATAGAATACTCCACCAAAAGGTTGAAATCGAAGTGATTCCCTTGGGTTGTTGTGTTTCATCCTTTGTTATCTTGCATTAGAACCGAAAGTGAGTTGTATGGTTAGGCATGCTGTGTGAATCCCATCCGGATGAGTTGGTCTGGATTAGTGATGCTTTGTTTGCAAATCGGAGAAAACTCCGAGTGAATTGGTTGTTTGTATGAAATCCTTGGTGGATACCTGTGGCATAGTGCAACAGGAAGTACTGGAGGAAATCCAGGAAAAAGCGTTGAGAGTTGGTACTTGGTGTTCAACTCTTGTGGCCGTGAGTGCCATTCTGCGTGAAGTTGAGCTGATGGGCTGCAAATTTAGAATGCCTTTGCGGCGAATGGGAAAGGTGAAGCCGTACCTGCGTTAGTCCAGGCTTGAGTCTGATGAATTTGAGAAACGGTAAAGGTGGATCTGTACCCGCGTTATGGTTGTCTAACCGTGGGTGCTTAAGGCCCTGTTAGGATCACATAGCGAGAGTCTTTGGCCTGCGCTCCGTAAAGACTAGGAATGCTCATAATGGACCGTCATGTCTGGGACCTCTGAATGGTGGTGGGACCCTGGTTTTCGGGTACACCAATAATATGCCCTGAGTGCACGGAACGTCGGGCTATCGTGTCGGCGTTTTTGATATGTATTGATTTGTGCGGTTATGTGCATCCTTAATGGATTGTTATATATATGCTGTGTGACTAAAATGCTTCGCAAGGAAGGAATTTCGCTACCACGTGCCAGGGGCAGGGTCATTTTAATTGGTCAGCTGAATGCTGACTGTTGCCCTGTTTGCTACCGCTTGGTGGATTGACTCTTTGCATGTGGTGCTGGCCCAAGCGGGAAATAGCGGGCTGAAGCCCAGGTTGCGATGCTGCCCTCGAAGGCTTATTTTGTTTACACTTATTCATATGTGGCCGGCCTGCGTGCCGATGTTTGTAAACCACACTTTTTTTAAGAGAAACTTGTAAGGCCATAAGGCCATGTACCCTGTGTGTTTGGTTGTATATATTCCTAATTGGTAGTAGTGGACATTTCTGTTCTTAATGTGTTCAAGTTTTCAACCATGAAGCTTTCGCTAGAATGGTCTGTGTTAGGGTTCATTGGTTTTGATATTATTTAGTAACTTCTCCGCTTGTTTGTGGAATATGGTGTGGGGCCCCGGCCGGACCCTCTATTATATCCTACGTGATGGGTAGAGGTGTTACATTATAAACTTAAAAAGTCCAAGAGTATTGAAATTGCACCAAGTGCGAAATGAAGCCATGCTTCGAGAATATCTGCAAGAGTAAGCATCCAACATATGTGGGTACAAAAGAAGAAAGAGGCTTAATAGCTCTAAACATGTGAATCATTAACACCGGTAAAAATGGTTCTGATTTGGTGGCCACAATGTCCAACCCGAACTAACAAACCCAAACATCTTCAGAAGGTACTGCGGTGGTGGCCACAATGTCCAACACAACCCGACAGTCCAAACATCTCACAAAAGGCACTGTGGTGGTCGGCACAATGTTCAACCCCGCCCAATAGTCTATGAGAAAACACCATAAGAAAACCCACTAGGTGTAATGATTCACGAGCTGGTACTAGCTGGTGGTCCTTTATCCACTACAAACCATGGACCACACCTAAACATCCATAAACACCTATAAAACCCCAACCCAAACATAGGATTTCTCCATAGAAAACAAGGAAGGAAACCAGAAATCATCCTAAGGCCATACTCGACGAATTGGCTTAATTCGGCGAGAAAATTCCAAGTCTAAAAATGATTTGTTGGGTATACTCGACGAATCAGCGAAATTAACCCAAGTCCACGGGAATTCGTCGAGAATAATCGACACTGGACTTAACTCCATAGTTTTTACTTCACTCAACGCCTTCACTCAACGTCGCATTGAGTGCACTCAGCGCACTCGACACCATCCTAACCATAGTCGACGAATTTGTCGAGATTACACGACGAATCTTACTTTTACTCAGAGACCAATCAACTCTCTCAATGCCAAAACCAAAACACTTAACGCCATGCCTTATACTCGACGAATTCGTCTTGAATACTCGACGAATTTGCCTTAGCCTTACAGGCACTCAACGCTTTTCACTCATCGAACGCAGAAACACTCACGTCGAGACTATACTCAACGAATCGACTTAGTCAAAGACTGATACTCGACGAATCTAACTCCACACAATCCCGAAACTACTCGACGACTTTGACTTAGTCAAATGCTAATACTCGACGAATCTAAATTAATCTAGACTCATACCCGACGAACTTCACTCAGTTTGACCTCACAATATTTGACGATTTTTAACCTAATTTGATTGATCTATTTGACGAATTATCTTAGACTAGCTGCCTTATACTCTACGGGTTTGTCTTAAGTAATAGTCATATAAATGACAAATTTTACTGAGACTAACTATCAAATCCGACGAAATTGCCCTTAGACTATCTGTGATATACTACGAATTCACACTTAACTGGAAGTCCTACACTATGCAGTAGGTCAATTTTGGTCGAACCCTACCCTACACCTAATTTCTAAGGGGGGAGGAAAATAATAGAGAACAAAAAGTGAAAGAAACTTGGCAAGGGGAAGGAATCACCACTTGCCTCAAATCGCCCGAATCTTGCCATATAAGCGCTCCTCCTACAGGATCTGGCAGTAAGAACACCTAGGCAACGATTCCTGAAACTTTTTTTAGAAAAAGAGGTTCAAAACCGCATAACCTAATGTCCGAAAATACAAGAAACGGGAAAACTCACCACGCATACGTAGATCTCAGCGAGAGAAGTCCGTATCTACTCTCCGATGACGATTTTTAGCACCAGAGCTCCTACAATCGACGGCCGAAAGCCTAGAAATGTCTGTCATTCTTCTCTTTCACAAAACAATGCAACGACTCGGGAGGAAGATGATGAATAGGGTTTCCATCATATTATAAAGCTATTTATACTTATATAAGTAATATAATATTGTATTATAATTAATTACCAAATAACCGTCCAAACCACCCGAAACTCAAACCAACTTGGAATTATACAAAAATCGCACCGTAGCTAAATATCGATGCAACAAATCAAACAGCGAAGTCAAAATCGAAATCCGGCACCCAAACATGGGTAAAAACTCCCCGATTCCCAAAACACAACCTATCCCAAAAGGCTCCACCGAGTTCCAAAACATACCCGGCTCGCAAGGGATATCTCAAAAACACACAAGAAATTAGCCAAGCTAATATTCTAAGTCAAAACCTCGGATACCAATGAGCAAATTCATGCTCCAGCAACAGTACCCGTAAACTACGCGTCAATATAACTCCCTGGCGTCAAAAATACGCCACTAAAGGAATTAAAATAAACATCGAAAAAAATCAAGGGCATTACAAAGGAAGACAGCCATGAGGGGCTATCTGTCCAAGAGGACCAAGCATTATCTACAATGGTTGTCACAATTACTGAAATGATAGTGGAAGATAGAGTAGAATAAAATCTTTGTAAAGATTTAGGCTTAGTTTGGGAGGACTTATTTTCACTAGTCAAGCAATTAGGACCACATGAACTGGACCTTAATTAATATCTAATTCATTTGGTCGTAACCGCATGGTTGGTGAAAATATGTTTCTCCAAATGGAGCGTTAGTTTTATATAAATACAAATCAATTTTTGTGGGAGAGGAAGTTGTAAGTCTTTTTTTGTTAATAACTCTCCTGATGTAGTGTCTGATGATTATTCTCTGGTAAATCCATCTCAAAGTGTTGTAAATATGAAAAAAACTAAAATCCTAAGTACCTCAATTTCTATTATCCTAGTGATCACATCTAGATCTATCATTGATCAAATAAAGATTCTACAGGGATAATAGAGGAAGTGTTTTGAAAACTATTTGGACAAAGTTTTCAAGACTATTAAGGATGAGCTCACACAGAACATTGATGAATTGAAATCTGAAATGCATGAGTTGAAAGCTCAAACTACTCATTAGTTCATAAAAGATGCACCTGCAGTTGATAAAACTCACAAATCCTTATTGGCCATTGATGATAAATTGGAGGGTCTACATAATGAATATACTCACTAGTTCTCTGATTAAGAAAGTGCAATCAAGTTTGTTACAACAAGGATTTCTGATAGCAGAACTTCCATTCCTAACAGACTAGATGTATGCAATTAGTTTCTAGTTGGCAAACACCAGAACAACAAAAGTGCTATTATAGATGGACTAATCAAGGTCAATGAGTTGGTGAGTAAGAAACTATGGGACTCACGGGTTGATATTTTAAGACATATATTTGAAGAAGCTAGAAGGGGGAGAGTATAGGGGAAAACCAAGCACTTTGGTTACTCAATGAAATTCGCATAGCCCTATATCATCCTCCCTACATGAAACCTGAACAAAGACCTTCTGAACATGAATAACCATAAGTTAGGCTTGTCCAACACTACCAGTTCAGCCCTACTATGCAAGAGCAACATTCTCACAATCATGGGGAAAGAAGAGAAGCAGTAGATCTTTATGTCACTGAGAATTACTCTAAATATCATTTTGACTATACATTGAGAGATGTTGAACATGTTGAAGAATATAGCAAAGGAAAGAGGCCAATGATGCATTCAAGAGAAGAGATTACTGCTAGGAAATGTAAATGGAAAAGTATCCCAACTTTGACAAGTGGAGACCTAACTCAAGAAATATTATTCTATCCACTTGGAACATATATAATCAAGGATGTGTAGACAGAGATAATGTTTACAACTATCTAGAATGGGACAAGCAAGAAAAGAAAGAAGTGAAGAAGAGATCCTGTAGAAAGCAGAAAATAGATGAGAAACTTCAAGTAGATGTACCTCCAGAGCCTTGCAGACACATTCCAAATCCTTATAATTATTTGGAGAGGCAGAAGAAGAGAGATGAAGATAATGCATCTAAAGCGAAGAGAGAAAGATCAAATAGGATAATCATAAGGGATTTGGAATGGTGTATAGCTAAACCCATTTAGAATATTTTGATTTATTAATATATAAATTTTTGGAATGTGGTCCTTAACTGTGTTCATTTCATTTATATTGATTAATATGTTGATTATCTATATTGGAGGTTTTGACTTCTTCAAATAGAATGAGATTGTTGGGAAAATTACACATAATATTCCTTATTTTATGAAGTCCTCAAAATATAGATGAACACACACTGTATTTGATAAATGTGATTTAGTTGTGTTGTTTCTATGTACATAATAGTATAAGCCCAACATAAGGCTAGACTAAGTGACATCAGACATAGTCTTACTAATGCAATCCCTCACTGTGCAAGGTAGTATGTTAACCTAAGATAGAGACTATGTTGGACTTGATACTCACTAGTAAAAGATCAATAAACAAAATCTAGAAGTTTGGGTAGTATAAAGGATTCAAGTATTAAAAGATAAAATTTGTCTAAGTCAAAATTTGATTAGACATCTAGTCGAATGGTTAGACAATCTAGCCAAACTTATTCAATAAGTAAGGCGAATTGAGTAGATATCTACGAAGTAAAAAACTTTATCTAAGTACATATTCGACAAGACCATTTGGTCGATCGTGCAGAAGGATCAAGATGAATCATGTGGAATTTCTCAAAAAGATAATTAAGTATATATTCGACAATATAATCTAGTCATTCATACAGAATAGTTAAAGCCATTTGTATAGATGACTCATGAAGGTAACAATCTAATTAAGTACATATTTAATTAGAAATAAAACTATTTGTGCAAATGAATAGAGACAATTCAAGCAGATGATGAGAATGCAAAAAACTATTAAGTGCAAATTCGTCTAGATCATCCAATCAATTGTGTAGAAGGCTCAATGTCATTTGACTAAATGTTCCTTAAATCTAAAAGTTATCTTGAATTCTTTAAGAAATAAGTTTATGTCTTAAGCTATAATTCGACCAAACATCTAGTGATTTGACTAAATCTATTTGACCAGATAAGAAGAAGAAGCAGTATTAATTGAAATTTGTTCTAAGTATAGATTCGACCAGATTATATTGTCAAGAGGATTAAACGGTCAAATTTAAATATATGTTTATCATTCAACTAGAGAAGCTCGAAAGAATCTATTCGATTGAACATAAAGCATATTCAACCAGATTACACAGCCTAGAGGAATAAACAGTTAGATTTGATTAGATGTTTATAATTTGACTAGAAATAACTCTGAAGAATCAATTCGACTGAACATGAAGCAGTTTTTTCTGGATATCTAGTTGTTTGACAAGACAAGCTAATTTTTGAATTGACGTGCTATTTTGGCATTATCTTTTTTATTGTCATCGCAGAAAGGGCCAATCATATCTTTCCTTTAAGGGAAAAGATTTTTGACATAAAATCTGTCTGAAATTTGACCGTTCTAAATGGAAGTAAACAAAAATAGTAAACCCAAATCAATAAGAACGAACTTGAGTTTTTCCGCTATCATCTTTTTCAAAGTGTTATTACATCAAGAAGCTCAAGCTTGGAGAAGATAACTACTGAAGCTAATATATTCATTCTCTAGAAGTTCTATATCGATTAAACTTGTTGATCTACTCAAAGCTCAATCAACTAACAATAAGAATAAAGATCTTCTAAAAGTGCAGAGGAGGGAATTTTCACGGAAGCAGATTCTCTTTAGGCCTCAACAAGAAGATCATAGCAGAAGTCAATCATTATCAGGTTTAAGAAGACTTTAGATCCATCATGGAAATTTTTTGAGTTTAAAGAAACTTTTGTAACAAAACTTATTTATCGATAGGATCACTTTGAGATATGAGCGTCTGGACCTAGTGACCTGAGGTACAAGGTCAGCCAGTGCCTCTGATGTAGGATACTTTGTCTCAAATTTGTAAGATTCTTTTGTGGAATCTGAGTGTTGGATTCTAAGGGTGAATTTGAGCTATAAGATCCTGAGCTAGTAGATCTGAGGTAAAAGGACAACTAGTGCCTCTAAGGTATGAGACTTTGTCTCGAAGTTGTAGGATTTGCAGATCTGAGGTTTGGTTGAAGTTTATTTGGCTAGCTTACTACTAGATAGGAGGAGGGGGATAGTAGATGTACCCTAACTGAAAGTATTATTCCAAGAGCCTAGACAACTAGAGGGGGGTGAATAGGTTCTAATTTTCTTTAATAATTTAGGCAATTAACAAGTTCTTACTTAGTACAGAAAATGTAAATCACAGTACAGAAAACACAGCACAGCATACACCAGATTTATAGTGGTTCCCCAAGGTATGGGTACATCCACTTTCCCCCTTCGCCTATCCAGTAGAGAACTTGATTCAGCTCAACTTCCTTCAACTTACTCAGATCCACAGATCTTACAACTCAGAACTAGATTAGTTCCTACAGCTCAGACTTATACAAGTCCTACCTCAGCTTCTTCCCAAGAATCCTACCTCAGGCATCAGCCCTACCTCAGCCTTTATTACTAGGCTTACAACTCAGACTATTACCAGTCCTACACCTTAGGCACTCAGCCCTACCTCAACCTTTATAATTACAGGCTTACAACTCAGATCTTGCAAAGATCCTACAAGAAATTAATTGTTTAAGAGATATAAAGATATCACCAGATAGAACTCTCTATAGGTGTGAGCTTCTTGATCAGTTCTTGAATAAACTGAATCTTCAAATTCAACCTGACTTAGCTGTTTCAAAGCTTCTTGATAGAATAATATAAGGTTGAACTTTACTTGATGTAGAAGTTGATCTCTCGTCAGCTCCTTCCTTAAATTCAGAATAAGATCTGAATCTTCTCTTGTAGACTGTTCTGGATCTGCCTTCTTAAGGGTTTCCCCTTTTCTTGTTATCAAATTCTCTTTCTCGTAATAGCTTGATTACTTCCTTAGTTCTGTTGTTGTTCTTGTTTTCAAGGATCAGTCCCTTGTATAGAGTTTCCTCATGATTACTGGCTGATCCTGTTTGTAACAATCTTCTGACAGTTCTGACAAAGGTGTCAGACCTATTGGTTATGATAGCTATCGAGTCACCAGTCATGAAAGCTGATTCCTTAAGGACTTTACAACTCAGCATGAACCACTCAGCAAACTGCTTCACATGTGTCGACACAAATAGACTAAGTGTTCACATAAGTCTTGATGATGTCGACACAACACTCCATGTTTTGACATAGTCATTCTTCTGTTACTCGACACAACTTTTGTTTGTATGTGTCGACACAAGTCTTGTGTGTCGACACAACTTCTCCTGGTCTTGACATAATTGATGTTGACAGATGGCATTGAGTGTATGTCCAGCTATCATTGAGTGCGTGTCGACATAAGTCCTGTATGTCGACACAACTGCTTCTAGTATTGACATAGCTGATGCTGACAAATGGCATAGAGTGTATGTCTAGCTATCGTTAAGTGTGTGTCGACGCAAGTCCTGTGTGTCGACACAAGTCTTTAGACTCAGTATAGCTATTGCTATTAGATGGCGTTGAGTGTGTGTCGACACAAGTCCTATCTGTCGACACAAACTTTCTTCAGGTGTCGACAAAATTTCTGAGTGTCGACACATGCCTTTCTTCTGTTATCGACATAACTTCTGGGTGTTGACACAACTTCTGCTTTAGGTGTCGACACAATTCCTTCCTTAGGTGTCGACACAATTCTGGGTGTCGACACAGCTTCTTCTTCAGGTATCGACACAATGCCTGGGTGTCGACACAGACCTTGCTTCTAGTGTCGACATAACTTCTGGATGTCGACACAATTCTTCGTAAGTGTCGACACTTGTACTTAGAAAAATTTCTTTCAAACCTTACACCTGCACAATGAAACTCAAACATCCATCAAATACAAATTGATGTATATCATTGAGTAAGATGAAGCTTCTCCAAATCTGGTACATATTTTTCAGTGTACCCAACAATCTCCCCCTATTTGAAGAAGTAATAACCCTTAGTCAAAGATATACATCACTCAAAATAAAGCACTTAAAAATAGATGTACATACATTTCAGTACAGGATAACATATAAACAATGTAAACAACTAAAATTAATAGTGAAGCTGATTTTATTAATTAATCAGAATATTCTGGGTTTACAAGTTTTTCCTTAGAACAAAAACAAAAAGTTAAATTGTTCTACACATAAGCCTATCTATCCTATGATTGACTAGGCTCCTTAATTACAATGCTTTTCCAGACTTAATCTTTGCCTGCACAGTAGGTTCTATATCATCAGCAGGTTTCTTCCCTTTGAGATCCTTCTTATTTAGTTCTTCGGCATTTATCCTTTGCCTTTCAAAATAGTGAAAAGGCTTGGGGAAGTACCTGCTAGGCTCCAGAGCATTAGCAGTTAACTTCCCAGCTTTTGCACTCCTTCGGTACTGAAGAATGGCTTATTGCCTGGCTTGATACTTATTCCATTCTTACTCAGAATACCATTTACCCCTATTATAGGTCTTATCCTTTATAGCCTTCCAGGCAGTCAAAATAATATTCCAGGAAGTAAGGATCCATTGCTCAAAGTCTGGCTTCAACTCAGCCTGTTCTTTGAACCTTTTCTTAGATAGCTGTGCTTCCTTCTGAGCTTCCTTGGCAACATCTGGCATGTCTACTTTTTCAATAATCACATTTGGTTCCTCCTGTTGAGGGTTGTATATTGTCTGCACTCCTTATTGAACCGTGTCAAAGTCAGTAGGAGGGTAAATAACCTTTGCAACTTCAGGATGATCTCCTTAAATATAAGCAGGTTGCACTCTAAACTCAGCAACATTATCATCATCACACAAAGGAGGAAAGCCAAGTGTAGCTCTGATGGAATTAGAGATCCATTTTGCATAATCAAAGCTAGCTTTGACTAACAATCTCTCCCCCTTTATGACTTCTCTAGTTATATGATCCCTCAGATCAGTCTTTTGAAACCTTATCTGATCAGCCAGATTTTCTGTACCTTCTTGATAGTAAGATTTGAACTTAGTTAGGTAATCAGAAATGGTCTTTTGAGAGGCTCCAATAGCTATTTGGACAGCAGCTAGTTCTTCTTGTATTTGCTTTGATATTTCAGTTTTCAAATTAGTGGAAATACTTCCCAGTTTTTTGATGATTTCTTCATAGGAGTCTTTAAGGTTTTCATTGGACCTGAATTGATTTTCTAAAACATATCCTTGCTTGGTGACAATGTCCTCAACCTCAGTCTTCAGTAGCTATTGTTGCTCAGCCAAATATACTACAATATTGCCTCCCTTATGGAAGCAATCTGTCATCTCTTTCTTATGCAGATTGACTTCAAATCTGATTGATTTTATGTCCTGAGCCAGCTGAAACTACAGTTCCTTATTTGACTCATCCACATACTTCTCTAAAGACTGCTTTTGTTCATCAAATTTTACCTGCAGGTTGACCATTAATGAACTGAAGTCCATGCTTGGAGCAGGTGGTTGAGTGACTGTTTCTAAGGCCTTTTTGTAGCTTTTGCTATTTTTCTTGATTACAACCATCTTCCTCTTCTTAACCATAGAGGCTTCCTCATCATTAGAGGGTTGTGATGAGCTTTCTATGTTAACTGTTTCTTTATTAGATGGGTCATTCAGTAGCTCCTCCCCCGCAGTTCTTGGAAGTTCCTTATCTACCTGTGATTGCTCCCCCTCAGCCCTTGCAGGTGGTAAATTCGGAAATAGCTCTTCCATTGTTACCTCTTGATGCATCTATACAGGAGGAACAAGGTTAGTTTGGAAAACAAAAGGTTCTCCCTAGACATCCAGATTTTTTTCTAGGGCCTGCTCTATAAAGGAGATAATTACTTGCTCATTCTAAGCTGCATCTTTTATCTGTACATTTTGTGCTTCGTTCTTATCAATGTCCAGTGCTTCTTTATTTACATCTGATACAATATCCATTACTGTATCAGCTGCATACTCACTCTCTAAAGTATCTGCATTAATTCCTTTCCCTTGAGCAGGTAGATTGGAAAGTACAGTATCTTGTGATGCTGGTTCAGGATTTTATCCCCCTGGAGTAGTGACTACCTGTTGCTCTGGGAGCACACTGCTCTCTACTTGATCTTGAGAAACTTTTTGTGGCCTGTCTTTATCTGAACTGAAGACTACTTCCTCTTCAGAATCACTAGAGGATTCTGCTTGCTGAACAACTTCCTTCTTCTTCTTTTCTTTCTTGGTCTGTTTTTATGGAGTAGAAATCTCCTTGGTTAATACTCTATCCCACCTAGACAGAATTATCGTGTCCATTCTCCTCATATGGTTTATTTTTTTTCCTGGAAGTTGGCTCATTACATCTGGTATTGCTGAAGATAAACATAAACTCAGAATCCTTCCTTGATTTGGTTTCATTAAACCTTCTTGTATTTTGTCAAAGACTATTGATGCCTAGTCTGTTTTTAGCCTGAAAATTATTCTTGTCATTAGATGGAACATAGAGGCTTAAATTCTGTCATGTCCACTTGTTTTACATAACATCACCTTGCCTACTATTTCAGACAGGAACTTCCCTTGTGAATTCATCCCTTTCCTGGTGATGGATGATCCAACCTCTGTAGTAGGATTTAGCCCGCACCAGCTTAATTCATCTTTTGTCATTAATGGAATGATGTCATCATCATCCTTAACATTAGGAAGTTGGAGTGATTTCCTAATCGTCTTCAGTGTAAGTTTCACTCGGGAATCTTGTATTATGGCTTGGATCTTCTTCCCGTCTATGTCCATGGTGGCTGATGAATAAAATTCCATGACTTCGTTCTTCCAGATCTTAATCGGTTCTGAGACCAAGAATTCCAAACAATTTTTTGAAATTAGGGTAATTACACCCTGGATTTCTGGCGACGCTGTCGTGAATCCACCACGAACCAGCTCATAGCCTTCATTCACTTTGTCATCTTGATGTGGCACCATTGTCGGAAGTGAGAGAGAGAGATGGAAGTGAAAAGAAGAGAGGGTCTTTGTCGACTCAAGGTGCAGAGCTAAGAATTCTTAGAGCGTACTCGACCAGATTTTGGCTTCACCTATTTATAGTCTAGGTGTAAAGGGTAGTTCAAAAGACGCTCCTTAGTAATAATACTAGGTCTCGACAATACTTATATGTGTCAACAAAATAGATCTAGTTCTCGATAATACTTAGGTTTAGTCGACACGTCTATGTGTCGACATTCTTATGTCAGTGTCGACATGGAATGGTCATGTCTCGACACAGAGTGTCGACTTTGATTTTTGTCTATCTACACGAAAATCATCTAACTTAAAGTCTTGACATAGTTGTGTCGACACCCATACTTTTGTCGACACAGATACTGTTTCTGTGTCGACACATCCTTTTTCTTTGTCAACACAACATACTGAGTGTGTCGACACAAAGTCTGTTTGTGTCGACACAAACTTGGTACTTAGACAAATTTCCTGAGAAATATTATGCTTACATATTCTACTTAGGAATGCTTTAGCTGACCTATTCTAGGTTCAACATACCTAATTCAATTTTAAAATGATTGAATTTAGTTTCATCCAGAGGTTTTGTAAAAATATCAGCAATTTTATTATTTGTGTTTACAAATTCTAGATTAATATCTTCCTTCTCTACATGTTCTCTGATGAAATGAAACTTAATTTCTATATGCTTTGTTCTACTGTGTGATACAGGATTCTTATCAATAGAAATAGCACTTATAGATTACAAAACAGTGGAATTCTACTTACCTTGATGTCATATTCTTCAAGTTAGTGGTTTATCCATAACAATTGTGCACAGTAACTGCCTACAGCTACATATTCAGACTCAGCTGTTGATATAGCTACACTGGTCTGCTTCTTGCTGCACCATGACACCAGCCTTCCGCCTAGGAACTGACAGGTTCCTGTAGTACTTTTTCTGTCTTCTTTGCATTTTGCAAAGTCTACATCTAAGAAACCTGTTAGTATAAAATCTCTATTATTAGGGTACCAAAGACCTAGATTAGGTGTGCCCTTAAGATATCTCATAATTCTCTTAACTGCAGTATAATGAGATTCCTTTGGACAAGCTTGGTACCTAGCACAGACACATGTAACATATAAGATGTCAGGTCTACTAGCAGTCTAGTAGAGTAGGGAGCCAATTATCCCTCTATACAAAGACTCATCAATAGGTTTCCCTGTCTCATCTTTGCCTATAGGCATACTTGTTCCCATTAGAGTTTTCATGGTGGAGGCTGAGTCCATTCCATATTTCTTAATCAACTCCTTGGTGAACTTAGACTGGGATATGGTCAATCCACCATCAGTCTGTCTTACTTGAAGTCCCAAGAAGAAGTTCAGCTCACCCATACTGCTCATCTCAAACTTCCCTTGCATAAGTTTGGCAAACTTTCTATAAAGGTTATTTTCAGTAAGTCCAAAGATAATGTCATCAACATATATCTTGACTAGGATTATCATGCCTTTAGATTCCCTAAAGAATAGAGTTTTTTCTATCTTTCCTCTAAAGAATTTATTGTCAATAAGAAAAGCAGACAAGGTTTCATACCAAGCCCTAGGTGCTTGTTTCAAACCGTATAGAGCTTTCCTAAGCCTATATACATAATCAGGATAATGAGAATATACAAAACTTGATGGTTGTTCAACATAGACTTCCTCTTTTAAGTCACCATTCAGAAATGCTGACTTTACATCCATCTGATATACCTTGAACCCTTGATATGCAGCATAGGCCAAGAACAACCTTATAGCCTTCAGCCTTGCCACTATGGCAAAGGTTTGATCAAAGTCAATCCCTTCCTCTTGCCTGTAGCCTTTTGCTACCAGTCTGGCCTTGTTCTTGATTATAGTGCCATTCTCATCAAGTTTGTTTCTGTAGATCCACTTGGTTCCTATAATGTTGTGATCCTTGGGTTTAGGAACCAGTTCCCATACTTTACACCTTCTGAATTGATTTAGCTCTTCTTACATAGCATCAATCCAGTTTGTGTCTAGCATGGCTTCTTCAAACTTCCTGGGTTCTATCCTTGACAAGAAACTTGAACATAAAACTGTGTTCATGTTCTTGCTCCTGGTTAGTATACCTTGACTTGCATAACCAATGATTTGATGAGCTGGATGATCCTTTAGGTGTCTTCTTGCTGGAGGAAATCTGCTAACTCTTGTCCTTCTTCATTTTCCTCAACCTGATGCTCTTCATTGTCTTCTTCATCCAGTGAGTCTTGTTCTCCCCCTGCACAGTATGTACTCTTTTCTTCATCCAGCATATAAGGTGCTTCTTCATTGATAGTCAGCTTGTCCAGACAGTCTGTTAGACCTGTAGAACAAACTGAAAAACTAGACAATTCACTGTTAATCAATTTAGACTCATCAAATACAACATAGATAGATTCTTCTATAACTTGTGTAGTCAAGTTGTAGACCATGTATGCCCTACTATTATTATTGTACCAAACAAATATCCCTTCTAGGGATTTGGCAACAAACTTAGTTTGGTAGTGCTTACCATTAACTAGGACATAACACTTGCTACCAAAGATTCTGAGGTAGGAAATGTTTGGTTTTCTGCCTTTCAAAATCTGATAGGGAGTCATCTTATGTTTCTTATTATTGGAGGCTCTATTGAGTACATAACATATAGTATTTACTACCTCTGCCCAGAAGTACTCAGGGAGAGTAGTGTCACTAAGTAGTGTTCTACTTGCCTCAATTAGAGTCCTAATCTTTCTTTCAGCAACACCATTTTGCTGGGGCGTTCTAGGTGAGGAGAACTCCTGATGGATCCCCAGTTTTTCACAGAACTTTGTCATACATTCAGACTGAAATTCAGTTCCATGGTCACTTTTGATTTTGACCACTGAATTGTTAAATTCATTCTGAATTTGTCTAACAAAGGTCTGGAAAGCAGTAGGAGTTTCAAATTTCTGCCTCAAGAAGAAAACTCATGTGAATCTAGAATAGTCATCCACAATAACTAATGTGTATACTTTCCTACCAAGACTATGAACTGACATAGGACCAAACAAATCCATATGCAAGAGATATAAACATCTCATTGAATCTTTGGTATCTTGTGCATGGAAAGAGGACTTAGTCTGTTTTCCCTTTTGGCAAGCTGAACACACTCCCTCTTTAATTCACTTGACTTGAGGACCATTCCTCACAAATCCCATGCTAAACAGCTGTCCAATAGACTTATTGTTCAGATGAGCTAGCCTCTTGTGCCATTTGACAAATAGTAAATCTTTCTCACCTTCAAGTAGGCAAATGGGTGAGATGTTAAACTCACAATCTAGGTTAAGACAATATACATTCCCTTTCCTAGTGCCAGTCAAAATGATCTCTTGATCACTTAACCTCCTTATTTGGCACTCCCCTTTGAGGAAAGAGATGTCATAACCTAGATCACTAAGTTGACTTATGCTAATCAGGTTATGTTTTAGACCCTTCAGATAAGCCACTTTAGTGATAGTAATTGAATCACTAGAAATGTTACCAAATCCTTTGATGATTTCTTTTTCTGATCCACCAAAGATTACTTTGGGTTCATTCTCTATGGGTACATAATCCCTCAACATTATTATTATTCTAGTCAAGTGTCTGGAATATCCACTATCCAAGTACCATATAGGGGTATGGCCACTTGGATTCACCTGCATCAAATATGGAATCACTCATCCTTAGAATCCAAACTAGTTTTGGGTCCTAGGTTCTTGTTAGTTTGAAAATTATCATGTTTACCTATAACTTTTCTTAAAGGTAAACTATTCTTGGTTTTAATACTTGTGTTAAACCAGCAATCCATAGCAAAGTGGCCTACCTTGCCACAACACCAACACTCAAATCTGTTGTACCTTCTCTTAGGTACAGACTTCAAAACCTTGTTGCCAGCAGTCCTTTTAGGTGTAGGTGCTGGAGCAGCAAACCCCAAGAATTCCTTTTTAACCTTATGGGCATGCCTATAGAGTGGCCTACTTGCATTTGCACACTTGCCAATGTGATCACCATACTCACAGTGACCATAAGTAATTTCATGATCATGCCTATTAGTAGGTTGCATCTCCTTCCTAAAGAAAATAGTGGGCTTAGAGGCTAGTGGCTGAACTGGGGCCTTACCTTTTCCATGAGAATTGGTGGCCCTAGTTCTTCCCTTAAAACCTAGACCAGTCTTACCTTTTTGAGAAATGAAGTTGTCTATTAAAGGAAAGACTGATTTTAGCTTAGAGAATTTAGCCACTAACTCTTTTTCTTCCTTAAGTTTTGCCTCCAGATTCTTGATATGATTTTCCTTGAAAGAGATTATGCTCATCTGAATGACAGTTATGTTCTTCAGTATTACAACCTCTTTCAGTTTCAAATCAATCAGCTTGGCTGATTCTGATGCTGCCTGCTTAAGAGATTCAATCTCCTTAGCCTGCTCATTGATAAGAAGCTTGCTTCTCTTTAGAGCTTGCAACAACCCACCATACTCATCAATGAGTTGGTATACATCCTCTTCAGACTCAGAACCATCCACATCTCTTGATGCAGATGCCTCTGATTCTGATCCAGTAAAATAATCAGACTCTAAGGGAGAATTGTATACCTTTCTTAGACCAGGCTGATCCTGGCACTGATAATTTTCTGACAGAGCCATCAGCCCTCTACAGCAATGGTCTTCCACTCCATTTATGGAGTCCAGCATTTGTAAGAATTCTAGTTCCCTAGAATCCTCTTATTTTATAGAACAACCCAACATATGCTTCTGCATAATCTTCTTCTACTGATCATGAAGATGAAGAGTCTGTCCAACTCTTCTTTTTCCGAGCAACAAAAGATTTCTCCTTCTTTCCCTTCAGTTGATACTTCTTCTTGTCCTTGAATTCAGTCCTCTTGTCTGGATAGTCAACTATGACATGTCCTGGCATGTTACATCAATAGCAAACAATCTTAGAATTAGTTTATTTACTAGGTTTTGAGGAATACCTGTCCTCCTTGGGAGTTTTCTTTTTCTTGTAATACTCATCCTTGGAAAAGGATGTTGATGGTCTTGTTCTCCACTTCTTCTTTTTCATGAACCTTTGGAACTGCCTTATAAAGGCAGCAAAGTCCTCATTATAGGTGTGGCTGTCTGATGAGGTATTACTAGGAATTCCTCCTTCTGCCTCAACACTCCTTCTGGGTGGAGAAGGAGATTTTCTCCTGCCCTTTCTTGTGCCTTCAGCCTTGAAGACAACTAACTTATCCTTGTACTCAGACCTGCTGCTCTTCTCTTCCTTATTTCTGGCAGTGAGCTGCATTTCATATGATAGCAGCTTTCCAAATAGTATGGGAGGAGGTGTATCAGCAAGCTTGACCACCTCTCTGATGGAACAAATCTTTGTGTCCCAGTCCTTTGTTAGAGACCTGAGAAACATGTTATTTAGTTCATATGTGATGAAGACTCTTCCATATGTCATCAGCTCATTAACTATCCTGAAGAACTTTTTGTAACATTCATCTATGCTGTCAGTCTTGGCTTGTTTAAAGCTCTCATATTCTTGATTCAACATAGATTTCCTATCCTATCTAACTTCTTCTGTTCCCTCCATGCAGACAATTAGGGTGTCCCACATTTCCTTGGAGGTTTTACAATGTACCAAATTTTGAAAGGTGGCATCATCTATAGAACTTACAATAATGTTCTGTGCTCTTTTGTCTAGTGTTGCCAGGATGATCTCATTCTTTGTCATTTCAGAATAGTTCTTAGGGGTTTTAATATTTGTATCCAGAGCTGATACCTTTATTGGAATGAAGGGTCCTTCTTATACAGTGATGTAGATTCTTGGATCAGAAGCTTCCATAAATAATATAACCCTTTCCTTCCATATGTCAAAACATTCTTTCCTACAGATAGGCAGTTTCATAGATCCAAACTCCTTTTGATTCTCATTTGAACCCATTCTTGAAATCTGTTAATTGTCTTGGAGATTCACTCAGACTGTTAGGTCAATCTTTGAGCAACCTCCCTCTGATACCACATGAAAGACTTATTTCAAGAGCCTAGACACCTAGAGGGGGGGGGGTGAATAGGTTCTAATTTTCTTTAATAATTTAGGACATTAACAAGTTCTTACTTAGCATAGAAAATTCAAATCACTGTACAGAAAACACAACACAACATACACCAGATTTATAGTGGTTCTGCAATGTATGAGTATATCCACTTTCCCCCTTCGCTTATCAAGTAGAGAACTAGATTCAACCCAACTTTCTTCCACTTACTCAGATCCACAGATCTTACAACTCAGAACCAGATTGGTTCCTACAGCTCAGACTAATACAAGTTCTACCTCAGATTCTTCCCAAGAATCCTACCTAAGGCTTCAGCCCTACCTCAGCCTTTATCACGAGGCTTACAACTCAGATTATTACCAGTCCTACACCTCAGGCACTCAGCCCTACCTCAGCCTTTATAATTACAGGCTTACAACTCAGATCTTGCAAAGATTCTACAAGAAATTAATTGTTTAAGAGATATGAAGATATCACTAGATAGAACTCTTTATAGGTGTGAGCTTCTTGATCAGTTCTTGAATAAATTGAATCTTCAGATTAACCCTGACTTAGCTGTTTCAAAGCTTCTTGATAGAACAAAATAAGGTTGAACTTTACTTGATGTAGAAGTTGATCTCCTGTCAGCACCTTCCTTGAATTTAGAATAAGATCTGAATCTTCTCTTGAAAGACTGTTCTGGATCTGCCTTCTTAAGGGTTTCCCCTTTTCTTGTTATCAGATTCTCTTTCTCATAATAGCTTCATTACTTCCTTAGTTCTGTTGTTGTTCTGGTTGTCAATGATCAGTCCCTTATATAGAGTTTCCTCATGATTACCAGCTGATCCGGTTTGTAACAACCTTCTGACAATTCTGACAAAGGTGTCAGGCCTATTGGTTATGACAGCTGTCGAGTCACCAGTCATGACAGCTGATTCCTTAAGGACTTTACAACTCAGCATGAACCACTCAGCAAACTGCTTCACATGTGTCGACACAAATAGACTAAGTGTTGACACAAGTCTTGATAATGTCGACACAACACTCCATGTATTGACATAGTCATTCTTTGGCTACTCGACACAGCTTCTATTTGTATGTGTTGACACAAGTCCTGTGTGTCGACACAAATTCTCCTGGTCTTGACATAACTGATGCTGACAGATGGTGTTGAGTATGTATCCAGCTGTCGTTGAGTGTGTGTCGACAAAAGTCCTGTATATCGACACAAGTGCTTCTTGTCTCTACATAACTGATGCTGACAAATGGCATTGAGTGTATGTACAGCTATCGTTGAGTGTGTGTCGACACAATTCCTGTGTGTCGACACAAGTCTTCAGACTTAGTATAGTTGTTGCTGTTACATGGCGTAGAGTGTGTGTCGACACAAGTCCTGTGTGTCTACACAAACTTTCTTTAGGTGTCGACACAATTCCTGAGTGTTGACACATGCCTTTCTTTTGGTGTCGACATAAATCCTGGGTGTCGACACAACTTCTGCTTTAGGTGTCGATACAATTCCTGCCTTAGGTGTCGACACAATTCTGGGTATCAACACAGCTTTTTCTTCAGGTGTCGACACAATGCCTGGGTGTCGACACAGGACTTGCTTCTAGTGTCGACACAACTTCTGGGTGTCGACACAATTCTTCACAAGTGTCGACACTTGTACTTAGAAAAATTTCTTGCAAACCTTACAACTGCACAATGAAACTCAAACATCCATCAAATACAAATTGATGTATATCAGTGAGTAAGATGAGCCTTCTCCAAATCTGGTACATGTTTTTCAGTGTACTTAACACTAACTGTTCATCATTAAATTTTGATAAAATGGCATCACATAACTTACACTCTTGGTGAAGAGACATCCAATAATTTACACTCGCATTATATGCGTTCTCTATCGCACCATCTCATTTTTGTCATTAGCTCTCATAATTTGGAGGTTTGCATCAGCTTCCCCTTAGGATTCTATTTTTTGTGCATTATTCATTACCATTATGCGAGCTATCCTGCATTGCTCATGCAATACCATCTTAATGTTAGGATCAAAAGCATCAAGATTGTCGGGATCTCTTCCCTACATACAAAACTTGAAAACAAAAGGAAATAAAAAACAACAACACCTTTACAACTATTGCTCTTAACAAATCAAAATACAATTACGACTACACTCACCGGCAACGACACAAAAAAACTTGATGTGAACTCTACAAGCACACTGGTCATATAAGTAATATAAAGTGGGACTGAATTTCTAAGTGTCGATCTTTTGAGGAATGCACAATGAGATGTGTTTTGTTAATTAAGAAAACTAATTGTTAAGTTAAAAAGTGATGGATTGATTTATTGGTGGTGCAAGTTTAAAACAAAAAAAGAAATCTGTGGGTCGTATGTACCGCTTTGCATTCTGCTTCAAAAAGCCCAGTAAGATCTCACAAATGCGAGTTGCAAGCACTGTTTCACTCGAGGGATTTTATATATGGAATCACAACACTCAAATCTTTGTTCATAAGTTAAATCATATTTTCGAACAAGAAAATAATTTATTAAAGCTATCACTCTTTTCCTCTCAGCAAACACAAATGCTCATCTCAAAAATATGAAGCACAACCATAAATATTGTATAAATCATAAGTGAGCGTTCACAACAAGAGCCTAGAGTGCTTCATAATCAACATGGTAGAAAAAGGATTGAAGATCATCTAGTAGAGCGGAGAAAGAGGACAACAATACAACCAAATCAAGAGGCTTGCAGTAAATCTGGAATGAATTGCTAGGAAATCTATCCATGTCCTTGCTCAATCACTAACTATTGTCCGGGGTCCAGAAGGTTTATCACCACCTTTCACTTTATCCGTCTTCTCTGGTAAACTATAATCCGACCACGCAAAATGCTAGGGTATCCTTACTCGATGATTATCTTGAGCTAGATTCTCTCCTTGAAGTATAAGATGATGAGATATGGCCTAAGGCAAAGCCCTTGCTATTGGAGAAGGAGAGGTGGTGGAGCTTACCCCTTAGGGGATGTCTCGGATGAAAATCCGTAATTATGAAATAGATACAAAATGAGGCTTATACAGGAAGTCGGCAGGAATTGGTTATGCACAGTTTAGCGCACGAGCATCATTCCAATAATGCTAGATCAATGAATTAAAAATGAAATATCGGTCCTGCATTCAACACAGATATCTTTCTTTAGTGAAATTATGATGCTTGTGTGTTTTACTCATAGACGATCACATTGACCATGCATCGATAATATGCATGAGTACAAACAGAATTCTCAAATATTCAAAGTTCTAGAGGATGAATGTGCACGGTTGGCCAATCCTATGTGCAAAGAATATCATGTGACCGTGCTATTTGGTTGTCTCAAAGTGAAGTTGGCAGTGTTGACAAGATGAATTGGCTGTGTCGACCAGACTTATAGTAAATATAAGGGCACATAGTTTACTCAATCTTGTGTTAAGGAAACACACGACAATGCATCCTCAGTAGTTTATATTCATACTACCCAAACATTCTATGCCACATTCAACACAGTGCGAGTACACCGACACATGAAGAAAAATGCCAAGTGCAATAATAAATTGATGGGGAAGGCGACATGCTCTCCCCAAAGGCTATGAAGTATTCCCTACACACCACTATAGGATAAAAGATGTGCTTCATGTGTGCTTTTAACTTTAAATGAAATATAAGTGATTTTTCGATAAATGTGAAGCAACTAAGCATGAAATCAAGCTGAAATTACTATATAAAAATGACTCATCAAGTATCTTCCTCGAAGGATGAATATGTTTCATGATGTGGCAGTAATCAAGGTGATTTTTGGAAACTTCACCATAGCAAATATCCTCATCGACACTAGTAACTTCGTCAATGTCCATTCAAGCCAGCCTTCAACAAAATGAAGATATATATGCCCCTGAACGCTTGTGATAACACTCTTTATGGTTTTGCATAGGAGAGGAAGGAAGTAGAAGGAGGTATTAACCGTATTGTTTTCTTATGAGGAATACCGTGACAAGAATCCTTCCTAGTAATCTACGCGCCGAGTAGTTACAACATAATTTTTGGGAGGCCCCTCCTTAATGAATTCAGGCTATTATATCCACCTCACTAAGTACTTAAGTTCCTATTGGGAGGGAAATAGTTCATGGTTTTGAGCGATCCCAGGATAGTGCGGCAGTGCTACATCCGGTTAGTGAACTCGGTCGATGAATACATCCCTCCTCGAGTTGGAAGCAGTGTTGAGAACGAGTCATTTTTCTGACATAGTTGCAAATAGGGCCATAGATGGATTCTATGTTATCTTGTATTATCTTATATTTGTTTTCTATGTTAACATATTTAAATTTTTAGATATAATTCTTGACTAAAGCATTAACGTTCTTATTATGATAGAGTTCTTAAGTCTCTCTGTGTAATAAGGAATGAGGGTCTTAATTAATAGTTAATCCCCATCATCACAGTATCTGTTATGACAACTAGGTAGGTAAAGCCTGGTATAGATGATCATTTTCACTCCCCTTATGTTGTTACTGGAGCCCACTTTGACCTCCTCACACACTTTCAGACGGCTCGAGCGGAGGTCATCGTGACTCTGACCCTCTCCACATGTAAGAAATGCACTATTACTCATTGCCATAAGACCACTAAAATCACGTTCATCTGAGACAATTGCGATCGGTTTATGTTGGCGACCCATGTCGAAAAATAAGATTGTCAGCCTAGTGTCAACAAAGGTATTTTTTCTATTACCATCGCATTTTTGTGGCAAACTCCGAGAGACAGGTGCTTCATACCCCAAGGATGTGTTCGTTCACCACTTGCGAAGGAGAACCCTACGGATGTTATATGCACAATCGACCGCCATAACCTCTTATAATTGACCGCTTATTATGAGAAGTAGAAGCCTTAACCCCAGGAAATACTTTTGGAGGAGCGCTCTGTCACTAGACACCCATAACCCCAAAAGTCGGCCCTGACTGAAGAATGTTCCACGAGCCTGCTCTCCCAATTCTCGCAGGTTTTGCGATTACTCATATTGGTGAGTGCCCGCACATAATTTGCACACACTACCCTATTCTTTATTTTAACAGTCAAAAACCCGAAATGGGGCCGACTTGCTTGTTACCATATCCTATTAACAAGTTCCTGCACGATAATTCACACACTCTGCCATATTCACTATTATAATAGGCGGACACCCGGAATGGGGCCGTCTTGCTATTCATCATTTCATATTAGCGAGTGCCCATATAATAATTCGCATACTCCGCCTATTCATTATTTTAATAGATGGACACTTAGAATGGAGTCGCCTGACTAATTATCATCTCATATTGGTGAGTGCCCACACGGTAATTCGCACACTTTGCCCTATTCATTATTTTAATAAGTGAACACCCAGAATGGTGTTCCTGGTTGGTTGTCATCTCATAATGGAGAGTGCTAGCATAAAAATTCGCACACTCCCTATTTACTATTTTAATAGGATGATAATCAGGGTGGGGTTTCCTGGTCGGTCTTCTCGTGTAAGGTAATTTGTGCTAGCAAGTGCCCACATGACAATTCACACACTCTGTATTATTTGTCAATTCGAAGATTAAAACACCCAGTGTGGGTTCTCCTTGTCAACATTCTCACATATGGTTGCTCATATCAGCGAGTGCTCACATGGAATTTGCACATCCTTCCTTATTCTTTATTCTAGTAGATGGAAACTCGACATGTTGTTGCCTATCTGGTTTTCATAAAACACTTGAGATGTAAGTGTCCGTTAAAATAATTGTGCATATGCGCAGTCATTAGACTTTATGGACGGATAACTGCTACCAATATACAGTCTGAAGGAATCTACGCAAGTAAGGTACAACGTAAATTGAATGTATATATATATATAATACTTTCAATATCTATTACAAGAATTTAAGAAGCAGATGCAGTAGAGAACATGTGAAAAAGACAATGGCGGTTCCATAAAAGGAGTGTATTGGATATAACTCAAACAATGGCGGTTCCGTTAATATCCACATACTCCAGTTTCAAGGCTCCCTTCTCCTTTAGAAGATGAAGCAACATCTTTGACAAATATTTGTCGAGCCGGGTAGCTCCTAGTGAAACTACAAATTATCCACCTTCATTCTCGCCAATGCAAAGAATGCCTGCAAAATCATGTCTCTCCGCGTGGGTACAAAAAAAAAATATGCCAAGAAATCGACATGTACCTTTAATTTCTCTCGTAAGCATCAATTTGCCATCAAAGCATCAGCATTAAAAAGTGAGTGAACTCAGGGTTGCTACTACAACCCTCATGGAAAACACCTCTATTGAAACCGCCTCCATATACAAGTGACCCTTCAGGACACAAGTGACAGTTGAGACCGCTAGCACATGTGGAAGAACTCACACAAAATCCCTCCAGTATGGAAGCCTGACGCTAAGCATCACACACTCGGGCCACTAAAAGATGAGTGGGTTCCAGCCTCGTTAAGAGGATCTCCTTCCAGAGAAAGTTTGGCAGACGTGTCAGCCTCCACTTTCTATCGATGTCGGGCTCTCCGCTTCTCATTCATGGTCAAAGAATTTATAAGTTAAGGGGGATTCTATACACCTAGAGGTGGGTGGGAGTGAATATGTACTTGGCCTTTTTGAAATTATTTGCAGAATTAAAAGATAATACACATCACAGTCTAGCACACTGCTTAAGGACACAATAATTTATAGTTGTTCATCAAGATGGGTACATCCACTTCCCCCCTTCGCCAATCTAGTAGTGTGCTAGCCTCATCAATCTCCTCTAAATCTCAAATCTTCAGATCTTACTACTCAGAGTCCAAGACTCCTACCTATGGAACACATGTAGTTCTCTACCTCAGATCCCCAATCACTGGCCCCTACCTTAGATTCTATCCTAGAATCCAACAACTCAGATTTATAACTTGAATCATACCTTAGGTTCAAAAGAAGAATCCTTCATTCCAGTCACAGAGGACCATACCCCAGATTTCAACCAAAATCCTACCGAAATGTTTATGATATTATTACAGAATTTCTTAAACTCAATATGATAGATCTTCAAATTTCTCGAGTCTTCTTGAATTCTGATGAGGAGTGGCTTTAGCTTGATCTTCTAGTACAGGACTTGAGAAAATTTGCTTCAGTGAAAGTAACTTCCTTTGCACTTTAGAAATTTGTCTTCTTGCTGCTTATTAATTGAGCCTTGAATACTTTTGCAAGTTGAATCGTTATTGTTCTCCTAGATAATGAAAACTTAGCATCAAAAGTCATCTTCTCCATGCTTGAGCTTCTTAATGAGAGGTCACTTAGAAAATGAAGATGACAGAAAGCTCTTATTTTAATTTATCGATTAGTTAGGATTTTCTTTTCACCATCTCTTGCCTTTTATTTGACTGAACTTCTTAACAGTCGAATCCATGCAGACATTAATTCATATATCTCTTTTCTTAAAGGATTGATCTGATTTGCACATTTGATGAAGAAAATAAATTTAATAAAGTCAAAACAATGCTTATGAAAAAAATTAAAACTTGTGTGGATGATCGAGTGTATGTCAAGTCGAATATGCTTGATGTCTGGTCAAATGCCTTAGGCATCTCCCAGACCTTTAATTAAAAATAAATTTCTCACAAAAGCTTTCGGTCTAATGACTATTTCATAACTTGTTTTAGTCAATTGATGAACATCTAGATGAATTTGAATGTTTATATTCTAGACAATATAATCTAGTCGATTCTACACTTAGAATAGATTTCCATGAATACTGCTTCTTCTCCCTATCTTGTTGCCTGGGTCAATTCAAATTACTAGACATGTAGCCGAATTTGAAATTAGTAATTTTTTCTTCAATACTTTGAGTCAACTTGATCTTCAAGGGCCATCTAGTCGAATAGCCTTGATCCCTCTACACGATCGACTAGATGATTAAGACAAATTTGTACATAGATAGATTTATACATTATGAGAATCTACTTGAATCATCTTGACTTATCTACATGATTGACTAGATGATCCATAAGAATTTTTACTCAGATAATTTATATATCGTGTGTATCTACCCAAATCATCCAGATTTATTTGCATGATTGGTAAAATTATCTAACCAATCGACTAGATATCTAGTCAAATTTTGGCATAAACAAATTTCATCCTCCTGAAATTAGCATAATTAAATATACACATCAAATATATGGGGTGTTCATTGGTAGTATGAGGACTTCTTCAAAGCTAGAATATTGTGGGAAATTTTCTCAACAATCTTCCCATATTTTAAGAAGTCAGAACCTTTAATGTAGATGAACTACAAAAAAAAGAAAAATGAAATGAACACAAATCAAATAGTATTCCAAAATTTCATATATTAATAAATAGAAGTGATTTAATAAGATAAGCTACATTATTCTCTATCCCTTATGACTACACCCTTTACCCTCTTGACCTCTCTTGTATCAGCTTCTTCTCTTACTCAGGAGAAGTATCTTATGGAAGTGTTCCAACTCTTTTCTTTCTTCTATAGGATCTTTTCTTAGTTTCTTGTTTCTCATGCTTGTCCCATTCAGTAGAACTATACAACTTATTTCTGTCTACACCTCATTGGTTGATCTTCAAAGTTGATATAATGATATTTTAGGAATTGGGGCTCAACCTATCACAATTTAGATTTTTCTCCATCTCCTCTTTGTGCTTCCTATTCGTCATTTGAGCCTCATACTCCTCAGTGGATACTCCTTTTTTCCTTTATTATAATATATGATAGTGGAATAGTCAACATCATATTTTTTGAAGCCTTATAAGGGTCTTCTTGCTCTTGGATAGTAGGAATAAACTAATAATGTTGTATAGGGTTGACTTGTGGCTATTCTTATTTAGATGGTCTATGTTCATGTGGAAGGTAAGGAGGATGACAAAGGGCTATGTGAATTTCTTTCAGTAGCCAGTTAATTGTGTTTGCCCCCACCATCTACCAATTTCTAGCATCTTCGAATGTGTTATTTAAAATATCTTCTTTGCAGTCATCTATGTGGACAATAAGATCTTCATTTAGGGACTCATTATTTTTTTCACTCATCTGGATAACCTCAGACTGGCTGTTTAAAATTTACCTTTGTATATGATTTACTGCACTCTCCAGAGTGTCTTCCATGGTTCCTATGTATAACTTTATGTAATTAATTTCTTGAATAGATGATATCATCTTCTCATCAATGGATTTTAGCATCTTAACATTTTGTTCCACTAGTCCTCTATCCCTGACAAACCAACTATTTATCTGGGTATTAATGTGAGTTATTTCCTCATAGAGTGAATCCATTTTTCAAGAGAGCTCCATCTTGACTTCCTTTACTGCTTTGGTTACAAATTCTTTAAAGTATTGTCTTTGCTATTCCAAAAGCACCCTCATTTAGTCTATGATTGAACTAGATAGTTCTGCATGACTTGCTGGACCAAAAGTGTTGGGCATTTCAACTTCCATCTCTTTTTCTTTCTATCTATGCAGAGCAGTAGTGAAAAATGTATCATTATATTCAGCATCAAGTATATCTTCTCTGTGAATTATAATTTCTCCTCTTTCTACCTCTTCTGCTCCTTAAAAGATAGTTATTTATCTAAAGCTGTTCTCCATTATGGCATCAATTTTAATGAGGTCCTCTTGATCTCCTATGGGACTTATCATAAGTTCAGAAAGAATCAGTTCCTTATAGGGAGAGAGCTTAGTTTGAGTCTTCCCCTTAGCCAAGTCCATCAAAACTTCAAAAATCATTTCATGGGCAGATGACTTAATGTGAGTCTCCCACTCAACTCCAACTACCTCTCGAAAAAAGCTCTCAGGTTGATCCCCCTCACCAAATTCTATTACCGATGGACCTTGACCTTCTCCACTCTCTTATTTTAGCAATCTCTATTGTTAAACCTCTTTCAGTCTCCCCATCAATCTGAGTAGGTATTTGGGGGATATTTTTGGCAGCAACTTGATGTCCAACTTCAGTTGATACCAATTCATGTCGAGTCTCCATACTGAATCTAAAGCTACTGCCTTTCATCTTCTTTTAGGCTTTTGGGAAAACTTGGCCCCACTTAGATACAACCTTGAGGTCAGTTCACTTGGTATAATGAATCACTACTCCTACAGACTATTTTAAATAATGCTTCTTTGAAGAATTACACAAATACAGGGAAAGGATTATCTCTAAATTAGGGGATTTCAATGAATAATTCAACTTATCAAACAAGACTCTTCCCCAGTCAGTCTCGATCTTCAAAATGATCCTGACCGTTAGCTTAAACATTTCCCTAAAATTTTTTTCATGGGAGCCTAGTTTGCAAATGAATAACTTTCCTCCTTTCCTATTATGTCAACCATAAGTTTTCTTGATGTGACAATTTTATTTATAAAGAGTTCCAGAAGGTGTCTTTGAGTATCCACACCATTGAAGAGCTTGATCACATTCGGTGGTGTTGTATTCTTCCTCTTCTTCCCCTTTGGAATTATAGAGAGCTTGAGTATATGGGTTAGGGCACGAGCAAAGGTTTTTTACTTAATGTTCAATAAGTGTGTATCTAATGACTCTTCTGTTTGAATAAACCTCTACATTATGAAAGACATCAAAACCTTCTCTCTTCGAGTTGGCTCTGATAGAACAAAACCTCTCCTGACATCGGAGCATAAAGTTATCACCTTTTGCAAACTTGCTTCTCCCATTACAAAGCCTACACAAACTAGCTCACTCCCAACATTGAAAAATTCTTCCAATTTCTTCAGTGCTATTGAAGAATAATTCTTTGTGAGAGCAAAGAGGGTGGTGGTTCTATTCAGAGGTAAAGTTATAACCTGTTGCAAACTGGCTTCTCCCCTTGCAAAGCCTCCACAGACTAGCACACTGCGGACATTGAACAATTCTTCTGATTTCTTTGGTGCTATTGATGACTAATTATTTTTGAGAGCGAAGAAGGTGGTGGTTCTAGTCGAAGGTATTAGGGAAGATGAAAGCTTAACATAATCCAGCATCCAGATCAATTTATATATATCTATTTTAGAATGTCAAAAGACATGTACCTATTTACCCAAACCTAGACCATTTATCTTACTAAAGACACAATTAAGGTCTAGGATTAGCCTTTTACTGATAAAAGGTGCTTCTAGCCGAATCAGCATTGATTCGACTCCATCTCTACACATTTGACCCGACTTCCACACAAATCCTTTCAATATAGAAAATATCTATATTAATCTAGATTAGATCTATCGTGCTGTGTAAGACCCCCTTTTTTTCTTTTCTAAACACCGGGGTCTTAGGCCCAGAACCGCCACTTTGCGGTGACACCTTCACGCCCTGCAGGGTCATCACCACAAAGCGCCAATTCTGTCGGCCAATTCCATCACAAAAAGGTAGCAAAAGGAAGTACAAGCAAGTCCACATAAAAATCACATATATATAAATAAAACTCCACGAAGGGAGTGTCCATAGAATAATACATCAGAGTAATCGAATATGGGCTTAAGCCCGGTACAACATGTCCTCACTACAAATCACTCATGCGGAAGCAAAACAAAACTCTACTCAAGGTCGATACTAACAGTCCCGGCTGTATGAACTCCAGAGCTAGACTGCCCCATCTCCAAGCGCACCGGTCTCTGGGGCTGCTCCCCTGTGCTGGGCTCCACGATCCCCTAAAATGATGCGGTTCGAAAACCGTTAGTCATAAAGACTAAGCAATATCATCCCCTACCCCTTCCCCCATGGCTCCTAGGTACCGAGCGAAGAGGAAGGAAGGGAAGGACATGATGGTGGAGATTAAAACAAAAGAACAGGTGGCAGCGAAACTAATCTAGCAATTCTATAATTAATATGACAGAAATAGAAAATAGGAAAAGTAAACTTAACTTATGTGTGGAAGCGCATAAGCCAAGGGATCTTCTGCAAGGCTCCCATCGTATAAAGTGTCCCATACCACTTATACGTCTTGGTGTCGGTTATCAAACAACATCATATATATATAGAATTTAACCTTAATTTATAAACTTGCCCACACAAGCTTATAAACCAAGGGGTCGTTTTGAAAGTCCTAATGTATAAGCGTCCCATTCCACTTATACTTTAGGTGTAAGGGTTAAATGAATCGATTATGCTATGACATACAAGTGGGTATGATGGAACATGCAAGTGCAACTCACACACCCGACTCTATGCACACAGACCTTTAGTTCCCCCTTTCAGAGTCGTTACCTCCCAGGATACCTCCGTAGTGGAAGACAGAAGCGGTGGGTTGGGCCTCGCCCACCTCTAAACCAGTAAAGCACTACCGGTCAGACCTATCGTACGCCTCAACGCTTGGTGCACGAAGCGGACTCCTGCGTATTCTTGCCGTCTAGCGCACCAGAATTCTGTTGGCGAAGTGCTAACCACACTTGCCGAGTCAGCGTATTGGCGTCGGTGCATTGACTCTCAAATACAAAAGACCCACCACCTTAATTTTCATTCCATTTATGCACATGCAAATTTAATCGTGATCAAACAAAAACCGAGCTGAAGCTCCCCGGACCAAAACGTCCGTCTCTTAACCAATCGAGTCGAAGCTCCCCGGACCATTTCGTCTGTCTCTTAACTAACCGAGTCGAAGCTCCCCGGACCATTTCATCCGTCTCTTAACCAATCGAGCCGAAGCTCCCAACAATCTTCCTGTGCAAACCGTGTTTGTGAAACGTGCAACCCTAATTACTAAGTTACTCTTATCAGTTTGTTATTACAGTTTACGTTAACCCAGGACTGCCCCCGGTATTCCCTGTGAAGGGCACTCAAAGGGCACTAGGAACGATGATGGTAGCTGAATCCCATCGTTCCCTTTCGCAAGGAACTTATTGTTATTGGTTGATTCCCTTTACCCATTCCCTTCTCATATTACGATAGACGGTTACTAGGGGATTTTTAACCTTCCTCTCTTCGGGAAAGACGATCTTTCGTCAAACCCGAGCACCTCTTAACTCTAGCCAACACCACTTCTCACTACTCTTCTTATCATTCTATTGTGAAATCATCCACATCTATCCACCCAGACAAAATGACTAACTCCAACAACTATCCCAGATCATGTCCTATTGCAATTAACAATTTGTTATATGCAGACCAACCTAGACTATATGTCGAACTGGTTAGGAAATGATCCAATACTCATCCAAATGCCCTAACTTATTTACTGGAGGTTTATCATGATATGATTAGCCTATAATCAGAAAACTATAATTTTCCAATTTATCTGGCATTTAATTAATTTCCTCAAAATTCCTTGGGCTACCAGTTTGAACATGAACTACCCTAAGTACTCATGCAAGATGTCAAACAAAATTACTATAACTATTTTGCTATCTCAATTTGGTAAATCCAAAGTATCAACATTTTTCTATCATCAAAAGAGCACTAAAACCATTTTAGCAATATTTTTTATCTTTCGTTACTTGTGAATCAAGTACAAAAAATATCCATCCAAAAATTATAAATTATTTATATTATGCAGGTACAACCTAAAAAATAGCATTGGCCAAGTTTCATAATTTTTCAGCTACAATATCATCCATAATTAATTTACAAAGCATAAAACCCCTTTTTAAAATTTGTGAAGTAAGTACTAGATTTACTTAACTAAAAATTATGCAAAAATTCAGGAGCAACCATTCTGATCTAAAACATTTACTCCCAAGATTTCATGGGGTTTCAATGAACAGAAATATTCAAATAATTAAAACATACATTAGGGCAATAACAATCATTACAAATGAAGTGCTGGAAATAGACATCATAAAATTCCAGTAAAATTACCATAGATTCTACCCGCCCCAAAACTTACTCTACCCGAGTTTCATAGCTTTTAGATAATGTATAGTAACAGATTGTACTTATTTGGTATTTTACCCTAAAGCTAAGGTTAGTATTTTGAGGTATCAACCTGTCTCCGAATATTCTAAGATTCCATCCAAATGATTCATATCATGCTATTGTCAAATCTACTGAATTTCAAGACAATATAAGAGCAATTGCCCCCATGTCCTTCACAACCCTCAAAACCCTCCATTTAGAGTTTGAGTTTAGATCCTAGGGTAAACCAACCCTAAACCACACCATTTTCTCCAAGTGGGTTATAATAACCCCTCTAAGTCAGTGGCCAAAATATCAGCCTCTGTTGAGGTGATTTGACCGTTCCAACCTCTTAGTGCACTTTTTACTCAAAAATGCCTCATTAATGCCTAGTTAAGAATAGGTGACTTCCTATCCAAAACACATCAAAATTAGTTGGAATTTTGTACAAAACTAGGTTTTATAGTCAGGGACAACTCACCAAAATTTGGGAGGGTTTGGAGGTCATTTGACCACTTAAATAAATTACTCTAACTTTATTAAAATAAAACAAAAACCTTAGCCAAAGTGTCTCAAAAAATTCCTATTTTTGGACATCCTCAAGGTATGGCTAAGGGTAACCCTCTGCCCAAATTTCAGGTCATTTGGACAAGGGACGAAGCGTGGGAATTCATTTTAGTTCCTGCCCATTTCTATGTTTAGCCTCTACAAAAAGGGGTGCTGCGGTCAAACCGCTTATCCAATCGAGTTGAAATTATGTTTAAATTAATCTAGACTCGAAGGGCTATAACTTTCGTGACCGACCAGTTTTCCTAAATCGGCCTTTAAGTGGCTCGTTTTGAAGCATCAAAATACGCCCATTATATATATATTTCCTTTATATACTAAATACATAATTTTATATCATAATAATGTTTTATTGTTCATCTTCCCTACCAAACAGAACCCGTAACAGAACTCAGAACATATATTTCCTATAGCCCTCCCGCGATCCGTCACCGGCCGTCCGGTCACCTCCCTGGCCAGCCACCACCACCACCACCTCCGTCGAGGCGATGGCTATCGGTCGGCGGTGGTTTGGCCGCCGGAGGTGGCGGTTTCTGGCGTACCTGAAAAATGTATTTTTCATGGTTTTCCATGAAAACGCGAGATAGGTCTGGCTCCTTTGAGCACGAACTTCATTTCTAAGATCCTAAGATCTACCCACAAAATAAGAAGTAGAGGAGGACCTGTTCGCGGTTTTGAGATGAGATGAACGTCGGATTGTCATGGCGCGGTGGTGGCGTTCCCGAACTTCTCCTACATCAAGAACAATAATCTGAATCCGTTTGGTCAAAAGTGTAAACCTCTCATCTTGCTCTAAGGGGCTTTTATAGATCTCCAAATGGGGAGGGGAATGGGTGAAGCATTCATGGCCATGAATGCTCTCTCTTAATAGTAGTTCAGTTATGGTGGAGGGAGAGGAAAAGGTGGAAGATGAAATTGCTGATCCAGGTGGCGATTTCCTATTGGGTCAACACTTCCTCATTTTTCTAAGAAATTAGAGAAGGAAACGGCCCATAAATACTCCTGGTGTAACTTCCCATTATCAGAATTAATTATGGCTTGGGTTATAGAAATTTCTAGCCTGGCTGACGTTTCGGCCTTTGTCACGGACATGACACGTAGGTCACGGGCGTGACAGGTGTGTTGCAAATTCAGAGTTCGGCGATCGTCTTCTTGAGATCGACGATCATCGAAGGGGTCACGCCCTAGGTCACCGGCGTGACTTGTCAGTCACGGGCGTGACAGCCCTTGATGCAAGCTCTGCGCTCTCCGATCGTCTTCCTGAGATCAACGATAGTCGAAGTGGGTCACGCCCTAGGTCACAGGCTTGATATATTGGTCACGGGTGTGACAGGCCCGAGTTGCAAATTCTACGCTCGACGATCGTCTTCTTGAGCTCGACGATCGTCGAAGGGGTCACGCCCTAGGTCACGGGCATGACATGTTGGTCACGGGCGTGACAGGCCCGGATTGCAAATTCTGCGCTAGCAATCGTCTTCCTGAGATCGACGATCGTCAAAGGGGTCACGCCCTAGGTCACGGGCGTGACGGGTAAGTCACAGGCGTGACCAACCCGTGACCCGAAATCTTGGTCGATGTATTTCAATTCTTGGGCTTCCTAGGGTTCTGTCACGATAGACCGACTCCTAGGGGTCTAGCCAGAAATGGGATGTTACAAATCCCAATAAACAAAACAAAAATTTCATCCCCGAAATTGAATTTAAGCCTACGGTGATTTCTACCAAAATAAAATAAACTTGTAACATCCCATACACTTTTCCTATTGAGTCGAAGCGAGGTTCTCGTTTGATAAACGAAGGCAATCTCCCCAATAAACAAAAGATTATCCCCTACTTTCCTGCGCATGCCTAGGTTCTCAATTTCCCTTATCTAGTCTTACCGGTTCAATACAAGAATGTAATTTATAGTATACCAAGAGGTGGTGAGGTATACCTGACTGAACAATTCCATGTATTTTTGCCTCATCAGGTCCTGCGGTTCCCAGGTGTGCTCCTCCTGACCATGGTTCCTCCACAGAACCTTGACTAAGGGGATCTTCTTGTGGCGCAAGATCCGTACTCCTTTGTCATCGATCCAAACCGGCTCCAAGTGAACAGATCGGTCGGAAGCTACCGGCCCTTCAGTGGTCAAAATTTACTGCTCCGGGCATAGTAGAGCCCTCCTAAGAGAAGAAATGTGGAAGACGTCGTGCAGAGCTACTAGCACTGGTGGCAACTCCAGCCTGTAAGCTCGGGCCCCGATCCGCTCCAGGATCCTGTAAGGGCCCATATACCTAGGGCTGAGCTTCTTCCTCCGACCACGCACCCGTGAAACTCCATGCATTGGCCGGATCTTCAAAAACACTCGGTCCCCCACCTGAAACTCCACCTAACGATGTCGGGCGTCATAGTACTTAGCTTGTCTGCTCTGCGCCTTCAACATCCTGTATCTGATCAGTCTCACCTGAGCCTCAGTGTCTTCAACAAAGTCCGATCCCAACGCCTTTGAATCCTCGTCCTGAATCCAAGAAAGCAGGGTCCTGCACTTCCTTCCATACAAGGCTTCATAAGGCGCCATCTTGATGCTGGACTGGTAGTTGTTATAGGAGAACTCGACTAGTGGTAAGAGCTTCTCCCATGGTTCCCCGCGGTCCAAAATGTATAGCCTCAAAAGATCTTCCAGCATTCGATTGGTGCGTTCTGTCTGCCCATCCGTCTGGGGATTGAATGTGGTGCTGAAGATCAATCGCGTGCCTAAGTAAGCCTGCACGGATCTCCATTCCCTGGAATTGAACCGGCCATCCCGATCCGACATGATCGTCTTGGGCACCCCGTGATATCGAACAAACTGCTCCACAAATCTCCGCACTAGTACTCCCACAGAGTCATCCTTCCTGATCGGAATGAATCTGGCCACCTTCGTCAACCGATCGATGATGACCCAAATCGAGTCATTTCTTGTCCGTGATCGGGGGAGTCCATCAATAAAATCCATCGCGATGTCCTCAAATTTCCACTCCGGCACCGGGAGTTGCTGTAGCAATCCAGCGGGGTTCCTGCACTCCGCCTTCACCAACTGGCATGCCTCGCAATGAGTCACGAAGTACGTAATGTCCTTCTTTATCCCTAGCCAAACATCATCTTCTTCAAGTCTGCCATCATCTTGGTGATCCCCGGGTGTATAGAATATCTGCTACAATGTGCCTCCGCCATGATGTCCTCCCGAATCCGGCCTCCTACGGGTATATATACCCTTCCTCTTAAACATATCAATCCATCTCTCAGTGAATAATATCTCGCCGAACCCTCCTCTAAGGCTCGGAATATCAGCTCTGCCCAAGCATCTGTCCTCTGTCCGTCCAAGATGCGGTCCTGAATATCATCTATGGCCACCATCGATGCTAGATACTCCCTATACAGCTCTGGATCATTCTCGGATACAAGGGATATCTGCATATCTCTGAAGGACCAGACTACCTCCATGGACATAACCTAGTGCCCGGCTTCGGAAGTGGCAACTCTCCAACTCAACGCGTCGGCAACCACGTTTGCCTTCCCTGGATGGTAGTGCATCTCATACTGGTAATCTGCTAAGAACTCCACCCAGCGTCTCTGCCTGATATTCAGCTCCTTCTGCGTAACCATGTATTTCAGGTTCTTGTGGTCGGAGTAGATGTCGTAGTGGACTCCATTAAGATAATGGCGCCAGACCTTCAGAGCAAAAATGACCGCTCCCATCTCATGGTCGTGCACCGAATAGTTCTGCTCGTGCTTCTTCAACTAGCGAGACGCATATGCAATCACATGGCCCTTCTACATCAGTACAGCTCCCATACCTTGGTAGGAGGCATCTGTATACACCTGGAACAAGGTCCAAGGGAACACAAGCCAATACTTATTTGCCCAATAAACAAAATTTTAGCCCCCAATAAACAAAAGATAAGCCCCTACCTACCTTGGGCTAAGCATCTGTGATATTACCATGTTATATCCGTCCCAGCTGGGTGCACAATCCCTAGGGCATCAATCTTCGGCTTGGGGTTCCAACCTGAAACTTGTCAATATACTCCATTCCTTAAACTCTCTGAGTCACATTTACGACAACCTTATCCGGGTCAAAATGTTCCCAATCCCATATTGTAATCTTCCGAACTTGAATTCCTATCCGACCCTCGGTGTTTGTCTTGGTGGTTGTCTCCGAGTAATCTAATTACTGGTATGAGGGTTAAGACTACTTGTCTTTTACCATTCTGCTAATGTATTAATTGTCTCAATTCTCCTTAAAGCAGTGCACTGCATTGAATAATCCATAATAGGGACCGTTGGGTCACCTGAGTTATCTATTAGGTTTTCATTCTCATGTTGAACTCCTCCTTTATTCTCACTAGGTATCTCCTTCCTTAACCAAGTCCATACCCATTGTCTATTTCGGACTAGGACATACTATAAGTCGTCATGTTTAGTAGTGAGTCCTAGTGGGTTGGGTCTAACTCGTTGACTGAATATTTATGTGATATGTTCTTTGCAGCCGGAGGTGCTTCCTGCTGGGGCATTGTTTTTCGTAGGCTACAAAGAAGAATTTCCAATTAATGAAGAAGTGGGCTTCTACATGTGATTTCCCTTATGGGCACTCCACTGCTTCCGCTGCTTAGTTTGTCCCTAAACTAAACTCGAGCGGGGGTGACCCAGGGTTAGTGGACTGCTACCTTTTTCAGATCGATGTTTCCTTTGATACCACTTGTAAGACCCCCCCCCCTTTTTTTCTTTTCTAAACGCCGGGGTCTTAGGCCCAGAACCGCCACTTTGCGGTGACACCTTCACGCCCTGCAGGGTCATCACAACAAAGCGCCGATTCTGCCGGCCAATTCCATCACAAAAAGGTAGCAAAAGGAAGTACAAGCAAGTCCACATGAAAATCACATATATATAAATAAAACTCTACGAAGGGAGTGTCCACAGAATAATACACCAGAGTAATAGAATATGGGCTTAAGCCCGGTACAACATGTTCTCACTACAAATCACTCATGCGGAAGCAAAAAAAAACATCTACTCAAGGTCGAGACTCACGATCCCAGCTGTATGAACTCCGGAGCTAGACTGCCCTATCTCCAAGCGCACCGATCTCTGGGGCTGCTCTCCTATACTTGGCTCCACGATCCCCTAAAATGATGTGGTTCGAAAACCGTTAGTCATAAAGACTAACGCCCTATCATCCCCTACCCCTTCCCCCATGGCTCCTAGGTACCGAGCGGAGAGGAAGGAAGGGAAGGACATGAAGGTGGAGATTAAAATAAAAGAACAAGTGCCAGTGGAACTAATCTAGCAATTCTATAATAAATATGTCAGAAACAGAAAGTAAGAAAAGTAACCTTAACTTATGTGCGGAAGCGCATAAGCCAAGGGATCTTCTGCAAGGCTCCCATCGTATAAAGTGTCCCATACCACTTATACGTTGGGGTATCTGTTATCAAACAGCAGCATATATATATAGAATTTAACCTTAATTTATAAACTTGCCCACACAAGCTTATAGACCAAGGGGTCATTTTGCAAGTCCTAATGTATAAGCGTCCCATTCCACTTATACTTTAGGTGTAAGGGTTAAATGAATCGATTATGCTATGACATACAAGTGGGTATGATGGAACATGCAAGTGAAACTCACACACCCGACTCATGCACACAGACCTTTAGTTCCCCCTTTCGGAGCCGTTACCTCCCAGGATACCTCAATAGTGGCAGACGGAAGCGGTGGGTTGGGCCTCGCCCACCTCTAGATCAGTAAAGCACTACCGGTCAGACCTATCATACGCCTCAACTCTTGGTGCACAAAGCGGACTAATGCGTACTCTTGCCGGCTGGCGCACCGGACTTCTATTGACGAAGTGCTAACCATACTTGGGAGTCTGCGTATTGGCGTCGGTGCAGTGCATCGACCCTCTAATACCGAAGACCCACCACCTTAATTTTAATTCCTTTTATGCACATGCAAATTTAATCGTGATAAAAAAAACCGATCCGAAGCTCCCTGGACCAAAACGTCCGTCTCTTAACCAATCGAGCCGAAGCTCCCAGGACCATTCCGTCCGTCTCTTAATCAACTGAGCCGAAGCTCCCCTGACCATTCCGTCCGTCTCTTAACCAATCGATCCAAAGCTCCCAACAATCTTCCTGTACTAACCGTGTTTTTGAAACGTGCAACCCTAATTACTAAGTTACTCTTATCAGTTTGTTATTACAGTTTCCGTTAACCAAGGACTGCCCCCGATATTCCCTGTGAAGAGCTCTCAAAGGGCACTAGGAACTATGATGGTAGCTGAAGCCCATCGTTCCCTTTCACAAGAAACTTATTGTTATTGGTTTATTCCCTTTACCCATTCCCTTCTCATATTACGATAGACTAACCTAGGGTGATATTTAACCTTCCTCTCTTCGGGAAAGACGATCTTTCGTCGAACCCGAGCACCTCTTAACTCTAGCCAACACCACTTCTCACTACTATTCCTATCATTCTATTGTGAAATCATCCACATCTATCCACCCAGACAAAATGACTAACTCCAACAACTATCCCAGATCATGTCCTATTGCAATTAACAATTTGTTATATGCAGACCAACCTAGACTATATGTCGAACCGGTTAGGAAATGATCCAATACTCATCCAAATGCCCTAACTTATTTACTGGAGGTTTATCATGATATGATTAGCCTATAATCAGAAAACTATAATTTTCCTAATTTATCTTACATTTAATTAATTTCCTCAAAATTCCTTGGGCTACTGGTTTGAACATGAACTACCCTAAGTACTCATGCAAGATGTCCAACAAAATTACTATAACTATTTTTCTATCTCAATATGGTAAATCCAAAGTATCACAATTTTTCTATCATTAAAAGAGCACTAAAACCATTTTAGCAATATTTTCTATCTTTCGTTACTTATAAATCAAGTATAGAAAATATCCATCCAAAAATTATAAATTAATTATATTATGCAGGTACAACCTAAAAAATAGCATTGGCCAAGTTTCATTATTTTTCAGCTACAATATCATCCATAATTAATTTTCAAAGCATATAACTCTTTTTTAACATTTGTGAAGGAAGTTCTAGATTTACTCAACTAAAAATTATGAAAAAATTCAGGAGCAACCACTCTAATCTATAACATTTACTTCCAAGATTTAATGGGGTTTCAATAAACAGAAAGATTCCAATAATTAAAACATCCATTAGGGCTATAACAATCATTATAAATGAAGTGCTGGAAATAGACATCATAAAATTCCAGTAAAATTATCATAGATTCTACTAGCCTCAAAACTTACTCTATCTGAGTTTCACAGCTTTTAGATAATGTTTAGTGACAGATTTTACTTATTTGGTATTTTACCCTAAAGCTTAGGTTAGTGTTTTGAGGTATCAATCTGTCTCCAAATCATCCAAGATTCCATCCAGATGATTCATATCATGCTAATGTCAACTCTACTGAATTTCAAAGCAATACGAGAGCAATTGCCCCCATGTCCTTCACAACCCTCAAAACCCTCCATTTAGGGTTTCAGTTTGGATCCTAGGGTAAACCAACCCTACACCACACCATTTTCTCCAAGTGGGTTATAAAAACCCCTCTAAGTCAATGGCCAAAATATCAGCCTCTGTTGAGGTGATTTGACCATTCCAACCTCTTAGTGCACTTTTTACTCAAAAATGCCTCATTAATGCCTAGTTAAGAATAGGTGACTTTCTATCCAAAACTCATCAAAATGAGTTGAAATTTTGTACAGAAATAAGTTTTATAGCTAGGGACCACTCACCAAAATTTGGGAGGGTTTGGAGGTCATTTGACCACTTAAATAAATTACTCTAATTTTATTAAATTAAACCAAAAACCTTAGGCAAATTGTCTCCAAAAATTCCCATTTTTGGACAGCCTTTAGGTATGGCTAAGGGTAACCATCTGCCCAAATTTCAAGTCATTTGCAAAAGGGACGAAGCATGGGCATTCATTTTAGTTCCTGCCCATCTCTAGGTTCAGCCTCTACTAAAAAGGGTGCTGTGGTCAAACCTCTTAACCAATCGAGTTGAAATCAATTTAAAATTAATCTAGACTCAAAGGGCTACAACTTTTGTCACTGGACATTTTTCCTAAATCAGGCTCTAAGTGCCTCGTTTTGCAGCATCAAAATATGCCCATTATATATATATATTTCCTTTATATACTAAATACATAATTTTATATCATAATAATGTTTTACTGTTCGTCTTCCCTACCAAACTGAACCCGTAATAGAACTCAGAACATATATTTCCTTTAGCTCTCCCGCAATCTGTCGCCGTCCGTCCGGTCACTTCCCTGGCCAACCAACACCACCACCACCTCCGTCGAGGCGATGGCTATCGGTCGGCGGTGGTTTGGCCGCCGGAGGTGGCGGTTTCCGGCGTACCCGAAAAATATATTTTTCATGATTTTCCATGAAAATGCGAGATAGGTCCGGCTCCTTTGAGCACGAACTTCATTTCTAAGATCCTAAGATCTACCAACAAAAGAAGAAGTAGATGAGGACCTGTTCGCGGTTTGGAGATGAGATGAACGTCAGATTGTCATGGCGCAGTGGTGGTGTTCCCGAACATCTCCTACAGCAAGAACAATAATCTGAATCCATTTGGTCAAGAGTGTAAACATCTCATATTTCTCTAAGGGAGATCTCCAAATGGGGAGGGGAAAGGGTGAAGCATTCATGGCCATGAATGCTCTCTCTTAATAGTATTTCGGTTATGGTGGAGGGAGAGGAAAAGGTGGAAGATGAAATGGCTGATCCAGGTGGAGATTTCCTATTGGGTCAACACTTCCTCATTTTACTAAGAAATTATAAAAGGAAACGGCCCATAAATACTCCTGGTGTAACTTCCCATAATAAGAATTAATTATGGCTTGGGTTACAGAAATTTCCAGCCTGGCTGACATTTCGGCCTTTGTCATGGGCGTGACACGTAGGTCACGGGCGTGACAGGTGTGTTGCAAATTCATAGTTTGGCGATCGTCTTCTTGAGATCGACGATCGTCGAAGGGGTCACGCCCTAGGTCACGGGCGTGACTTGTCCGTCACGGGCATGACAGCCTGTGATGCAAACTCTGCGCTCGCCGATCGTCTTCCTGAGATCGACGATCGTCGAAGTGGGTCACGCCCTAGGTCACGGGCGTGACATATTGGTCACGGGCGTGACAGGCCCGGGTTGCAAATTCTGCGCTCGACGATCGTCTTCCTGAGCTTGACGATCGTCGAAGGGGGTCACGCCCTAGGTGAAGGGCGTGACATGTTGGTCACGGGCGTGATAGGTCTGGATTGCAAATTCTGCGCTCGCCGATCGTCTTCCTGAGATCGATGATCATCGAAGGGGTCACGCCCTAGGTCATGGGTTTGATGGGTAGGTCATGGGCGTGACCTACCCGTGATCCGAAATCTTGGTTGATGTATTTCAATTCTTGGGCTTCCTAGGGTTCTGTCATGACAGACCGACTCCTAGTGGTCTAGCCAGAAATGGGATGTTACATGCTGACTATTCTATTATTCAACACTAAATAGAGATATAATGAACTTTAAAGAGATTTTTAGTAAGAAACTTTATTCTAAATTTAATATTCCTAGATAAAGTTTAAAGAAATTGAAATTTTTTTCATATAGGGGCTTGACAAAGATAACTACTACTTGGTTATCAATAGGTACATATTCAAGACAAATATTTTTTTTCAACGTGCCCCATAATGAAGTCGTACATTATTTCAATATGCTAGGTCCTGCTATGAGACACATGATTTTTGGTAATTAAAATTGCACCAGAGGAATTACAGTAAAAGGCTATCTTGTTGATCTTGATGTTATAGTCTTCCCGCTATGTTGTATCCATAGTAGCTGTAAACAATAACTCCTAACTGAGATGTATTCTGACTCAAAAGTCATATTGCTAAACTATCATGCTTCATGTTACTTCATGAAATAAGTCTTTTGCCTAAGAATTGACAGGTACCTGATGTAATTTTTCTATCTTCATTGCAACATGCAAAGTCTAGATCTGAGTATCTAGTTAGTTCAAAGTCATTACTTCTAGGATACCATATGCCAAGATTTGGAGTACCCTTTAGGTATCTTAAGATCCTCTTTGTAGAAGAGTAGAGAGATTCTTTAGGATTCAATTGATATCTGTCACACATACATGTAGCCAACATAATATCAGGCCTACTAGCAGTTATGTAGAACAAGGAGCCAATTATCCATTTGTACATGGTTTCATCAAAAAGATTCCCTTTCTTATCCTTGTGTAGAGATACATTTGACCCCATGGGAGTTCTCATTGAGGAAGCGCTCTCCATCCCAAATTTCTTGACTAACTCCTTAGTGAATTTTATTTGGGAGATGAAGATTTCATCTTCAGATTGTTTCACTTGGAGGCCTAAGAAATACTTCAGCCCTTTCATGCAACTCATTTCAAACTTTCCTTGAATCAAGTTGGCAAACTTTTTGAAAAGGTTGTCATTAGTAGATCCAAATATCATTTCAATAACATATATCTTAACAAGTAGAATCTTTTACTTTACTTTCCTTTGGAATAATTCATATCTATCTTTCCTCTTGAAAACTTGTTTGTAATGAGAAAGCTAGATCTCATACCAAGCTCTAGGTGCTTATTTCAACTCATACAATGCTTTTCTTAAAAAGAAAAAATGGTTAGAGAGGTTAGAAATGACAAAATCTGGGGGATATTCTATGTATAATTCCTCCTTGAGGTCCTTATTGAGGAAGACGGAATTCACATCCATTTGATAGACTTTGAATCCTTTGTGAGTTATTTATGCTTGAAACAACCTTATTGCTTCAAGTCTGGCTACAAGGTCAAAGGTCTTATCAAAATCAATCCCATCTTCCTATTTGTATCCCTTTGCAACAAGCCTTTTTTTTATTCTTGATTATGGCACCATTCTCATCTAATTAGTTACTATAAACCTATTTGGTTCCAAATATATTTTGTCCATGGGGTCTGGGAATGATCTTCCAAACTTCGCATCTCTTGAACTGATTCAGCTTTTCTTACTTGACCATGATTTAGGAGGGGTCTGAATTGGCTTCCAAAAATTTTGTTTGCTCTATTTATGATAGGAAGCTTAAGTATATAGCCTCATTCTGAGCACTTCTTTTAGTCTTCACACCTTGGTTGACATCTATTATCAGATTGCTTGGATGATCAGTATGATATCTCTTAGCTAGAGGTAACCTTCTTTGAGTGTTTAGCGTTTTAGTTTTAGCTTGCTGATTTTCCTCTACTAATTCTTGCAATTAACCTTGAATCTGATATCCTCCTTATACGATCATTTCTGGAGATGTTGTGCCCTTTTCCTCTATCTTTTCATCTAAGATTAGCTCCTTTGTCTTTAGGTCTATTCTTGCAACACTAGACTAAAACAAGATAATCTTTCATATATCATGCATGTCTCGTCCAATACAACATTAATTAATTTTCAACTACTTGTGCCTTTTTGTTACAGATTCTAAATACCATACTATGAATACTATATCAAACAAAAATCCCTTCAAAAAAAATTTCAAGTAAGATAGGACATTCAATTATTCAGGACATTAAATTTGTTGTAAATATTTTAAAGTAGGACAGAGTTGGTTTTCTATCTTTCATTAGCCCATAGAGAGCTTTTTGTGATCCTTGGTGATAGAGGCTAAATTCTATGCATGGCAGGCTGTGTTAACTACCACAACCTAGAAATATTAAGGAGACAAGGTGTCACTCAACATTGTTTTACTGGCCTCTTTAAGTGCCCTATTTTTTTCTCTCAGCAACTCCATTTTGTTGTGGAGTTCTAGGAGACAAGAATTCTTATAGGATACCTTGTGCTTTGTAAATTCTATCATGGCTGCAGATAAAAATTCTTTTCTATGATCACTTCTGATTTTGACCACAGGATAGTACATCTCATTTTGAATTTGCTTTACAAAAGACACAAAGGTGTCCGACTTTCTTCTAAGAAAGAGCACCCATGTAAATATAGAGAAATCATCAACTATAATAAATATATATGAATTCCTTCATATGCAATGAATTGTCATAGGACCAAATAAATCCAAATATATTAGGTACAAACATCTGCTAGAATCTTTGTAAGCAATGCCCTTAAAGATGGCCCTTATTTGCTTGCCCATTTAACATGCATGGCATGAGCCATCTTTAATGCACTTGAGTTTTGGTCCATCTCTAACTAAGTCATCCAAGAGTAGTTTGTTGATTCTTTTGTAGTTTATGTGAGCAAGTCTATTTTGCCATTATATATAGAGAGAATCACTATCATTTGTTACAAGACACACTGATGTAAAAGAATCTAAGCATAAAAAATATAAACAAAAAATATTCCCACTCCTAGTGCCTTATAGGACTATTTCAGAGTCTATTGAATTCTTTATCAGACACTTTTCCTTGTGGAATTCAATGGCATAGCCTAAGCCATATAGTTAGCTTCTTATAAGGTTATTTTGCAACCCTTCCATATAAGACACTTTTGTTAATAAGACTGTGACATTGGTGATCATACAATAGAATTTAATGATGCCTTTGTCAGATCTACTAAAGATCACTTTAGGTCCATATTCCATAGAGATGACATTCTTAAGAAGGCATTTGTTCTAGTCATATATCTAGAACATCCACTATACATGAACAGAATTGAAATTTTAATGGTCTTTGTACATACCTGTAAATTAAAACTATTTTACCTTAGGAACCCAAAATTTTTTAGGTCTTTAGTTCTTGATATTCCTAGCTATTGTGTGCCTCATTACTATATTATTGGATAGCTTTACATTTTTTCCCTAGTCAATAATTGATTGAGCCAACAGTGCATGGAAAAGTGGTTTATCTTGCCATAACACCATCTGTCAAACTTGTTGTATCTCCTATGTTTGTTTAATTTAGGAGTGAGGTGTGTGTGTTGATGACCAAAAGAGTAGACTGCCGAAATCTGAGCATTTCCCTTATAGGCTTTATGGCTGTGTGTAGGATTAGAATGGGGTTGATAGTCATATGGCCTTTTTTAGAAATAGACTTTTTTTATTACATCCTTTTCTTTTCCTTTAATATATGGTGTTAGGAAACTAATCATAGTTGATCCATCACTTCCTATTTGGATTTTTTATGTGGTTCTTTGAGATCACTAAATATATTTTTTGCTCTATTTTTATGATTATTTGGTTATTTAAATCCACTGGTAGAGCATTCATTGGATAAGTATCTATATGTGAGATCAAGATCATATGTATTGGTTGACAATAAGTCTTTCTTGAATACTATTTGATCTTTTGAGATATTGACTTTGTCATTACCTTTAGAATATCCAACATCACCTCTATATGGTGTAGAGGAGTTACCAATGATTGGGAGCACAGTTTATGGCTTGGAAAACTTGCCCAAAATCTTCCTCTCAATGTGGAGCATGCCCCCAGAAGCCTTGATATCTTTTTCTTTTTGATTCAGAACATTGACTTGTGCCATAAGCTTCTTTTGAAGCTCAAACAAGTCCTAATTGAATTAGGTTATTTCAATTGTTTTCTCTTCTATTTGATATTTAAAAGGCTTAAGGATTTTTATTTCCTCATCTTAAGCCTTGAACAATTTTTTACTTCTTTTGAGCGTTTTCAAGAGAGCGTCATATTGTTCTGCTAGATTTGAATCACTCTCATTAAAAGATGAGTTTGCTTCTGATTCAACATCGACTTCAGAATTAGAACCTGACAAAGATAATGAGTCTTTGATGCATACCTTAGCAGGATGAGATTCATCCTGGTCTTTTTCATTTTTCATTGCCATCAACCCACATCAGACTTCTTCAAACTCTCTATCTGACATTAATAAGGGTGCCCTTATGTACACCCCAGTAGGAGAATAGTCAACCCACCCCTCATCTTTTCTCAATGCAGTGAGCCCAATATATGTTGCTTCTTCTGATTCAGATTAACTTGAGTCACTATCACTCAAGGTATTTGGATTCTTAGCAACGAAGATCTTCTCTGACTTCTTTCCTTTTTGAGATATTTTCTCATAAGATCTCCTCCCTTCCTTTATTTTAGAGGGATAGTCATCAATCACATGTCCTAACTTTTTGTAACAATAACAAATAATGTCCGTGGAAAATTGTTTGTTTTGTTTAGATTCATACATGTCCACTTTGAAGTTGTGCTTTGCTCTATCAAATTTGTTACAAGGCCTTCTAGAGCTGGAAGTGGAGGTTATAAACTTGTCTTATCTCCTCTTGGATAGCAGTTTCTTGAAAAGTTTTGAGAATAAAGACAATTCTCCATCTATTAGCTCATAACCCAAGGTGCTGGTCTTAGTGCATCATGTTCAACATTTCTCTCCTGAATACTTGGGTAGTCCTCCCTGCTCCTCCTTGAGCTTTATGCTTTGAAGGTTACTGTCTTCTTCTTTGGTGTAGGATCTAGTAGTTTCCTCCTCAATTTTCCTTATGTTCATATGCAGCTTATATGGCAACAAATTTCTAAATAGATTTTGGGGTTCCATTCATGTAAGGTTCCCCATCTCTTTGATCATATAGATCTTTATGTCCCATTCCTTATTGAGGGACCTCAGAACTTTGTCATTCAAGTCATATTTTGAGAATTCTCTACCAGAAGTTCTGAGTCCATTCATAATTTTAAAGAACTTTTCAATGTAGCTAAATATGGAGTCTTTCGTTTCTTATCTGAAAGCTTCATACTCCTAATATAGAAGAGACTATCTATCATCTCTTAATTCGCGTGTTCATTTCATATAGATAATGGGAGAATCCCACATCTATTTGGCAGTCCTGTAATGAATAATATTTTTGAATGTTGAGTCATCAATTGCACTCACCAAGATGTTCTTGGCTCACTTATACATGGTGACAAAAACAATCTGATCTTTATCCATTTTATTGTATTTCTTTGGTACTTTCTTTGTTGGATAAATATATGATGTCTTCATAGGTATAAAGGGACCTTCTTCAACATCAATGAAGATCCTTTGATCAGAAGCATCCATAAATAACCTGGTTCTTTCATTCTATATGATTATGTTTTCTTTAGTGCAGATTAGGAGTTTTAAAGCTGAGTTCTTTATAATTTTCTCTAGAAGGCATGGTGAATAGGCTATAAATCCCTTGAGTAAATCTTGTTCAAGCTGTTAGGCTTTTTAAAGAATAACCTCCCTCTGATACCACTTGTAAGTCAAGTGGCAATCTACACACCTAGGGGTGAATATGTGTTTGATCATTTCGAAATTATTTATGGAATTAAGAGATGAAATACAACACAGTCAAATACAAATCACATTAACACAACAATTTATAGTGGTTTCCCAAGATTGGTACATCCACTTTACCCCTTCTCCTATCTAGCAGTGTTAGCCTCAGTAATCTTCTCCAAATTTCATTTCTTTAGATCTTGGAACTTAGAGTCCAAAAATCCTACCTCAAGAACACACCTAATTCTCTAATTCAAATCCACAATCACTGGATCCTACAAAAGAATCTATCCAAGAATTTTACAACTCAGATTCACAACATTAATCCTACCTTAGGTTCCAAAGTAGAACTCTATACTCAGGTCACACAGGACCCTACATCAGATTTCAACTGAAATACTACATAAATATTTATGGCATTGTTACCAAATTTTCTTAGGCTCGATAAGATAGATTTTTGAATTTCTTGAGTCTTCTTGAAATCTGTTGAGGAGTGGCTTCAACTTTACCTTTTAGTAGAGGGCTTCAGAAAAGTTGCTTTAGTGAAAGTAACTTCCTCAGCACTTTAGAAGATTCATCTTTTTGCTCCTTGTTGAATAAGATTTGAATTCTTCAATAAGTTCAATCGATCTTATTCTTCTAGAGAAAGAAATTATTAGCTTCAAATATCTTCTCAAAGATTGAGCTTCCTAATGAGAGAGCACTTCGAAACTGAATATGGCAGAAAGCTCTTGTCGTAATTATATCAATTAGTTAGGGTTTGATTTTCTCTTTCTATTCTATTTTATATGAATAAACTCCTTAACAATCAAATCCATGCAGGAATTATGCCATAAATCTCTTTCCTTAATAGATAGATTTGATTGGCCCAATCGACAGTGGCAATAAATTGAATATCATTAAAATAGCATGTCTAGATGAATTCAAACTTGTCTAGATGATCGACTAGATGTTTAGATGTCTGGTTGAATGCCTTTATATATCCCAGACCTTTTACTTGGAACAAATTTATCCCAAATGATTTCAGTCGAATGACTCTTTCTGAACTTCTTCTAGTCGACTGATGAACATCTAACCAATACAATCCAGTCAATTATGGACTTAAGATAGACTTACCACTACTAGAAAATGGCTTTTAGCCACATTTTTTTTTGCCACGGGGAAAAGTCGTGGCTAAAAGTCTATTTTTTAGTAGTGTACATGAATACTGCTTCTTCTCCCTATCTGGTCGACTGGGTCTAGTCATATTACTAGACATGCAACCGAATTTGAACATAGTCATGGATTTCTTACTTCAAGACTTCAAGTCAACTTGAGCTTCAAATGTCATCTAGTTGAATAACCTTGATCCTTCTACACGATAGACTAGGTTATCAATAAATATTATACTTATATAGATTTATACTGTCTAAGCATCTACTTTATTCATCCTGATTTATCTATACGATTGACTATATGATCCAAACGAATTTCTACTTAGAATATCTAATGGATCGACTAGATATCTTGTTAAATTTTGGCTTAGACAAATCTCAAATTCTTAAAATTAGCACAAATAAACATACACATCAAATATATTGTGTATTCATCTATATTGTGAGGAGTTCTTCAAAGTAGGAACATTATGGGAAATTTTCCCAATAACGTTCATGGGCGGCATGTTCGACTTCGAAGCATGCACCATCAGAATGATTAGAAATGTAACACCGCCATCCATCAATGTAGAATATAACAGAAGGTCCGACCAGGACCCCATGACATATTCCACGGACAGTCAGCGGAGTTACAGGTGAATATCAAAACAACCAAACGAATCCTAACTCAGAGCATTCTAGCGGAAGCTTCATGGGTTATTAGAAATGAAGTAACACGAATGTCCACTTTTACACCACATAGGAATGTTATATAAAATACACCAAAAAGTTTGGCCTTAAGGCCTTACAATTGTTCTTTACAAGAGTAATTTACAAACATCAGCACGTACGCCAGCCATACATGAAAAACTATTACAAGTTCTTCTCTTGGCCTTCGAGGGCAAGCATAGCATCAAAGGGATGCAACCTGCTATCTCCCGCTTGGCTCTCGAGCACCTACATAGGGACATTCCATCGTAAAGGTGGAAAACAAGGCAACAATAAGCTTTAGCTGACCAATTTATAATGATCCTACCCCATTCCCGGGGCATCAGTATTCCTTCCCTGCTGGCATATCATTCATATATAGATATATCACACGAAGGTACAACTTAAGCACCATTCAATATATCACAAACGGTTGCATCAACTGCCAAACGTTCTGTTAACTCAAGCCACATTATCGGTGTACTGGAATTCTCAGCCCAACCACCGTCCAAAAGTCCCATACTTGAATGTCAACATTGAGCATTAATAGCCTGGAACATAACTTCATTATAGCCACGAATCTCCCCCTAATCCAACAGTAATTGCCATGTACTTTAGGTCTATTTAACCGAATAGCAAAGAGCGAGTATAGTTTGGCTCTTTCTCTTTGCTCAAATCGCCAAGTCATCGCTGAAAGCCGAAACCTTCGTGGATAATCTACATGACGCGGGTCAGCCTCCCCTTTCGTGTAATTCAAAACATAACCAACGTTATGTACAATGGCTCTCAAGGTCACCAAAGCTAGGCACCCAGGCTCAAAGCTCACCTGCTAGCCACAAAGTCTCCACGAGACAGGCTTCACAAGAAAAATACTATCTGGGAGCTATCGCCAGCGATAGACACTATCGCCTGGCGTTAACAACAGAAAATCTCTTTCGGTCTCCAGACTCAACCATAACTGGAACGTCTTTGTATAAAAACCTACAACATCCTGTAGTGCTAGAAATTGGACTTTCACAACATATAGCTCACTAAGAGCCATCACCAGTGATATCCACTATCTCCTGGCGATACCCACAGCTATCAAAACAACGTATTCTCTGGGTATTTTCCAAGAGCGCATCTCCAGTACTTCCTGCTACTCAATTCACAGGCAAAACCCCTCGAACTCCATAACTACACGATTATACTCGGAGTCTTCTCCGACACGCAAATCAAAACATCACCAATCTAGACTAACCTGTCTAGATGGGATTCTCACAATATGCTTATTCCGTACTATGATTTCTGTATTCTATATGCAAGACTACTCGAGGATATCACATATTAACTCATTGAAATTCCTTACACTTTCAACCCTTTGGTGGGGGATTCCATGCGCGTGCAAAAGTAGGACTTGACTTATCCAAGAAGGAAGATCGTTACCCTTGTTGATTGCTTAGGAGCCATTCTCTTTCCCTTGATCCAGATAGAACTTATCACCACAGCTTCCTTTCCATGGATCTGGCTTCAACTCGCGAATTCGATCACACGAACGTCTCCTTTATAGGGATAGAATACCCTTGCTCTTGCTTCCTGGCTTTTCCCTTCTCCTTCCTCCAAAATCAACAGAGAGAGAGAGTGAATGAGAGAATGATAAAATAATCTAATCCATAGCCTTTATCAGGAAGCTACCACCACACGGTATCTCCTACCGCCCCGCGGTATCGTAGGAGGTGGCCGCTTAACCCAAACGGCAACGCTCTACCGCTCAAAAACTGCTTCAGTGTTACTAACACATGGCAAGTTACCGTCGTGCGACAGATCACTACCTCCCCACGGTTGGTTCTCAATGCCTCATCGAGTGCGTCGAGTACGCCGAGTACATCAAGTGCGTCGAGTGCATCGAGTGGTATCGCCGCACGTTACCTTTCTACCGCCACTCGATACCTACCGGAAATGAAGGTTGGATTAATTCATCTAGATACCGCCGACGTTAACACTACCGCCTGGCAGTTACTTCCAGAAACTAACTCCTTCTCATTTTCAGGATTTTTGGGGCATTACAATTCTCCCCTCCTTTAAGAGATTTCGTCCCGAAATCCAAAATTAGCTGAAAACAACATAGAAGTACAAATCATATTAAATGTACCTCAACGGAATAGCTCAGGGAACTCTTCTCACATGGTCTGCTCACGCTCCTATGACAGCTCCTCATGGCCATGTTGTCCCAACGGACTTTGACCATTCAAATCTCTTTGTTCCGTAGTCACTTTATTTTCGTGTCCTCGGTACAAATAGGTTTGACTTTCATTATAAACCCACTATCGAACGAAATTTGCTCCACATAAACCACTTGCGTAGGTTCTTGCACAACCTTCCACAACATCGATATATGAAACACATCTTGCAAACCACTGAGTTCACCTAAAAGCTTCAGCCGATAGGCACCTTCTCTAATCTGCTCAATGATTTCAAAAAGCCAAGGTATCTAAGACTCATCTTTTTCAAGCATCGGATCCTCGATATGCCCTTGAATAGTTTAATCTTAAGGTATACCACATTGCCATCCGCAAACTCCATGTTTTGTTGCTTGACATTGAAGTACTTCTCTTATCTATCTAGAGCCACCAACAATCGCTCTCGAACAGTGTGTATAGTCGAAATTGCATCTTTGACCTCTTTATGCTTATATACCTTTGATTTGCCTGTTTCCACCCAAGATAAAGGAGTACAACACTTCCTACTATATAAAGCTTCGAAGGGTTCCATCTGAATGCTAGCTTGTTAGCTATTATTATAGGTAAACTCGATCATATAGAGATGGTCCTCCCACTTCTTGTTGAAATCAAAGGCGTACATACAGAGTATATCCTCCATTGTCCTGTTGGTTCTCTCAGTCTGACCATCCGTCTATGGATGAAAGGCCGTACTAAATTGCAGGTTAGTACCCAACAACTAGTGGATTAGCATCCAATCATTCGAAGCAAAGGGCCCATCTCGGTCACTGATGATGTTATGGAGAACACCGTTCAAACGTACTATGTTATCAACATACAACTTAGACAATTTCTCAAATGAATCATCTTTCTTATTTGGTATGAAGTGCGATATCTTTGTCAACTGGTCAAAGATCACCCACATGAAATCGTTCCATCTCTGTGATCTCGGCAACCCATGCACAAAATCCATAGATATGTCATTGAATTTCCAGATCAGAATTGGCAACGACTTTAGGAAACCACCAGGTTTCTGACATTCAACTTTTACTAAGGCACAAGTATGATATTTCGCCACGTAAAGAGCTATGTACTTCTTTAAATCCAGCCACCAGAACATCATTTTAATGTCCTTATACATTTTTTTGCTCCTTGGGTTGATTGGGTATTTAGTAAAGTGTGCCTTATACATCAACTCCTCCCGCAATTTACCAACATTTGGGACGCACAAACGGCCGTCATTTCTCAAAATGTTGTTATCCAAGGAGAATTCGAAATTTGACCCATCCGCTGCATAGCACTTCATACTCTCATCGAGTTCCATCGCTCGTTGAATCCTATCTGCGAGGTCATATTGCACCTCCGTCCAGTTCAAGTATTCATTTGTAGTGGCATTCTTGTCAACATAATAAATATCTAAGGCCTCCAACTCCTATATCAGACGCTCCTCCTGCATTTGTAGCAAACTTGCCTGTATTGGAGTCCTACGACTTAAGGCATCTGCGACCACATTTCCCTTCTCGGGAGTGTAATGTATCTATAAGGTGTAGTCCCTGAGGAACTCCATCCACCTCTGTTGTCGCATATTCAGATCCTTCTGATCTATCAAATACATAAGGCTTTTATGGTCCGTTAATATGTCAACTTTAATGCCAAACATATAGTGACGCTGTACAACCCCGTGTCCGCCGAAGGGGCCAAACAAGCAGGCGGGCCAGCCCCGCCCGCATCTCCTAGGCGGGCCGGGCCCCAGCCGCCTCCCTCAGGCGGGCCAGCCCCGCCCGCATCTCCTAGGCGGGCCGGGCCCCAGCCGCCTCCCTCAGGCGGGCCAGCCCCCGCCCGCATCCCCTAGGCGGGCCGGGCCCCAGCCGCCTCCCTCAGGCGGGCCAGCCCCCGCCCGCATCGCCTAGGCGGGCCGGGCCCCAGCCGCCTCCCTCAGGCGGGCCAGCCCCCGCCCGCATCCCCTAGGCGGGCCGGGCCCCAGCCGCCTCCCTCAGGCGGGCCAGCCCCCGCCCGCATCTCCTAGGCGGGCCGGGCCCCAGCCGCCTCTCTCAGGCAGATCGGCTGCAGTCCATCTCCCTCCAGATGACAGGGGGTGACTCGACAAGAGGTGCGCATAACCAGCCAGAACAGCGGGGTTTGGCTGTTGGCAGGCCAACCCAAGGGGCTTTTAGTAAATTCAGGCCACCGGGGGCAGGTTATTGGCAGACCATCCAAGGTAATCTATAAATAGGACCCAAGGGGTACCTCAGAAGGCACGCTTACTAGTTCACAAGTCTTATAGCGCTTTCTGAGGTACCTTAGCCCGGCCACTGGTTAAGGAGGGGAAGCGCTCTAAGATCTTCCGGGTGTGTGGTGGGACCTCCGAGCCGGGCCCTTGGTCCTGTTCTCTGTCTCTCTCTCTCTTTTGTTGTTTCTCTTGCAGGAGCGAAGTAGGTGCGAGACCACCCCCTTCCCCAAGGGTCGAACTCCACAGAGGCCGGTTTCCGGTTTCAACATTTTGGTGCGGTGAGCGTGGAGCGTGGTCAGCAAGGAAAACCTTCAGCAAGTTCGATGACGGGAGAGGAAGGACAAGGATCAGGCAGGGGCAGCTCGCCACTCCCTCCCCCACCCCCAGCGACGAGCATGCCGGCGGAGCTTAGGGAGGAGATCCTCGGGCTCGTCAGGACCGCCCTCGGCATGCGAGCCGAGAGTGCGACACCGGCAGTCCCGGTGGTCGCCGCTCCCGCACTCGGCGATGACGCGCCGCTCAGGCGCCCAGGGAAGGAGCCCGCCGAGAGAGGCGAACGCGAGTTCCAGGGGCGAGTTTTGTTCCCCGGCTCGGCCGCCGAGTACCACTTCGGCGAGACTGGAGGAAGGGAATTCCCGTCTCGCCCGGCTGAGGGAGGGAGCCCCTTCAGCGAGTTTGTTTCTTCAGCCCCAGTTCCCGAGGGGTTTCGCGAGCCAGAGATGACCTACTACGCCGGGAAAGGAGACCCGATCCACCATATCCAATGGTTCGAGGATATGGTCTCTATTCGACAGATGTCAGACGGCTTCAAGTGCCGGCTCTTCGCCATCACCCTCCGTGAGAAGGCGAGAGAATGGTTCCACCAGCTCCCGACCGGGTCCATCTACTGCTTCGAGGACCTGCGTCGGGGGTTCATGTTGAGGTTTACCACTTCCAAGAAGAGGAAGAAGGAGGTGGAGTCCTTGTTCCGCGTCAAGCAGAGGGTAGGAGAGACCCTGGGGAGCTACCTGGACAGATTCCAAGAGGAATTGTCTCAAGTGCAGGAGATGCCAGGGCACACTATGATGGTGGCCTTCACCCTGGGTCTCCAATCCGGGTTCTTCGCGATGGAACTCAAGAGGTCCCCCCCAGTATCTTTTGAGGCGCTCCTAGAGAGGGCGGCTAGGGAGGCCGACATGGAGGCGGCACACCCGGAGTTTGCCCGAAGGTTGGCCAGGTGGGCCGTGGAGGAAGAGAGGCCAAGGGGTGGCCGAGGGCAGGAGGAGAGAAGGGTTGAACCCCGGCAGAGGGAACAGCCGCCGCCGCCGCAGCATCAGCAGCAACCCAGGCAGGGGAGGCAGGAGCCGAACTTTTGGCTGGGCTGGAGGCCCGAGTGGCAGGAACCCGGGGCAAGGAGAGGGTTCCGCGGAGGGGACTACCGTCAAGGAGGACAGGGTCAGTTCTACCCTCCAGGCGGGATGCAGGGCCAGAGGCCGGCTCTTCCCGACCAGGAGCAGGCTATGGCCATAGCGCTGGGGGAAAGGAGGAGAGCAGCACGGAGAAGAAGAAGGGATGTGAGGGTGGAGTTGCCTTACTGCGACTTCCATCGGGAGGAGGGGCACGCCACAGCCACGTGCCCCGAGTTCCTCGAGATGAGGGACCGTCGGGAGCAGCAGCAGCAACAACGCCCGGAAGTGCGGATCGAGGAGATTCGGCCTCGGGCAGAGGAAGGCCGGTGCGAAGACCGGGTGGATGTGGGCTCCCGAGGAAGGATCGGAGCGATCCACGGGGGGGCTGGGATCGAGGCCTCCCGCAAGTCGAGCCTCCATACCATGTACCGCAGGAGCGTTGGCTCCACGTCCCAGTCCCCGCCCCCGGACGAGAAAATCACCTTTTCCAGGGAGGACATGCCGGGTCACGAGGACCCCTTCTGCGATGCGCTGGTCATCCAGACAGCTATCGAGGACTTCACCGTCCCCCGAATCCTCGTTGACAACGGGAGCTCGGTCAACGTCATCTTCAAGAAGGCGTTCGACGCAATGAAGGTGGAGGCCCGAAGGGTGCTGGCCTCGGACGGACCCCTGTTCGGCTTCTCAGGGGAGAGGAAGGAGGTTGAGGGAGGAGTGGGACTCCATGTCGTTCTGGGGGGGCAGTCCCGCAATTGCAAGTTCGTCATCGTGGACGCCCCCAGCGGCTACAGCGCCATCTTCGGGAGGCCTCTCATCAGCGCCTTCCGCTGCGTCCCCTCATCCTTCCACCAATGCCTAAAATTTAACGTCGAGGGGGTCCAGGTTCGGGTCCGCGGAGACCCCAAGGAGGCAAGGGAGTGCTATGTCACGGCGGTGAACTCCATCTCTTGGCTGGAGGGAGCCGAGGAGATGGGGCGGAGGCTGAGGGAGGAGCCGGAAGCGGGCGGGGATGAGATGGAGGTGGAGGAGAGTCGCGCCCAGGAGAAGGTCGCTGAGGAGAGCCAGGAGCCGGCTGAGGCGATGGCCGTTGCAGAGGCTGAGGGGGAGGTCCTCGCCTTCGACGAGGGGGAGACTGAGGAGTGGGAGGCACAGTCCCGCCTTGAGGCGGCAGAGGAGGTGGTGGAGATGGAGGTTCTCACCCCCGGAGGCAGGGTGGAGAGGATCCGCATCAGCGGAGGATTGACCCCGGAGGCTCAAGGCCGGATGCTGGAGTGCGTCCAGAAGAACGTGGACATCTTCGCATGGAGTGCCGCAGAGATGCCCGGGATCGACTCCAACATCGCCTGCCACCGCCTCAACCTGGACCCAGAGGCTCCCCCCATCCGACAAAAGAAGAGGCCCGTTGCGGACAAGCTCGCCGAGCCCATCAGGGAGGAAGTAGCAAAGCTCCTCAAGGCCGGCTTTGTATCCGAAATCCAATATCCCGGCTGGGTCTCCAATGTTGTAATGGTTAAAAAAGGAGACGGCCGGTGGAGGATGTGTATCGATTTTTCCCTTCTTAATAAATCATGTCCTAAAGATTGTTACCCCTTGCCTCGGATCGACGCGCTGGTTGACTCAGCCGTCGGTTTCCCTCTGATGAGTTTTCTAGATGCCTTTTCAGGTTATCACCAAATCAGGATGCACCCTCCGGACGTCAAAGACGTCTCATTCATCACAGGGGATGGGTGCTATAGTTATAAAATGATGCCCTTCGGGCTGAAAAATGCAGGGGCGACCTACCAGAGAATGATGGACAGGGTCTTTCAAGGGCAAAAGGGAAGGAACCTGGAGGTTTATGTAGACGATCTCATGGTCAAGAGTCCGGACCTCGACTCCCATCTCCGGGACCTGGAGGAGACCTTTGCCACTCTCCGCGGGTGCAAAATGAGGCTGAACCCCCTCAAATGCACCTTCGGGTCAAGCAGAGGAAAATTCCTGGGGCATCTCCTCACCCCTGCCGGCGTAGAGCCCAACCCCGACAAGGTGAGGGCAATCCTGGAGTTGGAGTCCCCGCGGAATGCGAAGGAAGTGCAGCGATTGACTGGGAGGCTGGCGGGACTGAGCAGCTTCCTCTCACGGGCCGGGGAGAAATGCTCTCCGTTCTTTAAAAGCCTGAGAGGAGGCCAAAAATTCGAGTGGACCTCGGAGTGCGAGGAGGCATTCCAGGCCCTAAAGAAGTAGTTGACTCAGGCCCCCCTACTGCAAGGACCGAAGGAGGGGGAGGACTTATTCCTGTACTTAGGGGCTGGGACCGAGGCCCTGAGCTCTGTTTTAGTTCGGGAAGAGGGGAAGAGACAACTCCCAGTTTACTATGTAAGTCGGGTCTTGAGGAAGGCCGAGCTCCGGTACCCCATCCTAGAGAAGCTGGCTTTCGCCCTCATCATCTCGGCCCGGAGGCTCCGGCCCTATTTCCAGGCACACTCGATCCGAGTGGTGACTGACCACCCTCTCCGCAACATCTTCGAGGGGGTGGAGCATTCTGGCAGGCTGGCCAAGTGGTCGGTGGAGCTGAGCGAGTTCGACATCTCCTTCGTACCTCGCCTCTCGATCAAGGCCCAAGCCATGGCCGATTTCCTAGCTGACTATGTGGTCGAGGTGGCGGAGGAAGAACTCGCTCGCCCGGTTCCCTGGAAGGTCATGGTGGATGGCGCGTCAGGGAGGCACTCTCTAGGGGCTGGGGTCATCTTGGAAAGCCCCCAGGGGGTGAGGATCGAGCAAACGGTGGTGGTGCATTTCCCCATCACCAACAATCAGGCCGAGTATGAGGCCGTGATTGCGGGTCTACGCCTGGCCAGGGAGCTGGGGGTGCACGATGTGGAGGTCCTCACTGACTCCCTGGTGGTGGCCTCCCAGATCAACGGGGAATTCGAGGCAAGGGATCCCACCCTGCAGCGTTACTTGGCGAAGGTAAAGGGAGTCGTCGGCACCTTTCAGACTTTCTCCATCCGGCACGTGCCTCGGGAGGATAACGAGCAGGTGGACCAGCTGGCAAAGCATGGACCCCGGGCGGGGGGAACCATCACAGACCTCTTTCGCCCATCCATCGAGGAGGGGGAGCTGATGGAGGTGGAACAACACCCCTCCTGGATGGACCCATTCGTCACTTTCCTGACCACCGGGAGTACCCCACGGGAATGGACGGAAAGAAACTCAAGTACAAGTCGGCATACTACCTCATGCGAGATGGCCAGTTATATCGGAAAACTCTCTCAGGGATGCTGGCGCGTTGTGTGGGCGAGAGGGAGGTCCCGAAGATTCTAGAAGAGGTCCACTCCGGAGAGTGTGGGAGTCACTCTGGAAGTCGAACCTTAGAAGGCCGGATCGTCCGGCAGGGATACTTTTGGCCGACCCTGGGTCTCGACGCGGCAAAATTCACAAAGGAGTGCCACAAGTGCCAGCTATTTGCTCCCCTCCAACTGCAACCGGCCCAGCGCCTCAGGAGTATCACAGCTCCCTGGCCATTCGCCATCTGGGGAATGGACTTGGTCGGGCCCTTCCCCCAAGCCAGCGGCCAGAGGAGATCATCTGTCGTCAGAAACTTTGTATGGGGGGAGATCATCTGTCGTCATGGGTTGCCCCAGGCCATCGTCACAGACAATGGCCCTCAATTCGCCAGTGCCGAGTTCACCAGCTTCTGCGAGCAGCTCGGGATCGACCTCAGGTTTGCCTCAGTTCACCACCCACGAAGCAATGGGCAGGTAGAAGCGGCAAACAAGATTATCGTAAACCTCCTCAAGAAGAAGGTGGAGAACTTGAGAGGAAGTTGGGTGGAGCAACTCCCCTCGGTCCTCTGGGCCCTCCGAACCACACCCAACACAGCGACAGGGGAGACGCCTTTCAAACTCTCCCACGGGTGTGAGGCAGTACTTCCGGTGGAGTTTGAAGTCCGGACACCCCGGGTGGTCGGGGCCGGAGAGCACGAAGAGGAATGGAGAGCCAATAATGAAGAGGAGCTGCGACTCTCTCTCGACATGGTCGAGGAACTGCGGGACCTTGCAGCCGTGAGGCAGGAGGAGATAAAGAGAAGAATGGCCAAGTATTTTGACAAGCACGTCAGAGTCAAGCAGTTTGCTGAGGGAGACTTGGTCTTAAGGAAGGTGGACGCGGCGGGAAGGTCAGCCGCAGTGGGAAAGCTCCATCCCAATTGGGAGGGACCATTCATTGTGCAGGAGGCATTGAAGTCGGGAGGGTACCGCCTCCGAAATGTGGAGGGCGAGACCCTAAGTCTCACTTGGAGCGGGGACGACTTGAAGCGCTTTTTTCCTTGAAATTATGTAAACCATGCTCAATCTCTAATGGAATTTCTTGCGGTAGACTTGTCTTTCCCCCCGATGAGAGATGAATGTCATTGCCTCAGACCCCGAGCAGATCCCGCTGCCAGGCTCTCACCAAGCTGGCAGGGCTGGATGTCACTCGGAGGAGTCTGCCTCAGACCCCGAGCAGATCCCGCTGTCAGGCTCTCACCAAGCTGGCAGGGCGGGATGTCACTCGGAGGAGTCTGCCTCAGACCCCGAGCAGATCCCGCTGCCAGGCTCTCACCAAGCTGGCAGGGCTGGATGTCACTCGGAGGAGTCTGCCTCAGACCCCGAGCAGATCCCGCTGTCAGGCTCTCACCAAGCTGGCAGGGCTGGATGTCACTCGGAGGAGTCTGCCTCAGACCCCGAGCAGATCCCGCTGTCAGGCTCTCACCAAGCTGGCAGGGCTGGATGTCACTCGGAGGAGTCTGCCTCAGACCCCGAGCAGATCCCGCTGCCAGGCTCTCACCAAGCTGGCAGGGCTGGATGTCACTCGGAGGAGTCTGCCTCAGACCCCGAGCAGATCCCGCTGTCAGGCTCTCACCAAGCTGGCAGGGCTGGATGTCACTCGGAGGAGTCTGCCTCAGACCCCGAGCAGATCCCGCTATCAGGCTCTCACCAAGCTGGCAGGGCTGGATGTCACTCGGAGGAGTCTGCCTCAGACCCCGAGCAGATCCCGCTGCCAGGCTCACCAAGCTGGCAGGGCTGGATGTCACTCGGAGGAGTCTGCCTCAGACCCCGAGCAGATCCCGCTGCCAGGCTCTCTCCAAGCTGGCAGGGCTGGATGTCACTCGGAGGAGTCTGCCCCAGACCCCGAGCAGATCCCGCTGCCAGGCTCTCTCCAAGCTGGCAGGGCTGGATGTCACTCGGAGGAGGCCCCGAGCAGATCCCGCTGCCAGGCTCTCTCCGAGCTGACAGGGCGGGATGTCATTCGGAGTCGGTAATCCCCCGCCAAGCAACCGGGGAAGGGACGCGAGCCAAGAGGGCGAGTCTGCGAGCCAAGAAGGGGCGTCGGCGAGCCAAGAAGAGGAGTCGGCGAGCCAAGAAGGCCGGGCCCGGCGCATAGAGGAGCGAGCCCTAAGCACGGCGCGCGAGTGGAGAGTTTTGGACTCACGTCGCCGGAGATCAGGTGAGCGGGCCGGTCTGGATGACCCTAGGAGGCCGCAGCGCCGGCCCCAACCTTCGGTTCGGCGGGTTCCCGGGGTGGATGGGAAGCAAAAGGTCGGACGCGCCAAGACCCTCCCCGGGAAGCCGGCCCGCGCGAAGTCGTTACGCGCGGAAGCCGGGCCCAGTCCGCACCTAGATACGGTCAAAATAACAAGCCCGGGCGGAAGGCGCGACTCGCCACTCGCGTCGCGCCAGCGTTAGTGTCCCGCGAACCTAGATCTATGTCCCGAACCACAAACGGGCGGGTGGCCTCACTCGCTCGCTCGCAGCAACGAAAATCAGAGTTAATCAACAAGCGGTGCACAGTAACGACCGCGAGGCGGGAAGTAATTGGCAATTGAGAAGTGAATGCAGTAAATATATTAACTTTTACAAAATTACAACTGTGGCCCGCGGCGCGACCACACAAAAAATAAACAAAATACATGTCCCAAGAAGGGGGGAAGAGATAAAAGCCACAAGGCGGCGGGCCCTTCAGATGCGGTGGAACCCGCCTGGCTTGGGTACTGGAAGGAACAGCTCCGGCACCACTTCGGTCACCCGCAAGCCGGAGCACTCGTCCTTGAGGAGCTTGGCCCGCTGCAACGTCTTGAAGAGGTACGTCACCGCGTCGGCCCCGTTCTCTTGCATCAGAACCGCCAGGTCATACTCGCTGTGGTGAACGAGTTGACAGCCGCTCGAGGAGGCCGGCGGGACGGCAGCAGCAGCCTCGAGCTCACCCACCCGCGCCCGCAGGGTCTGGTTCTCCAGCTGGAGGGTGGCGATCTCGGTGCCAAGTCGGCTGGCGGTCACCGCATCCTGCAAAAGAAATTTATTAGGACGAGTCGCAAGATAAAGGCGGGTGCGAGTGAGACGGCTTACCGCGCCACCTTGGTACTGCGCGAGGGCGGCGTCAGCCGCTTCGAGCCGCCTCCGCAGGTCATCCGCCTCCTCCTGGGCGAGCTTGCGGGCCGCCTCCTTCTCATCGATCAACTTGTGAAGCGAGGGGGCATCTCTGTCCAGCCGGAGGCACCGCCGGCCGACCATGTGGGCCAGGGCGAGGCTTTGAAATTGCGCCCGCGCGCTCTCGTAGATAAGCACCCGCGTGGCCTCCTCGCCGTAGGTAGAGGCGTCCTCCCGCCCGTACAGGCCGAAGGAGAGATTGAAGGCGTCCCTGGAGGCGGTGTCCTGCTCCGACCAGCTAGGCAGCAGCGAGGATACCGAGATGCGGTTGCCCTCCTTGTCCCACTGAAGTAACGGGGCACCGGTTCGGTCCGTGGGCCCTTCGCCGTAGCCGAAGTTGGGATGCCCTCGAGGAACCGGCTTCTCGGCGGGCCGAGTCGCCGCGAGCGGCCGCGACGACCCAGCCGCCCCGCCGGCGGGATCAGCGGTCGAGGGAACCGCAGGGGCAGGGGCAGAAGATGGTTGATCCGCGGGGGCCTTGCCCTTGTCGCCGACCGAAGGAGCCTGACCGCCCGTTTTATTCGGCTTCTTTGGAGGGCCCTGAGACAGCTCGCCCCCGGACCGCTTCTGGCCAACGGGAGCCGAGAGCTCGCGGTGAGCTAGGGCTGCCGCTTCCGCACGGCCAAGCTCGCCCAAAGCGGACCGCGCGCTCTCGTAAGGCGGGTGGAGGGGAACGTCGCGCTCGCCTGCAGGAACAGGAGTTAGAAAAGCCAAGGTACGATCAAAGCAAAGGCGAGCGAGCCGCTTACCTTCCCCAGGCGGGACGGGGACGAGGTCGTCCAGATTCCGGCGGAGGAAGGCGACCTCGAAGTTCTTCCCGGCGAAGAACTCATATAGCCTCGCCTCATGGCCCCCCAGGCTAGGGGGCCGATAGCTCGCCTCGCCGAGTTGCACTGGCGAGAACGGAATGTTGCCGAAGTCGCCCTTGACGAAGACGAACTTCTTGAGCCAGTTGTGGCTCTTGTTGACCGTCTCCCGCACCTTGGCGTGCATGCTCGCGAAGCACGCGGTCCCGTCCTTATTCGCGCGGAAAGAGAACAGCTTGCGGAAGACCGCAAGGCTGAACTCGATCCTCTCCTCGCGCAGGTAGCAGGCGAACCCGACTATGACAGCGATGGAGTTCGGGGTCAGCTGCCCCGGGACGACCCCGTAATACTTGAAGACCTGGCGGACTTCCGGCCAGAAGGGTAGCCGGAGCCCCGCCTCGAAGTGGGCCGTCGGGAGAGCCAGCTCGTCGCCCGAAAGCTCATTGATCCGTTCATCCTTCCCGGGCCGCCTCGCCACGAAGCCAGGCGGGATGAAGTCGCTAACGGTGTCCAGAAACTCCTTCTCCGAGACCGAGGCGGGAGGGAAGCTGTGGTCTGCAAAGACCCAGGCACACCTGCCCCTCCCGTCCGCTTCGCCACTGCCGCCCGTCATCTCGCGGGATTGATAAGCTAGCTGAGCGAGAGGAAAGAGAGAAGAGAGGGTTCTCGCGAGAAGAAGGGGAAGGGCTCTCGAATACGGTAGGTGAAACCATAAATGAAGGGCCTATTTATAGGGCCGGAAAAAGGGCGGGAAAAATCGGAAAAGGCGGGAAGCGAACTTACAGCGGGGCCAACCCCGACGCTTCGATTCCCGAGCCCCGCGCGGGCCCGCATCGAGTCGCCGGCCGGCCGCAAGAGTCTCCCCACCAGCCGCGAGCCATTCCTCTCTCGCGCAGAGCGGAGGCTGAGAGGGAGGCCCAGTCGAGGGGGAACGAACGAACACCTTGCCTCTCCTAGGCGGGCCGGCCTCGCTCGCCTCTCCTAGGCGGGCCGGCCCTCGCTCGCCTCTCCCAGGCGGGCCGGCCCTCGCCCGCCTCTCCCAGGCGGGCCAACCCTCGCTCGCCTCTCCTAGGCGGGCCAGCCCTCGCTCGCCTCTCCTTAGGCGGGCCAGCCCTCGCCTCTCTTTAGGCGGGCCAGCCCTCGGCTCTCTTTAGGCGGGCCAGCCCCGCCCGCTCCTGCTAGGTGGGCGCTCCAAGGTAGAAGCTAAGAGTTCAGCAAAATATATAACAAATAATAAATGATAATCATAGCAGCATGCGCCCATAAACGGGCGAGAAGGTCCCTGAATTATTACAAGCCATTGTTTTTTAGATGATATTCGCCCCGATAATCTAGGATGGCTCGCCTCGAGACGATTCAGACCCCGCGAGCAACTGCGGGCACGGGCAGGCGAGGCAGGTGGCTTAGTACTCGACCCATTTCCACCTACCCCGCCTCTGCGAGCCGGTTCGAGGCGGCACGCGAGAGTCATGATACTCTCGAACCGCCGCCAGCTCCCGCTTGGTCTGATCGGCCTGTCTCGAAATGTTCGTCAGCCGCTCCTCTGCTCGCGTAATATGCGCGCCCGGAGATGTCGGCTCATCCTCCTCAGCCGAGCCCCTTGCCCCTTCCAAAGCAGCGAGTCGCTCCTCCGCCCTGACTCTGTCTCTCTCCATCCCCACGAAGGCCTCTTTGAGCAGCATCGTGTGTTTCTGAAACATTCGTGCCACCTGCGCCTTCATCTTCTCGCTATCGTGCGGGTCGCCCAAGAAGTCTGCGATGTCTTCCGGCTCCACGGGAGGCGAGTACCCCTCGCTCATCTCGACATCGGAAGAAGCGGCGCGATGCCCTGCGGAAGCGAGGTCAGAAGCAGACAAGCGGCGAATGGGTTAATTTCAGGGGGGTTACCTGGCGTCGGTACGTCTCCCGCGTCGGGAGCAGACCGAGAGGAACCCGACCGACCTTGGAATGATTTCCCTCCCGGGGCGACGAGCGGCTTCCCCAGACCCTGGACTCTCAGCGGGGGAGGAGTCGCAGGAAGGCTGCGCGCTGGGGAGAATGGGCTGACGCCCAGGCCGATTATCTCCATGGAGAGATCCGCAAGGTTCCCGGAGCCCCCCTCCAATGCATCTTCATGGGGCGTCTCCTGCGAAGGAAAAAGTCAGTGGAAAGCATAGGTCACAGGGCGAAATCACGCACCCAGATTCAACCTCGGAGCCGCCGGAACCCAGATCATCACTCGGCGTGGAACGGCGGACAACCTTTCCCTTTGCCGGCTTAAACTGCGGGCCGGCGGATATGGGCGCCAACCACGGGGCGGCCGCGAGGGCCTCCTCCCGACCCTCCTCCCTCGCGGCAGCCAACCGGGCACGTATCTCCTCAGACGCAGGCATCTCCTGGCCTCAAACCACGCAGGAAGCAAGAGGAGAGGGCCAGTTATCGAAGGCCCGGTGGCTTATTTATAGCTGAAAGGCGGGTCCCACCAAAAGATTCCCTCCAGCTCAGCAAGGACGTCGCCGGACACGAGGGTTGGACGTTTCTTTCCGAGCTTCTGCGAAGCACGCAAAGATCGGGGATTGTGTACAACCCCGTGTCCGCCGAAGGGGCCAAACAAGCAGGCGGGCCAGCCCCGCCCGCATCTCCTAGGCGGGCCGGGCCCCAGCCGCCTCCCTCAGGCGGGCCAGCCCCGCCCGCATCTCCTAGGCGGGCCGGGCCCCAGCCGCCTCCCTCAGGCGGGCCAGCCCCCGCCCGCATCCCCTAGGCGGGCCGGGCCCCAGCCGCCTCCCTCAGGCGGGCCAGCCCCCGCCCGCATCGCCTAGGCGGGCCGGGCCCCAGCCGCCTCCCTCAGGCGGGCCAGCCCCCGCCCACATCCCCTAGGCGGGCCGGGCCCCAGCCGCCTCCCTCAGGCGGGCCAGCCCCCGCCCGCATCTCCTAGGCGGGCCGGGCCCCAGCCGCCTCTCTCAGGCAGATCGGCTGCAGTCCATCTCCCTCCAGATGACAGGGGGTGACTCGACAAGAGGTGCGCATAACCAGCCAGAACAGCGGGGTTTGGCTGTTGGCAGGCCAACCCAAGGGGCTTTTTAGTAAATTCAGGCCACCGGGGGCAGGTTATTGGCAGACCATCCAAGGTAATCTATAAATAGGACCCAAGGGGTACCTCAGAAGGCACGCTTACTAGTTCACAAGTCTTATAGCGCTTTCTGAGGTACCTTAGCCCGGCCACTGGTTAAGGAGGGGAAGCGCTCTAAGATCTTCCGGGTGTGTGGTGGGACCTCCGAGCCGGGCCCTTGGTCCTGTTCTCTGTCTCTCTCTCTCTTTTGTTGTTTCTCTTGCAGGAGCGAAGTAGGTGCGAGACCACCCCCTTCCCCAAGGGTCGAACTCCACAGAGGCCGGTTTCCGGTTTCAACAGACGCCACATCTTAAGTGCAAAAATCATAGCCGCCAACTCAAAGTCATGGACTGGATAGTTTCGCACATGCACTTTTAGCTGGCGAGAGCCTTAAGCAATCACATGCCCATATTGCAAAAGAACGCAGCCTAATCCACTCCCTGAAGTATCACTATAAATCTCATAGCCGTTCGTACCACAAGGCAAACTCAAGATAGGCATCGTGGTCAAGTGACTCTTTAACTCCTCCAAAGCCCATGCGCACTCAGGCATCCAAATGAACTTCTAATCTTTCCTTGTTAGTGTGGTGAGATGTAAGGCTATCCGCTAAAAGTTCTCCATGAATCTCCTGTAGTAGCTAGCATTTCCAAGGAAGCTCCAGACTTCCACTACAGTAGTTAACACAGGACACTCTCGTATCACAACGATCTTCGATGGATCTACAGTAATACCCTCTCCACTAACCACATGGCCAAGAAAAGTCACCGACGACAGCCAAAACTCAAACTTTGAGAACTTGGCATAGAGTTTATTCCTCCTCAGGGTGTGCAAACCATCCTCAAGTGATTTGCATGATCTTCTTCTGATTGGGAGTACACCAATATGTCATTAATAAATACGATCACAAATCGATCTAAGTACTCCCAAAAAGTCTGATGCATCAAGTATATAAATACCGATGGCGCATTTGTTAGCCCAAACGGCATTACAGTGAACTCATGGTGACCATAGCGTGTATCGAAAGCTGTTTTGGGAATGTCACATTCCCTAATCCACAACTGGTAATAGCTAGACTTTAAATCTAGCTTCGAATAGACATTCAATCCCACCAGTTGATCAAACAATTCTTCAATCCATGGAATTGGATACTTGTTTTTCTCCATTAGCTTGTTCAATTCTCGATAATCATTGTGTGGACGCAAGCTTCCATCCTTCTTCACAAAGAGGACTGGTGCACTCCAAGGTGACATACTTGGACGTATATGGACTTGCTCTAGCAATTCTTGTAATTGAACTTTCAATTCCGCCATCTCCTTTGACATTACTCGGTACTATGACCGGGCCATATGTTTCGCACCTGGCAATAACTCAATAGCAAAGTCAATCTCTCGCTGGGGCGGAATCCCAGGGAGATATTTAGGAAACACATCTGCATAATCCGACAAAATAGGAACATCACTCAAGCTAGGCTTCTGCTCTACAACCTCTAATAACGTGAAAAACAATTCCACGCCCTTTCGAACCGCTTTGACTACCTGGAGAGTAGACATCAATATCTTGCTCGATCCTCGCATACCAGTGAACATAGTCTCGTGTTGGGTTTTTTATCCCAGCGTGACTTACTTAGAGTTGCAATTTATATAGGCATGTTACTCCGAGACCCAGTCCATGCCAAAGATTACGTAAAACTCAGATATTGGTAGCACCGATGCTTTCAAACAAAAATCTTGACTTCCTATTTGCACCTCAACACAGCAAGATCTATTTGCATGCATCAAGTATCTGTTATGTAACATCACCTTTAATCTATCTATCGACATAAGATTAGGCACTTTGATACATAATACAAAGTCCTCAAATAGAAATGAATAAGAAGTACTTGTATGGAATAGTGCTCTCGCCGGATAGTCCTGAATAAGGACAAAGCCTATATTGATGGATTTATACGCAAGCAATTCACAAGATATAAAATATATAAAGAATGAAAACTATATACTACTCGTACCTGTGATAACATCAGCCTGTTTAATGGCCTCTTGTTGGCCAAGATTGTAAACCCTCAGCTGAGCTAGAGCATTTTGGGATGCAGTAGACTCAACCACCTTTCCCTTCTCATCAGAAGACGCTCCTGCCTTCTTATCCTTCCTTAGAAGGCCACTGGTACACTCACGGGCGAAACTCCCCAGCTTACGACAAGTATAACATGTACGAGTGCTTTGTTCAGACATTGCTCCAGAAGCAACAGTAGATGGAGTATTTCCAGAAGACTTGGACATCTTAATCCAATTTGGAAAATGCGATTTTGAAGAAGTCGACACTTTGAACTCAGGCTATTTCACAGCCAAGTCCCTCTTGCCTTGCACCCTCTTCATGTCCTTCTCCAACGGACGAGTTGTATTATCCAATACTTGAAAACCATAATTCATTGGACCCGAGAGAAGAAACCTCAACTCATCCCGCAGTTCCTCGTAAAATCGATTGGTCTTACGATCCTCGTTAGAGAAAGTGGATCCCGTAAATCATCCCAACCTGGTCAACTCATGCAAGTAGTTATCTACACTACTCTCACCCTGAGTCATGCACTGGAAATCATTCTCCATGGCAATCCTATATGCCGAAGGCAAATTCCTTGCCAAAAATAATCTCGAAAAATCATCCATCTAGATACCAGATAGTTGTCTGCCTGCAAAGTAGTGTAACTCCAACTCATCACCCCAAAGCCGAGCCTCTCCATCCAAAAGGAAAGTGGCCAAGGTTATCTTCTTCCCCTTCTCTATCTCAATCGCCATCAATACTCTCTTGACACGTGAAAGCCAGTCCTCCGCATGCGTTGGGGATCCAGCACCCGTGAACGTAGGAGGACTAAAACTCATTAAATGCTTCAGCTACCTTTCAGTTTCTCACCTTTAACCCAAGGCCTCAATAAGCATTTTCCTAATAGCTATAGGCTCATCCACACCAACTAGTTTGGGACCATAGCAGGACATACCTGTCTAGTCGTCTGTGCATTTATCATAGCAAACACTGCCTCAGCAACTAAGCATCTTGTTTTTGTAGAAGGGGGAGGTGTGGGCACATCAGCTTGTGACGCAGTCTCCACAAAACGTTGGGGTTAAGACTGCCCTGCACCACTTTTAGTCACCTATAAGTATAAAATACACAATTCAACAACTACACAAAGGGCAAATAACGACCAATAGGAATGCCCAGGTTCCTCAAATATGTGTATTTTCATTCCTAAGTGGACATTCTTGAGTTCACTTTTGTTATAAGGATAAGCACATACACGCGCTCACTACCCCTTAAAAGAATTTGACCATGAATTCTTAGAAGGAATACCAAGACAAGAAGATGATACCAAATTGTAACACCCCCGTCCGTCAACATAGAATATTACAGAAGGTCTGACCAGGTTTCCATGTCATATTCCATGGAAAGTCAGCGGAGTTACATTTGAATATCAAAACTACCAAACCAATCCTAACTCAGAGCATTCTAGTGGAAGCTTCATGGGTTATTAGAACTCAAGTAACACGAATATCCACTATTACACCACATAGGAATGTTATAAAAAATACACCAAAAAGTGCAGCCTTAAGGCCTTACAGTTGTTCTTTACAAGAGTAATTTACAAACATCGACATGTTGGCCGACAACACATGAAAAACTATAACAAGTTCTTCGGTTGGTCTTCAAGGGATGGCATAGCATAAAAGGGCTGCAACCCGCTATCTCCCGCTTAGCTCTCCAACACCTACATAGGAAAATTCCACCATAAAGGTGGCAAACAAGGCAACACTGACCGATTTATAATGACCCTACCCCATTCCCGGGGCAGGGGTATTCCTTCCCTGTAGGCATAGCATTCATATATAGATATATCACATCAAGGTACAACTAAAACACTATTCAATATATTACAAACATTTGCATCAAAAGCCAAACATTTTGTGCACTCAGGGCACATTATCTGTGTAATGGTATTCCCAGCCCAACCACCATCCAAAAGTCTCGGACTTAACAGTCAACATTCAGCATTAATAGCCTAGTACATAATCGCTTTATAACCACGACTCTCCCCCTTTGCCAACAAAAATTGCCATGTACTTTACGTCTATTTAATCGAACCATATAGAGCAGGTACAGTTCAGCTCCTTCCTATTTGAGCCGACGGTTCACGAATTCTTATATTGATAATATCAATTCCCATGTTGTATTTGACCTCCACTTGCGTTTGGTATAGTGTGTAGGTTTATAGGTTCAAGCGAAGCGAGAAACTCTCCTCTTCACCTACCACCTGGAGGTAGCCTGAATTAAATTCACACGGAGCATGGGTTGCTATCGCGTCGCACCAGCTCTATCGCCTATGCTATTTTACTCAATGCTTGTCAAAACAAAGGCATCAAGACAGAGCTACTGCCGAGCGATAGCTTGATATCGTGCAACGCTATCTCAATAAATTATCGTTGAGTATGTCGAGACGACTGGGATAGTGCCAGGCGTTAGCTTACTACCGCATTATGCTAGCATGAAAAATCGGAAAATATTCTTTTTGAATATTTCTCCAAATATGCAGGACACCTATCAGCATCTAGCGCGTCGACCTACCGTTAGGCGCTAGCTCTACAGCCGGCGGTAGACTATTTTAAAAAAATGTATAAAAGGCTTTGTTTTTCATTCCAAAGATAAGGAGACACCTATTCTCAAGCCTAGGGTTCGTGTGCCGCCTCTTGAGAACTGAAACACCATCTCTGTCGAACGAAAAGAAAACCGCCTCCCTCCCATTCGTGCACGAAGAACTTCGGCGAGCCAAGGACAACAATGACTACAAGGAGTTGATCGGTTGCATCCACACGAAGATCTCAAGCACAGATCATGGATCGCTCAATGGAGAAATCATCTTGAGGGAGATTCAAACTTTAACCTTTTATACTTGTTGTACTTTTTCTCTTTTCTGTATTCTTGTGGTAAGGGAAATCGACCAGTAAAGGTTGTCGGAATCAGGGGAGGATTCAGGGAGAAATTGTCCCGGGGAAGGGACGTCTAGATCGGGGGATCTAGCGAGGCTCTAAGACACTTCCTTGCATGAAGGTGAAGAGCCGTCTTGAAGATCTTTCTTGGAAGAAAAGGGAGAGAGCCAACCGGTCCGGATAGTGGGTCGGTATAGAAAACCAAAAGAGTTTATTCCTTCACCGCCTTCGATCTACGGCATCACGGAGATCAAACTTTTGTGATTGTAAAACACCTTTTGATCTTGATTGAATAAAGTTATTTATGTATCTATTTCTGCGTATATCATTCTGGTTGCTCTCCGGTGGATCTCCGAAGGGGGTATATTTCTCTTAGGAGAAATTTGCCCAAGAAAACGAGGTTTGTGACCTACCGCCGAGCGCTAGCTAGTTATTGCCCCGTGGTAGCTTCTAGAACTAATTTTTCTTGCCAAAATATTTTTAATTTTTTAATTAATGCGTCAAACCTTATTTAACCCCCCCCCCCCTAAGGTTGTCCACACAATCCAACAAGTGGTATTAGAGGCAGGTTACTTAAAAAAAGGCTTAAAATCCCAAAGTAAGATGACCAATGCGGTTCACGCTTTCCCTGAGGGACAAGGTGTGAGTAGACCTCCATTATTTATGGGTAGTGACTACAATCACTGCAGAACGAGAATGAAAATCTTCTTAATGACTCAAAACATGGACGTGTGGGCCATAATTGAAACAAAGTACACTGCACCCACTATCACTGTAGGTGATAGCGTACTGATCAAACCATGGGATAACTGGGATGACACTGATAAGCTGAGATGTACTAACAATGCAAAAGCCATGAACTCTTTATTCTGCGCATTCAATAAAACTTAATTTAATAGAATCAACACTTTTGAAACTGCGTATGATATATGGCATTTACTTGAGCTTACTCACAAAGGTACCTCGCAGGAGAAAGAGTCGAAGCTTTTCCTACTCGAATCTAAACACGAAAAATTCCGTATCGAGATCGATGAGGAGGTGAACAACATGTATACCCTCTTCACCAAGATTGTCAACTCCTCAAGATCACTTGGGAAGAGCTACTCAAATGGAGATCTGGTTTGGAAGATCCTGCGTTCTTTGCCTCCATATTGCAACCCGAAGGTGACTACTATTGCTGAATCACACGATATCATCGCAGTAGAGATAGAGAGCCTCATTGGAAACTTGAAGAAACATGAGCTCGTATTAAATATACAAGTTGAGGAATATCCCAGGGAGATAAAGATGAAGGGGTTGGCATTGAAGGTTGCGAGGGAGAGGAAGGCGGTTGAAGAATCTGAGGAAAACAATGACGAAAGCCTATATGTTTGAGAGTTCAAGAGGTTCATGAAGAATCCCAAGAGGCAGGGAAAGTTTAAGAAATTCCCTAAGAAAGGTGTTGAAGAAACCAGGAGATGGAACAAATCGTCAAAGGAGACAGAGAGCGATGATGAGAAGTTTATACCCGAGTGATACCACTGTCATAAGCCTGGACACATAAAAAGGGAATGTCTAAGGCTCCATAAGGAGGAAAAGGAGAAACAGAGCCGACACAAGGGAAATAAGAAGGTGTTAAAGGTGCCAACATGGTACAAGGATGGATTTGATGAGTCCAGCTCCTCCGGCTCAAGTAGTGAAGACGAGGCAAATCTGTGTCTTATGTGGAGGAATCAGGATGGGTCTGAAGATGAGTTCAGTGTCAAGAGTGACACTGAGGGAACATCACCCTCTTATAATAACTTCTTGAAATTTATGAACATCTATGTGATAAGTTACATAATATTATACTTGAGAAAAAATCCATTAGAAATGAAAACAAGAAAATTAAAAAGGACTTATAAAATTTAAAGAGTGAATTAATAAAATGCAGCAAAGAGAAAATTGAGTTCCTACAGTGTCCTCATTCGATGGGAACGATCGAAGAGCTAAAAGCAAGTCTCTCCAAGGCATCGTTGAAAATGAACAATCTTAGTAATGAAAGGAATGTCTTGGAGAAAAGACTTCAAATATCTCTTGCTAAAATAGAAGAAGGTAAAAAAATAATTTGCCAATCAGTGCGTAATGTTAGACACTGAAAACACCGCCCTAAAGACGAGGATCCGTGATTTTAACTGTCTTATCCAGAAATATGGAATAGGGAAAAATCTCTGAAAATGTTGTTGGGTGCACAGTGTCATGGATTTGGAAAGTTTGGATTAGGATACGTAAGTCCAATGCTACCACCGAGCGGTAATCACTTTCAATCTAAGCCTAAAACGAACTATAAAAAATCGCAAAATAAGGTCAATAATTCTGAAAGGCTATCCCCATCCTCAAGCACGAGCTCTAAGAACACGTTAAAGCAGCATCCACTGCCTATATCTTGTGTGCAAACTGCCAATGGTTTGGTCACACATTCAGCTCGTGCCTGAGGAATGGTGCCAAGAAAACTATACAAGTCTGGCTATCAAAGTCTTCTACCTATTGTATGGGTGGGACAACTTGGGTAACTAGATCTTTACCCTCATCTTCTTTATAGGTGTGTTGGCAGGCTAAGGATAAGGATAACATGTGGTACTTGGACTCTGGGTGTTCCAAGCACGTGACAAGAGATAAAGATAAGTTTATTAGCCTGAAGAAGAAAAAGGGGGCATGGTGATGTTCGGGGACAATAACAAAGGATATATTCTTGGAATCAGCACTATTGGTAACAAAGCATTTTAAATTTCAAATATATTGTTTGTAGATGGACTAAAGCATAATTTAATCTCAATTAGTAAATTATGTTATAAAGGCCTAAATGTTATATTTGAATCCTCTACAAACACTTGCAAGATTATAGATGCTAAAACTAATAATGTTTTACTAATTGCTCATAGAACTCATAATGTTTACACTATTAGTTTTGAAGATATATCTACCTCTGATTTGAAATGCTTAGTTACCAAGAATGAGGAATTAGATCTTTGGCATAGGAGACTGGGACACTCAGGAAGTAAACTTATTGTCAAACTATCGAAACATAAACTTGCTCGTGGACTCCCAAAATTAAGCGGTCGTTTGAACTCCTAATGCACTCCTTGTCAAAAAGGGAAATTTGTTAAAACCTCATTCAAAAGAAAAAAATGGCATTTCCACGGCTAGACCACTTGAACTCATTCACATGGATCTGTTTGGTCCTCTTAGTACATGTAGTTTAGTAGAAAACGATACACGTTTGTTCTTAAAGATGACTACTCCCGTTATTGCTAGACGATCTTCCTTACAAATTAATCTAACACATTCTCTTAATTCAGTAATCTATGCACTAGACTTCAAAATGATAAATAACTAAAGATAAAATGCATAAGGTCAGATCATGGCGGGAATTTGAGAATGAAAACTTCACGAACTATTATAATAATTTAGGAATTAAGCACGAATTCTTAGCCCAATGCACTCCTCAATAGAATGGGGTAGTAGAAAGAAAGAACCATACACTTCAAGAATTAGCACTCATAATGCTCGCCGAGCTCGTCTTGCCTCGATATTTTTTGGCAGAGCAGTTAGCACAACAAGCTATGTGATGAACAGGGTCATGCTTTGCCCCATTCTTTAGCTAACTCCGTATGAGCTCTACTTCAATAAGAAGCCATCGATATCATATTTTAGAGTCTTTGGTTGCCCGTGCTTTATTATAAGCACTAAGGATCACTTAGGAAAACTTGATGAAAAATCAGACCTTGAAATCCTGTTAAGATACTCTAGTACGAGTCATGCATATAGGGTCTATAACAAAGGAACCTTAGTCGTTAAAGAATCGCCTCGCGTACACTTTAATGAAAATACAAAACCAAAGAACCTAGGGAAAATGAAGAGGAAGTTGATGACAATGTGCAGTTAAAGTATAAGGGTGAGGAGAGAGAAGTGGTAGGTGATGTTCCAACTCACGCAAACGGATATATGTCTCCAAGCACTCTTAATTTCTTAAAGCAATATCCATGAGAACTAGTAATAGGAGATCCTTCACATGGAGTTAGAACTCCGTTGTCCTTACATGAGTCCTTCCCGAACCTATGTTTCATATTTGAAATTGAACCCAAGAACATCTCAGAAGCTTTAAAGGATGAATTGTGGTTCCTGGCTTTGAATAAAGAACTAAATCAGTTCGAGTGAAGTAAGTTTTGGTATTAGTGGAGCGTCTTGATATCCATCCAGTTATAGGTTTGAAATGGGTATACAAAAATAAACATGATAGTGACTCTAGGATAGCTAGAAAAAAATATTTGTTGGTGGCACAAGGTTACTCACAAATACAGGGTGTGTATTTTAATGAATCATTTGCACCGGCTGCACGTCTTGAATCAATTTGTATGTTTTTTGTGTTTGCGAGTTACAAATAATTAAATTATATCAAATGGATGTTAAGAGTGCATTCTTAAATGAATATATTAAGGAAGAGGTGTTTGTCAAGCAAACACTCGGGTTCAAGAACGTTGTCTACCCAAATCACGTATACAAGTTAGTGAAAGCCTTATATGGACTGAAGTAGGCACCCCGTGCTTGGTATGATAGGCTCGCAAATTTTATCCTAGATCATGGCTTTATGATGGGTATTGCGGACACCACACTGTTTGTGAAGCACAAGAATCTCGATCTAATTTTTCTACAAATTTATGTGGATGATATCATTTTTGGGGCTATAAATGAAAAATTATGCAAAGAAATTGTCACTTTAATGCAATCTGAATTTGTAATGAGCTTAGTTGGAGAGTTAACATATTTTTAGGATTTTAGATTTCTCAACGTAATGATGGAATTTTTATAAGTCAATCGAAATATATAAAAGATATGCTTGTGTGATTCGGCTTTGAAAATCTAAAACAAGTCAAAACACCAATGAGTGCTTCTCCAAAATTAAGAAAGGATGAAAGTGGCATTTCGATGGACCAAATTGTATTTAGAGGAATGATCGGAACACTACTCTACTTAAGTGTGTCTAGGTCCGATATTACATTCACGGTGTGTCTTTGTGCTAGGTATCAAGCTGATCCTAAAGAATCTCAAATCAAAGCAGTTAAACATATCTTTAGGTATCTTATAGGCACCCAAAATCTTTGTCTTTGTTATCCCCACACCACCGACTTCACACTCCACGGGTATTCCGACTCTGATTACGCTTGATGCTTACTTGATCGTAAGAGCACAAGTGGTACCTGTCACTTCCTAGGTCTGGCACTAGTCTCATGGTCAAGTAGGAAATAAAACTCTATTGCCCTCTCTACTGCTGAAGCCAAGTATATTGCCTTAGGAAGTTGTTGCGAACAAGCACTTTGGATGTTAAAAACTTTAGAGGACTTTGGACTTGTATTTAGGAACTTTAACCTTAGGTGCGACAATAAGAGTGTCATAGACTTGACAAATAATCCAGTACATCACTCTCGTTCTAAACAGATTGACGTTCGTCATCATTTCTTTCGGGATCACATTAAGAAAGAGAACGTGAGAGTAAGCTTCATTGGAACCGACAACCAACTAGCTGATATCTTCACAATACCCCTCCCCAATGATAGTTTTTCGCTACTTCGACTCGAGCTGGGCGTTTTGGATCTCCCTACCTAGTCATGCATTACCAACTGCATTGGGGCATTTTTTTCGTATTTCTTGATTTCTGTGAGTTACCGCCGCGCTGTAGCCTTAGCGCTAGCAGTACGTTCCTTTTTGGTTTCTGCTTCTGTTTATTTTTTTGTGTTGTCTTTACAATTTTTTTTTAAAAAACCCAATAAAAATCTAAAACTTGTATTGTAATTTTTCATTTGTTTTGCATGTGTTGTTTACTTTGTTTATTTTTGACAAATCAGAAAATCAAGTAAAAAAATATAAAACCCAAAATAAAAAAAAATTATGGATTGTTAACTCTTAGGACACACTTGGCTAGAACCTAGAGCACAATTATTACATATAATGTTTGATTTAGGATTGTTAATCCCTATGACCTTTGTCAACTTATGTCATGATGTGTCAAATCTATAGGTATTTAGCTACTGAGTGCGACTAGACTTGTTAGTGTATGTTTAATAGGCCTCTAGGTATGTGTGAGGATTTTGGTTACATAATGATTTTACACTGTTCACACATCCCTAGACGGAGCACTCATGTAGAAACTATATGTATATATTAGAACTCATGATATTGTGTCTGATACGTTAGAAATAATTTTAATAATCAATGTCACGATATACATATTTATGTACAAAAGTTATATCTTTGGGCAAAATCTTTAGTGATCTTGTATTTTGTATACAAGTTAAAATGCATCTATCTATGTGGGTAGATTTCGATTGATTCGGGGTCCTTGAAATGAATGTTGTAAAACTGATAGTACAAAAAAAATGAACACAAACTATGCATGCTATCAAATATTGTGTCATGGATACCCCCCAAGAACTACTCACACTTCCTGATAAGTCTTTGTGAGCATTGTGAGGATGAGCATCTTGGTCAAAAGAAATATTTCGATCTTGTGAAAAGACTAAACCTTAAGTTTAGTGCCCCTTGTTCTACTCTTAGTATGTCATAGATAGAAACGTGATGTGATTTTTTTACTTTTTTCTCTTATGATAGCATAGTGAATTATTGAGATAAAACATGTATTGAAAGTTATTTCTACTTGATGTTTTCTCTTTTGATACTACATGTTCATACATCATTTCTCTATCTAACACTTACATGCATAAGAATTGGACTGAAACAGCATTATATGTCTATAGCACATAGGTACTAGTGCATGATTTCAATTCTTGACTTTTACAATGTTCCAATGTGTTAACTCTATAAATCTCTTAGCATTGTACTCTAAATCATTGTGTGTTTAGTTTCACCTGTGTTGTCCAATTCTTTTTTACTCTGAAAAACTCATGATTTGATTATGTGTACTCCGCTCGTATAGTGACCCGTATGCTTTATATTCTCTGATTTATGTTTGGCCACCCCTATTATGCTTGCTTCTCAAATTTATTTATAATGTGCATTATTTGATATGTTATCACACTCATCTCGACTGCATTTTTCTCCCGTATACGTATATAGTTTCGTTTGATCTAGCCCACCCCATTTTCGATAATATCAAAGGGGGAGAATAGAATGTTCATGAGTCTTGAGTTAGGAAAGATCACATATAGGGGGAGCTTGATATACTATTTGCACGTAGATAGGGGGAGCACATAGAGTACGTGTATAGGGGAGTGCGTGTGTAGGGGGAGTTATTAGTAACCTGAAACCTAACTATCTAGAGCTTATCTCTTATTTGCACTATATCATGCATCTCAAGTATTATATCTAATGAACGGGATTTGATATTATCAAAAGGGGGAGTTTGTTGGAGCCGACGGTTCACGAATCCTTAGTTTAATAATATCAATTATCATATTGTATTTAATCACATCTTGTGTTTGGTATAGTGTGCAGGTTTACAGGTTCAAGTGAATCGAGAAACTCTCATCTGCACCTACAGTCGTGCAGTATCCATTACCATCGGGTGGTAGACTGAATTAAAATTACATGGCTCTCGGGTTGCTACTGCATCACGCTAGCTCTACCGCCTCGCTATCTCACTAAACACTCGTCGAGACAGAGCTACTGTCGAGCGATAACTTGATACCGCACAGCACTATCTCACTCAATGCCCGTCGAGTGCATCGAGATGACTGGGCTAATTTCATGCATTAGCTTACTACCACGTCACGCTAGCGCGAAAAAGCAAAAAATATTATTTTTTTAATATTTTTCCAAATATGCAGGACAGCTGTCAGCATCAAGCACGTCAACCTACCTCTAAACGCTTCTACTGTTTGCGGTAGCCTATTTTTTAAAAACATATGAAAGGCTTCATTTTTCATTCCATAGACAAGGAGACACCTATTCTCAAGGCTAGGGTTCGTGTGTTGCCTCTGGAGACCAAAATACCATCTCCGTCGAAGGAAAAGAAAATCGTCTCCCTCTCATTCACGCACGAAGAACTCCGGTGAGCCAAGGAAACCAATGACTATGAGGAGTTGATCGGTTGCATCCACATGAAGATCTCAAGTGCTAGTCATAGATTGCTCAACGATGAAATCGTCTTAAGGGAGATTCAAACTTTAATATTTTATACTTATTGCACTTTTTCTCTTTTCTGTATTCTTGTGGTAAGGGAAATCAACCTGTAAAGGTCGTCGGAATCCGGGGAGGATTCCATGAGAAATCATCCCGGGGAAGGGACGTCTAGATCGGGGGATCTAGAGTGGCTCTAAGACACTTCTGAAAGAGAAGGGATAGATACTACTCTAGAGGGGGGTGAGTAGAGTAATCAAAAATTGCACTTAGCAAAGTTGACTTTCTACTCAACTCCCTTGGAGTTAAATGCGGAATAAAAGTTATAGATATTTAAGATTAAACCTTAGAGCCTAACACAAGTGTTGTGCATAAACTAAAGCTAACTGTAATTACAGTTTAGCTTTGGATCCTATCCAGCAACTAGCAAACCTAGTTAAGATCTAATCACAGCCACAATGCAAGTAATTAAACAAGGCAAACCAGACGACACAAGGAATTTATAGTGGTTCCCCAAACAACTTGGGTACTTCCACTCTTCTACCAACAAGGTAGGAATCCACTCAGGTTTTTGATCAGGTGCCCTGCCACCAACAAGATCTGCTTCAGGTAGATCAAGAGACCCTTTAGACTTTTGATCAGGTGTCTAAAAACTGAACACAGGTTTTTGATCAGGTGCCCTGCCACCAAGGGATACTTTTGAAGGAAGTAATAACCCTATACAGGAGGGGGAAAGGGGTTAAGGTGTCTTCTCTATTTTACAGTAGATTAGAGAAGCACAATAACTTGCACTGAGCTAGACAGCTCTAAAAGAATCAAGGCTCCCCCTGGCTCAAAGAACGTCCAGGTGAAGTCTTGCTTCAGTGCAGAAACACTTCAGTAAATACTGAAGGAAGAACTACAAGAAGATATAAAATAAGAAATGAAAATATTCTAGCAGCTATCTTCTTCTTCTTCTTCAAAAGATCTCTGAGTTAGAACTTCCTGGAACAGGAGAACTCAGGTTGAAGAAGAGTAGAAGAGCTAACACTTCTCAGTTGAGTGAAGATTGCTGAGAGCAGTTAAACTTGTTCTTGCTGTAAGCTTGCTGAATGAATTTCTTATCTCTGTGAACTAGTTGATTTCTTCTTCAAATAAGTCTTTATATATCAGCAGCAGCAACGGTTCTAATTGAGTTTGATTCTTGTCTTTTTCTGAACTCTGCAAGCTGGGCTGCAAAAAGCATAAAGCAAAAACAAACTACAGCAGGCAGATATCCTATAAAAGGATAAAGCTTTCTAAGAAGCTGCAAATACTTCTGATGAAATAATATAAGAGAAAGTCACATCAGAAAGAACTCTTTACGGCCAAGGAAGACTTTTTGAGTCTAACGGCTATAAAGGACATCCTGGCAGATAAAGCAGATTGCATATCTCAGCTATAAGACAAACAACTTTGTCAGAAAAGATTAGCTCATGCATATAGAATAGAACTGATATTGCATGGAAATAATGTCATAAATTATTCAGATAATCTTTTATAAACTATGCCAAAATAGATATTAAATTAGTCACATCATAGAAGACGACAAACTAAATAAGAGCATACAGCAAAACGTCGAACGACCTTCGGAGATCGTCGAACGGCGCACGGAGATCGTCGACCTATCAGACAGATAGTCGAACGATCCAGATAGTCGAACTATCAAAGAAGATAGTCGAACTACCTCGGCAGATAGTCGACCTATCAGAACAGACAGTCAAGCTATCAGATAGTCGATCTATCTGGACAGATAGTCAAACTACCAAACAAACACAGATAGTCGACCTATCAAGCAGATAGTCGACCTATCCCAGAAAACAGATAGTCGACCTATCAACAGATAGTCGACCTATCAAATAAAACAGATAGTCGATCTATCAACAGATAGTCGAGCTATCAGATAGTTGAACTATCCAAGCAGATAGTCGAACTATCAAAGCAACACAGATAGTCGACCTATCAACAGATAGTCGAACTATCAAAGCGACACAGATAGTCGACCTATCAACAGATAGTCGAGCTATCAGATAGTTGAACTATCAGGACAGATAGTCGAACTATCAAAACAAGCAGATAGTCGACCTATCAACAGATAGTCGAGCTATCAGATAGTTGAACTATCAGGACAGATAGTCGAACTACCAAAGACGACAGATAGTCGACCTATCAACAGATAGTCGAACTACCAAGACAAACAGATAGTCGACCTATCAACAGATAGTCGAACTATCAACGCAGACAGAACGTCGACCAACTGATAGACGATCGTCGATCAGCCGATAGACGATAGTCGAGCGACGTTCGACTATAGTCGAACGAAAAACTACTTAACCAAATATTCATCTGGAAAAGCAATTCTACACAACTAGGGAATCTAACCTATCAACTAACCTTTGACCATAGATAAATCTTGGGTCAAGAGACAGAAAGAGATGACTGAACTCAAATCAAAACCTAGGGTACCAACAATCTCCCCCTATTTGAGTTAAGTCTCTCAACAAATAAAACAAACAACACTAGTTACAGAAAGTAAATAAAATGCATAAAGGAAAATAACTAAGCAGATATCATCAATCAATCAGATAAAAATTAACTGTCAATCAATGACTAATTTAAGGTGCTTTAGAGTTAGATTCAGGATTAGAAGAACTAGAAACAAAAGTAATTTTCCTTGTAGGATCTAGAGCTTCTTTCTTCGATTGCATCAAATCTTGTTCTCCAATAATTTTCAATTCAGTTGTTCTTGGGACCACTGCCTCTGGATGCTTTTCCATATATTTTGAAGGATCAAACATCTCAGGTCTGACCTGGAACTTTTCGAGCTCCTTCTTTCTGAATTTAGACAAAGTAGTCAATCTGGCAGTGTCCTTTCCTTCTTCTCTAGCTTTCCTGATCTGCGCTGCTCCAACTAGTTCTAGAAAACGAGCCATCCTAAAGTTAGGATCAAGCTCAGGACTTTCATAAACAATCTCAGAAGGAGTATCATCTGGTTCTTTATCTTGATTAACTAGATAAGACAGGGGAGCAGACTTAGCAAAGTTCTTGCTAGAATTTTCAAACAAAATAAATTACTTACCTTTTGGAACAACTTTCTCAGAATGCACTAGCTTTGGAGATGGAACCTTTTTCTTTGGAGAAGGAGGAGGGGAAAAGGTTGGTCTTTGATAAACTATCTCCTTAACTTGTTCCTTAACTGTATCAGTTCTTTGATAGCCAGATTGGCTTTTACCTTGGAAACTTTGAGAACTTTTCCTTTGAGCAGGCTGGGATGGATTTGATCTTTTAGATTGAGAGGCAGATTTAGAAGATAGATTTCCTGAGGCTCCTGCACCGGGAGGTGGAGGAGGAGGACCTCTGGGATTCCATCTAGGAGCAGGAGGGTCATACCTCTTAGCCTTTTTCCTTTGCTTTTGTTGATTTTTAGAAAACCATATCCAATGCTGGAATTCTTTAGACTTGGGATCAATCCCTTTCAGTATATAATATGGTGTATCATTGTCTGGATTTTCAAGAGGAGGAGCTACAACCTTTCTTTTCTTTTTCGCAATCCTTTTTCTCTTAGAATCAGCAGATTCATCAGAATCAATTTCTTCTTCAGAATTTGAAGAGATAGGCATATCATAGGGATCAATAGCCTCTTTTAAAGCTCTTTCTTTTTTCCTTTATAGCAGCTTTTTCCATTTCTTCTTCCATGGCATCCTGTGCCAGGAGAGTATTTAAGTCTAAGCCTGGGGAATCATCACATACGGTAGATTTTTCAATTTGACTTTCAGAATCCATTTCTTGAAGCTCAGGAACTGTCGTGGGGACCAGTTCAATTTGCACTGCTTGCTCAGAAGCCTCAGAAGCTAGAACAGCTACTTCTGGTTCAGGTTGATCATCAGAAGCAGGTTCACTTACTGGCTCTACAACCACTTGAACATCAGGAGCAGATATAGGTTCAGGCTCTTTAGCATCTAAAATCTCTAGAGCAGGTTCAGGTTCAGGTTCTGGCTCTTGGACAACAACTACTTCTTCTATTATATCTGTAGGATTAGGAATAAAATCTTGCTAAATGACATCTAGTCATCCCTTCCAGATATTCCCATACTAACATATCAATTAAGTAATCTACAAATTGGGAAAGAGACATTCCTTCAGGATTTTCTTCAGGGTTTCCTAACTCCCATAAATCATCTAGAAAGGAGGTGATTATTCCTTCTAGGTACTGGGCAATCAAGGGAGTTAAGGATTCTTCTAAGAAAACTTTTACTACAAACTCTGTCAACATGATTGCATCAGATATTTCCTTTTCAGATGGTGGAGGAGGAGCTGAATCTTCTGCTATTATCTCTGTTACTACAAGAAGAACTGCTGGAGGGGTGGCCAAAGGCTGCTCTGAGATATCTTCATCAAGCATCTCCCCCTGCCTGATTTCAGTAGACACTGAGACCAGGCCCCTAGAAGAAGAGGGCTCAGCAGACTTTGAGAGTGCCTGAATAGCAGCAGTCAAAGAAGATATAGAAGAAACAAGGGGAGCAATTGCCACATCAATCATGGTTTTGATTGAGGGGGTAATTAACTCCACAATGCTAGCAATAAATTCTGGAGATATAACAAAAGAAGATGATGATGATGATGGAATTTCTGAGGGTGGAAGAACAGCAGGGGTGGATGCAGGGTGATCAACATGTTCTGAAGATAGAATTGGAGAGTGAGGAGGAGTTGGAATTGGAGAATGAATAGGAGAAGAAATATCAGATGCCAACAAATCAAAGCTGGGTTGAGAAAACCCAACAAGATCAGTCGGGAGAGAAGATGCAGGAGGAGAGGCAGAACGTCGTACTTCAGTTGAAGTTGAAGGAACTTCAACTGCAGTAGACGGCAAAGCAGAAGAAGATGGAAGAGAGATATCAGCTGAGCCAGCTACTAGAAGGGGGGAAGTGACTGCAACAGTCCTGGTGCTCTCAGATATAACTGGAGCAACCCCTACGGGAGCGGGCTTCAGGAATGTCCTTTTCCACTTTGAGAACAGCGAGGGATCCATCTTCTTACTCGCGTTGATGGAGGTGGCGGCAGACACAAGCAAATGGGGGTATTTTTCCTTCAGAAAAATACCAACAACCCTTCCTAGGGTAACCTCTTTCTTTCCATTCTTCTTTCTTATTAAATCAAACAGAACGCCAGCCCAGTTTATCTGCTTCTTATTAACAATTGCACACATTAGTGCAAATTGTTGTCTGGTGATATTATCATGGGCTGAGTGCTTTCCTAGTAGCACTTTTCCAACTACATCCGCAAGAAACTTTATCTTAAAGGGAAAATTCACCTTGAGGAGCTTGGAGGGGATGCCTTCGGCATGTCCCAGCTCTATTAACATTCTTCCGAATTCAGGAGCATCTTGCTCATATTCTTCTTCACCATTAATTAAATCAAAAATTTCAGTTAGAACAGCGGGAGTCAAAATTACCTCTTCTCCGCTGATTGTCCCGGACATCGATTCGTCAGTCGACGATGAGGTGAAAGCCCATTCCTTGATTTCCTGAGTGTTTATCTTAACTCTGTAGGACATGAGCCTCTCTAGTCCTTGTTCTCTGCACAAATTTAGGATTTCTACTATCCCTGGTTCGCAACTGCTGAAGGCGTCGAAATCAACGCTGAATCCGGCGTCAAACTTTACCACTACAAGCAGCGCTGGAGCAATCGCCATTGAAAATGCTATAGAAGTTGAGAGAGAGACGGCGAGGACGGAGCGCAAGACAGAGAGCAAGACAAAGAGCAAGCGGGAAGACGGAATGCGAAAAGACGCTCTCCGTCGACGATAAAAGCAACTATCTTTTAACCTAGGTCGACTATCGGCTTTATATTAAAACAGCGATCGTCGATCTATTTAAAAGATACTGGAGACGATAGTCGAACGGTCGTTCGACGATCGGTCCTGAAGCAGAGTAGTCGATCAATCGTTCGACTATTTCTGTCTTCACAAACAGCAAGTTGTCGTCAACCATAGATCGACGATAAGCTCGACATGTTCGACGATCTTCGAACGCCGGTCGACGATCTTCAAGCAGATAAGCCATCATCAACCATAGGTCGATGATAGGCTTGATCCGTTCGACGATCTTCGAGCATCGTTCGACAATCTTCAAGCAGGTTTCAACATGGCAGATAGTCACACTTAGTCTCGTCCATTAATCATGCCTAATTGAACTAAAAAGAACAGATGCTTCTATTCATCTAAGGGCTTGGTGAATATATCACCTCTCTGAAGGTCTGTGGAAATGAACTCAAGGCTGATCTTGTTCTTTTCCACACAATCTCTCAGGAAATGGTGTCTAATCTCAATGTGCTTCGTTCTAGAGTGGTGCACTGGATTTTGTGCAATGGAGATAGCACTTGTACTGTCACACATGATTTTAGTGTTCTTGTGTGAGTACCCATAATCCAAAAGCTGATTTTGTATCCACAGGATCTGTGAACAACAACTGGCAGCTGCTATATATTCATCTTCTGCAGTTGAAGTTGATACAGAGGCCTGCTTCTTACAAAACCAAGAGACCAATCTCTCTCCCAGGAACTGACAAGTTCCTGAGGTACTTTTCCTGTCAACTCGACAACCAGCATAATCAGAATCAGAATATCTAATTAATTCAAATTCTGACTCAGCTGGGTACCAGAGTCCTAGATTTGGACATCCCTTTAGGTATCTCAAAATTCTCTTGAGAAGAATCAGATGAGATTCCTTGGGGTTGACCTGGAATCTAGCACAAAGGCATGTAGCAAACATTATGTCTGGCCTACTTGCAGTTAAATACAATAGGGAACCAACAATGGCCCTATAATTCTTTTAATCTACAGGCTTTCCGTGATCATCAGAATCAATAACTACATTAGTAGTCATAGGTGTATGCATTGCTGAAACATCTGCCATCCCAAACTTCTTTACCAATTCCTTGGCATATTTGGATTGGGATATGAAGATGCCATCAGCATCTTGCTTTACTTGGAGACCAAGAAAGAAAGACAGCTCACCCATACTACTCATCTTAAACTTGGAATGCATCAAGTTGGAAAACTTTTTGCACAGTTTGGGATCAGTGGAACCAAAAATAATGTCATCTACATACACATGAACTAATAGGATTGTGTCCTTGTGGTGCTTGACGAAGAGGGTTCTATCAACTACTCCCCTAGTAAAGTTGTGCTCTAACAGGAAACTAGCTAAAGTCTCATACCAGGCTCTGGGAGCTTGCTTTAGTCCATAAAGAGCTTTCTGCAACTTGAAAACATGTGAGGGCTGAGTTGAAGAAACAAAACCGGGTGGTTGTTCAACAAACACCTCTTCCTTTAGCTCACCATTAAGAAAAGCACTTTTGACATCCATTTGAAAAACCTTAAACTTCATGTAGGCTGCATAGGCCAAGAAGATCCTTATTGCTTCTAGCCTTGCAACAGGAGCAAAGGTTTGGTCATAATCTATACCTTCCTCCTGTCTGTAGCCCTGAGCTACAAGCCTAGCTTTATTCCTTACAATGATGTCATTTGCATCCAACTTGTTTCTATACACCCACTTGGTGCCTATGATCAGTTGGCCTTTAGGTCTTGGAACCAAAGTCCAAACTTTACATCTCTCAAACTGATTGAGTTCCTCTTGCATAGCAATGATCCAGTGGGGATCTAGCTCTGCATCTTTAATGGTGAGGGGCTCAATCTGTGAGAGGAAACAAGCATGCATCACATCCTGTCTTAATTGATGTCTTGTTTGAACACCAGCTGATATGTCCCCTATCACTTGAGATGTGGGGTGATCTCTAAGTGTGACAATATCAGCAGGTGGGATGTGATCTTCAGCAACAGTTGGGATTAATTCCTCAGGAGGAATTTGATCTATTGTTGGTGGAACAACAACAGCTTCAGCAATGTCTTCATCACTGTCTGATTCAGTGATATGAAGAGTTGAAAGATGGAGGATATCTTGAGTGACATCTTTGGAAGAATCTTGTACCTGTAATGAACTTGAGGAAGGAGAATTTTCCTTCTCCTTGTAAAACATTTGGGATTCATCAAAGGACACATGAACAGACTCTTCAATTTTAGAAGATGATTTATTAAATACCATATAAGCTTTGCTTACTTGGGAATATCCTAGAAAAATTCCCATTGAAGCCTTTGCTTCAAACTTTCTAAGATATTCTTTATTATTATTATGAATATAAACTACACAGCCAAAAACTCTAAAATAATTTATTTTAGGTTTCTTTCATTTAAGTAACTCATAAGGAGTTTTACACTTAAGCTTGTGTATCAGACTTCTATTCAAGACATAGTTGGCTGTGCTAACAGCTTCTGCCCAATAGGAAAGAGGCATATTAGCATCTGCCAATAATGTGCCAGCAGCTTCAATTAGTGTTCTGTTCTTCCTTTCAACTACCCCATTTTGTTGGGGAGTTCTAGGAGCTGAGAAGCTATGTTTGATACCTTCTCTCTCACAGAATTCTTGCATGAGAAGAGAGTCAAACTCAGTACCATGATCACTTCTGATCAAGGCCACATGAGTAGAGTACTCAGTCTGCACACATAATAGAAAGTCTGTTAGGGCTTTGAAGTTATCAGCCTTAGTTCTCAAAAATAACACCCAAGTGAATCTAGAGAAGTCATCTACAATAACTAGGGTGTAATACTTCCCTCCTAAACTTTGTACATTTATTGGGCCAAATAGGTCCAAATATAATAAATACAGGATTCTAGGAAAATCACTTTTATTTACTGATTTAAAAGAATTCTTGGTTTGCTTGTCTAGCTGACAGGCCTTGCATAGGCTCTCCTTCTTGTAGGGGCAAGAAGGTAAACCTCTAACAAGGTTGTGTTTAGATAACCTAGATATGTTCTTGAGGTTAACATGGCTAAGCCTTTTATGCCACAAGGTGTTATTATTAGTTACTTCATTAAACAGTCAGATTTCAGAATCTGTTGAATTAAAATCTACTAAATAGATGTTACCTTGTCTAATGCCTACCAATACAACACTATTATTTAAAGTAATATTACAGAGAGAGTTAGAGAATGATACCTGGTATCCAGCATCACATAATTGACTTACTGAAATTAGATTGTGCTTCAGTCCAGTCACATAAGCATCTCTCTTGAAAGTAACAACTCCAATGGTCATCCTGCCATAGCCTTCAGTTTGACCACAGCTTGAATCTCCAAAGATTACCTTTGGGCCAAGCTTTGCTTTGAACTTTGACAGATGTTCTTTGTTTCCTGTCATGTGCTTGAAGCAACCACTATCCAAATACCACTTATTTTGAGTGATAGGATAGGTCTTCACCTGCAATTAAAACAATTTAAACATTGTGGACCCAGGTAACCTTGGGTCCCTTGTTTTTCACGTAAGAAAAACTAGAAATAAAAGAGTAAGCAGGCTGAGGGTGATAACCTAATGGGTAAGATCTCCTAGGTGGGATTCTCCATGCAGATGATGGGTCAATGAACCTAGGGTTTCTATTCATATTTGGGTTTCTAAGGTTCTGGGTGTAATTTTGAAATTCATATTGGAAACGTCGACCAGCGTTCGACGATGGCTGCTCAGATCGTCGATCTCCGTTCGACCACTAAGCCTGCGATCGTCGATCGACGTTCGACGATAGATGCTCAGATCGTCGAGCTTCGTTCGACCACTGAGCCTGAGATCGTCGATCGACGTTCGACGATAGATGCTCAGATCGTCGAGCTTCATTCGACCACTGAGCCTGAGATCGTCGAGCAGCGTTCGACGTTCTTTGTAATTCTTTAAATTTCTGTTTTCTTTTCTCTCTTTTAGCTTTATTTAAAGCTCTATTTACTTGATTGACTTGCTCAGTGTTCTTTATCCCATCAGCTGAGATAATGTTCACTGGAGTTGAAAGTTGGTTTTTAAGAATGATTGGGGGCTCGCTAGAAGATGCTCCTAAGCCTAATTTGTTATTGCCTGTCCTAGTGTTAGACATGCTGGTTATTTCAAGCAGCTTAAGGCTTCTACCATTTAGAGACTCTTCTAACCTTTTGGATTTAGCTAACTCATTCTTAAGAAATTTAATTTCTTCACTAGAATTAGTGAGATCTTCCTTTAACTTAATGTTTTCAATAGATGTGATTTCTGATTTAGCTAGCCTATGTCTAAGTTCTTTAATCTCCTTTTCAGAACTAATTAAATCTAAACATAAGGATTTAAATTCTAATTAAATTCTGTAGAAGTAAAATCATAAGAAGATAGTACCTCATCTTCTGTTGGCATTTCTTCATCTGAATCTGAAATCTCTGCAGCTGATTGATTGCTGCAGGCATCAATAGCCATTAGGCAAACTTCCTTTGCCTTCTTTTCTTCTTCATCCTCACTGGAGCTTGAGGAAGAGGATTCCTCATCAGAATCGCTCCAGGTTTCAGCGACAAAGCCTCTCTCCTTCTTTTTATTCTTGTAGGAGGATGGCTTGGAGTGCTTCCTGTGCTGATCTTTATCTTTCCTCTTTTCTTTATTCTTTTCCTCTGGACAATCTGGAAGGATATGTCCAGGCTTCCTGCAACCATAGCAGATAATTTCTTTAGAAGTGGTGCGATCATACCTTGGCTTTTCTTCATATTTTGAAGACTTCTTTCTGAATTCCTTCCTTCCCATCTTGAGAAACCTTTTGGCAAATAATGTCATCAGTTCTTCATTTGACTGGCTTCCTTCAGAAGTGTCAGCAGCTTTAAGAGCAAGAGTTTGCTCTTTTCTTGTAGGAGTTGGTGTCTTTGCTTCAGCTTCAGCTTCCCTGGACTTCAGCACTTGCTCAAAAGACTTGAGCTTGCCGAGAAGGGCTTCTATTGAGATTTCATTTGTGCTTCTGGCCTCCTTGATAGGCCAGATTCTCAGATCCCATGTGCTAGGGAAATACATAAGAATCTTATCATTGACCTCTGTCAATGAAATGTCCTTGTCAAGGGTCCTCAGCTCATTGATGATTGAGCTGAGCCTTGTGTACATGGCTTCAACTGATTCAGCGTCAGTTTTCTTGAAATTCTCATATTGTGAGATAAGGTTGGACCTCCTGTCCTTCCTTTCATCAGCTGAACTAGCTACAATCTGGTTCAGTGTATCCCACATAGCTTTTGCTGAGGAGCAGTCAGCAACCTTCTGGAATACTTCATCAGACATTGTCTGAGCCAGAATGTTCATTGCCTTGGCATCTGCTATCTTTGCCTTTTTGTACTCATCGTTGTAGTCTGGAGGAGGCACTGCACTCATATCAGATGATGAGGCAGTAGCAGCAGCAGGTGCACTTGGTGGTCCTGACAAAATAGAAGCAAAAATACTTTCATCAATAGAATTCATATATAATTTGATCCTTGCCTTCCAAATGCCAAACTTAGCCAAGTTGCATGCTGGAGGTCTGGTGCTAGAATAATCCTTGGACTGGGCCATGATAGTGAAAGTGAATATCTATAAACTTTGGTATCTATCAGGATCTTGTGACTTAGGTGTTAGCCTATTCATTCAGTCAACCTCCCTCTGATACCAATTGAAAGAGAAGGGATAGATACTACTCTAGAGGTGGGTGAATAGAGTAATCAAAAATTGCACTTAGCAAAGTTGACTTTCTACTCAACTCCCTTGGAGTTAAATGCGGAATAAAAGTTATAGATATTTAAGATTAAACCTTAGAGCCTAACACAAGTGTTGTGCACAAACTAAAGCTAACTGTAATTACAGTTTAGCTTTGGATCCTATCCAGCAACTAGCAAACCTAGTTAAGATCAAATCACAGCCACAATGCAAGTAATTAAACAAGGCAAACCAGACGACACAAGGAATTTATAGTGGTTCCCCAAACAACTTGGGTACGTCCACTCTTCTACCAACAAGGTAGGAATCCACTCAGGTTTTTGATCAGGTGCCCTGCCACCAACAAGATCTGCTTCAGGTAGATCAAGAGACCCTTTAGACTTTTGATCAGGTGTCTAAAAACCGAACACAGGTTTTTGATCAGGTGCCCTGCCACCAAGGGATACTTTTGAAGGGAGTAATAACCCTGTACAGGAGGGGGAAAGGGGTTAAGGTGTCTTCTCTATTTTACAGTAGATTAGAGAAGCACAATAACTTGCACTGAGCTAGACAGCTCTAAAAGAATCAAGGCTCCCCCTGGCTCAAAGAACGTCCAGGTGAAGTCTTGCTTCAGTGCAGAAACACTTCAGTAAATACTGAAGGAAGAACTACAAGAAGATATAAAATAAGAAATGAAAATCTTCTAGCAGCTATCTTCTTCTTCTTCTTCTTCAAAAGATCTCTGAGTTAGAACTTCCTGGAACAGGAGAACTCAGGTTGAAGAAGAGCAGAAGAGCTAACACTTCTCAGTTGAGTGAAGATTGCTGAGAGCAGTTAAACTTGTTCTTGCTGTAAGCTTGCTGAATGAATTTCTTATCTCTGTGAACTAGTTGATTTCTTCTTCAAAGAAGTCTTTATATATCAGCAGCAGCAACGGTTCTAATTGAGTTTGAATCTTGTCTTTTTCTGAACTCTGCAAGCTGGGCTGCAAAAAGCATAAAGCAAAAACAAACTACAGCAGGCAGATATCTTATAAAAGGATAAAGCTTTCTAAGAAGCTGCAAATACTTCTGATGAAATAATATAAGAGAAAGTCACATCAGAAAGAACTCTTCACGGCCAAGGAAGAATTTTTGAGTCTAACGGCTATAAAGGACAGCCTAGCAGATAAAGCAGATTGCATATCTCAGCTATAAGACAAACAACTTTGTCAGAAAAGATTTGCTCATGCATATAGAATAGAACTGATATTGCATGGAAATAATGTCATAAATTATTCAGATAATCTTTTATAAACTATGCCAAAATAGATATTAAATTTGTCACATCATAGAAGACGACAAACTAAATAAGAGCATACAGCAAAACGTCGAACGACCTTCAGAGATCATCGAACGGCGCACGGAGATCGTCGACCTATCAGACAGATAGTCGAACGATCCAGATAGTCGAACTATCAAAGAAGATAGTCAAACTACCTCGGCAGATAGTCGACCTATCAGAACAGATAGTCGAGCTATCAGATAGTCGATCTATCCGAACAGATAGTCGAACTACCAAACAAACACAGATAGTCGACCTATCAAGCAGATAGTCGACCTATCCCAGAAAACAGATAGTCGACCTATCAACAGATAGTCGACCTATCAAACAAAACAGATAGTCGATCTATCAACAGATAGTCGAGCTATCAGATAGTTGAACTATCCAAGCAGATAGTCGAACTATCAAAGCAACACAGATAGTCAACCTATCAACAGATAGTCGAACTATCAAAGCGACACAGATAGTCGACCTATCAACAGATAGTCGAGCTATCAGATAGTTGAACTATCAGGACAGATAGTTGAACTATCAAAACAAGCAGATAGTCGACCTATCATCAGATAGTCGAGCTATCAGATAGTTGAACTATCAGGACAGATAGTCGAACTACCAAAGACGACAGATAGTCAACCTATCAACAGATAGTCGAACTACCAAGACAAACAGATAGTCGACCTATCAACAGATAGTCGAACTATCAACGCAGACAGAACGTCGACCAACTGATAGACGATCGTCGATCAGCCGATAGACGATAGTCGAGCGACGTTCGACTATAGTCGAACGAAAAACTACTTAACCAAATATTCATCTGGAAAAGCAATTCTACACAACTAGGGAATCTAACCTATCAACTAACCTTTGACCATAGATAAATCTTGGGTTAAGAGACAGAAAGAGATGACTGAACTCAAATCAAAACCTAGGGTACCAACAACTTCCTTACATGAAGTTGAAGAGTTTGCGCGAAGACCTTTCTTGGAGGGAAAGGGAGAGAGGCAACCGGTCCGGGTAGTGGATCGGTATAGAAAACCAAAAGAGTTTATTCCTTCACCGCCTCCGATCTCCGACGTCACAGAGATAAAACTTTTGTAATTGTAAAAAACTTTTTGATCTTGATTGAATAAAGTTATTTGTGTTTATATTTTTGTGTATATCATTCTGGTTACTCTCTAGTGGATCTCTAAAGGGGGTGTATTTCTCCAATGAGAAATTTACCCAGGAAAATGAGGTCTGTGACGTACCGCCAAGCGCTAGCTAGTTAGCGCCCCGCGGTAGCTTCCAGAACTAGTTTTTTTGGCCCAAATATTTCGAATTTTTTAATTAAAGCATCAAACTTTATTCACCCCCCCCCAAGGTTGGCCACACGATCCAACATTTCCTATTGCTCAAATCGACATGTCATCGCCGAAAGCCGAAACCTTCATGGCCAATCTACATGATGTGGGTCAGCCTCCCCTTTCCTATAATTCAAAACATAACCAACATTATGTACAATGGCTCTCAAGGCCACCAAAGCTAGGCACCCAGGCTCACAGCTCACCTGCTTGCAACATGGTCTCCACGAGATACGCTTCACAAGCACAATACTATCTGGGAGCTATCACCAGTGACAACAACTCTTTCCTGGCGTTAACAACAGAACATCACTTTCTCTCTCCAGACTCAACCATAACTGGAACATCTTTCCAAAAAAACCTACAGCTTCCTGCAGTGCCAGAAATTTGACTTTCACAATATATAGCAAACCAAGAGCCATCACCAACGATATCCATTGTCGCCTGGTTATACACACAGTTATCAAAACCATGGTATTCTCTGGGTATTTTCCTGGAGCGCATCTCCAGTACTTCCTACTATTCAATTCACAGGCACAACACCTCGTACTTCGTAACTACACGATTATACTCAGAGTCTTCTCCGACACGCAAATCAAAAAATCACCAATCAAAACCAACCTGTCTGGATGGGCTTCTCACAACATGCCTATTCCGTACTACGATTTCCAGATTCTATATGCAAGACTATCCGGGGATATCACGTATCAACCACTCGGAATTCCCTTCACTTTCCACCCTTTGGTGGGGGATTCCATGCACATATAAAAGTAGGACTTCACTTGTCTAAGAAAGAAGATCGTTACCCTCGTTAAACGCTTAGGAGCCATTCTCTTGCCCTTGATCCGGATAAAACTGATCATTGCAGCTTCCTTTCTGTATATCTGGCTTTGACTTGCGAATTCGATCACACGAATGTCTCCTCTATAGGGATAGAACTCCCTTGCTCTTACTTCCTGGATTTTCCCTTCTCATTCCTCAAGAATCAAGAGAGAGAGTGTGTGAATGAGAGAATGAGAAAATAATCTCATCCATAGCCTTTATCAGCAAACTACTGCCGCGCGGTATAATAGGCAATGGCCGATTAACACAAATGGTATCGCTCTATTGCTCAAAAACCTCTTCATCCTTACTGACACATGGCCAGCTACCGTCGCGCGATAGATCACTACTGCCCCGCGATAGGTTCTCAACGCTTTGTCGAGTGCGTCGAGTGCGCCGAGTGCATCAAGAGGTATCGTCGCGTGTTACCTTTCTATCTCCACGTGGTGCCTACCTGGAATGAATGTTGGATTAATTCATCTGGATACCGCTGGCATTAACACTACTGCCTGGTGGTAACTTCCAGAAACCAACTCCTTCCCATTTTCAGGAGTTTTGGGGCATTACAAGAAAAATAAGGGGAGTTAGTCTAGATATTCATGAACATAATGTGTAAATTAATATGCTCACATTCTATGATAGGCGCATTGTGCACCTCCCTCTCATCGTGGAAATAATGTTGGGTATCCAAGCATTCATTATCTAAGAAGCATGCTTTCTGTGAGCCAGTTGCGAAGATCTTGGGAGGCAGGGAAGCCTTTTCATCTCGAAGAGTAAGGTATGTTCTTAACCTCCTGATGTCTCTTTTGAAAATAGCAAAGTGCACCTGCCAGGTTTATACTGTGCATCCTGTCCGAGACAAAATGTAACTATCCATGCTTTTGAGCCCGGGTTTGGAACATAATGCCTCCAAGGAGAAGCAAATCTACTATGTCCGCAGGTAAGTGATTTAAGATATAATAGTATACATGGACTTCCGTGATAGATGTACGTGCATCACCCTATAGAAGTAAAGTATTTCCACCATCTTAGGGAAGATTGGGAACATTCATCAAGCTTTGAAGTGGTCAAAGGGCACCACGAGCTTGTCAACGAACACCGTGTTTACTCTTTCCACCCCCTACAATAACCACATAGAAAAGTGCCCGCTGAGTGGGTGCCTTAACACAAGGTCGACAAGGTCTCTGTGTGTAAGTGCGGGAAAGGAAGGCTCATTACTCAAGAAAGTGATCACATACTCATTGTGGAGTGAAGTAGGAGCTTTCACCATCCCTTTGTCTAGCTCTCCACTCGCTTTTAGAAGGATAAAATAGGGAAAGGGACCTTGGGAATTGAAACGTCACTAACATGTGCCATCCCTTGTGCTTATGCGCTCCTGACCGTAGTCTCTGGGCAATTTCCCCGCCACCAGGCAAACCAAACGTTTCTAAGCGAGAGCCCGCAAGAATAAGGATTCAGAAGTATAAAAACAATGCACATGCACAAAAGAGAACACAAATTCTAGAATATCAATAATTGTTTGGTTAGCTATTACAACAGAATGAATAAAATCCCAGTGCATAACGACACATGCTATCATGCCAACCCATTACACTGCCTCAATAATTCCTTCAACTTACTGATTTCCACCTCTAGTATGGTGATCCGAGCTTGCATCTATGTCAACACATCCCACAAGGTGTCAATGCCCATCGTGAGATTCTGCACCTCTAGCGGAGGCTCTGCAACAATGACCGTCAGACTGGAGGTAAGTTTTTTGTTTAAGTTCATGCAAGCGATTATGCAAGGAAAGGAGTATACCTCACCCCATAGAAGAAGGCGCTTCTTCGGATTCTATCTCTTCATCACCAAACACATCAGACAACATGGTCGCCAAATCGACCCTATCGACTGTGACGAACTCTCCTTCACTGGATTTGAATGCACCAAAGTCAATCCATAGGGTAACGGGCACCCGCACGGAGCTAAATAGTGGGCACTAGGATAGCTCCAAATTCACCATCTTAAGGTAGTCCCTCTACGTCACTTCTCCTCGCTTGTGCATTGCCTCTAGCTACGCATGTGTTTGCGGTTTCTCCCATTCCTTCGCCCCTACATATAGGGATGATTATAAACTCGCATCGGGGTAGTACATAAAACTGCATTTGAGGTCAATGTAGGCACACGTCCAATACCACGCATTCATTGACTAAGGCTCCGTTTGGGGGGACTTATTTTCAATGGTCAAGCGGTTACGACCGCATGAACCAGACATTAATTAATACCAGGTTCATGCGGTCGCAACCACTTGATCAGTGAAAATAAGTCCTCCCAAACGGAGCCTAAGTCCGCAACGAATTCACTTATTTGGTCTAGCGCCTCTACAACACCCCGAGTTGGGTCAAAATCACCCCGAGGTTCTAACTGCATCCTGCCAACACCTACGTCATGGTAAAGTTTGCCTTTCTTTGCCCTCTTTGACTGCGATTTCATCTCAGGTATGCATTTTGGTTTTCCTTTTTCTTTAAGCATCAGTGCATCATCTTCCAATAGCTGCAACATCAAGAGTTGGGCTTGCTCCATCGCTGCTTATTTGTCCCACCTTTTAGCTTCCCCCTTCTCTAGCTTATTTCGAGCAGATACTTTCTCAAGAACACCACAGGTAAATATCTGTGCTTTCTCCCTCGCTGTCAGATTGCGCCTAGTAGTAGGGGCACAATCAGCTACCCGCGGGAAGGAAGGCATCTTTGTCACAAACTCTTTCCCAACAACATCGCAAATGACGGGACCATGCACGGTTCCATCACTACTTTAAGTGCCCCATCTGTAGCTTCTTCACTCTTTGAGGGTGCCTCCTTTGTACCCGTATGCATGCTAATAGGGCGCTCTATCCTGATTACCATCATCAGCAACTAACCTTGCAGTCACTATCTCCAGGGTGGGATCCTAACAAGCGGCCACAACATCGAGGGCTCAGTTGAACTGCTGGAGGGCTCGTCGGCCCTCTTCACCATCAACTTAGTGAGAAAAGTTTGGTTCAAGCTAGATATTCTCTGAACTAGAGGTCGCTGAACAGTGAATTGGAGGGATATGAATAGACATATGGGCCAGCTTTTGCACTATTTATTGATTTCAATCAACGTGAAAATAGAGTCACAGTCTTTACGGTTACCATTATACTTTTTTGGAGCTCGAGTGAGCTCAAAAAAGTGAAGGGATTATGTTAAACTAAATCCTATGACAGCAGTCAACATCCATTAGCATCAATCGCAAAGCAGCTATGTGGGCACTCAGAAGCGTTTTAGGGCGCCATTCGAGAGTCCACATGTTCTCACCATGAAGGGAGCGCACATCAGTACTCGGTTTGGGTTGCACTCTATCCCAGAGGACTCTTAAACTATTCTACAAATAAGTCTCGCCAGAGCCCGCACGGACCCTTGCCCTCTTTGGTAGTATCACACGCGGTTACTGTGTGGTCCCTTCTCTCACCTCCAACCACCCAACTCTTTGTGTACCTCGGGTGGCTGCGAATTTCGTACTGCATTAAATTCCCCCAACCATTAGGGCATCTTACCCTCAAGTATAAATAAGGGGCAAGGGGTGCTCAAAAGGGACAAAGGTCTCGGGCCAGAATCTACCCTTTTGTTGGTGCGGTTACTAAGTATGTCTTTTGGTTGTCTTTTCTTTCCTAGCTCATTCTTATACACTCTTATACTTATTTTCTGGAGCAATAACAATGTCTAGCGCAAGTGGTATTCGCCGTGGTAGGTAAGACTGTTGTTCGTCGCTGCAAGCAACCCTCTATTTTCTGTATTTTGTTTTATGCTCACCGAGACTTCACGGGGTTAGTAACCGATTGATTACTATTGAGTTTTAATAGAGGGCACAACACTTGTGCGTGCAGCGAAAATAGAGAACAAGAAAACCCAAAAGTTTGAATCTGGAAATATTCATGAATAAAGAAGTAAAGCATGTTGTAATTATAATTACCTTTGAGGGATTGAGTCTATACTCAACCAAGATGCTCCAGAAAAATTCCAGTCGGTCACTGGCGGCTTGAGTCCTCAGCGCATAAATTGTATCTGCACCTCTACATGAAATCCATATGATCGGAAGAACCCGCAATAACTTGTCAAACAAGTACTAGGTCAGGAGAGGACACACAACGTTTCCACAAATTGCTAGATCTTTTGGAGGAGGGGCGGCGGCGACACTCGTCGGGATCGAGTTCGGTGACAGTGACGGGATCGGCAGAACGTTTCCATCGGGCTTCTAGGGTTATTTGTCTTTCGCACAGTAATGGCTCGTGTGCTGACATAATAATCAGGTAAAGTATATCGAAACCCTAAAACAGTTCCTATTTATACCCAAGGAATAAATAGAACAGTGATGCGTGGAAAACGGCAAGCGCACCGGTCGCACAAGTAATAAAGTTTGGGAATAAATCCCCGAGTGTCGGTCTCTTGAGGAACACAGTAAGGGATGAGTTAATATCGAGGAGGACTTGAGATTGAAGTCCTCGGGTCGGAGGTAACGATGGGGGTTTTGGTGGTTGCGGAAACAGAAAATAAAAGCTACAAGCTACTCCTATGCAACGCCGCTATGCGATGCTTCGCCAGGCGGGATGGAAGGCTAGTCGGGCCGCTATGCACCGAATCGCTTGGCGGATGGGCGAGTAGGCTAGCGGATGAGGTGGTGAGAATGGCGGAATGAGGGTCGTGAGCACCTCTTCGCAACGCACGCCACTAGCAATTGCTAGTGCGGCAAGGGTGGATGGTGGATGGAATATTAAGGCGCACCTCAAGCAATAATAACGAAAATACACAAATCACATAGACATGATAAAGTGCAAGATCATTAACTACAATAAAATGTACTTCATCAATACAAAGAGTTAAACTAAGCTATCAAATACAAGAGGAAGAGGTGTGCGAATCGACCGAATCCGAAGCCTTGTTGGGGGTTCACGGTTGGAATCCCGGGTTGTCAATCCGAGTCCAAGCTCGGTCCTCAACTGCGTCCGGGGTAGAGGAGGCTGTCACTCACTCCCAATGGACCCGTCTTCTTCGTTGAAATGATCCGTAGATTGCGGCTCCGGCCCTTCCTTACTTGATGGAGAAAGCTCGGTCAAAACTCCGCTTGAAGCTTGAGGATGAAGGAGGAGGCCGAGAGGATGCTCCGGCGTTGATTTGGCGTTGAAAGCTTGCCCGGAGACCCTCCCTAAGGTGGAGGATGAAGGGGGACGGAGGAAACCCTCGTCCGAGACGAAGAACGGCGGAAAAATCGCGGATTTGGATCGTCTCCCGAAATTAGGGCGGACCTGCGCTATTTATAGAAAACAGAATTAAACAGCGCGCACGATCACTGGCGCACGACCAATGGTCGTGCGCGATATGGTCAGTGATCGTGCGATATGGAGGCAGAAAAGTGGAAAAAGATGTCATGACTGCGCACGACCGGCAACGCACGAGCAGTGATCGTGCGCGGTATGGCTGATGATCGTGCGATATGCCGGGACAGAACTTTCACAGGAGAGGTCATGACTGCGCACGACCAGTGATCGTGCGCCAAAGAGGTCGATGATCGTGCGTGGGAAAAAACGCACGACCATTGACTCCTTTGCCAAAAATGGTGAATGTCCTATCCCGGACGCCCACACGATCCCAGAACCTGCAGGAAAACTGGACGGGATGTCGACATGGCAGTCACAGACATAAATATTAAGCAAAGCAAAAAGGGAAATACACACACGCACAGAAATAGGCTAATAAAGTGCACAAGACGTGGAATAACCGTAGCGAACCAAAAGAAGTGCAAATGACGCTAAACGGTGTGCAAAGACAAGAAAATAAGCCTAGATGAGTCCGAAAATAGGTATATAAAAAGGACTCATCACACCCCCAGACTTAACCGTTTGCGCGTCCCGAGCAAACACAACCTAAGCAGAAAAGGAAAAAGAACTAGCTAACAAAGAAATTGCAAAACGGAGTACCATGCGAAGTCGCATGCTCGCGTGCATAAAAAATAAAGTAGAGGAAATTTTTAAGTATACAAAATATTTTATATTTTTCACAGTGCGTATCAAAAAGTTATTACTACTCAAAAGTAGAGTCACGGTGAATCATCCGGTCCTACGCAGGAAGAAAGTAGACAGGCCACTAAGGTGAGCATTGCCGAAGACCGGGGCTCAAGATTACCCCCAAAGGAATCCACCAATGTCGGAAACCATAAGCTTGCCCGTTCGCACTCTCTCCACGGCACTAGTCAACTCAAGCGCAAGTCCGTAGGACTTTAGGATAATAACGGGGCTTGGGTTACGGTGAGGAAAACAAGGGTAAAAATGAAGGGTATGCACCTAACCCAAATGAGCTAACGTACAAAACTAGCACCCGCTGCCCACAAAATAAACACGGGTGCACCACACCCCCAGACTTAACTTTTACTAAATGAGTGTGTGCACCGCCTACTCCAAATCCAAATCATCTCAAATAAAGATTTTCAATTAAACTTTTTCTTTTTCTTTTTCTTTTCTCTTTTTCTCTTTTTCAAATATTTTTCTTTGTAAACTTTTTTCTTTTCATAATATACAATTTCAGCAAATAAAACTTGGGCGCGCTTCCACATTTTCACGAATAAAAAAAATACCACATCACAACCCAACATGAAAATATAAAACACTAAGCTCGACTTGGGTGTGCGACTAGGATCGGCTATGAGGCTTTGGTGAAATAATGGTGGAGCTGAATCAAAAGAAAGGGTAGGCACAAAGGGGCTAGCAAGGACGATGTTAGGGATGGGTACAAAGCTCAACCGGGCCAAAAGGTGGCCTACATCACTCTCACGCTAGACTAACCGTGTACCAATGCTTCAAGAATAGCTTGGGGCAAGTTCTTAGCAACCGAGAAAGATAATCCTTCCTCCCGACTCAAGCAATACGAGTCTAGTGGCGGCTACACACATTCCTATGCTACCGTTTGATTCACACCGGATTCACCAACTTTTGAGTAGAATAAAAAAGAATTTACGCAGATAGAAAAATATAAAGCTATAAGCATACAGAAAAATTAAATCTACTCAAATTTCTATACAAAACGAGAGCAGTTGACTAGAAACACAGCAAGGCCAACATTTTACTCCGTCGCGCAATCCTGAACTAGCACAGAAATTTTCCAAGTCAAACAAAGACACAAGTTCAACTCGTGACACGCAAACCGCTAAGCTCGCGCTCAAGTGGGTGCAGTGGTGTGCGATGCAATGAACATAAACAAAATAAAACACGAAAAGCTTCTAGTATGCAAAAGAAATGTGCACGTGCAAAAGGTAAACATGCTCTCCCCCAGACTTAAACTAAACAACACATCAAATGATAGAGAAATTTAAATCAAAAAGAGCTAAGGGAAGAGGTTACCCAATGCTCAGCTAGTGAGCATACCAGAAGATGCGTGAAAACTAGGAGCAGGCCCGCCATACGAAGAATCACAACCCCGCCAATGCGTAGTATCCATGAATACCTGCAGGGGTGAGCTCCGCAAAAACAAAAGAAAAATATACAAAAAGAAATACTAAACTAAGCTAAACATAAAAAAAGAAAAATGCAGAAAATGAAAGATAAGCACTGGGGTTATTGTCATCCCAGCACGACTTATTCAGCAAAAGAAAAATTCTAGCTAATGGGCCTATGAAAAGAAAAGTGCACAGGCAACTGTCCTAATATCCGTGTCGGTAACGGGTACCGATACGGTGATAGCACAGTTACCCCTCTACCTAGATAATAATACCTGTGACGCACAGGTAGAGGAAATAGGAAGTAAGATGAGGAGGCCTGGTCCTCACTCATCTCACCACAAAACAAATCCTTGCCTAGCAAGGTATCGTCCACCACAAGCTCGTTGGGGGCGAAGGTGTAGGCAGAGGATTCAACTGCAAAAGGAGTAGGAAATTCCTCATGCAAGCTGAGGCACTCGCCGACAACCTGAGCACAAGGCTCAATGTCAACCCAACTCACCTGCAGGGAGTCAACCCGCACAGGCGCAGAAGGAGAAGGGGGGTCAAGGAATAAAGGAGACGAAGAACATAAGGAACTAATCGGGGGAGTGGTCCCGGTCTCACTCCCAGCAGGCTCCAAACAATGATCATCGTCGGTGTCATGTGAGTCATGGCGAGGGGAAACTGAGACCATGAGGTCCTCGGTGGTGATTCGGACCTCCTCAACCAACAAGGAAGTAGAAACCTCCTCGCCGGCAAGGATTTCCTCATCACACCTCGGTACGTCACGGTGTTCCAAGACATAGTACTCACCATTGATGAGAATAATGTCCTCGTCACACCATGGCGCATCCTCATATTCCCAATTCCCGCAGGGCACAACATCATCGGCCAACTCACTAGAAATGGGAGTAGGTAATTCATGCAAAGAAAGCGAAGGAGCAACATCATCAGAGATAATATGCGCAGGTTCCTCCGGGGGTGAATCAAAAATAGGGGAAGAAGGCACAAGGAGAGACGGCGCCGCAATGTCGTCGCACTGACCAGTAGAAAGTCTGATGGGTGTATCCACAGCAGTCCCCATAGACAAGGTGGTACTGCGGATACATCATCAGAATCAGAAGGAGCGGCCATTTGAGAGGTGGATGAGACGATCCGGATATCCGGTTCATCATCCGCCTCCAACTGGCGCTGAAATTCTGCGCAATCTTTCAACACATGGTCGGTGCTATGACAACACAAACACCGTTTTCCATTACCCCTCGGTCCAGAAGGGACCGGGGAGGAATATGAAAAAGGTGAAGGCGGAGAAGAGTAGTGACCATAAGACTGGGGTGCGGTGTATGAAGTACCATAAGACAACGGTGCTCCATACACTGAACCACGAGAATTATGCTCCCATTCTTCAGTGGGGCACTCATCACTGTTATGCCTATAATCCCCGCACCAACAGCAACGAATATTCGCATAAGAATACATGGTGCAGCAAGAAAGAATTCACCACAAGAATTTTCTAAGCAAAAATTAACTACACACAAGCAGATAAATAAAAAGGAATACCTGCTACTGGAATATAAAAAATTAGAAGAGGAATAAAGAAAAATAAGCAACAAATTATAAAAACTAAAGTAAAGAAAAATAAAACATGGAATGAACAGATGGAAAAGGGCTTCTATCTCAAATCTACCTCTTCAAAAACTCAAACGACTGTGTTCCCCGGCAACGGCGCCAAAAACTTGATGCGTGGAAAACGGCAAGCGCACCGGTCGCACAAGTAATAAAGTTTGGGAATAAATCCCCGAGTGTCGGTCTCTTGAGGAACACAGTAAGGGATGAGTTAATATCGAGGAGGACTTGAGATTGAAGTCCTCGGGTCGGAGGTAACGATGGGGGTTTTGGTGGTTGCGGAAACAGAAAATAAAAGCTACAAGCTACTCCTATGCAACGCCGCTATGCGATGCTTCGCCAGGCGGGATGGAAGGCTAGTCGGGCCGCTATGCACCGAATCGCTTGGCGGATGGGCGAGTAGGCTAGCGGATGAGGTGGTGAGAATGGCGGAATGAGGGTCGTGAGCACCTCTTCGCAACGCACGCCACTAGCAATTGCTAGTGCGGCAAGGGTGGATGGTGGATGGAATATTAAGGCGCACCTCAAGCAATAATAACGAAAATACACAAATCACATAGACATGATAAAGTGCAAGATCATTAACTACAATAAAATGTACTTCATCAATACAAAGAGTTAAACTAAGCTATCAAATACAAGAGGAAGAGGTGTGCGAATCGACCGAATCCGAAGCCTTGTTGGGGGTTCACGGTTGGAATCCCGGGTTGTCAATCCGAGTCCAAGCTCGGTCCTCAACTGCGTCCGGGGTAGAGGAGGCTGTCACTCACTCCCAATGGACCCGTCTTCTTCGTTGAAATGATCCGTAGATTGCGGCTCCGGCCCTTCCTTACTTGATGGAGAAAGCTCGGTCAAAACTCCGCTTGAAGCTTGAGGATGAAGGAGGAGGCCGAGAGGATGCTCCGGCGTTGATTTGGCGTTGAAAGCTTGCCCGGAGACCCTCCCTAAGGTGGAGGATGAAGGGGGACGGAGGAAACCCTCGTCCGAGACGAAGAACGGCGGAAAAATCGCGGATTTGGATCGTCTCCCGAAATTAGGGCGGACCTGCGCTATTTATAGAAAACAGAATTAAACAGCGCGCACGATCACTGGCGCACGACCAATGGTCGTGCGCGATATGGTCAGTGATCGTGCGATATGGAGGCAGAAAAGTGGAAAAAGATGTCATGACTGCGCACGACCGGCAACGCACGAGCAGTGATCGTGCGCGGTATGGCTGATGATCGTGCGATATGCCGGGACAGAACTTTCACAGGAGAGGTCATGACTGCGCACGACCAGTGATCGTGCGCCAAAGAGGTCGATGATCGTGCGTGGGAAAAAACGCACGACCATTGACTCCTTTGCCAAAAATGGTGAATGTCCTATCCCGGACGCCCACACGATCCCAGAACCTGCAGGAAAACTGGACGGGATGTCGACATGGCAGTCACAGACATAAATATTAAGCAAAGCAAAAAGGGAAATACACACACGCACAGAAATAGGCTAATAAAGTGCACAAGACGTGGAATAACCGTAGCGAACCAAAAGAAGTGCAAATGACGCTAAACGGTGTGCAAAGACAAGAAAATAAGCCTAGATGAGTCCGAAAATAGGTATATAAAAAGGACTCATCAAACAGTCCCCACCACTGTTGGCAGACCCAGACATAGAATCCATAAATTCGCAAAGACAACGCTTGTCTCGACGAATCGTCGAGTATTTAAAGAATATACGACGAATCGTCGAGTATCATTATATACTTAACTAATTGTCGAGTATCTATAGGATACACGACTAACTCAATGCCTACCTTCAGCCGAATCAACACTTGGCATCGACGAAGGCGTTAAATTAACTCAACGCTGTCAATGCTTTCTGCACCATACTCGAAGAATCGTCGAATGGTGTTGAGTGAACACAATGCACTCAATGCTTAAGTGCCATATTTGTTAAGTAAACAATTTACTCGACGAAGGAATTGAGTGGACTCAATGCACTCAACGCCTGAGACTCATACTCGGCCAATCAACTCCTTGACTCAATGAATCGTCGAGTATACTCAATACACTCAATGCTTAAGTACCATACTCGACTAATCTACTCCTTGACTCGATGAATCGTTAAATATAATCAACTCACTCAATGCCGTCATTCAACGAGTCAACTCTTAACTCGGCGAAGGCATTGAGTGGTCTCGACACACTCGACACTTTTGCCTTAGAATATTTTAAAACCTTTTCCAACTCATCATATGAGCTATATCATACTGATCCAATCTCCCAATTTCTCCACAATCTTATGTACGACCTTGATAGGCTCATACTGAGTTGGTAATGAGGCCACATGCTTGATCACTTCCAGATCACAATGGTAACACCAATAGTCTCCCACTTGATCTTGAAAGTATCAGACAAGGGCCTATGGAGTCAACTCCTGTCATAAAGGAGGACCAATCCCATCTCTGCTCACACGCAAAATCCAAATTATTCGTAACGTACCCAATAACCACCTTTATCATCCAACTTTCTTAAGACTAGACTTTTGATGGCATTAAAGCACGCTCTTCCTCACTCGATAAATGTTGTGACTTCAGGTCAAAGGACCACAAACACCATTTCCACTTGAGCCATACTTGTGACACGTTCATATAACAATCCACAAAGTATTCTCAAGGTGGGTCTATCCAGTTCAACTTGTTCATAACAAGTACACATGTGATGACTTGATATCACAATATCATGACCTGTGAGAATGGGTCATCAGTCAACGCACATGCTAGTCTAAAAGGAAGCATTATCGCATATAGCTTCTAAGATTATACAACGACTAGGGACCAATAAGAATGAAGCTTCTGGGATCATAGGTTCTCACATTCAAGTCACTACTTGATCTATAGAAGTAAACATTCTAAGGTCATATATTTAGTTTACTACTCTAACATAATAGAAATAATAACACAATAAAAGAACTTGCCAAAATATATAAAAGAAATACATATAGTACATTATTCATCAAATGAAAAATTACAGCCAATAAAGATACAATCCACAAGACTCCAACTAGAAATGATCATTCAGGTATCGTATACCCATAGATCTAACATGACCTTCATACTTTCTCTGTGCAAGAGGCTTTATTAGTGGATCCGCAATGTTCTCCTCAGTCAGCACTCTGCTAATGCTCACATCTCCTCGATCGACTTTCTCGAATTAGATGGAACCGCCGAAGTATGTGCTTGGAGCGTGTTGGAACACCCTATTACTAATTTGGGCAAGGATCACTATGTTTTTAGGAAATTGGTTTGACCTAGATGTATAGTTGAAAAGGTCAAATTAAAATGAGTCTAGGGCTTAGAACTTAGGTTTGAAGCTGCCCCCAGGACCATTCAAAGATCTAGATTTAGAGCTGAGACAAAGACAATTTTCGTCGAACTTAGCTCGACGAAACGTCGAACTCCGTTCGACGCTCTCTGAGCTCAACTCTGCTGAGTCGTCGAACTACGGTCGACGATCTTCGAGCTCAGATCGATGGTCTATCTTCAGTTACTTTCCCAGTCGCTGAGCTCAGTTCGACGATCGTAGAGCTCAGCTCGACGTTTTCTGTCTGCTGTATTAATCCAATCTCTAAGCTCAGTTCAACGATCGTAGAGCTCAGATCGACGATTTCTGTGAGAGATCGATGCCTTCAGAATTCAAATTCAAGGACAGTTATGGATTATAATTAGAATTAATTCCTGCATTGATTGCAAAGGATTTTCTAACCATTTCAATCAATCTGATGCAAGTTTCAAGGAAAGACTAAATGGAATATTGCTTAGGACTTTCCCCAGATACTGTTGTCTATTATGGAAGCCATTTATGACTGATTAAACGGTCGTCTAAGAGAATATTTGATATACTCCTTTAGTATTCATTCTCATAATACAGATACACAAGATACAGTGATCAACACAGACAAATACAAAGAAAAGGATATACAGAAGAATTAGATTACATTACAGAAGATTGAACAACACAATTTCTCTGATCAAGATTTCAACTTCTGTGATTTACAAATCTACTGAGTCTTCGAGTGTTCAAAGGCTTCAACAACAAGGACTCCAGACACCAAATATTTCAGCATCTACTGGAATCATCTTCTACTGGAGATCTGAAGCTTCTGAAGGCCTATCACCCTAGCAAAGCTTTCACTCCTGAACCATTCTACATCTCAGGGGGAGCTTTGATAACATCAATAATCCACTAGTCTTCTCTCAGTGATTTGAGATAGAGAAGACATTATCATCTCTTTCTTTTTCTTTTCCTGCTGTAAAAGGGTTATCAAAACTCCCTTCAAAAGTTCTGAATCTGGTTCTGAGAGTCTTGTCAAAACTCAGTGGTGGCAAGACATCTTATCAAAAAAATCTAGATCTGGTTTTTGAGCACCTTATCAAAAGCTCATTGGTGCCCAGGACACCTGATCAACTCATCCGGTAGTGGATTCCTACCAAGGGTGGTAGAAGAGTGTATGTACCCAAGTTTTGGGGAACCACTATAGATCCTTGTGTCTTCTGGTTGCTGTGTGTTTGTTATTGCTGTGTGCTGTGTGATTCTTATTTCTTGCTTTAACTTTATTTTTCTACAATCACCTTACTCATACAATTAAATTAAATCTTCCATTGCCTTACAATTTTTAATTGTAAACATTATTTTCAAATACTATATTCACCCCCCTCTAGAGTCAAGGTAGATCTTTCTCTCACTTTCAATTGGTATCAGAGGCAGGTTGGTTATTACAGGCTAACACCTGAACCAAAAGATCTCTGAAAAGATCAATCTTATATAGAGGGGTATTATTTTCTGTATTGTACTTATTTTCAAAAACCATGGCACAAAACAAAGACTATGCCAACACCAGACCTCTAGTGTGCAATCTTTCCAAGTTTGCACTTTGGAAGGCAAGGATTAGATTATACAAGAATTCTATTGATGAGGACATTTTCAATTCTGTTTTGACAGTGTGTCCAAGACCTCCAGAGGCCACAAGCACAAGCGTTGTTCCACCTCCCTCAGGAACAGATGCTGAAATAAAGAAGTGTAAAACTGCAGATGCAAAGGCCATGAATATTCCTGCTCATACTATGTCTGATGAGATATTCTAGAAGGTTGCTGAATGCTGCTCAGCTAAAGACATATGGGATAAGCTTTTAGAAATTATATCAGGATCTGCTGATGAAAGAAAGGACAGGAGATCCCATCTCATATCCTAATATGAGAACTTCAAGAAAGGTGAAGCTGAATCAGTTGCAGACATGTACACCAGGCTCAGTCTGATAGTCAGTGAGTTAAAGTCATTGGACAAGGAAATCACACTCACTGAACTCAATGACAAGATCCTAATGTGCTTCCCCAGCACTTGGGATTCAAGGATCTGGCCAATTAAAGATGCCAGAAGCCTAAGTGAAATTACCACAGAGGCTCTTCTGGGCATGCTCAAATCTTATGAGCTGCTCATCAAGAATAGGGAAGAAGAAAAAAAAAGGCTACTTCTCCAGTCATCAGAAAGGAGAAGACTATAGACTTCAAAGCTATAGAAGAGAAGCCTAAAGACAAAGTTATAGGAAATGATGAGCTCCTAAGTCTACTGGCCAAAAGATTCTATAAGATGGCCAGGAAGAACTTCAGAAAGAAGTCATTCAAAGGGCATGAGAAGCCTAGATATGACAAGTCCAACAGCAAAGAAATCATCTGCTTTGGATGCAAGAAACCAGACCACATTGTGCCTGACTGTCCAGAGAATAAAAACAAGGACGAGAAGGACAGAAATGAGAGAAGAAGAGACAAGGACTCTAGAAAGAACAACAGCAACAGATCCTCATCCAACAAAAATAAACATACAAGGAAGGGATTTGTAGCAGAAAGCCTGAGTGACAGTGAAGAAGAATCAGAAGCCTCATCCAACTCAAGTGATGATGAATATGATGCTGAGGAAAAAGAATTATGCATGATGGCAATCAATGCCTCCCAGCAAAACTCTAATGCAGAACAAGAGTCTGATTCTGAAGCTGAAACTGGATCTGAAGAGGATGAGGCAATAAACTCTTTTGATTTTACTTCAGAGGACTTTAAAATTGAATTTAAGACACTGTGTTTAGATTTGCTAAAGTTTGAGAAAGAGATAATCTCTCTCAGAAATCAATTATCTGACTGCAGTATCCTAAAATCAAATAACGTCAAAATCTCTGAGGAGTTAGAGTGCTATAGGGAGGAGATAGCTGCACTTAAAAGTGAACTATCCAAGGCCAAGCAGTTTGAAGAATCCCTTAATGGAGAAGCATCAGACTGATGGACATTACAAGCATAGTGAACTCAAGATTCAACAGTACACTGGTCTTGGGTGCTTCATCCAGCCAACTTATAGTACTAACAACCCCAATTAAATTTATTTCTAATAAAGGAAAGGGTGTTGTAGAGGTAGCTAGGAAGAATCCAGATTTACCTAAGGAAAATCAAGTTCAACAGAAAACGTTGAACAGAGCTCGACGATCGTCGAACAGAGCTCGACGATCCAAGGCTGGATCGTCGAACTCAGATCGACGACTTCTGAACTCTGAACTCTGGTATAGTCGATCTTCGAACGGAGCTCGACGATCTGACCCAAGATCGTCGAACTCAGGTCGACGATCGTCGAACGGAGCTCAGAGCTTTGAACTTTCTTTCAGAGGTAAATCTCAAGTTAATCCTAGAAGTCCCTCATCCCAAAGCTTCAACCCTTATATTGAATTGATAGTACCTCCTAGGAGATACATTCCTGAAGGATATAAGAGTCAGCTAGGGATGTCTTTCATTTCTGAATTTAAAGGCTATCAACCTAGACCATAGGTAAACTGGGTCAAAAACATATAAGCTGTTTATGTGCAGGTGAAGACCTATCCAGAGATGGCCCAACAATGGTATCTTGATAGTGGGTGCTCAAAGCACATGATAGGGAACAAGGAGAATCTATCATCCTTCATAACCAAACTTGGACCCAAAGTAATTTTTGGTGATTAAAATTTTGGTCAAACAAAAGGATATGGTGCTGTTCAGATAGGTTCAGTCACTTTCAAGAAGGTGGCATATGTGGAAGGACTGAAGCACAACCTGATCAGCATCAGTCAACTATGTGATGAAGGATATAAGGTGATTTTCAACAAATCCCTGTGCAAGATCAAGTTAGAGGATAACACAACTGTGTTAACAGGTAAAAGGAAAGGTAACATCTATCTTGTAGATTTTCTTTCAACCCATACAGACATTTGCTTATTTAATTCAGTATGCAAACTAAATGATCTATGGCATAAGAAACTAGGACACCTAAACCTTAGAACCATTGTTAGGTTGTCCAAGGATAACCTTATTAGAGGACTACCTTCTGGCCCCTATAAGAAGGAAGGACTCTACAGGGCCTGTCAATTAGGCAAGCAAACTAAAAATGGTTTTAAGTCACTTAATAAGAGTGATTCACCTAGGATTTTATATCTGTTACACATGGATTTTTTTGGACCCATTACAGTACAAAGCTTAGGAGGGAAATCCTATACTTTGGTGATTGTAGATGACTTCTCTAGATTCACTTGGGTATTCTTTCTAAGGACGAAGTCTTATAACTTTAAGTGTCTGACAGAGTTTCTCAAATGTATACAGATTGAGTTCAATACTCACATTGCCCTGATCAGAAGTGATCATGGGACAGAGTTTGATTCTCTTCTTATGCAAGAGTTCTGTCAGAGTGAAGGGATCAGGCATACTTTCTCAGCTCCTAGAACTCCTCAACAAAATGGGGTAGCTGAAAGGAAAAATAATACCCTAATCTAATCAGCTACTACATTGTTGACAGATGCTCAACTACCTCTATCTTTTTGGGCTGAGGCAGTAAACACCTCCAACTATGTGTTGAATAGAAGTCTAATACATAAACTGAAGGGCAAGACTCCCTATGAATTGCTCAAAGGGAAGAAACCTAAAGTAGTCTATTTCATAATTTTTGGCTGCATTTGTTATATACACAATAATGACAAGAAATATTTAGCAAAATTCCAAGCTAAAGCTGATGAAGGGGTGTTTCTGGGATACTCCATGATCAGTAAGGCTTATAGGGTATATAATAAATCCACTCTTAAAACAGAAGAATCTGTTCATGTTTCTTTTGATGAGACTAACATGTTTTATAAGGAGAAGTCTGATTCTACCATAGAACAATTGCAGGTACACTCTCTTTTAGAAAAAATGGACAGATTACAGGCTAAAGAAAATGATACAGCTTCTCCATCTATCATGTAAAAGGGTGAGAGCAGTGATAATGAAGAGGATGTGCAACATCTAAAAGAGCCAATTGTTGTTCCACAAGAGGAAACAACAACAATTGTTGGTGAACAATAAACTCCCACTGTTGATCTAGTAACAACAAGAGATCATCAAATTTCCCAAGTAATTGGAGACATCTCAGCTGGTGTGCAAACAAGAAATCAGGTCAACCAGAACCTGATGCACACTTGCTTTCTATCTCAAGTTGAGCCTCAATCCATTCAAGATGCAGAACAAGATCCCCACTGGATCATTGCTATGCAAGAGGAATTGCATCAATTTGAGAGGAATAAAGTTTGGGAACTAGTGCCAAGGCCTAAGGATCACTCCATTGTTGGAACAAAATGGGTGTTCAGGAACAAGTTGGATGATCAGGGAGTCATTGTAAGGAACAAGGCAAGGCTAGTTGCTCAAGGCTACTCTCAAGAAGAAGGAATAGACTATGATCAGACCTTTGCACAAGTTGCAAGGTTAGAGGCCATCAGAATATTCCTAACTTATGCTGCTCACAAGGGATTCAAGGTCTACCAAATGGATGTGAAGAGTTCTTTTCTCAATGGAGACATCAAAGAGGAAGTCTATGTTAGACAACCTCCAGGTTTTATCTCTTCAACTTATCCTGATCATGTTTTCAAATTGCATAAAGTATTATATGGTCTCAAGCAAGCTCCTAGAGCATGGTATGAGACCCTAACATGCTTTTTTCTGGAAAATGATTTTATTAGGGGTAGAGTAGACCAAACTCTTTTTATTAGAACCCATAAGTCTCATACCCTACTAGTAAAAATATATGTAGATGATATTATCTTTGGTTCTACTGATTCAAATTTGGGCAAAAAGTTTTCCAAGCTGATGCACTCTAAATTTGAAATGAGTAGCATGGGTGAGCTTTTCTTCTTTCTAGGATTGCAAGTCAAACAACATGCTGAAGGCATATTAATTTCTCAAACCAAGTATGCAAAGGAACTGGTTAAGAAATTTGGTATGTCTGAAGCATCTTGTATGAAAACACCTATGCCTACTAATGCTGTATTAAATGCTGATGAACATGGAAAACATATTGATCAGATAACATATAGAGCAATGATTGGCTCTCTATTGTACCTTACAGCTAGTATACCTGATATAATGTTTGCTACATGCATATGTGCTAGGTTCCAAGTAAGCCCTAGAGAGTCACCCTTAACTTTAGTAAAGAGGATTCTTAGGTATGTAAAAAGTTGTCCAAATCTAGGACTCTGGTATCCAAAAGACTCAGGATTTGAATTAACTGGATTTTCAGATGCTGATTATGCTGGATGTAGAGTAGACAGGAAAAGCACCAGTGGAACCTGTCAGTTCCTTGGTGACAGACTTGTCTCCTGGTTCTGTAAGAAACAGACATCTATATCTACTTCAACTGCTGAAGCTGAATACATGGCAGCAGGCAGTTGTTGCTCACAAATTCTGTGGATTCAAAACCAGCTTCTAGACTATGGCTACAACTTAGAAGGGTCAAAATATTTTGTGATAACACTAGTGCTATCTCCATAGCACAAAATCCAGTCCTCCATAGTAGGACAAAACATATAGAGATTAGGCATCACTTTCTAAGAGATAATGTTGAAAAGAATAAAATTGAACTACAATATATCCCAACTGATTTGCAAAGGGGAGATATTTTCACCAAGTCTTTGGATGAGAAGAAACATACCTTCTTCCTCAATCAGTTAGGAATGCTAGATGGAGGCTGTCTAAAATAAATTCCAAGATTTTGAAAATCTAAAAACAGACCAAGACTAGGCTAAAAACTTATATTTTCTCTTGTCTATAGGTTCTGTTTTGTCTCTGAACTGCGCTCGATGTTTTTCCAAAAATCGTCGAACGGAGATCGACGCTTTCCAATAAGCGTCGACCGGAGTTCAGCTTTTCCAGGCAGCGCTAGGCTATCTTCCTCTGGTCAACAATCGTCGAACGGAGTTTGACTCTCTCTAGTATCATCGAACGGAGATCGACGTTATTGAAGACTCTTCAGATTCCATTAGAAGCCCAGATCGTCGAACGATGTTCAACGATCCTTCCTTTCCGCCGTCGAACCCTAATATAAAAATCATTTTTCGTCGTCGTTCTTCGATTGCGCATTCATACTCTCTGCAATTTCTTTCTTTCCCTCCAAACTCTACTACACTTGGTTGTGTTTGGTACTTTCTTGCAGGTACTCAATTGCCGTGAATATTACTGCGCTTGCAAAGATTAAGTTTTTTACCGGGTTTGATATTGATATGGATTCATTCGCTGGGAGCGATCAAATATTCAAAGATATTCTAGAACTCTTCAAGGAACAACAACTAGAGAATATTATGTCAACAAGAATAAAGATTGCGGTTGACGAAATAAAGGAATGTGTTTTTACTGCAAACAATGAGGGTGAGAATACTATAGTCGGCATGATCAATGGGACGCAGGTACCATTGTCCCCTATTGTTCTGACTGAGGTATTCAACTTAAGTTCTGGAGATGATTCCCCTAATATGTCTGGTGAAGAATTTGATTCCATGTTAGATAGAATGGGTCACTCTGCTGTAAACCCTAATAAGCTGTTGAAAAAGAATCTATCTGTTCAAAATATAGATTTTTGGCTGATGTTGTGGGCAAAGTGCTGCTGGCCAAGCATTCAGCACATGATACCATCTCAAGGTATCAATTTTTTTCTGATGGGAGCAATAGTTGATAAGAAACATCTGAATTGGGGAACTATCTTCTTTGATTTGATCAAGAATAAAATTAACAAAAGTTTTGTCAATTTTGGGAGGATTCTAGGGGTTTTCCTGCATTCCAGGTGCCCTGAATTACTGGTTTCCAATGGGATGCACATCAATGCATCTAAGAGATTAACCTGTGCCCTATTTTAGAAATGGGACAGGCAGATTATAAACCCTGCCAGGACTGCCATAGCTTCAGGCACATGAACTCCTGCAGTCACTTTATCTCCGGCTCTAGAAGAACTACCTGCCTTCTCTCCTCCTTCTCCTCCACTTATTTCTACCTCCATCTCCACATCAACCACAACAATTTCCTCAACCATAACTATTGGGTACATTGGAAAATGTGTACCTGATTTGAAGAAGCCCAACTTAGCTCAATGATATACATCAAGGTATATTTGATGTTGTTTTGAGTTGACATGTGCAGGTGAAGAATTAATAAAGTATGCAGAAAAATTCTAAGTCCAAGTGTCGACACAGAGAAGGATGTGTCGACACATAGAAGAAATTAGTCGACACAACACTAGGAAGCAGTGTCGACACATAGCAGTTAGTCTACAATAATACTGGGAAAGTGTGTCGACACAGAAGAAGTAAGTCGACACAACACTGGGAAGCAGTGTCGACACAGAAGAAGTAAGTCGACACAACACTGGGAATTTGTGTCGACACAGAAGAAAAGCGTCGACCTCAACATTGGGAAAATGTGTCGACACAGAAGAATATAGTCGACCTCAAGTTTGTCGACACCAGCAGGATGTGTCGACACAGAAGAATATAGTCGACCTCAAGTTTGTCTACACCAGCAGAACGGGTCGACACATTGTGATTGAGTCGACACATTATAGCAGGGTTAAAAGAAGACTGTGTCGACACCTGAAGGCTAAGTCGACACTTACTAAGTTATGATTCTACAACAACTGTGTCGACACACAGGACTTGTGTCGACACACTGAAGAGTCAAGACCAAGTTATTTTCAGAAGAAGCTGTGTCGACTCAAAGGCAACTTAGTCGACATCACTAAAGACTGTGTCGACACCAAAGTCAATTGTGTCGACATAGATAGACAGATGGTCTCGACACTTTCTGACAGACTGTCTCGACAACTTGTGGTTCAAGACTAAGGCACAGGACTTGTTTGAAGACTTGACAGCTGTGGGTTGCCACCGGTTAACTGAAGCTGTCAGACTTGTCAGAAAACGGTTAGAAACCGGATCAGCCGGTTACCATGAAGAAAGTTTATAAATAGACAGATTCAGAAGGAGAAAGTAACTTTTAAAAAAACATTGATAAGAATCAAAAAGTTGAGAAGGATTACAATCCAATTCATTTCAAGAAAGTGCTAGGCACTTAAGAAGATCTTCTCCGGAAGATCTAAGAAGACTATCTAAGGATAGATCAAAGAAGAGTTCTAATCAGAATTCAGAAGAATCATTCAAAGTGCTGGATAGAGAGAGATCAAGCCAGAATTTGAAGAAGAAGAAAGAAACCACCAGTGGATTCTCAAGAAGCTGTTTGGAAATCAACTCAGCTAAGTTCATATTCAAGAAGCTTTGAAGAAAGCTCAGATACAGTTGATTTCATCAGCTGATCAAGAATTGTCTTGGCCTTTTCTCTCTCAATTTAGGCAAGACAGTTAAATAATCTTTTCTATATTTCAGTAGGATCTGTTTACACAGATCTGAGTTGTAAGCCTGTGTTATAAAGGCTGAGTGTAGGAGTGTTGAACTCTGAGTGGTAGGGCTGTTTGCCTAAGTGTAGGAGAAGGGTCTTCTCTGAGTTGTAGGCCTTGGGGCAAGGCTGAGGTAGGGCTGTTGTGCCTGAGTTGTAGGAACCAGTTGGGTTCTGATTTGTAGGATCTGTTGATCTGAGATTAGTGGAAGTTTGGCCGAATCTAGCATACTGCTAGATAGGTGAAGGGGGAAAGTGGATGTACCCAGACCTTGGGGAACCACTATAAAACATTGTGCAATCTGTGATGTTTTATTTTCTGTGATTGCTGTGATTATTGTGTTAGCCATTAAATTGAATTCTTCCTAGAAGTTTTTATAAAGAAGTAGAACCTATTCACCCCCCCCCCCTCTAGGTGTTTAGGTTGTCTTGAAAGTAAAACTATCAAGTGGTATCAGAGGGAGGTTCCTCAAAAAGGACTTAACAGTCTGAGGTAGATCTGAAAGGCAAATTCAAGATTCAAGAAGATGGGTTCTGGAGAGAATCATAAGGAGCTAGGGTCTATGAAATTACCCATATGCAGGAAGGAAATCTTTGGGATCTGGAAAGGAAGAGTCAGACTGTTTATGGAAGCATCTGACCCAAGAATTTACATCACAGTACAGGAAGGCCCCTTCATTCCAATGAAGGTATCAGTTCTTGATGCAAATATCCAAACTCCAAAGAGTTATTCAGAAATGACCAAGGATGAAATCATCTTGGCAACCATGGATAAAAGAGCTCAGAACATTATTGTTAGTGCCATAGATGATTCAACATTTCAGAATCTGATTCACTGCAAGACCTCCAAGGAGATGTAGGACACATTGATTGTCTACATGGAGGGATCTGAAGAAGTAAGGCTGGATAGGAAGTCTATGCTAAATCAGGAGTATGAAAGCTTTAGACAAGGAAAATATGATAGCATAACTGAGTGCTATAAGAAATTCTATAGAATTGTGAATGAGCTAATATCCTATGGAAGAGTCTTCAGTACCTATGAACTGAATGACAAATTCTTAAGATCCTTATCAAAGGATTGGGATACAAAGATCTGTGCCATAAGAGAAGTGGCTAAATTGGCAGAGATATCTCCTCCAACCCTGTTTGGAAAGTTGCTATCCTATGAAATGCAACTTATGGTGAGGAAGGAGGAGGAAAAGAATTCAAGAGGGGAGCATAGAGAAAAGGCTGTGGCATTCAATGCAGAAGCCACTAGAAAGAATAGGAGGAAATCACCATCTCCTCCTAAGGAAGTTACAGAAGATAGTTCTGAAAGTTCAAATAAGGGATCTGAAAGCTGTGATTCAGATGCAGATTTTGCTGCATTCACAAGACAATTCCAGAGGTTCTTGAAGAAGAAGCAGTGGAAGTCTACGCCTTCCCCATCACAGCAAGTTGATGACTATTATAAGAAGAAGAGGTCATCAAGGAAAGAGAAGAGCAGATCAAAGCCCAGCAAAGCCACTACTTCAAAGATTGTCTGCTATTGTTGCAATAGGCCTGGACATGTAGTGGCTGACTGTCCTGACAAGAGAAAGGAATCTTCAGAAAAAAGAAGACTTATCAGAAAGGCAAGAAGGAGAAATCCTTTGTTGCAAAGAAAGAAAAGAGTCTAACAGACCAGTCAACTTCAGAGTCAGAATCTGAAGCTGAAGCATATATTGGACTATATGCTGCATCTGAAGAAGAGGAGTTTCTGCAGTTGCTAGACTCCATCAATGAACAAAAGGATCATCAGTATATGGGGCTGATGACAGGATCAGAAGAGGACATATGCCAGAATCAGTCTGGTCATAATAAGGTACAATGTCCTTCTATTACATCTGTTTGTTGTACAAGTGAAGAATCAGCTACATCTGCATCAAGTGATGTAGATGCATCTGAATCTGAAGGAGATGTCTATCAATTGATAGACAAGTATGGGGACCTGTTGCAGGCCCTTAAGAAAAGCAAGAACCTGGTTAAATCTCAGGCTCAGGAAATTGCTGAACTAAGGTTGCTATAACTGAGTTAGAAAAAGTTATTGATCAAAAATTAAATGAAATTGCCAAGCTGAAGAATATAACTATTATTCAGATGGGCACAATTAATTATACTAATGATCAAGTGAAGAGTCTGGAGGCCAGACTTAGAATTGAAAGGGATTTAGTGGCTAGTTACTCTAAGCCAAAATCTGTCTTACCCTTGATAGATGAATTTGTCACTCAAAAGGGTAAGGCTGGATTAGGATTTAAAGGTAACTCCAGGGCTGGCAGATTCAAGAGGAAAGGCAAAGCTCCTGTTCAGCCACTAAACCCTTCAGTCCCCATAAAGTTTAGTAAGGTGAAAGTGCCTTCTAACAAATATGATCATGAAGAATTCAAGGTCATATTAAGACTAATGTTCTGAAGAACAAGGGTGTAAATGCAAGCAGGCCTACCTATGGTCATAAACCCAATGGTTTTAAGAAATCAGTAGGTGAAGTTGCAACAGCACCAGCAATGAACAGAAATTCTTCTGACAAGGATGTATCTAGATCTAGATACAATAAGTTTGAATGTTGGTGCTGTGGCAAGAGAGGCCATTTTGCATTAGACTGCTGGTATAACACAAGTGTTATAAAGAATAAGAGTCTACCTGTTAGAAGAGGTTATGATAGCTTTATTAATGCTAACCTGAACCAAGGACCCAAGACTTACTTGGGTTCTAAGGGAAAGTAATTCTGTATTGCAGGTGAATCCAAGTAACCATGCCCCTATATGGTACTTGGATAGTGGTTGTTCCAGGCACATGACTGGAACAAAGGGGCTGCTGAAGGAGTATTCATCTGTCAAAGATGGACCTAAATGTGATCTTTGGTGGATCTGAAAAAGGAGTCATCAAAGGGTTTGGTAACATTTCTTCTAACCTAATTACTATCACTCAAGTGGCTTATGTAAAAGGTTTGAAACATAATCTAATAAGCATAAGCCAGCTAAGTGATTTAGGATATGACATTTCATTTGTTAAAGATGGATGTCATATCAAGAGGTCAAGTGATCAAAAGATCATATTGACTGGGTATAGGAAGAGAAATGTATATTGTCTTAATTTTGAATGTGAGAATAAGGCTTCTCCCATCTGTCTTGTAGCTGATGACAATGCTTCTCATTGTGTTAAGTGGCACAAGAGATTGGCTCATCTAAACTACAAGACAATTGGCCAACTCTTTAGCAAAGAGCTAGTGAGGAATGGACCTCAAATTAAGTGTATAAAGGAAGGGATATGCTCAGCTTGTCAAAAGGGAAAGCAGACAAAATCCTCCTTTCAAAGCCTTGAAAACAAGGATTCTGTGAGGTGCTTATACCTCTTGCATATGGATCTTTTTGGTCCTATGCCAGTTCATAGTCTAGGTAGGAAGGTCTACACTTTTGTGGTTGTAGATGACTATTCTAGATTTACATGGGTGTTCTTTCTGAGACAAAAATCTGAAACCCCAAGTGTATTACTTAATTTTGTAAAGCAAATTCAGAATGAACTGAATAGTACAGTGGTCAAAATCAGAAGTGACCATGGTACTGAGTTTCAATCTGAAAGCATAACAAACTTGTGTAAAGACTTTGGGATTTTCCAAGAGTTCTCCTCACCTAGAACACCTCAGCAAAATGGAATTGCTGAAAGAAAGAATAGAACATTAATTGAAGCTGGTAGAACTCTATTGAGTGACACCTCTCTCCCAGAATATTTTTGGGCTGAGGCAGTTAACACTGCTTGTCATGTCATCAATAGGGCTTCTATCACCAAAAGCCACAGAAAGACTCCCTATGAGATTGTGAAAGGCAGAAAACCAAATCTATCCATATTTTAGGATCTTTGGTTGCAAGTGCTATATACTTAACAATGGCAAGTCATATTTGACTAAGTTTGCTGCCAAATCCCAGGATGGGATATTTGTTGGGTACAGCACAAATAGTAAGGCCTATAGAGTCTTCAACTTAACTACTCAAGTTGTTGAAGAATCTGTGCATGTTGTATTTGATGAAACAAGATTAATCAATTGTGAGTTGTCTTGTAGATCAAATGACTCAACAGGTATAAGCAAGAGGATGGACAAGCTCTCCATTGCTGAAGCTTCAAAGGAAGATGGAGCATTGGAAAATGAAGGCTGCTGTCCAGGGAGAGTACAAGAGATAATGGAAGCTGATGAAAACCAAGAGGTTCAGCAGAATGAAGAAGCTGGAGATGCTCAACCTGAAGGGAATCTTCCTCCAGCTATAAGATATCTAAGAGATCATCCTGCTGATCAGATAATTGGTGATCCAAGACAAGGAGTGCAAACTAGAAGCAGAAATCAAAGCACAGTTTTGCATTCAAGTTTCTTGTCTCAAATGGAACCTAAGAAGTTTGAAGAAGCTATCCAAGACCAGCACTGGATTGATGCTATGCAAGAGGAGCTGAATCAATTCAGAAGGTGCAAAGTCTGGGAGCTTGTTCCTAAACCAAGAGGCCACAACATAATTGGCACCAAGTGGATCTATAGGAACAAGCTAGATGAAAGTGGGATAATAGTGAAGAATAAAGCAAGGTTAGTTGCAAAAGGATACAGGCAGGAAGAAGGGATTGACTTTGATCAAACCTTTGCTCCAGTAGCAAGGCTGGAGGCAATCAGAATGTTCCTTGCCTATGCAGCCTACCAAGACTTCAAAGTATACCAGATGGATGTGAAGTCAGCATTTCTGAATGGTGATCTTAAAGAAGAAGTATATGTAGAGCAGCCATCAGGTTTTGTAGATCCTCTTAAACCTGATTCTGTGTATAAGCTTAGGAAAGCTTTGTATGGGTTAAAACAAGCTCCAAGGGCTTGGTATGAAACCCTGTCTACCTTCCTCATTGAGAATAAATTCTCAAGAGGAAAGATAGACAAAACTCTATTCCTTAGGGAATCCAAAGGTAAGATCATCTTAGTTCAGATCTATGTTGATGACATAATCTTTGGATCTACTGAAAACAACCTTTGTAAAAAGTTTGCCAAACTTATGCAAGGGAAGTTTGAGATGAGCAGTATGGGAGAACTTAAGTTCTTCTTGGGACTCCAAGTAAGACAGACTGATGATGGATTGTCCATATCCCAGTCTAAGTTCACCAAAGAATTAATTAAGAAATATGGTATGGAGTCATCCTCCACCATGAGAACTCCTATGGGAACAAGTATGCCTATATGCAAAGATGAGGCAGGTAAACCTGTTGATGAATCATTGTATAGAGGAATAGTTGGGTCTCTACTATATCTCACTGCTAGTAGACCAGACATTATGTATGCAACATGTGTCTGTGCTAGGTACCAAGCCTGCCCTAAAGAATCTCATTATACTGCAGTCAAAAGGATTCTGAGATATCTTAAGGGCACACCTAATCTAGGTCTTTGGTACCCTAGGAATAGAGATTTTCAACTAACAGGCTATTCAGATGCAGATTTTGCAGGATGTAGAGAGGATAGAAAGAGTACTACAGGTACTTGTCAATTCCTGGGAGGAAGACTAATATCATGGAGTAGTAAGAAGCAGACCAGTGTGGCAATTTCCACAGCTGAGTCAGAGTATGTTGCTGCTGGAAGCTGCTGTGCACAGCTATTGTGGATGCAGCATCAGCTTAAGGATTATGGTATTCAGGTAAGTAGAACACCCCTTTTATGTGATTCTAAGAGTGCTATTTCTATTGCTAATAATCCAGTTTCTCATAGTAGAACTAAGCATATAGAAATCAAATACCATTTTCTTAGAGAACATGTAGAAAAAGGAGACATCTCATTGGAATTTGTAAAAACAGATTATCAAATAGCAGATGTATTTACTAAGCCTTTAGATGAAACCAAATTCAATAAATTCAAAATTGAATTAGGTATGTTAACCATTGATTAATGTATTAACAAAATCATTAACAATGCAATTGAAGTGGTATGTAAGTAAGTTAAAGTAATAACAACATAATTAAGTGTTAAAAAAGGACACATTGAAGTAACACTTACAAGTGGTGTTGAACCAACAGAAATTGGCTAAGTAAGAATGTGTCGACACATTCAGTAATATGTGTCGACTCAGAGAAATAATGTCGACAAGTCAGAAATATTGTGTCGACACAGAGAATATGTGTCGACACTTAAGAGTTATATTGTCGACTTAACCAGAAATGTAATGTCGACTCAACCAGGATAATGGTGTCGACACTTACAGAATATGTGTCGACACTTATCCTTAGAGTCGACACAGAATTTCTGTCTATCTACTATGTATCCAAGGTGTCGACATAACCACAAATTGGTGTCGACACATAGTAGGCTGAAGTAATGTCGAGACAATAGAAGTTTGTGTCGACACATTCCGTCTGTGTCGACACATTTAGTCTGTTTTTGGCGCCTTTTGAACTTCTTTCAACAGAAGGTATAAATAGGTCAAAAACTCTTTCTGTCGACACGCTTCCAAGGTTTTCGAGACTAAAACCCTGTGTCGACAGTCTATCTTTCTCTCTTCTCTCAAGCTTTCTCGACGAATCGATGGCGCCAAGGATTGAAGACAACGTCAATGAAGGGTATGAGTTGGTGCGCCAGGCCTTTGCAGATGCGCCGCCAGATGTTCAAGGGGTTATCACCCTCCTCTCGAGTCAGGGTTAGAATTTCTACTCTCAGAACCGACTAAAATCTGGAAGAAGGAGGTGCACGAGTTATTTATCTCTGCATCAGTCCACTCAAATGGCCTCAAGATTAAGTCCAATGTTCAAGGGACTAAGGTCAAGATTACTCCAAGAAGCTTAAGAAAGATCTTTCAATTACAAGTAGTTGAGAATGAAGAGGAAGTTCCTAGTTCTAAGACAAGGGAAGCCCTTCAATGGTGTGGACTGGACTCGAGCATGAAGATTGGAGCTGCATTCAACAGGAAGGGTATGAATCAGCAAGGGAAGTTCTTGTCTGAAATTGTTGGGAAAGTGATCCTCTGCAAGACAGGTGGACATGATAGGATTTCTGCCTATATGTTCAGCCTTATGACCAGGATTGTTTTTACAATTCCTACTGATTGGTCAGGAGTACTCTTTGACAAGATCAAAGAAGGAATCAAGAAGCCCAACATGGCTAGAATCATGAGCTTATATCTCACTGGAGTGATTCCTGAAGTGATGCAGCAACTGCCAGGGACTAAGATCAATCATATGAGAAGGATGGATATGAGACTGTTCTCTAGGTGGGATAGGGTGCTGTCCAAGGATGTGCCTGAGAGAGCAGGCCAGACACCCCTGTGAAATCCCCTTCTCAAACTCAAGAAACTGAACAACAACAAGAAGACCCACTCAGGACACAGGTTGAAGAACAGCCTGACTCAACTATAGTCCAGCAAGTGTCAACACCTGCACAGATGCAGGGGGAGCCAGTTCACTCTCCTGCTCAAAATGTATCTACTCCTAATCAGTTACAAGTGTAGGGGAGCTAATGTATTTTACTATAAAAGACATTGCTCATATTCTTATTACTGCACAGGTTCAGGGGGAGCTAGTGTCCACTCCACTCTAGATACTACAATTACTGAACGAGTACAGGAGAAGCTGTTGTCAGTACAAGTGCAAGAGGATGCACAGTTAGACTTATCTCAAGATTTAACTGCTGCAGAAGATACAGCTCAACTGGAATTTACTCTGGAGGAGTTATTCCCTGATGCTGATACTACTACTGATAAAGTAGGAGGAGGACAAGAAATTGAGAAGTCCATAGGTATGGAAATTGATCAGGAAGCTGAAGTTGAGCCACAGGTTGAGGGGGAGCCAGTGGATGTTGAGACTGAGCAACAGGTCACTGGGACAGATACACTTCATCCTCCTCAAGAAAGAAGTTCTCCTAGATACTTCGTCTGATACTGAAACTGAAGAAGCCAGGATGGCCAAGAAAAGAAAACTTGTTGTATTTAAGAGAAGAAGCAAGAATTATAAGCAGGCTTTACAGACAACACCTCAACAAGTATCTCTTGCCTTTGATCATAACAAGTTTATGGTAGATCTACAGGTGAAATTGGATGAACAAAGAATGGCTCTTGAAAAGTATGTTGATGAAAATAGCAAGTCTATGCAGTTTGACTTAGCTCAGGATATAAAGTCCATCCAGTTTCAAGTCAACATGCATAAGACAGAAATGACAGATTGCTTCCAAAAGGGAGGCCATGCTGTGGTTTATCTAGCTCAACAACAGGAGGCTATTACTAAAAAGGTAGATGATGTTGTCCTGAAGCAAAGCTATGTCTTGGAAAATCAGTTAAGAATGAATGATAATTTAACTGAATCTCATCATGAGATAATAAAGGAATTGAAAAAGATTGTTCCAGGCCTGCCTGCAGATAAAACAAAAGAAATGGAAGATTTTGATAAGAACTTTCAAGCTGCTATTGCTTCTGTTAAGACTGCAATCACTACCTCTCAAAAAGAAATATCTGAAAAGCTTCAAAAGTTAAAACCATTTTTTAAAGAGGGTGTCAATTATCTGGATGGACAAATCAGATTTCAAAAGGAAGATCTCAGAGATCATATGACCAGAGAAGTTATAAAGGGGGAGAGGTTATTGATTCATGCAGGCCAAGAGCACTCTAAATGGGTGACAAATAGTATAAGAGCCACCTTGGGATGTCCACCCTTGTGTGATGATGATATGATGGCTGAATCAGGCATTCAAGCAGGACTACTTGAAGGCAACCAACCTGAGGTTGCCCAAGTTATTTACCCCCCTTCTGATTTTGATATTCTGGATAAGCAAGTGCAGGATATGTATAGTCCTCCAAAGGAGGTGAATAATGTTGTGATTGAGAAAGTTGAGATGCCAGAGGCCTTCCTGAAAGAACAGCAAGATGCTCTATTAGCAAAGAAGAGATTTAGAGAGCAAGCTGCACTTAAGCCAGATTATGAGCAGTGGAGTCCTACTTCAAGGAACATAATACTCACTGCATTGAAGGCTGTACAAGACAAAGTTCATGAGAGAGGGAAGTGGTACAATGAGATAGAATGGCAGAAGTATGAGGCAAGACAGGAAGCTATAGTACAATTCAGAAGGAAAGCTAAGCTGGGGAGGCTGTCACCAGATGCTAAGGAGCCAAGCAAGTACTTCCCAAAGCCTTTTCACTATTTTGAAAGGCAAAGGCTCAAGGAAGAAGCTCAGAAGAAAGCTGATCTGAAAGGAAAGAAGATAGCTGAAAAATCAGAAGCTCCTGTGACAGCTAAAATTCAATCTGGCAAAGGGATTATCATTAAAGAGCCTGATCAATCCTGATTGTGTTTTAGTTCCTTCATAATGTTTTGTAATGCTGTGATGTGATCATTAAATGTAAAACAATGTAATCAAACATTACCCAGTAATAAACAAAATATTGTTTAAATCTGTGATAGATTGTTTTATCTATGATGTTTTTATTATTTTGTTTATAATTAAGTATCCCTGTGTTTTTTGTCATATATCATCATTTAGTACTGTTTATAAATGGTGTATATCATTGGCTATAGGGTTATGACTTCTCCAAATAGGGGGAGATTGTTGGGTACATTGGAAAATGTGTACCTGATTTGAAGAAGCCCAACTTAGCTCAATGATATACATCAAGGTGTATTTGATGTTGTTTTGAGTTGACATGTGCAGGTGAAGAATTAATAAAGTATGCAGAAAAATTCTAAGTCCAAGTGTCGACACAGAGAAGGATGTGTCGACACATAGAAGAAATTAGTCGACACAACACAGGGAAGCAGTGTCGACACATAGCAGTTAGTCTACAACAATACTAGGAAAGTGTGTCGACACAGAAGAAGTAAGTCGACACAACACTGGGAAGCAGTGTCGACACAGAAGAAGTAAGTCGACACAACACTGGGAATTTGTGTCGACACAGAAGAAAAGCGTCGACCTCAACATTGGGAAAATGTGTCGACACAGAAGAATATAGTCGACCTCAAGTTTGTCGACACCAGCAGGATGTGTCGACACAGAAGAATATAGTCGACCTCAAGTTTGTCTACACCAGCAGAATGGGTCGACACATTGTGATTGAGTCGACACATTATAGCAGGGTTAAAAGAAGACTGTGTCGACACCTGAAGGCTAAGTCGACACTTACTAAGTTATGATTCTACAACAACTGTGTCGACACACAGGACTTGTGTCGACACACTGAAGAGTCAAGACCAAGTTATTTTCAGAAGAAGCTGTGTCGACTCAAAGGCAACTTAGTCGACATCACTGAAGACTGTGTCGACACCAAAGTCAATTGTGTCGACACAGATAGACAGATGGTCTCGACACTTTCTGACAGACTGTCTCGACAACTTGTGGTTCAAGACTAAGGCACAGGACTTGTTTAAAGACTTGACAGCTGTGGGTTGCCACCGGTTAACTGAAGCTGTCAGACTTGTCAGAAAACGGTTAGAAACCAGATCAGCCGGTTACCATGAAGAAAGTCTATAAATAGACAGATTCAGAAGGAGAAAGTAACTTTTAAAAAAACATTGATAAGAATCAAAAAGTTGAGAAGGATTACAATCCAATTCATTTCAAGAAGTGCTAGGCACTTAAGAAGATCTTCTCCGGAAGATCTAAGAAGACTATCTAAGGATAGATCAAAGAAGAGTTCTAATCAGAATTCAGAAGAATCATTCAAAGTGCTGGATAGAGAGAGATCAAGCCAGAATTTGAAGAAGAAGAAAGAAACCACCAGTGGATTCTCAAGAAGCTGTTTGGAAATCAACTCAGCTAAGTTCATATTCAAGAAGCTTTGAAGAAAGCTCAGATACAGTTGATTTCATCAGCTGATCAAGAATTGTCTTGGCCTTTTCTCTCTCAATTTAGGCAAGACAGTTAAATAATCTTTTCTATATTTCTGTAGGATCTGTTTACACAGATCTGAGTTGTAAGCCTGTGTTATAAAGGCTGAGTGTAAGAGTGTTGAACTCTGAGTGGTAGGGCTGTTTGCCTGAGTGTAGGAGAAGGGTCTTCTCTGAGTTGTAGGCCTTGGGGCAAGGCTGAGGTAGGGCTGTTGTGCCTGAGTTGTAGGAACCAGTTGGGTTCTGAGTTGTAGGATCTGTTGATCTGAGATTAGTGGAAGTTTGGCCGAATCTAGCATACTGCTAGATAGGTGAAGGGGGAAAGTGGATGTACCCAGACCTTGGGGAACCACTATAAAACATTGTGCAATCTGTGATGTTTTATTTTCTGTGATTGCTGTGATTATTGTGTTAGCCATTAAATTGAATTCTGCCTAGAAGTTTTTATAAAGAAGTAGAACCTATTCACCCCCCTCTAGGTGTTTAGGTTATCTTGAAAGTAAAACTATCAATAACTATCTCTTCCCCCATTACCATCACATCACCTCTTTCTCCTCCAGCCACTTCAGAAACTTTCCATCCACTCCACTATTATCCACATCTTACAATTCCATCATTTAATATATTAGAAGACTCCTTCATGGATGATTCCCCTTCCTCTCCTCTTGAGCTTGCTTCTACCTCCTCCTACTACCAATTACTTCAAGATATACTCTCCCAACCATCCTTCACTCCATCCATCTCAACTACTATACCATCCATCTCCACCATCCCTATCTCTCAACCATCCATTCTATCATCCACCACAGCATCAACTGCAGTCCATCCACCATCAGTTCCAGCCACCTCTTCCTCCACCTCTACTCAAGTATCCCTTGAGCAAGTGGATCTTTCAGCTCTGGCAGATAGGCTTTATGGGATACTAGCCCCCAAGCTAGTAGCCCTGCTGTAGACCTCCTTGGCTCCACTCCTCAAATCTATGTAGGAGCTATCTGATAAGCTGTCTGCTATCTCCTCTCCTCAGGCAATTCCTTCAATGGAGTGAATTGATCCAGTCCTGACTGAATCAAGGTAGGGGAGATGCCTCATGAAGCTGAAGAAGTGCCTACTGCTCCAGTACCAGTGTTTACAGTGGACCTCAGGTCACTGTTGTGTGCTTTTGATATTCTTCACAGAAGATATTTACAAACTCAGGGAGTTGAAGAACTCACTAAGGCCATTGTGCCTATTTCAGAATGTGATCCCAGCCTGATTATATCATATGTCAATTCTCTTAAGGCTGAGGATGTTGCTGCTTCTGTTCATACTGTTGCTACTGCTGCTGTTATATCTGTTGAATCTACTGACATTGAAATGTTGTCTGCTGATGCTGATACTGCTGCTGCTGAAGAATTGGTAAGTTTTTTGGAAGAAAAAGTCTCTGAGACTCCTGCTGTTTCATCTGCTCCTACTGAAGTTCCTGCTGCTGTCCCAACACTTCCTACTCCTATTGCTCCTGAGAAATCAAAAATCCAAGAGGAATACATCAAGAGAATAGATGATCTGTATGACAGACCATAGAGTTCTAATAGTGACAAGTTCAGTACTCAATCTGATGACTCTGTTGGCACCATTGCCAAAAAGAGGAAAGCTAGAAGCAAAGCTATGATGAAAGTTCTCCTGCAAAGGCCAAAGATGTTAATGACATACCTTATTACATTCTACATGACTGCCAGATAACAGAGTCCTGGATGCAATATTCCAAAAATTAGTTAAAGTCTATGAGAAAGAAAAGGAAACTGGATAAGTATGAGAAAGGATCTTCCTAGTATCAGCCTCCTCCTCCTCCTCCTCCAGACTCAGGATCAGGTGGAGGCTCAGCCTTTAAAACCTCTGCTTCAAAGCAAAGCTCCTCCCAATCTTCCCAAAGATATCATCCCAGAGGATAATATTAGAAAAGTTATCAGTCTAAAAGAGGACAACACAGAGGAAGTCAGGGAGATTATAGAACTTATTCCAAACAGTAAAGGGAAGGAAAAATACATATGGACTCAACTCAAGGTCCTTTCCCTTACAAACTCAAAGATACTGTTGTTACAAGGACATCTACTGCTTCAGAAACCATAAATAGATATGAACCTTCAATTCCTTTTGAGGATCCAGAAAACAATCCTCTATCTTGGACTGCCAGGATGAAAGAACTTGCTGCTCCAGATCAATTGAAAAAGGCTAGAGAACAAGGTAAAGATGCTTTCAACATCTCTACTCTTTCAGAGCAAAGAAAGGCAGAGCTGGATAAATATGCTTCAAGGAAGTTCTTTGACCCAGAGGATTACATTAAACTGCATCCTGAGGCTGTAGTTCCAAGGCCCAGATCCCAAACCTCCTTAGGTGCAGAAGATGACAGAAGGTCAAAGAAAGAGGCTCTCAATCCCAACAGAGAGATTGTATTTAAGAAAGGCAGTGAAAGGAAATGAATTCTATAAGCAGACAGTACATTCATCTTTAAACATTTGCTGATATTCTATCTGAATGCTGCTATGTCATATGTTCTGCTCTGTTGTTTTAAATTTGGCTTTTCTGTATATGCTTTTGTATTTCTTACTGAGTCCTGTAAATATTAATCCTAACCTAAATAGGGGGAGATTGTTGGAACACCCTATTACTAATTTGGGCAAGGATCACTATGTTTTTAGGAAATTGGTTTGACCTGGATGTATAGTTGAAAAGGTCAAATTAGAATGAGTGTAGGGCTTAGAACTTAGGTTTGAAACAGCCCCCAGGACCATTCAAAGATCAAGACTTAGAGCTGAGACAAAGACAATTTTCATCGAACTCAGTTCGACGAAACATCGAAATCCGTTCGACGCTATCTAAGCTCAACTCTGCTGAGTCGTCGAACTCCGGTCGATGATCTTCGAGATCAGATCGACGATTTGTCTTCATTTACTTTCCCAGTCGCTGAGCTCAGTTCGACGATCGTAGAGCTCAGTTCGACGTTTTCTGTCTGCTTTGTTAATCCAATCTCTGAGCTCAGTTCAACGATCGTAGAGCTAAGATCGACGATTTCTGTGAGAGATCGACGCCTTCAGAATTCAAATTCAAGGACAGTTATGGATTATAATCAAAATTAATTCATGCATTTATTGCAAAGGATTTCTAGCCGTTTCAATCAATTTGATGCAAGTTTCAAGGAAAGACTAAATGGAATATTGCTTAGGTCTTTCCCCAGATACAGTTGTCTATTATGGAAGTCTTTTATGATTGATTAAACGGTCGTCTAAGAGAATATCTGATATACTCCTTTAGTATTCATTCTCATAATACATATACACAAGATACAGTGATCAACACAGATAAATACAAAAAAAAGGATATACAGAAGAATTAGATTATATTACAGAAGATTGAACAACACAATTTCTCTGATCAATATTTCAACTTCTGTGATTTACAAATCTACTGAATCTTCGAGTGTTCAAAGGCTTCAACATCAAGGACTCCAGACACCAAATATTTCAGCATCTGCTGGAATCATCTTCTGTTGGAGATCTGAAGCTTCTAAAGGCCTATCACCCTAGCAAAGCTTTCACTCCTGAACCATTCTACATCTCAGGGGGAGCTTTGACAACATCAATAATCCACTAGTCTTCTCTCAGTGATTTTAGACAGAGAAGACATCATCTTCTCTTTCTTTTTCTTTTCCTGCTGTAAAAGGGTTATCAAAACTCCCTTCAAAAGTTCTGAATTTGGTTCTGAGAGCCTTGTCAAAACTCAGTGGTGGCAAGACACCTTATCAAAAAAATCTAGATCTGGTTTTTGAGCACCTTATCAAAAGCTCATTGGTGCCCAGGACACCTGATCAACAAATCCTGCAGTGGATTCCTACCAAGGGTGGTAGAAGAGTGGATGTACCCAAGTTTTGGGGAACCACTATAGATCCTTGTGTCTTCTGGTTGCTGTGTGTTTGTTATTACTGTGTGCTGTGTGATTCTTATTTCTTCCTTTAACTTTATTTTTATACAAGCACCTTACACATACAATTAAATTAAATCTTCCACTGCCTTACAATTTTTAATTGTAAACATTATTTTAAAATACTCTATTCACCCCTCCTCTAGAGTTAAGGTAGATCTTTCTCTCACTTTCAGAGCGCTGATGAGATCTAGGTTCTGAAGCAAGTGCAAATGCACCATTATTATCACAGTAGAGATCTACGGGACAAACGATGCTAGAAACTACATCTAACTTGCCAATGAATTTCCTTATCCATACAGCCTCCTTCGTTGCATTTGTAGCGGCGATATACTCAACCTCAGTTATAGAATCAACAACTATCTCCTACTTTGAACTCTTCCAGCCAACAATACCTCCATTCAAGCAAAATATAAACCCTGACTAAGACTTTGAGTAATCCCTATAAGTTTGGAAGCTAAAATCCGTGTAATCTCTTACAACGAGCTCTTCCTCTCCACCAAACACCAAGAACGTATCCTTAGTCCTTCTTAAGTACTTTAGGATATTCTTGATGGCTATCTAGTGACTTTCACTTAGATCAGACTGATACCTGCTAGTCATGCTCAAGGCATAAGAAAAATCGAGTCTAGTATATATCATTGCATACATGATTGACCTAATTGTCGAAGCATATGGAATAAACTTCATGCGGTGCTTATCTTCATAAGACTTAGGACACTGGTCCTTAAAGAGACTCGCACAATGATACATGGGTAAGAATCCTTTCTTGGACTCAAGCATGTTGAACCATTTCAACACCTTGTCAATGTACGTACTTTGGGTCAAATCGAACAACTTCTTCGATCTATCTCTAAATATCTTAATACCAAGTATATAAGTCACTTTACCCAAGTCCTTTATTGAAAAGTAGTCCCCTAGGTTGTTCTTAACTACTTGATGGGTCGGTTTTTCATTCCCGATAAGTAGTATGTCATCTACATTCAATATTAGAAAGACAACTATGTTCCCACTAATCCGTTTCTAAACACACGGTTCATCCTTGTTTTTGATAAAACCAAAATCTTTGACCTTTTCATCAAAATGAAGATTCCAACTTCTAGAAGACTATTTTAATCTATAAATGGATCTTTGTATCTTGCATATTGTAGTGGCTTCACCTGGACATACAAAACCCTCTTGTTATGTTATATACACTTCCTCCAAGAGGTTTCTATTTAGGAAAGACATTTTGACATCCATCTGCCAGATCTCGTAGTCATAATACGCAGCAATAACAAGCTAAATTCCGATGGACTTAACCATAGTAATAGGGGAAAAGGTCTCATTATAGTCAATACCATGAATTTGCATGAAACCCATAGCCACCAATAGCCCATTGAATGTCTGTACATTCCCATCCATGTCGGTCTTCTTATTGAAGACCCACTTGCACCCTATGGGTCGTACCCCTTCAGGTGGTTCCACCAAGGTCCAAACTTAGTTTTCATACATGGAGTCCTTTTAAAATTTCTTGGCCTCAAGCCACTTCTCAGAGTCTGGTTCACTCATAGCATCTTGGTTGGTTGCAGGCTCATCACTATGATCCATAAGCAACACATTACCTATTTGAGACACGAGAAATCCATATCTCTCAGGCTCAAACCTTGGTCTACCAGATCTACATGGAACTTATGTTTCCTGAGCAGTTTCTCCAGCTACAATAATTTGTAGTCCTGACTCAGGTTCCAATTCTGATTCATTCACAGTTTGTGGCTCTTGAATTTCTTCAAGTTCTACCCTGACAGTCTTTCTACTTAAGAACTCTTTCTTAAGAAAGACAGCAGTTCTTGCGACAAACACTTTACCCTCGGACAGTAGGTAGAAATAGTACCCTTTAGTCTCCTTAGGATACCTCACAAGATAACACTTATCTAATTTGGGTTCCAGCTTATTAGGAATTTGACGTCTTATATAAGCCTCACAACCCCAATCCTTAATGAACGACATACTAGGACGCTTCCCGGTCCATATCTCATATGGTGTCTTTAGAACCGCCTTCGTTGAAGCACGATTTAATATTAAAGCAACAGTTTTTATAGCAAAACCCCAAAAGGAAACATGCAGATCTGCATGTCTCATCATCAACCGTACCATGTCTAACAGAGTATGATTACTCCTCTTAGACACACCATTATGCTGTGGTGTTTTGGGTGGAGTGATTTGTGATACAATACCACACTCTTTCAAATGATCACGGAACTCATGACTTAGTTATTCGCCACATCGATTAAATCGTAGTGCTTTAACCTTTTTACCCAGCTGGTTCTCTACTTCATTCTTAAACTCTTTGAACTTTTCAAAGGTCTTTGATTTGCACTTCATAAGATATACGTATCCATATCGACTGGAATCATCAGTAAATGTAACAAAGTAGAGAAACTCACCTCTAGCCATAGAACTCATGGGTCCACATACATCACTATTTACTATACCCAAGAGATCATCAACCCTCTCATTGTTTCCAGTGAAAGGGACCTTAGTCATCTTGCCTAACAAACAAGATTCGCATCTCTCAAATGATTCATAATCAAATGAGTCCAATAGTCCATCTCTATGGATCTTGGATATACGTTTCTCATTTATATGGCCCAAACGACAATGCCAAAATACGTTGGGTTTGATTCATTCATTCTTAGTCTTTTAGTATTTTCTATGTTATAGATTCAATGGTCTAAGTTCAAAATATATAAACCATTAAATATTTGGGCTACACCATAACAAACATCATTCTTAAATATAGAACAACAATTATTCTTAATAATAAAACAAAACCCACCATGTCCAAACATGAAATGGTTATAATATTTCTAGTTATGGACGGAACAAAATAATAATTATCCAATTCAATTACAAGCCCACTGGGCAAAGAAAGACTGTAAACTCCTACGGTGACAGTATCAACTCTTGCTCCATTTCCAACACACAGGTCCACCTCTCCTTTACTCAGCATTCTTCTCCTTCCTAGTTCTTGTACATTTATACAAATGTGAGAACCACATCTGGTATCCAATACCCAGGATGAAGGAGCACAAAAGTTTATCTCTATAACATATATACCTAAAGTGGAAGTCATACATCCCCTCATCTTTTGCAAACCCTCAATGTATGAATGACAGTTTATTCTCCAATGACCAGCCTTGCCACAATGATGGCACTTTCCCTCTTTCCGTGAACCTTTCTTTTTAGTGCAGAAGACTTGGGATCCAGAGCAGACTTAGGTCCTACCTTCGTCTTCTTGAAGCCCTTGGCCTTACACTTGCATTTATGCACCATCAATATGGAGCTAGCAGGCTTGGCCTTCTTCATATTTGTTGGGTATTGTATCCACAATTACCTAGATTTGAATAAGACTCCAGTCAAGCTAAGATGGCTTCACAATGTATTTGACGATCTTCTATCAAGTTGTGCTTGTAGTTATTCCATGCTAAGTACACACCAATGTTAGGGTGCAGTGGGTCAATATACACGGGTCAGCGCAACGTAATCCCTCGTTAAGCAGATCAGCGTGTTGACACATATGTGCTCTCTCTATTGGAGTGTACTTATTTTAAAGTACATGGTTAAGGCAGATCAAGAGCAGAAGAAGGAGCAAAGATGGGTCAAAGACCAAGTCATCAAGGGAAGGAAGAGAAAATTCTTCTAAGTCAAAATCGACGGGAATCACTAAGTGATTCTCGCCGACTTCGACGAGAATCGTTTATGATTCCCACCGATTTAATGAGAATCATTCTGCATTCCCGCCGACTTTTTCTAGCTATCAGTTTTCCAAAAAGAAATTCTGCCAAGGCAGAATCGACGGGAATCACTAAGTGATTCTCGTCGTCTTCGACGGGAATCGTTAGTGATTCCCGCCGATTCGACGAGAATCAGTTAGCATTCCCGCTGATTTCCTTCGGTTGAGAAGGTTTCCAACAGGAATTCGTCCAAGGAAAAATCGACGGGAATCGTGAGTGATTCCCGCCGACTTCGACGGGAATCACCAACGATTCTCTCCGATTTTGCCTTAGGAAAATTTTCTTCTTTCACTGGACTGAACCATCTTGTTGTGCACTGTTTAGGCCAGTGCTAGGGTTTCTCCTTGTGGGCCCCACAACGGTCATGAGGCTATGGTACATATTGTCGCGTATTTTGAACATGAATACCGATCTATTCTCGGTAATCAAAAGCAGGCCGAGCGTGACCTACCGGATCGCGGAAAACCGTCGATCGCCTGTAGCCGCTCGCAAGGAAGTCGTTGTCGATAATCTCCGATCATCTCTAATCTTCCGACGACAGTACTGAGGCAAGATGAGTGTCTCACGCATCTCTCTTGAGATCTCTTGTCTCTCGATTCATTGAACGAGGTTAGTTCTTCATTCCGAATCGATTGAGACGATTGATCCGACTGAGATCGTTCGTAGACCTTGCTTGCTTCATCAAGAAGTTTGGATCTACAAAGTATCGCCGCCGCAATCACTTGCCTCCACCGATCTTGATAAGATCCTCTCCAAGAGAGAAATCCGGTTGTGTATTCTTCGTAACTTTCAAGAAAGCTTCAACGAACGAAGAAGGACATCGGGATCTCCAAAAGCGGTGTTTGTATTTTCTTTTACATTCTATTTTGGTTTATTGTAAAGGAATTTTTATTCCTAGTTATAAGGGTTGGGTGCAACCCGTGGTGGTGGAGTTGTGACTCCTTTGTTGGAAGGGTTCCTTTCGTAGTGTGAGGATTGGATTTCAATCCGTTTGGAGAAGTGACCGAGTCGTCCCTTGGTGGGAGATAGGTCGAAGGGGGAAGTGGACGTACCCAAATCGGGGAACCACTATAATTCTTTATGTGTTCTATGATGTGTTTGTTAGCTTGTGCAGGTACATTTAATTCCGCTAAAGACTGCACGACACCTTCCCCCCCCCCCCCATAGGTGGATTTAGTCGACACTAGATACTTTCAAGTGGTATCAGAGGGAGGTTACTCATCAATAAGGTTAAAACTGATAGTAAGATCCTGTATCTAGTGTCAAGAAGAAAAAAAGACTCAAGCATGGAGTTGTACTCTGATGTATCTCCCCTGAGACTGCCTGTATACACAAAAGAATATTTTCCCATCTGGAAAATGATAGTTCAGTTTTATCTAGAAGCCATAGACCCCCGTGCTTTATTCATTCTGGAAGAGGGTCCCTTCATTCCCATGAAGGATTCTGACTCTTGAGAGGATCTCCAAATCCCTAAAAGTCCCGTAGAGATGTCTGAAACAGAGCTCTCACTATTCAACTTGGACAAGCTGGTACGACAGATCATTTCTGATATTTGGTCTGGATAATCTCTTACGAGATTGGATGAGTGTAAGACTGCAAAGTCCATGTGGCAAACTATCTCTAACCTCATGAAGGGAACGAAGACTTCCGGGACTGAATGCCAGCAAAAGGATGAAGCATATGCGGGGTCCTCATCTCTGATGATGAAAGTCAAGAACAACTTCTCAATATCAGGGCTATAGTGTCTCTATCTGAGACTGAAGAAGAGATTGAGGAATGCAGTTGTGATGAAGCTGAAACCTCAGTCTCTGCAGACCATAACTCTAACCCTAATCAGCACAATCAGGATCAGGTATCTTCCTCTTCTTGCTCCCTTCCTCTTGTATCTCCTGAAGACAGGAGAAGTTCAGAGTTTTTTCCATCTTTTGATGTAAGGGAAATTTCCAGCTTCAATCAAAAGATTGAAACTCTTGATTCCCTTCGTCGAGTCCTTCAAAAGGGCAACTTGCTTGTTGAAGAACAAGCTAAGGAAATTGCTCAGCTGAGGACCATGATGGACCTCCAATTGGAATCCATCAAGGTGAAGGAATCAAAGATCTCGGATCTAGAGTTTCACCTAGAGATCGAGAAGAGGATAATATCTAACTTTTCCAAGATAGATGTTATTAAGAGAAAGGGAGAAAACGGGTGGATCTCGCGAATTATAAAATCGTGGAGAAATGGGGAAACTGTTTACAGACCCCCCCACACCGAGTAGGAGGGGCATTCATTATTCTTTCAGGTATGACCACAAGAACAACTATGGTCACTACAAGAATGATTGTCCCTCATGTGGAAACACCCATAGTGCAAGTGTTGTTATGGATACCCATGAGAAAATACACGCGGCTCATCATGAACTTTTTGTATTTACGTCCTCAGCCCCAACACTTCATAAAATTGCAGGAACTAGTTCTCACAGTACATCTTACCACCCTAGGGCACAGGGAAAGGGGGTTGTCCAACATGTAGCAAGCATCTATGGGGCCCCCGGATGTGTGTTGGCTGAAAAGAAAGCACCACCTCCCTGGCCTCAGGACACTCACCACATGTTCTCCATCCGCCCTCCCTCGATTCTCGGTGGAAAGGGTAAATCTGTTAGCAGAATCTGCTCTGCCCTGTCAGACCTAAGATCATGACCAACTCAGTCAGTAGATCTGGTCAGAAAAGGAGATACAATATTCATGAGTGTTGGTGCTATGGCAGAGTGGGTCACTTTGCCATAGATTGTTGGCACAATCCTTATGAGCCAAGGGCAAGGGTATGTCCACATCCTTTGGCAAGAGACAGCCTTCCTGACAGAAATCCTGTAGGAAGGCATGCTGTATTTTATGCTGACAAGAACCTAGGACCCAATACCTATTGGGTTCTTAAGGTATGGTAATTCTTTTGTTTTGCAGGATAGTCTAGGTACCCATGAACATGATGGGACCTAGACAAGAGATGTTCCAGGCTTGCTATGGAACAAGAATATGGGATAAGAGATAATGCTAACTATAGTGTCCTACTTGTACATGATACCCGTCGTACTTTGAATAGTGGATCCGAATGATCAACCTATTAATCTCAGGTACGCGCATTCAGTTTCGAAAATTGAATCGCATTACATAGATACACATATATATATCCAGACACATATGTAGATTCTCCTTCAAAATATATATATATATATCTATATATATACTAACCTGAAATGGAAGGTCACGCAAGCTAATCACTGTATGATCCTTAGTTTGGAATCTGATAGATTTTCTATATCATTGATAATGTGTGACAGTGGGTGTCAATTGGTCCGATGAAATTCAAGGGACTTGTACTAGGAGTTGCAACTAAAATTTTACATTTTAACTCACCAAGAAATAGCCAGTGTTTATTTCTAGTGTTAACCTTCCTTTGACTCGGCTTAGCTATTCTGACCGGGAAATTAGTTATCCATCATTTAAAAGGGCAAAGTTTCGAATTAACAGGTATTCCCTTCGAGCGCTTTAATCGAACGGTAAGACCGGAAAAGTTCCCGACCGTCAATTTAAATCTATTGATATAGAGACTTTCATGTGGTATCTGACCGTCAATTTAAAGAAATAGACCGTCAATTTCAAGTGTCATTCCCGTCGAAAGTAGCGGAAACCTCGCCAAGCCTTCAGCTCCCTGCAGGAAGTAGCGGAAACCTCGCTATTTCCCGTTGACCCTGCGGAAACCTTGCCGAATCCCTTAGATCTTGCGGAAATGAGCCTCCCGTCGCTCCCCAGCCGTAGTTCGTCGACTTCCGTAACCTTCCAGTCTATCTTCTGTTGTCTCCCGTCGATCGTAGCCCGTCGATCATCGGCATCAGCCTGACGCAAGCTTCTCATCGGCCTCTCACCGGCTGCTTCGTGTCTCCTACCTTCCACCCTCCGAGTGAAAGGTAACGTCTATTTCTTCCTAGAATCGTAAGCTCCACTTTCAAGTCCACTTTCAAGGATCATCCCTCAGAGTTTAGTTCCTACAAATTCTAGATTTAGATAAAGTTATCTCCTTGGGCTTAACTCGTTTAGGTTCATAATGGCTCCTCGGACAACGGTCGGGCTCCTCACTGGAAGTGAGTTGGTTAGGACAGGCTTCGCCCATGCTTCAGATGAATTCAGGAACATCATCTTGATGCTAGAACAAGCCGGGCTCTCCTTCATTCTCGAGCACCCGTGCAAGGTCCTAGACAAGGAAGTTCTCGAGTTTTACGCAAACTCCAAGCTGCGTCACGAGGACACTACTCTTCTGTGGATAACAGGACAAAGGATAAAGATTACGGCTGCAAAACTATCACATCATCTTTAGCTCTCCAGCTCTGTACAAGAGGACTATTTAGATGAAAATGATCGTTCGAGGACACTACTCTTCTGTGGATTGGCTCGAGGGACCAAGGCTATTAAACGCAAGGACATGAACGAAGAAGGAAAGCTCCTCTCAGATATCATAGGGAAGGTTTTGATCAGCAAACCTGGCTCCCATGATCACATTTCTGGTGACATGTTTAAGATTTTGATAGCTATTGTGTGCAGAAAGAAATTAAACTGGGAAGCCATGTTATTTGAGAAGATAAAAGATACCCTACGTACTCCTAACTTCGGGAGAATAATCAGTCTATATCTGAATCAGATGGACGGAGATAGATTTGATATGACTAAGGGATTTCCCCTTCACTACCTAAAGAAGATGGACTCCAGCGCCTTTGATAGGTAGGAAAGAAGAATTCCCCAAGGGGGTGCGTCTGGAACATGTGTTGATGAAGAAGACAGAGCACCGGAGTTCAGAAATCCTTCGGATGAGCCCAATGAAGTTCCTTATCTGCTGCATGCAGGAACTGAGGGGGAGTCATTACCCAGTCCTTCTGCTGCCATCAGGATGGAAGCCTCTATCTCAGATCAAGTAGACGTTGTTACTGATATTACCCTCATCGCGAAGGATGCAGTGGAGACTCTCGCTACTGATCAGACCGACGAGGAGGAAGAAGAGGATGATGTGGAGAATATGGCTGCTAGTGAGGATGATGTGGATTCCCCTGAACAGCAAGTTGTCAAGGAACAGATTTAGGTAAAAGTACTGGATGGATTTAGCGCATCAATTGAGGGGGAGACCTCCCGGCCTCAGGAACTACCTGATACTTTGCTGAAGGGGGTGATGAGTATACATGGAAACTTGGCAGATGCTGCCTCTATCCCTCCACTGGAGACCGTAAATTTATCAAGCTCCACAAGTGTATATGAAGAAGAGAATCCTGACTCACAGAGTCCTATCCCCCCAAAGCACGACCAGGCCATTCATCAGGATCATCCGTTAGGACCTAGCCTGGTAAATCACACTGTAAATATCATTCAAGGTATAGTGGATGAACTGAAGACCTCTTTTGAACGATCTCACAACAAGGTATGTAAACGAATTAAGCAATTAGAGGATCTGATGCTAAAAAATATTGTGGAGATAAATCACAAGCTGGATAAGATAGAACAAAAGTTTAAAGCTAAGTATGTTGAGGCCGGCACTGCCGTCAATCTTCTGATGCAAGGGCTATAGAAAAATACAGCTGACCTGGCAGTGGTAAATCAAAATGCTCATGTTGTTGCTAACAACATCAAAATGTTCGATGCCAACATGGTCACACTCAACACGAATCAGAATACCCTGCTAACCGATTTTACTCAGAACGTAAAGCATATAGATGAGTCACTACATTCTTATGTAAGCTCAGTTGCCTTAGAAGCCAAAAAGGGGAAGAAGGAATATGCAGCTAAGATGGCAGGGTTAGAGCAAGTCATGGTCGACAACTTCAAGCAATCAAATGAGTATGTTTTTGAAAGTTGTCATTGTCTAGCTCAACAAGCTTCAGGTATACATATTCCTGTTAATCCTACTGATGATGTTACTGCTACTGATGATGAGGTTGCTACTGCTGAGGAATTTCCTGTAAGTTAAGTTGATGCCAGAAAGGCTGCTACAGCTGCTGCCAAAGCTGCTCACAATGCAATGTTTGATCAAGAAGCGATTGCAAAAGGGAAAAGAAAGCTTCAAGATGGAACTTCTAAAGAAACTCCAGCAGAGAAGAAATTAAGAAGGAAGGAAAGTGAAATTAAGAATGAACGATGGAGTCCTGTGTCTAGGAACATCATGCTGGATACATTCATGCTACATCAGCGGGGAGAGCTTAATAGAAATGAAGTATATAGTCAGTATGAGTGGGAAAAGCACAAAGAATATGAGGCTAAAAGAAACATTTTCTTCAGGTCAAACACAGTGGAGAACAAAGCTCCTCCCCCCCCCCCAATACTACCCGAAGCCAAAGGAATTCTTTGAAAGGCAAAGTAAGAAGTACCTGGCTAAACAACTAAGAGATGCTGAGGCAAAGGAGGGATAGACTTGGAATCTAAACTTTTTATTTTTCAATATGCGTGTGTGTCTATTCTTGTAATGATAAACACTTTAGATATATATATATATGATCACATGCTGATTCAATTATTGTTCTGAATGCGTGAAATTTTATTATTCTTATTTCTTGTCTCGCATTTTTTTTATATATATCTTTCTGGTTGATGTAATTCATCTTAGCTAGTAGGATTTTGGCTTCTTAAAATAGGGGGAGATTGTTGGGTATTATATCAACAATTACCTGGATTTGAAGAAGACTCCAGTCAAGATAAGATGGATTCACAATGTATTTGACGATCTTCTATCAAGTTGTGCTTGCAGCTATTCCATGCTAAGTACACACCAATGTCAGGGTGCAGTGGGTCAATATACACGGGTCTGCGCAACGTAATCCCTCATTGAGCAGATCAGTGTGTTGACTCACGTGTGCTCTCTCTATTGGAGTGTACTTATTTTAAAGTACAGGGTTAAGGCAGATCAAGAGCAGAAGAAGGAGCAAAGATGGGTCAAAGACCAAGTCATCAAGGGAAGGAAGAGAAAATTCTTCTAAGTCAAAATCGACGGGAATCACTAAGTGATTCTCACCGACTTCGACGAGAATCGTTTATGATTCCCACCGATTCGACAAGAATCAGTCTGCATTCCTACTGACTTCTTCCAGCTATCAGTTTTCCAAACAGAAATTTTGCCAAGGCAGAATCGATGGGAATCACTAAGTGATTCTCGCCTTCTTCGACGGGAATCGTTAGTGATTCCCGCCGATTCGACGAGAATCAGTCTGCATTCCTGCCGATTTCCTCCGCCTTATAAGGTTTCCAACTGGAATTCGGCCAAGGAATAATCGAAGGGAATAGTGAGTGATTCCCGCCGACTTTGACGGGAATCACCAACGATTCTCGCCGATTTTTACTTAGGAAAATTTTCTTCTTTCGCTAGACCGAACCACCTTGTCGTACGCTGTTTTGGCCGGTGCTAGGGTTTCTCCTTGTGGGCCACACAACGGTCATTAGGGTTGGCTCTGGTATATATAGTCGCGTATTTTGAACATGAACAACGATCTATTCTCGGAAATCAAAAGGAGGCCGAGCGTGACCTAGCGGATCGCGGAAAACCACTGATCACCTGTAGCCGCTCGCAAAGAAGTCGTCGACGATAATCTCCGAGCATCTCTAATCTTTCGACAATAGTACCGAGGCAAGACGAGTGTCTCACACATCTCTCTTGAGATCTCTTGTCTCTCGATTCGTTGAACGAGGTTTGTTCTTCATTCCGAATCGATTGAGACAATTGATCCGACTGAGATCGTTCGTAGGCCTTGCTTGCTTCGTCAAGAAGTTTGGATCTACAAAGTATCACCGCCGCAATCACTTGCCTTCGCCGATCTTGACAAGATCCTCTCCAAGAGAGAAATTTGATTGTGGATTCTTTGTAACTTTCAAGAAATCTTCAACGAACGAAGAAGGACATCGGGATCTCCCAAAGCGGTGTTTGTATTTTCTTTTACATTCTATTTTGGTTTATTGTAAAGGAATTTTTATTCCTAATTGTAAGGGTTGGGTGCAACCCGTGGTGGTGGAGTTGTGACTCCTTTGTTGGAAGGGTCCTTCCATAGTGTGAGGATTGGATTTCAATCCGTTTGGAGAAGTGACCGAGTTGTCCCTTGGTGGGAGATAGGTCGAAGGGGGAAAGTGAATGTACCCAAATCGGGGAACCATTATAATTCTTTGTGTGTTCTGTGCTGTGTTTGTTAACTTGTGCAGGTACATTTAATTTCGCAAAAGACTGCACGACACCTATTCCCCCCCCCCCATAGGTGGATTTAGTCGACACTAGATACTTTCAATATTTATCTCGGCAGTTCGCAATATACCTAGGAGCTCGGATCGTGTCTTGTCTATTTCATTCATGTTATATTTCAAGAAAAACTGTACATAACTGTCCGACAACGATTGCAGGATAAGGTCTGTGGCCAACTCTTGGCCCAAAGGGAACCCTAGGCTTTCATGGTTCTCGATATACCCAATCATCTTGAGTACGTGAGTGCCTACTAAGTCCCGAGCTCCCATCTTGCACTGGAACAATGCCTCAGTGACATCGAATCTCTCTTTATGAGCTTGCCCTTGATACATTTTCTTGAGATGCTCTTCATTTTCCTTTCAACCCATGTTCTTGTGTTGCTTTTGGAGCTCAGAGTTCATGGTCGCAAGCATGAGACATTCGACGTCTAAGTAGTCATTAAGATACTTCTTGTAAGCATCCTTATAAGCACGGGGTGTATTCCCGGCAGGCTCATCAGAGGATACCTCTTCATTAACATAGAGCTTGTGCTCTTGACTGAGAACAATTCTCAAGCTCCTATACCAGTCCAAATAATTAGTCTCGCTCAACTTTTCCTTCTCAAGGATCGCTCGGAGGGACAAGGTGGAGTGTGAAACACTTGCCATGGCTATTCTACAAGGATCAATGCAAAGTAAAATCAGTTCTTTATTTCAAAATATAATTTTCTTTCGATTAGGAATTTAATCAAAATAACTCCCACTATTTTAATCAAACTTATAACCCTCGATATCAATTCGAAGAGTTCAGCGAGTAACCCTCTTAATGGATAAGATCCATATTTCACTAACATTATGAGTTAGTTTTGGCTTTTCTCTCACAATGCAGTTATTTAGGTAGGCAAAACTTGTCAATTGCATCACTATGCAACTCTTGTATGACTGGTGAATAACTCTTTATTCGCATCCATCATATGGTGCATGCCAACCCTATGCCTCTGGGCACTCAACCTTTGAGTTCACCAAGTTAAGCTAGACCCAATGTCGACAGTGGAATATCATAATTATCCTTTTGCACCCTTACCAAGATAGATTAGTGCACTTTGCTTTGGCAAGCCCACACTTCATCGATCGAGACAGGAAGAGTGTCATTCATCGAAAGGCATCCAAATACTTAATATTACTTAAGGGATTTTAGATACTTGATTAACACTTTAATCATGGTTAACAATTATCCAGTGTGCACATCAAACAAAATAAAATACAGTAGCAAACATAATCCAAATGCATCCCAGATGTGCACAAGAACATCATCAACACTTAATGAGCCGGGCTAAATTCGAACATCTAGAACACTTCTAAATCTTCAGATTTACATGTAGTGGACATGAGCAACGCAAACTCAACTTGCACAGCAGACAAGCTCATCAATCTATATATGAGATTCAAAATCTACCATATCCTTGGCTTCACAGACTAACAAAAGTGACGGTTACTGTTAAGGAGTAGCAACAAAGAAATCACATGAATCCTTGTTGGGATTCCAAGAATAGATTTAGGCATTTTAGAACACTTCTAAAATCTCCAAATCTACACGCCATGGATTTAGCAACTTCTGAAATAGTGAATATTGTCCGGAACCTCTCTTTGATACCACTATTGGGTTTTAATAGATGGCATAACACTTGTGCGCGCAGCGGAAATAGAGAACAAAAAAACCCAAAAGTTCAGATCTAGCAATATTCATGAATCAAGAAGTAAAGCATGCTGTAATAAAAATTACCTTGGAGGGACTAAGTCTATACTCAACCAAGATGCTCCAGAAAAATTCCAGCACGTCACTGGCAGCTTGAGTCTTGAGCGAAGAAATTGTATCCGCACCTCTACAGTAAATCCACACGATCGGGAGAACCTGTAGCAACTTGTTGAACAAGGACTACATCGGTAGAGGACACACAGTGTCTCCATAGATTGTTATATCTTTTAGAGGAGAGGCAGCGATGACACTCGTAGGGATCGGGATGGGCGACAGTGACGGGATCGGCGGAACGTTTCCGTCGGGCTTCTTGGGTTATCGGTCTTTCGCACATTAACGGCTCGTGTGTTGATAAAATAATCGTGTAAAGTATATTGTAACCCTAAAATAGTTCCTATTTATACCCAAGGAATAAATAGAATAGTGCCCACCGCTATTTGTAGACCCATATATAGAATCCAGAAATTCGCCCAGACAACGCTTGTCTCAACGAATCGTTGAGTATCTATAGCATAAACGACGAATCTTTGAGTATCATCATATACTCAACTAATCGTCGAGTATCCATAGGATACACGATGAACTCAATGCCTACCTTCAATCAAATCAACAGTTGACATTGATGAAGGCGTTGAATGGACTCAATGCTATCAACGCTTTCTGCTCCATACTCGATGAATCATCGAATGCCATTGAGTGAACACAATACACTCAATGCTTAAGTTCCATATTCGTTAAGTAAACCATTTACTCGATGTAGGCATTGAGTGGAATCAACGCACTCAACGCCTGAGACTCGGACTCGGCGAATCAACTCCTTGACTCAATGAATTGTTGAGTATACTCAATACACTCAATGCTTAAGTGCAAAACTCGACGAATCAACTCCTTGACTCGATGAATCGTTGAATATACTTAACTCACTCAACGCCGCCATTCGACGAGTCAACTATTAACTCGACAAAGGCATTGAGTGGTCTCGACACAGTCGACGTTATTGCCTTAGAATATTTTAGGTCCTTTTCTAACTCATCATATGAGTTATACCATACAGATCCAATCTAAAAATTTCTCCACAATCATATGTGTGACCCTGATAGGCTCATACTGATTTGGCAGTGAGTCCACATGCTTGATCACTTCTAGATCACAATGGTAACACCAACAATTACAGTTTATGATCTCTCCATCGATCTCCCATAGGCGGTCGTTGAGTGTGGAAGGTTGGGTGTCAGATTTAACTTCAACAATGGTGTCTGTCGTGAACGTCGTGGTTATGAACCATTGTTCTTGAACTTTTGACCTAATCTAAGAAATCTCATCCACTTTTATGTTCAAAACTAGTTTTATTTTCTTGGTGGTGGTCATAACCATTGTGTTGCCAAACATGCATTTTCTGATGATGGTGTTTTTGTCCAAACTCACTAGAGCAAAAAACCCTAGCCAAACAAAGCCTAAGACTTAATTACATAATTAATTAGTATTAATTATATTATTCTACATAAGTTTGAATTTAATATCTAATTAATACTTAAGAAAAAACTTAATGTTTAAGAATTATTAATTATGCAAATTTTCTTTTCATAACATTTTAAAAGCATAGAACATGTGCTCGAACAAGACGTGTAGAAAAACTACTAGCCTAGAAACCCGAACCAAGTGGTTGGTTAAAGCTCTAGCCTGGTCATAGGGGGCCATAATGGGATCCCTTATTTGGTTGTAGCTTGGCTCAGTGCCCTCAAAATAAATTGAGTTAGCTTGCTGACGCCCTCATCTCCAATGCTACGAAAGAATGTCATTTTAGAAGTCAGCCAATTGATAGGCATTGAATTTTACTCCTTTTTATTGTCTCTCTCTTTCATCCCCTCTGTCATGCAATAATGATCCCTCTGGCATTATGATCTTTATCACAATGATGTTGTCCATAAATTAATTTTCTATGGTCGGGACAAGTATAAAGCTCAAGTCCAACTGTAAATTTAGGTGTACCCGCATAACATTTAATGTTGGACAAGCTAGCGGTATGGTAGCTTTGGCCCAGATTATTAGAGGCACAGTCCAATATGGGTTTGGGCTTTACATAAGCTGGATTTCATCAAAGCCCGATCCCAGACCTATTTTATAACCCTATCTTGAACTACCCAAAATGGCAATAAAACAAAAATAGTTTGAAATTCACAAATAAATTTATTGGTTTGTCAAATATATATATTTTAAGTCTACATACTTCTTTTCTTTAATAACATATTGTTTAATGTAATAATATTTTCTTTACATGGTAAATACCTTAATAACATGCTTGCGAAAGTGATATCTTACCTAGTTTAGAACATGATTGTTGTTTCATATTATAATCGTTGTCATGAAGTACTGTTTCTGTGGGTGATGTGGTTTTTCTGAATCTATTACAAGTCATCGAAAGTTTTGAATCGTGCAGCATCCTTAGAGGAAGGGGGAGAGGGAGTGAATAAGTGATTACTGATTTCAACACAATTCTTTATAAATAAAAAATTATTATTAAAACATCATATTCAACATTAAACTATTACTAAAGATCAAGATAAAGACATGGTTATATTATATTTAAAATGATTACAAAAACTAGATCATTATAATGTTGAAGATCAAGGCAGTGAATAAAAATCTTTTTGTTTTCTATACCGACTCATTGATAGAATCAGTTGGCCTTAGCCTATCTATTCCTAAATAGGACTCAAACCCTCTAGACCTAAACCTCAATCTAGGCGCTTAATAAACGAGGCAAATTCCCCCTAAGCAAAAAAGACCTAGTCTCCAACACAAGGGAGAATTCTCTTCCTAAGCCCTACAAAGACCTAGACATCAACAAAAGGGTGAATTCCTCAACTTACAACAAAGATGTAACCAAAAGGGATAAAATTCAAGGATAGAGAATATATGATATTTCTGGAACAAAGACTCCCTAAAGAACTTCTAGAGGCAATGTGAAGTGACACGTGAGATTATTATCATTGATGTGTTCGAAACTTAGTCTTGAATATTAGTTTATGTTCTTCTCCTTCAAAGCCTCTTCAAATTGTTGTAAAGGACTATTGGTTCTCCTATGTACCTCTGGGACAAAATCTCTCTTCAAACTAATCATATTTGTCATGGAGAAATGGAATTAAATGTTGTTTAAATAGAATTCTGTCAGTTATAGCCTACGGTAGTTCCTATCGTTTGGTTGTAGCTTAATAATTTAATTTTACCTCTCTTACCACCTTAAATGAAAGTTAAGCTTAAATATATGGTAACATATTGTCCCATCAATGTAACCCTATCATCGTATTTGAGAGGTCTAAGTTGTTAGCCTAAATCACCTAGAGGGGGGTGAATAGGTGAAATGCGTGTCAAATGCGGAATTAAAAAATTAACACAGCACACATCAAGCACTCACAGACGACAAGAGATTTATAGTGGTTCCCCAACCTTGGGTACGTCCACTTTCCTCACCGATCTAGCAAATCACTAGACTCGGCTACTCCACTATCTCCGATTGAAAACAATCCTACACCTCGGAACCACGTTCCTACAAATCTCGATCCAACTGGATCTACAAAACTCGGAAGAAAAATCTTCCTACAAATCTCGGAGAAAAACTCCTACAAAGAAATTTTGGTTTGAGAATAAAAATCAACACAACAAATTTCAGATCTGGATCTTTGACAGTCTTCTTCTTTAGGAGCTTTGACTTGATCAGAAAAGGTTGAAGATGACTTGAGAGAGAGATCCACGAATCTGAAAACTAGAACCACCTCGATCGAGAAGATAGATCTGAAATCCTTGAGGCTCGGCGAGATCGAGTGATTCACTCTTGTCTGGATCGCTGGAGAAATAGTCCTTGAAGACGGAGATCGACGATCCAGAATTTCTTCCGTGAACAGCAATGGCGGCGGCGGCGTGAGAATTAGGGTTCACGGAATTTTCTTTTTCTTAAAGAGAATATCTCTGTAATCTTGTTAATTAGTCAATTCTGAAATGACCTATTTATAGGTGGACTCCAACGGTCATAATCTTAATTAAGGATGACACGTGGACCAATCAGAAATGACGGATTCAAAATACTTAGCGAATTCGAACTTAGAAGAATTCTGGAATAGGGAACTGCTATACTCGAGTAAGAGAAGATATACTCGAGTATGGGAATTTAGATACTCGAGTGACAAAGAGACATATACTCGAGTATGAGAATAGAAATTTACTTGATAGAGAAATGAACTACTCGAGTATTAGAAGAGATATACTCGAGTATCAGAAAAGATATACTCGAGTATCAGCAAAGATATACTCGAGTATCAGCATATGAATCCGGGAAACATTCACTTACTCGAGTATCAAAGTCAATTACTCGAGTATGGAAACAACTTACTCGAGTATTAAAACAACTTACTCGAGTATCAGAATACTAACTCGAGTATCAGAATACTTACTCGAGTATCAGAATACTTACTCGAGTATCAGAATACTTACTCGAGTATCAGAATACTTACTCGAGTATCAGAATACTTACTCGAGTATGAAAATACCTTACCCGAGTGACTGACTAACTACTCGAGTATAGAAATATATACACGAGTATTCAGAGCCTACTCGAGTAAGTCTAACTGATTACTCGAGTAAGTCTAATTAACTACTCGAGTAAGGAAATATATACACGAGTATTAAGTCTGATACTCGAGTATAACAAAGGGGTTACTCGAGTATTTTGGACTTAGAAATTTTTCTAAGGAAATTAGTTCCAATGCTTCTGTCCATCAATCCAAGTGCATATAGGAAGTGTATCCCAATAGAGAGGCTATACATGGGCCAACACTTTGAATCACACAAAGAGGGATTACATTGCATGGTCCTGTGTTTGGTGACCCATTATAGACTGACATTGGTCTACACTTGGCAATGAGAACCTGCACACATGCAACTCAAACACACCATCAAATACATCTTAATTCATCTTAGTTCAAGGTCTGACCTCCTACAAATCTGAGGTATTGTGGAGACAAATCCCAACAATCTCCCCCTATTTGTAGATGTCAGCATCCTCTATACTAAGGTGAATTATACAGAGTAAAAAGAACAATGCACATATACTTGAAAAACAAAACATAAATTAAAGCAAGATAATCAATGAGATAGCCATAATCAGAATTAAATATATATATATATATAGAAATGTTTTAAGCACAGAAACAAAAGTCCAATTCCCATTCTTAGTTCAACTCAAGATGGGGCATCCTTGTGCATCCTTTCTCTTTTCAAGTCTTGCCTCTCTAGGTAGCTGAAGGGTTTTGGAAAGTAAGTCCTGGGCCTAGGAGGAGCAGCTGGGTTGTTATGCCCCCAATTTCTGTCATGCAGCCTGATCTTTATCTGAGATGCTTCATAGGCTTTCCACTCTGAATAACTGTAGTAATTATCTCTGTTCTCCCAAGATCAGTCACTAACCTCAAAGTATCAAGAATTAGGGACTTAGAGGTAGGACTCCACACTTCAGCATGAACAACAGGTGGTCTACCTTCAGAAGCTGGCTCTTTCCTGGGTGCAGAACGGCTGGCAGAAGCGCCGTCACCATATTTTCTTTTCTTCTTAGAAGGGCCTTGAGAACTGGAAGGCAAATCATCTTGCCATGATTCAGTATAGGATAGGGGAGGCTCAGTTACATCACCCTCAGCTCTAGGTGAGAAAACTGGCACACCTCCTTGAAGGGTTGCTTGAGCTGAGACATCTGCTGGAGGCTGTTTTGCAAGAGGATTTAGATGCTGAGGTATAATGGTAGGGTCCAGTTGAAACTCAGGAAAGTTTTGATTATGCAGCCAGACAGCAGTGTCATAGGTATAGAATTTGACTGACTGGAGCTGGGAAAGAATGGATTCTTTCAATCCTTTTACTAGATCACTTATGGCCTCTTGAGATTGGGTAGACTGTTGTTTGACCTGGGCTTCAGCTTGTTCAGAAAGTTTTTCAACTTGTTCTTTTACAATCTTCTCCCCCTTGCTGATATCTATGGATAGCTGGGCAATAGCTTCATCCCTGAAGGTGCTCACTTCATTACATACTTTCACAACATTAGTTTCAGCTCTCTCATCTAGCTTGAGCTGATTGTGAGCTACTGTCTCTGCTTGGTTTCTTAGCTCACCTATGCTCGTGATGGTGTGATCTATGGCCTTGCCACCTAGCTGGAACAATCTTTTCAGTTCATCAGTATTTGCCTGGATTTCAGCAAAGCCTCTGCTCATCTCCTTTTCAAGAGCAGAGACCTTGGAGTTGACTGACTGCAGAGAGGCATCAAAGTAATCTCTCTGTTCTTTGAGCATGAGCTCAATCTTGCTGACTAGATCTGAAGAGGAGGAGGAAGAGGGAGCTGAGGTTAATCCAGGGACTGGTAGAGCAGTAGCAGTCCAAGGGGGATCTCTTCCACAACCACTGAGCTTACAGCTCTCTTGGTTTGGATTAACTCAATGGAGTCACAGGGATCAGTGAAGGAGGGGAGAGAGAAATCAAGTGTCCTCAGAGGAGGGTCAACAGGGTCTGGGGAATCCTCCTCGTCATCGGACAGAATGATATCATCATGAAGATCTGAGGCACCCAAAGGGGAGAGAGCTGGAGACTGAGCAGGAGACTTGGCAGGAGACTTGGCAGCTGAATCATTTTGAAAAGGAGGAGCACCTGAGCTTAGCTCATCAATGAATCTGTCTATATCTTCAACTGTAGACAGTAGGTGAGCTGTATCTGGAATCTCAGATTCAGGAATTTCTGATTAAAGATGAGCTGGAGTAGGGAAACTGGAGGAGTAGCAACTCTGACTTCTTCTTGTGCTGGAATCACTGATTCAGAAGTAACTTGAAGCTGAGAAAGAGAAGAGGCAGGCTCCCCCTCAACTAAAGCACCAGAGGTAGCAATAGTTTGATGTAGAGGAGGAGATGGGATCCTGACTTCAGGTAAACTGCTGTCTTGTTGTTGTTCTGAGATGGCATCAGCCTTGGAGGCTTGGGCAGGGTTCATGATCTTGAGGTCATACCTCTGAATGGAAGATATTGAAACTTTCTTCATGTGGTGAAGAGGAGTCCCTTTAGAGAAGTCAAACACTGTAGGATTGATCTCATGGAGGAGGAGGGAGATAATCCTGGCAAAACTGGGATGTTTGACGCTTTCTCTGATCTTATCCAGTATCATCATTCCAAACTGGAATTTCTTCCTGCAGACAATAGCTTGCATAACGTCAAATAGATTTTGGGATACATCTCTAATGGAGTAAGTCTTGCACCATAGGATTTTGGCAATGATGTCAACGAGAAACTTTCCTTCTGAATTGAACAAAGAGCGATTCAGGGTTTCACCTCCACCTTCTGGATCCCGACCACAGAATAGAGAGGTGCGGTCGGCATCTTCCTTGTCTAGGTCATCTTCTTCGTCGACCATTGGCATCCGAAGCAGAGTGGCGACAGAGGTTTTATCTAACCGAATTTCAACTCCCCTTACCTTGGATTTCAGAACTGTACCATTGTGTCTAACTTTCAAATTGTTGTAGAACTCTTCAACATCAGGAAGTAAGAGACGGCAGGGTTCTTGAAGGACGAAGGTCAGTCCGGCCATGTCCAGGAGAATCAGTAGGTTCTTGAAGTCATCCGAGATATCTTCAATGCCATCTGTCACTAATTCAGAGCCGATTCCAAACTTGGAGGAGGGAGGAGCCATTAGCGATTCGGAAAACTTACAGCGAAGGAAGACGAAGAGCAGGAGTCGGGAATACGAGAAGTCGGCGGCTACTCGAGTGAATGAGAAGTGGAAAGGACTTTTTCGTTTTGAATATATATATAAATAATCCTAATTAGGTTTAAAGAGAATTAAGTATAATGGCATACCTGAACAAGGCGGCAATTTGCTGGGTGCGAGTAGAGATTTTGAAAATCCAAAATACTTCCGAATACTCGAGTAGTAGATGACAGCATACACGTGTATTAGGTTTAGTATACTCGAGTAGGCACATCATACACGAGTAATCAATCATACATACTCGAGTATGTAATCAGCATACACGAGTATTAAGTTCTTAACGAATTTTCATACTCGAGTATAAGAAGTTCATACACGAGTATCTTTTGGATTACTCGAGTATATGAACCTTTTTACTCGAGTATTAGCCGTTTACTCGTGTAAGTGTAGTGATGCTCGAGTCTCTAATACTTGAAGGAATTGCCCTGGTAGATGTCTATTTCCACTGAAAAACTATACCTCTGAGCAGCCAACATTACTGATATCTTCTTAATTTGAGAGTCCATCACTGGTCTTCTTTGTTGAGCAGTCCAAGCTCAGTTTTGAAGAACGAGAACTTGGACTCGTCCAGCGGCTTTGTAAAAATATCTGCAACTTGCCTGTCTGTGGAGACATACTGTAGATCTATATCTCCATGTTCCACATGCTCCCGGATGAAATGATAGCGAAGCTCTATATGCTTGGTCCGGCTGTGGGAGACTGGATTGTTGGCTATTGCTATAGCGCTGGAAGAGTCACAGAACAGGGGAATGTTCTGGAACTTTATGTTGTAGTCTTCAAACTGATTCTTGATCCATAAGAGCTGTGCACAACAGCTGCCTGCAGAGATGTACTCTGATTCAGCCGTTGAGATGGCTACACAGTTTTGTTTCTTACTGCTCCAGGAAATGAGTCTCCTTCCGAGAAATTGGCAAGTCCCGGAGGTACTTTTCCTGTCATCTTTGCTACCTGCAAAATCTGCATCTGAAAATCCAATTAGTTCACTATCATTACTTCTTGGGTACCATAAGCCAAGATTTGGTGTACCTTTGAGGTATCTCAAGATTCGCTTTGCAGCGATGTAGTGAGATTCCTTAGAGTTCACCTGAAATCTAGCACATACACATGTTGAGAACATTATATCTGGTCTACTTGCAGTGAGGTAGAGCAAGGACCCAATTATGCTTCTGTACTTGGTTTCATCAAAAGGTTTCCCTTTCTCATCCTTGTCCAGAGACATAGCTGAGGCCATTGGAGTCCTCATAGAGGTTGCATTCTCCATTCCGAATTTCTTAAGTAGCTCTTTGGTGAACTTGGTCTGTGAGATGAAAATCCCATCTTCAGATTGTTTTCACCTGAAGCCCTAAGAAATACTTTAGCTCTCCCATACTGCTCATTTCAAACTTCCCTTGCATAAGTTTAGAAAACTTCTTGCAGAGGTTGTTATCCGTAGAGCCGAAAATAATATCGTCGACATAGATCTGCACTAGCAAAATCTTGCCTTTTATTTCCCTAAGAAATAATGTTTTGTCTATCTTTCCTCTTGTGAACTTGTTCTCAAGAAGGAAGCTAGACAGAGTCTCATACCAAGCTCGAGGAGCTTGTTTAAGACCATATAGTGCTTTTTGTAATAAATATACATAATTAGGATAGGTTGAATCAATTAGACCTGGCGGTTGCTCTACGTACACTTCTTCCTTTATGTCACCATTCAGGAAGGCGGACTTTACGTCCATCTGATAGACGGTAAAGCCCTTAAGTGCAGCGTAGGCAAGAAATAACCTGATCGCCTCCAGTCTTGCTACTGGAGCATAAGTCTGGTCGAAGTCGATTCCTTCTTCTTGGCGATATCCCTTGGCGACAAGTCTGGCCTTATTCTTTACGATTATCCCGTCTTCATCCATCTTGTTCCGGTAGACCCATTTTGTCCCAATGACATTCTTACCTTTGGGTCTAGGAACAAGTGTCCAAACCTTGCATCGTTTGAACTGATTCAGTTCTTCTTCCATGGCTAGAATCCAGGATGCATCGGAGTTGGCTTCCTCAAATTTCTTTGGTTCAACCTGTGAGAGAAAACTTAAGTGTAAATTCTCGTTAGTTGTACCTCGACGAGTTCTGACGCCATCCCGAGGATCTCCTATTATTTGGTCAACAGGATGATCCTTCAAGTGTCTGAACTCTAGAGTCCTTGCATCCTGGGATCTCTTCCGCCACTGGAGTTGCATCTTCAGCTGGGATGTCTTCTTCATCTTGATCATCCACCTCTCCAATGGTGGTTGGAGAGGGGACTTGATGAATGTCTCATCTTTATCTTCACTAGGTTCATCCAAGCTAAGTTCTTTCAACTTTGTACCTACATCTACAATAGGCACACTAGACGAGTTGCTTTGCAACAGACTCGTCTCATCAAATACAAGATGTATCGACTCTTCCACCCCAGAGTTTTTCTATTGAATACTCTATAAGCCTTACTATGGCTACTATATCCTACGAAAAAACCTTCAAAGCTTTTCTCGCTAAACTTGGTAGAGTGATACTTGCCATTGTTAAGTACGAAGCACTTACAGCCAAAGATTCTAAAGTATGAAATGGTTGGTTGCCTGCCTTTTAGAAGTTCGTAAGGAGTCTTATCATGGTTCTTGTTGATGAGTGCTCGATTTTGCACGTGACAAGCGGTGTTGACGGCTTCAGCCCAGAAATACTCCGGAAGTGAGGCATCACTCAACATAGTCCGACAAGCCTCTATGAGTGTTCTGTTCCTTCTCTCAACTACTCCATTTTGCTGTGGAGTGCGAGGAGAGGAAAACTCATGAAAGATACCTTGACTTTCACAAAATTCTGTCATGGCTCCAGACTTGAATTCCGTTCCATTGTCACTTCTGATTTTGACTACGGAACAGTTGTATTCATTCTGGATCTGCCTCACAAAATTAGTGAAAATACCGAAGGTATCTGACTTGTGTTTCAGAAAGAACACCACGCAAAGCGCGAGTAATCATCCACAATAACCACATATATTCCTTACCTCCCAAACTTCTAACCTGCAGTGGACCAAACAAGTCCATATGGAGAAGCTGCAAACTTCTATTGGAGTCCTTGCCTATTATGCTTTTTAAACGAACTTCTTGTTTGCTTGCCTTTGATACAAGCGTGATAAGGACTGTCCGTAACGCACTTGACATTAGGTGCATCACGCACTAAGTTTTGAGAGAATAATTATTAATTGTTTTGAAATTAATATGTGCTAGTCTCTTGTGCCATTGGTCAGCAAGAGATGCACTACTTTTTGCCAAAAGACACACTGGTGTCGAGAGTAGTCTATACAAATAAAATTCAGAAAGAAAATATTTCTGCTTCGAGTGCCTGATAAAATAGTTTCCATATTGTTAACCGATTTTATCAAACACTTGTCAGCATGAAATTCAACTACGTATCCTTTGTCGCATAGTTGGCTTATGCTGATGAGATTGTGTTCCAATCCTTCAACATAGGCTACATCCGAAAAGGATACGCTACCGTTAGAGATCATACCATAGCCTTTAGTTATTCCTCGATCTGAACCTCCAAAGATGACCTTTGGTCCGTTACAGACTGAGGTGTAATTCTGTATTGCTCCTTGTCCCGGTCATATGCCGAGAACATCCACTGTCCAAGTACCAGATTGGCATTTTGGTGGCCTTTGGACATACCTGCAATTACAATCATTTAGCCTTAGGAACCCAAACAAGTTTGGGTCCTTGGTCTCGAGTTAGAATACTCCCCCTACGAGTATTAGCCTCATGAGTGGTCACTCTCACGTTGCTAACCTTAGGGGTTGCAGCATTTTTCAGGATTGAACCAACAATCACTGGCAAAATGACCAATTCTGCCACAGCACCAACAGTTGAACCTATTGTATCTTTGCCTTGTGTAGTCCTGCTTGACTTTCTGGAATGAAGGTCTGGCAGGAGCTTTACTCTTGGAGGAGGAGACTTCATGATGATGGCAGTTACATGAGGTCTTCTCCTTCATAGGCTTTTCTACAATGGGTTTTACTTTTGGTGTCTTTTTGAAATTGTGACCATTAGCATAAGGTCCATAGCTTTGAAGCTGAATCTCCTCATAAGGTGCCTTGAAGACACTCTCGCCAAAGTTACGAGGACGAGTCCAACCTTGGTATCTTGACTTAGGCTTCTCAGGGATCGGCCTAGAAAAGTGTCCGTAGGTGGACTCATAATCGAGTTCGTTCGTGGGAAAGATAACTTTCTTGAACACAACAGGTTCCAAGGGAGCTTTCCCTTTTTCTTCAGCTAGAGCCTTCCGGGCAGCCTTATTCTTTCTCTTGGCCTTGTTTCTCCTAGAGGATTTACTAGAAGAGCCAATGTGGCCTAAACCAGCACCCTTGGCCTTAGCAGAGAATTCAGCAACGATTGGAAGAACTGTCTTAGGCTTAGAAAAACTCTCAACAAGCTTCTTTTCAGCCTCGAGTTATCGTTCCAATTCTTTGATGATTTCCTCTTTAAGGTCGATGTGCTTGAGAGCTTTATTGTATCCCTCCATAGCTGCATTGAGGTTCTCTTGAAGAGAGTTTGTAACATCCCATTTCCAACTAGACCCCTAAGAGTGATTTTGTCATGGCAAAACCCTAGAAAGCCCAAGGAAGAGCCAAGTGAACCTGGTAGTGTGAATAGGGCCACTGTGGTCTGCACTTAGCAGATCCCTGAACCTTGATTTAAAAGTGATCATGAGGCTTCACTAAGACTCCAAGACCCCACCCATACCCTCATAGACCTAGTGAGAAGTCAATGGGTCACCAAAGACCCATGGAGGGCATTCAACAGACCCAAGTTGACCAAAGTCAACTATAACCCTAGCTAGGTCAAATTGACCTACACAGGGGTCCATTTCAGTCCATTAGCCAAATATACCCCACCAATACCCTTATAACCCTAGGAAGAGGTCAATGGGTCACTAAGGACCCATGGAGAGCAGTCAATGGGGCTAAGTTGACCAAAGTCAACTATAGCCCTAATTGGGTCAAATTGACCCACACAAGGGTCAATTGCAGTCCCTTAGCCCAGTAGACACCACCTCTACCCTCATAAGCCTAGTGAGAGGCCAATAGATCACCAAGGACCCATTGGGACCAATCAAAGGGGCTAGTTTGACCAAAGTCAACCCTTAACCTAAAATGGTCAAAATGCCCTAGTTAAGGGCCAAGTGACCTTCAAGGGCCAATACAACCCCACCATGACCCTAGGGGAGGCTAATGGGTCACCAAGGACCTATTAAGGAAATATCAAGGATCAAGATTGACTAGGTGGGCCCTAGTCCCACTTTGGGTCAAGTTAGCCCAAATGGGCTAACTCAAGCTCAAGCCTATTTCATTAGGGCTAACCTTGACCCAAGTGGCCAAATAGATTGGTAGGCTGACATGTGACATGTAGGAGCCCAAATTTCAGGCTTGATGACTAGGAGAGAGAAAATCATCCATGGAGGAGAGAGAAAGAGAAGGAAGAGAAGGAAGGAGGACTTTGTGCTCCCCTCCCCAACCTCCCCATTCATTTCAGAAGGACAAGGGGGAGTCCAGCAGCTTTTTTTGACTGGCTGGAGCAAGCTCCACCACCTCCACCACCCCTAGCCCGCCAACCTTGACTTTGCCAAAATGGCACATGCCATTTCAGCCACCTAACACCTCCCCTCACCTCTTTAAAAGCCCCAGCAAGGTCCAAGGAGTAATCCCCACCATTTTCCTGAAGAAACCAAGCCCAATCCTGCATCTTTGAGCAATCCGACCACCACCGGCCACCACCATGCCAAACCGACGATCCTCCCGACTTCAGGCCGCCCAAACAGGTTCTCCTCCACTCCTTGACTCATGGGACAGATCTTAGAAATCGATAGGGTCCAAGGTTCGGGCTCAATTTAGCCCGATCCAAATCAAAAAAATCACGAAATTTTTCCATGAATTTGAGGTTGTCGGGTTCGCCGGAACAGTGATTCCCGGCGGCCTGGACGCCGCCTGGAGGATAGCCCCGACCACCACGAAGGTGTCGGCGGCGGCGGGGGTGGCAGGCCGGGGAGGTGGCCGGATGGCCGGCGGCAGCCGTTGGAAGTTGCTCCAGGCGGGCTGAATCGGGGCCGTCGGCTAGAGCTAGACGATGACCGGATGCCGTCCAGGCTGCGCCAAGATTCGTGCTGGGCAGATTTTAAACTATAGCTATGATATTTAAATCATTTCATATTCTGTCACAGGATTTCTATTTATTTGCTTTAATTATTAAAAATATTTAGAGTCATTTTCAGAAAAAGTGGTCAACATCAAAAACCTAGCCCTATGAGTCTACTGTCTGGTAAAATTGGTTTGAACCAATTTGGGTGACTGGTCTGACCAGGGCACCCATTTTGGTGGGGTCTATACAAATGAGTAGGCAGACATTAAACTAGCTGCCCACTCTTCATCCTTGGTCCAAATAAGCTGAAATTTTGGCAGGGACTCACCCTACCCTATACCTAGACCCTGCCCAAAAATGGGAATTTTTGGGAATAATTTTCCTATAGTTTTTGTAAATAATTTAATTATGCTAGGGTAAATTAACATTAGGGGTCAAATGAAGTCCAAATTCAACCAAAATTTTGGTGGGATGGTTATGAGGTCAATATAGACCTCTGGTTAAAATTTCATTAAGTTTGGAGTTGATTTGAATATGATTCAAGCAAACCCTAGCCTTGCCCTAAGAAGGGTATTTTGGTCCAAAAAGTAATTTTGGCTTTTAGTGACCTATTCAACTCAACAGAGGCTCAAATTTTGTACACTAGTTTGGGATGACAAGATACACCTCCCAAATGAAATTTGGGGGCAGTGGAGTTGGTTTGGCCCAAGCTCCTAGGTCAAACCCTAAGGAAGGGCTTTTGTACCTTGTGAAGGGCATATGGCCAAATCACCTTGTATGGCCATGAAATTTTGTAGGGATAGAGTTTTGGTAACTATAACCCTCTGGTAAAATTGTTAGGACATTTTGGAAGGTTTATGACCCTAAAATCCCTAACCCTAGTTTAGGGCACAAATATCCTAGGGTTGAAAGTGGGCTAGCTAAACACCTCAAACTAAGATGAAACTTTGGTAGATTGGTCTTAAGGACATTATGGGCCTCTGGTATTTTAATGGGGAATTTTGGGTCAATAATTATAGCACATCATTTGTAACACAATAAAGGCTTAAATTAAGTAAATAATTTGTTATGCTACCTCTGACCATTGAGAGGTCATGAAATTTTTGGCAGAAGATGGTTGAAAGCATATAGAGTTTATATAAATTTTATAAGAATTTTTGGACAAGTATATGAGGTAGTTAGTTCACAAATTGTCATGTGATGGAATTATTCAAAAATTCATTTAGGCCCATTTACAAATAAATAAATTATGAAATTTGGCCCAAACCATGTATATGACATTAGATTCATAATTGAAAATTTCCCTGAATTTTTGAAGAAGCAATATAGTATTTTATATTTATTAAATGAATTTCCAAGGATTTAAATGAATATTTGATTTAAAGATAAAGCTTTACTGAAAAGAAATATATATTTTGGAAGATAGGTTATATCATTATTCTGAGTAACATATAAAAATTTGTAAAATGATTCCTTGAATGAAAGTAGTACTTCATGTTCATTTTTGGAAATCTTAGACATTAAAATAATTAAATAAATTATCAAATAAGTAAGGAAAATTTTGGAACTCTGGATTTAGAACTAAAAGGTCATAATGAACCTCCATTAATTATTATAGGGGTGTAGGATGATATATTTTTATACATCCCATTTTACATGAAAAATTGACTTGGTGGTCTGCAATTAGCAATTTTGGATTTAGTTTGTTTAAATCATTTTGAGCAATTTACCTACTGTATAATTATGACGTTTGGCCAATGAGATTTTTAAGACAATATATACTGTAGAAGAATTAATTAAGAATTTTCGGGATGAATATTTATTGCACTTACTTCAATAATAAAAGGAAAATGGTATATTATCAAAATTAGATTAGTGTCATCTGAATACTTGAAAAATTGTCATATCTTGGATTTATTGTTAAATGGTTATTTAGAATTTATCATGAATTTATGAATCTATATACCTCTCTGAAAAGTGCACTTCATGCTCAATGGGTAGCCCTTAGAAGCTTTACGAGAAATTAATTAAATATCAGAATACTTAGAAAAATTACAATATTTTGGATTTAGTCCATTTGCATCATGATATGTCTCCAGAAAAATAATTCAGGGCATTTGGATGATTATTTAGAATACCCCATATCCGGTTCAACGTATCGTCTAAGTTGGTGTGCATATAGCAAAATTGCTAAATTGGAATAAGTCAAGGTCGGGGATAGTTATTGGAGTTAGAACTGTTAATGTGGATGATTTCCCATTAGAGAGAAAAGAAGAGGAGTGAGAGTGGGTTGGCTAGTGTTAGGTGGTGCGTGTGATCGACGAAAAATCGTCTTTCTCGTAGTAATTAGGGAGAGTCAAAACTTCGTCGTAGGCATAGAGTAAGTAGTAAACTTAGGGTTTCACACTTTCCCACCACAGTGTCCCCGGGTGATAGTATAGGTTACTTGGGCAATAAGCCCAGTAGTTTGTGATAGTTGGTCTGGCAAGCTTTGGCTCGGTAGTAGATTATGACGGACGGGATTGTCCGGGGAGCTTTAGCTCGGTTGTTGATTACGACGGACATGATAGTCCGGGGGAGCTTCGACTCGGTTGTAGATTATGACGGACGGTTAGTCCGGGGAGCTTCGGCTCGGTTGTAGATTGTGATGGACGGATTGTCCGGGAAGATTCGGCTCGGTTATTTATTGGACTCATAACTATTGCATGTGCATAAAAGGTATAAGGTGGTGGGTCTTCGATATTGGGGAGTTTCGTTGCACCGACACCAATATCGTTGACTCGGCAGGTGTGTTTTTACACTTCGCCAACAGAAGTCCGGTGCGCCAGCCGGCAAGAGTACGCAGACGTTCCGCTTAGTGCACCAAGCGTTGAGGCGTACGATAGGTCAGACCGGTAGTGCAAATACTGGTTTTGAGGTGGGCGAGGCCCAACCCACCGCTTCCGTCTGCCACTAACGGAGGTATCCTGGGAGGTAACGGCTCTGAAAGGGGGAACTAAAGGTCTGTGTACACAGAGTCGAGTGGGTGAGTTGCACTTGCATGTTCACATCATGGCATAAATGAATTTCATAGCATAACCATCGCATATAACCAGACACCTAATGTATAAGCGGTATGGGACGCTCTATACATTAGGCCTTGCAAAACGACCCCTTGGCCTATAAGTTCGTGTGAGCGTGCTTATAAGTTAAGGTTCTCTTTCAATATTATAAACCTGCTAATAGAACCGACACCCTATCGTATAAATCGGTGTGGGACCTTTTTATACGATAGGAGCCCTGCAAAAGATCCCTTAGCTTATGTGTACCTCGCATAAGTTAAGGTTACTTATTTATTTGTACGTTTATTGCCATGCTTACACTGTTAGTTTTAGTTCCGCTGCCATCTGAAAGTTGTATACTCTCCACCTTCATGTCCTTCCCTTTCCTTCTCCCCGCTCGGTGCTTAGGAGCCATGGGGGAAGGGGTGGGGGACGATAGGACCTTAGTCTTTTAGACTAACGGTTTTCGAACCACATCATTTAGGGGACCACGGAGCCCAGCATGGAGGAGCAAGAGCCCCCGGAGGTCGGCACGTTTGGAGATCGGACAGTCTAGCATGGAGTCCAGACAGCAGGGACAGTAAGTCCCGAACTATAGTAGTTTCATTAGTTTGCTTCCGCGATGAGGGAATTGTAGTGAGGACTTGATGTACCGGGCATAAGCCCGTGATTTTATTATATGTACTATCTGTGGACACGCTCCCTTCGTGGAGTTTAATTTTCTATATATGTGATATTTCTGTGGACTATCTGGTATACTTATGCTACAGTAGAGATCGAATTGGCCGGCAGAATCGGCGTCTTGTAGTGACGACCTTCCCGGGTGCGAAGGTATCACCGCAAGGCGGCGGTTCTGGGCCTAAGACCACCCCGGTTGTCGAAAAAGAAAAAAAAATGGGGGGTCTTACAAGTGGTATCCAAGGGAGGTTCATTACGACCTCACTGAGGGTTAAACCTCGATCAGCTAAGTGCAGTCCACTACCCTGGGCCCACCCCCGCTCGAGTTTAGTTTGGGGACAACTAAGCACGAAGCAGTGGTGGCCCATATGGGAAATCACATGAAAAATGTCCACTTTTAGTTAAACTGTGAGACTTCTTATAATTGTCTTCATAACGCAGCCCCCAGCGCAGCCAACACCACAAGGCGGAGTTCGCAGACTCCGACTGTTGCACTACCTCCCTCCCGGCCCCCACTCCATTCTTACATTCGGAGATGGTCAAACGCTGACGGCCATTCTAGATGCTTTCAGGGCTCAGCAGGTTCCGGCTCCGCAGCCGAAACCCGGGGGCCAATTGGATGAGCATTTTCCGAGGACTCTCTCCTCCATCTTACTTGGGGACAGAATCCGCTGTACGGACAGAGGAGTGGCTAGATATTATGTATGAAAGTGCTGACTGGGATACGCGATCCCTGGGAGGAGAAGGTGGCCTTGGTTGTCTCCTGCCTAGAGTCTCATGCAAAGAGGTGTGGAAGACGCTGCTGGATACAACATTTGCTGATAGGGAGGTTCCAGAAAATCTCCTGGAAGAGTTCAGGATCGCTCTCCTGGAACATATTGTTCCACAATCAGCCAGGATGATTGGAGGAACGGTTCTTACAGTTGAAGCAGGGTACCAACGGTGGAAGAGTACCATCGGGAGTTCGACCACTAGCTCGCTACGCGGAGTCGTATCAACTAGATGAGGCGGGCTACACACCAAAAGGTTTTATAAGGGTCTACGAGAGGACCTTGAGGGAGGCCCTTCTGTTCGTTTCTGATGGACCTATCTCTCGGATCTTGGAAATGGCCAAGAGGATTGAGGCCGATTGGCACACCACTCGGGGTCGAAAAAGGCCAACAGAGGACCAGGGCCGGGAGCCCGAATGATAAACGGCGGGGCGCATCACAGATGGGAGAGAAGGAAGAAGAACAGAAGACCAACCTCGTCAGGAATAAAGACGCAGAGCCGAGGGAGCCGGTGGTACTGGCTCCTCACCTCTTCAGATGAGGGAGGCACCAAGACCCGGGGCTTGGCATTGCCCCACCAGAGTGCTACAACTGCCATCAAATAGGCATATTCGGAGAAACTGCCCCATGAGGGAAGCACCTCTACCAACACCACAGTTGCCCCGCATGCCCAGCAGTTCGGAGGACGAGGACGTTGGTCGAGGACGTGGTTTCCAGGGTGCAGATCGTAGGCAGCAGAGAGGGAGCAGATTTATGCACTGGATCTGGCTCAGCCCCGAAACCGGAGCAAGTAATCACTTGTACGTCTGAAAATTTTGGTTTAAGTTATTCCCCATGAACATAAATTTTATATAGAAGTGACAATCTAGGAAAGAAAACCATAGCTAGAATTCTGAGACATTTAATTTCCCAAAACCCCAGGAATAGTTTTCATCAGCGGCAAACCCGCTTATAACGCTATTTGATACGGGTGCTTCGCACTCATTGTATCGAGGCCTTCATAGAAGGATTGGAAGGCGTAGAAAGAATCACGGGTCTGATGATAAGGATACGACTACCCGACGGATCAGATTGTTCACCTCTGCCCATTGCAACATGGAGGCAGAGATCGGCGGAAAGACGTTTGAAGCTCCAGCGACAATCATAAAGATGCCAATCTTTGATTTGATCCTAGGAATGACGTGGTTGAACTGGAATCACGCAAATCAAATCGATTGCTCATCCAAGAGGTTTACCGTAAGACATGGGGATTCATACCTCGTCATTGAAGGTACAAAATCTATTTTCCCCCTCTCATATTGTCATCTGTACAAGCCATTAAGGCTCACTTACAAGGGGAAGAAGTTATGAAGTAATATTTGAGATGACTGAGATCAAGGTCTCCACCTCGGATATTCCAGTGGTGCGAGATTTTGCTGACGTATTCCCAGAGAAACTGCCTGGGCTACCCCCGCACCGGGAGCAGGATTTCCGGATACAGCTGGTGCCGGGGGCTAAGCCAGCAGCTAGGGCCCCTTACCGGATGGCCCCGAAAGAATTGACTGAGTTTCGAAGCCAACTCCAAGAACTGGTGGAGGCTGGATTTGTCCGACCGAGCTCTTCGCCTTGGGGAGCCCCGGTCTTGTTTGTTAAAAAGAAGGACGGAACTCTGAGACTGTGCATCGACTACCGAGCTCTAAACCGATTGACAGTCCGAAATACGTATCCACTACCAAGATAGATGAGCTGTTTGACCAGCTAGAAGGGGCGCACTTCTTTTCCAAATTGGATCTGAGATCAGGCTAACTACCAGTTACGGATCCAGGAAGAGGACATTCCGAAGACTGCATTCAGTAGCAGATACGGACTATACGAATTTACTGTAATGCCCTTCGGGCTCACAAATGCGCCGTCAGCATTTATGAGCCTTATGAATCAGGTGTTCAAGAGTATTTAAGATATATTTGTCATCGTGTTTATCGATGACATCCTCATTACTCAAGGACAGAAGAGGAGCACACACAACATCTGACGCTGACTCTGAAGAAACTACGGAGCACAAGCTTTATGCAAAGATCAGCAAGTGCCAATTTTTGGTTGAAGAGGTGCCTTCCTAGGCCATATCATCAGTAGTGCTGGGTTAGCAGTGGACCCGGCCAAGATCCAAGCAGTTCGGGACTGGCCACAATTAAAGACGGCCACAGATGTACGAAGTTTCCTAGGGCTTGCCGGATACTACCGGAAATTCGTAGAGGGATTCTCTCGTATCGCCCACCCACTCACATCTCTGACAAGGAAGGAGGGCCCTTTACCTGGACCCCACGGTGTGAAGAGGCTTTTCAAGAGCTAAAGGGCGACTCACTTCGGCCCCTATACTTACCCTCCCTTCAGGGAAGGAAGGATTCCAGGTATACACCGATGCCTCCTACCAGGGCATGGGTGCGTACTTATGCAGAATGGCCATGTGATAGCTATGCTTCTCGCAGCTGAAGAAGCACGAGCAAAACTACCCAATCCATGACTTGGAGATGGGAGCGGTTATTTTTGCACTAAAGGTCTGGCGTCACTAACTATAACGTGTCCACTGCGACATATACTCCGACCACAAAAATTTGAGGTACGTGGACACGCAGAAGGAGCTAAATATCAGACAGAGACGATGGGTGAATTTTTGGCAGACTACCAGTACAGATGCACTACCACCCCGGGAAAGGCGAATGTGTAGCAGATGCATTGAGCCGAAAGACCGCAAACCTGAAGTAGGAACACCATTGATGGCCTTGGGTTGATTCAGACGTTTGATAAAATGCAAATATCCCTGTATCCGAGGACCCCCTGGCTATACCAGAATACCTGTCATCGTTTAATCGCCACGGATGACATACGAGAGCGGGTCAAGGATGGACAGAGGCAGGATGCCCAGCTAGAGCCGGTATTCCCGTCCTTAGAAGCAGGCACTGCGGGAGATTACACGCTGAGAGATGATTTAGTATGCTCAGAGGACGGTCTACATACCAGAGGGAGGCCAGATCCGGGAAGACATCATGACGGAGGCTCATTGCAGTCGATACTCAGTACACACCGGGTATAACGAAGATGACTGCAGATCTGAAGAAGACTATGTTCTGGCCCGGCATGAAGAAAGATATCACCTACTTCGTGACCCGTTGCAAGGCGTGCCAATTGGTCAAAGCGGAGTGCAAAACCCCGCAGGATTATTACAGCCCCTCCCATACCAGAGTGGAAGTTCGATGATATCGCCATGGACTTTATACATGGACTTCCTCGATCCAGGACAAGGAATGATTCGATATGGGTGATCATCGACCGACTGACGAAGGTGGCGAGGTTTATTCCAATCAGGAAGGATGACTCGGGGTGGTGTTAGTCCGGAAATTTGTGGAGCAGTTCGTCCGTTATCATGGTGTCCCCAAGAAGACGATTGTGTCGGACCGGGATGGACGATTTACTTCCAGAGAATGGAGGTCGGTGCAGACCTACTTGGGGCACTCGACTAACATTCAGTACAGCTTTCATCCCCAGACAGATGGACAAACGGAACGAACCAACCGGACTCTGGAGGATCTACTACGACTCTGCATATTAGATCGCGGTGAACCATGGAAAAGTTATTACCACTGATTGAATTTTCGTATAATAATAGCTACCAGTCCAGTATTAAAATGGCTCCTTATGAGGCGTTGTATGGACGAAAGTGCAGGACTCCTCTGTCATGGATACAGGACGAGGACCCTAAGGCTTTGGATTCGGAATTTGTCGAGGACACCGAGGCTCAGGTAAGATTGATACGGGATAGGATGCTGGAAGCACAGAGCCGGCAGGCCAAGTATTACGACTGCTCGGCACCGTCAGGTGGAATTCCAGGTAGGAGATCAGTGTTCTTGAAAATCCGACCCATGCATGGAGTTACTCGGGTGCGCGGACAAAGGAAGAAGCTCAGCCCAAGATACATGGGACCTTATAGGATCCAGGAGCGGATCGGTCCCTTGGCATACAGGCGGAACTGCCACCGAGCTGGCAAGTCTGCACGACGTATTCCATATATCCTCTCTTAGGAGAGCTCTACTCCGTCCAGAGCAGCAAGTTATCACCACAGATGGACCGATAGCATCTGATCGGTCAGTTCACCTAGAACCAGTCCGGATTGATGACAAAGGGTACGAGTTCTACGCCACAAGAAGTCCCGTTAGTCAAAGTCCTTGGAGAAATCACGGAAGAGAGGAGCACACATGGGAGCCCCAGGACTTGATGCGACAAAGATACCCGAACTCTTCAGTCAGGTATTCCTCACAACCGCTCAAGATGTTCAGTTCCCTTCATATGTTTAATTAGTAGAACAAAAATTTCAAGGATATGGGCTAATCTTTTGTTTATTGGGGTCTAGATTTTTGCCATTTTGGGCTAAACATTAATAAAACGCCCTAAACCTCACATGTTAAGCACAGTGTCGTGGCATAAAACCTTCAACTCTCATGGGATGTTACAAGTCCTTCCTCCCCGATAGGAGTCCCCGTAGGCCCAACCTGGATTTCGGGACGAAATCTTTGTTTTGTTTATTGGGATTTGTAACATCCCATTTCCAACTAGACCCTAAGAGTGATTTTGTCATGGCAAAACCCTAGAAACCCAAGGAAGAGCCAAGTGAACCTGGTAGTGTGAATAGGGCCACTGTGGTCTGCACTTAGCAGATCCCTGAACCTTGATTTAAAAGTGATCATGAGGCTTCACTAAGACTCCAAGACCCCACCCATACCCTCATAGACCTAGTGAGAAGTCAATGGGTCACCAAAGACCCATGGAGGGCATTCAACAGACCCAAGTTGACCAAAGTCAACTATAACCCTAGCTAGGTCAAATTGACCTACACAGGGGTCCATTTCAGTCCATTAGCCAAATATACCCCACCAATACCCTTATAACCTAGGAAGAGGTCAATGGTCACTAAGGACCCATGGAGAGCAGTCAATGGGCTAAGTTGACCAAAGTCAACTATAGCCCTAATGGGTCAAATTGACCCACACAAGGGTCAATTGCAGTCCCTTAGCCAGTAGACACCACCTCTACCCTCATAAGCCTAGTGAGAGGCCAATAGATCACCAAGGACCCATTGGGACCAATCAAAGGGTAGTTTGACCAAAGTCAACCCTTAACCTAAAATGGTCAAAATGCCCTAGTTAAGGGCCAAGTGACCTTCAAGGGCCAATACACCCCACCATGACCCTAGGGGAGGCTAATGGTCACCAAGGACCTATTAAGGAAATATCAAGATCAGATTGACCTAGGTGGGCCCTAGTCCCACTTTGGGTCAAGTTAGCCCAAATGGGCTAACTCAAGCTCAAGCCTATTTCATTAGGGCTAACCTTGACCCAAGTGGCCAAATAGATTGGTAGGCTGACATGTGACATGTAGGAGCCCAAATTTCAGGCTTGATGACTAGAGAGAGAAAATCATCCATGGAGGAGAGAAAAGAGAAGGAAGAGAAGGAAGGAGGACTTTTGTGCTCCTCCTCCCCCCTTCCCCAACCTCCCCATTCATTTCAGAAGGACAAGGGGGAGTCCAGCAGCTTTTTTTGACTGGCTGGAGCAAGCTCCACCACCTCCACCACCCCTAGCCGCCAACCTTGACTTTGCCAAAAATGGCACATGCCATTTCAGCCACCTAACACCTCCCCTCACCTCTTTAAAAGCCCCAGCAAGGTCCAAGGAGTAATCCCCACCATTTTCCTGAAGAAACCAAGCCCAATCCTGCATCTTTGAGCAATCCGACCACCACCGCCACCACCATGCCAAACCGACGATCCTCCCGACTTCAGGCCGCCAAACAGGTTCTCCTCCACTCCTTGACTCATGGACAGATCTTAGAAATCGATAGGTCCAAGTTCGGGCTCAATTTAGCCCGATCCAAATCAAAAAAATCACGATTTTTCCATGAATTTGAGTTGTCGGGTTCGCCGGAACAGTGATTCCCGGCGGCCTGGACGCCGCCTGGAGATAGCCTGACCACCACGAAGGTGTCGGCGGCGGTGGCAGGCCGGGGAGGTGGCCGGATGGCCGGCGGCAGCCGTTGGAAGTTGCTCCAGGCGGGCTGAATCGGGGCCGTCGGCTAGAGCTAGACGATGACCGGATGCCGTCCAGGCTGCGCCAAGATTCGTGCTGGGCAGATTTTAAACTATAGCTATGATATTTAAATCATTTCATATTCTGTCACAGATTTCTATTTATTTGCTTTAATTATTAAAAATATTTAGAGTCATTTTCAGAAAAGTGGTCAACATCAAAAACCTAGCCCTATGAGTCTACTGTCTGGTAAAATTGGTTTGAACCAATTTGTGACTGGTCTGACCAGGCACCCATTTTGGTGGGGTCTATACAAATGAGTAGGCAGACATTAAACTAGCTGCCCACTCTTCATCCTTGTCCAAATAAGCTGAAATTTTGGCAGGACTCACCCTACCCTATACCTAGACCCTGCCCAAAAATGGGAATTTTGGGAATAATTTTCCTATAGTTTTTGTAAATAATTTAATTATGCTAGGGTAAATTAACATTAGGGGTCAAATGAAGTCCAAATTCAACCAAATTTTGGTGGGATGGTTATGAGGTCAATATAGACCTCTGGTTAAAATTTCATTAAGTTTGGAGTTGATTGAATATGATTCAAGCAAACCCTAGCCTTGCCTAAGAAGGGTATTTTGGTCCAAAAAGTAATTTTGGCTTTAGTGACCTATTCAACTCAACAGAGGCTCAAATTTTGTACACTAGTTTGGGATGACAAGATACACCTCCCAAATGAAATTTGGGGGCAGTGGAGTTGGTTTGGCCCAAGCTCCTAGGTCAAACCCTAAGAAGGGCTTTTGTACCTTGTGAAGGGCATATGGCCAAATCACCTTGTATGGCCATGAAATTTTGTAGGGATAGAGGTTTGGTAACTATAACCCTCTGGTAAAATTGTTAGGACATTTTGGAAGGTTTAGACCCTAAAATCCCTAACCCTAGTTTAGGGCACAAATATCCTAGGGTTGAAGTGGGCTAGCTAAACACCTCAAACTAAGATGAAACTTTGGTAGATTGGTCTTAAGGACATTATGGGCCTCTGGTATTTAATGGGGAATTTTGGGTCAATAATTATAGCACATCATTTGTAACACAAGAAAGGCTTAAATTAAGTAAATAATTGTATTATGCTACCTCTGACCATTGAGAGGTCATGAAATTTTGCAGAAGATGGTTGAAAGCATATAGAGTTTATATAAATTTTATAAGAATTTTTGGACAAGTATATGAGGTAGTTAGTTCACAAATTATCATGTGATGGAATTATTCAAAATTCATTTAGGCCCATTACAAATAAATAAATTATGAAATTTGGCCCAAACCATGTATATGACATTAGATTCATAATTGAAATTTCCCTGAATTTTTGGAAGCAATATAGTATTTTATATTTATTAAATGAATTTCCAAGGATTTAAATGAATATTTGATTTAAAGATAAAGCTTTACTGAAAACGAAATATATATTTTGGAAGATAGGTTATATCATTATTCTGAGTAACATATAAAATTTGTAAAATGATTCCTTGAATGAAAGTAGTACTTCATTTCATTTTTGGAAATCTTAGACATAAAATAATTAAATAAATTATCAAATAAGTAAGGAAAATTTTGGAACTCTGGATTTAGAACTAAAAGGTCATAATGAACCTCCATTAATTATTATAGGGGTGTAGGATGATTATTTTATATACATCCCATTTTACATGAAAAATTGACTTGGTGGTCTGCAATTAGCAATTTTGGATTTAGTTTGTTTAAATCATTTTGAGCAATTTACCTACTGTATAATTATGACGTTTGGCCAATGAGATTTTTAAGACAATATATACTGTAGAGAATTAATTAAGAATTTTCGGATGAATATTTATTGCACTTACTTCAATAATAAAAGGAAATGGTAATATTATCAAAATTAGATTAGTGTCATCTGAATACTTGAAAATTGTCATATCTTGGATTTATTGTTAAATGGTTATTTAGAATTTATCATGAATTTATGAATCTATATACCTCTCTGAAAAGTGCACTTCATGCTCAATGGGTAGCCCTTAGAAGCTTTACGAGAAATTAATTAAATATCAGAATATTTAGAAAAATTACAATATTTTGGATTTAGTCCATTTGCATCATGATATGTCTCCAGAAAATAATTCAGGGCATTTGGATGATTATTTAGAATACCCATATCCGGTTCAACGTATCGTCTAAGTTGGTGTGCATATAGCAAAATTGCTAAATTGGAATAAGTCAAGGTCGGGATAGTTATTGGAGTTAGAACTGTTAATGTGGATGATTTCCCATTAGAGAGAAAAGAAGAGGAGTGAGAGTGGGTTGGCTAGTGTTAGGTGGTGCGTGTGATCGACGAAAAATCGTCTTTCTTGAAGTAATTAGGGAGAGTCAAAACTTCGTCGTAGGCATAGAGTAAGTAGTAAACTTAGGGTTTCACACTTTCCCACCACAGTGTCCCGGGTGATAGTATAGGTTACTTGGCAATAAGCCAGTAGTTGTGATAGTGGTCTGGCAAGCTTTGGCTCGGTAGTAGATTATGACGGACGGGATTGTCCGGGAGCTTTAGCTCGGTTGTTGATTACGACGGACATGATAGTCCGGGAGCTTCGACTCGGTTGTAGATTATGACGGACGGTTAGTCCGGGGAGCTTCGGCTCGTTGTAGATTGTGATGGACGGGATTGTCCGGGAAGATTCGGCTCGGTTATTTATTGGACTCATAACTATTGCATGTGCATAAAAGGTATAAGGTGGTGGGTCTTCGATATTGGGGAGTTCGTTGCACCGACACCAATATCGTTGACTCGGCAGGTGTGTTTTTACACTTCGCCAACAGAAGTCCGGTGCGCCAGCCGGCAAGAGTACGCAGACGTCCGCTTAGTGCACCAAGCGTTGAGGCGTACGATAGGTCAGACCGGTAGTGCAAATACTGGTTTTGAGGTGGGCGAGGCCCAACCCACCGCTTCCGTCTGCCACTACGGAGGTATCCTGGAGGTAACGGCTCTGAAAGGGGGAACTAAAGGTCTGTGTACACAGAGTCGAGTGGGTGAGTTGCACTTGCATGTTCACATCATGGCATAAATGAATTTCATAGCATAACCATCGCATATAAACCAGACACCTAATGTATAAGCGGTATGGGACGCTCTATACATTAGGCCTTGCAAAACGACCCCTTGGCCTATAAGTTCGTGTGAGCGTGCTTATAAGTTAAGGTTCTCTTTCAATATTATAAACCTGCTAATAGAACCGACACCCTATCGTATAAATCGGTGTGGGACTTTTTATACGATAGGAGCCCTGCAAAAGATCCCTTAGCTTATGTGTACTCGCATAAGTTAAGGTTACTTATTTATTTTGTACGTTTATTGCCATGCTTACACTGTTAGTTTAGTTCCGCTGCCATCTGAAAGTTGTATACTCTCCACCTTCATGTCCTTCCCTTTCCTTCTCCCCGCTCGGTGCTTAGGAGCCATGGGGGAAGGGGTGGGGGACGATAGGACTTAGTCTTTTAGACTAACGGTTTTCGAACCACATCATTTAGGGGACCACGGAGCCCAGCATGGAGGAGCAGCCCTGGAGGTCGGCACGTTTGGAGATCGGACAGTCTAGCACTGGAGTCCAGACAGCAGGGACAGTAAGTCCCGAACTATAGTAGTTGCATTAGTTTGCTTCCGCGATGAGGGAATTGTAGTGAGGACTTGATGTACCGGGCATAAGCCCGTGATTTTATTATATGTACTATCTGTGGACGCTCCCTTCGTGGAGTTTAATTTTCTTATATATGATATTTCTGTGGACTATCTGGCATACTTATGCTACAGTAGAGATCGAATTGGCCGGCAGAATCGGCGTCTTGTAGTGACGACCTTCCCGGGTGCGAAGGTATCACCGCAAGGCGGCGGTTCTGGGCCTAAGACCCCGGTGTCGAAAAAGAAAAAAAAATGGGGGGTCTTACAGAGTTAGTCTTATCGACTTCTTCTCTCAAGTTGCTCTCACTAGCTCGTAGAGAATTTATCTCTTTGGCTTGAGTTTTCATTAATCTACGACATTTTTCGTAAGCGGTGAGTAACTCCTTATACTGACCCATGAGCTCAGATTCATCTTCAGAGGAATATCCCTCTTGCTCATTGTCATCATCAGAATCAGAGAGAGGAGTGTGAGATTTTACCTCCCCAGTAAACTGGGGGACTTGTTCATCATCCGAATGAGCCATGAGCCCAAAGTAAGCTTCCTCTTCTTCACTCGACTCAGATGAGTCAGAGTCGCTGAGAGTTTTGCTCTTCTTGGCTACTAAGCTTTTCTCTGTCCTCTTCTTGTGGTGTGAGGATTTCTTTTCCTCTCTTCTTCCACCCTCTTTCTTTTTGTGAGGGCAATCGGCGATGACGTGACTTGGCTTATTGCAACAATAACAAATGATGTCAGTAGAAATCTGTTTGTTCGGTTTAGAATTATACCTATCATGCCTACTTGAGCCTTTCTTCCGATGATCACTGTCATGTCGTGATCTTCTATATGAGGCATCCTTGCCTCTCCATTGCTTCTTCTTGTTCAAAAATTTCTTGAACTGCCTTGAGAGTAGGGAGAACTCTCCATCAGATAGTTCTGAGCCAGATGAGCTGGGCTCAGATGATTCTTCTTCATCAGCCTCAGGAACTGGGGCAGGAGAGCTAGCCTTTATCTTCCTTGAGCTATCTGCCTTTAGAGCGACAGATTTCTCCTTGGATGCAGACCTGCTTGTCTCTTCTTCAGCTTTTCTTGAGTTGATTTGCAGCTCGTAAGACATAAGCTTTCCAAACAGATTCTGCGGGTCCGTCTTAGCTAGCCTTCCAAACTCCCGAATGGCACATACCTTATTGTCCCATTCCTTGGTTAGGGATCTTAAGAATTTGTCATTGAGTTCCCCGTTGGTGAAGACTCGGCCATAAACTCTTAGGCCGTTCACTATCTTGAAAAAGTTCTCGAATGTGTCAGCTATGGCTTCCTTGTGACCTTGCCGGAAGGCTTCATACTTTTGATTCAGAAGGGATCTCCGATCATCCCTCACTTCTTCAGTGCCTTCCATCAGAGTCACCAGGGATTGCCACATCTCCTTGGCAGACTGGCAATGAATTAGATTCTGCAGCATTGAGTCATCGACTGCACTTGCTATAATATTTTTAGCCTTCTTATCCAGAGAGACAAGTGCAATCTCATCCTTGTCTAGATCCATCAACTTCTTGGGAACTTGCTTGTTAGGATCTATGGTGGAAGTAGTCATAGGAATGTGGGGACCTTCTTCAACAATCATGAAGATCCGGGGATCTACTGCTTCCATGAAGAACTTTACTCTTTCCTTCCACATAGGAAAGTTGTTCTTGGTGCAGATAGGGAGTTTAGCAAAATCCTTGGTCTTACTCATGCTTGATACTTTTCAGGAAACAACTTAGAAGGATAAGATCAAGGTGTTAACCTTTTAACGATCAACCTCCCTCTGATACCAATTGAGAGGTCTAAGTTGTTAGCCTAAATCACCTAGAGGGGGGTGAATAGGTGAAATGCGTGTCAAATGCGGAATTAAAAAATTAACACAGCACACATCAAGCACTCACAGACGACAAGAGATTTATAGTGGTTCCCCAACCTTGGGTACGTCCACTTTCCTCACCGATCTAGCAAATCACTAGACTCGGCTACTCCACTATCTCGGATTGAAAACAATCCTACACCTCGGAACCACGTTCCTACAAATCTCGATCCAACTGGATCTACAAAACTAGGAAGAAAAATCTTCCTACAAATCTCGGAGAAAAACTCCTACAAAGAAATTTTGGTTTGAGAATAAAAATCAACACAACAAATTTCAGATCTGGATCCTTGACAGTCTTCTTCTTTAGGAGCTTTGACTTGATCAGAAAAGGTTGAAGATGACTTGAGAGAGAGATCCACGAATCTGAAAACTAGAACCACCTCGATCGAGAAGATAGATCTGAAATCCTTGAGGCTCGGCGAGATCGAGTGATTCACTCTTATCTGGATCGCTGGAGAAATAGTCCTTGAAGACGGAGATCGACGATCCAGAATTTCTTCCGTGAACAGCAATGGCGGCGGCGGCGTGAGAATTAGGGTTCACGGAATTTTCTTTTTCTTAAAGAGAATATCTCTGTAATCTTGTTAATTAGTCAATTCTGAAATGACCTATTTATAGGTGGACTCCAACGGTCATAATCTTAATTAAGGATGACACGTGGACCAATCAGAAATGACGGATTCAAAATACTTAGCGAATTCGAACTTAGAAGAATTCTGGAATAGGGAACTGCTATACTCGAGTAAGAGAAGATATACTCGAGTATGGGAATTTAGATACTCGAGTGACAAAGAGACATATACTCGAGTATGAGAATAGAAATTTACTTGATAGAGAAATGAACTACTCGAGTATTAGAAGAGATATACTCGAGTATCAGAAAAGATATACTCGAGTATCAGCAAAGATATACTCGAGTATCAGCATATAAATCCGGGAAACATTCACTTACTCGAGTATCAAAGTCAATTACTCGAGTATGGAAACAACTTACTCGAGTATTAAAACAACTTACTCGAGTATCAGAATACTAACTCGAGTATCAGAATACTTACTCGAGTATCAGAATACTTACTCGAGTATCAGAATACTTACTCGAGTATCAGAATACTTACTCGAGTATGAAAATACCTTACCCGAGTGACTGACTAACTACTCGAGTATAGAAATATATACACGAGTATTCAGAGCCTACTCGAGTAAGTCTAACTGATTACTCGAGTAAGTCTAATTAACTACTCGAGTAAGGAAATATATACACGAGTATTAAGTCTGATACTCGAGTATAACAAAGGGGTTACTCGAGTATTTTGGACTTAGAAATTTTTCTGAGGAAATTAGTTCCAATGCTTCTGTCCATCAATCCAAGTGCATATAGGAAGTGTATCCCAATTGAGAGGCTATACATGGGCCAACACTTTGGATCACACAATGAGGGATTACATTGTATGGTCCTGTGTTTGGTGACCCATTATAGACTGACATTGGTCTACACTTGGCAATTAGAACCTGCACACATACAACTTAAACACAGCATCAAATACACCTTAATTCATCTTAGTTCAAGGTCTGACCTCCTACAAATCTGAGGTATTGTGGAGACAAATCCCAACAGTATTGTAGTTCGATATTCCAGTGCGCCAAAATGAAATATTTTGCTTCATTTGGCTCCCCAATCATTTTTTATTATCAGGGTTGCCATAAGGTTTTTATCGCGTGATAGCGTAATTGCAGTGCGGTAAGGCTTTACGTAGTAAGATCCTTGCTCCCACCAAGTCCCTTTTGAATTGCTCATTATCGACTGTCATTTTATAACAAAAGCTATCATCGGTGGTAATACCTATCGCAGCGTAGTAGTAAGCAATACAATCCATATCTCCAATTGATTATCCTATTTGAACTTCACTTAATTATACCTATAAGACCTGCACATTATAAACTCAAATAAATTAGATCAAACATCGATTATGATTTGTTATTCTAATATCAAGAGATGTGTAGCCCGTCTTCCAACAAACTTCTTATTTTGATATTAGCAAATCCCATGAATGAGAAATCAATCATTTATATAAGTGCTTTGTTTATGAGATTGTGTAGTAAATGATAATCATGAAAACAAGTTTTAGAACTGTGTAAGTAAACTTGTAATACTTTTTTCTAATTGTGTGCTCCCCCTAAATATGTGATCCACATAAATTCATTGGTTTTATAGTTTTCACCCATATTTTTCTCATTTTATTCTCCTCCTTTTGGTATTATCAAAAGATGGTGGAGTTGAAATATTTCATGAATAAATGAACCACTATGAACAAAAGATAATCATGATCGAGCAAAGAATCTATGCAGCAAAAAAATATGAAATAATGCATAGCGAAGGAAATGCACTTGCAGATAATCATAAAAGCATAAAAGCAAAACATCATAAAAGATAATTATGATAAATCGTAGATCATTAAAGATTAGCATTATAAACCAAGAGAAGTGATTTTTGTAGCATAATTGTTATAGTTTTATAAGTTTGCTTCAAAAAATAATCATGAATGAGCAACAAGCAGGGTGCAAAGTAGATTAGCGTGAAAAAGGACCTTGCAAAGAGTCAAACACATAATAAATAAACATGATAAACCAAAGATCATTCACATGATCAAGTATAGAGAGATAATCATTGGTCATCATAAAGTAAGTGATAAGAATGAAAAGTATTATAGATAATCAAATAATCGTAATAAAAATGGGATAATGAATATAAAGACAATCATACAAGCACATGAGTAAGCATGCACTACTACATAGATGATGTTAGACCTAAAATAACAAGAATTCTATTATAGCAACAAAAAGTACATCATAAAATTAAAACTACAAATAAATGATTGTTTCTTCCGACTGTATAGTCTATCATCTTGTTGTATCATAACAGAAATAAGAATTTACATTTTAAATATTTATATTCCTCTTCTAGTATATAATAACTCATTTATAGTTACAAGATAGATGATATTTTTAATATTGGTAAAGTAAGCACATATATATTAAAAAAAATATCATGTCAAATAATTTTTAAAATTAACTCTTGGAGTTTAATTAAAGATTTGGAGGATCATCTTTGAAGCATCAAGTTACATAAGATTGAAATGTTGGGTATTACTTTAGAGGGGGGGGGGGTGAATATAGTATTTAAAATTTTTCTTAACTATAAATCATTCAAAACACATGTCACATATTAGTTTGTTTGTAGTAGCAGAAATTATAGAGTAATTAAATAAAACAAAAAAAAACTATAAAGACATATGCAATCTAAAAGGCACAAAATTTTATAGAGGTTCCCAAATTTGGGTATATCCCCTTTTCTACCCGTTGGTAGGATTTTCACTATACATTGCTAAGTAATTAAACAAGGAGACTGTTAGAACTAATTACAACTGAATCTTTTGATAAGGAGATTCAAAGAACCAACAGATATTTTGACAAGCTATCTCAATCCAATAGTTTATTGATAAGGTGGCTACACTAATCTGAGAGTCTTTTGATAATGTAGACTCAAAACCGCACAAAGATCCTATTGATAAGGTAGAGCTTAAACCACTAAAACTTTTGAGGAGAGATTCTATGAACTCTATATGGAATTAGATGTAGAAAGATAGTTGATGCAGGAAATCTATTTTCACAATTATTATCCTCTTCACCAATATCTGAGGACCTCGACATTTAAAATTGTTGCGTGGATTATATTATCAAAGATAAAACTAGTTGTTGATTCCTTCCTAGAGATCAGATTAAATAGAGAAGGATTTAATATGTTGAGAAATAGAGTTTGATAAAGTTCATTTTAATCCTTCTAAGTTATAAGCCTTTTGAGATTAATAAGATGATCTTGTCAATTTCTATTCTTCTTTCAGCACTTTTGGAGGAGGAAAAGGAAGAAGAAGACAAAGGATAAGAGAGAAATCTATCATAACTTCTGAACAATAGGTTTTCTATATTTTATCAACTTATTTTCTTAATATGAAAGTATATATATCGACATAAATTACTACAAATAATCTCTTACTAGAAGTACTTCAACAATAATAAAAACCTTGCCTAACTAGAACTTGAAAGTATCTAGTTGTCTACCTAAATCACCTAGAGGGGGTGAATAGGTGTGTTCTACATCTTTTTGCAGATTAAAAAATAATAACAAACAAGCACACAGAAACACGACATAGACACAAGGATTTATAGTGGTTTCCTAGGATGGGTACGTCTACTGTCCTACCTTGCCTATCTAGCACTTAATGCTAGACTCAGCTACTTAACCAAAACTTAGATTATGAAAATCTTACACCTCGGAGTCTCAACTCCTAAAAGCTCGGATACAACACTCCTTCTACTCGAAGAACAAACTCTCCTACGCTCAATACAATAAACGAAGATCTACAAACTAGGAAGTAGAAACTTCCTACAATAATAAAAATGATTGTATACAAGTTTCTAGATTGAAAATAATCTTCTTCTTCTTCTTCTTCTTCTTCAGATCTGAGTCGATTCAATACCCTTCCTTCTTAGAGAGTAAATCTTGAAATAAAGGTTGAAGGAGAAGACTTTAAGTAGATTTGAAAACTTTGATATGAAAACATAGGATCCGACTAGATCGAGAAGAACCTCTGTAGAATCTTAAAGTTGTGATCTGTCGAATCTCTTCTTGTGAGGAATCGCCGATCATGAACTTCGAGGTCGTCGGGTTGTGCATTTTCGATAATGGTAAATCGAGTAAGAAAAGTTCGGTCATTCACGATTTGAAAATTAGGTTAAGAGATTCTTGCAATTCTTATTGATTGAAATGAAATCCTTGGTATTTATAGGTTTCCTCTATAATGGCTAGAATTTTTCTTTAAAACGAGCTTCCATGTGTACTATACATGACCGACATCTTAAAGTAAAACCCATCAGATAATCAAACCAGAAAATTCGCTAAGTCCATTGGTCAAGATCACTCGTGTCATAACCAGAACAGTCGACGAAACACTTAGCCACTCGATGAATTTTATGGAAGCATTCGATGATTTACACGAAAGCACTCGATGAATTATACTTAGTCCAAAATGAGGCTAGAAGAAAATTTTTTGTTAAGAGTCACTGGATTTCTCGAGAATACTCGATGAATTCCATGAGTGTTCACGTTACATCTCGACAAATGACACGAGACTTCACGTAAATACTCAACGAATTTAACTTAGCCATTCCTGACAAAGATTTAAGAAATAATCAGAAATTTCTCGAGTAAACTCGACGAATTCCGCGAGTGTTCACGTGATGTCTCGATGAATGACCCGAGACTTCACATGAATACTCAGCAAATATGACTTAGGAAAATTTCTGATTAATCCTGAAGTAAGAAACCACCCTTTTCCTTGAGTCTCCTATTTCACTTGTAAATGATGTACACCCCAATAGAGAGATTATACATGAGTCAGCACCATGTCCTGCACAATGAGGAATTACATTGCATAGTCCTAGGTTTTATGACCCATTGTAATCTGACATTTGTCTGTACTTGACAATTAAATCCTGTAAGCACATAACTTGAAAGCATCGTCAAATACAAACTCAATTCATCTTAGTCCAAGGAGGACTTCTTCAAATTAGGGTTATTGTGGGAATAATAACCAACAATCTCCCGCTATTTGAAGAAGCCAGAACCCTATATACTAAGGTGAATTGCACACAAAAAAATAATCTTAAATATAAACATAGAAAGAGATGAAATGAAAACAATAGAAATCTCTAAATCAACAAAACAATAATGTTATATATAAAGTTCTAAGTGGCATTTCAGAGTTCACACTGCATTCATAAATAGAGAATAATAAAACTAGACAGTCTTCCCCTTGCTCTTCTCAGATTGCCTATCAAAGTATGCCTTTGGATTTTGATAGTACTTTGAAGGTGGAGGGGGAGCATTTGGATCATCCTTCTAATACTTCCTGAAGTGTAACCTCCTCTTCATATTAGCAATTTCATGCTTCTCGCACTCTTCTCTGTTGTAGTGGATCCTCCTTGATAGTTTTACTTTCAAGACAACCTAAACACCTAGAGGGGGGGGGGGTGAATAGGTTCTAATGCTTGTTAACACTTTTTGGCAGAATTCAATTACAGAATTAAAACACACAGTACAGCAGTCACAAAAATTTAACCATCACAGATTGCACACTGTTTTATAGTGGTTCCCCAAGGTCTGGGTACATCCACTTTCCCCCTTCACCTATCTAGCAGTATGCTAGATTCGGCCAAACTTCCTCTTTACTCAGATCCACAGATCCTACAGCTCAGAACCTGAAAAGGTTCCTACAACTCAGGCTCAACAACCCTACCTCAGCCTTATCACAAAGCCTACAACTCAGAGAAGAACCTTCTCCTACACTCAGGAAAACAGCCCTACCACTCAGAGATCAACTCTCCTACACTCAGCCTTTATAACACAGGCTTACAACTCAGATCTGTATTGACAGATCCTATAGAAATTAGAAAAGAAGTTTTTAATGTCTTGCCTTTGTTGAGAGAGAAAAGAACAAGACAATTCTTGATCAGCTGATGAAATCAACTGAATCTGAGCTTTCTTCAAAGCTTCTTGAATCTGAACTTAGCTGAGTTGATTTCCAAACAGCTTCTTGAGAAACCAATGATGGCTTCCTTCTTCTTCTTCAAGTGGCTGGATCCCTCTCTATCCAACACCTTTGATGATACTTCTGAATTCTTAAAAGAACTCAACTTAGACTGATCCTGAGATCGTCTTCTTAGATCTTCTGATGAAGATCTTCTTTAATGCCTTGCACTTTCTTGAAGAGAGGACTTGTCTCTTAACTGATGTGTTGATTTAGAATTAATTTCCTCTTGTGTGTTATATCTGTCTCTTTCTTCTTCTGAATCTGTCTATTTATAGATCTTCTTCATGGTAACCGGCTGATCCGGTTTCTAACTGACTTCTGACAAGTCTGACAGCTTCAGTTAACCTGTCATAACCCACAGCTGTCAAGTCTTCAAACAGATCATGTGTCTTAGTCTTGGACAGCAAAGTGTTGAGACAGACTGTCAGAAAGTGTCGAGACCAACTGTCTATATGTGTCGACACAAGTGACTTTGGTGTCGACACAGCCTTTGATGATGTCGACTAGTTTGCCTTTAAGTCGACACTGCTTCTTCAGAACTTCATCTTTCTTCAGAAAATAACTTGGTCTTGACTTTGCAGTGTGTCGACACAAGTCCTGTGTGTCGACACAGTTGTTGTAGATTCAGAACTCAGTATGTGTCGACTCTGCCTTCAGGTGTCGACATAGTTGAGGTCGACTATCTTTCTGTGAGTCGACACTGCTTCCCAGTGTCGACAAAAATGTGGTCGACTATCTTTCTGTGAGTCGACACTACTTCCCAGTGTCGACACAAATGCGGTCGACTATCTTTCTGTGAGTCGACACTGCTTCCCAGTGTCAACACAAATGTGGTCGACTATCTTTCTCTGTGTCGACACAGCTTCCTTCAAGTGTCTACACATGGACTTTGAATAATTTCCTGTATTCTTTAATACTTCTTCACCTGCACATGTCAACTTAAACCAACATCAAATACACCTTGATGTATATCATTAAGCTAAGTTAGGCTTCTTCAAATCAGGTACACATTTTCCAATGTACCCAACAATCTCCCCCTATTTGGAGAAGTTATAACCCTTTTAGTTAATGATATACACCATTTATAACAAATATAATATGATGATGTATGACATTACAGGAATACTTAATATAAACAAAATATTAACAATTCATCACAGAGTGAACATGAATATATGATTCCAAACAAAATTTTGTTTATAACTTGGTAATGTTTGATTGCAGATGTTTACATTGAATGATTAAACAAAACATTTCAAAACACTTTTGAAAGAACTTAGAACTAAGACTGATCAGGCTCTTTTATGACAATTCCTTTGCTAGATTGGATTTGAGCCTTCACAGGAGCTTCAGCAACTTCAGCTGGCTTCTTGCCTTTTAGCTCAGCTTTCTTCTATGCTTCTTCCTTGAGCCTTTGCCTTTCAAAGTAATGAAAGGGCTTTGGAAAGTACTTGCTCGGCTCCTGAGCATCTGGTGGTAGCCTACCCAGCTTGGCTTTTCTCCTGAACTGTACTATAGTCTCTTGCCTAGCTTCATGCTTTTGCCATTCCATTTCATTATACCACTTCCCTCTATCATGTACTTGGTCCTTTACAGCCTTCCATGCAGTTAGTATAATATTTCTTGAAGTAGGGCTCCACTGCTCAAAATCTGGCTTAAGTTCAGCCTGCTCTCTAAATCTTTTCTTGGATAGTAGAGCATCTTGCTGTTCTTGCAAATTGGCATCAGGCTTATCAACTTTTTCAATAACAACTTTGGTAACCTCCTTTGGAGGACTATACATATCCTGAACTTGCTGATTAATCATATCAAAATCAGGAGGAGGGTAAATGACTTGGGCAATCTCAGGTTGATTGCCTTCAAGTAGACCTGTTTGAATTCCTGACTCAGCCACCATATCATCATCTCACAAAGGTGGATATCCCAATGTGGATCGAATACAATTTGTCACCCATTTGGTGTGCTCTGAGCCAGCATGAACTAACAACCTCTCCCCCTTTATGACTTCTCTGGTAATATGATCTCTTAGATCATCCTTCTGAAATCTGATCTGGCCATCTAGATAATTCACACCTTCTTTAAAATATGGTTTCAATTTTTGAAGTTTGTCAGATATTTCCTTCTGAGATGTAGTGATAGCAATCTTAACTGATTCAATGGCTTCTTGAAGTTTCTTATCAAACTCTTCCATCTCCTTTGCTCTTGCTTCAGTCATCCCTGCAACAGCTTTGGTGAACTCTTCAAGAATTTCATGGTGAGACTCAGCCAAATTATCATTCATCCTCAGCTGATTCTCCAAAACATAACCTTGCTTCAAAGCAATATCATCCAGTTTAGTGAGGATAGACTGCTATTGTTTAGCCAAAAATACTACAGCATTACCTCCATTATGGAAGCAATCTGTCATCTCCTTCTTATTCATATTTACTTCAAATCTAATAGACTTAATATCTTGAGCCAAGTCAAATTGAAGGGATTTATTGCTCACATCAACATACTTCTCCATTGCTAATCTCTGCTCATCCAACTTAACTTGCAAATCTACCATGAGCTTGTTGTAGTTAAATTCAGATGGAGATTGGTGAGTTGAATTTTGGAGTGCCTGCTTATAACTTTGGGTCCTTCTCTTGAGGACTATGAGCTTTCTCTTCTTAGCCATTCTGGCTTCTTCAGTCTCAAAGTCTGATGAACTTTTGATTTGAACTCTTTCAGGTGGAGTAGGAGGAATATTAGTTTCAGTGACATGTTGCTCAACCTCAACATTCACAGGCTCCCCCTCAACTACTTGCTCCTCCTCAACTCCTTGTTCCTTCTCAACTTCTTGCTCTATCTCCATGTCTAGTTCCTTCTCATTGTCTTGCTCCTCCTCTACTCTATCAGTAGCAATTTCAACATTAGGAAATAACTCATCTAGAGTGTATTCCTTCTGAGCTTGAACAGATGTTGAATCATCCAGATCTGCAATATTCAAATCTTTTGATAAATCAATTTGTTCTTTCTCCTGCACTGATTCAGACATCTGCTCCCCCTGCACTTGTTCAGTATTTGGAATATCCTAGGCAGGTGAATACACTTGCTCCCCCTGCACCTGTGCAGGAATAGAAATATTAGTAATGTCCTTGGCAGGAAAATACACTTGCTCTCCCTGTACCTGTACCTGGTCAGGAGTAGATACATTCTAGACAGGAGAGTGAGCTTGCTCCCCCTGCATCTGTGCAGGAATGGTTGATTTCTGAACTTGAGTAGACTCAGGCTGATCTTCAACCTGCTTTCTCACATGCTCTTCTGGATGCTGGGCAGTGCCTAGATCATGTGTAGGGGATCTCTCAAGGGTGTCCTGCCTGTTCTCATCAGGCACATCTTTAGACAGCACCCTATCCCACCTTGAAAATAATCTTATATCCATTTTCCTCATGTGAATAATTTTTGTCCTAGGCAGTTGTTGCATAACCTTAGGGATCACCCCAGTCAGGTATAAACTCACAATTCTAGCCAGATTTGGCTTCTTGATTCCTTCCTTGATCTTATCAAATACTACAGCTGACCAGTCAGTTGGTATTGTAAACACAATTCTGGTAATTAGGCTGAACATATAGGCTGAAATCCTATCATGTCCACCTGGTTTGCACAAAATTACCTTCCCAACTACTTCTGACAGAAACTTGCCCTGTTGATTCATACCCTTCCTATTGATAGCTGCTCCAATCTTCAGGGTTGTATCCAATCCACACCATTGGAGAGCCTCCCTGTTCTTAGATGCTGGAACCTCTTCTTCATTCTCAATGTTTGATAATTGAAGTATTTTTCTTAAATTTCTTGGTGTTATTTTCACCTTCGTCCAATGAATAGTGGATTTTATCTTGAGACCAGCTGAATCCACTGATGTAGAGGTAAAGAATTCAATCACCTCCTTCTTCCAGATCTTTGTCGGTTCAGAAACTAGAAATTCTAATCCAGATTCAGAAATTAGAGTGACATCCCTTTGAACATCTGTCGGGGCATCCGCAAAGGCATTGCGCACCAACTCATATCCTTCGTTGACGTTATCTGCAACCTTTGGCGCCATTAATCAGACGAGAAATCTTGAGAGAAGAGAGAGAGAGAATGTCGACACAGGGTTTCAGTCTCGAAAACCTTGTAAGCGTGTCGACAGAATAAGTTCTTGACCTATTTATACCTTCTATTGAAAGAAGATCAAAAGGCGAGCAAAAACAGTCTATATGTGTCGACACAGATGGAGTGTGTCGACACAAACTTCTATTGTCTTGACAGCAAGTCTGTCTACTATGTGTCGACACCAATTGTGGATATGTCGACACTTGAGAGACATAGTAGAGCAATAGAAATTCTGTGTCGACTCTTAGGATAAGTGTCGACACAAAATCAGTAAGTGTCGACACCACTATTCTTGTGAAGTCGACACTACATTCCTGGATGAGTCGACTATTTGATTCTTAAGTGTCGACACAAATTCTCTATGTCGACACATATTCTCTGACTAGTCGACATGACTTCACTAAGTCGACACATTATCACTGAATGTGTCGACACTACTTTACTTAGCCAATTTCTGTTTTTGTCTATACCACTTGATAATCTAGTATCACTTGTAAGTTTGTTGATAAACTAATCAATGGTCAGCATGCCTAATTCAATTTTAAATTTATTGAATTTTGTTTCATCTAGTGGCTTAGTAAATATATCTGCTATTTGACAATCTGTTTTAACAAATTCCAATGAGATGTCTTCTCTTTCTACATGCTCTCTAAGAAAATGGTATTTAATTTCTATATGCTTAGTTCTACTGTGTGAAACAGGATTATTAGCAATAGAAATAGCACTTTTAGAATCACACAATAAAGGTGTTCTACTTACTTGAATACCATAGTCTTTCAACTGATGTTGTATCCACAATAGCTGTGCACAGCAGCTGCCAGCAGCAACATATTCTGACTTAGCTGTGGATATTGCCACACTGGTCTGCTTCTTACTACTCCATGAAATCAATCTTCCTCCCAAGAATTGACAAGTACCTGTTGTACTCTTTCTATCCTCTCTACACCCTGCAAAGTCTGCATCTGAATAACCTGTTAGTAGAAAATCTCTATTCCTAGGGTACCAAAGACCTAGATTAGGTGTGCCCTTAAGATATCTCAGAATCCTTTTGATTGCAATATAATGAGATTCTTTAGGGCAGGCTTGGTACCTAGCACAGACACATGTAGCATACATAATATTTGGTCTACTAGCAGTGAGATATAGTAGAGAGCCAACTATTCCTCTATACAAAGATTCATCAACAGGTTTACCTGCATCATCTTTGCATATATGCATACTTGTTCCCATAGGAGTTCTCATAGTGGAGGATGACTCCATACCATACTTCTTAATTAATTATTTGGTGAACTTAGACTGGGATATGGACAGGCCATCATCAGTCTGTCTTACTTGGAGTCCCAAGAAGAACTTAAGTTCCCCCATACTGCTCATCTCAAACTTCCCTTGCATAAGTTTGACAAACTTTTTACAAAGGTTGTTTTCAGTAGATCCAAAGATTATGTCATCAACATAGATCTGAACTAAGATGATCTTACCATTGGATTCCCTAAGGAATAGAGTTTTATCTATTTTTCCTCTTGAGAATTTATTCTCAATAAGGAAAGTAGACAGGGTTTCATACCAAGCCCTTGGGGCTTGCTTTAACCCATATAAAGCTTTCCTAAGCTTATAGACATAATCAGGTTTAAGAGGATCTACAAAACCTGATGGCTGCTCTACATAGACTTCCTCTTTTAAATCACCATTCAAGAATGCTGATTTCACATCCATCTGGTACACTTTGAAGTCTTGATATGCTGCATAGGCAAGGAACATTCTGATTGCCTCCAGCCTTGCTACTGGGGCAAAGGTTTGATCAAAGTCAATCCCTTCTTCCTGCCTGTATCCTTTTGCAACCAATCTTGCTTTATTCTTCACTATTATTCCACTCTCATCCAATTTGTTCCTATAAATCCACTTTGTGCCAATTATGTTGTGGCCTCTTGGTTTAGGAACAAGCTCCCAGACATTGCACCTTCTGAATTGATTCAGCTCCTCTTGCATAGCATCAGTCCAGTGCTGGTCTTGGATGGCTTCTTCAAACTTCTTAGGCTCTATTTGAGACAGGAAACTTGAATGCAAGTCTGTGCTTTGATTTCTGCTTCTAGTCTGCACTCCCTGTCTTGGATCACCTATAATCTGATCAGCTGGATGATCTCTTAAATGTCTTGTAGCTGGAGGAAGATTCCTTTCTTGTTGAACATCTCCAGCTCCTTCTTCATGCTGAACATCTTGGTTTTCATCAGCTTCTATTGAGTCTTGTACTCCCCCTGGACAATAGCCTTCATTTTCCAATGCTCCATATTTCTTTGATGCTTCAGCAATGGAGAGCTTGTCCATTCTTTTACTTATACCTGTTGAATCATTTGATCTACAAGACAACTCACAGTTGATTAATCTTGTTTCATCAAATACAACATGAACAGACTCCTCTACAACTTGAGTAGTCAAGTTGAAGACTCTATAGGCCTTACTATTTGAGCTGTACCCAACAAATATCCCATCCTGGGATTTGACAGCAAACTTAGTCAAATATGACTTGCCATTGTTAAGTATATAACACTTGCAACCAAAGATCCTAAAGTAGGATAGATTTGGTTTTCTGCCTTTCATAATCTCATAGGGAGTCATTTTGTGGCTTTTGGTGATAGAAGCCCTATTGATTACATGACAAACAGTGTTTACTGCCTCAGCCCAGAAATATTCTGCAAGAGAGGTGTCACTCAATAGTGTTCTACCAGCTTCAATTAATGTTCTATTCTTTCATTCAGCAATGCCATTTTGCTGTGGTATTCTAGGTGAGAAGAACTCTTGGAAAATCCCAAAGTCTTCACATAACTTTGTCATGCTTTCAGATTGAAACTCAGTACCATGGTCACTTCTGATTTTGACCACTGTACTATTCAGTTCATTCTGAATTTGCTTCACAAAATTAAGTAAGTCACTTGGGGTTTCTGATTTCTATCTCAGAAAAAACACACATGTAAATCTAGAATAGTCATCTACAACCACAAAAGTGTAGACCTTCCTACCTAGACTATGAACAGGCATAGGACCAAAAAGATCCATATGCAAGAGGTATAAGCACCTCACAGAATCCTTGTTTTCAAGGCTATGAAAGGAGGATTTTGTCTGCTTGCCCTTTTGACAAGCTGAGCATATCCCTTCCTTTATACACTTAACTTGAGGACCATTCCTCACTAACTCTTTGCTAAAGAGTTTGCCAATTGTCTTGTAGTTAAGATTAGCCAATCTCTTGTGCCACTTGACACAATGAGAAGCATTATCATCAGCTACAAGACAGATGGAAGAAGCCTTGTTCTTACATACAAAATTAAGACAATATACATTTCTCTTCCTATACCCAGTCAATATGATCACTTAACCTTTTGATATGACATCCATCCTTAACAAATGAAATGTCATATCCTAAATCACTCAGCTGGCTTATGCTTATTAGATTGTGTTTCAAACCTTTTACATAAGCCACTTGGGTGATAGTAATTAGGTTAGTAGAAATGTTACCAAACCCTTTGATGATTCCTTTTTCAGATCCACCAAAGATCACTTTAGGTCCACTTTGACAGATGTATACTCCTTTAGTAGCCCCTTTGTTCCAGTCATGTGCCTGGAACAACCACTGTCCAAGTACCATATAGGGGCATGGCCACTTGGACTTTCCTGCAACACAGATTTACTTACCCTTAGAACCCAAGAAAGTCTTGGGTCCTTGGTTCAGGTTAGCATTAACAAAGCTACCATTATCTCTTCTAACAGGTAGACTATTATTTTTTTTAACACTTGTATTATGCCAGCAGTCTAATGCAAAATGGCCTCTCTTGCCACAGCACCAACATTCAAACTTATTGTATCTAGTTCTAGATACACCCTTGACAGAAGAATTTCTGTCCATTGCTGGTGCTGCAGCAGCTTCACCCACTGATTTCTTATAACCATTGGGTTTATGAACATGGATAGGACTGTTGGCATTTACACCCTTGTTTATCAGAACATTTGTCTTAAAATGACCATGAATATCTTCATGATCATATTGGTTAGAAGGAACTTGCACCTTTCTAAACTTAATAGGGACTGAAAGGTTCAGTGGCTTGACAGGAGCTTTGCCTTTCCTCTTGAATTGGGCTGCCTTGGGGTTACCTTTGAATCCTAATCATGCCTTACCCTTTTGAGTCACAAATTCATCTATCAAGGGTAAGACAGACTTTGGCTTAGAGTAACTAGCCACTAACTACTTTTCTATTCTTAGTCTGGCCTCCAAACTTTTCACTTGATCATTGGTATAATTGATTGTGCCCATCTGAATAATAGTTATATTCTTCAGTTTGGCAATTTCATTTAACTTCTGATCAATTACTTTTTCAAACTCAGTTGCAGCTACCTTTAGATCAGCAATTTCCTGAGCCTGAGATTTAACCAGGTTCTTGCTTTTCTTAAGGGCCTGTAACAAGTCCCCATACTTATCTATCAATTGATAGACATCTCCTTCAGATTCAGATGCATCTACATCACGTGATGCAGATGTAGCTGATTGTGCACTTGTACTACAAACAGATTTTATTGAAGGACATAGTAACTTACTAGGACCAGACTGATTCTGGCACATGTCTTCTTCTAATCCTGCCATCAGTCCCATGCACTGATGATCTTCTTGTTCATAGATGGAGTCTAGCAATTACATGAACTCCTCTTCTTCAGTAGCAGCATACAGTCCAATATATGCTTCAGCTTCAGATTCTGATTCTGAAGTTGATTGATATGTTAGGCTCTTTTCCTTCTTTGCAACAAAGGGTTTTTCCTTCTTGCCCTTTTGATAAGTCTTCTTCTTGTCTGATGACTCCTTTCTCTTATCAGGACAGTCAGCCACTACATGTCCAGGCCTATTGCAACAATAGCAGACAATCTTTGAAGTAGTGGCCTTGCTGGGCTTTTTTCTGCTCTTCTCTTTCCTTGATGACTTTTTCTTCTGATAATAGTCATCAACTTGCTGTGGTGAGGAGGGCCTAGACTTCCACTGCTTCTTCTTTAAGAATCTCTGGAATTGCCTTTTAAATGCAGCAAAATCTGCATCTGACTCACAGCTTTCTAAACCCTGATTATCTGAATATTCAGAACTAACTTCTGCAACTTCCTTAGGAGGAGATGATGATATCCTCCTATTCTTTCTAGTGGCTTCTTCCTTGAAGGCCACTGTCTTCTCTCTATGCTCTCCTTTTGAATTCTTTTCCTCCTCCTTCCTCACCATAAGTTGCAATTCATAGGATAGCAACTTTCCAAACAAGGTTGGAGGAGAAATCTCTGCCAGTTTAGCCACTTCTCTTATGGAACAGATCTTTGTGTCCCACTCCTTTGTCAAGGATCTTAAGAATTTGTCATTCAGTTCATAGGTACTGAATACTCTTCCATAGGACTTTAACTCATTCACAATTCTATAGAATTTCTTATAGCATTCAGTTATGCTATCAGTTTTTCCTTGTCTAAAACTTTCATATTCCTGGTTGAGCATAGACTTGCTATCCTGTCTTACTTCTTCAGATCCCTCCATGTAGACAATCAAGGTGTCCCACATCTCTTTGGAGGTCTTGCAGTGAATCAGATTCTGAAATGTAGAATCATCTATAGCACTCACAATAATATTCTGAGCTCTCTTGTCCATGGTTGCCAAAATGATTTCATCCTTGGTCATTTCAGAATAACTCTTTAGAGTTTGAATATTAGCATCAAGAACTGATACCTTCATTGGAATGAAGGGTCCTTCCTGAACTACGATGTATATCCTTGGGTCAGATGCTTCCATGAACAATCTGACTCTTTCTTTCCAAATTCCAAAGATTTCCTTCCTGCAGATGGGTAACTTCATTGACCCTAACTTCTTGTGATTTTCTCCAGAACCCATCTTCTTGAATCTTGATTCTACCTTTCAGATCTACCTCAGACTGTTAAGTCCTTTTTGAGGAACCTCCCTCTGATACCACTTGATAGTTTTACTTTCAAGACAACCTAAACACCTAGAGGGGGGCGTTGAATAGGTTCTAATGCTTGTTAACACTTTTTGGCAGAATTCAATTACAGAATTAAAACACACAGCACAACAGTCACAGAAATTTAACCATCACAGATTGCACACTGTTTTATAGTGGTTCCCTAAGGTCTGGGTACATCCACTTTCCCCCTTCACCTATCTAGCAGTATGCTAGATTCGGCCAAACTTCCTCTTTACTCAGATCCACAGATCCTACAGCTCAGAACCTGAAAAGGTTCCTACAACTCAGGCTCAACAACCCTACCTCAGCCTTATCACAAAGCCTACAACTCAGAGAAGAACCTTCTCCTACACTCAGGCAAACAGTCCTACCACTCAGAGATCAACTCTCCTACACTCAGCCTTTATAACACAGGCTTACAACTCAGATCTGTATTGACAGATCCTACAGAAATTAGAAAAGAAGTTTTTAATGTCTTGCCTTTGTTGAGAGAGAAAAGAACAAGACAATTCTTGATCAGCTGATGAAATCAACTGAATCTGAGCTTTCTTCAAAGCTTCTTGAATCTAAACTTAGCTGAGTTGATTTCCAAATAGCTTCTTGCGAAACCAATGATGGATTCCTTCTTCTTCTTCAAGTGGCTGGATCCCTCTCTATCCAACACCTTTGATGATACTTCTGAATTCTTGAAAAAACTCAACTTAGACTGATCCTGAGATCGTCTTCTTAGATCTTCTGATGAAGATCTTCTTTAATGCCTTGCACTTTCTTGAAGAGAGGACTTGTCTCTTAACTGATGTGTTGATTTAGAATTAATTTCCTCTTGTGTGTTATATCTGTCTCTTTCTTCTTCTGAATCTATCTATTTATAGATCTTCTTCATGGTAACCGGCTGATCCGGTTTCTAACTGACTTCTGACAAGTCTGACAGCTTCAGTTAACCTGTCATAACCCACAGCTGTCAAGTCTTCAAACAGATCCTGTGCCTTAGTCTTGGACAGCAAAGTGTTGAGACAGACTGTCAGAAAGTGTCAAGACCAACTGTCTATATGTGTCGACACATGTGACTTTGGTGTCGACACAGCCTTTGATGATGTCGACTTGTTTGCCTTTAAGTCGACACTGCTTCTTCAGAACTTCATCTTTCTTCAGAAAATAACTCGGTCTTGACTTTGTAGTGTGTCGACACAAGTCCTGTGTGTCGACACAGTTGTTGTAGATTCAGAACTCAGTATGTGTCGACTCTGCCTTCAGGTGTCGACATAGTTGAGGTCGACTATCTTTCTGTGAGTCGACACTGCTTCCCAGTGTCGATAAAAATGTGGTCGACTATCTTTCTATGAGTCGACACTACTTCCCAGTGTCGACACAAATTTGGTCGACTATCTTTCTGTGAGTCGACACTGCTTCCCAGTATCGACACAAATGTGGTCGACTATCTTTCTCTGTGTCGACACATGGACTTTGAATAATTTCCTGTATTCTTTAATACTTCTTCACCTACACATGTCAACTTAAAGCAACATCAAATACACCTTGATGTATATCATTAAGCTAAGTTAGGCTTCTTCAAAACAGGTACACATTTTCCAATGTACCCAACACTCCTGTCTTCATTTGCCAAATCTACCAAAGTGAATGTGTCCAGGATAATTCCTTTAGAAATCTGGCTCCATACTTCAGCAGGTTCCCTGTTTGGGTCAGACTTGTGAGCAGAGGAGCCTTATCCCAAAATTCTTTTCTTATAAGGTGGTTGGGATGCTTTATCAACAAGCTCTACATCAGTTCCAACAGTAGTTTCAACAACATATATAGTAGTCTCTGTCCAATCCTGAGTATCTGTCCAATCTTGAGTATCTATCCAATATTGAGAGTAGTCCTGTAGAGGTTGAACAATATCAAATGCTAATTCTGGCATTCTGGCTTAAACTGGAGGTGGTCCAAACAACTCTCCGTACAACCACTTAAAATTCTTCTAACAATAAGTTTTGACACCATGAATCTCTTGATGCACAACTGCTTCTAGTGCATTCACCTTGCTTCTAAGTTCATACTCCCCCTTTCTGACTTCTATAGTGACAACATTAACAATTATCGTTCCTGAGTTGGCCATTTTGTCATCAAAATGATATAAGCTATAGTTTGGTGCATTAATTATAGTCTTGGCTGTAGCATGGACATTCCTTGTCTCATCAAGGTTACTACTAATTCCTTTCATAGTATGGAGAATTTCTTTGCTGCATTTGTTTAGACAATTATCCAGATTGGATTCCAGCTTCTCAATGTTGATCTTGACTTAAGTAAGTCTATTGTTCAAATCTTTCTCTACCCCTTCTACCTTATCAAGCACTTTCTTCAAAGAAAGATCAAGGTGTGCTTTCTGCTTGGCAAACATCGCTTCAATTGACTGTAGTAGAGGATAATAAGAACTGTAGATAGGAATATACTTAGCCTGAGGTCTTGGAAGTGAAAGGATTTATATGTGAGTCTCATAGTCACTAGAGAGACGTGCCACTGCAGAGACATGATACTTATGTAGAAGAAGAGGATCTCTAACCTCTAGGATAGGAGGAAGCACCTATGCTTCTCCTTCCTCATTAAAAAGCTCAATAAAGTTTTCCCCCTCAATTAGAGAACCAAACCTTTTTGGAGCCTCCAACTCCTTCTGAGCCTGTACTTGAGGGCCACCTAGGATGTTAGCAAACATTTCCTGGAGGTCATATATAACCTTATCAATCTGATCTTTAAGAAGATCATATGGCTGGTTTAGCTCCCCCTTATCTAAGGCTAGAAGATCTTTCTGGGCACTATCTTCCATATCAATAGTAGCAATAATTTAATCATCATCATCATTAACATCATTGTCATTATAAGCAATTTCATCAGCAGCATCAGCATTATCAGCATTGTCATCAGCATCACCAACAAGAACAACTATTTTTGTAGCCAATGTCTCTATAATCTCTGTAATTACTTGAACTTGCTTAGGAGAGATAGGTACATTTTCAACATTCACAGAAGGATGTGTCTCCACCTCAGCAACAGCACCAAATCTCTTATGTGCTTTATTGGGGATAGGACATGGAATTCTCTCCTCAACAAGTAAATCATCTTCTTCTATTGTATCTTTCATCCCACCTTCCCTAAGAATTCTCCTCTCCCATCTGCTCAAAATGGAGGAATCAATTTTCTTCAGATGGTGAATGGGCATTCCTGATGACATATCAAATTGATTTCTATCCACTTGATTAAGGTATAGTGTGAGAATCCTTCCAAAGTTAGGAGCATTCAAACATTCTAGGATCTTTTCAAAAAGAACCACTGCCCGGTTTATTCTTTTTCTGCAAATCACAACTGCAAGAAGTTTGAACATTTCACAAGATATATAGTCCTGGGACCTAACTTTGCAAAGTAGAACCTTTCCTATAATGTCAATCAGCAACTTTCCTTCCACATTCATGCTTTTTGGTTTAATAAAGGTAGTTTTCCTTGGTCAACCACAAAATATAGAAGATCTCTATGAAAATTTGTCTCCTAAAGTAAATCTTCCCCATTAACAGTTGGCAGCCGCAAATATCGGTTCAGAAGACTAGCCTTAACTTTGATAGAAGAATTCCTGAATCTGCTCTTGATCATAGTGCCTTTACGCCTGAGCTTTGCATTTTGAAAGAACTCTTGTGCATCACTGTTCAGAACTCTGTATGGATGCTCCAGAATAAATTCCAATCCAACTGTATCAAGCATCAGAATTATGTTCCTGAACTCATCAGAAGCTGTCACAAAACCCTGTATGAACAAGTTCACCACCGACCTAGAGATTACCACTTCCTCTTAGTTCCATTGTTGAGAACAAACTAGAGCTGACGGAGACAAATCGATAAAGAATTTTTGGAGACGAATAGACGAAGAGGCTCTTCTGTGCTTTGAATGAAGTTGAATAAGCAGAAATACTCGGGAATTCTTTACGAATGGTGTAAAAATTCTGAATGCCCCTTAGTCCTATTTATATATTATTAAAGTTTTGAAGAGAGGACTGCATACCATTTGAGAGGACTTAGCGCAACCACTCGCACCAAAAGCCCGGACTGATGGAGGACGGCGCAACTAATCTTTATATCAAAGGTCCTCGGGCGGATCCACGGGGCAGCCAGTTAAGCCATTATCGCATACCACCGCAGTGCGGGGGCGATTCCAGACCGCAGCCCCAACAATCCCCCCCCCGGAAACGACCCCGGGGTTTCGAACCCGCGACCCCCTCTGATACCACTTGAGAGGACTTAGCGCAACCACTCGCACCAAAAGCCCGGACTGATGGAGGACGGCGCAACTAATCTTTATATCAAAGGTCCTCGGGCGGATCCACGGGGCAGCCAGTTAAGCCATTACCGCATAGCACCGCAACGCGGGGGCGATTCCGGACCACAGCCCCAATACCATTCTTGTAAAAGACTCTTCTGATCTACTAAGTAAGACAAAAAATCAGACTTCTAGAGATTCGTCAAAATGACTCGAGAAATCTTAATAAATTCATCGAAATGACTCATGAATACTAGAGTAGTTCGTCGAAATGACTCATGAATACTAGAGTAATTCATCGAAATTACTCGTGAAGAAGTTCTAATTTCACGAGATGTCTCAACAAATTTGTTGAAATTACGCAAGTATACTCGACAAATTTTCCTTGGATTTCTTGAGATTTTGAATTCTTATACTTTGACTTATTTCTGGACTATCATGACTTCTTGTTGAGCATATCAAGTCCCATTTTGAAGAAGGAGAACTTGTCCTCATCCAGTAACTTCGTGAATATATCTGCAACTTGCTTATCCATCGAGACATAACTAAGATTTATGTCCCTGTTCTCCACATGCTCTTGGATGAAATGTTACCTTATCTCGGTGTGCTTTGTCTGGCTTTGAAAGACAGGATTGTGAGCATTGTTTTGGCATTGGAAGAGTCGCAAAACTTTGGAATCTCCTTCAACTTCATGTTGAAATCTTCAAGCTAATTCCTTATCCATAGAATTTGTACGCAACAGTTGCCTGCAAAGATATATTCTGACTCAGCGGTTGAGATTGCAACAGAATTTTGATTCTTACTATTCCAAGAGATAATACTTTTTCCTAGGAACTGACACGTCCTAGAGGTGCTTTTTCTATCATCCCTACTTCCTGCATAATCAACATCTGAGAAACCAATTAGTTTACAGTCATTATTTCTTGGGTACCATAAGCCAAGATTTTTTGTACCTTTAAGGTATCTCAAAATCCTCTTTGTAGTGACATAATGAGATTCCTTAGAGTTCACCTAGAATCTAGCACATAGATATGTTGAGAACATTATGTCTGGTCTGCTTGCTGTAAAGTAGAGCAAGGATCTAATTATGCTTCTGTACTTAACTTCATCAAAAGATTTCCCTTTCTCATCCTTATAAGAGTCATAGTTGAACCCATTAGAGCCCTCATTGAGGTTGTGTCTCCATTCTGAATTTCTTAGTTAACTCCTTGGTGAACATCGTCTGAGAGATGAAAATTCCATCTTTAGATTGCTTCACCTGTTGTCCTAAGAAATACTTCCGCTCTCTCATACTACTCATTTCAAACTTCCCTTGCATCAAGTAAGAAAACTTTTTGCAAAGGTCATTATCCATAGATCCAAAAATAATGTCGTCGACGTAGATTTGCACTAGCATAATCTTGTTTTTAACTTTCCTAAGAAATAATGTCTTATCTATCTTTCCACTTGTGAGCTTGTTCTCAAGAAGAAAGCTAGATAACATCTCAGACCAAGCACGAGGAGCTTGTTTTAGACCATATAAAGCTTTACGAAGAAAGTAAATATAATCAGGGAATGATGAATCAACAAAACCTGGGTGTTATTCCACGTATACTTCATCCTTTAAATTACCATTAAGGAGGGCTGACTTTACGTCCATTTGGTAAACCTTGAACCCTTGTGAGCAACATATATGAGGAACAACCTGATCACTTCGAGTTTGACCACTAGAGCAAATGTTTGAATGAAGTCGATCCCTTCTTCTTGTTTATACCCTTTGGCTATAAGTCTGGATTTGTTCTTTATAATTACACCATCTTTGTCCAGCATGTTTCTGAAGACCCATTTTGTCTTGATCACATTCTGCCCTTTGGGTCTTGGTACTGATGGTTAAAACTCGTGGCTCCCCGACTATAATGTGGGATTATTTTTAGGTTTCATAAAATGATGGTTTTATTAAGAAAGGCGGGGCACACAGATATATTTTTATATAAAAAGGGGTTGAAACCGAGTTTTAATGAAAGGGAGACAAGTGCACCTATCACGTGTTGTACAGGATATTCCGGTGAGGAATATCGGGGTCGTATTATTCTTGGGGTCGGATTGCCTATTTCTACTCTTTCCCTGAATGGACTATTATTTTACTGATGATATTTTTGTCATGTTGATTTATTAAGAGTGTTGTTATAGGCACACCAGTTTTGGTTATAGGCACACCAAAAAAAACTGAGTTTAAAAACATAAAACCTAATCTCCTCTACCAATACCCGCACATCGGCCTTCCTCCTTTTCACAAACAGCAGCCTCCCACAGCCCTCTGCCTCCCTCTCTCGCCGATGCCCTAATATCCAACGTCGGCCGCCAATTTCGTCGGAAAATCAGAGAAGGCCGGTGAGAGTTCAAAGCCCAGTAATACCCACACACCGGCCCTTCATCTTTTTTTCGAACTACTGCCTCCCGAACCCTCTGCCTCCCTCTCTTGCCAACGACCTAATCACCACCGCCGGCCACCTATTTCACAAACAAAATCATATTGATTACTTGTAAGAGTTCAAAATCTTCTCTCCTGTGTATTCTTTTTAGGATTTAAAGCTCTCCATATGGTTAGGGTTTCTAACTTTGGGTGCATTTTTACTCCAGATTTTCGTGTTCTTCTCCAATTCGACGGTGCTTTTATTCTATTCCACTTAGCTAGCCTTTATCAAGGTATACCATCTATGTTTTTTTACCTCAATTTTTTGGATTGAAGAACATTATTTGTTGTTTTAGGGTTGTAGATTTGTGATGACTATAGTTCAATTATGGCGTTTATCATTTTTTTTGTTTTTTTAGATTAAAATGAATGCGGAACATGCATTGTAGGTAGTTGATCCAAAATGTAGAATGATTTCAGTAGATGTCGGGGTTCACTTTGTGATAGATACAAATTTTCCTAGCAAAGGTGACCTAGTTAAGGCTCGTAATGTTGCTAAAGAAGTCGTTTTGTTGTTGTTAAACATAGAGCAGATAGGCTTGATGGAAGACATAAACTAAGGGTTTTTCTAGGTTGTGATAGGGTTGGTTCTCATCGTGATAATCAACATTCAAAGGGTTGTGTGAATAAAAATATAAGAAAAACAAGCTTCAAAAGGTGCCAATGCCCATTTTCCCTACTTGGAAAAAAAATTCATATGTGGATGAATGGAAAGTTGAAGACAAATGTGGTTTGAATAATCTTGAATTTGTATATCTTGAGGCTCACAGCTACATTGTAAGGCTAAATGAAAATGAGCAAAAGATTGTTGAGGAAATGTATGCATCTGGCGTAAAGCCTTGAAAAATTATGTCCACCTTAAAAAAGAGAAATCCAACAAATTCTTTTGTAATGAGAACTATTTATAATGAGAAGAATAAGTTGTACAAGAAAGAGTTGCAAGGTGGAACCCGAATTCAGTTCCTATATAAGTGCATTAGGGATACAAAGTAAATTAGTTATAATCATTTCAACCAAGTTACTTATAATTTGGAGAGCTTATTTTTTGCACATTCTACTTCTATTCAGGTCAGCAATATATTTCCGGATATTTTTATCATGGATTGCGCTTATAAGATATAACATTGTATATTTTATTTTTTTTGTCACGTGATTCATACTAAAATTGTTATATAAATTTAACATATGTAGGTCCAGACGATTGAAAAGAAATTGAGCTCAAGTTTTTTAATCATTGATGCGATCTGCTACCATAGTGGTTGTTTAAGTTGGCTAACTCATTTTGTCTAATGGACTGTTACGAATCTTATATTGGTTAACTTATTTTTTGTCCGAACTACTGCTACAAATTTCTTGTGTTTTTTTGTCTTGAAATTTCTAATATTACTAGATAATGAAATGATCATAAAAGCTCAAAAGCATGTTGGGTGTCCACTAAGTAGTTTTGTAAGTTGATTTGCAAATTCTAAAAATCTATTTCTGGTGTGCAATTATATGTTTGGTGTGCAAATAGCTACATTGGGCTGCATTTATATTTTGGTTGCATATAACCAAAATTGGTGTGCCTATAACAACACACTTTATTAATGGCGTATATATATAAGGTGCAGAAAATGAATGCAGAAAAATGAAGGAAGGCCGATGAAGAAATAGCGCGACGATATCAAATTAAATTCGAGCTAAAATAAACTTTTAATAAATAGAGATCCTAAATTTCAAATTAATTAAGGCGGAGACTAGGCCATGGAGGTTCCATAAAATGAGTTCACTTATCTCTAGGAATATCACTCACCTGAACATTAAGACTATTCGGCCGAACGTTAGTCCGACGAAGGATTCCTCTTAATGTCCGCTTTACGCTAAGAACCCCGTTATTGGGTGGGGAACCCAATTTGGTAGAGTTACGCGCCTTCTCTCTCGAGGGTAAGTGCAGAACTCTCTTTACCCAAGGGTGATTGGTCCATATGCACGGCCTCTCGGCAAGCTAGCGTATGGACAACGGAAATAGAGCCCATACATCGATATGTGGTCCTACGCGTCGTATACACGGGGCAAACATTAAGTGCTTTATTTAAAGCGAAAATGAGAACTTTAATTATATAAAGCTATTTTATCTGTCCCAATGCTCTTCGATATTGATGGCTAAGAGCGGGTAGACATACATCGGAATGGGGACGGCTTAAGTAAAGAAAATACATAATTGAAAAGCAAGTCCCACTCAAACGAGTAGGCGGGAAATTAAAGCAGTAAAAGAAAGCAGTAGATGAAAGCTGTAAAAGTTCAAGTCCTACTCAAACGAGAAGGCGAGAAATGAAAGTGGTAAAGGCTATCTCATACACGCACGCACTATACTTGAAATAAAACACACACACACACACACACACTCTATAGAAATTAAAATGCACACACACAAAGTCCTACACAAATGAGTAGGAGGAAAATTGAAAGCGAGTCCTACTCAAATGTGTAGGATAAAATAGATGCACACACCCACACACTCTACTGAAATGAAAACTCACACACACCCACTCTACTTAAATAAAAATGCACGCACTCTACAGAAATAAAAAAAAGCTATGAAAATTAACTCATACACGCATGCACATAAATAAAAAATTAGAAAAATAAAGAGACTGAAAAATTAAAATGACTACATTTCTACCGCTAGAATGTGATAGAAATGCATAAAAAGATAAAATAAAAATTAAACGAACAAAAAGTTTTGAAAATAAAAGTTAAAATAAAGTTGTGCAAAAATAAGAACAAAACATATTCATTATTATAACTTTATAAAAATGCGTAAAAAGTGGAAATAAATCTAAAAGAGAACGAAAGTTTTACGATCCTAAAAAAGCCTAAGTTAAAGAAAATAAATCCACTTTAAAATGATTTTCATAAGTTTATAAGGATGAATGCAAAGAGTACAAAAAAGATCCTAAGACAAGATGAATCTAAGTAAAAGGAATAACAAAAACATAAAAGCACAAATCTATACTCATACACGCACACACACATAGAAAAGAACAAAAACAAAGATAAAAAACAAGATAAAACAAAATAAATAAGATTGCTTAAGGAGAGGTGCTTAGATCCATTCCAAAACCATATAAAGAGAAGAAAAACACGTATTTTATTAAGTAAAAAATAAGTTACAATGAAATCTAAAAACAAACACTAAGCGGGGGGGGGGGGGGGTGAGAAATTCACTTACATAGCCTTGCAAAGCATCTAAGCAGCATAACCCCTTAATCAAAATGGTCCAAAAGTAGAACATTCGAGCTTACAGAATTATGGAATTTATAGGCAAAATTTATGGGGTGATACGGGAATGTCGGATCGAGTGACACGGGCATGTTGGTACTGGTGTGTTGGAGAAGTCAAAATCTGGTTAGCTGGCAATTTTCTTGAAGAATCGGGACGGGACATGTGTCAGACACGGGCATGTCACACGTGGAACAGGCGTGTCAGGGTGGCGTGTAGAGGGCGTGACATGACACATTGCATTCTTGATGTCGGCAGCAGCAGATGGCGTGACACGGGCATGTCGGGAGATGTGACACGGGCATGTCGGTAGATGTGACACGGGCGTGTCCTGCTCTGGTTGATAAAGGCTGAACGTCGAGCGTCGAGTTATGGTCAACGATCGTCGCGGGCATTACACAGGCGTGTCGCTCATGGGACACGGGCATGTCAGGTCATTTTTTGACAATTTCTGAAAAATTTCAGAAATCAAAATTAAGCTAAGTGAGAAATAATATTTATAAAAAGAAACAATTTATTAAATAAAACTAACTAAAAAGGAAAAAATAAACTAAAATGACTTAATAATAATACTATAAAATATGTATATTTACAACTTGTCAAATACTCCCATACTTAAGCTTTTGCTTTTCCAGAGAAAAAGTTGGAGATAAACTTATAAGGAATTGAAAAAATCCTAAGTTTAGCTTCTGCTTGAATTAATTAAAAGAAAGATCAAAATAAACATCTGGGGTATAAGAGTTTAGTCCTAAATTATGACAAAAATTTAAATAAAGGAAGGGTTTCAACTTAAAACTTCTCGATATATCAAATAGAAAGCAGATATTGTATTTATTAGGTTAATAAAAATAGACTAGAGTTATATGAACTTTAGCTTGTAAGAATTAAAGGAAATAATACAATTTAAAAATTATGCTCTCAAAAAGTTTTTAAATTAAGTTTAGAATCATCGAAAGTGGTTAAGGGTTTGTTTTGGTTTATGAAGAGGGCTTAGCTTTTAGAGGCAAGGTATTTTTTTTCTCGAACCTCTGCATACATATATATATTTTTTGAATGTTAATGAAAATGAAATCTTATTTTCCTAACATAATAATTTTTAGAATCAACTTCATAAAAATAAATAACCCAATGTTGATGTATAAGAGTAATGAATTTTATCCTCTTACTCTATAACATATAATCTTTTTAAATATTGGGTGCCTATGTTTATAGAATGAAATCTTATTCACATTGACATAGGATCATTTAAGGGATGAAATAGGGGTAATCATGCCAAGTAAGGCATGAAAAAAAGTGGGGGTGGGTTTTTTTGTAAAGAGAAAACTATATTTTAATAAAAAAGTTTGGAGAGCAACCATTTTAAAATGAACATTCATATGTTTCTAAAAGCATGAAGTAGAAATAATTGAAATCCATTATTGTTATTTTCTAACATAGATACGAGCTTCTATTTATAAAAATTAGAAGTGGTGGTGAAAAACAGGTTCTCTATTATAAGGAAAAGACATAAAAAATTCTTTAAAACTTAACCAAAGACACTTAAATCTATCAAACTATAATTAATAAACAAATAGTAAATGAAGGATTAATAAAATTCTCATATAAATTAACTCGAAACTAGATTTTTAGAAAGCAAAAAGGGTTAAGACATGATATATTCGATATATTTGTTTCATAATAAACATTTTTTTGGGGGATTTTAGGGATTTTTGTGTGTGTTTTGATTATTATCTTTTTTTGATTTTTTAGACTTATTATCTTTTTTGGATTTTCAAAATTTTTTTGATTTTTTAAGTTTTTTTGGTTATTTACAAGAAAGGTGAAAGAAAGAGGTGTTATTTATAAAGAAAAGAGGGAAAAAGAAGAGGAAAGAAAATATTTACAAAAAATAATTACAAAGTTAAAAAAATTGGGATTTTTATTTTATAAATTTTTTTGAGTTTTGGATTATAAAAACATGAATTTTTTTTTGAAGTTTAAAATTTTTGCAATTTTTTTTGTATTTTTTATTAGGTGTAGAAAATAAAAGAGCAACAAATAGAAGAATAAAAAGCAGGAAAACACCCCCATACTTAAGTCCAACATTGTCCTTAATGTTGCACTAAGTATGAGAAATAAAAAAAATAAAGACTAAGCAGTTATGTATAAAAATAAAAAAAAGAGTTAAGAAAGCTTCCCTGAAAATGCGTTCGTGGAGGCCCGTTAGTAATGACCCTACAAAAATTAGAAATAAAAAAAATAAAAAAGATTAACATGGGGTGCCTCCCAAGAGCGTTATGTTTATAGTCATGTAGCTGACTTTATTTAGGTGGAATTATAATTAGACGGGAAGGTAATTAGGGAGGCGAGATAATTTTTTATTTTCGAATATATATAATTAACTTTTATATATTTTTTGGTTTTTTGAGATAAAAAAAATTTTCAAAATTTTTTTGAGTTTTTAATTTTTTGAAAAAAGGAAAGAAAAAAGAAGGAGGTGGTTGGCCATTAATTTTATGGTTAGAACTTGCGGCGCCCCGGCTATTAATTTTAAAATATATGTATTATATATATATTATATATAGTACTTATATAAAAAAAATTTATTTTTTTTTATTTTTGAAATAATAAATATGAAAATAAAATGAAAATAAAATAAAATAAAGGGGGGAAACCTTTTTTTTTTAAAAAAAATTTTAAGTTTTTTTTATGTTTTAGTTTTTAAAGTTTTTTAGTTTTTCAATTTTTTAAGTTTTTGATTTTTTTGTTTTTTTAAAGTTTTTGCTTTTTTTAGATTTTTTAGATTTTCTACTTTTTTAGTGTTTTAAAGTTTTTTTAGATTTTTAAGTAGTTATTATTATTATTATTGATATTATTATTATTATTATTATAAATAATTTTTTGGTGGCCATTTTTTTTATATAAATAGAAATAAAAGATAAAAGTAATAGTTTTCAGGAATTAAAAAAAGCAAATCGAAATTTTCCCCTGCAATGGCGCAAAAAACTTGATGGTTAAAACTCACAGCATCCCCGCTATAAAGTGGGGTTATTTTTAGGTTTCATAAAATGGTGGTTTTATTAAGAAAGGCGGGGCGCGCAGATTTATTTTTATATAAAAAGGGGTTGAAACCGAGTTTTTACGAAAGGGAGGCAAGTGCACCTATCGCGTGTAGTACAAGATATTCCGGTGAGGAATAACGGGGTCGTATTGTTCTCGGGGTCGGTTTGCCTATTTCTACTCTTTCCCTGAATGGACTATTATTTAACCGATGATATTTTTGTCGTGTTGATTTATTAATGTCGTATATATATAAAGTGTAGAAAATGAAAGCAGAAAAATGAAGGAAGGCCGATGAAGAAATAGCGCGATGATATTAAATTGAATTCAAACTAAAATAAACTTTAAATAAATTGAGATCCTAAATTTCAAATTAATTAAGGCGGAGACTTGGCCGTCGAGGTTCCATAAATATGAGCTCACTTTTCTATAGGAATATTGCTCGCTTGAACATTAAGACTATTTGACCGAACGTTAGTCCGACGAAGGATTCCTCTTAATGCCCTCTTTATGCTAAGAACCCCGTTATTGGGTGGGGAACCCAATCCGATAGAGTTACGCGCCTCCTCTCTCGAGGGTTAGTGCGGAACTCTCTTTACCCAAGGGTGATCGGTCCATACGCCTCTCGGACAGCTAGAGTATGGACAACGAAAATAGAGCCCATACATCGATATGTGGTCCTACACGTCGTATACCCGGGGCAAAGCTTAAGTTCTGTAATTAAAGCGAAAATGAGACCTTTAATTATTTAAAGCTATTTTATCTGTCCCAATGCTCTTTGATATTTAGGGCTAAGAGCGGGTAGACACTCATCGGAATTGGGACAACTTAAGGAAAGAAAATACATAATTGAAAAGCAAGTCCCACTCAAACGAGTAGGCAGGAAATTAAAGCAGTAAAAGAAAGCAGTAAATGAAAGCTTTAAAAGTGCAAGTCCTACTCAAACGAGAAGGCGGAAAATGAAAGTGGTAAAGGCTATCTCATATATGCACGCACTCTACTTGAAATAAAACAAACACACACACACACACACACACACACTCTACATAAATTAAAACGCACACACACAAAGTCCTACACAAATGAGTAGGAGGAAAATTGAAAGCGAGTCCTACTCAAACAAGTAGGATAAAATAGATGCACACACCCACACACTCTACTGAAATGAAAACTCACACACACCCACTCTACTTAAATAAAAATGCAAGCACTCTACAGAAATAAAAGAAAGCTATAAAAATTAACTCATACACGCACGCACGCAAATGAAAAATAAGAAAAACAAAGAGACTGAAAAATTAAAATAACTACATTTCTACCGCTAGAATGTGGTAGAAATGCATAAAAAGAGAAAATAAAAATTAAATGAACAAAAAGTTTTGAAAATAAAAGTTAAAACAATGTTGTGCAAAAATAAGAACGATAACATATTCATTCTTATAACTTTATAAAAATGCGTAAAAAGTGGAAATAAAGCTAAAAGAGAACGAAAGGTTTACGATCCTAAAAAGCCTAAGTTAAAGAAAATAAATCCACTTTAAAACGATTTTCATAAGTTTATAAGGATGAATACAAAGAGTAAAAAAAAGATCTTAAGACAAGATGAATCTAAGTAAAAGGAATAACAAAAACATAAAAGCACAAATATATACTCATACACGCACACACATATAAAAAAGAACAAAAACAAAGATAAAAAACAAGATAAAACAAATAAATAAGATTGCTTAAGGAGATGTACTTAGATCCATTCCAAAACCATATAATGAGAAGAAAAACATGTATTTTATTAAGTAAAAAACGAGTTACAATGAAAGCTAAAAACAAAAACTAAGAGGGGGAGGAGAGAAATTCCCTTACATAGCCTTGCAAAGCATCTAAGCAGCATAACCCCTTAAGCAAAATGGTCCAAAAGGAGAACATTGGAGCTTACAGAATTTTGGAATTTATAGGAAAAATTTATGGGGTGACACGGGCATGTCTGGTCGAGTGACACAGGCATATCGGTACTGGTGTGTTGGAGAAGTCGAAATCTGGTCAGCTGGCGATTTTTTGGAAGCTTCGGGACGGGGCATGTGTTGGACACAGACGTGTCACACTTGGCACGGGTGTGTCAGGTGGGCATGTAGGGGGCGTGACATGACACGGTACATTCTTGATGTCGGCAGCAGCAGAGGGCGTGGTAAAGGCGTATCGGGAGATGTGACACGGGCGTGTCCTGCTCGGGTTGATGAAGGCTAAACGTTGAGCATAGTGTTGAGGTCAACGATCGTTTTTCAGAAATCAAAATTAAGCTAAGTTAGAAATAATATTTATAAAAAGAAATAATTTATTGAAAAAAACTAACTAAAAATGGCAAAAATAAACTAAAATGACTTAATAAAAATACTATAAAATAGGTATATTTATAACTTATCAGGTACTAGATCCCAAACTTTGCACCTCTTGAATTGATTGAGCTCTTCTTACATTGCAGTGATCCATGAAGCGTCTCTATTTGCTTCTTCAAATTTCTTTGGCTCAATCTGTGAGAGAAAGCTTAAGTGCAGAATTTAATTAGATGTACCTCTTCATGTTCTTACTCCATCACAAGGGTCTCTACTGATCTGATCAGCTGGATGATCTCTTGAGTGTTTGACCACTAGATTCCTTGCATCCTCTATGCCACCAGGAGGTTCTATTACTTCTAGTGAATCTTCTTCAATTTGATGGAGCTATTTATCTTGAAGTTCTTCTTCCACCAGGATTGGAGTGTTGACTTTGATTGTGCTTGGAGCATCTTCCTTTCCATTTTCTTCCAAGCTTAGAACTTTTAACTTTGTACATGCATCTTCAACTGAAAGTATCTAGTGTCGACTAAATCTACATATGGGGGGGGGGGGAATAGGTGTCGTGCAGTCTTTTGCGGAATAAAATTTACCTGCACAAATTAACAAACACAGCACAGAAAACACACAAGAAATTATAGTGGTTCCCTGATTTGGGTACGTCCACTTTCCCCCCTTCGACCTATCTCCCACTAAGGGATGACTCGGTCACTTCTCCAAACAGATTGAAATCCAATCCTCACACTACGGAAGGAACCCTTCCAATAAAGGAGTCACAACTCCACCACCACGGGTTGCACCCAACCCTTACAACTAGGAATAAAAATTCCTTTACAACAAATCCAAAATAGAATGTATAAGAGAATACAAACAACGCTTTTGGAGAATCCGATGTCCTTCTTCGTTCGTTGAGGCTTTCTTGAAAGTAACGAAGAGTCCTCAACCATATTTCTCTCTTGGAGAGGATCTTGTCGAGATCAGCGGCGGCAAGTGAATGCGGCGGCGATACTTTGTAGCTCCAAACTTCTTGACTAAGCAAGCAAGGTCTATGAACGATCTCAGTCGGATCAGTCGTCTTAATCGATTCGGAATGAAGAACTAACCTCGTTCAATGAATCGAGAGACAAGAGATCTAGAGAGAGATGCGTGAGACGCTCGTCTTGCCTCGGTACTATCGTCAAAAGATCAAAGAAGCACTGAGATCAATGATCAATGGCGACGACGAACTTGCGAGCGGCTACAGGCGATCAGCGGTTTTCGCGATCGGCTAGGGCACGACGTCGGATACTTTTGATTTCATGTTAATGAGTTGTTGTAGAAGTTCGAAATACGCATGTATATATACCCTGATCCAACCCTAAAAGATAGTTGTGGGGCACACAAGGAAAAGCCCTAGCACCGGCCAAAACAGCGCACGGTCTCTTGGTTCGGTCCAGCGAACAGACGAAAATTTCCTAAGGCAAAATCGGCGAGAATCGTTGGTGATTCCCGTCGAAGTCGGCGGGAATCAATCACGATTCCCGTCGATTCTGCCTTGGCCGAATTTCAGTTGGAACCTTATCAGCCAGAGGAAATCGGCGGGAATGCAGATTGATTCTCTTCGAATCGGCGGGAATCACTAACGATTCCCGTCGATGTCGGCGAGAATCACTTAGTGATTCCCGTCGATTTTGCCTTGGCAGAATTTTTGTTTGGAAAACTGATAGCTGGAAGAAGTCGGCGGGAATGCAGACTGATTCTCGTCGAATCGGAGAGAATCACAAGTGACTCCCGTCGAAGTCGGCGGGAATGACTTAGTGATTCCCGTCGATTTTGACTTAGTCAATTTTTCTCTTCCTTCCTATGAACTTGGTCTTTTACCAATCTTTGCTCCTTCTTCTGCTCTTGATCTGCCTTAACCCTGGCCTAGAAAACAAGTACACTCCAATAGAGAGAGCACACATGAGTCAACACACTCATCTGCTCAACGAGGGATTACGTTGCGCAGACCCGTGTATATTTACCTACCGCACCCTGACATTGGTGTGTACTTAGCATGGAATAGCTGCAAGCACAACTTGATAGAAAATCATCAAATACATTGTCAATTCAACTTAGCTTGTTCAGGGGCTTCTTCAAATCAGGTACATTGTGGATACAATACCAAACAATCTCCCCCTATTTGAAGAAGCCTAAACCCTACAAGCTAAGGTGAAAAGAATAGATGGGAATGAAAATCATAAAATGAAAATTCAGCTGAGAGTGAAATTCATTACCATTTTCTTGAGAGCATACTTAACCATTGGCAGCCACCTTAGCCTTAGCCGAGAGGGTAATCTCCCCCTTTTCGGCTTCTGCAAATCTGGGACTTCACTTAGAGCACAAAGCTCCCCCTCAGTTCTTGCAACCATGCTCAATATTGAATTCATAGCAGATGCTCCCCCTTAAACCAAGAGCCTTGAGCCCTTCTGTCTTCAATCTTCATAGTTCAGCATGCCGAGTTTAGTTTTGAAGAGACTGAACTTGGACTCGTCTAGGGGCTTTGTGAAGATATCTTCAACCTACTTATCCGTGGGGACATAGTAGAGAGATATATCTTTATTTTCCACATGCTCCCGAATAAAGTGGTAGCGCACTTTGATATGCTTTGTTCTACTATGCGACACTAGATTGTTCACAATTGCTATTGCGCTCGGGGAGTCGCAATACATAGGAACTTCTCTGAACTGCAAGTCATAATCTTCGAGTTGATTTCTGATCCATAAAAGTTGTGCGCAACAGCTGCCTGCTAAGATGTACTCAAATTCAGCCGTAGAGGATGTGACACAGTTCTGCTTTTTACGGTTCCATGATATAAGCGTTCTTACGAGGAATTGGCACGTCCCGGAAGTGCTTTTCCTATCATCCCTGCTTCCTGCAAAGTCAGCATCTGAAAAGCCTATCAGCTCGACATCATTGTTTCTTGGGTACCACAAGCCAAGATTTGGTGTACCTTTAAGGTATCTAAGAATTCGCTTGGCAGCGACATAATGAGATTCCTTAGTGTTCACCTGATATCTGGCACAAACACATGTGGAAAACATAATATCCGGTCTACTCGTAGTAAGGTAGAGAAGGGATCCAATTATGCTTCTGTATTTTGTTTCATCAAAAGGTTTCCCTTTCTCATCCTTGTCCAGAGACATAGTGGATCCCATTGGAGTCCTCATAGAGGTTGCATTCTCCATTCCAAATTTCTTGAGGAGTTTATTTGTGAACTTCGTCTGAGAAATGAAAATTCCATCCTCAGACTATTTCACTTGAAGTCCCAAGAAATACTTTAGTTCTCCCATGCTGCTCATTTCAAACTTTCCTTGCATAAGTTTAGAAAACTTCTTGCAAAGATTGTTGTCCGTTGAGCCGAATATTATGTCATCGACATAGATTTGCACCAGCAGAATCTTGCCTTCGACTTCCCTAAGAAACAATGTCTTATCTATTTTTCCTCTCGAGAACTTGTTCTCAAGAAGAAAACTAAACAGAGTCTCAACCAAGCTCGAGGAGCTTGTTTTAAGCCATATAATGCTTTATTAAGAAAGTAAACATTATTAGGGAATGAGAGATTAACAAAACCTGGGGGTTGCGCGACATATACTTCCCCTTTCAAATTTCCATTTAGGAATGAAGATTTCGCGTCCATCTGATAGACAGTGAATCCTTTGTGAGAGGCATATGTCAGGAACAATCTGATCGCCTCCAGCCTTGCAACTGGTGCAAAGGTTTGGTCGAAGTCAATCCCCTCCTCCTGTCTGTAGCCTTGTGCAACCAGTCTGGCCTTGTTCTTAATGATGACACCGTGTTTATCCAGTTTGTTTCTGAAGATCCACTTGGTGCCGATCACATTCTGTTTCTTTGGTCTGGGAACAAGCATCCAGACGTTGCATCGTTTGAATTGATGCTGTTCATCTTGCATTGCCAATATCCATGATGCATCTTTGTTCGCTTCGTCGAACTTCTTTGGCTCAACCTGTGACAGAAAACTATGGTGTAAAATCTCGTTAATTGTACCTCTGCGAGTTCTGACACTGTCACAAGGATCTCCTATGATCTGATCTCTAGGACGATCCCTCACGTGTTGGAGCTATAAGAGTCTGGCATCTGGAGCTCTAACAGCTTCTCGGGCTCCTCCCTCTTTTGAGAGATTTTCTCCATCCTGATCATCATCTTCTCTAGTTGGCGTTGAGGTGGAAACCTTGACGAACTTTGGAGTTGCACCTTTAGTAGTCTCATCGAGACTTAGCTGTTCAAGCCTTGCACCTGCATCTTCAAGAATGCCACATGAAGAATTGCTATGAAGAAAGCTTCCTTCATCAAAAACAACATTAATGGACTCCTTTACCACTAGGGTTTTCTTATTGAAGACCCTATATGCCCGAATATGGCTACTATAGCCCATGAAGATGCCTTCGAAGCATTTTTCTTCGAATTTAGTATGTGGGTACTTCCCATTATTGAGTACATAGCATCTGCAGCCAAAAATCCTCAAATAGGACTTGGTTGGTTTCCTGCCTTTCAATAGCTCATAAGGCGTCTTAGGATGATTCTTGTTGATCAATGCTCGGTTCTGCACAAGACATGTCGTATTGACAGCCTCTGCCCAGAAGTTCTCTAGAAGAGACGCGTCATTCAACATAGTCGTACATGCTTCAATGAGCGTTCTATTTCTTCTCTCCGTAACTCCGTTTTGCTGAGGAGTATGCGGGGAGGAAAACTCATGAAAGATACCATGTTCTTCACAGAATTCTGTCATAGCACCAGACTTGAATTCTGTTCCATGGTCACTTCTGATTTTGACCACGGAGCAGTTAAGTTCGTTCTGAATCTGCTTGATAAAATTAGTGAAGATGTCAAACGTATCTGACTTTCATTTCAAGAAAAACACCCACGTAAACCGAGAGTGATCATCAACAATCACTAGCATATACGATTTGCCTCCTAAGCTATGAACTTGTACTGGACCAAACAAGTCCATATGCAGAAGATAGAGACATCTGGAGGAGTCTTTGTCTGCAATGCCCTTAAAGGTATCCTGAGTCTGTTTGCCCTTCTGGCATGCAAGACAAGGGCTATCTTTGATGCACTTAATAGTAGGGGCATCCCTTACTAAATTCTTGGAAAACAACATATTAATTGTCTTGAAATTAATATGTGCTAATCTCTTGTGTCATTGTTCACAAAGAGATGCACTGCCTTTTGCTACTAGGCATACGAGGGTAGAAGAGTCTAAGCTAAGAAAATCTAAGCAAAAGATATTTCTGCTCCTAATGCCAGTTAATACCGTCTCCGAAGAGGCACACGATATTATCAAGCACTTATCCTTGCAGAACTTAACGTCGTATCCTTTATCACACAACTGGCTTACATTGATCAGGTTATGGTTTAACCCTTCAACATAGGCCACGTAAGTGATAGAGAATACACTGTTGGAAATCATACCACAACCTCTGGTGACTCCTCGATCAGATCCTCCAAAGATGACTTTGGGTCCATTTTCGACTGGGGAGTAATCACGCAACAAGATTCTTGTCCCGGTCATATGCCAGGAACATCCACTGTCCAAGTACCAGATAGGCGTTTTGGTGTCCTTTGGACATACCTGCAAAATAGAATTAGTTTCCCTTAGGAACCCAATCAAACTTGGGTACTAGATTCCTTGTTAGCACACTCTCCCTCGGGTGGTTAACCCTACGAGTGGTCGGCCTCACATTGCTAAAATGAGGAGTCTCGTTGAATCTTGGATTAAACCAGCAATCCACGACAAAGTGAGCAACTTTGCCACAGCACCAACAGTCAAACCTGTTGTACCGTTTCCTAGGCTCCTGCTTCACCCTTGGAACGGTGGGTGCAGCCGGGGCCTTGGATCTGGAGGTGGAGTCATCATGATGACAGCAGTCACATGATTTCTTCACTTCCTGTTCCTTCGGTATAACAGGCTTGGCCTTTGGTGCCTTCTTCCTATTATGGCCGCTAGAGAAGTTGCCATAATTCTCCACTTGGATTTCCTCATAAGGTGCCTTGAAGACACTCTCACCGTAGTTTTGGGGGAAGGTCCAACCATCATACCGGCTCTTGTGCTTTTCAACCGAGGGCCGGAAGAAGTGGCCATAGGTTGACTCAAAGTCCTGCTCATTGCAAGGAAAGCTAGGCTTTCTGAATGAAATATGATCGAGTGGGGCCTTTCCCTTTTCTGCAGCAGAGGCCTTCTTAGTAGTCTTATTTTTCCTCTGTTTTCTATTTCTCCTGGATGATTTACCAGGCACACCCACATGCCCTAAGCCCGCCCCCTTAGCCAGAGCAGAGAATTCATCAACCAGAGGAAGAACGGTCTTGGGCATGGATAAGCTTTTGACAATCTTCCTTTCTGCTGCAAGCTGTTCTTCCAACTTGTTGATTTATTCCTATTTTTGGTCAAGGAGCCTTAGAGACTCTGAGTGCTTAGAAGTAAGGTCCAGGTGTTCCTATTGGAGAGAAATCAAGCTAGTGATCTCTTCTCTTAGGGACACACCGTCATCCTTAAGGAATTTGACTTCCTTTTTCTGAGCCCTCAACCTCTTGCGATATTCCTCAAAGGTATTGAGCAGAAGCTCGTACTTTTCGAGGAGCTCAGCTTTACGGGCAGATAGGCTGTCCTCGAGATCATCATCAGGAGACTCAGAGTCAGAGTCAGAGAGGGGGGTATGATCTTTTACCTTCCCAGTAAATGGGGGGCAGTCTCTTTCGGAGTCAGAGCGATCCATTAGCCCGAAGTAGGCTTTCTCATCATCACTGGAGTCTGACGAATCAGATTCACTAAGTGTCTTTGGCTTTTTGGCAATGTAGCTCCTCTCCTTCTTCTTATCTCTAGAGGACTTGTGATCCTCTCCCTTCCCCTTATCTCTCTTCCTTTGGTGGCAGTCAGCAACGACGTGGCCTGACTTATTGTATCCAAAGCAAATAATGTCAGCAGAGCGATGTTTGTTCTATTTAGGTTCATACCTGTCAGAAGAGTAATTCTTCTTTTGATGTTTGGAGGAGGAGTCGTCTCTCTTTCTTTGATTCCTCATCTTGAGGAACTTCTTGAACTCTCGAATGATGAGGGAGAATTCTTCTTCAGATAGCTCTGAGCCGGAAGAGCATGGCTTATAGTCTTCTTCCTCATCCTTTTTCCAAGAGCGGGACGAGGCTGCACCCTTGCCTTTACTTGAGTGATTGGCTTCCAGGGCTATTTTCTTTGGCAGCGACTTTATCGGCTTCTTCTTTAGCTTTTCTTGTGTTCAGCTGAAGCTCATAGGACATAAGCTTCCCAAATAGAATCTGGGGATCAGTTTCTGCCAGCTTGCCAAATTCTCTGATGGCGCAGATCTTGGTGTCCCATTCCTTAGTAAGGGATCTAAGGAATTTGTCATTTAATTCACCATCGGTGAACACTCTGCCATAACCCTTAAGGGCATTGACGATCTTCAGGAAGTTCTCGAAAGTCACTTCGATTTCTTCCTTGGGACCTTGCCAGAAGGCCTCATACTTCTGGTTCAGAAGGGATCTTCGATAATCCCATACTTCATCTGTGCCTTCCATCAGAATGATCAGGCAGTGCCATATGTCCTTAGCAGTCCTGCAGTTGCTGAAGTTCTGCATCATGGAGTCATCGATGGCGCTGACAAGAATGTTCTGAGCCTTCTTTTCTAGACCGACTAGCACCATCTCATCCTTATCCATTTCGAAGAGCTTCTTCGGCACCATCTTGGTCGGATCAATGGTGGAGGCCTTAGTAGGGATATAAGGTCCCTCCTCCACTACCATGAAGAGTCAAGGGTCGACTGCTTCCATGTAGAACCTGATCCTTTACTTCCAGATGGGAAAGTTCAGCTTGGTGCACACTGGGATCTTTCCTGAATACATTGAGTCCATATATTCTCGAGATCTTCTTTCCTCTTGAAACTAGACACAAGTTCTTTATCAAGGTGTTAACCTTATTGACGAGTAACTTCCCTCTGATACCACTTAAAAGTATCTAGTGTCGACTAAATCCACCTATAGGGGGGGAATAGGTGTCGTGCAGTCTTTTGCAGAATAAAATTTACCTGCACAAATTAACAAACACAGCACAGAAAACACACAAGAAATTATAGTGGTTCCCCGATTTGGGTACGTCCACTTTCCCCCTTCGACCTATCTCCCACCAAGGTACAACTCGGTCACTCTCCAAACGGATTGAAATCCAATCCAAACACTACTGAAGGAACCCTACTCCACCACCACGGGTTAAACCCAACCCTTAAAACTAGGAATAAAAATTCCTTTAGACCAAAACCAAAATAGAATGTATAAGAGAATACAAACAACGCTTATGGAGAATCCGATGTCCTTCTTCGTTCGTTGAGGCTTTCTTGAAAGTAACGAAGAGTCCACAATCGGATTTCTCTCTTGGAGAGGATCTTGTCAAGATCGGCGGCGGCAAGTGAATGCATCGGCGATACTTTGTAGATCAAAACTTCTTGACGAAGCAAGCAAGGTCTACGAATGATCTTAGTCGGATCAGTCATCTCAATCGATTTGGAATGAAGAACTAACCTCGTTCAACGAATTGAGAGACAAGAGATCTCGAGAGATATGCGTGAGACGCTCGTCTTGCCTCGGTACTGACGTCGGAAGATCAAAGAAGCACTTAGATCAACGATCAATGGCGACGACGAACTTGCGAGCGGCTATAGGCGATCGGCGGTTTCCGCAATCGGCTAGGGCACGACGTCAGCTACTTTATTTCACGTGAATGATTTGCTGTCGAAGTTCGAAATACGCATGAATATATACCCTGATCCAACCCTAAAAGACCGTTGTGTGCCCACAAGGAAAAGCCCTAGCCCCGGCCGAAACAGCGCACAGTCTCTTGGTTCAGTCCAGCGAACAGACGAAAATTGCCTAAGGAAAAATCGGCGAGAATCGTTGGTGATTCCCGTCAAAGTCGGCGGGAATCACTCACAATTCCCGTCGATTCTGCCTTGGCCGAATTTCAATTGGAAACCTTGTCAGCCCGAGGAAATCGGCGGGAATGCAGATTGATTCTCGTCGAATCGGCGGGAATCACTAACGATTCCCGTCAAGGTCGGCGAGAATCACTTAGTGATTCCCGTAGATTCTTCCTTGGCAGAATTTCTATTTGGAAAACTGATAGCTGGAAGAAGTCGGCGGGAATGCAGACTGATTCTCGTCGAATCAGCGAGAATCACAAGTGACTCCCGTCAAAGTCGGCGGGAATGACTTAGTGATTCCCGTCAATTTTGACATAGACGATTTTTCTCTTCCTTCCTATGAACTTGGTCTTTGACCCATCTTTGCTCCTTCTTCGGCTCTTGATCTGCCTTAACCCTGTACTCTAAAATAAGTACACTCTAATAGAGAGAGCACACATGAGTCAACACACTGATCTGCTCAACGAGGGATTACGTTGCGCAGACCCGAGTATATTGACCCACTGCACCCTGATATTGGTGTGTAGTTAGCATGGAATAGCTGCAAGCACAACTTGATAGAAAATCATCAAATACATTGTCAATTCAACTTAGCTTGTTCAGGGGCTTCTTCAAATCAGGTACATTGTGGATACAATACCCAAAATCAACAAATACACTAGAGGAGCTTCTATGAAGCATGTTGGTCTAATCAAATATAACATTAAAAGTTTCTTCTACCACCATGGTTTTCTTATTGAAAATTCTATAAACTTTACTATGGTTGTTATAGCCTACGAAAATACTTTCAAAGCATTTTTCACTAAACTTAGTTTTGTAATATTTCCCATTATTAAGTTCAAAGCATTTGCAACCAAAAATTCTAAAATAAGACACAGTTGGTTTTTTGCCCATTAATAGTTCATAAGGTGCCTTACGGTGGTTCTTGATTATGAGAGCTCTATTTTGCACGTGGCAAGCAGTGTTGATGGCCTACGCCAAGAAATACTCTGGTAATGAAGAATCATTCAACTCTATTTTGTTCTGCATGGCTCTATGAGAATTCTATTCTTTCTCTAATCGACTCTATTTTGTTGTGGAGTGCGAGGAGAGGAAAACTCATGAAAGATACCCAGACTTTCACATAATTGTGTCATGGCACCAGATTCAAATTCTATTCCATGGTCACTTTTGATTTTTACCACAGAGCAGTTCAATTCATTCTGAATTTGTTTAACAAAATTAGGAAAGGATTCATATGTGTTTGACTTGTGTTTTAGAAAGAACACCCATGAAAATCGTGAGTAATCATCAACGATTACCAACGTGTAAGATTTACCTCCTAAATTAATAATTTGCAATGGACAAAATAAGTCCATATAGAGCAGATATAAGCATCTAGTAGAATCTTTGTCAACGATGCTTTTAAAGGTAACCCTTGTCTGCTTGCTCATTTGGCACGACTGACAAAGTTTCTCTTTAACGCACTTAATAGTGGGGCATCACACAATAAGTTGTGAGAAAATAATATATTAGTATTTTTGAAATTAAAATGTGCTAATCTCTTATGTCATTGGTCATAGAGAGATGCACTATCTTTTGCTAAAAAGCACATTGATGTAGAAGAATCTAAACAAAGAAAATTCAAACAAAAAATATTTCTGCTTTGAGTGCCTATTAAAATAGTTTTTGTGTTATCAGATGACTTTATCAGGCACTTATCCTTGTAGAACTCAACCATATAACCTTTGTCACATAATTGACTTATGCTAATGAGATTATGTTGTAATCCTTTAACCTATATCACATCTGTGAAAGAGACTATACTGTTAGTAATCATATAGTGGCTTTTTGTGATTCCCTTGTCTAAACTGACAAAAATAACTTTTGGACCGTCCTCAAGACGGGTATACTCTTGAAGTAGGCTTCTTGTCCCGGTCATGTGTCGAGAGCATCCACTGTCCAAATACCAAATATGTATTTTACTGGCCTTTAGACATACCTTCAATTACAAACTAAATTCCCTTAGGAACCTGTTGGAACACCCTATTACTAATTTGGGTAAGGATCACTATGCTTGTCTTAGGAATCCCAGTTGACCTAGTTGTATAGTTGAGAAGGTCAACATTAGAATGAGTCTAGGGCTTAGAACTTAGGTTTGGAGCTGCCCCCAGGACCATTCCAAGATCAAGGTTGAAGAGCTAAGTCTAAGGCAATTTTCGTCGAGCTCAGGTCGACGAATCGTCGAACTCCGTTCGACGCTCTCTGAGCTCAACTTCAATAAATCGTCGAACTCCGGTCGACGATCTTCGAGCTCAGATCGACTATCTGCTTTTGGCTAGCTTCTGCTTAGTCGTCGAACTCCCCTCGACTATCTTCTAGCTCAGTTCGACGATCCCTCCTTCAAGTTATTTCTCAGGTCGCTGAGCTCGGTTCGACGATCTTTGAGCTCAGATCGACGTTTTCTGTCTGCTTGTCTCATTTCATCTCTGAGCTCAGTTCGACGATCGTAGAGCTCAGATCGACGTTTTTTTAGAGAGATCGACGCTTTCAGGAATTCAAATGCTGCTGTTCTTTGGAATGTTTTTGAATATTATCAGCATTTATGTCAGAAGATCTCCCAGCCGTTTGTCTTTATTCTGGAGCAAGTTTCAAGGAATTATTCAGAGAATGTTTGCTGGACTTTCCTCTAGAAGACAAGACTCTTTTTGGAAGACATTTATGACTCCCAAAGGCTAATTTGGACAAGGAAACTTCAGAAAATTTCAATTCCTCTCTTCTATTTCTTAAGATATACAGAATACACAAGAGAAAAGAAATACACAGATTGACAAGAAAGAAAGTGAACACACAGAATAGAGAATACAGATAGCAGAAGAACAACAGAAGAACTGTGACTTCAAAAATCTTCTTGCTGACTGAAAAGTGTTCACAATCTCATCTTAGAACTCCAGACACCTCATTTTTCAGCCTTCTTGCTGAAACCATCCTTTGCTGGAGATCAAAGTTCTGAAGACCTATCACCCTAGAGCAAAGCTTCTTTTCCTGAACCTTTCTACATCTCAGGGGGAGCTTTGACATCATCAATCCACTTGTGCTTCTCTCATTTGATTGAGAACAGAGAAGACACCCTTCACTCTTATTTTTCTTTTCCTGCTGTAAAAGGGTTCTTGAACTCCCTTCAAAAGTTCTGTCTGGTTCTGAGAGCCTTGTCAAAACTCAGTGGTGGCAAGACACCTTACCAAAAAATCCAGTTTTGGTTTTTGAGCACCTTATCAAAAGCTCATTGGTGTCAGGACACCTGATCAACTCATCCTGAGTGGATTCCTACCAAGGGTGGTAGAAGAGTGGATGTACCCAGGTTTTTGGGGAACCACTATATTTCCTTGTGTCTTCTGGTTTGTTTGTGTGATTTGTCTGTTGTGTGCTGTGCTCTTTACTTCTTGGTTTTTTTAACCTCTTACTAGCACTCTACACTATATCATAAATTGAATTTTATATGTGCTGTTTATTTCAATTGTGAAAAATTATTTTAAAATACTCTATTCACCCCCCCCTCTAGAGTTGAGATAGATCTTACCCTCTCTTTGAATTGGTATTAGAGGGAGGTTGGTTGCTCATACAGGCTAACACCTGAACCAAAAAGATCCTTGATAAGATCAATCTCTTAAGGGGATTATTTTCTATACATCTATCTTTTTATTTAAAGATATGGCACAGAACAAAGATTATGCAAGCACCAGACCATCAGTGTGCAACCTTTCTAAGTTTGCACTCTGGAAGGCAAGGATTAGATTATACATGAATTCTATTGATGAAGACATTTTCAATTCTGTCTTGACAGTTTGTCCAACTCCACCAGCAAGCTCAAGTACAAGTGCTGTTCCACCTCCTTCTGGAATAGATGCAGATATAAAGAAGTGGAAGACTGCAGATGCTAAGGCTATGAACATCTTAGCCCAAACAATGTCTGATGAGATTTTTCAGAAGGTAGCTGAATACAACTCAGCCAAAGAAATCTGGGACAAACTCTCTGAAATTGTCTCAGGATCTGCTGATGAAAGGAAAGATAGAAGGTCTCATCTGATAAGCCAATATGAGAACTTCAAAAAGGGAGAAGCTGAATCAGTGGCTGACATGTACAATAGACTAAGTCTAATTGTCAATGAGCTAAAAACCCTAGACAAAGAAATCTCACTGACTGAGCTGAATGACAAAATCCTGATGTGCTTCCGCAGCACTTGGGATTCAAGAATCTGGCCAATCAAGGATGCCAGAAGTTTAAATGAGATTACTACTGAAGCTCTCCTGGGCAAGCTCAAATCCTATGAGCTGCTCATTAAAAATAGAGAAGAAGAACAAAAGGCTACCTCTCCAGCCACAAGGAAAGAAAAGACCATAGCCTTCAAAGCTGTAGAGAGGAGCCTGAAGATAAAGCTACAGTAAATGATGAGCTCATAAGTCTACTGGCCAAAAGATTCTACAAGATGGCCAGAAAAGACTTCAGAAAGAGACCATACAAGGGTCATGATAAACCAAGGTATGATAAATCAAACAACAATAAAGAAATTATATGCTTTGGTTGCAGGAAACCAGGCCACATTGTGCCTGACTGTCCAGAAAACAAGAATAAGGACAAGAAGGAAAGAAGAGAAAGAAGAAAAGAAAAGGATTACAAGAAGAATAGCTCAGACAAAGCCTCCTCCAGCAAGAACAAACATACAAGGAAGGGCTTTGTTGCTGAGACATGGAGTGAGACTGAAGAAGAATCTGAAGCCTCATCCAGTTCCAGTGATGATGAGGATGATGCAGATGAAAAAGAATTTTGCATGATGGCTATCAATGCCTCACAGCAAAACTCTGATGAAGAATCAGAATCAGATTCAGAAACTCAACCAGATGAAGATCAGGTAATCAACTCTTTTGATTTTAATTCTGAGGACTTCAAAGATGAATTTAAGACACTGTGTCTAGATCTATTAAAATCTGAGAAGGAGATAATCTCTCTCAGGAATCAATTATCTGAGCATAGTGTCCTAAACTCAAAGAACCTCAAACTCTCTGAGGAGTTAGAATGTTGTAGGGAGGAGATAGCCTCACTGAAAAGTGAACTATCAAAGGCCAAAAAGTTTGAAGAATCCCTAAATGGGAGAAGTATCAGACTGATGGACATCACAAGCACAGTTAACTCTAGATTTAATAGCACACTGGGCTTGGGTGCCTTATCCAGCCAACCTATAATTTTGACAACTCCAATCAAGTTTGTCTCTGACAAAGGAAAGGGAGTAATAGAGGTACCCAGGAAGAATGCAGATCTGTCAGAGAAAAATTCAGTTCAACAGATGGCGTCGAGCAGAGCTCGACGATCGTCGAACAGAGCTCGACGATCTAACTATAGATCGTCGACCTCAGCTCGACGATATCCAAACTCTGAACTTCAGCATAATTGATCTTCGAACAGAGATCGATGATCTGACCCAAGATCGTCGACCTCAGTTCGACGATCGTCGAACAGAAATCAGGACTGTGAACATTCCTTCAATGGCACATCTAGATTCAATCCTAGAAGTCCCACATCCCAAGGCTTTAATCCCTATACTGAATGGATAGTACCTCCTAGGAGATACCATCCTGAAGGTTATAAGGATCAACCTGGGATGTCCTTTATTTCAGAATTCAAGGGATATCAACCTAGGCCCAAGGTTAACTGGGTCAAAAACAAATAAGCTGTTTTTGTGCAGGTGAAGACCTATCCAGCATCAAACCATCAATGGTATCTAGATAGTGGGTGCTCAAAGCACATGACAGGGGACAAGGACAACTTCACTTCCTTCAAAGCCAAGCTTGGACCCAAAGTAATTTTTGGAGACTCAAGCTTTGGAACTACAAAAGGATATGGTGTAGTCCAAATTGGCTCAGTCACATTCAAGAAGGTGGCATATGTTGAAGGACTCAAGCACAACTTGATAAGTATCAGTCAACTGTGTGATGAAGGATATCAAGTGACATTCAACAAAGCCATATGCAAGGTCAAGTCAGAGGACAACACAATTGTGTTGACAGGTAACAGAAGAGGTAACATTTACTTGATGGATTTTCATTCACCTGTAGTAGATATTTGCCTGCTCAATTCCATTTCAAAATCTAATATTTTATGGCATAAAAGACTAGGGCATATTAACCTTAGAACCATTGCTAGGCTATCCAAAGACAACCTTGTTAAAGGACTACCCTCTGGTCCCTACAAGAAGGAAGGACTTTGCAAGGCTTGTCAATTAGGCAAGCAAACTAAAAGTAGTTTTAAATCAATTAATAAGAGTGATTCACCTAAGATTTTGTACCTGTTGCACATGGATCTTTTTGGACCCATATCTGTACAAAGCCTAGGAGGGAAATCCTATACTTTAGTGATTGTAGATGACTTCTCAAGATTCACTTGGGTATTCTTTCTGAGGAAGAAGTCTGATAACTTCAAGTGTTTGACAGATTTTCTCAAATGCATTCAGATTGAGTTCAACACTCACATTGCCCTGATTAGAAGTGATCATGGGATAGAGTTTGATTCTCTTCTCATGCAAGAGTTCTGTCAAAGTGAAGGGATCAGGCACACTTTCTCAGCTCCTAGAACTCCTCAACAAAATGGGGTAGCTGAAAGGAAAAATAGAATACTCATTGAATCTGCAACTACATTATTGGCAGATGCTCACCTACCTCTGTCCTTTTGGGCTGAGGCAGTGAACACCTCCAACTATGTGTTGAACAGAAGCCTGATACACAAACTGAAGGGCAAGACTCCCTATGAATTGCTCAAAGGGAAGAAACCTAAAATAGGCTATTTTAAAGTTTTGGTTGCACTTGTTTTATTCATAACAATGACAAGAAATATCTAGCAAAATTCCAAGCTAAAGCTGATGAAGGAGTGTTTCTGGGATACTCCATGATCAGCAAGGCCTATAGGGTTTATAATAAATCTTCCTGTAAAATTGAAGAATCTGTTCATATTATTTTTGATGAAGCTAACATGTCCTTCAAGGAGAAGAATGCTTCTACCATAGAACCTTTGCAGGTACATTCTCTAGCTGAAGACTTGAACAAATTGCAAGTTGCTGAAAAGAATGAGAGCAGTGATGATGAAGAAGAAGTTCAACATCTTGAAGAAAATCATCCTGAAGAGCCAGCTGCTGTCCCACTAGAGGAGACAACAACAACACAGGCTGGTGAACAATCAACACTCCCTGTTGACTTAGTAACAATAAGAGATCATCCAATCACCCAAGTAATTGGAGAAATTTCAGCTGGTGTGCAAACTAGAAATCAGGTCAACCAGAACCTGATGCACACTTGCTTCCTATCTCAAATTGAGCCTCAATCCATACAAGATGCAGAGCAAGATCCACACTGGATCATTGCAATGCAAGTGGAGTTGCATCAATTTGAAAGGAACAAGGTTTGGGAACTAGTGCCTAAGCCAAAGGATCATCCCATTGTTGGAACAAAGTGGGTATTCAGGAACAAGCTGGATGATCAAGGAGTTATAGTCAGAAACAAGGCAAGGCTAGTTGCTCAAGGGTACTCTCAACAAGAAGGAATAGACTATGATCAGACATTTACACCAGTTGCAAGGTTGGAAGCCATAAGAATATTCCTAGCCTATGCTGCTCACAAAGGTTTCAAAGTGTATCAAATGGATGTAAAGAGTGCATTTCTCAATGGGGACATCAAAGAGGAAGTCTATGTTAGACAACCTCCAGGTTTTATCTCTCTAACTCACCCTGATTATGTTTACAAATTGCATAAAGCATTATATGGTCTCAAGCAAGCTCCTAGAGCATGGTATGAGACCCTAGCATGCTTTCTTCTGGAAAATGATTTTGTTAGGGGGAGAGTAGACCAAACTCTTTTTATTAGAACCCATAAGTCCCATACCCTACTAGTGCAAATTTATGTAGATGACATTATTTTTGGTTCTACTGATTCAAAATTGTGCAAAAAGTTTTCCAAGCTTATGCACTCTAAATTTGAAATGAGTAGCATGGGTGAGCTGTCCTTCTTCTTAGGACTGCAAGTCAAGCAACATGCTGAAGGCATATTTATTTCTCAAACCAAATATGCAAAAGAATTGGTTAAGAAATTTGGTATGTCTGATGCATCATGTATGAAAACACCCATGCCTTCAAATGCTCTAATAGATGCTGATGAACATGGGAAACCTGTTGATCAGACAACATATAGAGCAATAATTGGCTCTTTATTGTACCTTACAGCTAGTAGGCTTGATAAAATGTTTGCCACATGTATTTGTGCTAGATTCCAAGTTAGCCCTAGAGAGTCACATTTAATCTTAGTTAAGAGAATTCTTAGGTATGTTAAAAGTTGTCCAAATCTAGGTCTCTGGTATCCAAAAGATTCAGCATTTGATTTAACTGGATTTTCAGATACATACTATGCTGGATGCAGAATAGACAGAAAAAGCACCAGTAGAACTTGTCAGTTCCTTGGTGATAGACTTGTCTCTTGGTTTTGTAAGAAACAAACATCTGTGTCAACTTCAACTGCTGAAGCTGAGTATATGGCTGCAGGCAGTTGTTGTTCACAAATATTGTGGATACAGAATCAGCTTCTAGACTATGGTTACAACTTAGAGAAGTCAAAAATTTTCTGTGATAATACTAGTGCTATCTCTATAGCACAAAATCCAGTCCTCCATAGTAGGACAAAACACATAGAAATCAGGCATCATTTTCTAAGAGATAATGTAGAGAAAAATAAAATTGAGCTTCAATATATTCCTACTGATTTGCAAAGGGGAGATATTTTCACCAAGACTAGGCAAAAAATCCTTCTTTTTGTGTCTGTAGAATGAGTCTAGACTCTGAACTGCACTCGACGTTTTCCCCAAAATCGTCGAACAGAGATCGACGATTTTCCAAAAATCGTCGACCAGAGATCGACGCTTTTTCAGTCGTCGATTTGAGTTCAGAGCCCTCGCTAGAACTAGGCTTTCTCTCTTTCTGATCAGAGGCCGTCGAGCTGAGCTCGACGTTTTTCAACATCGTCGAACGAAGATCGCCGATTTTGAAGACTCTTCAGATTCCCTCTGTAGCTCAAATCGTCGAGCTAAGCTCGACGTTTCGTCGAGCTCAACGTCGAGCTGAGCTCAACGATTTTCCTTTTTCGCGTCGAACCCTAATATAAAATCATTTCTTGGCCGTCGTTCGTCGCTTGCGCCTTCATACTCTCTGCAACTTTCTTTCTTTTCCCTCCAAATTCTCTACGCTTGGTCGTTTTTGGTTTTCTGTTGCAGGTGAATATGGCTGAATCCAGTGCTGCTATTGCTAAGATGAAGTTCGACACAGGCTTTGACATTGACATAAACTCCTTCGATGGAAGTGACCAGTGCTTCAAGGACATCCTAAACTTATTCAGAGAACAACAGCTGACTCCAATAATGACTACAAGGATGAAGATCGCCTCAGAAGAAATTAAAGAGTGGTGTTATACCGCAACAGACGAGACTGAGAATTCTGTTGTCGGCACCATTAAGGGGACTCAGGTCCTTCTATCCCCGACTCTTTTAACAGAAGTTTTTCAACTCAGTACTGGAGAAGACTCCATTGAACTGTCTGGAGAGGAGTATGACTCCATGCTGGATAGGATGGGTCACAATGCAGTCAACCCTCATAAGCTATTGAAGAAAAATCTGGCTATAGAATTTCAATTCCTGGCTGATGTAGTTGGGAAGGTGCTGTTGGCCAAGCACTCAGCTCATGACACCATATCCAGATATCAGTTCTGCCTGATGGGAGCTTTATTAGATAAGAAACACCTTGACTGGGGCTCCATCTTCTTCACTCTGATTAAGAAGAAGATCAATAAGACTGCAGTTAGTTGTGGGAGAATCTTAGGGGTCTATCTGCACAACAGGTGCCCTGACCTTTTAACCTCCTCTGGCATGTTCATCAATGCATCCAAGAGGCTTTCCTGTGCCCTCTTCAGTAAATGGGACAGGCAGATCATAAACCCCTCCAGGGCTGCTGCACCACTTCATTCAGGCACAAGGACTATTTCAGTCACTCCTCCAGTAGAAGAGCTGCCTGCTTCTTCCCCTCCTCCAGCCATATCCACCCAAGCCGTCACCTCCTCACCACCAGTCACCACCATAATCATCTCCTCCCCAATTACCATTTCCTCACCTATGTCATCCCCTCCACTATCCACCTCAGAGGAATTCCATCCTCTCTTTTCCTATTCAACCTTCACCCTACCATCCTTCTCACTTATAGATGATTCCTTCATGGATGATTCACCCTCTACTCCTCTTGAGCCACCCTCAACCTCCTCCTTTCAACAAATGCTCCATGACATTCTCTCTCAACCCTCCTTCACACCCTCTCTTACTTCCCCTATCTCCACCTCAACCTCCTCTATCTCCATAATTCCATCCTCTGAACCAACCATTCCCTCTCCACCTTCCTCCACATTTTCAGTTTCAGCCACCATCCCTCCATCCTCCTTTGCTCCCACCTCTGCTCAAGCCCCACTTGAGCATGTAGATCTTCCTAGTTTGGCAGACAGGCTGTATGAGTTGCTAGCTCCCAAGCTGGCATCTCTACTGGAGTCTTCCCTGGCTCCACTCCTGAAGCAAGTCCAGGAGCTGTCTACCAAGCTTGCCTCCCTTTCCTCCTCCCAGGCTATCCCTTCTTCTGGGTGCCTTGATTCATCTCTCTCTGAACCAAGGCAGGGGGAGATGCCTTATGAAGAAGTGGCCGTGCCAGCTGCTGATCATATGTCTGCTCCAGCTCCAGCTCTTGGATGTGCTTTTGCACTGAATCTGCAGAGGCTGCTATCTATATTTGATACAGTCCATTTCAGCTGTCTGTCTGCAACTCCTGCTGAAGATTTGTCTAAGGCCATTGTGCATGTATCTATCTGTGATCCCAGCCATATTGATTCCTACATTAAGTCTTGGAAGGCTGTGGATATCTCTGATGCTGCTACTAAGGCCACTGTGCCTCTTTCTGTTGAAATTGCTGCTGCTGCTACTGCTGACATAGAGATGATTCCAGCAACTGATGTTGATGAAATTACTGTTGAGACTGCTGATGAAGAGCTTGCCTCATACTTAGTAGATCCCACTCCTGCTGTTGCTGCTCTTGCTCTTGTGTCTGCTGCTGATTCTGTCTGCTCTGCTGCTGCTCTCTCTCCTCCTGCTCCTGCTGTTTCTGCAAAGCTTAAAGCTCAAGAAGAGCATATCAGAAGAATTGATGATCTGTATGATCAACCTCAAAGTTCTGAGAGTGATCAGTACAGGACTGATTTTGATGATTCTGCTAGCACTATTGCCAAGAAGAGAAAAGCTAGAAGTAAAGCAATGATGTCAGTCCCTCCTGCCAAAGCCAAAGACTCCAATGATATTCCATACTACATCCTGCATGACTGCCCCATCTCTGAGCCATGGATGCAATTCTCCAAGAACCAACTAAAAGCCATGAAGAAGAGAAGGAAGCTTGATAAGTATGAAAATGGCTCTTCACAATATCAGCCTCCTCCTCCTCCTCCTCCAGATTCTGGATCAGGCTCAGCCTCTCAAGCTCCAGCTTCAAGACAAAGCTCCTCTCAATCCTATCCCAGATACTACCAAAGGGGACAACATCAAAGAGGATATCAACCCAGAAGGGGTAATTACAGAGGAAATCAAAGAGGACAAAGATCCTATCAAAGGGAAGGACAAGGCCACTCTGACTCTACTTCAGGTCCTTTCCCTTACAAGCTGAAAGACACAGTTGCTTCAAGGATTTCTCCTGCTTCTGAATCTCTCAACAGATATGAACCTCCTGTTCCATTTGAGGATCCTAAGAACAACCCTGTGTCCTGGACAGCTAGGATAAAAGAATTGGCTGCCCTTGACCAAATAAAAAGGGCCAGAGAACAAGGCAAAGAAACCTCCAGCATAACAACTTTATCAGAGCAGAGAAAGAAAGAACTGGAAAGATATGCTTCAAGGAAATTTTTCAACCCAGAAGATTACATGAAGCTGCACCCAGAGGCTGTAGTTCCAAGGCCAAGATCTCAAACTTCTCTAGGTGCAGATGATGATAGAAGATCCAAGAAAGAAGCTCTAAATCCTAACAGAGAAATTTTGTTTAAAAAGGGGAACTGAAAGGAAGTGAACTGTGTAAGCTAAACATTTCATCCACCTTTGGATATCTGCTGCTATTTATCTGTGATCTGCTTTGCTGCTATATATCTTCTCTGCAATTTTGTATTAGCTTCTGTATTGTTGTATGCTTTTTATTCCCTATGATTGTCTGTAAATAGTAATCCTAACCCAAATAGGGGGAGATTGTTGGAACACCCTATTACTAATTTGGGTAAGGATCACTATGCTTGTCTTAGGAATCCCAGTTGACCTAGTTGTATAGTTGAGAAGGTCAACATTAGAATGAGTCTAGGGCTTAGAACTTAGGTTTGGAGCTGCCCCCAGGACCATTCCAAGATCAAGGTTGAAGAGCTAAGTCTAAGGCAATTTTCATCGAGCTCAGGTCGACGAATCATCGAACTCTGTTCGACGCTCTCTGAGCTCAACTTCAATAAATCGTCGAACTCCGGTTGAAGATCTTCGAGCTCAAATCGACTATATACTTTTGGCTAGCTTCTGCTTAGTCGTCGAACTCCCCTCGACTATCTTCTAGCTCAGTTCGACGATCCCTCCTTCAAGTTATTTCTCAGGTCGCTGAGCTCGGTTCGACGATCTTCGAGCTCAGATCGACGTTTTCTGTCTGTTTGTCTCATTTCATCTCTGAGCTCAGTTCGACGATCGTAGAGCTCAGATCGACGTTTTTTTAGAGAGATCGACGCTTTCAGGAATTCAAATGCTGCTGTTCTTTGGAATGTTTTTGAATATTATCAGCATTTATGTCAGAAGATCTCCCAGCCGTTTGTCTTTATTCTGGAGCAAGTTTCAAGGAATTATTCAGAGAATGTTTGCTGGACTTTCCTCTAGAAGACAAGACTCTTTTTGGAAGACATTTATGACTCCCAACGGCTAATTTGGACAAGGAAACTTCAGAAAATTTCAATTCCTCTCTTCTGTTTCTTAAGATATATAGAATACACAAGAGAAAAGAAATACACAGATTGACAAGAAATAAAGTGAACACACAGAATAGAGAATACTGATAGCAGAAGAACAACAGAAGAACTGTGACTTCAAAAATCTTCTTGCTGACTGAAAAGTGTTCACAATCTCATCTCAGAACTCCAGACACCTCATTTTTCAGCCTTCTTGCTGAAACCATCCTTTGCTGGAGATCAAAGTTCTGAAGACCTATCACCCTAGAGCAAAGCTTCTTTTCCTGAACCTTTCTACATCTCAGGGGGAGCTTTGACATCATCAATCCACTTGTGCTTCTCTCATTTGATTGAGAACAGAGAAGACACCCTTCACTCTTATTTTTCTTTTCCTGCTGTAAAAGGGTTCTTGAACTCCCTTCAAAAGTTCTGTCTGGTTCTGAGAGCCTTGTCAAAACTCAGTGGTGGCAAGACACCTTACCAAAAAATCCAGTTTTGGTTTTTGAGCACCTTATCAAAAGCTCATTGGTGTCAGGACACCTGATCAACTCATCCTGAGTGGATTCCTACCAAGGGTGGTAGAAGAGTGGATGTACCCAGGTTTTTGGGGAACCACTATATTTCCTTGTGTCTTCTGGTTTGTTTGTGTGATTTGTCTGCTGTGTGCTGTGCTCTTTACTTCTTGGTTTTTTTAACCTCTTACTAGCACTCTACACTATACCATAAATTGAATTTTATATGTGCTGTTTATTTCAACTGTGAAAAATTAATTTAAAATACTCTATTCACCCCCCCCCCTCTAGAGTTGAGATAGATCTTACCCTCTCTTTCAGAACCCAAACATATTTGGGTCCTTGGTTCAAGGTTAGCCTGACACCATCGAGAGTGCTAACATTGTGAGTGGTCGTTCTAGCAGTGTTAACTCATGGAGTTATATAATTCATAGGATTAAACCAGCAATCGATGGCAAAGTGACCAACCTTGCCACCACACCAATAGTCAAACTCGTTGTATCTTCCCTTATTCTCCTGCTTTACCTTATGAATGGGTGGTCTTGTAGGAGCAATTAACTTGAAGGTAGAAGCCTCGTGATTACAATACACACAAGACTTCTTTATCTCAAGTGGCTTGACAATAATAGGCTTTACCTTTGGTGTCTTCTTATCACTCGGTCCATAACCAAATGGACCATAATCCTTAAGGATAATTTCTTCGTAAGGTGCTTTTAGAACACTCATTCCAAAATCTCTATCGCGGCTCCATCCTTGGTTGTTTATGTTAGATTCAACATATGTTTGTCTAGCAAAGTGATTGTAGAATGTCTCAAAGTCATAATAGTTTGTAGAAAAGATGACTTTCTTAAAGGTGGTTTGACTTTGAGGAGCCTTCCCTTTACCCTTAACTGTTTTGTGTCCAACTCTTCTACCCTTCTTTAGAGTAGAAAATCCATCTATGAGAGGAAGGATAGTGTTTGGCTTTGAGAAGCTTGCTACAAGCTTCTTCTTGGCTAACAACTTTTCTTCCAGTTCATCGATGACTTTCTCCTTTAGTTTTACTAGTTCAGTAGAGGTCATAAATTCCTCCTTCAAGGATTGGACTTCATCTCTGAGAGGATTCAATTTTTTAATTTATTCTCTCAGATCAGATTCTACTACCTTGAGAGAGTTAATCTCCTTGGCCTGAGATTTTACTATACCTTACAACATTTATCAAATCCTGCTAGCAGTACCTTATACTGAGCCAATAGATCTGACTCCTCCTCAGAAGAGCAGTCTTCATGACCATCTAAGGCAGTATCCGACTCAGAGAGCGGTGTATGACAATTTACCTTCCCATTATACTAGGAGTTGCCTTAGTCCTCATCTGACTGAGCCATTAGCCCAAAATAGGGTTCTTCATCCGAGCTTGAGTCATTTGAGTCAATTTCGCTCAGATTCTTTGGCTTATTTTCTATGAAGCTCTTTACTTCTTTCTTCTTTTTGTGAAAGGATTTATTTTCTTCTCTTCTTGTTCCTTCCTTCTTTTTATGCGGGTAATCAACAATCATGTGCCATGTCTTATTACAATAGTAGCACATAACATCAGATGAAATATGTTTGTTATGTTTAGGCTTATAGCTTTTGTTGTTGTTGTAGTTCTTCCTGTAGAGATCATTATCACGACGCGATCTCTTGTAATTAGACAAAGATGTCTGATTTTTCTTCTTTTTTCAGCATCCTCTTGAATTATTTGGAGAGTAAAAAGAACTCTCCATCGAAAAATTCAGAGTTTGAGGTGTTTGGCTCTGAATCTTCATGATCACATGTCGCTTGATTTCCTATAGGGGACAGATCTCTTTCCTTCTTAGACCCTTCGGTCTTCAGGGCCACTAACTTCTCCCTGGTAAGGACCTGCTTCTTATTTCTTCAGCTTTTCTCGTGTTGATCTGAAGCTCATTGGAAAGAAGCTTCCCAAATAGATTTTTAGGGTCGGTGTCGGGGATCGGATTTTACCAAACTCCCTTATCACACAAATCATGTTATCCCATTCTTTCATCAAGGATCTCAAGAATTTATTGTTAAGTTCACCGTTTATGAACACGCAACAATAGTTCCCCATGTCGTTGACAATTTTGAAGAATCTCTTGTAGCAGTCAGCTATCAAGTCTCTTTTGTCTTGCTTGAATGCCTCGTACTCCTAGTTTAGGAGGGATTTTTGGTCGTCCCTAACCTCATATGTTCCTTCCATGAGGAAAATCAGAGAAGTCCACATTTCTTTGGCAGACTTGCAGTGGATTAAGTTCTGTAACATTGAGTCATCCACTGCACTTGTAATTATGTTATTTGCTTTCTTGTCTAGAGAGACAAGAGCAATCTCATCTTTGTTTAGGTCAAACATGTTCTTAGGAACCATCAGACTTGGATTGTTGGTTAGAGAAATCATAGGCATATGAGGACCTTCTTCAATAATCTGGAAAATTCTTAGATCAGTAGCTTCCATGAAGAACCTAAATCTTTCCTTCCATATGGGGAAGTTTTCTTTAGAACACACGGGTAACTTTATAGGGGATATATCCTTGCTTCTATCCATACAGGAAAATCTCGTGCTTTGACTTTTTGACAACTAAATTGAGATCTTGTTCAAGGTGTTAACCTTTTAACGAACAACCTGACTTTGATACCAATTAAAAGTATATAGTTGTCTATCTAAATCACCTAGAGGTGGGTGAAAAGGTGAGTTATGCGTCTTTCAGCGGATTAAAAAATAATAACAAACAAGCACACAGAAACACAACATAGAAACAAGGATTTATAGTGGTTCCCAGGATGGTTACGTCTATTGTCTCGCCTCGCCTATCTAGCACTTCGTGCAAGACTCGGCTACTTCACCAAATCTCAGATTATGAAAATCTTAAACCTCAGAGTCTCAACTCCTAAAAGCTCGGAGACAACGCTCCTATAACTCGGAGAAAAAACTCTCCTACACTCGATCCAATCAACAAGGATCTAATAACTCGGAAGTAGAAACTTCCTACAATAATTAAAATGATTTTATACAAGTTTCTAGATTGAAAACAATCTTCTTCTTCAGATCTGAGTAGATTCAATCCTCTTCCTTCTTAGAGAGTAGATCTTGAAATAAATGTTGAAAGAAAAGGATTGAAGTAGATTTGAAAACTTTGATCTGAAAATTTAGGATCCGACTAGATCAAGAAGAACCTCTATAGAATCTGAAAGTTGTGATCTATTGAATCTCTTCTTGTATGGAACCGCTGATCGTGAACTTCTAGGTCGTCGGGTTGTGCATTTGTGAGAATATTAAATCAGTAAAGAAAAGTTCGGCCGTTCACGATTTGAAAATTAGGTTAAGAGATTCTTGCAATTCTTGTTGACTGAAATGAAATCCTTCATAATTATAGGAACCCGTCAGAAAATAAAACCAGAAAATTTGCAATTGTGATTGGTCCCATTCTTGCGATTGCTCTGCAACGCCTAGAATTTTTCTTCAAAATGAGCTTCCACATGTACTGTACATGGACGAATTCTTAAAACAGAACCCGTCAGAAAATCGAACCAGAAAATTTACTAAGTCCATTCGTCGAGATCACTCGTGTCATAACCATAACACTCGATGAATCACTTTGTAATTCATTGAATTTCATGTGAGCATTCAATGAATTACAAGAAAGCACTCGATAAATTATACTTAGTCGAAAATGGGAGCATAAGAAAATTTGTTGTTAAGAGTGGAATTCTCGAGAATACTCGACGAATTCCACGAGTGTTCACGTGACAACTCGACAAATTACACAAGATTTCATGTGAATACTCGACAAATTTAACTTTGTCATTCCTGAAATGGATAAGAAACAATCAGAAATTTCCTGAGTAAACTCAATAAATTCAACGAGTGTTCATGTGATGTCTCGACGAATGACACAAGACTTCACATGAATACTCGATAAATTTCACTTAGGAAAATTTCAGATAAATCCTGAATTCAGCAACCACCTTTTTCCTTGAGTCTCCTATTGCACTTGAAAATGAAGTACACCCCATTAGAGAGATTACACATGAGTCAACACCATGTCCTACACATATTGGAGTTATATCGCATAGTCCTATTTTTTATGACCCATTTATAATGACATTAGTTTGTACTTGTCAATTAAATCATACAAGCACATAACTTGAAAGCATCGTCAAATACAAACTCAATTCATCGTAGTTCAAGGGGGACTTCTTCAAATCAGGGTTGTAAAAGTAGCAAACAGGCGACTAAAAACAAGACAGAACTTGAATATTTGGAAGTTTTATTATCCAAAAAGATAAGATATACAATGGTATGACCTCCCTTTTATAGAATTGAGGAGAGTGGAGAAAGTACAAATAAGCAATGTGGGAAGAAAAAATTTACAGAGATGAGCGGCTAGACATAAACAGACCGATTAGACCGCGCAGTTAGACAAAGTGGCTAACCGCTTAGTAAAACCAGAAGGAAGAGAACAAGCAACGGTAGGAGACCGCTAGACTGCTCGGACAAAAAACAACAATAGTCTTGATATCAAACCGCTTTAGAGTGACCGCCAGACCGCGCGGTCATCAACCCGCCAAGCATAGACTGCTAGACCGCTCGGTCTCCTACTTCAACACTCCCCCTCAAGCTGGAGTATAGATAATAATCATGCCCAGCTTGTCACAAATGTGGAAGAAGGAAAAAGAAATCGGCTTGGTAAAGATATCCGCCAACTCTTTGTCGGAGGTGACAAACGGAATACAAATCTATTTCTTCAAGACCTCTTCCTGAATGAAATGGCAGTCGACTTCTATATGTTTCGTTCTCTCATGGAAGACCGGATTTATTGATATGTATATGGTTACCTTTTTGTCACAAAACATAGGAAGAGGATAGTCATAGACCTCTCCTAAGTCAAGTATGAGAGCACACAACCATTTTAACTCACAGGTCGTTGACGCCATACTCTGATATTCTGCTTCTGCACTGGATCTAGAGACAACAGACTGTTTCTTGCTCTTCCAGCACACAATGTTTTCTTCCAACAAATGTGCAAAAACCAGATGTAGATTTGTGGTCACCTTTATCATCTACATAGCTTGAATCTGAGTAGGCTTCAACCCTTAGATGACCATTCTTCTGAAAAATTAGCCCTTTTCCTGGTGCGGCTTTAACATACTCTAATATCCGCAAGGCAGGCTAAAGATGGCATTCCCTAGGAGTTGTCCTGAACTGACTAACCTTTCCTACAACATAAGAAATGTCGGGTCTGTTCACCGTGAGATAAATGAGTTTGCCCACCAGACGTCTGTACCTCGTGACATCAAACAGAAGACGCGAGTCATCTATCCATGTTTTGTCTTCTCCAATAGCCATGGGACACCGGGCTTATTTGGAACCAATCAATCCTGCCTCTTGTAGAAGATCAAGACCATACTTTCGTTGGGAAAGAACCAACGAGTCGGGCATCCGAGAGATTTCTTTCCCCAAAAAGTATTTCGGGGAGCCCATATCCTTCGTGACCAGGTATTGACGGAGGTGTTTCTTTGTCAAGTCCACCCCAACCTGGTCATCGCCAGTAAGAAGAATATCATCCACATACACCACCAAAACCACCAATCCCGAGGCGGTTTTGCGAATAAACAAGGAGTGATCGGCCGAACTTCTTACAAAGCTGATGGTAGCCACAATGCCACTGAACTTGTCTAACAACGCCCGAGGGCTCTGTTTTAGGCCATAGATGGCCTTCTTCAACCGACATACACGTGTCTCCCCCTGAGCAACATACCCAGGAGGTTGCTCCATATAGACGTCCTCATGAAGATCCCCATAGAGGAAATATTTGCTTACATCAAGCTGGGAAATTGCCCAATTCTTGTTGACGACCACAGAGAGAAGAACACAGATGGTGCTGAGGCGAGCGACCGGAGGGAAGGTATCAAAGTAATTAACCCCATAAGTCTGAGTAAAGCCTTTGGCCACCAGCCGAGCTTTATACGATCCACAGTGCCGTCTAGGCGGAACTTCACAACAAACACCCAGCGATACCCAACCATATCAGTACCAACTAGTGGAGGAACAAGGGTCCAGGTACCCCTTTCGGTAAGAGTGGAAATCTCCTCATCCATGGCAGATTTCCAGTGAGGAATGGCAAGAGCCTTCTGGTAGGTGCGGGGAGTGGTAGTAGCCGAGATAGCCAAAGCAAAAGACCTACGAGAAGGAGTAAGGCGATCATAGGAAACAACGGCCGCAAGCGGGTGTTGTGTACACACCCACACCACTTTGAGAAGAGCAATGGGAAGATCCAAGTCAACGCATTCCTCAGTGACCGGAGCGTCCGTGGCGGAGAAGGCTGGCCTGGGACTAGAGAGAGACAGCTACATAGAAGTGGGAGAAGGAGGAGGGGAGAGAATGGATAGAGGAGGAGATGGAGAAGGAGATGATATAGGAGGAGAGACGTTGATAAGCGTGGAGGGAATGGAGGGAGACGGTGAAGAATCAGAGACATCAGGGAGAAGAGGTGATGAAGGAGAGAAGTAGTATGTATTCTTGAAGAAGGTCACTTCTGCGAAGACAAACTGCTTGCGTAGAACGAGGTCAAAGCAATAATATCCTTTCTGAGTTGTAGAGTTACCCAAAAATACACACTTGGTGGAACGGGGGGAATGCTTGTCGCGGGTAGCGAAAGGAGCGTGCACAAAAGCCATGCACCCAAAGATACAGAGAGGGAGAGGAAAGGGTTCCTTGCCCGGGTAGAGGATGGAGAAGGGGGTCTTGCCGTGGAGAACTGTAGAGGGAATGCAATTGATGAGATAGCAGGCGAGGAGAATAGCATAGTCCTAGTAGGAGCGAGGTACCTGCATCTGAGTCATAAGAGTGTGAGTGATATCGAGGAGGTGATGGTTTTTACGCTCCGCCACCCTATTTTGTTGGGAGGTATAAACACAGCTGGTCTGATGAACAAGGCCATGTTGCATACAAAAAGAGGGAAACTCATGACTAAGATATTTCTTAGCATTATCAGAGCGAAAGACTTTAATAGAAACAACAAACAGAGTTTTAATCATATAATAAAAGGATTGCCACACAGAAAATTATTCAGAGCGATCTTTTAATAGATACACCCAGGTACATCTAGAAAAGTCATCAATAAACATTACAAAGTAAGAACTACCCCGACCAACAGTGAGGGTAGGAGCAGGGCCCCAGACATCAAAATGAATGAGATCAAACAGGCGAGAAGAGCCACAACCTTGCTTTGGCAGGAAGGAGGAGCGGAGATGTTTTCCAAGCTGACACGCATTACAGTTGAGCGGAGTACTGGTCTGAGGTAAGTCGGGCAGAAGCTGGCGAAGAATCTGAGGAGGAGGATGTCCAAGGCAAAGATGCCATTGAAGCAGATCTATAAAAGAGGAGGAGAAGGCGGACAGAGTGGAAACATTGTCGAGGAAGTAGAGGCCGCCGCTCTCAGTCCCAGTAACAATCGGTCGTTGGGTTCTTGGGTCCTGAAAAGAACAAGAAGTTGGAGTGAATAAGACGGAGCACTGAAGTTGCTTGCATAAAGTAGTAACGGATAACAAATTGCAAGGGAACTTCGGGACATAGAGTGTATCCGCCAAGCGAAGCGATGGGGTGACTTGAACCATGCCCGTCCCAAGAACCGGGGAAGGGTAACTATCCGCAATAAGAACCAGGGGCAACCGATCATGCGTTTCGAGGAGAAAGAAGTATTGAGGGTTGCCGGTCATGTGATTTGTAGCACTAGAGTCAATCATCCATTTACCTTGGGTAACGACGTGGGCACTACCTGAAGTCATGGCCACAAAGTCAAACGGTCGAGAGGAGGCAGAGGTTGAGGAAGATGCATCACCAGAAGGGCGAAGATGAATATATTTCTGCCAGCAGCGGTCAACAGAATAGCCGGTACGACCACAGTGAGAGCAGAGAAACCTGGACAAACCGTGTCCTCCTGACTGGCTGCGGCTAATAGTGCCACCCCGCTGAGCTTGGTGCGCATAGGAGTCCTGTGGAGGAGGGGAGGACAATAGAGGATGCTGGAGCAGCGAAGTAACAGCGGCAATGCGAGCCGTGGTGGCATTCAAAGTTGGAGATTTCGCCTCGCCCAAGATTTGTTGGCGGATCATATCATATGAATCGGGAAGTCGCAGAAGATAACAAACAACCAGGAGTTCCTTGAAGTGCTTACGTTGCTCGACCAAGTCTGCGGAGAAGGGGCGATTCTGGAGGATCTCTGTGCCAAGATCCTAAACCCGCTGATAAGCCGCATCAGGAGACATTAAAGGGCGAGCAAAGAGGTCTGCATAAAGAGTACAAATGCGTGAAATCTTGGCCCCTTCGAGTAGAGAGCGACGAGGTGAAGCCAAGAAGCCTTGACCATCTCATCATGGCGGATGATGGGAAGGCATTCATCAGAGAGGCTGTTGGCCAGCCAAGTGCGAACAAGCACATCACTCGTATCCCAGTCATCAAATTGAGTAGACTCTGGAGGAGGGGGTCATCGGTGAGGTGATTATATTTGCGTTGAGAATGAAGAAGAAAAATGAAAGAAACGCTCCAATCCGGATAGTTGGAACCAACTAGTTTAGAAACCGTGCCAAGGTTTCCGGAAGGAGTAGGAGGAGGAGGAGCCACAGGAGTTGTGGAGGTAGAGATGACGGTGGTGGAGATATCGTAATTGGCCATAGAGAAACACAAGAAGCCGTGCGAGAAGAAGATAGGTCGCGCATATAGAAAAAAGGGGGAAGCCGTGCGAACAAGGGGGAAGCTGCGCGAATAAGGAGTCCGCGATACGAAGAAGAAACTGCAGCGGAAAAGACGGAAACAGCAACAGGCTAAAGAGAAGAAGCTGCAACGGTCATGGTGTCAACACACCAGCGGCAAGAAGGGCCATGACCAGGAAGCAGACCAAAGGATAGGGACAGAGGTCGCACGAACTGGAAAGTTCGCGAGAAGAAGGGGAGATCGCACGAAAATAAAAGAGTCAGGGCGAACAGAGAAGAAGTTGCGCGAACACACAGGGTGCGAGCAAAAGAGAAGAGAAGTCAGCGAAAGGGAAGAAGAGAGGCCGCGAAAATAGGTCGCGAAAAAAGAGGGAATGAAGTCGCGCAAACAGGGCAGTGACAAGGCAAAGAAGCCGCGCAGACAGACAGGTATCCGGGCGAACAGAGAACGAAGCCGCTCAGATAGAAGGGCCAAAGGAACCAAGAGGAATCGTGCATTTTCTCTGATACCATGTAAAAGTAGCGAACAGGTGACTAAAAACAAGCCAGAACTTGAATAATTGAAAGTTTTATTATCCAAAAAGATAAGATATACAAAGGTATGACCTCTCTTTTATATAATGGAGGAGAGTGGAGAGAGTACAAATAAATAATGTGGGACTAAAAAATTTACAGAGCTGAGCGGCTAGACATAAACAGACCAATCAGACGGCACAGTTAGACAAAGGGGCTAACCGCTCGGCAACACTAAAAGGAAGAGAACAAGCCGCGGTACGAGACCGCTAGACCGCTAGACCGCTCAGACAGCAAACAACAACAGTCTGGATATCAAACCGCTGGATAGAGACCGCCAGACCGCGCGGTCATCAAACTGCCAAGCATAGACCGCCAGACCGCTCGGTCACCTACTACAACAAGGGTTATTGTGGGAACAATACCCAACAGAACTCGACGAAAATAATTTAACCTTATTATCTCTCTTAATTTGTTAAAGTTGTATTCAAAATTATTCTGCATAGAAATTGATGCAAGTCTTCTTAAACTTTAGCATCTTCTCGACAAAAGTTCATATGTTCATCTAGACATAATATATCAATGTATGCCTTTATAATTATGATTTGGCTTCTCTTTGGATAGGTCACGACATAAAGGAGTATAACTGCCAAGCTGTGTGTGTTGACTAATAGTATGGAACAAATAAAGCTTCTTGAAACTTTAACTTAGAAGTAGATATACATTGAGATGTTGTGGAGAAGAGAACATCTCAATGTATACTTATGCTCTGACTTGTATATAACCTAAACTCAATATAATACTGATTTTATTTGTCAGCTTATAGTCAAAGTACATAATGGCATCTGCATACATACTTCTCGATATACATCGACATATGCCTTTATCACTTGTCAATGTATATTGCTATCTTCTCAAAGTAAACTCTATTATTTAGTCATACTTCAAGTTGAGAGGACTTAGCGCAACCACTCGCACCAAAAGCCCGGACTGATGGAGGATGGCGCAACTAATCTTTATATCAAAGGTCCTCGGGCGGATCCACGGGGCAGCCAGTTAAGCCATTACCGCATAACACCGCAGCGCGGGGGCGATTCCGGACCGCAGCCCCAATAATCCCCCCCGGAAACGACCCCGGGGTTCGGTGCTATGCGGTAATGGCTTAACTGGCTGCCCCGTGGATCCGCCCGAGGACCTTTGATATAAAGATTAGTTGCGTCGTCCTCCATCAGTCCGGGCTTTTGGTGCGAGTGGTTGCGCTAAGTCCTCTCAAGTGGTATCAGAGGGAGGTTGAGAGAGTTAAGGCTTCTTCTCTATTATTAAACAGATTAGAGAAGCTAGTGGATTGCACAGAGCAAGAAGCTCTAAAGAATCAAGGCTCCCCCTGGCTTAGAGAATATCCAGGAAGGAGTCTTGCTTCAGGGTGCAGGAACTCTTCTGAACTAAGACAAAGAATTGTCTTAAGGTTCTGAAGGAGAAGCTTGAAGAAGATTCTTGATTGTTGAATGATTGTTCTTCTTCAAACAGCTTCCTTTCTTCTTATTCTTCTAAAGGCCTCTGAGTGAAGGTCTTCCTGTAAGCAGGATGAACTCAGGATGAAGAAGAATGCAGAAGAGCTTTGATCTTCTCAGTTGAATATGAAATTCTGAGAGCTGTAGAACTTTCTTGCTTTTTCTCTTTTTCTATGCTGCTGAGTGTATGTGATCTGGGTTCTGTGTATATATCTCTTTCAAAAGAAGCTCTTTTTATATGAGCCTTTGCAATGGCTTTAATTTGAGTTTGAATCTTTGTCTTCTTCTGAAATCAGCAATCTGGGCTGCAAAAAGCATAAAGCAAAAGACAAATCCTGCAGACAGACATACTATAAGAGGATAAACTATCTGATAGTTCAACTATCAGATAGTTCGACTATCTGTTTGATAGGTCGACTATCTGTTTGATAGGTCGACTATCTGTTTTCTTTGATAGTTCGACTATCTGTTTGATAGGTCGACTATCTGTTTTGTTTGATAGTTCGACTATCTGTTTGATAGGTCGACTATCTGTTTTCTTTGATAGTTCGACTATCTGTTTGATAGGTCGACTATCTGTTTTGTTTGATAATTCGACTATCTGTTTGATAGGTCGACTATCTGTTTTCTTTGATAGTTCGACTATCTGTTTGATAGGTCGACTATCTATTTTGTTTGATAGTTCGACTATCTGTTTGATAGGTCGACTATCTATTTTGTTTGATAGTTCGACTATCTGTTTGATAGGTCGACTATCTGTTTTGCTTGATAGCTCGACTATCTGTCTTGATAGGTCGACTATCTGATAGCTCGACTATCTGTTCTGATAGGTCGACTATCTGCTGTGGTAGTTCGACTATCTTCTTTGGTTGTTCGACTATCTGTATCGTTCGACTATCTGTTTGATAGGTCGACGATCTCTGTGCTTCGGTCGACGATCTCCGAGGGTCGTTAGACGTTTTGCTGTATGTCTTTAGATATTTTTTCATATTCTATTTTATGATTTATTTCATATTTATTTGGCATATTATTTCAGTTAATTTATGATATTATTTCCATGCAATCTCTGCTCCATTCCTTATGCATGAGCCAATCTTTATCTGACAAAGTGTTTTGTCTTATTAGTTGAAATATATTTTCTGCTTTATCTGCCAGGCTGTCCTTTATAGCCGTTAGACTCAGAAAGTCTTTTCTGGATGTAAAGAGTTCTTTCTTATGTGACTTTTTCTAGACCCTTCTTATCTGATTGGTTATGCAGCTTCTTAGAAAGCTTTATCCTCTTATAGTATGTCTGTCTGCAGGATTTGTCTTTTGCTTTATTCTTTTTGCAGCCCAGATTGCTGATTCTAGAAGAAGACAAAGATTCAAACTCAAATTAAAGTCGTTGCAAAGGCTCATATAAAAAGAGCTTCTTTTGAAAGAGATATATACACAGAACCCTGATCACATACACTCAGCAGCATACAAAAAGAGAAAAAGCAAGAAAGGTCTATAGCTCTCAGAATTTCATATTCAACTGAGAAGATCAAAGCTCTTCTGCATTCTTCTTCATCCTGAGTTCATCCTGCTTACAGGAAGACCTTCACTCAGAGGCCTTTAGAAGAAGAAGAAGAAGAAAGGAAGTTGTTTGAAGAAGAACAATCATTCAACAATCAAGAATCTTCTTCAAGCTTCTCCTTCAGAACCTTAAGATAATTCTTTGTCTTAGTTCAGAAGAGTTCTTGCACCCTGAAGCAAGACTCCTTCCTGGATATTCTCTAAGCCAGGGGGAGCCTTGATTCTTTAGAGCTTCTTGCTCTGTGCAATCCACTAGCTTCTCTAATCTGTTTAACAATATAGAAGAAGCCTTAACTCTCTCAACCTCCCTCTGATACCACTTGAGAGGACTTAGCGCAACCACTCGCACCAAAAGCCCGGACTGATGGAGGACGGCGCAACTAATTTTTATATCAAAGGTCCTCGGGCGGATCCACGGGGCAGCCAGTTAAGCCATTACCGCATAGCACCGCAGCGCGGGGGCGATTCCGGACCGCAGCCCCAACACAAGTTATTTGAAACCATTAGTTCTTTGCTTGGCCCTTTTTTGACTCTGAACTTGAAACTTAATAAATTATGTCAAAAACATTTTCCTATATCACTTTAATAACATGGTATATCCAATCATAAGTGGATTTTTCCAACTATCTCCCCTTATTTGATATATCTGGTTTTACAAGTTTAGTAATTTTAAATAAAAATAAATGATTATAGAATTTTAGATTAGTGCATGAATAATCATAGACAATAGATAAATAAAAGGATTTATGCACACCCCCAATTTATTTCTCAAAATATCACCATCATAAAGCCTTCACGTATGATCAGATAATGAAATAATACAATGAGAAAGAAAATAAATTCACTTGGGAATCTTCAAGAAACTAGTACAAGCAGAGATAAGTGCCTTCAGTGTATTCTCAACAACTCATAATACACATTTCTAGCCTATTCTTTATGTTCTTGAATCATTTGTAATATAAAATGTAATTTATCCAATTCCTTTTCAACATTCTAGTGCACATATATAACTATATGGCCTTTCTGAATAGTCATAGACACGAATTTACAAAATACACAATTTTTTAAAAAGGAGTGACAAATCTAAATTTTTTTGGCTCAGGAGCAACTAGTACTTTAGACTTTTTAGACATAATGGAATTATTCGGAGTCTTAACAAATCTAAAAGGTGGAGGGGGTAAAGGTTTTCCATCTAGACCTTTTTGTCTCTATGCATAAGAGACATACACATTTGAATCAGTACCTAAACTAATTTTTTTGTCCTGAATTCTTTGATTTATAGGCTTCTAGATTATAAATCTTTTTGGAATTTGAATTTCTACTTTCCTTGATTTTTCTTCCTGAAATTGAGAAGTTAATTTGCCCTCTTATTCATATTTTCTTGTTCATGAGTCTTACCTTCAGCTTGCATATCATCCTCAATCCTTTTAAGAGCCTATGCAAGAGCTCGATTAGCATGAGGTGTACTGGTGGGTTTTACTGAACTAATTATAATATCTACAAAGGAATTAGGGTCATTATAATATTTTCCTTCTTTTGCTCTTTCCTTTACTCTTTATTATATTGCTGCCATTTAGGTGTGGAATTATAATCCCTTCCTCTTTTTATCCTTCCACACCTCCCTCTCATAGGAACACTCATATCATAGGGTGTTGTTGGTGCTAAAGGAGGTGTTGAAAGAAGACCTTTACTAGAAGACATAACAAGAGTGAGAGAAAATACATTGTGACTTTATGGTGATGTCACCATATCACCCTTAGAGGATAAACTCCTTTGAAGAGAAGAAGCATCCTATTGAATACCAGTTTGAATGGTTGAAGCCCTTTGACAAAAAATAATTTTATTAACAGTGTCTATAGAATCAACCTGATGAGTGTCTGACAGTATGCCATCTTCCATACTTTCTTCAGGAGTAGGAGGAAGAGGGGATTCTGCTATATTTTAAGAAGTTCCCCCGGACTATATGGATCCCCCTGTATCAGTGCTTCTTGCTCTTAATTTATGTGCTGAAGAACATTCTGAATGGTGGTAGCAATAGATAGCTCATCATCCTAAATTAAGTTGTTTCTAGCAACCTTAGCTCGATCAATATAAATATTAGACTCATTGGATTTAATACATGTATTAGATTAACAAACATGTTCATCATCATTATTATTCCCTTCATTAGATTGAGAAACATGCTCATCATCACTATTATTCCCTTTATTCTCAACAACAATCTCAGGAACCTCAGTAGTTGCAATATCATCAACTTCCAAATTATTAACATCAGTATTATTATCTTTGTCAACATCAATATTCGTTATATTAGCAACTCCCATCTCCCCCTTCTTAACTTCATCAAGAAGAGAAGTCAAGAATGCTTTGCTGATAGGAGATGACTCTATTAGTTGAGTCAATACTTCAACAGAAGTAGTTAAAGAATTTATTTTAATATCAAGAGTTTCTAGTATAAACTATTGGATACATCTTGTAGTTGAGAAGAGAAAAAGAAGATCAGATCCTATTTTTAATACTTGTGGAAGAAATTGGTGTTTGTTATAAAATTTCAAGTAAAGGAGTAATGTCAGGAAGAGAAGAAGAAATTGAGTTGTTCTTAAGAGGAACAAAAGTATCACGTAGGGATTGTGATGAATAAGGAAAAGAATGAATTTCAATTGGTGGAGAAGAACATACATAAACAACAAATTATTTTCAATTTATATGCCTCACTAACCTTCTAAAGAATTGAATAATCAACCTCTTTCCTATAGGGATGTGAACCCCCTTAGATGAATATATTGCCATGAAGGAGTGTTATAGCACCATTCTCAACATCCTACCATAAGATATTTCTTTATGCTCCCTAAACTTGGTATGAATTATCTTTAGCAGATACTTCCCAATTTTTTTCCTTTTCAGAACCAAAACTCCCATTGCCTATAACTATGCCTTGGGAATGACATCATGTGTAGACATCTTACATAGTAGAACCTTGCCACAAATATCAACAAGAAATTAATATTCCTCATAAAATTCTATCTCGCTCATGTTAGAGGGCTTGTTCACTTTGTACCCCATTATCTGAAGAACTACAACAATGTCATCATCAGTGAGAACTATCTCATTTGGGCTAATTAGCAAAATTGAATGTTATAGATAATTCAACATCGGTAATTCTAAGATGAAATTCATTAATCGTGTTTGATAGAATAACATCCTCAACAAAATTAATAGAATAATAAAATGCTTGAAGCTCATCATATTGTTGTCGGAAGTGGCCTAAAATCAACAACTTCAATCCTTATTAAATGAACAAATTCAGAATACTACAAAATTTATCATATGTGTCTATAAAGGATTCAAAATCCAAATCAAATCTAGAATTGATCATTGGAGTAGTCATTGTTACCTAAAAATACATTAGAGAAAGAGCAAAATGATATGTAAATTTTGTGAGATATACATTTTACTCCAATTCTACAAACAATAGTAAAGTGTACCTATCATCCATAACAATGGATTTTAAAAATATAATAGCAAGTGACATATTCTACGGGGCTCGTCGAGTACTTCTACTAATTATATTTTATTATTTTATCAACAAATTGTGATTTGGTTTGTAAACAAGAAAATGGAAACTAATTATATGAAAGAAAGGAGGCGAGGAAAGGAAAGAAAATTCTTACAAATTAAATGAGAATTATATGTTTAAGGAAAATTAAGTTACAGTAGAAATTTAAATGCATGGAGGATGATTACACTAGAAATTTTAGTGCAAAAAATGTACACTGTAAGTAAAAGTGTATCAAAATAAGCTTAAAATGATCTAATCTATGATAATGATTTAATGAAGAACTCTTAGCAGTAACATCCAATTTATAGTTTATTTTTCTGGATTAAACACCCTCATTCATGCCCTGACGAACGACATATACCTAGTGAAAATCCACCAAAGTTAATTAAGCATGGGAAGAGTTTTGGAAAAACTACCAAAATTCATAATAACTTTACTTAACATGCCCTAATCTAGGGCTAGCACTATACAAAATGAAATGTCCTCCACCTGGGGGTGAATGTTGATCGTTTGGTTTAAATATGCATTCCACATCTCTTGGTTTGAGAATAACCAATATTATTATGTATTTTATCTAGCTTTAGTGGGTATATGTGCAGGACATGTAGGTACGAGCACACATTGAAAGAAGATAAAAGATGAATGTCATGCTCTAAATTAAGCACTACCCGGGGTGGTACCTGCTACTACTACTGGCAAGGGAGATTGGAAAAAGCTATATGAGTGCTCCCCTCATAGTTTGAGAGACTGGAAACGAAATCTTCATTATTGTATTCACCTTCAATTAATTGGTTAGCCCTTTCTATAAGCTCTGCGTAAGTCTTGGGCTTCTTTTCACTAATCATAAACTTAAACAACCCTGATTAGAGTCTATTGGTGAAAGTGACTGGATAGACCTGGGGGTCCACATCTAGTATGTAACATACCTCAAACAACTAGACCCCTTAACTAAGATTAGGGTAGGGCATGTGGTGGATGAATGGAGATACACTAGGTTTGACCCAAGGGTCAAGGTGGATTCACGTAGGACCACCTATGGGGTTCAATCAAATCTAACTTAGGAAAAGAATGGTCTATAATCAATAGGCATTAAGTGCATTGAGTGCACTCGACACCATTCAATGAGGCGTCAAGTGCATTGAGTGCACTCGACGCCATTCAACAAGGCGTTGAGTGGACTCAACGCCACTCAACTCTTTTGACTTAGACACATTATGGATGCCGAGGCGTTGAGTGGACTCAACGCAACATTAAGTGGTCTTAATGACACTCAACCCTTTCGACATAGAAATATACTGGATGTCGAGGCATTTAGTGGACTCAACGCGGTATTGAGTGATCTCAAGCCACTCAACGCTTTTGAATTAGAAACATTTTGTATACTGAGGCGTTGAGTGGACTCAATGTGGCATTGAGTGGTCTCTACACCACTCAACCCACTCAACATGGCATTGAGTGGTCTCAACACCACTCAATGCCACTCAAAACGGCATTAAGTGGTCTCAACACAACTCAATGCCACTCAACGCGGCGTTGAGTGGTCCTAACGCCACTCAATACAGCGTTGAGTGGTCTCGACACCACTCAATGCTTTTGGACTTAGAATATTTTCATCTGGTTCACTTGTATAACTGAACCGTGTTTTCGGTATAGGTGTTGATGGCACATTTGAACCCGATTCTCTTCAACTCAACCCTAACTTAGGTCAAATTAGCTAAATTTGACCCAACCTAACCCAACTCACTTGGGCTAAGCCCAGGTTGAGTTTCCCACTAGCTTTAGGAGGCTGATATTTACCCAAATGCCACTCAAATTCTTGAGGGGGTGAATAGGAGAGAGAAATCAAGTTTCCCTTTAATGGAGGGGAGAGAAAAAGAGGAAGAGTTCATGGCCAAGGGAGGCCAAGGGCCTCTCCATTTAATCCTAATGGCTGGATCCATCTCCTCTAATAAGTTAGGAGAAGTTCAAGGATCTTTCCTGGCCATAACAGTGGCTGGGTGAGGGGAATTTCAGGAGGCCGATTCCAATCCCCAATGGCCATTAATGGTCATTGAAGCTTTGACCCCTCCCCTTTGCCCATTTGATCCTTTTAAAAGCTTCCCTAGACTTAGAGAAATCGTTTCCACTTACCTTGAAGATTTTGAGTCCTCTAGCACTATGGTTGCAAAGTACAGAGCACCTCCACCACCGTCAATGGGACACGGCGATCGACAAAGCTTCAACCACCCCAGAAGGTCGACTTCTCCCCCTCTCCCTCTGTGTTAGCACCTTAGATCAACTAGGAGAGATATCGGGCTCAATTTAGCCTGATATAATGAGGAGATTTGATGATTTTTCCATGAAAATTTGAGGTTGCGGGTTCTCCAAAAATGGTCTCTCCGGCGGCCGTACCGCCGCCCAACGATAGCCACCACCTCAATGGAGGTGGTGGTGGTGGTGGCCAGCTTGGAAGGTGGCCGGGAAATCACGGGAAAAGTCGGCCCAATATAGGGCCATCTTGGCCGTTGGCGCGATGGAGAAGATGAAGGGATGCTGTCGTTTTGGTGCTTTAAGATTCATGCGCGATTTAATTCATTAATTTATATTAATTAGATTTCTGTCACATTTTACGCAGTGGATGGTTTTAATTATGAAAAATACTTAGAGGCCTTTATAGTAAAAGTGTTCAACATTAAAGTTGTATCCCTTGAGGTCTAATTTATGATAAATTTGTTGCAACCCATTTGGGTCAGCAGTCTGACCATAGCACTCAAAATGGTGTAGTATATACATAAGGTTTGCCAGAGACTAAATTGAGTTCCCCCATCAATTCATCCATCCAACTGACTTGATATTTAGACTGGTGGTCTCTCTTACCTATACCTCTGACATATCCCAAAATAGGTAATTTTGAAAAACATTTTTCAATAGTTTTGTAAATATTTAATAATCCATGTATGGGTTGATTAGAGGGTCTAATGAACTCACAATTCCCAAAACTTTTGGTAGATGACCCTTTGGATCATGATAGGTCACTAGTACAAATCTCACCCCATTTAGGTTTTATTTGAGAAGTTATTGGTGTGACCAAAGTTTAGTCCCTAAGGGGCAAACTAGGGAAAAGGTTGTTTGATGGGTTGTGTGGCCAATCCTCACCCAAAAGGGATGAATCCTTGGCCACTAACTTAATGTCATATAAAATACACTCATAAGAGATTTTGAATCGTTTAGAGGAGGTATGTCATAGAACCATATTGTGAACCCTAAGGTTGTGTTTTGAGCTCAATGAGAGACATGGGACCATATGTCCTTGGAATGTTTTAAAACTTGGTAGGAGAGTTCCTAGGGTGGAATTAATCCCTATTGAGTGATTTTAGGACCTTAAGGAACTTATATCCTCTCTAAAATAGTTTAGGACCAATTAGGGCACTATTACTCATGATTTTATTACCTAGTTATATGATCTTGGATGTCCATGAAATTTATGCAGTAACCTTAAATTATCGTCACGAATCTCTGGGAATTTTGTTATGAATTTTTAGTATTATTTTTGGTACTTCATTCAGAAACCTAGTATCTACCCTATTTATCAAGAAATTTATTATAAACTAATTACTGATTGAAAATTCATGAAATATGGTTTGAGGAAATTTTAGAGCTTCATCATGCTCTGTGAATTTTTATAAAAGTATTGGAAGCATTTTTATATATGATGCTTCACAAAGTGCTTTTTAGTAGATTATTTTATATAATTTATTTGGGTGACCAAACATTCTTAGAAAATTATGATTTTTGGTCAGTAAACCTTTCTGGTCATTATTGACATCTGGTAATGTTTCTATAATATTTGGATGATTAATTATACTATTTCCTGTTTTGCACTATCATTGTGGTTATTTAGTAGATAATTAGTTTGGAGGTCAAAACCTTTTTGGAAAATTGTGAAATTAAGAAATTATAGGTATTTTGATGATATACTCTTTTCATAATTTTGTTAAGGCCATATCATGTAATAAAATTCTACTTGGTGTTCAAAAGCACAGTTGGCCTTATTTTGTAGAAAATTAAATAAATGCCAAATAAATTAGGAAAAATATTATATTCTGATTTTAGCTTTAAAATATAATCTTAGACCCTAAGTAATAATCTTAGGTCATTTGGATGAATATTTGGAGGAGGTCATCATTCATGGACGTCATGTAGCTTATTATGTCTACACATTGCAAAGCTGTAGAAATAAGATAACATGTAAACCTTGGCAGGAGAAGATGAGGTAGTTGGTGTATTTGGTTTGTTTGGATAAGAAATTGGTCATAAGTAGGAGTCAAGTTTTGATTGTCTGGTTGACTAGGAAGAAAGGTTATTCTTGGGATAGACGATGGATCATCTTTCCCTTGGAGGAAGTCTAAATATACTTAGGTTTAGTTCAAGTGTAAGATCAGGAGAGTTGGTACATGGGTAGATACCAAAAATAATAAGTGCCTTGAGAAAGGGAGATTTGGGCTTCAGCCCATCGTAGTTCCTAGTGCCCTTGAAATCCCTTCACAGGGAATTCCTTGGGAAGTCCAAGGTAAACCTTAAACCGTAAGATTTAAATGATTAAAGAGCAACTAGTAAATACTAGTACTTTAGTTTCACTCACCCCGATGGCTTGGGAGACTTTCTTGGTTTGGTTACTAGAGCGGTAGGCTCGGTGGTTGTGGAAATGGGCAAGTTTGCCCGGCGAGCCGAAGGCTTGGAAGGTAGTTGTAATGGACTTGTTAGTCCGGGGAGCCGATGGCTCGGGAATTCATGGTTGAATGTGCATAAGGTGGTTGGTCTTCAATATTTGATGATTGTTCATACTGACATCGATATGATGACTCGGCAAGTGTGGATTACACTTAGTCAAGAAAAAGACTGGTGTATTTTCCAGCAGAGTATGCAGAGGCTCCGTAGTGTGTTTTTTGCATTGAGGCTCCGCGATGGCTCGGGAGACTTTCTTGGTTTGGTTACTCGAGCGATAGGCTTGATTGTTGCGGAAATCGGTAAGTTACCCCGGCGAGCCAAAGGCTCAGAAGGTAGTTGCAATAGACAAGTTAGTCCGAGGAGACGATTGCTCAGTAATTCTTGGTTGCATGCGCATAAGGTGGTGGGTCTTCGGTATTTTACTGTTGTTCACACCGACATCCACACGTTTACTCGGCGGGTGTGCTTTACACTTAGCCTGTAACATCCCATTTCCAACTAGACCCCTAAGAGTGGTTTTGTCATGACAAAACCCTAGGAAGCCCAAGAAAGGGGTCAAGTGGACCTGGTGGTGTGGATAAGGCCACTATGGTCTGCACTTAGCAGATCTCTAAACCTTGGTTATAAGTGATCATGGGACTTCACCAAGACTCCAGGACCCCACCCATACCCTCATAACCCTAGGTAGGGGTCAATGGGTCACTAAGGACCCATGGAGAGTAGTCAATAGGGCTAAGTTGACCAAAGTCAACTATGACCCTAATTAGGTCAAATTGGCCTACACAAGGGTCAATTGCAGTCCCTTAGCCAAAAGGACCCCACCCCTACCCTCATAAGCCTAGTGAGAGGCCAATAGGTCACCAAGGACCCATTGGGACCAATCAAAAGGACTAGTTTGACCAAAGTCAATCCTTGACCTAAAATGGTCAAAATGCCCTAGTTAAGGGCCAAGTGACCTCCAAGGGCCAATCCAACCCCACCTTGACCCTAGGGGAGGTCAATGGGTCACTAAGGACCCATGGAGGGCAGTCAAAGGGGCTAAGTTGACCAAAGTCAACTCTAACCCTAATTAGGTCAATCTAACCTTCTTAAGGGCCAATTGAAGTCTCTTAGCCATGTGGACCCCACCCATACCTCCATAACCCTAGTGAGAGGTCAATGGGTCACCAAGGACCCATTGGGACCAATCAAAAAGGCTTAGTTGACCAAAGTCAACTCTAACCCTAAAATGGTCAAAGTGCCCTAGTTAAGGGTCAAGTGACCTCCAAAAGCCAATCCAACCCCACCTTGACCCAAGGGGGGAGGCCAATGGGTCATCAAGGTCCCATTAGGGGAAACCTCAAAGACCAAATTGATTAAGGTCAACCATAGTCAAGGTTTAGGTCAAGCTAGCCCAAATGGGCTAACTCAAGCTCAAGCCCAATTCACTTGGGCCAACCTTGCTTTGATGGATGAGATGGGCTTGTGGGCTGCCATGGGTTAGTTAGGAGCCAAATTTTCAGGCTTGGTGACTAGGAGAGAGAAAGCCATCCATGGAGGAGAGAGAAAGAGAAGGAAGAAAAGGGAGGAAGACTTTGGGCTCATCCTCCCCCTCCCCAACCCCCCTTTATTCACTCCTATAGGACAAGGAAGGCAGCCCCAATCCAACCATGCAATCTTTGACTGGATACAGCCATGCCATCTCCCCTATATCCTCAAGCCGCCAAGTTTGAATTTGGCCAAAAATGGCCAAAGTGTTTTCAGCTACCTAACACCTCCCCACTTCCTTTTAAAAGCTTCCCTGGACTCAGAGGAGTAATTCCCACGCTTTACCTGAAGGAGCCAAGCACTCTACTGCATAATTGAAGGAGGCCGACCACCACCAGCCACCACCATGCCAATCCGACGTTCAGCCCGGCTACAGCCGCCCACTCAGGTCCTCCTCCATCCCTTCTTGCATGGGTAGATCGTAGACATCATTAGGGCCAAGGTTGGGGCTCAATCGAGCCCAATCCGATTTTGAATTTCATGGTATTCCGCCGAAAATTCCGATTGGTGGAACCGCCGGAACAGTGCTTCCCGGCGGCCCAGCCGCCGCCTGGAGATAGCCCCGACCACCACGAAGATGTCGGCGGCGGTGGCAGGCCGGGGAGGTGGCCGGAGCGACGGCGGCAGCTGCTGGAAGTTGGCCAAGGCGGGAGTAATCTGGGCCTTCGGCTGGAGGAAGGAGATGACCAGATCGCGTCCATCACGCATCAAGATTCGTGCAGGATGATAATTTAAACTATATGATATGATTTGATTAATATCATTTTCTGTCACAGTTTTTATGTTTAATGTTATTAATTATTAAAAATAGTTAGAGTACTTTTCATAGAAAATGATCAACACAAAAAATGTATCCCTATGGGTCTACTTTCAAACAAAATTGGTTTGAACCAATTTGGGTGACTGGTTTGACAAGGGCACTCATTTTGGTGGGGTCTATACAAATGATTAGGCAGTCATTAAACTAGTTGCCCACACTTCATCCTTGGTCCAAATGGTCTGAAGTTTTGGCAGAGAGTCACCCTACACTATACCTAGACTCTGCCCAAAAATGGGAATTTTTGGGAATAATTTTCCTATAGTTTTGTTAAACAATTAATTATGCTAGGGTAAATTAAATTATGGGCCAAATGAAATCCAAATTCAACCAAATTTTGGTGGGATGGATATGAGGTAAATATAGACCTCTGGTTAAAATTTCATTAAGTTTGGAGTTGATTTGAATGGGATTCAAGCAAACCCTAGCCTTGCCCTAAGAAGGGTATTTTGGTCCAAAGTGTACTTTTGGCTTATTGTGTCCAATTCACCTCAACAGAGGTTCAAATTTGGTACACTGGTTTTGCATGACAATATACACCTCCCAAAGAAAAAAATGGGGGCATTGGAGTTGGTTTGGCCCAAGATCCTAGGTCAAACCCTAAGGAAGGGCTTTTGTACCTTGTGAAGGGCATGTGGCCATATCACCTTGTATGGCTATGAAACTTTGTAGGGATGGTATTATAGTCACTTTAACCCTCTGGTGAAAATATTAGGGTATTTTGGAAGGTTTAGGACCCTCAAATCCCTAACCTTAGCTCAGGGCACAAATGTGGTGGGTTAGGAATGGGTTAGCTAAACCCTTTAAAATGATATAAAATTTTGGTAGGATGGTCATAAGGATATTAAGAAGCCTTGGTAATTTATTTAGGAATTTTGGAGTATTATTTATGGCACTTCATTTCTAACACAAGAAATGCTTAAATTAAGTAAATAAATTATTATGCTACCTCTGACCCTTAAGAGGTCATGAAATTTTGGCAGAGGATGTTTTGAAGCATAATGGGTTTATATAAATTTTATAAAAATTCTTGGACAAGTATATGAGGTAGTTAGTTCACAAGCCTGTCATTTGATGGAATTATTCACAAATTTATTTAAGCCCATTTACTGATAAATAAATTATGAAATTTGGCTCAAACCATTTATATGCAATTAGATTCATAATTGAAATTTCTCTGAATTTTTGGAAGCAATATAGTATTTTATATTTCTTAAATGAATTTCCAAGGATTTAAATGAATTATTGATTTAGGGATAAAACCTTACTGAAAAGAATTATATATTTTGGAAGATAAGTTATATCATTATTTTGAGTAACATATAAAATTTGTAGATTGATACCTCGAATGAAAATAGTACTTCATGTTCATTATTGGAAATTTTAGACATTAAAATAATTAAATAAATTATCAAATAAGTAAGGAAAATTTTGGAACTCTGAACTTAGGATTTAAAGGTCATAATGGACCTCCATTAATTATTATAGGGGTGTTGGATGATTATATGATATACTTCCCATTTTACATGAAGTTTGACTTGGTGGTCTGCATCTAGTAATTTTGGAAAATTGTTTATATAGTTTGTTTGAAGTTTATCACTCCTTGATTCACTTATGATATTTATCCCAGAGCATTTATATGCCTTTGTTATCATCTTGGAAGTTTACTTGAAATTTTAGGAGTAATATTTCCTATTTATTTATTTTAATGAAATATTGTGGGATAATTTAAAAATAGAAGCAGTGGCCAAAACCTTGCTGAAAAAAAAAACAAGAGATCTTGGATATTAGGTTAATTGATTATATTGAGTATAGCATAAATCGGGGGAGATTCTATCTTGTCAAAATTTGGTACCTTCAGTTCAATCTTGGAGACTTTGGCCACTATAAATATTTAATAAATTCCTAGATAAATAGGAAAATTGTAAAACTCTGGATTTGGACAATAAAGGTCATAATGGACCTCCATAAATTATTATAGGAGTATCGGATGATTATTTGACATACTTCTCTTTTTACTTAACATTAAACCTTGGTGGTCTGCATATAGTACTTCTTCAGAAATAATCTGGAGTGCAAGTTAGGTACATAAGTCAAAAAATTGGTGGAATGAGTTCATCACTCAGGGTGGGATGAGATAGGAATGAGTTTGACTAAATGTTGGGTGATGTTTGGGATCGACGAAAGATCGTCTCCCCCATAAAGTGGAAGGTCAAATAACCTTAGGTCTAGTTACTATAATCTGGAAATGAAATGGGTAAAACCTAAGTCGTAGGCATAGGAGTAGATAGTAAACTTAGAATTTCACACTCTCACACCCCAGTGTCTCGGGGGTTAGTATGGGTTACTTGGGCAATAAGCCCGGTAGTTATTAGGTATGGTAGTCTGGCGAGCTTCAGCTCGGTTGTTGATTATGACGGACGGGATAGTCCGGGGAGCTTTGGCTCGGTAGTAGATTATGAAGGACGGGATTGTCCGGTGAGCTTTGGCTCGGTTGACGGTTATGACGGACGGGATTGTCCGGTGAGCTTCGGCTCGGTTGGTTGTTTGACTCATAACTATTGCATGTGCATAAAAGGTTTAAGGTGGTGGGTCTTCGATATTGGGGAGTTCGATGCACCGACACCAATATCGTTGGCTCGGCAAGTGTGGTGAGCACTTCGCCAATAGAAGTCCGGTGCGCCAGCCGGCAAGAGTACGCAGGCGTCCTCTTAGTGCACCAAGCGTTGAGGCGTACGATAGGTCTGACCGGTAGTGCTTTACTGGTTTAGAGGTGGGCGAGGCCCAACCCACCGCTTCCGTCTGCCACTCCGGAGGTATCCTGGGAGGTAACGGCTCCGAAAGGGGGAACTAAAGGTCTGTGTACACAGAGTCGAGTGGGTGAGTTGCACTTGTCTGTTCACATCATAGCATACTTGCATTTCATAGCATCGTCATTGCATATAACCTGACACCTAATGTATAAGCGGTATGGGACGCTCTATACATTAGGCCTTGCAAAACGACCCCTTGGCCTATAAGTTCGTGTGAGCGTGCTTATAAGTCAAGGTTCTCTTTCAATATTATAAGCCTGCTAATAGAAACGACACCCTATCGTATAAATCGGTATGGGACTTTTTATACGATAGGAGCCCTGCAAAAGATCCCTTAGCTTATGTGTACCCACATAAGTTAAGGTTACTTATTTAAATTTTGTATAATTATTATCACACTTAACATTGTTAGTTTAATTCCGCTGCCATCTGGAATTTGACTATTCTCCACCTTCATGTCCTTCCCTTCCTTCTCCCCGCTCGGTGCTTAGGAGCCATGGGGGAAGGGGTGGGGGACGATAGGACTTAGTCTTTTAGACTAACGGTTTTCGAACCACATCATCTAGGGGACCACGGAGCCCAGCATGGAGGAGCAGTCCCGGAGGTCGGCACGCTTGGAGATCGGACAGTCTAGCACTGGAGTCCAGACAGCAGGGACAGTGAGTCCCGAACTATAGTAGTTGTATTAGTTTGCTTCCGCGATGAGAGAATTGTAGTGAGGATTTGATGTACCGGGCATAAGCCCGAGATTTTATTATATGTACTATCTGTGGACACTCCCTTCGTGGAGTTTATTTCTATATATGTGATTTCTGTGGACTTGCATCTCTTCTTATGCTACGGTTATGATCGAGATTGGCCGGCAGAGTCGGCGTCTTGTAGTGACAACCTTCCCGAGTGCGAAGGTATCACCGCAAGGCGGCGACTCTGGGCCTAAGACCTCGGTGTCGAAAAAGAAAAAAAAATGGGGGTCTTACAAGTGGTATCAGAGGAAACCTCGATCAGAAAAGTAGCAGTCCACTAACCCTGGGACACCCCCGCTCGAGTTTAGTTTGGGGACAAACTAAGCAGCGGAAGCAGTGGTGGGCCCATATGGGAAATCACATGAAAATTGTCCACTTTTAGTTAAATCTGTGAGACTTCTTATAATTGTCTTCTATTACGCAGCCCCCAGCGCAGCCAACACCACAAGGCGGAGTTCAGCAGACTCTGACTGTTGCACCACCTCCCCCGGTCCCCACTCCATTCTTACACTCAGAGATGGGTCAAACGCTGACGGCCATTCTAGATGCCTTCAGGGCTCAACAGGCTCCGGCTCCGCAACCAAACCCGGGGGCCAATTGGCTGAGCATCTTTCGAGGACTCTCTCCTCCATCCTACTTGGGGACCGAATCCGCCGTACGGACAGAGGAATGGCTAGATATTATGTACGAAATGCTAACTGGGATACGATGTCCTTGGGAGGAGAGGGTGGCCTTGGTTGTCTCCTGCCTGGAGTCCCATGCTAAGAGGTGGTGGAAGACGCTGCTGGACACAAGATTTGTTGATAGGCAGGTTGCGGAAGTTACCTGGGAAGAGTTCAGGACCGCGCTGCTGGAGCATTTCGTTCCACAGTCGGCCAGGGATGAGTTGGAGGAGCGGTTCTTACAGCTGAAGCAAGGCACCCGGACAGTGGTAGAGTACCATCGGGAATTCGACCATTTGGCTCGATATGCAGATTCTTACCAGCTGGACGAAGCGGGATACATCAAGAGATTCTATAAGGGCCTGCGGGAGGACTTGAGGGAGGCTTTGTTGTTTGTATCCGACGGGCCTATCTCTCGGATTTTGGAAATGGCAAAGAGGATCGAGGCCGATTGGCACACCACTCGGGGCCGGAAGCGGCAAGCGGAGGATCAGGGCCGGAGAGCCAGAAATGATCAGCGACAAGGTGCTATACCAGGTGGGAGAAGGACAGAGGACTAGCCTCGACAGGAAGTGAGGCAGGAGCCGAGGGAGCAGGTGATATTGGCCCCTCAGCCTCTTCAGATGAGGGAGGCACCGAGACACGGGGGTATGGCATTTCCCCCACCGGAGTGCTACAACTGCCATCAGATAGGACACATTCGGAGAAACTGCCCCATGATGGGAGCACCTTTACCAGCACCCCAGGATGCCCCGCATGCCCAGCAGTTTGGAGGACGAGGACGTGGTCGAGGACGTGGTTTCTAGGGTGCAGATCGTAGGCAGCAGAGGGAGCAAATTTATGCACTAGATCTGGCTCAGCCCCGAAACCCGGAGCAAGTAATCACTGGTACGTCTGAAAATTCTGGTTTAAGTTATTTCTCATGAACTTAAATTTTATATAGAAGTGACAATCTAGGAAAGAAAACCATGGCTAGAATTCTGAGACATTTAATTTTTCCCAAAACCCCAGGAATAGTTTTCATCAGCGGCAAACCCGCTTATACGCTATTTGATACGGGTGCTTCGCACTCATTTGTATCGGAGGCCTTCATAGAAGGATTGGAAGGCGTGGAACGATTCACGGTCTGATGGTGAGGATACGACTACCCGACGGATCAGAGTTGTTCACCTCTGCCCACTGCAACATGGAGGCGGAGATCGGCGGAAGGATATTTGAAGCTCCAGCGACGATCATAAAGATGCCAATCTTCGATTTGATCCTAGGGATGACGTGGTTGAACTGGAATCATGCTCAAATTGACTGCACGTCCAAAAGAGTTACCGTAAGACATGGGGATTCATACCTCGTCATTGAAAGTATAAAATCTATTCCCCCTCTCATACTGTCGTCTGTACAAGCCGTCAAGGCTCACTTACAGGGGGAAGAAGTGAATGAAGTAATATTTGAGATGACTGAGACCAAGGTCTCCACCTCGGATATTCCAGTGGTGCGAGATTTTGCTGACGTATTCCCAGAGAAACTGCCTGGGCTACCCCCGCACCGGGAGCAGGATTTCCGGATACAGCTGGTGCCAGGGGCTAAGCCGGCAGCTAGGGGCCCTTACCGGATGGCCCCGAAGGAATTGACAGAGTTTCGAAGCCAACTTCAAGAACTGGTGGAGGCTGGATTTGTCCGACCAAGCTCTTCGCCTTGGGGAGCCCCGGTCTTATTCGTTAAAAAGAAGGACGGAACTCTGAGACTGTGCATCGACTACCGAGCACTAAACCGATTGATAGTGCGAAACACATATCCGTTGCCAAGGATAGATGAGCTGTTTGACCAGCTAGAAGGTGCGCATTTCTTTTCCAAATTGGATTTGAGGTCTGGTTACTACCAGCTAAGGATCCAGGAGGAGGACATTCCGAAGACTGCTTTCAGTAGCAGATATGGGCTATATGAATTTACAGTGATGCCCTTCGGGCTCACAAATGCGCCATCAGCATTTATGAGCCTTATGAATCAGGTATTCGAAGAATATTTAGATGTGTTTGTCATCGTGTTTATCGATGACATCCTCATTTACTCAAGGACAGAGGAGGAGCACACACGACATCTAACGCTGACCTTGGAGAGACTACGGGAGCACAAGCTTTATGCAAAGATCAGCAAATGCTAGTTTTGGTTGAAGGAGGTGGCCTTCCTAGGCCATATCATCAGTGGTGCTGGGTTGGCAGTGGACCCGGCCAAGATCCAAGCGGTTCGGGACTGGCCATAGTTGAAGACGGCCACAGATGTACGAAGTTTCCTAGGACTTGCCGGTTACTATCGAAAATTTGTAGAGGGATTCTCTCGTATCGCCCTCCCACTCACATCTCTGACAAGGAAGGAGGTGCCCTTTATCTGGACCCCACGATGTGAAGAGGCTTTTCAAGAGCTAAAGGGGCGACTCACTTCAGCCCCAATACTTGCCCTTCCTTCAGGGAAAGAAGGATTCCAGGTTTACACCGATGCCTCATACCAGGGCATGGGGGCAGTACTTATGCAGAATGGCCATGTGATAGCTTATGCTTCTCGGCAACTAAAGAAGCACGAGCAAAACTACCCAGTTCATGACTTAGAGATGGGAGCGGTCATTTTTGCACTAAAAGTCTGGCGTCACTATCTGTACGGCGTCCACTGCGACATATACTCCGACCATAAAAATCTGAAATATGTGGACACACAGAAGGAGCTAAACATTAGACAGAGACGATGGGTGGAATTTTTAGCAGACTACCAGTATGAGATGCACTACCACCCTGGAAAGGCGAATGTGGTAGCAGATGCATTAAGCCGAAAGACCGCAAACGATGGAGTAGGAACACCGTTGATGGCCTTGGAGTTAATACAGATGTTTGATAAGATGCAAGTATCCCTGGTATCTGAGGATCACCCTGAGTTATACCGAGAATATCTGTCATCATTAATCGCCACGGATGACATACGAGAATGGGTCAAGGATGGACAGAGGCAGGATACTCAGCTAGAGCCGATATTCCGGTCCTTAGAAGCAGGCACTGTGGGAGATTACACACTGAGGGACGATCTAGTATGCTTCAAAGGACGGGTCTACATACCAGAGGGAGGCCAGATCCGGGAGGACATCATGATGGAGGCTCATTGCAGTCGATATTCGGTACACCCGGGGATCACGAAGATGACTGCAGATCTGAAGAAGACAATGTTCTGGCCCGGCATGAAGAAGGATATCACCTACTTCGTGACCCGTTGCAAGGCGTGCCAATTAGTAAAAGAGGAGTGCAAAAACCCCGCAGGGTTATTGCAGCCACTCCCAGTACCAGAGTGGAAGTTTAATGATATCGCCATGGATTTTATACATGGACTTCCTCGATCCAGGACAGGGAACGATTCAATATGGGTGATCATCGACCGACTAATGAAGGTGGCGAGGTTTATTCCAATCAGGAAGGATGACTCGGTGGGAGTGTTAGTCCGGAAATTTGTGGAGCAGTTCGTCCGCTACCAAGGTGTACCCAAGTCGATTGTGTCAGATCGGGATGGACGATTTACATCCAGGGAGTGGAGGTCAGTGCAAACTTACTTAGGCACTCGACTAACCTTCAGTACGGCTTTTCATCCCCAGACAGATGGACAGACAGAACGGACCAACCGGACTTTGGAGGATTTACTACGCCTCTGCGTATTAGATCGCGGTGAACCATGGGAGAAGTTATTACCACTGATCGAGTTCTCGTATAATAACAACTACCAGTCCAGTATTAAAATGGCTCCTTATGAGGCGTTGTATGGACGAAAGTGCAGGACTCCACTGTCATGGATACAGGACGAGGACCCTAAGGCATTGGATTCGGAATTTGTTGAGGACACCGAGGCTCAGGTGAGATTGATACGGGACAGGATGCTAGAAGCACAAAGCCGGCAGGCTAAGTATTACGACGCTCGGCACCGTCAGGTGGAATTTCAGATAGGAGATCAGGTGTTCTTAAAGATCCGACCCATGCATGGAGTTACTCGGGTACGCGGACAGAGGAAGAAGCTCAGCCCAAGGTACATGGGGCCTTATAGGATCAAGGAGCGGATCGGTCCCTTGGCATACAGGCTAGAACTGCCACCGGAGCTGGCGAGTCTGCACGACGTGTTCCATATATCCTCTCTTAGGAGAGCTCTACTACGTCCAGAGAAGCAAGTTACAACCACAGATGGACCGATAGCATCTGATCGGTCAGTTCACCTAGAACCGGTCCGGATTGACGACAAGGGGGTACGAGTTTTACGCCACAAGAAGGTTCCGTTAGTCAAGGTCCTGTGAAAAAATCACGGAAGAGAGGAGCACACATGGGAGCCCCAGGACTTGATGCGACAAAGATACCCGGAACTCTTCAGTCAGGTATCCCTCAAACCCACACATGATGTTCAATTTACTTTCCTATTTTAAGTAGAACTGAAATTTCAAGGATATGGGCTAATCTTTTGTTTATTGGGGTCTAGACTTTGCCAATTGGGCAAGTTGGTTTTAAAAATTGACAAACACTTTTGAACCTCACATAATAAACATGGTGTCGTGACGTAAAACTTTCAACTCTCATGGGATGTTACAAGTTTTTCGCTCCCTGACAGGAGTCCCCGTAGGCTTAACCTTGATTTCGAGGACGAAATCTTTGTTTTGTTTATTGGGATTTGTAACATCCCATTTCCAACTAGACCCCTAAGAGTGGTTTTGTCATGACAAAACCCTAGGAAGCCCAAGAAAGGGGTCAAGTGGACCTGGTGGTGTGGATAAGGCCACTATGGTCTACACTTAGCAGATCTCTAAACCTTGGTTAAAAGTGATCATGGGACTTCACCAAGACTCCAGGACCCCACCCATACCCTCATAACCCTAGGTAGGGGTCAATGGGTCACTAAGGACCCATGGAGAGTAGTCAATAGGGCTAAGTTGACCAAAGTCAACTATGACCCTAATTAGGTCAAATTGGCCTACACAAGGGTCAATTGCAGTCCCTTAGCCAAAAGGACCCCACCCCTACCCTCATAAGCCTAGTGAGAGGCCAATAGGTCACCAAGGACCCATTGGGACCAATCAAAAGGGCTAGTTTGACCAAAGTCAATCCTTGACCTAAAATGGTCAAAATGCCCTAGTTAAGGGCCAAGTGACCTCCAAGGGCCAATCCAACCCCACCTTGACCCTAGGGGAGGTCAATGGGTCACTAAGGACCCATGGAGGGCAGTCAAAGGGGCTAAGTTGACCAAAGTCAACTCTAACCCTAATTAGGTCAATCTAACCTTCTTAAGGGCCAATTGAAGTCTCTTAGCCAAGTGGACCCCACCCATACCTCCATAACCCTAGTGAGAGGTCAATGGGTCACCAAGGACCCATTGGGACCAATCAAAAAGGCTTAGTTGACCAAAGTCAACTCTAACCCTAAAATGGTCAAAGTGCCCTAGTTAAGGGTCAAGTGACCTCCAAAAGCCAATCCAACCCCACCTTGACCCAAGGGGGGAGGCCAATGGGTCACCAAGGTCCCATTAGGGGAAACCTCAAAGACCAAATTGATTAAGGTCAACCATAGTCAAGGTTTAGGTCAAGCTAGCCCAAATGGGCTAACTCAAGCTCAAGCCCAATTCACTTGGGCCAACCTTGCTTTGATGGATGAGATGGGCTTGTGGGCTGCCATGGGTTAGTTAGGAGCCAAATTTTCAGGCTTGGTGACTAGGAGAGAGAAAGCCATCCATGGAGGAGAGAGAAAGAGAAGGAAGAAAAGGGAGGAAGACTTTGGGCTCATCCTCCCCCTCCCCAACCCCCTTTATTCACTCCTATAGGACAAGGAAGGCAGCCCCAATCCAACCATGCAATCTTTGACTGGATACAGCCATGCCATCTCCCCTATATCCTCAAGCCGCCAAGTTTGAATTTGGCCAAAAATGGCCAAAGTGTTTTCAGCTACCTAACACCTCCCCACTTCCTTTTAAAAGCTTCCCTGGACTCAGAGGAGTAATTCCCACGCTTTACCTGAAGGAGCCAAGCACTCTACTGCATAATTGAAGGAGGCCGAACACCACCAACCACCACCATGCCAATCCGACGTTCAGCCCGGCTACAGCCGCCCACTCAGGTCCTCCTCCATCCCTTCTTGCATGGGTAGATCGTAGACATCATTAGGGCCAAGGTTGGGGCTCAATCGAGCCCAATCCGATTTTGAATTTCATGGTTTTCGGCCGAAAATTCCGATTGGTGGAACCGCCGGAACAGTGCTTCCCGGCGGCCCAGCCGCCGCCTGGAGATAGCCCCGACCACCACGAAGGTGTCGGCGGCGGTGGCAGGCCGGGGAGGTGGCCGGAGCGACGGCGGCAGCTGCTGGAAGTTGGCCCAGGCGGGAGTAATCTGGGCCGTCGGCTGGAGGAAGGAGATGACCAGATCGCGTCCATCACGCGTCAAGATTCGTGCAGGATGATAATTTAAACTATATGATATGATTTGATTAATATCATTTTCTGTCACAGTTTTTATGTTTAATGTTATTAATTATTAAAAATAGTTAGATTACTTTTCATAGAAAATGATCAACACAAAAAATGTAGCCCTATGGGTCTACTTTCAAACAAAATTGGTTTGAACCAATTTGGGTGACTGGTTTGACCAGGGCACTCATTTTGGTGGGGTCTATACAAATGATTAGGCAGTCATTAAACTAGTTGCCCACACTTCATCCTTGGTCCAAATGGTCTGAAATTTTGGCAGGGAGTCACCCTACCCTATACCTAGACCCTGCCCAAAAATGGGAATTTTTTGGAATAATTTTCTTATAATTTTGTTAAACATTTAATTATGCTAGGGTAAATTAAATTATGGGTCAAATGAAATCCAAATTCAACCAAATTTTGGTGGGATGGATATGAGGTCAATATAGACCTCTGGTTAAAATTTCATTAAGTTTGGAGTTGATTTGAATGGGATTCAAGCAAACCCTAGCCTTGCTCTAAGAAGGGTATTTTGGTCCAAAGTGTACTTTTGGCTTATAGTGTCCAATTCACCTCAACAGAGGTTCAAATTTGGTACATTGGTTTTGCATGACAATATACACCTCCCAAAGAAAAAAATGGGGGCATTGGAGTTGGTTTGGCCCAAGATCCTAGGTCAAACCCTAAGGAAGGGCTTTTGTACCTTGTGAAGGGCATGTGGCCATATCACCTTGTATGGCTATGAAACTTTGTAGGGATGGTACTATAGTCACTTTAACCCTCTGGTGAAAATATTAGGGTATTTTGGAAGGTTTAGGACCCTCAAATCCCTAACCTTAGCTCAGGGCACAAATGTGGTGGGTTAGGAATGGGTTAGCTAAACCCTTTAAAATGATATAAAATTTTGGTAGGATGGTCATAAGGATATTAAGAAGCCTTGGTAATTTATTTAGGAATTTTGGAGTATTATTTATGGCACTTCATTTCTAACACAAGAAATGCTTAAATTAAGTAAATAAATTATTATGCTACCTCTGACCCTTGAGAGGTCATGAAATTTTGGTAGAGGATGTTTTGAAGCATAATGGGTTTATATAAATTTTATAAAAATTCTTGGACAAGTATATGAGGTAGTTAGTTCACAAGCCTGTCATTTGATGGAATTATTCACAAATTTATTTAAGCCCATTTACTGATAAATAAATTACGAAATTTGGCCCAAACCATTTATATGCCATTAGATTCATAATTGAAATTTCTCTGAATTTTTGGAAGCAATATAGTATTTTATATTTCTTAAATGAATTTCCAAGGATTTAAATGAATTATTGATTTAGGGATAAAACCTTACTGAAAAGAATTATATATTTTGGAAGATAAATTATATCATTATTTTGAGTAACATATAAAATTTATAGAATGATACCTCGAATGAAAATAGTACTTCATGTTCATTATTGGAAATTTTAGACATTAAAATAATTAAATAAATTATCAAATAAGTAAGGAAAATTTTGGAACTCTGAACTTAGGATTTAAAGGTCATAATGGACCTCCATTAATTATTATAGGGGTGTTGGATGATTATATGATATACTTCCCATTTTACATGAAGTTTGACTTGGTGGTCTGCATCTAGTAATTTTGGAAAATTGTTTATATAGTTTGTTTGAAGTTTATCACTCCTTGATTCACTTATGATATTTATCCCAGAGCATTTATATGCCTTTGTTATCATCTTGGAAGTTTACTTGAAATTTTAGGAGTAATATTTCCTATTTATTTATTTTAATGAAATATTGTGGGATAATTTAAAAATAGAAGCAGTGGCCAAAACCTTGCTGAAAAAAAACAAGAGATCTTGGATATTAGGTTAATTGATTATATTGAGTATAGCATAAATCGGGGGAGATTCTATCTTGTCAAAATTTGGTACCTTCAGTTCAATCTTGGAGACTTTGGCCACTATAAATATTTAATAAATTCCTAGATAAATAGGAAAATTGTAAAACTCTGGATTTGGACAATAAAGGTCATAATGGACCTCCATAAATTATTATAGGAGTATCGGATGATTATTTGACATACTTCTCTTTTTACTTAACATTAAACCTTGGTGGTCTGCATATAGTACTTCTTCAGAAATAATCTGGAGTGCAAGTTAGGTACATAAGTCAAAAAATTGGTGGAATGAGTTCATCACTCAGGGTGGGATGAGATAGGAATGAGTTTGACTAAATGTTGGGTGATGTTTGGGATAGACGAAAGATCGTCTCCCCCATAAAGTGGAAGGTCAAATCACCTTAGGTCTAGTTACTATAATCTGGAAATGAAATGGGTAAAACCTAAGTCGTAGGCATAGGAGTAGATAGTAAACTTAGGATTTCACACTCTCACACCCCAGTGTCCCGGGAGTTAGTATGGGTTACTTGGGCAATAAGCCCGGTAGTTATTGGGTATGGTAGTTTGGCGAGCTTCAGCTCGGTTGTTGATTATGACGGACGGGATAGTCCGGGGAGCTTTGGCTCGGTAGTAGATTATAACGGACGGGATTGTCTGGTGAGCTTTGGCTCGGTTGACGGTTATGACGGACGGGATTGTCCGGTGAGCTTCGGCTCGGTTGGTTGTTTGACTCATAACTATTGCATGTACATAAAAGGTATAAGGTGGTGGGTCTTCGATATTGGAGAGTTCGATGCACCGACACCAATATCGTTGGCTCGGCAAGTGTGGTGAGCACTTCGCCAACAGAAGTCCGGTGTGCCAGCCGGCAAGAGTACGCAGGCATCCGCTTAGTGCACCAAGCGTTGAGGCGTACGATAGGTCTGACCGGTAGTGCTTTACTGGTTTAGAGGTGGGCGAGGCCCAACCCACCGCTTCCGTCTGCCACTACGGAGGTATCCTGGGAGGTAACGGCTTCGAAAGGGGGAACTAAAGGTCTGTGTACACAGAGTCGAGTGGGTGAGTTGCACTTGTCTATTCACATCATAGCATACTTGCATTTCATAGCATCATCATTGCATATAACCTGACACCTAATGTATAAGCGGTATGGGACGCTCTAGACATTAGGCCTTGCAAAACGACCCCTTAGCCTATAAGTTCGTGTGAGCGTGCTTATAAGTCAAGGTTCTCTTTCAATATTATAAGCCTGCTAATAGAAACGACACCCTATCGTATAAATCGGTATGGGACTTTTTATACGATAGGAGCCCTGCAAAAGATCCCTTAGCTTATGTGTACCCACATAAGTTAAGGTTACTTATTTAAATTTTGTATAATTATTATCACACTTAACATTGTTAGTTTAATTCCGCTGCCATCTGGAATTTGACTATTCTCCACCTTCATGTCCTTCCCTTCCTTCTCCCCGCTCGGTGCTTAGAAGCCATGGGGGAAGGGGTGGGGGACGATAGGACTTAGTCTTTTAGACTAATGGTTTTCGAACCACATCATCTAGGGGACCACGGAGCCCAGCATGGAGGAGCAGCCCCGGAGGTCGGCACGCTTGGAGATCGGACAGTCTAGTACTGGAGTCCAGACAGCAGGGACTGTGAGTCCCGAACTATAGTAGTTGTATTAGTTTGCTTCCGCGATGAGAGAATTGTAGTGAGGATTTGATGTACCGGGCATAAGCCCGAGATTTTATTATATGTACTATCTGTGGACACTCCCTTCGTGGAGTTTATTTCTATATATGTGATTTCTGTGGACTTGCATCTCTTCTTATGCTACGGTTATGATCGAGATTGGCCGGCAGAGTCGGCATCTTGTAGTGACAACCTTCCCGAGTGTGAAGGTATCACCGCAAGGCGGCGACTCTGGGCCTAAGACCCCTGTGTCGAAAAAGAAAAAAAAAATGGGGGTCTTACATAGCCAGGGAAAAGACTGGTGGATTTGCCAGCACAGTACGTAGAGGCTCCACAGTGTGTTCTTCGCGTTGAGGCATACGAAGGTTTAGGTTAGGTGGTGTGAATACCGGCTTAGAGGTGGGGTGGCCAAACCCACTGCCTCTATTTGCCACGACGGCAGGTACCTGAGAGTTTAGCTAACTCTAAATGGGGGAACTAAAAGTTTGTACACATAGAGTTATGTGTGTGTGTTGCACTTGTATGAACATAACATTAAACCCACATAACATAGCTTATCATGTCATCATCACATTTCAACCCTTACCCCTAACATATAATTTGGTATGGGAATTTTTATACGTTAGGCCCTGTGAAAAGATCCCTTAACTTTATAAGCTTGTATGGGAATGCATATACGTTAAGGTTATTTTCAATGTGCTCTCCTATCACTTTATTTTTCTGTGATGCTCTCTACTTACTTGTTTATACTGCTCAATTCTTATAGAAATGCTAGCAAATATTTTGTTACAATGTGCTTGTGATTATAAAACTGCTAAGATAGGTCCATCGTCTCCTTCTCTTATTCACTGTCCACCTTAATATCTTCCCTCTCCTTCTTCTTGCATGGTTCCTAGGAGTTGCGGGGGGAGGCAGGGACGATATTTGGCTTAGTATTTTGACTAACGGTCGGTGGACCAAACATTTTCGGGGCTCCAGATGGGAGACAGGGGAAGGAGTAGGAGATGCAGCACCAGCGGAGTGCAGTGCACATGAAGGTGGGCCAGTCTTGCACAGGAGTACCAGCTTCAGGATCCGTGAGTGATTAGTATATTTTGCTTCGGCGAGAGTGTTGTAGTGAGGACATGATGTACCGGGCAAGATCCCGCTTTATCTTTGTCATTTTACTGCTTCCGTTTCTATTTCATTTCTATGTGAATTGTGTTGTGATTCAGCTTTCTTTATACTACATGTGAATGTGGACTTAGACTTAATTGTTCTAAAATATGTACTTCTACTTCTTTGGTGATCGTTACTACCGAAAGGATCAACTTTTTGTAGTGGCGGCCTTCCCGAGTGTTTGTATCACCGCAAAATGGCGATTCAGGGCATAAGTCCCGGAGGCGAAGCAAAAAAAGGGGTATTACATAGTACTTCCATGATCAGACTTTGGAAACGATCCAAGTATTATCCCATCATCTCCTTTGACCATTGTTGTATTTATAAAAGCATGTCGACGTCCGCACTACACCGCTTTGAGGAGGAAAACCTTTGCAAGAAGTCCACCCTTAGCTCCCTATAGGAGGTAACTAATCCCAAGGGAAGACTACGAAATTTCCTTAACTTTCTATCAAAGGTCGTGGAGAGGAGCTTACAGCGCAGACCCTCAGAATGGGATTGCAGGGATATGGTAGCGTCGAAGGCTTGTGATATGCAAGTGTCAGTTCCAGTAATATAAAGTGAATAAAGATCATTCCCATAGAGAGGTGTTTAATTAAACCCTCACAAATACCAGCTAACCTTTTATTTTAATCTAAGTGAATCAATTTAGGTGATTTTAGAAACAAATAAAATTCTAAAGAAAATTAAATAAGGCTTCCTAAAGTTTCTTTTTATAAAATGATGAGAAAATGATCTTGTATTTTTATTTCCTAAGTCTATTATGATGGATCGATAGAAGATATTTATGAGAAGCCTTGGTGCGCTTTCCTGTAATGATTTTAAGGCAGAGATCTGTATCTCTCGATATCGGAAATCACTATATCCCTCCTTTCTCTTGTCATCTCTAACTCAGGAAAAATGAAGAATATTAATAATGATAAAAAACAAAGTTGCTAATGTATAAGTGAAATCTCTTTCTCCCTTCTACGCTTTATTGAGTTAATGATGTTGATGACTCATAATTTATCTTATTTTTACTATAGTTTTTATTTTTTATTTTATCAAATTTTGTTAATCTTTCTATAATTAAAGTACTTAATTATCTTTTTTTAAAATTTAGGAAATTCTATGCTGCCAATATAAATTTAGAGCTCACTGATGTAAATACAGCAAAATTCCAAAGGTTTTCTGAGAACTCAAGTTTTATATGCCCTGTTCACGGGCATGACTAGGGGGCATGACCTCTATCACGAACTCTATACCGCCTTTACACCAGAAAGTTTGTTTCTATATCAGATAAATATTACATGCCCTAGTCACGGGCGTGACCAGGGAGGCGTGTATGTTGTTTAGAATGAAGTGCCACATCATTTAAATTTACACATCCCTATCATGAGGGTGATAGGGAAGGCATGCCATATAGGCCCCAGGCGTGATCCATAGTTATGATACCCAGTTTTTGCAGACAACTATTTCGAGCAATCACGCCCAGGTTACTTGCATGACCCCCTAGCGTGACTTCATCAGTAACTGCACAATCATTCCAAATTGAGTGTTGTTCCCGCCATTTTAGTACCGTACACTACACACCCTTTTCATGAGTATGACCAAGGGGCGTGACTCATAAAGAAATGACCCTTCACGGTTTGGCTCCCAATGTTTCTCAGGTTTTTTATGACGGTAGTTTCGTACCTTACACGCCCTATGATCATGGGTGTGACCTAGGGGCGTGACTCTCATACAATTTTTCATATAAATACCAGTCTTCTCCTTGAGCTGAGAGGGGAGATTTTGGTGGAGAAATTCTGTAATTGATACAATATTTCCTTATTGTTCATTTCTAGTTCATAGTTTAGCTTAGTTTTATTTCTATTCCAAGTGGTAATTTAGCTTTGTAATTTGATATTTCCAGCTTTTTTTGTTGTAGTAATCATGTATTTCTCAATCATGTTATGTAGTTTCTCCATCGTGATGAGTAGTTAAACTTCCTTTAGCACTTTTCATGATGAACTTTGGAATGAAATGAACTTTGGTTTTCTTTTATTAATCTAGCAAGCTCTCTACTTTAATTTGCTTGACATTTTGCGGGGGTTTAGCACTTGTCATGATGAACATTGAGGAAACGGCAGCCGCCCAAGAGCTTATAGAAGCTATGGCTATGAATACGTATCAATGGAATGTGTTGGAACACCCTATTACTAATTTGGGCAAGGATCACTATGTTTCCCTTAGGAAACCAGGTTGACCTAGTTGTATAGTGTAAAGGTCAACATTAGAATGTGTCTAGGGCTTAGAACTTAGGTTTGAAGCTGCCCCCAAGGACAATTCAAGCTCAGGATTTCAAGCTAAGTAAAGAGATAAAAATAGTCGAACGACGGTCGACTATCGTCGAGCTCCGGTCGACGATCGTCGAGCTTAGGTCGACTACTTATGTCCTCAGCCTTCTGTTTGTTGCTGGCTTCGGTCGACTATCGTCGAGCTTCAGTACGACGATCGTCGAGCTTTGGTCGACGATCTCTGTGTGTGCTTAGGTCGACTATTTCTGGAAAAGTTCAGGTCGACGATCTCCGTTTGCTTCAGGTCGACGTTTTCTGTTGAAGTTTAGGTCGACGATCTCTGTCTTAATCAGATCGACTATTTCTGCCAGACCAAGAACTTCGATAGTCGATCTCAGATCGAAGTTTTCTGTCTACTGCTTATCTTCAATATCTCTGAGCTCAGGTCGACGATCTTCGAGCTCAGATCGACTTTTTCTGTCAGAATGATCTATTCCTTCTCTGAGCTCTGGTCGACGATCGTGGAGCTCAGATCGACGTTTATTTTGAGAGATCGACGTTCTTAAGGATTCAAATGCTGCCGGTCATTGGAATGTTTTCTCAGCATTTAATTTCAAGAAGATTTGCCAGCCGTTTTCATTTATTCTGGAACAAGTTTCAAGGAATTATTCAGGAATGTTTCATTGGACGTTCCTCTAGAAGACAAATCCTTTATGGAAGGCATTTAATGTCTGATAACGGCTATCTTGGAAGAAATATATTCAGAGAATAAGATCGTCTTCTCCAACACTACTCAAAAAGAGAATTAATCAAGAGTCAATATATGATAGAATCAAGAGACACACACTGTTACAGAAGAACAAGAAAGAATTAATCTGTGAAAGATAACCATCCTCTTGCTTACAGAAAAGTGATCAAAGACTCATCTCAAAGAACTCCAGACACCTCATCTTTCAGCATCTTTGCTGAAACAATTCTTAGCTGGAGATCTAAAGATCTGAAGACCTATCACCCTAGAGCAAAGCTTCCATTCCTGATTCATTCAACATCTCAGGGGGAGCCTTGACAACAAAAGATCCACTAGTCTTCTCTCATTTGATTTGAGAACAGAGAAGACAACCTCACCTCTTTACCTTTTTCTTTTTCCTGCTGTAAAGGGTTCTTGAACTCCCTTCAAAAGTTCTGTCTGGTTCTGAGAGCCTTGTCAAAACTCAGTGGTGGCAAGACACCTGATCAAAAAATCCAGTTTTGGTTTTTGAGCACCTTATCAAAAGCTCATTGGTGTCAGGACACCTGATCAACTCATCCTGAGTGGATTCCTACCAAGGGTGGTAGAAGAGTGGATGTACCCAGGTTTTTGGGGAACCACTATATTTCCTTGTGTCTTCTGGTTTGTTTGTGTGATTTGTTTGCTGTGTGCTGTGCTCTTTACTTCTTGGTTTTTAACTTCTTACTAGCACTCTACACTATATCATAAATTGAATTTTATATGTGCTGTTTATTTCAACTGTGAAAAATTATTTTAAAATACTCTATTCACCCCCCCCCTCTAGAGTTGAGATATCGATCTTACCCTCACTTTCAATTGGTATCAGAGGGAGGTTGGTTGCTCATACAGGCTAACACCTGAACCAAAAGATCCTTGATAAGATCAATCTCTTAAGAGGATTATTTTTTATACATCTATCTATTTATTTAAAGATATGGCACAGAACAAAGATTATGCAAGCACCAGACCACCGGTGTGCAACCTTTCCAAGTTTGCACTCTGGAAGGCAAGGATTAGATTATACATGAATTCTATTGATGAAGATATTTTCAATTCTGTCTTGACAGTTTGTCCAAGTCCACCAGCAAGCTCAAGCACAAATGCTATTCCACCCCCTTCAGGAACAGATGCAGACATAAAGAAATGGAAAACTGCAGATGCAAAGGCCATGAACATCTTAGCTCAGACAATGTCTGATGAGATATTTCAGAAAGTAGCTGACTGCAACTCGGCCAAAGGAATTTGGGACAAGCTCTCTGAAATTGTCTCAGGGTCTGCTGATGAAAGGAAAGATAGAAGATCTCATCTGATAAGCCAATATGAGAACTTCAAAAAGGGAGAAGCTGAATCAGTGGCTGACATGTACAATAGACTAAGTCTAATTGTCAATGAGTTAAAAACCCTGGACAAAGAAATCTCACTGACCGAGCTGAATGACAAAATCCTGATGTGCTTCCCCAGCACTTGGGATTAAAGAATCTGGCCAATCAAAGATGCTAGAAGTCTAAATGAGATTACCACTGAAGCCCTCCTGGGCAAGCTCAAATCCTATGAGCTGCTCATTAAAAATAGAGAAGAAGAACAAAAGGCTACTTCTCCAGCCACAAGGAAAGAAAAGACCATAGCCTTCAAAGCTGCAGAAGAGGAGCCTGAAGATAAAGCTACAGGAAATGATGAGCTCATAAGTCTACTGGCCAAAAGATTCTACAAGATGGCCAGAAAAGACTTCAGAAAGAGACCATATAAGGGTCATGATAAACCAAGGTATGATAAATCAAATAACAATAAAGAAATTATATGCTTTGGTTACAGGAAACCAGGCCACATTGTGCCTGACTGTCCAGAAAACAAGAATAAGGACAAGAAGGAAAGAAGAGAAAGAAGAAAAGAAAAGGATTACAAGAAGAACAGCTCAGACAAAGCCTCCTCCAGCAAGAACAAACATATAAGGAAGGGCTTTGTTGCTGAGACATGGAGTGAGACAGAAGAAGATTCTGAAACTTCATCCAGTTCCAGTGATGATGAGGATGATGCAGATGAAAAAGAATTTTGCATGATGGCTATCAATGCCTCACAGCAAAACTCTGATGAAGAATCAGAATCAGATTCAGAAACTCAACCAGATGAAGATCAGGTAATCAACTCTTTTGATTTTAATTCTGAGGACTTCAAAAATGAATTTAAGACACTGTGCTTAGATTTATTAAAATCTGAGAAGGAGATAATCTCTCTCAGGAATCAATTGTCTGAGCATAGTGTCCTAAACTCAAAGAACCTCAAACTCTCTGAGGAGTTAGAATGCTGTAGGGAGGAGATAGCTTCACTGAAAAGTGAACTATCAAAGGCCAAAAAGTTTGAAGAATCCCTAAATGGGAGTAGTATCAGACTGATGGACATCACAAGCACAGTGAACTCTAGATTTAATAGCACACTGGGCTTGGGTGCCTCATCCAGCCAACCTATAATATTATCAACTCCAATCAAATTTGTCTCTGACAAAGGAAAGGGAGTAATAGAGGTAGCTAGGAAGAATGCAGATCTGTCAGAGAAAGATTCAGTTCAACAGATGGCGCCGAGCAGAGCTCGACGATCGTCGAGCAGATCTTGACGATCGTCGAACAGAGCTCGACGATCTAACCACAGATCGTCGACCTCAGCTGGATGATATCCAAACTCTGAACTTCAGTATAATCGATCTTCGAACAGAGATCGACGATCTGACCTAAGATCGTCGACCTTAGTTCGACGATCGTCGAACAGAAATCCGGACTGTGAACATTCCTTCAATGGCACATCTAGATTCAACCCTAGAAGTCCCACATCCCAAGGCTTTAATCCCTATACTGAATGGATAGTACCTCCTAGGAGATACCATCCTGAAGGTTATAAGGATCAACCTGGGATGTCTTTTATTTCAGAATTCAAGGGATATCAACCTAGGCCCAAGGTTAACTGGGTCAAAAACAAATAAGCTGTTTTTGTGCAGGTGAAGACCTATCCAGCATCAAACCATCAATGGTATCTGGATAGTGGGTGCTCAAAGCACATGATAGGGGACAAGGACAACTTCACTTCATTCAAAGCCAAGCTTGGACCCAAAGTAATTTTTGGAGACTCAAGCTTTGGAACTATAAAAGGATATGGTGCAGTCCAAATTGGCCCAGTCACTTTCAAGAAGGTGGCATATGTTGAAGGACTCAAGCACAACTTGATAAGTATCAGTCAACTGTGTGATGAAGGATATCAAGTGACATTCAACAAAGCCATATGCAAGGTCAAGTCAGAGGACAACACAACTGTGTTGATAGGTAACAGAAGAGGTAACATTTACTTAGTGGATTTTCATTCACCTGTAGTAGATATTTTCCTGTTCAATTCCATTTCAAAATCTAATATTTTATGGCATAAGAGACTAGGGCATATTAACCTTAGAACCATTGCTAGGCTATCCAAAGACAACCTTGTTAGAGGACTACCTTCTGGTCCCTACAAGAAGGAAGGACTTTGCAAGGCTTGTCAATTAGGCAAGCCAACTAAAAGTAGTTTTAAATCAATTAATAAGAGTGATTCACCTAGGATTTTGTACCTGTTGCACATGGATCTTTTTGGACCCATATCTGTACAAAGCCTAGGAGGGAAATCCTATACTTTAGTGGTTGTAGATGACTTCTCAAGATTCACTTGGGTATTCTTTCTGAGGAAGAAGTCTGATAACTTCAAGTGTTTGACAGATTTTCTCAAATGCATTCAGATTGAGTTCAACACTCACATTGCCCTGATCAGAAGTAATCATGGGACAGAGTTTGATTCTCTTCTCATGCAAGAGTTCTGTCAAAGTGAAGGGATCAGGCACACTTTCTCAGCTCCTAGAACTCCTCAATAAAATGGGGTAGCTGAAAGGAAAAATAGAACACTCATTGAATCTGCAACTACATTATTGGCAGATGCTCACCTACCTCTATCCTTTTGGGCTGAGGCAGTGAACACCTCCAACTATGTGTTGAACAGAAGCCTGATACACAAACTGAAGGGCAAGACTCCCTATGAATTGCTCAAAGGGAAGAAACCTAAAATAGGCTATTTTAAAGTTTTTGGTTGCACTTGTTTTATTCATAATAATGACAAGAAATATCTAGCAAAATTCCAAGCTAAAGCTGATGAAGGAGTGTTTCTGGGATACTCCATGATCAGCAAGGCCTATAGGGTTTATAATAAATCTTCCTGTAAAATTGAAGAATCTGTTCATATTATTTTTGATGAAGCTAACATGTCTTTCAAGGAGAAGAATGCTTCTACCATAGAACCCTTGCAGGTACATTCTCTAGCTGAAGACTTGAACAAATTGCAAGTTGTTGAAAAGAATGAGAGCAGTGATGATGAAGAAGAAGTTCATCATCTGGAAGAAAATCACCTTGAAGAGCCAGTTGTTGTTCCACAAGAGGAAACAACAATACAGGTTGGTGAACCATCAACACCCCCTGTTGATCTAGTAACAACAAGAAATCATCCAATCTCTCAAGTAATTGGAGACATCTCAGCTGGTGTGCAAACTAGAAATCAGGTCAAACCAGAACCTAATGCACACTTGCTTCCTCTCTCAAATTGAGCCTCAATCCATTCAAGATGCAGAGCAAGATCCACACTGGATCATTGCAATGCAAGAGGAGTTGCATCAATTTGAAAGGAACAAGGTTTGGGAACTAGTGCCTAAGCCAAAGGATCATCCCATTGTTGGAACAAAGTGGGTATCCAGGAATAAGCTGGATGATCAAGGAGTTATAGTCAGAAATAAAGCAAGGCTAGTTGCTCAAGGGTACTCTCAACAAGAAGGAATAGACTATGATCAGACCTTTGCACCAGTTGCAAGGTTAGAAGCCATTAGAATATTCCTAGCCTATGCTGCTCACAAAGGTTTCAAAGTGTACCAAATGGATGTAAAGAGTGCATTTCTCAATGGGGACATCAAAGAGGAAGTCTATGTTAGACAACCTCCAGGTTTTATCTCTCCAACTCACCCTGATTATGCTTACAAATTGCATAAAGCATTATATGGTCTCAAGCAAGCTCCTAGAGCATGGTATGAGACCCTAGCATGCTTTCTTCTGGAAAATGATTTTGTTAAGGGGAGAGTAGACCAAACTCTTTTTATTAGAACCCATAAGTCCCATACCCTACTAGTGCAAATTTATGTAGATGACATTATATTTAGTTCTACTGATTCAAACTTGTGCAAAAAGTTTTCCAAGCTTATGCATTCTAAATTTGAAATGAGTAGCATGGGTGAGCTATCCTTCTTCTTAGGACTGCAAGTCAAGCAACATGCTGAAGGCATATTTATTTCTCAAACCAAGTATGCAAAAGAATTGGTTAAGAAATTTGGTATGTCTGATGCATCATGTATGAAAACACCCATGCCCTCAAATGCTGTAATAGATGCTGATGAACATGGGAAACCTGTTGATCAGACAATATATAGAGCAATAATTGGCTCTTTATTGTACCTTACAGCTAGTAGGCCTGATATAATGTTTGCTACATGTATTTGTGCTAGATTCCAAGTTATCCCTAGAGAGTCACACTTAATCTTAGTTAAGAGGATTCTTAGGTATGTTAAAAGTTGTCCAAATCTAGGTCTCTGGTATCCAAAAGATTCAGCATTTGATTTAACTGGATTTTCAGATGCTGATTATGCTAGATGCAGAATAGACAGGAAAAGCACCAGTGGAACTTGTCAGTTCCTTGGTGATAGACTTGTCTCTTGGTTTTGTAAGAAACAAACATCTGTGTCAACTTTAACTGCTGAAGCTGAGTATATGGCTGCAGGCAGTTGTTGTTCACAAATATTGTGGATACAAAATCAGCTTCTAGACTATGGTTACAACTTAGAGAAGTCAAAATTTTTTTGTGATAATACTAGTGCTATCTCTATAGCACAAAATCCAGTACTCCATAGTAGGACAAAACACATAGAAATTAGGCATCACTTTCTGAGAGATAATGTAGAGAAAAATAAAATTGAACTTCAATATATCCCAACTGATTTGCAAAGGGGAGATATTTTCACCAAGCCTTTGGATGAAAAGAAACACAGCTTCTTCCTAAATCAGTTAGGCATGTTAGATGGAGGAAGCCTAAACTAAAGTACAAGTTTTTGAAAAGCTAAAACAGACCAAGACTAGGCTAAAAATCAATTCTTTTTGTGTCTATAGAACAAGTTTTGTCTCTGAACTGCGCTCGACGTTTTCCCAGAAATCGTCGAACGAAGATCGACGATTTTCCAAAATTCGTCGACCAAAGATCGACGTTCCCGAAGTCGTCGATCTGAGTTCAGAGTTTTCGCTAGATCTAGGATTTTTCTCCTTCTGTTCAGAGGCCGTCGAGCGGAGCTCGACGCTTATCAACATCGTCGAACGAAGATCGACGATATTGACGTCTCTTCAGATTCCTTCTGCAGCCCAAATCGTCGAGCTGAGTTTGACGCTTCTTCGAACTAAGCTCCACGATTTTCCTTTTTCGCGTCGAACCCTAATATAAAATCATTTTTTGGCCGCCGCTCGTCGTTTACGCCTTCATACTCTGTGCAAATTCTTTTTCCCTCCAAACCTTCTACACTTGGTCGCGTTTGTTCAATCTTTGCAGGTACAGATGGCTTCAAGTGTTGCCGCCCTTTCGAAGATGAAATTTGACACCGGATTTGATATCGATATAAGCTCATTTGATGGAAGCGATCAGCGCTTCAAAGATATTCTCAATCTGTTCAGAGATCAACAACTGTTGGAAATAATGACTTGCAGAATGAAGATCGCTTCAGATGAAATAAAAGAATGGTGCTATTCAGCGACAGATGAGAATGAGAATTCTGTCATCGGCCTCATAAAAGGGACCCAGGTACAACTGTCCCCGGCTCTCTTAACTGAAGTGTTTCATCTCAGTTCTGGAGAAGATTCCATCGAGTTATCTGAAGAAGAATATGATTCCATGCTTGATCGAATGGGTCACAATGCTGTGAATCCTAATAAACTGCTGAAGAAGAATCTGTCATTGGAATTTCAGTTTTTGGCTGATGTAGTTGGGAAAGTGCTGCTGGCCAAGCACTCTGCCCATGATACAATTTCAAGATATCAGTTTTGTCTGATGGGAGCTCTGCTGGATAAGAAACATCTGAACTGGGGATCAATTTTCTTCAATCTGATTAAGAAAAAGCTGAATAAGACTGCTGTCAGCTTTGGGAGAATTTTAGGGGTCTATCTGCATTTCAGATGCCCTGAGTTGCTAACCTCTTCTGGGATGTTCATTAATGCATCCAAGAGGCTCTCCTGTGCCCTTTTTGGAAAATGGGACAGGCAGATCATCAATTCCTCCAGAGCTGCTGCATCGACTCCTGCTTCAGGCACAAGGACTGTCTTAGTCACTCCACCTCTGGTCTCTGCACCAGCAGAAGGGTTGCCTGCTCCTCCTCCTTCTCCAGCTGTCTCTACCCCAGCCATTTCATCCTCACCTCCAATCTCTACCATAGCCATATCTTCCCCAATTACCATTGCTTCACCAATTTCATCCCCTCCAGTATCTACCTCTGAGGTATTCCTTCCTCTCTTCTCTTACCCATCCTTTACCACTCCATCATATTCTCTTTTAGATAAATCCTTTTTGGATGATTCTCATCCTTCCTCTCCTCCTGAGCCTCCCTCTACCTCCTCATTCCAACAAATGATGGAAGACATTTTCTCTCAACCTATCTTCAATCCTTCTCTTACCCCTTCTATCTCCACCTCACCTCATTCTATCTCCTCCTTTCCTATATCAGAACCATCCATTCCCTCACCTCCTATCTCCTCTTTCCCCATGCCACCAGCTCCAGCCAACATCCTTCCAACAACCTTCTCTCCTACCTCTGCTCAAGCCCCTCTTGAGCATGTAGATCTATCAGCCCTGGCTGACAGGTTATATGAGCTGTTAGCTCCAAAGCTAACCTCATTACTGGAGACCACTCTGGCTCCACTCCTGACCCATGTCAAGGAGCTGTCTTCCAAGCTATCATCTTTCATTCCCTCTCAGGCAACTTCATCTTTTGGGTGCCTTGATTCACTTATCTCTGAACCAAGGTAGGGGGAGATGCCATATGAAGTAGTTTTTGCAATGAACCTCCAGAGCCTGCTCTCCAAGTTTAATGCTGGATACTTCAGATTCCTGCCAGTTCCTCATACTAAAGATCTGTCTAAGGCCATTGTGCCTATTTCTGTCTGTAATCCCAGCCAAATTGAAGCATATATAAATTCTTGGAAGGCTGTGGATGTTGTTATGACCATCTCTGATGCTGCTACTAAGGCCATTGTGCCTCTTGTTGATGATGCTGCTACTGCTGTTGTAGATATTTCTGCTGATATTGCTGTTGATTTTGATATGCTTGTTGATACTTCTGCTGATATGTTGGTTGATATTCCTGCTCATGATGTTTCTGCAAAGCTTAAAGCTCAAGAAGAGTATATTAGAAGAATTGATGATCTGTATAATCAACCTCAGAGTTCTGAGAGTGATCAGTACAGGACAGATTCTGATGATTTTGCTAGCACTATTGCCAAGAAAAGGAAGGCCAAAAGCAAGGCCATGATGTCTGTTTCCCCAGCTCAAGCAAAGGATTCTAATGATACTCCCTACTATATATTGCATGACTGCACCTTATCTGAGCCTTGGATGCAGTACTCCAAGAACCAATTAAAGGCTATGAAGAAGAAGAGGAAGCTAGACAAGTATGAAAAAGGATCTTCTCAGTATCAGCCTCCTCCTCCTCCTCCTCCAGATTCTGGTTCAGGCTCAGCCCCTCAAGCTCCAGTTTCCAGACACAGTTCTTCCCAGTCCTATCAGAGATCCTATCAAAGGGGACAGCATCAAAGGGGTTATCAATCCAGAAGAGATCAATATAGAGGAAGCCAGAGAGGGCACAGATTTCATCAAAGGGAAGGACAAGGCCATACTGATTCTACTTCAGGTCCTTTTCCCTATAAGCTAAAAGATGCTGTTGTCTCCAGGACTCCTCCTACTGATTTTGAAACCATCAACAGATATGAACCTCCTGTTCCATTTGAGGATCCTGAGAACAACCCTGTGTCCTGGACAGCTAGAATGAAAGAATTGGCTGCCCTTGATCAAATGAAAAAGGCCAGAGAACAAGGCAAGGATACTTCCAACATAACAACTTTATCAGAGCAGAGAAAGAAAGAACTAGAGAGATATGCATCAAGGAAATTCTTTAATCCAGAAGACTATATGAAGCTGCACCCTGAGGCTGTTGTTCCAAGGCCCAAATCTCAGACTTCCTTAGGTGCAGAAGATGATAGAAGATCCAAAAAAGAAGCCCTAAATCCCAACAGAGAAATTTTGTTTAAAAAGGGAACTGAAAAGAAGTGAACTGTGTAAGCTGAACATCATTCTCCCTTGGATATTTGCTGTCCTTTTATCTGTGATCTGCATTGCTGCTATATATCTCCTCTGCAGTATTGATTTAGCTTTTGTGTTGATGTATGTTTGTTTTTTTTTTTTTCCTATTTTTGTCTGTAAATAGTAATCCTAACCCAAATAGGGGGAGATTGTTGGAACACCCTATTACTAATTTGGGCAAGGATCACTATGTTTCCCTTAGGAAACCAGGTTGACCTAGTTGTATAGTGTAAAGGTCAACATTAGAATGAGTCTAGGGCTTAGAACTTAGGTTTGAAGCTGCCCCCAAGGACCATTCAAGCTCAGGATTTCAAGCTAAGTAAAGAGATAAAAATAGTCGAACGATGGTCGACTATCGTCGAGCTCCGGTCGACGATCGTCGATCTCCGGTCGACGATCGTCGAGCTTAGGTCGACTACTTATGTCCTCAGCCTTCTGCTTGTTGATGGCTTCGGTCGACTATCGTCGAGCTTCAGTCCGACGATCGTCGAGCTTTGGTCGACGATCTCTGGCTGTGCTTAGGTCGACTATTTCTGGAAAAGTTCAGGTCGACGATCTCCGTTTGCTTCAGGTCGATGTTTTCTGTTGAAGTTTAGGTCGACGATCTCTGTCTTAATCAGATCGACTATTTCTGCCAGACCAAGAACTTCGATAGTCGATCTCAGATCGAAGTTTTCTGTCTACTGCTTATCTTCAATATCTCTGAGCTCAGGTCGACGATCTTCGAGCTCAGATCGACGTTTTCTGTCAGAATGATCTATTCCTTCCCTGAGCTCTGGTCGACGATCGTGGAGCTCAGATCGACGTTTATTTTGAGAGATCGACGTTCTTAAGGATTCAAATGCTGCCGGTCTTTGGAATGTTTTCTCAGCATTTAATTTCAAGAAGATTTGTCAGCCGTTTTCATTTATTCTGGAACAAGTTTTAAGGAATTATTCAGGAATGTTTCATTGGACGTTCCTCTAGAAGACAAATCCTTTATGGAAGGCATTTAATGTCTGATAACGGCTATCTTGGAAGAAATATATTCAGAGAATAAGATCGTCTTCTCCAACACTACTCAAAAAGAGAATTAATCAAGAGTCAATATACGATAGAATCAAGAGACACACACTGTTACAGAAGAACAAGAAAGAATTAATCTGTGAAAGATAACCATCCTCTTGCTTACAGAAAAGTGATCAAAGCCTCATCTCAAAGAACTCCAGACACCTCATCTTTCAGCCTTTTTGCTGAAACAATTCTTTGCTGGAGATCTAAAGATCTGAAGACCTATCACCCTAGAGCAAAGCTTCCATTCCTGATTCATTCAACATCTCAGGAAGAGCCTTGACAACAAAAGATCCACTAGTCTTCTCTCATTTGATTTGAGAACAGAGAAGACAACCTCACCTCTTTACCTTTTTATTTTTCCTGCTATAAAGGGTTCTTGAACTCCCTTCAAAAGTTATGTCTGGTTCTGAGAGCCTTGTCAAAACTCAGTGGTGGCAAGACACCTGATCAAAAAATCCAGTTTTGGTTTTTGAGCACCTTATCAAAAGCTCATTGGTGTCAGGACACCTGATCAACTCATCCTGAGTGGATTTCTACCAAGGGTGGTAGAAGAGTGGATGTACCCAGGTTTTTGGGGAACCACTATATTTCCTTGTGTCTTCTGGTTTGTTTGTGTGATTTGTTTGTTGTGTGTTGTGCTCTTTACTTCTTGGTTTTTAACTTCTTACTAGCACTCTACACTATATCATAAATTGAATTTTATATGTGCTGTTTATTTCAACTGTGAAAAATTATTTTAAAATACTCTATTCACCCCCCCTCTAGAGTTGAGATAGATCTTACCCTCACTTTCAGAATGCACCTCGATCTCGTCCAAATAAATTGTCCGGACATTACAACATAAATACGGATTCAAATCTATTTTTCAGGTCGAGATTTCAAGCAAAAATGGGAGATATATATTATTCTACTTCGAATCCTACCTGGGAACCCTCTACCACTACCAAACATGTAGATTATATAGGTAATCTTAATATATCACCTTTTTTAGGAAATTTCAATTACTGTAACACTTACTACCTGATTTATAGGAAACATCCCAACTTCTCTTCGAGTTATCTAGGGAATGAAGTGTAACCACCACCCACAAACCCACTTGGATATTTTTTCCACAAGTTTTGAATCGTCCTAATCTCGAGGAAGCGTTCACCAAATATGTAGAGAATACTAACTCCAGAATTGGAAATCTTTCGGGATACATTCGCAATTTGGGGAATCAAAATGGGAAAATTGGAAAAATGTTTTTCGATCATCAACCAAGAGCTCTACCAGGAAATACAAAGCCTAACCCAAAGGAGCAAGCAAAGTATATCACATTACGAAGTGGAAAATATATAGTAACCCCTCCAATTCCCAATGACACAAAGGTTATAGATTCTCCACCCCCTTCTCCAAAAGATTTTGCGAAAACTAAAAGTAAGGAATATGTACCTCCTCTTCCCTATCTATCAAAATTAATGAAGGACGGTAATGATGAACACTACAGAAAATTTCTAGAGATATTTAAGCAAATTCAAATTAATTTAGCATTTTGCGAAGCTATCGCCCAATGCCAAAATATGTTAAATACCTCAAGGATCTTTTATTTAATAAAAGGAAACTTTAGGATATAGCTACCATTCAATTAAACAAAGAGTGTTTAGATATTTTACTTAATAAATTACCTAAAAAATTGAACGATCCGGGTAGTTTCTCTATCCCTTTGCTTATTTGGAGATTTATTAGTTAAACGCACGCTAGCAGACCTTGAAGCCTCTATAAATTTAATGCCTTATTATATATTCAAAAAATTAGGATTAGGCGAGCCCACTCCAACAAGAATGAGTATATAATTGGAAGATCAATCGATAAAGTACCCCATGGGTTTTCTTGAGGATGTGCTTGTCAATTAGATATATTTCTCTTCCCAGTAGATTTTGTCATTCTCGATATTCAAAAGGATATCGAGGCCCACTAATCCTCGGACATCCCTTCCTCGCCACCTCTCGCACTATAATTGGCATTATTAATGGTAAACTTCTTCTTATAGTAGGAGATAAGGAAGTTATATTTTTTATAGAATCCTCTATGAAAAAATACTCTTTCAAACAATGACTCAAGCTTCTTTTTGGAGTCTTCGTCTGATGAAGAACCCGTCTTATTTTTCGAGTTTATTTCACCATCTTCATCTCTTGAGAGCATTTTTAAAAATCTCGATTTAATCTCTCATGATGAATCGATCATGCATGAACCTATCTATGAAATTTTATAATTATGCCATGATCGCTTAAAGACTTCTTGCGAAGAACTACCTATGTTAGCACTTAAACAATTACTGAAACATCTAGAATATTTATTCTTAGCTGAAGAGTCAAAACTCTCCGTTATTATGTCAGCATTTTTATCAGATGATGAAAAATTAAAATTATTAAGAGTTTTAAAACTTAATCTCCGCGCACTTGCATGAAAGATTTCATATTTAAAAGGAATTAATCACTCCTTTTGTATGCACAAAATTTTACTAGAAGAAAACTCGTGTAAAACAATTCAACCTCAATGACGCCTGAACCCCAATATGAAGGAGGTTGTTAAGGCAGAAGTTATCAAATTATTAGATGCTGGCATTATTTATCTAATTTCAGATAGTACTTGGGTTAGCTCGGTCCAAGTAGTCCCAAAAAGGGGGATTAACAGTAGTACAAAATGAAAAAAATAAATTAATCCCTACTCAAACTATCACTGGATGGCAGGTCTGCATAAACTATCAAAAATTAAATGATGCAACCCAAAATGATCACTCTGTGTTACCATACATCGAGCAGATCCATGAACGTCTATCAGGGCACTCATTTTATTGTTTTTTGATGGTCTCTCGGGATATTTTCAAATTTCGATTGCACCTAAAGACCAAGATAATACCACCTTTACTTATCCATTTGACACCTTCGCTAATCGAAGAATGTCGTTCAGATTATGTAACACACCAGCAACTTTTCAAAGGGGTCTTCTAGCAATCTTTGATGAATAGTAGAGGATATAATTGAAGTTTTTATGGATGATTTTTTTGAGTTTGCAGATTTATTTGATAGTTGTTTAAATTACCTTTCCTGAGTTCTCCAAAGATGTGAAGAGACAAATTTGGTGTTAAATTAGGATAAGTGCCATTTTATGGTATGGGAAAGGTTTAGTTTTAGGCCATTAGATATCAAGTAATGGGATAGAAGTAAACAAAGCTAAAATAGAGACAATAGAAAAATTACCTCCCCCATCTAATATTCGGGTTGTTTGAAGTTTTCTGGGGCATGCTATTTTTTACATTCATTTTATAAAATATTTCTCTAAAATCACAAAGCAACTCACTCACCTCTTAGAAAAGGATGTGCCATTTATTTTTGACGAGAGTTGCCTACAGTCCTTTAATATCATTAAGGATAGGTTGATTAACCCACCAATAATGGTAGCTCCCGATTGGAATAACCTATTCGAGATTTTGTGCAATGCTAATTGTTTTGTCATAGGAGCAATTTTAGGCCAGCATATTAATAAGAATTTTCACCCTATTTATTACGCCAACAAAACACTAAATGCAACTCAGGAAAACTACACTACAACCAAAAAGGAGTTATTAGCCATCATTTTTGCTTTTGATAAATTCCGCACTTATCTTATATTATCAAAAATTATTATTTTCACTTATCACTCAGATTTACGATATTTACTTACGAAAATGAATGCAAAGTCGAGGATAATTAGGTGGATTTTACTTCTCCAAAAATTTTACTTAGAGATCAGAGATAAAAGAGGAGCAGAAAATTTAGCGGCAGATCACTTTTCTTGATTAGATAATCCAAACTCATAGAACTTATTGAGGAGGATATTGATGACACTTTCCCTTAAGAGCATCTCCTCGCGTTATATATGGCATTCTTCCTGCCTACTCCTTGGTTTGTCAATTATGCAAACTATCTTGCATCACGATTCCTCCCAAAAAAACTTCTCACATTAAGAGAAGAAGAAATTCTTTTTCGATTTAAAAATTTATATCTGGGAAGATCTATATCTCTTTCGGATCTGTACAGATCAGATAATAAGGAGGTGTGTTTCTAGGGAAGAGAGCTTTCAGATTCTTAAGCATTGTCATGAAGGATCTACATATGGGCATTATAAGGCAAAACGAACAACAATAAAGGTGCTTGAGGCCGATTTTTATTGGCCAAGCATCTTCAAGGATGCCGAAACACACATAAGTCATTGTGAGAAATGTCAGCGATTAGGAAATATCTCCTACCATGATGAAATGCCAATAAATACATTTGTCAAAATAGAGGTTTTTAACCTTTGGGGACTCGACTTTGTCAGTCCGCTACCAAAATATTTCGGAAATCATTTTATTTTGGTAACAGCTGACTATATATTAAGATAGGCAGAAGTACAAGATTTCCCCAACAATGATGCTCGAGACGTGACCAAATTTCTCAAAAACCTATTCTGTTATTTTGGAGCGCTTTGAGCCATAGTAAGTGATAGGGGTACCCACTTCTATAATGCCCAATTCACTAAGGTACTATTTAAATATGGTGTAACACATAGATTAGCAACCCCCTATCACCCTCAGACGAGTGGTTAAGTAGAAGTAGTAAACATTGAAATAAAGTGTATCTTAGAGAAGACGGTTTCAACTAATCGAAAAGATTGGTCAACTAAAATCGTTAATGCACTATGAGCCTATAGGACCGCATACAAAACCGTTATTGTTTGTACACCATATCGATTAGTTTATGGTAAAGAAATCCACCTATCGGTTTAGCTAGAACATCATCCTTTTTGGCACATAAAATTTTTAACCTTGACTCAAGTTTATCCTTCGTGCATTGCAAGTTTCAACTTAATAAGTTAGAGGAATGGCGTTCCTTTGCATATGAGAATAATAAATTGTATGAAGAACCCACCAAGTTTTACCATGATCGAAAAAATTAAGCACCCAAAATAGTTCTAGACCAGCGACAAAGTTTTACTTAATAATTCACGTCTACGTCTTTTTCTAGGAAAACTTAAGTCCTGTTGGTCTGTATCCTTCAAAGTTTAGGAAGTTTGGCCACATGGGGATGTCCTTATTTCACACCCAGAAAAAGGTGAGTTCAAGGTGAATGGGCATCATTTAAAAATATTTTTATCTTGTGAAAAATTTAATGAGAATCGGGCGGACATCGTTCTTCCTAATCCTTAAAAAAAATTAATTTTTAAAAAAGGAGATTTTTTCACGCCTAAGTCACTATCATGTCATAGGCGGATTTAGTGCCAAGATTGGGGTGCGACCCATGACAACTTTAACATTACATGCCTCAAAGTCACAGGCATTACTATGGGCCATTGATTTTAAATTCTAACCACCGCCTTGGATTCCGCATTTTTTCAAATTACTTTAATGTGTAGTGTTACAAGCCCTTGAGTCACGGGCATGGCTCATGGATGTGTTCTTCAGTAGTTTTGACAAGTCACGGGCTATTTCCCCAGAGATACGTCGTGCCCAAGTCTTCTCATTGTATGCCCCCAGTCACAGGCGTGACTGAAGGGCTTGACTCGTCGTATCTTTTTATAAATTCAAAAAATTTCCATTCCTTCTCCTCACCTTTCATCTTCTCCTTCCTCAGCCAAAAACCTTTCCTCTTCTCTTCCTTTTTTGACAAAAAATGCCACATCACCACTCCAATTCAACCGCCTCTTCATCATAACATCCCGAGGATCCTGTTGCTCTTGCCTCCATGCTTGATTTTGATAATCCTACCCAATGGAAGCGGTGTGTTCGCCTCAGCACCAAACCCTTTGGATTCTTCTAGATCCTTGATTGGGCAATCCTCACAACTTTCGATGTTGCGAATTTTGTCCGCAATTTCATCTCTACTACAGGATGGAGTGCACTCTTTGCCATCAATGAGGGCACCTTTATCAAACTCACGGTCATGTTCCTCCCCTCCTTTGAGTTATAATGGGTTGCAGACTGCGATCTCATCTCCTTTTTGGTGGGTGGCATCCCGCATTTACTTCCTATACGATAGCTTAATATCATTATGGGTTTCTGTGATGAGGTATTTCCTCTCTCTACTGCCTACAAAAATCTTACTACGAAATTCCCTGTTGATTTAAACTCGCTCACCTTCTGATTATAAATAAGTAATGATACAGACCCCTACACTCCAAAATGATCTAAGGGTAGTCACCTTGTCTCCCTCGCTTTGCGAATCGTTCACAACCTCCTTACTTACTCTATCTCCGTACGCGATGATAACCATGACATAATACTAAAAAGGATTTACTCTGCTTCTACAACATGCACAATCATATTCCCCTCAACCTAGCCAAAGTGTTAGCCACCTTCTTCTGCCACTAGGCTGAAAACACTCAATTTGAGGATGTTCATAGAGGGAACTATATCACTTATCTCGCAAGAGGATGGGGTTGTGGGACTCTCTTCTGCGAATGACCTCCCTTCAGACTCTCATCCCCATTCAGGTTCAAAATCTCCAATCCCTCAATCTTGTATGATGCCATGTTGGATGATATCAGGTTGTTCTTATGGCAGTGGTGGGATGTCGCTCGATCTGGATTTTGGAGCCGATCGTGTCGTACCTCCTTCCTCTTCCTAGCATCCTCCTTCATCACAGCCTTCATCTCTGATGTCTCGCTCTTTGTCCCATTGCGATCATCAGTTCACATCACTTTACATGAGAATGGACTAATCAGATGCCTTCCATGACTCCTGATTTACACATCTCGAGGTTAGGCTCGACACTATTGCGATTACCCAGGAAAAAATCAAGACAATTTTTTACAAGGAATTTGGGCTTCTGCGTACTGAATTCCTGCCCAACAGAGATGATAATGATGAGGTGTAGGTTTTTTTAAATTTGTTTCAACATTACTTTGTATGCATTTTATTTTATCATGTATCTGTTCCTATCCTTGTACCTATGTTTTAAAAAAAATCAATGAAATGTCATGTTATGTTATGTTTTTTATTAAATTTTGCAATCAATTGGTTTTGTGTTTAAGCTATTTTTCAGATCGCTTTGGTGCTCCGCTTGTATCCTCTTCAAGGGAGTTCTCTTATTACTACTCCTCTCAACATTGGGAGCAATGTTTTATTTAAGTATGCGGGGGGGGGGGGGGGGGGGTACTATGAGTATTATGAGCACTTCTTTTCAAAAAAAAACAATTTTTAAAACATAATCTTATTAATAGCAATTTATATTAAGAGAATTATATATTTTTAAGAAAAAAATATATGTTATTAATTTATCATATATATTTATTGATAAAATTTTATTAAAAATCATTTTATCATATTTTTATAATCTTATTTTGAGAAATAATTATTTTTATGCTTGCTCGTTTGCAAAATTCTTAACCAAATTAACTTTCTTCGTAGTGTTTAGATAATTTTCATGCTTTATTAGATTTTCTTAAATTTATGAGTAGAACTGTTAGTCATGTTTTATTTCTAGTCAAGTACACGTGTCGATGGAATTTTACGTAGAACTAACTATTCAACATACTTTTAGATTTATGTTTTTTTAACGTAAATGCGGTTTATTCTACTTAAAATTTGAAACTGAATGAATCCAAAATTGCTTAAATGAGTTTGTATAAGTTGACTTAAGAAATATTAAGCGAGTCCAAAATGTGGTTTATTCTTTCTCAGTGTCTAGAACTTGCCCCAAATGACTCTCAAGACATTTGCATTAGCATGAAAAGGATTTAGGAATTTCTTTTGGCTCATTTGATCTTTTGTTATCTGTACCAAAGTATTTTACCTTTGCTTAGCCACTTAAGCTTATCCTTTCTTTTGTTTTAGCCCCCACCATATTAATTTAACCAAGGGCTTAAAAGCTTCATATTTGCACACTTTTTCTGAAAAAAGGAGCTTAAAAATTGAGAAACTCGAATAAACCATGGTTATGATGAAATTTGTGATTATCCATTATTAGATATTGCATAAGCATATTCTAGATATTTATTTATAAGCGATCCTCCTGTAGCTCCATCTATTTGAATGATAGTGGATGCCTGGAGGCCATTATAGAAGGTCCACACATATTGATTAAATTTTAAGCCATGGTGAGGATACTACCATAATAATTCTTTAAAGCGTTCCCAAACGTCATAAAGGGTCACTCCATTCCCTTGCATAAATGTTGAAATATCTCGCTTCAATTTAGCAGTTATAGATCGAGGAAAATAATTGGCTAAAAATTTCTTTATCAATAAAACTCAAGTGTTAATGGACCATTAGGTAAAGAGTTCATTCATTCCTTTGCTTTTCCCTCCAAAGAGAAAGGAAACAAACATAGTTTAATGGCTTCCTCTGATGTATCACTAATCATGAATATATCATAGATTTCTATGAATGTCCTTAATGAGAATTGATGTCTTCCTGATTGAGGCCACCAAATTTATTATTCTGAATCTGTTGTATAGCAGTAAAATTGATTTTAAGTTATTATCTTTGATTGTTGGTCTAGTGATAATAAATTGTAACCCTCCCAAAAAAGGCATATTATAGTCGCAACATGTTATTTTATGTTTAGTGGGTTGACCATTTTGTTCTACCTGACCCTCTTGATCCTGAACATCCTGATGATTCCCATTATTAATGTTTTGATAAGTTGGATTCATGGTTGTAAAGCTATTATGTTTTAAACGATAGACTTTTCTATTTTATTTACATGTCCGTTTTATTTCTAAGTGTAAAGGTAATTGTTCATGTGATCGATATCGAGACATGCACTAATAGAGCAGTAGATAATAGTAAAACAAACATGAAATAAAATAGGAATTAGAACTTGAGCTCTAAATACTAAGGATTACTAATATTGCAAAAAATAAACAGCAAATTAAAGCACCTCTCGGGAAAAACCGCCAAAAATTTGTTACACTTGAAACGGATGTGTAAATTACACAAGTGCATGTGTCGGTTCAATAATTTAAAGTGAATAAAGATAGTTTCCACGGAGAGGTGATTAATTTAACGCTCATAAATACAAGCAAGAATTTTCTTTAAATTCAAGTGAATCAATTTAGGTGATTTTAAAAACAAATAAAATTTTAAAGAAAATTAACTAGAGCTTCCTAAAGTTACTTTTTATCAAATGATGAGAAAACGATCTTGTATTTTGATTTCTTGAGTCTATTATAATGGATCGAAAGAAGATTTGTATGAGAAGCCTTGGTGCACTTTCCTGCAATGATTTTAAGGTACAGATCTGTATCTCTCGATATCGAAAATCCCTATATCCCTCATTTTCCTTATCATCTCCAACACAAGCAAAATGAAGAATTTTAATAATGATAAAAAGAAAAGTTGCTAACGTACAGGTAAATCTCTTTCCCCCTTTTACGCTATATTGAGTTGATGATACACTTATGCCTCTCCTCTATTGAATCTCGAATGGGGTAGCAGAAATGAAAAATAGAACTCTTATTGAAGCTGCTGGGACATTGCTTGCAGATGCTTACTTGTCCTTATCCTTTTGGGCAGAGGCTGTAAGCACAACAAATTATGTTCTGAATAGAAGTTTAATACATTAACATAAGGGTAAGACTCGCTTTGAATTGCTTAAAGGGAAGCAACCTAAAATAGATTATTTTAGAGTATTTAGTTGTAGATGTTATATTCATAATAATAACAAGAAACATCTTAGAAAGTTTAAAGCCAAAGCTGTAGAGGGAATGTTTCTTGGATATTCCCAAGTAACCAAGGCTTATAGGGTATTTAACAAATCAACCTTAAAAATGTAATAGTCTGTACATATAACTACTGAGGAAGAGAAATTAGATTCTTCTACCAGAGATACATTGCAGGTACCCCTTCTGTGTGAGAAATTAGATGACTTAAACCTCACCCAAGAGGTTACATTGCATCCTTCTCCACAGATTGATGAAGAGAGTGAAGAAAAAATTCTTGGAATAGTTGAACCAACAACAACTAACATTATTCCATAAGAGGAATTAATTCCCCAAGCTGTTGATGAACCAACTCCTCCTACTGATCTTGTCACACTTAGAGATCATCCTATTTCTCAAGTGATTGGATACATATCAGTTGGTGTGCAAATAAGGCATCATCTCAACCAAGATTTGATGCATGCTTGCTTCATATCTCAGATTGAACCTCAATCCATAAAAGATGCAGAGCAAGATCCCCACTAGATTATTACAATACAAGAGGAGCTCAATCAATTTGAGAGATGCAGAGTTTGGGATTTAGTTCCAAGACCCAAAGACTACCTAGTCATTGGAACTAAATGGGTTTTCCGGAACAAGTTGAATGCTCAAGGATTAATTGTAAGGAACAAAGTAAGATTGGTAGCTCAAGGTTATTCATAGGAGGAAGGAATTGATTATAACGAGACCTTTGCCCCTATTGCAAGGCTGGAGGCTATCAGAATATTTCTTGCATATGCAGTATACAAGAAATTCGAAGTCTACCAAATGGATGTTAAAAGTGCATTCCTTAATGGTTTACTCAAAGAGTAAGTCTATGTGGAGTAACCACCAGGTTTTATCTCTTTAACTCATCCCTCTTTTGTTTTTAAGTTGCATAAAGCTCTATATGGTTTAAAGCAAGCTCCAAGAGCTTGGTATGAGACCCTAGCTCGCTTTCTTTTAGAGCATAAGTTCACTAAGGGCATATTAGATAGGACTTTGTTTATTAGGCATCATGAAAATAAAATTTATCTAGTACAAATATATGTAGATGACATCATATTTGGCTCTACTAATTCCAAACTGTGCAAAATGTTTTCTGACCTGATGCATTCTAAGTTTGAAATGTGTAGCATGGGTGAGCTTTCCTACTTCCTTGGTCTTCAAGTGAAGCAATCCCCTGATGGCATTTTATCTCCCAATCCAAATATACTAAGGAGCTAATTAAGAGAATTGGGATGTCTTATGCCTCAGCTATGAAAACACCCATGGCTGCCAATATTGTGATTGATTCTAATGAACAGGGCAAGCCAGTTTATCAGAAAACATATAGGGCTATTATTGGGTCCTTGTTGTATCTCACAGCTAGTAGGCCAGATATAATGTTTGCTATATTTCTTTGTGCTAGGTTTGAAGTAAATTCTAAAGAATCTCACCTTATTTAACTAAAAAGAATTTTGAGCTATATAAAGGGTTGTCCAAATCTAGAACTCTAGTTTCCAACTGAGTCAGAATTTGAATTAACTTGATTCTCAGATACTGACTTTGCTGGATTTAGAGTTGACAGGAAAAGCACATCAGGAACATGCCAGTTCCTTGGTGATAGGCTTGTGTCTTGGTTTTGTAAGAAACAGACATCTGTGTCAACTTAAACTGCTGAAGTTGAATATATAGCAGCTGGCAGTTATTATTCACCAATTTTGTGGATTCAAAATCAACTCCTGGATTATGGTTTCAATCTAAATAATTCAACTATATTTTGTGATAGTACCAGTGTAATTTCCATTGCACAAAATCTTGTGCATCATAGTAGGTTCAAGCATATGGAAATTAGACATCATTTCATTAGAGATTGTGTGGACAAAAATAAAATTAACCTTATCTTTATCTCTACTGATTTACAAAGAGCAGACATCTTCACTAAGCCTTTAGATGAGAAGAAACATATGTTATTCCTAAATTATCTAGGCATGATAAATGGGGAAGGCATAATTTAATTTTTTTTCTGAGTTCAATGATTAGGACACAGTTCGTCGAATGGAGATCGACGATCTATGAACTCTTCGTGAAGAGTTCGTCAAACTGGATCAACGATCTCTTTTTTTAGAAACTTTTCGTCGAATGGAGATCGACGAATTTGTTTCAGAAAATATTTCGTCGAACGGAGAATGACAATATATTTTCTCTTCTTCCAGCTTAGATTGACGATCTTATTTTCTATTTTGAGAATTTCATCGAACTAAGCTCAGATTTTGTGTTTCTCGTTGGACGGAGTTCGACTTTTCGTCTTCTGAAAACTTATATCTAGGTTTTCATCGAACTCAATCCCGCGCTTTCTTGTTCCCTTGCACTTGATCTCTCTCTCATTTTTGCAGGAAAATAATGGCGATCTCTGCGAAGGTACTCTCCAACATGAAGTTCAATGCTGGTTTTGATATAGACATTGATTCATTCGCTAACTCCGATCAAATCTTCACTGATATTCTGAGATTATTTGAGGAGCATCAACTAAGGAAGTTTATGATGACTCGCATCAAGCTTCCAGTCACAGAGATTATAGAATGGGTCTATGCGTCCTCCTAACCAGATGCAACAACCCTTATCAGCACAATATCTGGAGAACAGGTTCCCATGACGCCTGTAACGTTATCTAAACTTTTTGATCTTGTTTATGGAAATGATGATATAGAGATGGATAGTTCTGAGTATAATGATATATTGATTAAGATGGGTCACTCCGAAGGAAACCCTAGCAAGTTGTTGAGGAAAAACTTGTCAGTGGAGTACAAGTTTTTGGCTGACATAGTTGGGAAAGTAATCCTGGGTAAATATACTGCCCACGATTACATTACAAGCCATCAGTTTCTACTGATGACTGCCTTGGTGAACAAAAAGTCAGTGAACTGGTGTTGTATCCTGTTTGATTCCATCAAGAAGAAGAACACCAAGAAGGATGTTTGTTATGGGAGGATTCTGGGCTTATTTATGTAAGCAAGATGCCCACAGTTGTTGTTCTCTCAGACAATCTTCATAAATTCTTCCAAGAGGCTGACCTCAGCCCTATTTGGCAAGTGGGAGTGAGTAATTTCAAATCCCTCCAGGGCCTCCTCCTCTAGGATTGCTTCTTAGGACACCAGGGCAATCCTTCTCCAACCCCAGCAGAAGCTCTTGCCTCTCACATTCCCTCTCCTCCTCCATTTCCTCTACCACACCACCTACAGACTATCCCATCCACCTCTATAATTCCAACACAAACATCTCCAACCTTTAATCTGTTGTCATCATCATCATCATCTCCATCTCCATCTGCAAACCACTCTCCACATCATTCCCCCATCCAGGAATAAGTCCGTACTAAAATACCACCAGACATTCCACCAACATTATCATCATTCCAACATACAGACTTCCCTCAAGCATTCTCAGTCTGCTCCAACTGTGGACACCAATCCACTTATACCCCCATCTAATCCTGATCCCCTTTATCTAAATTTCTCTGACATTGCAACTTACCTTCTCAAATTCATCGCTCCTTCTCTGACAAAACTAATAGAGGAAATAGTTGCCCCTCTTATTTCTGTCATTACTTATCTGTCTTCCAAAATTGCCTCTTCCTCTTTTGCCCCTTCTTCTAGGGGCCTGGGTTTAGGTATCTCTGAAACCAAGCAGGGAGAGATGTCCAATAAAGAAGCTCCTCCAGCAGCAGCAACTACAATAGCAACAGTAGGAATTCCAGCAACAAAGATAATTGAAATTCATGAGTGTGATACTGACTTGCTTTGAAGAAGAATCACTTGATGCAGTAATATACACTGTTGGTGATTTCATTATTAATCCCACAATTGATATTCATTCTTTATTGTAGTCTTTTGATACAATTTATAGCAGAAATGTATCAGCTGATATAGTTTCAGATTATTCTAAAGCAATAGTATGATATTCTGCTCCAGTAGAACCTTCAGTCTTAGAAGAAATAAGAAATAGTTTCTGTATTACTATTTCTAGCATTTCTATTACAAAGCCAAAGGCTTTCTCACCTCCAAATTTTGGTTGGTCTGAGTCCCCTATGCCAGAATTTGATGAAATCATGTTTCAAGACATGGAAGCAGAAAGTGATAGTGCTCAGGCTCAAGATATTACAGATATTGCATCTATAGAGCCAGAAGATCAAACAATAAATCAAGCTAATTTGATTAAACAAATTGATGAGTTATATGAAAATCCTACTAGTAATTCTGATGATGATTCTGATGATTCAAAAAATTTTTGTTCTAAGAAGAGAAAAGCAAAGAAGAAGGCTCCAGTGAAGGTTGCACCAAAACCAAACCCTACTGCTGACACTCCTTACTATATTTTGCATAACATTACTCTCACTTCAGATACTCCTCACTGGATGAGGTATTCAAAGAATGAAATGAAAGTAAGGAAGAAGAGTAGGAGATACTCTCCTCCACCTCAATTTAAGAGTGGTCCTCCTCCTCCTCCTCCTGTAGCTGGATCAGCAGACAGCATTTCTCAAGTGCAAAAGTCTACTACTTTCTATCAATCCAGACCATCTTACAGCAGCAGCAGACGACAGCACAACTCTCAAAGCAGTAGTCAACAACAAACATCTGAAAGAAAGCAGCAAGACCAAGCTAGTGTAGAAAGGCCACTGTCTCCAATATGTGATCCAGAAATAGATCCTAATTCAAGGATGGCCAGATTTAAAGAGCTTGTAGTACTGTCTAAAATCAGAAAGGCTAAAGAGGAAGGACAGGATGTTTCTCGGTTTACTACAATTTCATCCTACTGGCAAAAGGAATTTCAAAGGTAAGAAAAGAAATCTTTTTAATGTTGATACTTATATGACTTTACATCCTGAAGCAATCGTGCCAAAAGCTGCTTCTATGAAAGTTCTTGGAACAGAAGATATGAAGATGACTATAAGAGAAGCAGCTGATCCCAAGAGAGAGATAATCTTCACTAAACCATCTTCTAAAACTTCATAGGATGCTACAAAGAAAGTTTGACAGATTTTATATTTCTGTTTTTTCTAACTTAATTATTATTTGATGTAAATATTTTACAAGACACCTTGCTTATATATCTGCTGAAACATTTTAATTCTGCCAGATATTATTTTATGCTTTGTGATTTTTTTCTTTTATGTTGTTCAAAGTGACCTCACCCAAATAGGGGGAGATTGTTTGAACCCCACCTATGTTTATGGTTAATTTGGGCTAGGTTCACTATTAGGATTATTAGATGACCCAACATGTATAGTATCGGGTAATAGGTTTTTATCAGGGTCATGGTCAATCAACAACCTAGATTGATTGGTTCTCACCTTCAGAAGACTTAGAGATAGAAGACCTCCATAGAAAAGAAGTTTTCTAAGAGATAGAAAAGTCGTTCAAAGATTAGCTGAACATAGCTCGACTTTCGTCGATCTCAGATCGACGAGCTCAGACTTATTCTCTAAGTTGAGTTCGACGAAAGCCTAGCTGTGATCAACAAACTTCGATCTCACCTCAGAAGTTCAGCTCGACAAAAGACTATCTCTGTTCGACCAACTTGGAGCTCAGTTTGGCAAGTAAATTTTTTGGTCAACGATCTTGGAGCTCAGCTCGACAAAGGAGAGGTTTCAGTTCGATGAATTTGAATCTCAGGTTGAAGAAAATTTGCTGAGTTCGACAAATTTCTCCCCGGTTCAGTTCGACTAATTCTTTATTGATTTCAGTCTGACTAAGGTAGATGAATTTCAAATTATATGATAATATGTCTGTAATGCTCTGATAATTATTGCACGATATTCTTATGAATATAGTCGTTCTATGGAAGAATTGATTATGGTCTTCACAGAGTTATTACTTGGCTTATTTTATTGGGACAATTGGGGAAACTCATTAAAGACAAATTCTAGCCGTTAAACTCTTAGAATTTCTACAGTCAGTCAAGGAAAGGAATTCAAAATTCAAAGGCTAAAATCTACAAGGGATATATAAGGATTATTTTTCAAGATAGCAGCAAGTTAGTTAGCTGTGACAAAAAGAATATTTTTATAGAAAACTGAAATAAGAACAGCTCTCATACAACTCAAGTTCTTCATCAGTTTTTGCTTTAGGGCTTTCAAGAGACAATCCTTGAACATTTGTCTAAAAGCTTCCTGAAGATAAACAACCAATATGAAGGCCTACACCCTGAGAAAAGCTTCTATTCTCCTGAACTATTATACATCTCAGGGGGAGCTTTGACAACAACAATAATCTACTAGTCTTCTCAGTACATTGAGAAAGATAAGAAAATATCAAATTTCTTTTTACTTTCCTATGTACAGGGTTTTAACTCCATTCAAAAGTTATCCCTTTGGTTATTAAGTCTCCTGATCAAAAGACTTAGTTTGTTTTTTGAGCACCTGGTCAAAAGCTCAAAGGGTTGTTAGATCCCCCTTGAAAATAGATCTTGTAGTGACAGGGCATCTGAGCAAAAACCTCTGATGGCAGGGCACCTGATCAAAAACCTATGGTGGATTCCTACCAGGGTTGTAGGAGAGTGGATGTACCCAAGTTTTAGGGGAACCACTATAAAATCTTTTACTTATGATAGAAGTTGTGGGAACCCCACCTATGTTTAGGGTTGATTTGGGCTAGGTTCACTATTAGGATTATTAGATGACGCAACATGTATAGTCTAGGGTCATAAGTTTTTATCAGGGTCAAGGTCAGCAAACAACCTAGATTTATTGGATCTCACCTTCAGAAAACTTAGAGACAGAAGACCTCTAGAGAAAAATAGTTTTCTAAGAGACAGAAAAGTTGTTCGAAGATTAGCTGAACAGAGCTCAATTTTCGTCGATCTCAGATTGACGAACTCAGACTTCTTCTCTGAGTTAAGTTCAACGAAAGCCTAGCTGAGATCGACAAACTCCGATCTCACCTTAGTAGTTCTGCTCGACGAAAGACTATCTATGTTCGATGAACTTGGAGCTCAGTTTGGCAAGTTAATTTTCTGGTCAATGATCTTGTAGCTCAGCTCGACGAAGGAGAGGTTTCAGTTTGACGAATTTGGATCTCAGGTCAATAAAAATATGCTGAGTTCGACAAATTTCTCCCAGGTTCAGTTCGACTAATTCTTTGTTGATTTCAGTCCGACTAAGGCAGGTGAATTTCAAATTATATGATAATATGCCTGTAATGCTCTAATAATTAATGCACAATATTCTTATGAATATAGCCGTTCTATGGCAGCATTTATTATGGTCTTCACAAAGTTATTACTTGGCTTATTTTATTGGGTTTGTTGGAGAAACTCATTAAAGAAAAATTCTAGCCGTTCAACTCTAAGAATTTTTGCAGTCAGTCAAGGAAAGGAATTCAAAATTCAAAGGCTGAAATCTGCAAGGGATATATAAGTATTATTTTTCAAGATAGCAGCAAGTTAGTTAGTTGTGACAAAAACAATATTTTTACAGAAAACTTAAAGAAGAACAACTCTAATACAACACAAGTTCTTCATCAGTTTTTGCTTCAGGACTTTCCAGAAACAATCCATCAACATCTGTATAAAAGCTTCCTGAAGATCAACAACCAATCTGAAGGCCTACACCCTGAGAAATGCTTCCATTCTCCTGAACTATTCTACATCTCAGGGAGAGCTTTGACAACAACAACAATCCACTACTCTTCTCAGTACATTGAGAAAGAGAAGAAAATATCAAATTTCTTTTTACTTTCCTGTGTACAGGGTTTTAACTCTATTCAAAAGTTATCCATTTGGTTGTTAAGTCTCCTGATCAAAAGACTTAGTTTGGTTTTTGAGCACCTGGTCAAAAGATCAAAGGGTTGTTAGATCTCCCTTGAAAATAGATCTTGTTGTGATAGGGCACCTAAGCAAAAACATGTGGTGGCAGGGCACTTGATCAAAAACCTGTAGTGGATTCCTACCAGGGTGGTAGAAGAGTGGATGTACCAAAGTTTTAGCGGACCCATTATAAAATCTGTGTCGTCTGGTTGCTCTATTTGTTATTTTCATGTGCTGTGATTTTCTGTGTTTTATTTCTGCCTATTTACATATATATATATCACTTATTTTAGTCCGTTATAAAAATTAAAGAAAAGATTTTTAATACTCTATTCACCCCCCCCCCCCTCTAGAGTTAGTGTGATCTATCCCTTCACTTTCAGAAGTACACTCCAATAGAGAGATTACACGTGAGTGAACACATTGGCCAACATAATGAGGAATTACATTATAAAGTCATGAGTTTACTGACCCACTGTAACCTGACATTGGGGTGTACTTACTAATGAAAAACTGCAAGTACATAACTCTAAAGGCAATATTAAATACATTCATAATTCATCTTAGCTTAACTAGTCCCTTCTTCAAATCTGGGTTATTGTGGATATAATACCCAACAATATCCCCCTATTTGAAGAAGTCAAAACCCTATAAGCTAAGGTGAATTGTACATAACAAATAATAAAGCATTAAGACTTGAAAAGATAAGAGATTAAAAACAAGATGCATTCCAAGACAATCATATAAATCATATATATATATATATGTCACAAATTGTTCATAGTTTTAGGGGGTGGGGGAAACCCACAACTCAACACAAAATATAACTATATGTCCAGCCTGCTATGTCTCTTCTGCCTCTGTCTGTCAAAATAAGCCCTTATCTTTGGATAGTACATTCGAGGGGCTGGAGACATCGGATCAGTATCTCGGTTGTTCCTAAAATGTATTCTCCTCCTTGGCATGCCAACTTGTATTTATTCCATTCTTCTTGGTCATAGTACAGTTCACGTTTCTAACAACCAAGGTCGACAATGGAGAATGTATCCAATATAATACCTCTTGATATGGGACTCCACACCTCTTCCATTTCTTTGTTAGGTTCTACTCAAAATGACTCTAACCTTATTGCAAACGGGCCTTCCCCATATATTCTTCGCTTGAAAACCGTAGGAGGGAAGTCTTCAACAAGTTCTACCTAGAGAGCCTCAACAGTAGTAGCAGCAGCACTAACTTGAGAAAAATCCTATGTGTCTGACTAGTACTGAGAGTAATCATGTGAAGGATTAATGTCATCATGTGCTGCTACAGGCACAACAGGTACTTGAGATCCTATCAACTGACTTTGAAGCTACACAAAGTTGTCCTAACTGTAGTCATTTACACCTTTTAAATACCCTAACATTGCTTATTCAAGCGCATTGACCTTAGCTACCACCTTAGCTTCCAAGGAATCCTCCCCCTTTCTAACTACTTCGGCCAAAGCATTTGCATAAGCTTGCATGTTGTCATCATAATGTGCCATCGCTTTATTATGACCTTTATTATTTTGGCATTAGTATCAACATTGCACATAACTTTTTGATTGCTTTCTAATCCTTTCATAACAAACTCAACTATGTTTCCACCTTGGGTAAACCAAAAGTCTAACTTGTCATATAGCTTGTCAAATCTTACGTTAACCTCGGCTAGGCCGTTATTCAGATCTCTTTATGTTTCTTTCACCTTTTTCAGAACACTTTTCATTGAGGAATCAAAATATGCATTCTGCTTGGCTTGCATCGCTTATATGCTTTGCAGAAGTGTATTTTAAGCAATCAAAACTGGGTTCTTAGGGAAGGGAGTGCTGGGCAGATCCACACTTAAAGAATCATTTATCAGATAAAATGAGCTCTTGAAGTAGTAGCATGATCTGCAGCGGCAGTTAGAGCTGGAGTCTACTCCTCTGCATCTCCCTCCTTGTCAAAAAGAACCAAAATCTCCTCTATAACAGCAAGAGGTGCATCTGACATCTTGCCCATCCTTTTCTCTAGGTTGCGCATAAGCCTGGCAACCTCAGTAGAAACTGAAAAAGAAGGCCTAGTCATCTCCCCCTTAGAAGATGAAGCGGGAACAATTTCTGGGAGAGAGAAAATTAGGTTCTCCACTAGCACTAGCTCAGAACCAACATCCACATTATCAGCATCTTTGGTCTTATTAGCGTCAAACTCCACCACCATATGTTCAACATCCATATGGATATCATCCTCAATAGTAGCATCCTCCTCAGCATCATTAGCAACACCCTCATCATCCAAATCATCATCAACATCATCTTCAACAAACTCAGACTCAGCATCAGCGGCTGGAATAATTTGCACTGTGATCTCTACAGTTGGAGCATCTATCAATACCTCAAAAGAACCACTCAAGGGCACTCTTGGAGTGGTCACTTGTGTAATAACTATCACCCGCTTGATTCCTGCACTCGAACTCTCAATAATTTCACTAGGGTTTGGAGAGGTAATCCTGACATTAGAAGCTTGTTCTGCCTGCTCCATAGCCAAATCTGGGGCTCCCCTAGCCTAGTGATCCTCTTATCCCACCTTGAGAATATAGATTAGTCTATCTTCTTGAGGTGATGGTTAGGCACACCTTTGGTCATATCAAACTTGTCACCATCTAGTTGATTCAGATACATGCTGATAATCCTCCTAAAGTTGGGAGTTCGAAGGCTGTCCTTGATTTTATCAAACAACAATACACCCAAGTCAAGTCACTTTCTGCGGATGATGGAAACAAGTTTTTTGAACATCTCTGTGGAGAGATAGTCGTGCGACCCAGTCTTACACAAAAACACTTTACCCATGATGTCAGAAAGAAGCTTGTCTTCTTCAATCATCCCTTTGTGCTTAACTGCTTTTGTACTTTGGGGAAATCCATAGAATAGAAGAGCTCTAGAGAAGTCATCCTCGTCAAGGTAATCAGCCTCATCACATGTAGGAAGCCGTAAGTACCTTGAGAGAAGTGACGCTTTCACTTTTACTTTGGTCTTCTGAATTTTTCTCTTTATGACTGAATCTTCATGACGTAGCTTGGTATTCTGGAAGAACTCAAGAACTTCCTTGTCCAGGACCTTGCAAGGGTGTTCTAGTATAATGGAAATTCTACAGTATCCAACATTAGTAAAACATTTCTTAACTCATCAGAGGCATCATCAAAGCCTATTAGAATAATTTCTCCTCCCCCTAACCAACAACTTGTGCTTCTGGGAGCTATGGAGAAAACCGAATCTGGAAAGAACTGGTTTTCTGAACTTTTTCGAAGTTGGCGATAGTACGGTTTCGGGAACACACCACAAGAATAAATCGTCAGGAAATCCTTGTTTTGCTGTCGTCTAGGGTTAGGAAGTCGTTCACAACCTTAATCGAGGAAGGAACGAATCCTAGTCCACAAGAGGAAGACGATCCAGTTATTGCGGGAGCCGAACGGTCGGGATTTCTAATTCGGCGAGTCAGCTTAAGGGTTTCGTCGAATTAGACTGTGCGGTTTCCCACTTGACTATATATATATATATATATATATATATATATATATATATATATATATATATATTTTAAAATTGTCTAAAAGGCTCGTACTTGAATTTGTGGCTCTTCGGATCCAATATAAAAGTTTGAAATTTTGTCCTAAGTTGAATTCGGTGAGAATCGCTTATGGTCGGGTCCGATTCAGTGATTATCGCATGAATATCTGACGAATCGGCGACTTGAGCTCCGATACTCAATGAATTTTCCTTGGGAAAATTTTCTGACTTTGTGAAATAATTCCCGAGTGAGTTGCTGCTTGCTTGGCTTTCTTCATTAGTCTATGTTCAGCATGCCTAGTTTCATTTTTAAGAATGAGAACTTGGCTATGTCTAGAGGTTTTGTAAAAATATCCGCGATCTACTTATCCTTAGGGATATAACTAGGGGCCATGCACTTATTCTCCACTTGCTCTCGGATGAAGTGGTATCACACCTCAATGTGCTTTGTCCGGCTGTGAGAGACTGGGTTATTTGCGATCGCTATTGCCCTTGATGAGTCGCAATACATCAGAATTTCTTGAAACTTCAGGTTGTAATCTTCCAGTTGATTCCTAATCCATAGAAGCTGTGCGCAATAACTACCAGCAAAGATATACTCTTACTTGCTTGTAAAAGTTGACACACAATTCCGCTTCTTACTGCTCTATGAAATAAGCCATCTTCTGAGGAATTGGCACGTCCTGAAAGTGCTTTTCCTGTCATCCCTGCTTCCTACAAAATCGGCATCTAAAAACCCAATTAGCTCGACATCATTATTTCTCAGGTACCATAAGTCAAGATTTGGTGTACCCTTAAGGTATCTTAAAATTCACTTTACAGCGACGTAATGAGATTCCTTTGAGTTCACCTAAAATCTAGCGCAAACGCATGTTGAAAACATTATATCTGGTCTACTAGCAGTGAGGTAGAGAAAGGATCCAATTATGCTTCTGTACTTGGTTTCATCAAAAGGTTTCCTTTTCTCATCCTTGTCCAGAGACATAGTTGAACCCGTTGGAGTCCTCATACAGGTTGCATTCTCCATTCCAAATTTCTTAAGAATCTCCTTGGCGAACTTTGTCTGAGAGATGAAAATTCCATTTTTAGATTTCTTCACCTGAATTCCTAAGAAATATTTCAGCTCTCCCATACTTCTAATTTAAAACTTCCCTTGCATAAGTTTGGAAAACTTCTTGCAAAGGTTGTCTTCTATAGAGCCAAATATGATGTTGTCGACATAGATCTGCACTAGCAGAATCTTACCTTTAACTTTCCTAAGAAATAATGGCTTGTCAATCATTTCTCTTATGAACTTGTTCTCAAGAAGAAAGCTAGACAACGTCTCATACCAAGCTCGGGGAGCTTGCTTTAAACCTTATAGAGCTTTGTTTAAAAAATAAACATCATCAGGAAAATTGGAATTAACAAAACTTGGGGGTTGTGCTACGTATACTTCCTCTTTCAGATTCCCATTGAGGAATGTTGACTTATGGTCCATTTGGTAGACGGTGAAGCCTTTGAGGGAAGCATATGCAAGAAACAACCTGATCTCCTCGAGCCTAACCACTGTAGCAAAGGTTTGGTCGAAGTACATCCCTCCTTCTTGTTTGTATCCTTGAGCTACAAGCCTGGCTTTATTCTTAATAAGGACTCCATTTTTGTCCAGCTTGTTTATGAAAATCCACTGTGAGTCGATCACGTTCTGTCCCTTGGGCCTGGGTACCAACTCCCAAACTTTGCAATATTCAAACTTATTGAGCTCCTCTTGTATTGCCAAAATCCAAGAAGCATCCTAATTTTATTCTTCGAACTTCTTCGGCTCAACCTGAGACAGAAAACTAAGATGCATAATCTCATTAGATGTACCTCTTATGGTTCTAACTCCATCGCCTGGCTCTCCAATGATTTGATCAACAAGGTGATCTCTTAGGTGTTTGAACACGAGATTTCTTCTTCTACCACCCGCAGGTTCTACAACATCATGTGCATCCATGGGGGTTGGTTCATCTTGTTGTTCTTCATCCACCAAGCCTGGATCGACGATCTTGACCGATCTTGGAGTTTCTTCCTTGAAAGCTTCATCCAAGCTTAGTTCCTTGAACACGGTACCTGTATCTTCACCAATAACACTAGACGAGCTGCTTTGGAGAAGGCTTGTCTCATCAAATACAACATTTATTGAATCTTCTACCACCAGAATTTTCTTATTGAAAATCCTATATGCCTTACTATGGATACTATAACCTACAAAAATACCTTCAAAACATTTTTCACTAAACTTCGTGCGGTAATACTTCCCACTATTAAGTATGAAGCTTTTACTTCCAAAGATTCTAAAATAGGGCACAGTCGGTTTTCTGCCCTTCAATAGCTCATAGGGGGTCTTACGATAGCTTTTGTTGATAAGTGCTCTTTTTACATGTGACAAGTTGTGTTGACTGCTTCAGCCCATAAGTACTCTGGAAGTGAAGCGTCGTTCAACATAGTTGTATATGCTTCAATTAGGGTTCTATTCCTTCTCTCAGCAACTCTATTTTATTGTGGAGTGCGCGGAGAGGAAAACTCATGAAAGATACCTTGTCTTTCACAAAATTATATCATTTCACCAGACTCAAACTCTGTTCCGTGGTCACTTCTAATTTTGACCACTGAGCAGTTCAATTCATTCTGAATTTGCCGGACAAAATTAGTAAAAGAGTTAAAGGTGTCTGACTTGTGTTTCAGAAAGAAAACCCAAGTAAAACGCGAGTAGTCATCAATAATTACTAACGTATAGACCTTACCTCCTAAACTATGAATAGGAATAGGACCAAATAAGTGCATATGAAGTAAGTATAAACTTCTGGAAGAATCCTTTTCTGCAATACCCTTGAAGGTATCCCATGTCTTCTTACCCATTTGGCATGAGTGACACAGACTCTCTTTAAGGCACATAATGTTGGGGCCATCTCGCACTAAGTTATGAGAAAATAATATATTTATGGTTTTAAAATTAATATGTGCTAATCTCTTGTGTCATTGGTCACAAAGAGACGCACTATCTTTTACAAGAAAATAGACTAGTGTAGAATTGTTAAGCAAGAAAATTTAAACAAAAAATATTTCTGCTCCAACTGCCTGTTAAGACCGTTTCCAAATTTGTGGAAGATTTTATCAAACACTTGTTGTTGCAGAACTCAACGATGTATCCTTTATCACATAACTAACTTATGCTTATAAGATTATGGTGTAACCCTTTAACATAAGCCACGTCTGTAAAAGAGACTACTCCATTGGAGATCATACCATAGCCCTTTGTAGTTCCCTTGTCTAACCATCTAAAGGTGACTTTTGGTCCGTTTTTGACTGGGGTGAAATCAAGTAACAGGCTTCTTGTCCTGATCATGTGCCGAGAGCATCCACTGTCCAAATAGCAGATGGGATTTATGTTGGCCTTTGGACATACCTCCAATGACAAATCACTTTACCTTAGGAACCCAAACATATTTGGGTCCTTGGTTCCTGGTCAGCTTAACACCACTAGGAACATTAACTCTGCGAGTGATCAACCTCGCATGGTTAACTTGTGGAGTTACAAAGTTAGCAGTGTTAAACCAGCAATCTACACCAAAATGACCAATTTTGCCGCAACACCAACAGTAAAACTTGTTGTACCTTCTCTTGTACTCCTGCTTTACCTTATGAATGTGAGGTCTAGCAGGGGCAACATACTTTGAGGTGGAAGCCTCTTGATTATATCATATACAGGGCTTCTCCATCTCCTTTGCCTTAGATACAAAAGTTTTTGCTTTTGGTCCCCTCTTAAGGTTATGTCCATGATGATAGATACCATAACTCTTTAGTTCAATCTCTTTATAAGGTGCTTTAAAAACACTGGAACCATAGTATCGGGGATGGGTCCATCCCCGGTATCACTTCCTGGGCTCTACATAAGTACGCCTAGCTAGATGACAGTTGGATGACTCAAGGTCAAACTTGTTTGTCGGAAAGATTACCTTCCTAAAGGAGGGTTGACATAGAGGTTCCTTCCCCTTTTCCTTGGCATTGGATTTCTTGGCAACCTTACATTTTCCGACTACGTGGCCAAGAACACTGCCCTTCTTCAGAGCTGAGAACTCATCAAGGAGAGGGAGAACAGTCTTCGTCTTTGAGAAACTCTCAACAAGTTTTCTCTCAACCAAGAGTTTTTCTTCCAGCTCATCAAGATATTTCTCTTTCAGACTTTATATTTCAGCCGAGCTTTTCAATTCCTCTTACAAGGAGTGAACTTCACTTCTGAGAGGAGTCAATTATGCAATTTCCTCCCTCAAGCTTGATTCCACTTCCTTGAGAGAGGCAATCTTTTTTGCCTGATTTTTGACTACCTTGCGTCATTTGTCAAAAGCTTTCAAAAGGTTCTCATGTTGAACCATTAACTCAGACTCACCTTCCTCAGAAGAATATCCTTCATGACCATTGGATAACATTTCTGATTTAGAGAGTATTGTGTGCGATTTTACCTTCCCGTAATAGTATGAGTCACCAACTTCCTCGTATGATTGAGCCATGAGCCCGAAGTATGCATCCTCATTCTCTGAGCTGGACTCGCTTAAGTCGCTGTAACTAAGAGTCTTAAACTTCTTAGTGATGAAGCTCTTGTCTTCTTTTCTCTTGCCCTTGAAGGATCTTTTCCCCTCTTTATTTGAGCCCTCCTTCTTATATGGGCATTCAGCAATCATGTGACCTATCTTGTTACAATAGTATCACACAATGTCAGAGGAAGACCGTTTGTTCGGTTTAGATCTATACATGTCCTCTCATTTATAGCTTTTTCTGGAATGGTCACCATCACGATGAGATTTCCTGAAGTAAGATGAGGATGACTGATTCTTCATCTGTCTCCTCTTGCTAAGCAGTTTCTTGAACAGCTTGGATATTGTGAGAAGTAGTGAACAAATGACTAAAGTAGCGAACAAACGACTAGAAAACAAGCCAGAACTTTGAATAATTGAAAGTTTTATTATCCAAAAAGATATCATTTACAAAGGTATGGCCTCCCTTTTATAGAATGGATGAGAGAGTAGAGAGTACAAACTAATAATGTGGGACTAAAGCTATACAAAAATCTGGGCGGCTAGAACAACAGACCGGAACAGGCCGCGCGGTTAGACAATGTTCTAATCGCTCAGCAATACCAGAAGCAAGAGAGAGATGCGGTAGGAGACTGCTAGACCGCCCGGTTTTCAAGCCGCTGGAGATAAACCACCAGACCGCCGAACTACAAACAGCAATAACCTGGATATCAAAACGCTGGAGAGTAACCGCCAGACCGCGCGGTCTACAACCTGCCAGGCTCAAACCGCCAGACCGCCCGGTCTCATACTCCAACACTCCCCCTCAAGCTGGAGCATAGATATCAATCATGCCCAGGTTGTCACAAATGTGGAAGAAGGAAGTAGAAACCGGCTTGGTGAAGATATCTGTCAACTCTTTGTCGGAGGTGACGAACGGAGTGCAAATCTGTCTCTTCAAGACCTCTTCTCGGATGAAATGGCAGTCGACTTCTATATGTTTCATTCTCTCATGGAAGACCAGATTTTTGGATATGTATATAGTGGCCTTGTTGTCACAGAAAATAGGAAGAGGATAGTCGTAGACCTCTCCTAGGTCAAGCATGAGAGCCCGCAACCATTTTAACTCATACGTGGTTGACGCCATACTCCGGTATTCGACTTATGCACTGGACCATGAGACAACAGACTGCTTCTTGCTCTTCCAGCTCACAAGATTACCTCTAACAAATGTGCAAAAACCTGATGTAGATTTACGATCACCTTTATCATCCACATAGCTTGAGTATGAGTAGGCTTCAACTCTATGATGACCATGCTTCTGAAAGAGTATCCCTTTTCCTGGTGCTGCTTTGACATACTCTAGTATCTTCAAGGCAGACTGAAGATGACATTCCCTGGGAGCTTGCATGAACTGACTGACCTTGCCTACAACATAGGCGATGTCGGGTCTGGTCACCGTGAGATAGATGAGTTTTCCCACAAGACGTCTATACCTCGTGGCATCGGATATAAGAGGTGAGTCATCTGTCCATGTGTTGTCCTCTCCAGTGTCCATGGGATACCGGGACGGTTTGGCACCGGTCAATCCTGCCTCTTGTAGAAGATCAAGAGCATACTTCCGTTGGGAGAGAACCAATGAGTCGGGCTTTCGAGAGATTTCTATCACCAAAAAATATTTCGGGGAGCCCATATCCTTCGTGACTAGGTGTTGACGGAGGTGTTTCTTTGTCAAGTCCACCCCAGCCTGGTCATCGCCGATAAGAAGAATATCATCCACATATACCGCCAAAACCACAAGGCCCGATGCGGTTTTGCGAATAAATAATGAGTGATCGGCCGAACTTCTTGTAAAGCAAATGACAGCCACAATGCCACTAAACTTGTCAAACCATGCTCTAGGACTCTGTTTAAGGCCGTAGATGGCCTTCCTCAACTGGCATACTCGTGTCTCCCCCTGAGCAACATACCCAGGAGGTTTCTCCATGTAGACGTCTTCCTGAAGATCCCTATAGAGAAATGCATTCTTGACATCAAGCTGGGAAATAGCCCACTCCCTGTTGACGTCCATAGAAAGAAGAACCTTGATGGTGCTGAGGAGAGCAACCGAGGAGAAAGTATCAAAATAGTCAACTCCATAAGTCTGAGTAAAGCCTTTGGCCACCAGCCAGGCTTTGTAACGATCCATAGTGCCGTGTGGGCAAAACTTCACCACAAACACCCAGCGACAGCCAACAACATTAGGACCTATCGGTGGAGGAACAAGCATCCAGGTACCCCTTTCAGTAAGAGTGGCAATTTCCTCATCCATGGCAGATTTCCAATGAGGAATAGCAAGAGCCTCCTAGTAAGTGTGGGGAGTGGTAATAGCCGAGATAGATAAAGCAAAGCACCTGCGAGAAGGAGTAAGCCGATCATAGGAAACAACAGCCGCAAGCGGGTGTTGGGTACACGCCCGCACCCCTTTGTGAAGAGCAATGGGAAGATCCATGTTGTCTTGCGCCTCAGGGACCGAAGCGTCCGTGGTGAAGAAAGCTGGCCCAGGACTATAGAGAGACGGCTGCGGAGAAGAAGGATGGGGTATAATAGAGAGAGGAGGAGACAGAGGAGGAGATGATATAGGAGGGGAGACGTCGATATGTGTGGAAGGAACACAAAGAGATGGTGCAGATTCAGAGACAGCAGGAGGACCCGGGGATTGAGAAGAAAAGTAGGATGCATTTTCAAAGAAGGTGACATCCGCGGAAACAAACTGTTTGCGCAGAATGGGGTCAAAACAACAATAGACTTTTTGAGTGGTCGAGTATCCCAAAATGACACATTTTGTGGAATGGGGGGAAAGCTTGTCACGGGTAGCAGACGGATCATGCACAAAATTCGTACACCCAAAGATACGGAGAGGAAGAGGAAAGGGTTCCTTGCCCGGGTAGAGAATGGAGAAGGGGGTTTTGCCGTGGAGAACCGAAGAGGGAATGCGATTGATGAGATAACAAGCAAGAAGAACAACATAGCCCCAGTAGGAGCGAGGCACCTGCATCTGTGTCATTAGAGTGCGAGCGATATCGAGGAGATGACGGTTTTTACGCTCCGCCACCCCATTTTGCTGGGAGGTGTAAACACAGCTGGTCTGATGAATAAAACCATGTTGTATACAAAAAGACGAAAACTCATGACTGAGATATTCTTTAGCATTATCAGAGCATAGTACTTTAATAGAAATAGCAAACTGAGTTTTAATCATATTATAAAAAGATTGTCATACATATAAGAGTTCAAAGAGATATTTTAATAAATATACCCAGGTACATCTAGAGAAATCATCAATAAAAGTTACAAAGTAAGAACTACCGCGACCAACGGTGAGAGAAGGAGTAGGACCCCAGACATCAGAATGAATGAGATCAAAAGGGCGGGAGAACCACGGTCTTGCTTCGGCGGGAAGGAGGAGCGGTGATGTTTGCCAAGCTGACACGCATCATAGTTGAGCGGAGGATGGTCTGAGGTAAGTGGGGAAGAAGCTGATGAAGAATCTGAGGAGGAGGATGTCCAAGGCGAAGATGCCATTGAAGCAGATCGGTAGACGAGGAAGAGAAGGTGGACAGAGCGGAAACATTATCGAGGAAGTAGAGGCCGCCGCTCTCAGTCCCAGTAGCAATCGTCCGTTGGGTCCTCGGGTCCTGAAAACAATAAGAAGTAGGAGTAAATAATACATAACACTTAAGTTGCTTGCATAAAGTAGTAACTGATAGCAAATTGCAAGGGAACTTCGGGACATAGAGAGTGTCCGCTAAGCGAAGCGATGGGGTGACATGAACCATTCCCGTCCCGTGAACCGGGGAAACTGTCCGCAACAAGAATCGGGGGTAACCGATCATGCGTTTCTAGGAGAGAGAAGCATTGAGGGTTTTCAGTCATGTGATTTGTAGAACCAGAGTCAATCAGCCATTTACTTTGGGTAACGACGTGTGCACTACCTGAGGTCGTGGCCACAGAAGCAGATGGCCGAGAGGAGGCGGAGGTTGAGGAAGAAGTATCACCGGAGGGATGAAGATGAGGATGTTTCTGCTAGTAGCGGTCAACAGAGTGGCCGATATGACCACAGTGAGAGCAGAGGAACCTTGACGGACTACGCGTACCAGACTGGTTGCGGCCACTATTGCCACCCCGCTGAACTTGGTGAGCATAGGAGTCCTGTGGAGGAGGAGAGGACAATAGAGGATGCTGGAGCAGCGAAGTAACAGTGGCGATGCGAGCCGCGGTGGAATCCAAGGTGGGAGACTCTGAGTCTCTCAAGATCTCCTGCCGGATCATATCAAAAGACTCAGGGAGCCGTAAAAGATAACAAACAACCAGGAGTTCCTGGAAGTGTTTGTGCTGCTCGGCCAAGTCCGCGGAGAAGGGGCCATTCTTGAGGATTTCGGCGCCAAGAGCCTGAACTTGCTGATAAGCCGCAGAAGGAGACATGGAAGGGCGAGCGAAGAGATCCGCATAGAGAGTATAAATGCGGGATGTCTGGGCCCCCTTCGAGTAGAGAGCAGCAAGGTGAAGCCATGCAGTCTTGACCGTCTCATCATGGCGTATGATGGGAAGGCATTCATCGGAGAGGCTGTTATACAACCAAGTGCGGACAAGCGCATCACTGGCATCCCAGTCATCAAATTGATCAGAGTCTGGAGGAGGAGGGTCATCAGTGAGGTGATGACATTTGCACTAAGAGCGATGGAGAAAGGTGAAAGAAACGTTCCAATCCGGATAATTGGAGCCAAAAAGTTTAGAAACCGTGCCAAGGTTTCTAGAGGGAGTAGGAGGCGGAGCTGGAGTGGCGATAGGAGTGGTGGTAGTTGAGGTTTCAAAAAGGGCCATAGGATAAATCAATGGGAAGTCGCGCTGTTACAATACAAGCCGCGCGGATAGGAAGAAGAAGAGCTGCAGTAGTCACGATGTCAGACACCATCGGCCAGAGAAGCCATGACCAAGCCGCAGATCCAAGCAGGTAAAGAAGTCGAACGTCTAAAAGATAGCCCACGCGAACAGAAGTGAGGAACAAACAAGGCGAATAATGGGTCGCGGTGAACAAAGCAACAGGTCGTGGCGACTGAAAGGCAGGTAAAAGGAGGCTGCGCGGACAGGGAGCAAGCAGGTGGAAGAGACAAGCCGCGAGAACAGGTCGCGAGAGGAAGAGGCAAGCCGCACGGACGGGGCGCACAGAATCAGGAGGAGAAGATCGAGTCCTCTGATACAATGTGAGAAGTAGAGAACAAACGACTAAAGTAGCGAACAAACGACTAGAAAACAAGCCGGAACTTTGAATAATTGAAAGTTTTATTATCCAAAAAGATATCATTTACAAAGGTATGGCCTCCCTTTTATAGAATGGAGGAGAGAGGAGAGAGTACAAACTAACAATGTGGGACAAAAGTTATACAAAAATCTAGGCGGATAGAACAACAGACCGGAACAGGCCGCGCGGTTAGACAATGTTCTAACCGCTCGGCAATACCAGAAGCAAGAGAGAGATGCGATAGGAGACCGCTAGACCGCCCGGTTTCCAAGCCGCCGGAGATAAACCGCCCGGTTTCCAGGCCGCCAGACTACAAACAGCAACAGCCTGGATATCAAACCGCTGGATAGTAACCGCCAGACCGCGCAGTCTACAACCCGCCAAGCTCAAACCGCTAGACCGCACAGTCTCATACTCCAATAGATATAAGAGAGAACTCCCCATCTGATAGCTCAAAGCCAGATGTGCTATGCTCGGAGTCTTCTGGAGTGTCAGAAGCACGAGTCCTTACTGGTGAGATAGCTTTGGACTTTCTTGACCCTTCCACCTTTAGGGCCACCGACTTCTCTTTGCTGAAAGTCCGGCTATTCTGCTCCTCCTTCTTTCTGGTGTTCATTTGTAGTTCGTAGGAGAGCAATTTCCCAAAGAGGTTCTGAGGGTCAGTATTAGGCAACTTCCCAAACTCCATGATGGCAACCACTTTATTGTCTCATTCCTTTGTCAGGAATCTGAGAAACTTGTCGTTGAGCTCCCCATTAGTGAAGTTATGACCATAGTTCCCGAGGCCATTAACAATCTTAAAGAACTTTTCGAACCTATTAGCAATACTATCACTTGATCCTTGATTGAATGCTTCGTATTCCTGATTCAACAATGATCTGCGGTCATCTATGACTTCTTTTGTCCCTTCCATCAGCTCAACTAGGCACTCCCATATTTCTTTGGCAGATTTACAGTAGAAAAGATTCTGAAGCATTGAGTCGTCTACTGCACTTGCGAGATGTTCTTTGCCTTCTTATCCAGGGAGACCAAGGCAATTTCATCCTTAGTTAAATCAATCATCCTCTTAGGGATCATGAATGCAGGATTCAGAGCTGATGGTTGAGTCGGTATGTGGGGTCCTAAAAGACTTTGTTTTCAAGGTCAGCTAACACCTTGAAGGGGGGGGGGTGAATAGGTTTTAGGTCTCTTTTAAAAATATCTAGACCTATACCTTACTTTGTTTTGCTTGGTGATTAGTTAGTTAAGCTTTCAAGACAATCAACCAGAAGACACAGTAATTTTATAGTAGTTCCCCAGTTTATGGGTACGTCTACTGTCCCTCAATGCCCTTCTAACAGTATGTTAGACAAGGCTCTTCCCCCAATACTCAGCTCCAAGGAGCTTACAACATGATCCCGCAGGGCCACTCAGTCTTTTTCAAGACCTACGACTCAGACACTAGGCCCTACCACTCAGATCCCAACTAGATCATATCTCAGCCTTTATAACACAGGCCTACCACTCAGATTCACACAAGAATCCTACACTTAGATCCACAACAGATCCTACTCTCAAATAAACAGCAGATCCTACTCTCAGCCTTTATAACATAGGCCTATACTCGGATTCACTAAGGAATCTTACACTCAGATCCAAGATTGGATCCTACAAAAACTAGAAGAGATATGAACAAATCAGACACAAGAGAATGTTCTTTGTGTCTGTCTTCCTGGGCTGAGCAGATTTCATCCCTATCTTCTTCACAACAGTAACTTGAAAAGATCTTCAGTAATGGGCAGTGTGTGTGATAGAATTAACTTGTAGAATCCTCTGCCTCTTCTATATCAGGAATCAGTCCTGACCTTGCTGTCGCATATGAAAATCGCATCAGCTATCTCTTTTTTCTTTCAGGTTGACTGAACTAAGCAAGACCTTCAGGCTCGACAGCAATGGAGAGGAAGAAGAAGATGTTAAGCCATAATACGAAATTAGAAAACCCTAATTTCTTGTTGTTGACTCATTCAATCTTTCCCTTTAATTGATCGTCGATAACGGCTCTTTCCGCTATGGGCCCCGCCTAAATTACCGATTTACCACCTTCCATTTGTAGAATACGACAATAACTGGCCATTGACGCCATTAATGGCATTCTCTATCTTTCCCGCAATGAATTTGAAATTTGTTGACTTTTGCTGACTCATACTGACGTCACCATCTTGAACTTTGCAAAAATCAAGCATCAGTAGTATAGGCATTGAGTGAGTAAGTATCACTCAATTCCAAAACGCTTAGAAAAAAATGTTGTAGTTAGGCATTGAGTGAGCAACCTTCACTCAACGCCAAAACACTTAGAAAAAGTTTTCTGTCTCTAGCGTTGAGAGCATTGAGTCCATTCAATGCTTTTTGCCTTAGAAAATATTTCTGCTTCTTTGGTGTTAAGAGCATTGAGTGTGTCTTCATCACTCAACGCTTTTTTCCTTCGCCAGACTTTTTGTTACTAGGCGTTGAGTGAGCCTCCATCACTCAACGCCATTTTACTTTGATAGATTTTGTCACTTGGCGTTGAGTGAGTAAGCTTCACTCAACGCCAAAACACTTTACTAATTTTCTTGTTACAAGGCGTTGAGTGAGCAACCTTCACTCAACGCATTTGGACTTATCTAAATTTCTATGAAATCACAGTCTCTGACAAACTAAGGTTCAATCAATGCTTTTTATTACATGGCATTGAGTGAGTAAGCTTCACTCAATTCCTGTGGACTTAGTCAAATATCTATACAGATTTTTTGTTGCGTTGACTGTCTGGGCTATACTCAATGATTTATGCTGTCTGGCATTGAGTGAGTAGACTTCAATCAATACATGTGGACTTAGCCACATTTTAGCCAGTCTCTCCTTAGGCTTTAACTGCCTCAGTCTGTCTCACATCTTTTTGCTGCATGGCGTTGAGTGAGTAGACTACACTCAATGCCTATGGACTTAGCCACTTTTTTGTCTAGCCAATAGTTAGGCTTAGACAAACCAAGTTGTACTCAACGCTTTTACTTACTTAGCGTTGAGTGAATAGACTTCACTCAATGCCTGTGGACTTAAGCTATTTCTAGCCTACCCAGCATCTTCCCTTGCATCTAGCATTGAGTGAGCAGCCTTCACTCAACGCATGTGGACTTGGTAATATTTATCTGTCCAGCATTTTTCTTAAGGTAGCTGGCATTGAGTGAGCTTGCTCCACTCAATGCCTGTGGACTTAGTATAATTTCTGCCTGATCACCAGCTTTCTTGGTGTCCACCTGTCCAATCAGTGTAATATGGACTTAATAGCATGCATAAACTCAAACACACATCAAATACAACTAGTGTGTGTCATTGACTTATTTGACTTCTTACAAATCTAGGCCATTTGGATCAATGGACCCAACAATCTCCCCCTATTTGAAGAAGTCAAAACTCGTATTCAAATTGTTCACATTTCTTAGTCAATGACACACATAACATATGCAGTAATAAAATGTACTATAATAACATAACAGATCTAGTAACGTTACCACATTTCCTGCCTATTTGGTGAGCATCACCTACTCCCCTATTTTGCTACAAGGTGTGTGTGTTACCACTTGAATGCTATATGGGATCATTTCTTTATCCCCTGCCTTTGATACCACTTGATCAACCTCTGATGCCACACTTGATCAATCTTTGAATCCACATGATATGCCACTTGATTAAGCCACTTGATCAATTCCTTCTCTCTCTCCCCTTTTTGACTTCTGAAGAATAGTTAGGGAAGAGTTGGCTTGTCTTGATTGCAGTTGATACCCTTGGTGAAGCTGCTAGCTACCTCTTTATATGAGGCTTATTCTGCCCTTATAGCTGCTGGAATTACTCCTCCTCAATAGTATCGACTTTTACCATCATTTTAATTATGGTCACTTTATTCTTCTTACCCCTTAAGGCCTTCATCTCCTGCAAGAAGAACACATCCTACACCAAAACTAAAACTATAGGGAGTAACTTAAGCTAGACTAGGTTATACATACCCAACTCAAATTTGAATGCGTTGAACTTTGTGAAAGTCTTTAGTGTCAACTAATTCCACCTATGGGGGGATAGGTGAATTGCAGTCTTTTGCGGAATTTGAATAACCTGCACAATTAAACAAACACAGCACAGAAAAAACACACAAGCAATTATAGTGGTTCCCCGATTTGGGTACGTCCACTCTCCCCCTTCGACCTATCTCCCACCAAGGGACGACTCGGTCACTTCACCAAACGGATTGAAATCCAATCCTCACACTACGGAAGGCACCCTTCCAACCGAAGGAGTCACTACTCCTCCACCACGGGTTGCACCCAACCCTTACAACTAGGAATCACTATTCCTTTACAACAACAAAAATTAGAATGTACAAGAAATACAAACTACACATGTGGAGAACCCGATGTCCCTCTTTGTTCATTGAAGCATTCTTGATGAAGACGAAGAGTCCACGACCGGAGCACTCTCTTGGTGAGGATCTTGCCAAGATCGGTGACGGCAAGCGATTGCGGCGGCGATGCTTTGTAGATCCAAACTTCTTGACGAAGTAAGCAAGGTCTACCAACGATCTCAAACGGATCAGTCATCTCAATCGATTCGAAATGAAGAGCGATCCTCGTTCAACAAATCGAGAGACAATAGATCTCGAAAGAGATGCGTGAGATGCTAGGCTTTCCTCGGTCCTGTCGACGGAAGATCAAAGAGGACCTCTAAGATCTGCAGCGGCGACTATCTTGTGAGCGGCGACGGCGATGGGAGGATTTCCACGATCGGCTAGGTCACGTTTGGCGGCTTTGATATCTCGTGAATGATTACTGTTGAAGTTTCGAAATAAGCATGTATATATACACTGAGGCCAACCCTAAAGTCCTTTGTGGGACCCACAACGAGAAACCCTAGCCCCAGCCGAAACAGCGTAACCCGTCATGGTTCGGTCCAACGAGCAAAGAAAATTTGCCTAAGGCAAATTCGGCGAGAATAATTGATGATTCTCGTCGAAGTCGGAGGGAATCACTTTTGATACCCGTCGAATTTGCCTTGGCCGATTTCCAGTTATAAAAATAGTCAGCCTGCGTTAATCAGTGGGAATGCAAACGTCATTCTCGACGAATCGGCGAGAATCAGTTAATGATTCTCGTCGATTCTGCCTTAGCCGAATTCTTGAAGGAGGACAGTCAGCTAGATAAAATCGACGAAAATCTGCGAGTGATTCTCGACGATTTCGGCGAGAATCACTAGTGATTCCCGCCGAATCGGCGAGAATCACTTAGTGATTCCCATCGATTTTGCCTTAGAAGATTTTCCTCTTCCTTCCCATTAAATTGGGCTTTGACCCATCCTTGCTCCTCTTCTGCTCTTGATCTATCTTGACCCTGTACTTGAAAATAAGTACACTCCAATAGAGAGAGCACACGTGAGTCAACACACTGATCTGCTCAACGAGGGATTACATTGCGCAGACTCGTGTATATTGACCCACTGCACCCTGACATTGGTGTGTACTTAGCATGGAATAGCTGCAAGCACAACTTGACAGAAAGTCATCAAATACATGGTCAATTCAACTTAGCTTGTTCAGGGGCTTCTTTAAATCAGGTATATTATTGATACAATACCCAACAATCTCCCCCTATTTGAAGAAGCTGAAACCCTACAAGCTAAGGTGAATAAGATAGATGGGACTGAAAAACAGAAAATGAACAATCAGTTGAGAATGAACTTAATTACGATTTTCCTTAGAGCATACTTAGCATTCTTAGCCTTTGGTAGCCACTTTAGTACCTTAGCACCTTAGCCTTAGCCGAGAGGGTAATCTCCCCCTTTTCGTCTTATGCAAATCTGGGAGCCACCTTATCCTAGGGCATAATGTTCCCCCTCAGTTCTTGCATCTGTGCCCTATCTTGAGTTCCTTGCTGATGCTCCCCCTTGATCTAAGAGCCAGGAGCCCTTTAGTCTTAAGTCCTCATTGTTAAGCATGCCGAGTTCAGTTTTGAAGAGACTGAACTTGGCCTCGTCTAGGGGCTTTGTGAAGATATTTTCAATCTGCTTATCCGTGGGGACATAGCAGAGAGATATATCTTTGTTTTCCACATGCTCCCGAATGAAGTGATAACGCACTTCAATATGCTTCGTTCTACTGTGGGACAAAGGATTGTTCGCAATTACTATAGCACTTGACGAGTCGCAGTACATAGGGACCTCTCTAAAATGAAATTTATAATCTTCTAGTGGATTTCTGATCCATAGAAGTTGTGCGCAACAGTTGCCTGCTGATATGTACTCAGATTCAGCCGTGGAGGTTGCGACACAATTCTGCTTCTTACTGTTCCAAGAAATAAGCCTTCTATCGAGGAATTGACACGTCCCAGAAGTGCTTTTCTTATCATCCTTGCTTCCTGCAAAATCAGCATCTGAAAAGCCTATCAGCTCGACATTATTGTTTCTTTGGTACCACAAGCCAAGATTTGGTGTACCTTTAAGGTATCTAAGAATTCGCTTTGCAGCAACATAATGAGATTCCTTAGTGTTAACCTGATATCTGGCACAAACGCATGTGGAAAACATAATATCCGGTCTACTAGCAGTAAGGTAGAGCAGGGATCCAATTATGCTTCTGTATTTGGTTTCATCAAAAGGTTTCCCTTTCTCATCCTTGTCCAGAGACACAGTGGATCCCATTGGAGTCCTCATAGAGGTTGCATTCTCCATTCCGAATTTCTTAAGGAGTTCATTTGTGAACTTCGTCTGAGAGATGAAAATTCCATCCTCAGACTGTTTCACTTGAAGTCCCAAGAAATACTTTAGCTCTCCCATGCTGCTCATTTAAAACTTTCCTTGCATAAGTTTAGAAAACCTTTTGCAAAGTATGTTGTTCATTGAGCTGAATATTATGTCATCGACATAGATTTGCACCAGTAAGATCTTGCCTTTGACTTCCCTAAGAAACTGTTGGGAATTGTCTTCACAATACCCCAGATTTGTGGGAAGTCAGACCTGAAACTAAGATGAATTAAGTTGTATTTGATGTTGTGTTTAAGTTGTGCATGCAGGACTCTATTGTCAAGTGTAAACTAATGTCAGTCTATAGTGGGTCATCAAACATAGGACCATATAATATAATTCCTCATTGTGTGATCCAAGGTGTTGACTCATGTATAGCCTCTCTATTGGGGTACACTTTGTTTCCATGCACTTGGACTACTGGACTCTGGAGTATTGAAGACTTTCTCAGAAGAAATTTTTTCTAAGTCCACATACTCGAGTAGTATCTTCTATATACTCAAGTAAGTGACTTAGTACTCGAGTAGATTGGATTACATACTCGAGTAGTTCTCAATTTACTCGATTAAGTGTTCTGATCGTACTCGAGTTGATCTGGACTTCTCATCTCAGAAAGTTTCTAAGTCCATATACTCGAGTAAATCCATTCATATACTCGAGTACTTTTTTTTCCTTACTCGAGTAGATGTTTGTGTACTCGAGTAGAGCCTTAGTCATACTCGAGTAGTCTCTTAGTTATACTCGAGTAGGGCTATCTGTTCAGTCTAAATATTTCTAAGTCCACATACTTGAGTAACTTCGCTCATATACTCGGGTAAGTGGCTTAGCACTCGAGTAGATCCTTCTTATACACGAGTAGACTGGCTTAGCACTCGAGTAGATTTTTCTTATACTCGAGTAGTGTGGATTAGTACTCGAGTAGATGTTTCTACTTACTCGAGTAATCTGTCTAGTGTAACTCGGGTAGTTCTTCCAAGGCACTCGAGTAGTCATTTCTATTACTCGAGTACATGTTTCTCTTATCTACTCGAGTAGCAGACCTTTATACCCGAGTATCTTATCTAACCCGAGTTTGCCGGCTCAGAATTCCAGAAATCATTAAGTCCAGAATTGACGGAGATTTGAAATTAACCTTTTTCTGATTGGTCCACGTGTCAATCTTAATTGCGATTATGACCGTTGGACGTAGCCTATAAATAGGTCTTTTCATATTTGACTAAATACGCATTTTACAGAGATTATCTTTTAAGAAAGAGAAAATCCCGAAAACCCTAATTTTATAATTTGCCGCCATTACCGTTTTCGGGAGAAGCTCTGGATCGTCGTTCTCACGCCGCTGCTATCGATCTCAGTTTCTCTAGCGATCCAGACTCAAGAAGAATCATCCGATCTCTCCGCGCTTCATCGTCTCTGATTTACTTTCTTGATCGTGGTGATTCCAGATCTCAGAATCGTGGATCTCATTCAAGTCTTCTTCAACTATTTCTGTTCAAACCGAAAAGCTCTCAAGAAGAAGATTACGTCAAAGATCCAGATCTGTGATATTCTTGTTGTAAATTTTATTTAAATAAATTTCATTGTAGGAGATCTTTCTCCGAGTGGTAGGAAGTTTTATCTTCCGAGTGTAGATCCGTTTGGGATCGAGTTTTTGTAGGAACGTGGTTTCGAGGTGTAGGATTGTTTTTGTAATCCGAGATAGTGGAGTAGCCGAGTCTAGTGATTTGCTAGATCGGTGAGAAAAGTGGACGTACCCAAGATTGGGGAACCACTATAAATCTCTTGTCGTCTGTGTGATTGCTTGATTACGGATCTTCGCTGTGTTATATTTTTTATTCCGCATTTGACTCGAAATTCACCTATTCACCCCCTCTAGGTGATTTAGGTTGACAACTTAGCGCTCTCAATTGGTATCAGAGGGAGGTTGATCATTAAAAGGTTAACACCTTGATCTAATCCTCACCAAGTTATCTCAAGAGAAGTATCAAGCATGAGTAAGACCAAGGATTTTGCTAAGCTCCCTATCTGCACCAAGAACAATTTTCCTATGTGGAAGGAAAGAGTTAAGTTCTTCATGGAAGCAGTAGACCCTCGGATCTTCATGATTGTGGAAGAAGGTCCGCATGTTCCTATGACTGCATCAACAATAGACCCAACCAAAAAGGTCCCAAAGAAGCTGATGGACTTGGATAAGTACGAGATTGCACTTGTCTCCCTGAACAAGAAAGCTAAAAATATTATCGCAAGTGCAGTCGATGACTCAATGCTGCAGAATCTAATTCACTGCCAATCAGCTTAAGAGATGTGGCAGTCCCTAGTTACTTTAATGGAAGGTACTGAAGAAGTGAGGGATGATCGGAGGTTCCCACTGAATCAGAAATATGAAGCCTTCCGACAAGGTCACAAGGAACCCATAGCTGACACATTTGAAAACATCTTTAAGATAGTCAATGGACTGAGAGTGTATGGCCGAGTCTTTACTAATGGGGAGCTGAATGATAAGTTTCTGAGATCTCTCACCAAAGAATGGGATAATAAAGTCTGTGCCATCCGAGAGTTTGGCAGACTAGCAGAGACAGGTCCACAGAACCTATTTGGCAAGCTAATGTCCTATGAACTGCAAATCAACTCCAGAAAAGCCGAAGAAGAGATAAGTCACTTCTCCTCGAAAGAGAAGTCGGTTGCTTTAAAGGCTGACAGTTCAAGGAAGGGCAAAGCTTCCTCACCAGCTCCTCCTCAAGAAGTAAGTGAAGAAGAAGGCTCCGAGCCAAGCACCTCAGGCTCAGAACTATCTGAAGGAGAGTTCTCTTTGCTTTCGCGGCAGTTCAAGAAATTCTTGAATAAGAAGAAGCAATGGAGAGGTAAAGATGCCTCATACAGAAGATCACGACATAACGGTGATCAGCGAAAGAATGGCTCGAGCAGCCATGACAGGTATAACTCCAAACAGAACAAACAAATTTCAACTGACATCGTTTATTATTGTTGTAATAAGCCAGGTCACGTCATCGCGGACTGCCCTCACAAGAAGAAAGAGGGTGGCAGAAGAGAGGAAAAGAAATATTCATACCATAAGAAGAGGACAGAGAAGAGCTTATTAGCCAAGAAGAGCAAAACTCTCAGCGACTCCGACTCATCTGAGTCGAGTGAAGAAGAGGAAGCTTACTTCGGGCTCATGGCTCACTCTGATGATGAACAAGTCCCCCAGTTCACTAGGGAGGTAAAATCTCACACTCCTCTCTCTGAATCTGATGATGATAATGAGCAAGAGGGCCATTCCTCTGAGGATGAATCTGAACTCATGGAATAGTATAAGGAGTTACTCATGGCTTACGAAAAATGTCGCAGAGTCGTGAAAACTCAAGCCAAAGAGATAAAATCTCTACAGGCTAGTGAGAGCAGCTTGAGGGAAGAAGTCACCAAGACTAATTCTCTTCAAGAGAACTTCAATGTTGCTATGGAAGAACACAATCAAGCTCTCAAGCATCTCGACCTTAAAGATGAAATCATCAAAGAATTGGAACAACAACTCGAGGCTGAGAAGAAACTTGTTGAGAGTTTCTCCAAGCCTAAGAAAGTTCTTCCACTCGTTGCTGAGTTCTCAGCTAAGGCCAAGGGTGCTGGTTTAGGCCACATTGGTGCTTCTAGTAAATCTTCTAGGAGAAACAAGGCCAAGAGAAAGAATAAGGCTGCATAGAAGGCTCTAGATGAAGAAAAAGGGAAAGCTCCCTTGGAACCAGTTTCATTCAAGAAAGTTATCTTTCCTATGAACAAATACGACTATGAGTCCACCTATGGACACTTCTCTAGGCCAATCCCTAAGAAGCCTAAGTCAAGATACCAAGGTTGGACTCGTCCTTGTAACTTTGGCGAGAGTGTCTTTAAGGCACCTTATGAAGAGATTCAACTTCAGAACTATGGACCATATGCTCTTGGTCATAACATCAAGAAGACACCAAAGGTAAAACCTATTGTGGAAAAGCATATGAAGGAGAAGACTTCATGTAGCTGCCATCATCATGAAGCTTCTTCCTCCAAGAGTGAAGTTCCTTCTAGACCATCATTTAAGAAAATCAAGCAGGAATACACTAGGCAAAGATACAACAGGTTCGACTGTTGGTGCTGTGGCAAAATTGGTCATTTTGGCATCGATTGTTGGTTCAATCCTAGAAATATTGCAACCCCTTAAGTTAGCAACGTGAGAATGACCACTCATGAGGCTAATGCTCGTAGGGGGAGTATTCTAACTCGAGACCAAGGACCCAAACTTGTTTTGGTTCCTAAGGCTAAGTGATTGTAATTGCAGGTATGTCCAAAGACCACCAAAATGCCAATCTGGTACTTGGACAGTGGATGCTCTCGGCATATGACCGGGACAAGAAGCCAACTCAAGAATTTCACCTCAGTCTACAACGGACCAAAGGTCATGTTTGGAGGTTCAGATCGAGGAATAACTAAAGGCTACGGTATGATTACTAACGGTAGCGTATCCTTCTCGGATGTTGCCTATATTGAAGGATTGGAACACAATCTCATCAGCATAAGCCAACTATGCGATAAAGGATACGTGGTTGAATTTCATGCTGACAAGTGTTTGATAAAATCGGTTGACAACATGGAAACTGTTTTATCAAACACTCGAAGTAGAAATATTTTCTGTTTAAACTTCATTTGTATAGACTCGTCTACACTAGTGTGTCTTTTAGCAAAAAGTAGTGCATCTCTTGCTGACCAATGACACAATATACTAGCACATATTAATTTCAAAACTGTTAATAAACTATTCTCCTAAAACTTAGTACGTGATGCCCCTAATGTCAAGTGCGTTATGGACAGTCTTTGTCACACCTGTATCAAAGGACAAGCAAACAAGGAGTTCATTTAAAAGCATAATAGGCAAGGATTCCAATAGAAGCTTACAGCTTCTCCATATGGACTTGTTTGGTCCACTGCAAGTACAAAGTTTGGGAGGTAAGGAATATACGTTGGTTATTGTGGATGATTACTCGCGCTTTGCATGGGTGTTCTTTCTGAAACACAAGTCAGACACCTTCAGTACTTTCACTAGTTTTGTTAGGTAAATCCAGAATGAATACAACTGTTTCGTAGTCAAAATCAGAAGTGACAATGGAACGGAATTCATGTCTGGAGCCATGACAGAATTCTGTGAAAGTCAAGGTATCTTTCATGAGTTTTCCTCTCCTCACACTCCACAGCAAAATGGAGTAGCTGAGAGAAGGAACAGAACACTTATAGAGGCTTGCCGGACTATGTTGAGTGATACCTCACTTCCAGAGTGTTTCTGGGCTGAAGCCGTCAACACCGCTTGTCACGTGCAAAATCGAGCTCTCATCAACAAGAACCATGATAAGACTCCTTACGAACTTCTAAAAGGACAGGAAACCAACCTTTTCATATTTTAGAATCTTTGGCTGTAAGTGCTTCGTACTTAACAACGACAAGTATCGCACTACAAAGTTTAGCGAGAAAAGCTTTGAATGTATTTTTGTAGGTTATAGTAGCCATAGTAAGGCCTATAGAGTATTTAATAGAAAATCTCTGGTAGTAGAAGAGTCGATACACCTTGTATTTGATGAGACGAGTTTGCTGCAAAGCAACTCTTCTAGTGTGCTCATTGAAGATGCAAGTACCAAGATGAAGGAACTCAGCTTGGATGAGCCTACTCAAGATAACGATGAGACGTTCATCAAGATCACCACTACAACCCCTATTGGAGAGGTAGATGATCAAGATGAAGAACACATCCCAGCTGAAGATGCAACACCAGTGGCTGAAGAGATCCCAGATGCAAGGACTCTAGAGTTCAGACACTTGAAGGATCATCCCTTAGATCAAATCATAGGAGATCCTCAGGATGGTGCTAGAACCCGGAGAGGTACAACTAATGAGAATTTATTCTTGAGCTTTCTATCACAGGTTGAACCTAAGAAGTTCGAGGAAGCAAACTCGGATGCATCCTGGATACTAGCCATGGAAGAAGAGTTGAATAAGTTCAAACGTTGCAAAGTTTGGACACTTGTTCCTAGACCCAAGAGTAAGAATGTCATCGGGACAAAATGGGTCTACCAGAATAAGATGGACGAAGATGGAACAATTATAAAGAATAAAGCAAGACTTGTCGCCAAGGGCTATCGTCAAGAAGAAGGAATCGGCTTTGATCAAACATATGCTCCCGTGGCAAGACTGGATGCGATCAGGTTATTTCTTGCCTATGCTGCACTTAAGGGCTTTACAGTCTATCAAATGGATGTCAATTCTGCCTTCTTAAATGGTAACATTAAGGAAGAAGTGTATGTAGAGCAACCGCCAGGTTTTGTTGATTCAAACATTCCCAATCATGTTTATTTACTGCAAAAAGATTTATATGGTCTTAAACAAGCTCCCCGAGCTTGGTATGAGACGCTGTCAAGCTTCCTTCTTGAGAGCAAGTTCACAAGAGGAAAGATAGACAAGACATTATTTCTTAGGGAAATAAAAGGCAAGATTTTGCTAGTGCAAATCTATGTCGATGACATTATTTTTGGCTCTACAGACAACAACCTCTGCAAGAAGTTTTCTAAACTTATGCAAGGGAAGTTTGAAATGAGCAGTATGGGAGAGCTGAAGTATTTCTTAGGGCTTCAGGTGAAACAATCTGAGGATGGAATTTTCATCTCACAGACTAAATTCACCAAAGAGCTACTTAAGAAATTCGGAATAGAGAACACAACCTCTATGAGGACTCCAATGGCCTCAGCTATGTCTCTGGACAAGGATGAGAAAGGGAAACCTTTTGATGAAACCAAGTACAGAAGCATAATTAGGTCCTTGCTCTACCTTACTGCAAGTAGACCAGACATAATGTTTTCAAAATGTGTATGTGCTAGATTTCAGGTGAACTCTAAGGAATCTCACTACATTGCTGCAAAGTGAATCTTGAGATACCTCAAAGGTACACCAAATCTTGGCTTATGGTACCCAAGAAGTAATGATAGTGAACTAATTGGATTTTTAGATGCAGATTTTGCAGGAAGCAAAGACGACAAGAAAAGTACTTCCGGGACTTGCCAATTTCTCGGAAGGAGACTTATTTCCTGGAGCAATAAGAAGTAGAACTGTGTAGCCATCTCAACGGCCGGATCAGAGTACATCTCTGCAGGCAGCTGTTGTGCACAGCTTCTATGGATCAAGAATCAATTTGAAGACTATAACATGAAGTTCCAGAACATCCCTCTGCTTTGTGACTCTTCTAGTGCAATAACAATCGCCAACAACCCAGTCTCCCACAGCCGGACAAAGCACATAGAGCTTCGATATCACTTCATCCGGGAGCATGTGGAGAATGGAGACATAGATCTACAATACGTCTCCACAGATAGGCAAGTTGCAGATATATTCACAAAGCCGCTAGATAAGACCAAGTTCTCTTTCTTCAAAACTGAACTTGGGATGCTCAACAAAGAAGATTAGTGGTCTCTATCAAAGTCTCAGAGTTAAAAGTTAGTGGAGGTAAAGATCAGTGCTTCGAGAAAAATATTTTGTCAAAGTGGCTTACTCGAGTAAGTGTACTCACATACTCGAGTACTTGGAAACAATCACGAGTAGTTACACGACTACACTCGAGTACATTACAATATACTCGAGTAACTCAAAGTATCTACTCATGTAGGTAAAAAATTCACTCGAGTACATATTCTTCATACTCGAGTACTTAGTAACTCACTCGAGTACTTCATGATCTACTTGGTCTTCGACTTACTCGTGTAGGTTACAACATATTACTCGTGTATGCCGATATATACTCGAGTACCTGGAAATTCCAGAACTTTGAAAATCTCATTTTTCTCTTTTCGCACACCTCGATTTTTGCCGCCCCCCAAAAGGTATGTTTTATTTTAAAACCCAATCTTAAACCTAATTAAGATTATGTATATAAATAGAATGATTCCGTAATCCATTTCCACGAAACCTTTCTCGAGTACTCGCCGGCGCTTCGTCTTCCAGAACCGCAGAGCGCTGTCTTCTCCAGAATCCGTTACTCCAGAACTCGATGGCTCCTCCATCCAAGATAGGAATCGGGTCCGAATTGGTTATAGATGGAATCGCCGAACTCTCCGATGACTTCCGAAACCTTCTCATTCTCCTTGACACAGCCGGGTTGTCGTTCCTGTTACAGACGCCATGTAAGATCCTATTTTCTGCAGTGGAAGAGTTCTACAAGAATCTGAAGATCAAGCGAAATGGTACAGTTCTCAAAACCAAGGTCAGTGGGATAAAGATCTATCTGGACAAAACTTCATTAGCTACCCTGTTAAAACTGCCAGTGGTGGATGAAGAAGATGATCTGACTTCTGAAGATTCCGAGAGAACCAGTTTCTTCTGTGGAATAAACCCGTATGAAGGATATTTGTTCCGACGTGCAGATTTCAATTTAGAGGGGAAATTTCTTGTGGATGTCATTGCCAAAGTTCTTCTCTGAAAAACCTATTCCCTCAGAGAAATCTCCCAAAACTTTTTTGATGTTATGCAAGCCATAGTATGCAGGAAGAAATTCCAGTTTGGAATGATGATACTGGACAAGATCAAAGAAACTGTGAACAAACAAAGCTATGCCAGGATTATCTCCCTCCTCCATGAGATTAATCCTACAGTGTTTGATTTCTCCAAAGGAACTCCCCTCCATCACATGAAAAAGGTATCCATCTCTTCCATCCAAAGATATGAAATCCAACTCAAGAAAACTGCCCAAGCCTCCAAAGTCATTATAGATGAAGATGTCCCCAGCCCACAACAAGTTGCTGATGACAGGACTCCATCTCCTCCTCTACATCAAGCTACTGACACCCTAGGTACAGTAGTTGAGGGGGAGCCTGCCTCATCTAGCTCCCGGATTCTGTTTACAGAACTTCCCTCCCAGATAGTCAGAGATCCTTCTCCTCCTCCTCCTCCAGAAGATATTCAAGTTCAGCAAGACCTTCTGTCCACAGCTGCAGAGATTGATAAGCTTATTGAAGAACTAAGGTCAGACAGTCCCCTACCTCCTACAGATCTAGTTGTTGGTACTCCTGAGGTTCAGGTACAAGATGAACAGATCCCTCTCAAGGAACCCTCTCCATCCTCAGCTCAGTCTCCCGTTGAAGAAGCAGAACAACATGATAGTATCATCCTGCCCGATGAAGAGGAGTTATCCCCAGAACCTATTGAACCTCCTCTAAGGACATTAGCCTTCATTCTCCCCTCCTTCACAGATCCCCTGGATTCAGTAGAAATCACTCACACCAAGAGAACTGCTAGCTCAGTGGTTGTGAAAGAAATCCCTCTTTGGACTCCCTCAGTCTCTCAGCTCCCTCGAGTCTCTATTTCTCCCAGTGCTCCATCTTCTGCTTCTCTCAGCTCCTCAGACATCATCAGTAAGATTGAGAAGATGCTCCAAGAACAGAGAAATTACTTTGATGAGTCTCTGAAATCAGTTAACAACAAGGTCTCTGCTCTTGAAAGTGAGATGAGCAGAGGCTTTGCAGAAATTCAAGCCAACACTGATGAACTTAAACAACTCTTCAAAATAGGTGGAAAAGCGATAGATCACACCATAACCAGCATGGGTGAAGTCAGAAATCAATCTGAAACAGTAGCATATAACCAGGTTCTGCTAGACCAAAGAGCTGAAGCCAATGTGATGAAAGTTTGTGAAGAAGTAGGCACATTCAGAGATGAAGCTATTGAAAAGTTATCTGTAGAAATCAGCAAGGGGGAGAAAATCGTGAAAGAACAAGTTGAGAAAATTTCTGCTGAAATCTCTACCAAGTCTAAAGGGACCCTGGATGGATTAGTTAACACCATGAAAGCAGATATTCTAGCACAGCTACAGTCTGTCAAATTCTACATTTATGATACTGCAGTTTGGATACATAATCAGAATTTTCCAAAATTCCAGCTCGACCCCTCCATCATTCCTAAAAGCTTAGATCCTCTTGAGGAACATCCTCCATCTGATTCCCAGGTTCATGCTACCATTCCAGAGGCAGTTCCAGCCTTCTCTCCCAGACCTGCTGGAGAGATGTCTGAGCCTCCTCTTTCATATTCTGATGTGTGGAAAGAGGATGTCCCTGCCAGCTCTCAGGGGCACTTTGATCGAGGTACTTCCTCCTCTAGAAGACCTGCTGATCAAGGTGGCCCCAACAAGAAAAGAAAATATGGTGACGGCGCTTCTGCTAGCCGTTCTGCACCTAAGAGAGAGCATGCTCAAGCTTCAGAGGGCAGATCAGAGTCAGTACATTCAGAAGTTTGGAGTCCAACCTCCAAATCTTTAATCTTTGACACTCTAAAGCTGGTAACTGATTTTGGGGAAAATAAAGACAAATTCTACAGCTACTCAGAATGGAAAGCCTATGATGCATCTCAAATCAAGATCAGATTACATGACAGGCAATGGGGATTCAACAATCCAGCAGCTCCTCTAAGGCCAAGGACTTATTTTCCTAAACCCTTCAATTATTTGGAAAGGCAAGAGCTGAAGAAAGCTAAACTTCACAGAGAGAATTACCCCTGAAAGTGTTTTGTGGAACTGGAAAATCTTTCTATTTAATATATCTAATTCTGATTATGGTTCCCTTATTTGCTATTATTCTCTGTTTTAGTCTTTTTCTATTGCTTGTTGTTATAGATGATCATTTCCTTTCTAGAAATTCATCTTAGTGCAAAGAGTGCTGACTTCTACAAATAGGGGGAGATTGTTGAGAATTGTCTTCACAATACCCCAGATTTATGGGAAGTCAGACCTGAAACTAAGATGAATTAAGTTGTATTTGATATTGTGTTTAAGTTGTGCATGCAGGACTCTATTGCCAAGTGTAAACCAATGTCAGTCTATTGTGGGTCATCAAACACAGGACCATACAATGTAATTCCTCATTGTGTGATCCAAGGTGTTGACTCATGTATAGCCTCTCTATTGGGGTACACTTTGTTTCCATGCACTTGGACTACTGGACTCTGGAGTATTAAAGACTTTCTCAGAAGAAATTTTTTCTAAGTCCACATACTCGAGTAGTATCTTCTATATACTCGAGTAAGTGACTTAGTACTCGAGTAGATTGGATTACATACTCGAGTAGTTCTCAAGTTACTCGAGTAAGTGTTCTGATCGTACTTGAGTTGATCTGGACTTCTCATCTCAGAAAGTTTCTAAGTCCATATACTCGAGTAAATCCATTCATATACTCGAGTACTTTTTTTCCTTACTCGAGTAGATGTTTGTGTACTCGAGTAGAGCCTTAGTCATACTCGACTAGTCTCTTAGTTATACTCGAGTAGGGCTATCTGTTCAGTCTAAATATTTCTAAGTCCACATACTTGAGTAACTTCGGTCATATACTCGGGTATGTGGCTTAGCACTCGAGTAGATCCTTCTTATACTCGAGTAGACTGGCTTAGAACTCGAGTAGATTTTTCTTATACTCGAGTAGTGTGGATTAGTACTCGAGTAGATGTTTCTACTTACTCGAGTAATCTGTCTAGAGTAACTCGGGTAGTTCTTCCAAGGCACTCGAGTAGTCATTTCTATTACTCGAGTATATGTTTCTCTTATCTACTCGAGTAGCAGACCTTTATACTCGAGTATCTTATCTAACCCGAGTATGACGGCACAGAATTCCAGAAATCGTTAAGTCCAGAATTGACGGAGATTTGAAATTAACCTTTTTCTGATTGTTCCACGTGTCAATCTTAATTGCGATTATGGCCGTTGGAGGTGGCCTATAAATAGGTCTTTTCATATTTGACTAAATACGCGTTTTACAGAGATTATCTTTTAAGAAAGAGAAAATCCCGAAAACCCTAATTTTCTAATCTGCCGCCATTACCGTTTTCGGGAGAAGCTCTAGATCGTCGTTCTCACGCCGCTGCTATCGATCTCAGTTTCTCTAGTGATCCAGACTCAAGAAGAATCATTTGATCTCTCCGTGCTTCATCGTCTCTGATTTACTTTCTTGATCGTGGTGATTCCAGATCTCAGAATCGTGGATCTCAGTCAAGTCTTCTTCAACTATTTCTGTTCAAACCGAAAAGCTCTCAAGAAGAAGATTACGTCAAAGATCCAGATCTGTGATATTCTTGTTGTAAATTTTATTTAAACAAATTTCATTATAGGAGATCTTTCTCCGAGTGGTAGGAAGTTTTATCTTCCGAGTGTAGATCCGTTTGGGATCGAGTTTTTGTAGGAACGTGGTTCCGAGGTGTAGGATTGTTTTTGCAATCCGAGATAGTGGAGTAGCCGAGTCTAGTGATTTGCTAGATCGGTGAGAAAAGTGGACGTACCCAAGATTGGGGAACCACTATAAATCTCTTATCGTCTGTGTGATTGCTTGATTACGGATCTGCACTGTGCTATATTTTTTATTCCGCATTTGACTCGAAATTCACCTATTCACCCCCCTCTAGGTGATTTAGGTTGACAACTTAGCGCTCTTAGAAACAATGTCTTATCTATTTTTCCTCTCGAGAACTTGTTCTCAAGAAGAAAACTAGACAGAGTCTCATTCCAAGCTCGAGGAGCTTGTTTTAAGCCATATAAAGCTTTATTAAGAAAATAAATATGATGAGGGAATGTAGGATTAACAAAACTTGGGGGTTGCGTGACATATACTTCCTCTTTCAAATTTCCATTTAGGAACGCATATTTCACGTCCATCTGATAGATAGTGAATCCTTTGTGAGAAGCATATGCTAGGAACAATCTGATTGCCTCGAGCCTTGCAACTGGTGCAAAGGTCTGGTTGAAGTTAATCCCCTCCTCCTGTCTGTAACCTTGAGCCACTAGTCTGGCCTTGTTCTTTATGATGACACCGTTTTCATTCAGTTTGTTTCTGAAGATCCACTTGGTTCCGATCACATTATGGTTCTTTGGTCTGGGAACAAGCGTCCAGACATTGCATCGTTCGAATTGATGCAGTTCATCTTGCAAGGCCAATATCCTTGCTGCATCTTTGTTCGCTTCGTCGAACTTCTTTGGCTCAACCTGTGACAGAAAACTAAGGTGCAAAATCTCGTTAATTGTACCTCTCTGAGTTCTGACACCATCAAGAGGATCACCTATGATCTGATCTCTGGGCTGATCCCTCACGTGTCGGAGCTCTAGGAGTCTGGCATCTGGAGCTCTGACAGCTTCTCGGGCTTCTCCTTCTTCTGGGAGATTCTCTCCATCCTAATCGTCAACTTCTCCAGATAGCGTTGAGGTGGAAACCTTGACGTACTTGGGAGTTGCATCTTTTGCAGTCTAATCGAGACTTAGCTGTTCAAGACTTGCACCTGCATCCTAAAGAATGCCACTGGAAGAATTGCTATGAAGCAAGCTTCCTTCATCAAAAACCATATTAATGGACTCCTCTACCACTAGGGTTTTCTTATTGAAGACCATATATGCCCGACTATGGCTACTATAGCCCATGAAGATGCCTTCGAAGCATTTTTCTCCGAATTTAGTACGTGGGTACTTCCCATTATAGAGTACATAGCATCTGCAGCCAAAAATCCTAAAATAGGACATGGTCGGTTTCCTTCCTTTCAATAGCTTATAAGGCATCTTACGATGATTCTTGTTGATCAATGCTCGGTTCTGCACATGACAAGCCGTGTTGACAGCCTCTACCCAGAAATACTCTGGAAGAGAAGCATCATTCAACATTGTCGTACATGCTTTAATGTGCGTTCTATTTCTCCTCTCCGCAACTCCGTTTTGCTGAGGAGTACGCGGGGAGGAAAACTCATGAAAGATACCCTGTTCTTCAAAAAATTCTGTCATAGCACCAAACTCGAATTCTGTTCCATGGTCACTTCTGATTTTGACCACTGAGCAGTTAAGTTCGTTTTGAATCTGCTTGACAAAACTCGTGAAGATGTCAAACGTATCTGACTTTCGTTTCAAAAAGAACACCCACATAAACCGAGAGTGATCATCAACAATCACTAGCGTATACGATTTGCCTCCTAAGCTATTAACTTGCACTGGACCGAACAAGTCCATATGCAGAAGATAGAGACATCTGGAGGAGTCTTTGTCTGCAATACCCTTAATGGTAGCCCGAGTCTGTTTGCCCTTCTGGCATGCAGGACAAGGGCTATCCTTGATGCACTTAATAGTAGGGGCATCCCTTACTAAGTTCTTAGAAAACAACATATTAATTGTCTTGAAATTAATATGTGATAATCTCTTATGCCATTGTTCACAAAGAGATGCACTGCCTTTTGCTACTAGGCACATGGGGGTAGAAGAATCTAAGCTAAGAAACTCTAAACAAAAGATATTTCTTCTCCTAATGCCAGTTAATACCGTCTCCGAAGAGGCACACGATATTATCAAGCACTTATCCTTGCAGAACTTAACGTCATATCCTTTATCACACAACTGACTTACACTGATCAGGTTATGATTTAACCCTTCAACATAGGCCACGTCGGTGATAGAGATTATACCATTGGAAATCATTCTGTAACCTCTGGTGACTCCTCGATCTGATCCTCCAAAGATGACTTTGGGTCCATTTTCGACTAGAGAGTAATCACGGAGCAGGCTTCTTGTCCCAGTCATATGCCAGGAACATCCACTGTCCAAGTACTAGATAGGCGTTTTGGTGGCCTTTGGACATACCTGCAAAACAGAATCAATTTCCCTTAGGAACCCAATCGAACTTGGGTCCAAGATTCCTTGTTAGCATACTCCCCCTCGAGCGGTTAACCGTACGAGTGGTCGGCCTTGCATTGCTAACATGAGGAGTCTCATTGAATCTTGGATTAAACCAGCAATCCACGGCAAAGTGACCAACTTTGCCACAACACAAACAATCAAATCTGTTGTACCTTTTCCTAGGCTCCTGCTTCACCCTTGGAATGGTGGGTCCAGCCGGGGCCTTGGATTTGGAGGTGGAGGCATCATGATGACAACAGTCACATGATTGCTTTACCTCCTGTTCCTTCAGTATAACAGGCTTGGATTTTTGTGCCTGCTTCTTATTATGGCCTCTAGAGAAGTGGCCATAATCCTCCACTTGGATTTCCTTATAAGGTGTCTTGAAGACACTCTCATCGTAGTTGCAGGGGAAGACCCAACCATCATACCGGCTATTGGGCTTTTCAACCGAGGGCCGGAAGAAGTGGCCATAGGTTGACTCAAACTCCTGCTCATTGCAAGGAAAGCCAGGCTTTCTGAATAAAACAGGATCGAGTGGAGCCTTTCCCTTTTCTGCAGCAGAGGCCTTCTTAGCAGACTTATTTTTCCTCTACTTTCTGTTTCTCCTGGATGATTTACCAGGCACACCCACATGCCCTAAGCCAGCCCCCTTAGCCTGAGCAGAGAATTCATCAACCAGAGTAAGAACGGTATTGGGCATGGAGAAGCTTTTGACAATCTTCCTTTCTGCCGTAAGCTGTTCTTCCAACTTGTTGATTTCTTCCTGTTTTAGGTCAAGGAGCCTTAGAGACTCTGAGTGCTCAGAAGTCAGGCCTAGGTGTTCCTGTCAGAGAGAGATCAAGCTAGTGATCTCTTCTCTTAGAGACACACCCTCAGACTTAAGGAATTTGACTTCCTTTTTCTTAGACCTCAACCTCTTGCGGCATTCCTCAAAGGTATTGAGCAGAAGCTTATACTTTTTGAGGAGCTCAGCTTCACGGGAAGATGGGCTGTCCTCGAGATCATCATCAGGAGACTCATAGTCAGAGTCAGAGAGGGGGTACGATCTTTTACCTTCCCAGTAAATGGGGGGCAGTCTCCTTCTGAGTTAGACCGACCCACTAGACCGAAGTAGGCTTCCTCATCATCACTGGAGTCTGAGGAATCAGACTCACTCAGTGTCTTTGGCTTTTTGGCAATGTAGCTCCTCTCCTTCTTCTTATCTCTAAAGGACCTGTGCTCCCCTCCCTTCCCCTTATCTCTCTTGCTTTGGTGGCAGTCAGCAAAAATGTGACCTGGCTTATTGCATCCAAAGCAAATAATGTCATCAGAGCGATGTTTGTTCTGTTTGGATTCATACCTGTCAGAAGAATAATTCTTCTTCTAATATCTGGAGGAGGAGCCGTCTTTCTTTGATTCCTCAACTTGAGGAACTTCTTTAACTCCCGAGTGATGAGGGAGAAGTCTTCTTCAGATAGCTCTAAGCCGGAAGAGCATGGATCAGAGTCTTCTTCCTCATTATTTTTCCGAGAGCGGGACAAGGCTTCACCCTTGCCTTTCCTTGAGTGATTGGCTTTCAGGGCCACAGTCTTTTTTCTGGAAGCGGCTTTATCGGCTTCCTCTTCAGCTTTTCTGGTGTTCAGCTGAAGCTCATAGGACAGAAGTTTCCCAAATAGAATCTGGGGATCAGTTTCTGCCAGCCTGCAAAATTCTCTGATGGCGCAGATCTTGGTGTCCCATTCCTTAGTAAGGGATCTAAGGAATTTTTCATTAAGTTAACCATCGATGAACACTCTGCCATAGCCCTTTAGGGCATTGATGATCTTCAGGAAGTTCTCGAAAGTCACTCCGATTTCTTACTTGGGACCTTGCCTGAAGGCCTCGTACTTCTGGTTCAGAAGGGATCTTCGATCATCCCTTACTTCGTCAGTGCCTTCCATCAGGATGATCAAGCAGTGCCATATGTCCTTGGCAGTCTTGCAGTTGCAGAAATTCTGCATTATGGAATCATCGACGGTGCTTACCAGAATGTTCTGAGCTTTCTTGTCAAGTCCGACAAGCACCATCTCATCCTTATCCATTTCAGAAAGTTTCTTGGGCACTTGCTTGGTTGGATCAATGGTGGAGGCCTTAGTGGGGATATAAGGTCCCTCCTCCACTATCATGAAGAGTCGGGGGTCGACTGCTTCCATGTAGTACCTGATCCTTTCCTTCCAGATAGGAAAGTTCAGCTTGGTGCACAATGGGATCTTCCCTGAATACTTAAGTCCTTCCATTTCATAGATCTTCTTTCTTATTAACACTAGAGGCAGGATCTTTCTCAAGGTGTTAACCTTTTTGATGAGCAACCTCCCTCTGATACCACTTGAAAGTCTTTAGTGTCAAATAATTCCACCTATGGGGGGTGGGGGGTAGGTGAATTGCAGTCTTTTGCGGAATTTAAATAACCTGCATAATTAAACAAACACATCACAGAAAAAAAAAACACAAGCAATTATAGTGGTTCCCCGATTTGGGTACGTCCACTCTCCCCCTTCGACCTATCTCCCAATAAGGGACGACTCGGTAACTTCACCAAACGGATTGAAATCCAATCCTCATACTATGGAACGTACCCTTCCAATCGAAGGAGTCACTAATCCTCCACCACGGGTTGCACCCAACCCTTACAACTAGGAATCACTCTTCCTTTACAACTAAACAAAATTAGAATGTACAAGAAATACAAACTATACGTGTGGAGAACCCGATGTCCCTCTTCGTTCGTTGAAGCGTTCTTGATGAAGACGAAGAGTCCACGACCGTAGCACTCTCTTGGAGAGGATATTGCCAAGATCGGCGGCAGCAAGCGATTGCGGTGGCGATGCTTTGTAGATCCAAACTTCTTGATGAAGAAAGAAAGGTCTACCAACGATCTCAAACAGATCAGTCGTCTCAATCGATTCGGAATGAAGAGCAATCCTCGTTCAACAAATCGAGAGACAATAGATCTCAAAAGAGATGCGTGAGACGCTTGGATTGCCTCGGTCCTGTCGATGGAAGATCAAAGAGGACCTCTAAGATCTGCAGTGGCGACTATCTTGCGAGCGGCGACGGCGACGGGAGGATTTCCGCGATCGGCTAGGTCACGCTTGGCGACTTTGATTTCTCGTGAATGATTACTGTTGAAGTTTCGAAATAAGCATGTATATATACCCTGAGGCCAACCCTAAAGTCCTTTGTGGGACCCACAATGAGAAACCCTAGCCCCAGTCGAAACAGCGTAATCCGTCATGGTTCGGTCCAGCGAGCAGAGCAAATTTGCCTAAGGAAAATTCGGCGAGAATCATTGATGATTCCCGTCGAAGTCGGCGGGAATCACTTGTAATTCCCGTCAAATTTGCCTTGGCCGATTTCTAGTTGTAAAACTAGTCAGCCTATGGGAATCGGTGGGAATGCAAACGTCATTCTCGACGAATCGGCGAGAATCAGTTAATGATTCCCGTCGATTCTGCCTTAGCAGAATTCTTGAAGGAGGACAGTCAGCTAGATAAAATCGGCGTAAATCGGCGAGTGATTCTCGACGATTTCGGCGACAATCACTAGGGATTCACGCCAAATCGGCGAGAATCACTTAGTGACTCCCATTGATTTTTCCTTAGAAGATTTTCCTCTTCCTTCCCATGAACTTGGTCTTTGACCCATCCTTTCTCCTCTTCTGCTCTTGATCTATCTCGACCCTGTACTTGAAAATAAGTACACTCCAATAGAGAGAGCACACATGAGTCAACACACTGATCTGCTCAACGAGGGATTACATTGCGCAGACCCGTGTATATTTACCCACTGCACCCTGACATTGGTGTGTACATAGCATGGAATAGCTGCAAGCACAACTTGACAGAAATTCATCAAATACATTGTCAATTCAACTTAGCTTGTTCAGGGGCTTCTTCAAATCAGGTACATTGTGGATACAATACCCAACACTTTGCTTCATATAGTGGCTTAGTAAAGATGTCAACCACTAGCTTGTTTGTGGGGACAAACTCAAGATTGATATCTTTCTTTTCCACATGCTCCCTAATAAAATGATTTCTAATTTCTATGTGCTGAGTCCTACTGTGTGAGATAGGATTCCTATCAATAGAAATAGAACTAGTAGAATCACAATATAGAGGGGTTCTACTTACCTTGAGGTCATAATCCTTGAGCTGATGTTGAATCCATATAAACTAAGCACAACAGCTACCTACTCAAATGTACACTGACTCTGTAGTTGATATAACAATACTTGTTTGCTTCTTGCTGCTCTAAGACATTAGTCTTCCACCTAAGAACTGACTGGTGCTAGAAATTCTTTTCCTGTCCTCTTTGCATTTTATAAAATCTGCATCTAAATATCCTATTAGTTAAAAATCCCTATTTCTAGGGTACCATAGGCCAAGATCTGGTGTGCCCTTAAGATATCTCAAGATCCTCTTTAGAGCTAAGTAGTGAGATTCTTTATGGTAGGCCTAATACCTAGTACAGACACATGTAGCATACATGATGTCAGGCCTACTAGCAGTGGGGTATAGAAGGGAGCCAATTATACCTCTATGCAAAGTTTCATCAACAGGTTTCTCTACTTCATCTTTTTTAAAGGGCATACTTGTCCCCATGAGAGTTTCATGGTGGAAGCATTCTCCATAACATATGTCTTAATCAACTCCCTAGTGAACTTGGACTGGGATATGGACGAGCCTCATCCGTCTGTCTAATTTGGAGTCCCAAGAAGAACTTGAGCTCATCCATACTACTCATCTCAAACTTCCCTTGCATAAGTTTAGAAAACTTCCTACAAAGGTTGTCATTAGTAGATCCAAAGATAATGTCATCAATATATTTCTAAACTAAGATGATCTTGACCTTAGATTCCCTTAAGAATAGGGTCTTGTTTATTTTCCCCCTTGAGAATTTGTTCTCAATGAGGAAACTAGACAAGGTTTCAATCCATGCTCTAGGGGCTTGCTTCAACCCATATAGAGCTTTCCTAACCCTATAAACAAAATCAGGAGAGTTAGAGTCAACAAAACCTTATGGTTATTCAACATGGACTTCCTCTTTTAAGTCCCCATTCAGGAAGGCTGACTTCACATCCATCTGGTAGACTTTGAATCCTTGGTAGGCAGTAAATGCAAGGAAGAGCCTTATTGCTTCTAATTTGGCTACTGGGGCAAATGTCATATCAAAATCGATCCCTTCTTTTTGCCTGTATCCTTTAGCCACCAGTCTAGCCTTATTCTTCACTATAATGCCATTCACATCTAACTTGTTCCTATAGATCCATTTAGTTCATATTACATTATGTCCCTTAGGTCTGGGAACCAGCTTCTAGACATTACATCTTTTGAACTGGTTCAGTTCTTCCTACATTACTCTAATCCAGAGTTGGTCTTTGATTGCCTCTTCAAACATCTTAGGCTCTACTTGTGACAGAAAGCTTAAGTATAAGACTGTATTAAAACTTCTGCTCCTTTATATCACTCCTTGGCTTGCATCACCAAAGATCTCGTGTACTGGGTGATCCCTCAGATGCCTTACAACTGGAGGCAATCCAACTTTAGCTTATTGTGCTTCATTGCCTTCAGCTGTCTATTCTTCATCCTCAACTTGTGAGTCTTGTGCTCCCTCTAAACAACATTCATCTTTTCTCTTATCTTTTACTGCTGGATCATCTTCCTTGATGGTAAGCTTGCGCATTACTTTCTCTATGCCTGCAGAACTAGAAGAGGAGCTCACTGTTAATCATGTTTGATTCATCAAAGACATCATGAACTGACTCTTCTACAACTTGACTTGTCAAGTTGTAGATCTTATATGCCCTACTGTTATTACTGTACCCAAAAAAGATCCCTTCATAGGATTTGACAGCAAACTTGGTTACATAGGACTCTCCATTGTTCAGTACATATCACTTGCAACCAAAAATCCTAAAGTATGATAAGTTTTGTTTTCTACCTTTCAAGATCTCATAGGGAGTCTTCTTGTGGCTTTTGGTGATAGAGCCCTTGTTAAGGACATGTCATGCATTGTTTACTACCTCAGCCAAGAAATATTCTGGGAGAGATGTGTCACTTAAGAAGGTCCTACTATACTCTATGAGAGTTCTATTTTTCCTCTCAGTAATCCCATTTTACTTGGGTGTTCTAGGAGAGGATAATTCTTTGTGAATCCCTTTCTCTTTACAGAACCTTATCATACATTCAGACAAAAATTCAGTCCCATGATCACTTCTGATTTTGAGCATACTACTGTCAAGTTCAATCTGAATTTGCTTGACAAATGTCTTGAAGACATCAGAGGTTTCAGATTTCTTCCTAAGAAAGAACACCCAGGCAAATCTGGAAAAATCATCAACAACCACAAGAGTGTAAACTTTTCTACCTAGACTTTGAACTAGAATATGACTAAATAAGTCCATATGCAGGAGGTATAAGCACCTCACTGAGTCTTTGTCCCCAATGCTCTTGAAGGAGGTCTTGGTCTATTTGCCCTTTTGGCATGCAGAGCAGATACCCTCCTTAGTGCATTTTAACTTGTGGCCATTTCTAACTAACTCTTCACTAAAGAGTTTGCCTATGGTCTTATAGTTTAGATGATCTAGCCTCTTATGTAATTGGACACAGTATGAGACTTTCTCATCTGCAACTAGGCATATGGTAGAGTCCTTACTTTCACATACTAAATTAAGAGAATAGATATTTCCTCTCCTAGTGCCTATCAAGATGACCCCTTGGTCACTTGACCTCCGAATTTGGCACTCATCCTTGAGGAATGAAATGTCATAGCCAAGATCACAAAGTTAGCTTATGCTTATGAGGTTGTGTTACAACCCTTTCACGTAAGCTACCTGTGTGATAGTGACTATGTTATTTGTTATCTTACCATACCTTTTAGTCACTCCCCTATCTGAACCACCAAAGATTACTTTGAGTCCATTCTTTACTGGAGTGTACTCCTTCAATATGCTCCTTATTCCACTCATGTGCCTGGAACAACCACTGTCCAAATACCATATAAGGGTATGGCCACTTGGACTAACCTGCAAGACATAAGTCAGTTAACCTTAGAACCCCAATTCTTATTGGGTCCTAGGTCCTTGTTTGTTTGACAATAACCATGCCTACCTGTAGATCTTCTGATAGGTAAGCTCTCTCTTTCTCTTGGCACACTTGTATTGTGCCAACAATCAATAGCATAGTGACCCACTTTGACACAACACCAACACTCATAAATATTATACCTTTTTTTAGGAGCTGGACTTGTACTTGTGCTGTCAGCAGCTCTCAGTCCAGAAGGTACAACATCAGCATTTTTCTTTTATCTTCCAGCCACAGTCTGACTTGGGATATTTTTGGCAGTAGAAGTACTTAGAATATCTTGAACCCTACCAGCAGTAGTAGAATACGACAGCCTCTGACCACCGGCGCCATTAACGGCATTATCCATCTTTCCCGCAAAGAATTTGAAATGAGTTGACTTTGTTGACTTTTGCAGACTCATGCTGACATCACCATCTGTGGACTTAGACAAAATCAAGCTTCAGTAGTATAGGTGTTGAGTGAGTAAGTATCACTCAACGCCAAAATACTTAGAAAAATTTTCTTTCGTTAGGCGTTGAGTGAGCAACCTTCACTCAATGCCAAAATACTAAGAAAATTTTTTCTGTCTCTAGGCGTTGAGAGCATTGAGTACACTCAATGCTTTTTGCCTTATAAAATATTTCTACTTCTCTGGTGTTGAGAGCGTTGAGTGCGTCTTCATCACTCAATGCTTTTTTCCTTGGCAAGACGTTCTGTTACTAGGCGTTGAGTGAGCCTTCATCACTCAATGCCATTTTACTTAGATAGATTTTGTATCTTTGTGTTTAGTGAGTAAGCTTCACTCAACGCCCCAACAGTTAATAGATTTTCTTGTTACTAGGCTTTGAGTGAGCAACCTTCACATAATGCATTTGGACTTAGCCAAATTTCTATAAAATCACAGTCTCTGACTGACTAAGGTTCAGTCAACACTTTTTATCACATGGCGTTGAGTGAGTAAGATTCACTCAATGCTTGTGGACTTAATCAAATATCTACACATGTTTTCTATGACGTTGATTGTCTGGGCTATACTAAATGATTAATGATGTATGATGTTGAGTGAGTAGACTTCACTCAATGCCTGTGTACTTAGACACATTTAAGCCAGTTTCTCCTTAGACTTTGACTACCTTAATCTGTCACGCAACTTTTTGTTTTATGGCATTGAGTGAGTAGACTACACTCAAAGTCTGTGGACTTAGCCACTTTTCCGTCTAGCTAATAGTTAGGCTAAGAATAACCAAGTTGTACTCAACGCTTTTACTTACCTGGCATTGAGTGAATAGACTTCACTCAACGTCTGTGGACTTGGGCGATTTCTAGCCTATCCAGCACCTTCCTTTGTATATGGCATTGAGTGAGCAGACTTCACTCAACGCCTGTGGGCTTGATAATATTTTTCTGTCCAACATTCTTTCTTAAGGCAATTGGCGACGAATTAGCTTGCTCCACTCAACGCCTGTGGACTTAGTATAATTTCTGCCTGATCACCAGCTTGCTTGGTGTCCACCTGTCCAATCAGTGTATTATGGACTGACCTGCATGCTTAAACTCAAACACATATCAAATATAACTAGTGTGTGTCATTAACTTGTTTGACTTCTTATAAATCTGGGCCATTTGGATCAATGGACCCAATAGGTCCTTCTTCCACAATCTGAAAATTTTTTGGATCAGCAGCTTCCATGAAAAACCTTACTCGTTCTTTCAACATGGGAAAGTTTTCCATTGTGCATACTGGGAGTTTCATAGAAGACATTTCTTTTCTTCGGTCTATGGTTACTAAACGGAATCTCTTGACGCTAGAATAAGGATCTTGTTCTTGGTGTTAACCTTATATCGAACAAAATGCTCCTCTGATACCAATTGACAGTATCTAGCGTCTACCTAAATAACCTAGAGGGGGGTGAATAGGGTATGTTTGTGTCTTTTCACGGAATAAAAATTACTTTAAAAATCAAGCACACAAACACAGAGATTTTCAGTGGTTCAACGAGTATGGTACGTCCACTTTCCCGCCTCACCTATCTACCACAAAGGGATAGATTCAGCAACTTCACCAATACTAAGATTTCTTCAAATCTTGCACCTTGGAGCCGCAACTCCTAAAACTCGGAGACGACGCTCCTACCACTTGATCCACAACCGGATCAACGAACTCGATCCATAAACAGATCTACAAACTCGATCCACAAACGGATCTACAAACTCGGAGCAAAATCTCCTATAATATATAAAAGAAAATTACAACAATAGTATACAAGAACTAAAAACTTCAGTCCGTCGTTCTTCGAAAATAATGGATCTTAAAATTACTTGTAGAACACAGAACTTATAGACTAGGAAGATCTTGAATCTTGATTTGAATCTTCAAACGACTTGATCTGGAGGAGTATAAATCTGTAGAGAGAAAGAAATCCAGTCATGTATGTCGAAGAAGATGAATCACACTGAAGTCGGAGGCCGATCAAAAGAATCGCAATGCCTGCGGTAGTTGGCGACGGACGGACAGTTTCCGATTTTGGAAGTTTTCTAGGTTTGAAAATGAGAGAAACATTATGATTAGATGGAAAGGAAATATCCTCTAGGTATTTATAGAGATTTCCTTCCAAATGGTTAGAAGAAAATTTTCTAAAATGAAACCTGGAATTTACTATGCATGGTCGACCATAACCCGAGCTAGAGATTTTGAAAAATTAAGAAAAATGACCTATGTCAAATTCGTTGAGTATCGTCGAGTATCACTAGTATACTCTACGAATATACCTTGATATACGATGAATAATACTTGGACAAATCAGTATCAGGCCAACCATTCACTCAGCGCCAAAGCAGAGAGTCATACTTGATGGATTCATCGAGTATCACTTGGTATACTCGAAGAATTCATCGAGTATAAGATAAATGACTCAACGCACTCAACGTACTTGCACTCGATGCCTTTTGTTCACTCAACGCCAAGGGCAGCAATCGACGAATATCGTCGAGATGACTCAATGCACTCAACGTCGTTGTAGTCGACGAATAAGACTTGGAAAAATCTAGAGAAGTAGCATCGACTGGACTCGACGGATTCTACGTGTATCACTTAGCATATTCGACGAATTCGACGAGTATTGTTTGATACATTCGATAAATTCGACGAGTATGCACGACGATACTCGGCGAATTTTACTTAATAGATTTTTCAATTCTATAGCGAATTTACCCTAAGTATAAAAGATGGATTCGATGGGTATGGGTAGGTATACACGACGAATTCGACGAGTATCAAGCTGATACTCAATGAATTCGACGAGTATTCCAAACCATACTCGATGAATTTTTCTTGGGAGAAATTCCAATCATTCTTAATCTAAGCCTTGACCATCCTTGAGCCTTCTTTTGTACTTGGGATAGAAGTACACCCCAATAAAGAGATTACACGTGAGTCAACACATTGACCTATACAATGAGGAATTACATTGTAAAGTAATGTGTTTACTTACCCACTGTAACCTGACATTTGTATGTACTTAGCAATGAAAACCTGCAAGTACATAACTCAAAAGGCAACATCAAATACAACCACAATTCATCTTAGCTTAACTGGGCCCTTCTTCAAATCCGAGTTATTATGGATACAATACCCAACAGGGCCGAAAACTTTGGTTAAATATTTACTCAACTCATCTCTCAAATTTCACTGCGTCGTAAAATAATTTTCGTTCATAGACTAAGGTGTCTCATCTTTCAAATCTCCAAATGGAGAATAGAATGAAAATATAATCCAAAGTTTTACCAATAAGATCAAAAAATCAATAAAGAAATCACACAAAATTCTCATAAACCAAAATAAAAATAAATATCACATCAAAATAGAACAGAGTACTTTCAAAAGTACAAAACCTAGGAAACTAGTTCATGATTTGAGAAGTACACCACAAAATTAGAGAGATCTTGCAAGATATGATGTTTAGAGATCTGAACGCTATAGGAAATTTCACAAAAACTTGTACAAAATCCCTCATTGATGAAGATTTGGTGGGCTCCTCTTTCTTTCAGTAACCCTAATTCTCTCTTGAAAATTTTGAAAATGATGAAAAGATCATGAGAAAGATCCTTATTTTATTTCTTTTTGGCCTATTTATAGATATTCCTCCCTCAAAAGAATATTTTAAATGTTGAATAAATGTCTCCTTTCGCCTTTGAAATAGCACAAATTTGAATATTTTCGTAGTTTAAATTTTTATTCCCGCAGAGTTGTTGTAACAAATTTTTCCAAACTGAGAAATATGTTATAACAAAGTTTCTGCACTACTAAAAACTGCTCCAAACAGCCACCAAACGGTTACAATAATGTTGTAACATTTTTTCTAGACTTTAAATGCACTCAACCCTTGACTCTTCGAGATGAATATTTTTAGCTTTCTGCAACAAAAACATATCAAAATGGCGATAATACACTCAATTTTTACCAAATACTAAATACTCATATTTAATATTTTTAACTAATATTTTTCAAATATTTTAACCAAAAGGGTACAAATTAAAACACAAGATAACTTTTTTTTTGAGAAATTATCAGCTTGAAGGTAAGAAGACGAGTCTTCCTTTCCTGTGAAGCGGGAAAGACGGGGCTCTTAGAAGCCGTTAGGAGTGGTCTTCTCGACCATCCCAGGGGCAAATAGAAAGAAAACATCTGACCCCTCAACTGATGTTTGATCCTTAAAGTCCAGGACCCTTCCAGGTCGGGCAACCTCTTCGAAGTGCCGACAGTAGATACGGGGGAATCCTCTTGTAGATGGATTGGGGGTGGATTCACAGGAGTTGCGGGCTCTCCCGAGTGCCCGAAGGCCTGTCCTCCCCATTGGTTGGTTACCAACTCATTGACTAAACCGAGAAACTAGTCAAACTCAACTCAATATGGCTGACGGGCTGATTGCGGTATGGGGTCTGTTCGCTTCCATGTGAGTGGTCTCATAAACTAGTGTGGATCTGAAGATCGAGGGTGGAGCATTACCTTTATAGGCAGCAAGGATGATTTCTACAACCAATTGTGTCCACACTCACCGCACCAAATTTTGTTAAGGCCAAAAAATGTCTCTAACTCTCCGCACACTATCCCTGAGTAGGGTAGTCGGCAGAGGTAAATATGGTTCACAGGCGTTTGGTTAATAGTCCCCTACGAATGCTAGAATAGTGAAAAGGAAGTGTTGATGGTAGCGGTGAACACTAGATTTGACCTATTGCAGTGATTTCGTCTCTTGCGATGAGCGTTTCTTTTGTATCTTGAGAAGAATTACAAGATATGGTGTGGCCACCTAAGGGGTTTGTGTGCATACAATGACTGAAAGAAGAAAAGGATGGAACTTATTACCCGCACATATAATGTGGGAGGTTATATGCAAAATACGTGATAATTGCTAAAAAGAACCTTATTTTAATTAATATTTTTGTATTTAATTATTCAAATAATGTTTGTTTTATTTTAATTATAATCCAAAATATGTTCTTTTCTGATTTCAGGTCATATTGGGTTGTATATAACAATTAAGAGAGAAGTAGCAGGATTAGGTGAAAATTAGGAGCAATTATGCACATAACACAAAGTACATGCCTAGGTCATGGGCATGTATCAAGGGGTCATGCCTAGGTCATGGGTGTGTACCTAGGGGTCATGCCTAGGGCTCGTGCCATAGCACAAATTCAAGGTGCTATGAAAATTTAATTTACATGCCCAACAATCATGGTCGTGGCCATGCGGAGTGACTTCCATATCATACCTGTAAAATGCCTCCAGTTATCTAGCCAACAATAACGCCATAAACATGCTCGTGACCATCAACTGTCAAGCTCATGTAAGTCCATGGATTGTCCGTTACACGCCACTCCCGCCGAATTTGCACGCCAGAAGCAATTTTCCAGAGGTCATTCCCCTGCCACGGGCATGATCAAGGGGAGTGACATGCCTATAACACAATAATTCATTTCATATCGTGCCTGATCCCCCTCCAGCCATCGCACTCAATCCCCCTCCAGCCATCGTGCCCTAAACACGCCCTTATCACGGGCGTATACTCATGGTGTGTAACCTGCACTCTTCAACTATAAAAAGCCAGCCTCTCCAACAACCAAGGAGGCAAAATTTGGAGTCAAAGTTATAATTTTCTGCACTATTTTAGCTAATTTAAGGTGTTCTTGTGCTCTTCTTTTCTTTTAGTTCTAGTTTATTTGTAATTTTATTTCAGTTATAATTCCTTAGATAGTTGTAATACTTATTTCATAGTAATAAAATAGTGGTTTTGTTCTTAGTCTCTTCTTGTTCCCTTTTCATTTTCATTATGTCTCACTTCTATGGTAGAGATTCCTCCATCTCCATCAGTAAATAATTTTTATAGTACTCGATTGAGATGATCCATGGATGAAGTAATGTTGTAATGTTTTAGAATTTTTTTTCTCAATTTGTTGAACGCCTATGATTTATCTTTGATCTAATCATTGAGGCTATATAATCACTATATAGTTTTTTTTATATTTGTATTTGTTCTTAAGTTAGCTGAAAGACTCGTAAGATGAATTGATCACTCATAGGTAAAAAATGTAGAATGCAAACCTTGAGAGAGGAAGACGTAACTCCTCCGGATAGGAGTAGAATCCAATAGCAAGGTTCATAACCTAAGGAAAGTCTTAGGTAATGAAATTTTAGAATGAGAGTTTGGTTGATACATCTAAGCTTAGTTGAACCTAATCCTCTAGAGAGGAGTGTTCATGCTTCGGGAACCTCCACAGTTAAAGTCTCTTCAATAAGAGAAATGAATTTTCAAAGATCGGGCACTAACTTTTTTCCAATCATTTTTAATCCATTAGCAATTCTAGTCTTTTCTTTTTGCATCCCAACTCCAATTTCTATTTAATAAGATAATAACAATTTTCTAAACTAGAATAAATCAACCACCCCGAGTCTAATACAACCTTGATTTAATTTAATTCTATACTATATTCGATACGGTGTGTAACACTTCCCCTGTAATGACCGTATAAAATGGGTCCATCCAGGGCCCCACAACATACAGACGGCACAGCTTTAGCGTTAAAGAGTATATTTACTACCCAGCTCAAAACTCATAATAAATAAATAGCGGAAACAGAAAATAAGACCAGAAGTTATCCACATCCATAAGAGTATCACCACGGCCTTAAGGCCTTACAACAATAGAGAGTGCAAAACTCAAATAATAACAACAAACGTCAACGTGCATAAACACTCCTACACTACATCGGCATGCAAGAAGGAAACATAGTGCATCAAACATACAATTCCACGAAGCAGAGTTATTACACAACTTGAAACACATCATGGGGCTTAGGCCTTTTTGGTCGGCGAGCTAGATCCTACTTGTGATCCTTGCCCTGTAAAAATTGGTGGTAACGTGGGTCAGCAAAGGCTGACCTCAACTGTGTAACCAACACATCTCCTCCCGGCCTCCCCTAGCGGACCCGAGGGCACTCCATCACCCTGTAGGTCAGCACTTCCTATGCAATATACATAAATATGTAAACCAGTAAAAAGTTTGGATGTCTCATACAACAAACATGTTTCTAAGTTGAGCACAAGAAAAAGGGGGCCTACAATGCAGCATGTGTGCAATCCTGGGTTTCACCCAAGGCACCCTATCGCATATGCATCTAGCACATCATCATAATATAACAACTGGGTACTTCCAATTTCCCCATCGGCGTCAAGCCACAAACAAAAAGGGTACTTCAATTCCCCAAACGGCATACAAGCCGCCACACAAAAATCTTGCCAAGGCCCCACCAGCTCGTGGTCTTATACCCGGGGTTGCCTGTAAACTCTGACTTCTCACTTCAGGATTCCATCTCACACACAAACCGATCCTAAGAACCCTTGTTGGACCCCACCCTCTCGTGGGCTTCATTGCCCGGGCTTGTCCTATGCTTGGCATTCTCGTCAGTCTCATAGAAGGGGACTAATCTCACCGGGACACTCTCCCCACATGACTTGCATGTCATGGGATAGCCAGCCGACCCCGAAGACAAAGCCGCACCTTAGCACATCACAATCCATAGCCTTTCCCACCCTAATCCATCATTCGTACGACAACGTTCTTGTGTACCAAGGAAACCATCTACTGCCAACGCGGAGCAAACCTTGTCCGGTTTCGGCAACACGTACTCACTCGAGAAAAGGGAGAAACACATAAATCACAAATGACATCTTGCCGCAACGGATTTCTACAAAATACTTAAGGCTCGCTATGTAACATCACTAAGTCGGACTAACGGTCGCGACTACGGCTTCACCATAATGCCTAATCCACTAACGGATCAGATCTCTAATGCAATATCATGCCGGGGGCGGACACAATCAACCCGGTGGTTCCTCTTGAACCATGGCAACCAAAACCCCTCTTATTTGAGAGATCTGGTGCCCAAAAGCTTTAAAAGCAAGAAAGAAAGAGATGATATGCACTCATCCTAGAAACCGAGAGGAGAAATGTCGTTACCTTATGACCCCTCTTCCTAGCCATGGAATCCTTGCTTTGAATGGATTGACACGAGCCCCCCCATGCCCTCTCCACGGATCTGGTCTCGGAACGATGATCGGAGCTGTGAAGCTCCGTTAATGGTTGAAGAAAGCTCTCTCCTTCCTCCTCCCTTATCTTCCTCTCCACCCTAACTCTCACTCTAAAAGATGAGAAAATGAGGGGAAAGACACTCTCAGCCCTAATAAAGTCATTTGGGCGGAAGATCCTTGGCCCTTGGATTGAGTTTAAGGAAGCATCGGACGATGACAAAAGAAAATGATTGGAACTGCACCCGCCCGCATGATCAGTGGCGCACGACTAGTGGTCGTGCGCACTGGATCCCATGATCGTGCGATTAACAATGGCAAAACTCTAGAAAGAATGGGATAAACGCGCACGAGCACCGGCGCATGACCAGTGGCCGTGCGCACTAGGCCCAATAGTCGTGCGATTGCCCTAGGCAGAACTTGGAAAATGGATAATAGTGTGCACGATCAATGGCGCATGACCCGTGGTCGTACGTACTAGATCCAATGATCATGCGCTTGCTCATGTGTCGAGCTAATCGACCTACCGCCAGCGGTATCTCTCCAGCCGGGCATTAGCTTCCAGCAACTCCAGGTCTGAAAACTGGGGTGTTACAACTCCTCACCCCTTACAAGAATTTCGTCACCAAAATTAATCTTCATACAGGAAGACAACAAGAAAAATTATTGCAATCAAATAGAAACAATGTGACAATAACTTTACACAAACCTTTTCTAATCATGCAAACAGCCAAAAACAATATTGCAACATCTCAAAACACTGTTGCTACATATCATTTACTGTTTCAAACAAGCATTACACAAATAACTTGGGATAGTACTAGCGCATTTCTTGTTCAAGCTCCCAAGAGAACTCGTCACGCCCGCAGTTATCCCAACGCACCTTCATGAGCTTAACTTCTTTGTTCCGCAACTGTCAAACTTTTGTATCCTCTATACTAACTGGACGAACTCACGTCCGCAAGTCCTCTTCTATCGGCACTGATGCCGATTCGATCACCACACTAGCCTCTACTAAGGCTTTCCTCAAGACAAAGACATGGAAAACATCGTGTAATTCACTCAGCTCTGTGGATAATGCCAACCGGTACACTTCTTCTCCCACCCGTTCTATAACCTCGAAAGGGCCCAAAAACCTCGGACTCAACTTCTTGAGTTGGCGAATCCGAGAAATGCCCTTGAACGGCTTGATCTTTAGATAGACCCAGTCGCCAACCGCAAACTCCACATTCCTAGGGCGAGCATTAAAATACTTTGCTTGCCGATTCTGGGCAACCTTTATGCGATCTTGAATGGTTCGCACCAACTCACTTGCATCAGCCACGACTTCTTTTCCCAAAAGCTTGATATCTCCCGCCTCGATCCAAGACATTAGCATTCGACACCGCCTTCCATACAAAGCTTCGTATGGCGCCATCTTTATACTTGTATGGTAACTATTGTTATAGCCAAACTCCACCATGAAGAGGTGGTCTTCCCACTTTTTACCAAAGTCGAGGGTACACATCCTCAGCATATCTTCCATTGTACGATTCGTCCTTTCAGTTTGTCCATCAGTTTGGGGATGGAACACCGTACTGAACTTGATCTTCGTGCCCAAACTCTTCTGAAACAGACTCCAGTCTTTGGACGTGAATCGCCCATCGTGATCACTAACTATACTCTCAGTAATCCCGTATAGTCGCACAATGTTGCGAACATACAACTCTACCAGCCTTTCCACGCTGTCCTCTCTCTGATTTGGCATGAATTGAGCCACTTTGGTCAAGCGATCCACGATCACCCAAATTACATCATTACATTGCTGTGATCGAGGTAAGCCATGCACAAAGTCCATGGAGATGTCATCAAATTTCCACTCGGGAATAGGAAGAGGCTTTAGGAACCCGCCCGGCTTCTGACACTCGACCTTTACCAATGTACAAGTTTGGCACTGACTCACATACAAAGGTACGTCCCGCTTCAGACCAGGCCACCAAAAGGATTTCTTCATATCCAAGTACATCTTTGTACTGCCCGGGTGAATGGAGTACTTCGTAAAATGAGCTTCAAATATCAACTCCTCATGGAGCTTGCCGAACTGCGGTACACATACCCTTCCACCCTTCCTAAGGATCCCGTCAATCATTTCCCAAGCACTACCTTCGCCCTTTTGAGCTTCCACCACAAATGGTTGGAACTTTTCATCCAAACTAGTCGCTTCTTGAACCCAATCGGTTAAGTCATTTTGCAACTCAATCTAGTTCAAACGAGCCATGATAGACTCGCCTCTCGCTACACACTCAATGCCAAGGGACTCCCAATACCGCACCAACTGCTCATCATGAGCTTCGATCAAATTCCCCTGCCCATAGTATTTTTTACTCAAGGCATCTGCTACCATATTGGCTTTGCCTAGAGTATACTGAATCGCCATCTCGTAGTCTCCAAGGAACTCGACCCACCTGCACTGCCGCATATTCAAGTACATCTGATCTAGTAGATGCTTCAGGATTTTGTGGTCCGTGAAGATCTCCACCTTCACACCATAAACATAGTGCCGCCACAATTTCAATGCAAAAATTACCGCTGCCAATTCCAAGTCATGGACGGGGTAATTCCTCTCGTGAGGCTTCAACTTCCTAGACCCAAAGGCTATCATACTGCCATGTTGCACCAATATGCAACCCAAACCGCATCCTGATGCATCACTGAAAATTTTAAATCCTTCAGTCCCTTTCGGCAGACTTAGGATCGGAGCTGTCATCAGCCTTTCCTTTAGGGTGTCAAATGCCTGATTGCACTCCTGAGTCCACACAAACTTCTGGTCCTTACGAGTTAGTGAAGTGAGGGGTAGAGCTATCCGCGAAAAGTTTTCCACGAACCTTTTATAGAACCCGGCTAGTACAAAGAAACTCTAGACTTCCGCCACGGTTCTCAAATCGGCCAATCTCTAATGGATTCCACATTTGTTGGATCTACCGCCACCCCATCCCCACTAATCACATGGCCCAAAAATGCCACCTTCTCTAATTAGAACTCGCACTTCGAGAACTTTGCGTAAAGCTGGTTCTCTCTCAACACTTGCAAGACTACTCTCAAGTGAGTCTCAGACTCCCCCTCCGATTTGGAGTAAACCAGAATATTGTCAATAAAGACAACTACAAAGGAGTCTAAGTATTCCCGAAATACTCGATTCATCAAATCCATGAATATGGATGGTGCGTTCGTCAACCCGAATAGCATCACCGAGAACTCAAAGTGACCATACCTCGTACCAAACGCTGTCTTGGGTATGTCCTCATCTCGAATTCACAACTGATAGTATCCTGACTTCAAGTCCAACTTTGAATACACCACTAACCCCACCAACTGATCAAACAGGTCATCTATCCGAAGAATCAGATACTTATTCTTGATGGTCATTTTATTCAACTCTCGGTAGTCTATGTACAACCGCATACTATCGTCTTTCTTCTTCACGAACAACACCGGCGCGCTCCACGGTGAGGAACTGGGTTTGATATACCCCTGCTCTAACAGTTCCTGCAACTGTACTTTTAGTTCGGCCAACTCTTTTGGTGCCAACCTAAAAGGAGGACGTGACACCAGCGTAGCCTCTGGCACAAACTCAATCGAGAAATCAATCTCACATCGAGGAGGTGCTCCAGGAAGCTCATCATGAAACACATCCTCGAACTCTGCCACTATGGGTACTTCTCCGAGGGATAACCTGGAATGAGGAACCTCCAACAATGCTATAAGAGCTACTCCTCCCTGGTTAACTACTCGCACCAAATGCATGGCCAAAATCAGGGAACAGGCCACTCCATTAAAGCCATCAAACTTAACTTTTGCCTGCCCTACGCTTCTCAGGGTCACCACCTTGGATAGGAAGTCAATACTGGCATGCTACTCTGCTATCTAGTCCATTCCTAATATCACATAAAACTCAACCAATGGTAGGACCGCTGCTATCAACATGAAGTCAACTCTGCCTAAATTTCAAAAAAAGCGCCCCTTCGCCCCGGTAGTCATGGATGACCCATTGGGCATGAACACCTTTAGATCTGCGTCCTCCGAGAATGACTCAACTCTAATCCTCCGGATAAAGCTTTCCGCAAGAAAGGAGTGCGACGCTCCTGTATCAAACAATACCCTAGCGGGGTATCCAGAAACTAACACAAAGCCTAAAACATAGGCAACAAACATAAACAATCCTGAAGGCCTAAAGTAAAAGATCAACTTAAATTTCCTCATACCTATCACCACATCAGGCTGGCAGATCGCTTCCTGCTGCGTAAGTTTATAGGCCCTTGGATGCACTAGTTGAAACTGTGAAGCGCTCGACTCTTTCATCTTTCCCTTCTCTGCCACACCGGGCCCGGAGCGCACCAACTGCTCTTGCCTTGGCTCCTGCTTCGTGCCACCTTAAGTGCAAAACCAAACTATGTAGCTCGGCTTGCCACACTTCAAGCATGATGGTGGTCCCTTGAAGCGAGAACCTCAAGATGTCATGTTACTTTTCATACTTGGCTTGAAAGGATATGGTTTCTTCTTCCACCTGTTCCCTTCAGACTTCCCTTGAGTTTGAGAAGGGATCCCTTCCCCTTGCTTGGCTGTAAAACCCTTCCAATATTGGGTTCGCTCCATATCGCTCTCCAACATTCTATCAGCCTCAACCAGCTCATTGAAACCAGCGCTCTCCATAGATATGAGGTGTTGCCTCAGATTCTCCCTCAGTCCGTGGTAGAAGAGGTTGTCCCTCTCCTCATCGTCCTCCATGGTCATTCCAGCATAACGACCCAACCGAGTGAACTCCTTAACATACTCGTCCATTGCCTTTTCCTACTGTACCAAGTGCAGAAATTTCCTTTAAAGGGCTAACCTCGTCAACCCAGGAATGTACTTCTTCAAGAAAGCATTCCCGAACTCTTCAATGGACGGGGTGTGTCCATGAAACTGCCAACCGCTGTGGCTCACCCACCAAAACTTAGCATCTCCTTCCAACATAAAGGCCGCAAACTCAGATTTGTTCTCCTCTAGCATCTCTGCCGCCCTCAGAAGTTCTTGAAACCTTTCCCACCAATCCTTTACATTGGTCGGCGTGCTGACTCCCTTAAACTTTGGAGGATGGAAGCATAAGAAATACTTCATTTGTCGGTCTCCGTACCCGACAACCATCCTTTCAGCCAAAGGCTATGCTTGCCTGGCCCCTCCACCCGACATGGCTGTTGCTGCATCCGAGGTAGCAGGAGTTGCTACTTGCGTAACCAGGGTCACAACTTACCCTGCCACTGCATCTTGGGATGCTACCATTGCTTCTACAAGCATGTGACAGAAATCGGCCGGGGTTACCCCCATGCCCAATGGACTTGGAGTTGTAGCAATGCTCGTCGAAGGCTCTTCTCGTGGCCTTGGCGTCCCTTCCTTGCTGCTTGCACCCTTAGCAAAAGCAAGGTAAACACAAATCAGTCTCTAATTGCAAGACTCAAACACAAAGAAACTCATGGTCCCGTAATACTCCTATGTGGATAACTTCTCTTACGTGATCTGATTATGACATTCGACCATGAATCCTTTCTTTGGACACTAACCTCCCTCTGATACCAAATTGTAACACCTCCCCTATAATGACCGTATAATATGGGTCTGGCTGGGGCCCCACAACATACAGACGCCACAGCTTTAGCATTAAAATATGATATTTACTACCCAGCTCAAAACTCAGAATAAATCAACAGCGGAAATAAAAAAACAAGACCAGAAGTTATCCAAATGCATAAGAGTATCACCACGGCCTTAAGGCCTTACAACAATAGAGAATCCAAAACTCAAATAATAACAACAATCGTCAACGTGCATAAGCACTCCTAGACTACCTCGGCATGCAAGCCGGAAACATAGTGCATCAAACATACAATTCCACGAAGCAGATTTATTACACAACTTAAAACACTTTATGAGGATTAGGCCTTTTTGGTCGGCGAGCTATCTCCTGCTTGGGATCCTTGCCCTATAAAAATTGGTGGTAACGTGGGTCAGCAAAGGCTGACCTCAACTGTGTAACCAACACATCTCCTCCCGGCCATTTTAAGCGGACCCCAGGGCACTCCATCACCCTGCAGGTCAGCATTTCGTATGCAATATACATAAATATGTAAAGCAGTAAAACAAGTTTGGATGTCTCATACAACAAACATGTTTCTACGTTGAGCACAAGAAAAAGGGGGCCTACAATGCATCATGTATGCAATTCTAGGTTTCACCCAAGGCACCCTATCGCGTATGCATCTAGCACACCATCATAACATAACAACTGGGTACTTCCAATTTACCCATCGGCGTCAAGCCGTAAAAAAAAGGGTACTACAATTCCCCTAATGGCATACAAGCTGCCATACGGAAATCTTGCCAAGGCCCCACCTGCTTGTGGGTCTTAGACTCGGGCTTGCCTGCAAACTCTGACTTCTCACGTCAGGATTCCGTCTCACACACAAACCGATTCTAAGAACCCTTGCTGGACCCACCCACTCGTGGGCTTCATTGCCCGGGCTTGTCCTATGCTTGGCGTTCTCGTCAATCTCACAGAAGGGGACTAGTCTCATCGGGACACTCTCCCCACATTACTTTCACGCCACGGGATAGCCAACCGACCATGGAGACAAAGTCGTACCTTAGCACATCAGAATCTATAGCTATTCCCACCCTAATCCATCATTCGTATGATAACGTTCCCGTGCACCAAGGAAACCATCTACCGCAAACGCGGAGCTAACTTTGTCCGGTTCCGGCTACACGTAGTCACTCGAGAAAAGGGGGAAACACATACATCACAAATGGCATCTTGCCGCAGCGGATTTCTACAAAATCCTTAAGGCTCGCTATGCAACATCACCGAGTCGGACTAACGGTCGCAACTATGGCTTCACCACAATGCCTAATCCACTAACGGAGAGGATCTCTACTGCAATATCATACCGGGGACGTACACAATCTACCCGGTGGTTCCTCTTGAACCATGGCGACCCAAACCCCTCTCATTTGAGAGATCTGGTGCCCAAAAGCTTGAAAAGAAAGAAAGAAAGAGATGTTAAGCACACATCCTAGAAACCAAGAGGAGAAATGTCGTTACCTTATGACCCCTCTTCCTAGCCATGGAATCCTTGCTTTGAATGGATTGACATGAGCGCCTCCACGCCCTCTCCACGTATCTGGTCTCGGAATGACGATCAAAGCTCTGAAGCTCCGTCAATGGTGGAAGAAAGCTTTCTCCTTCCTCCTCCCTTATCTTCCTTTCCACCCTAACTCTCACTCTAAAAGATGAGAAAATGAGGGGAAAGACAGTCTTAGCCTTAATAAAACCATTTGGGCGGAAGATCCTAGGCCCTTGGATCGAGTTTAAGGAAGCATCGGACGGCCACAAAAGAAAATGACGGAACTGCACCTTCCCGCACGATTAGTGGTGCACGACCTATGGACGTGCACACTGGATCCCATGATCGTGTGATTAACAATGGCAGAACTCTAGAAAGAATGGGATAAATGCGCACGAGCAGCGGCGCACAACCAGTGGTCATGTGCACTATGCCCAATGGTCGTGCGATTGCCCTAGGCGAAACTTGGAAAAATGGAGAATAAAGCGCATGATCAGTGGCGCAGGACCAGTGGTCGTGCGCACTAGATCCAATGATCGTGCGCTAGCTCTAGTGTCGAGCTCATCGACCTACCGCCAGTGGTATCTCTACCGTCGGGCGTTAGATCCCAGCGACTCCAGGTCTGAAAATTGGGGTGTTATACGGTGCACTTGCCGTCATTATTTATAGACATGATGCCACACATCAAGTTTTTGGCGCCATTGTCGGGGACTCTTTGGTTGATAATTTTAAAAGTGAAATAGTTGTTAATTTTAACATTTTTATTTTAAAATTTTATTTCCTAAAAAAACTTTTAAAGGCGCAATCTAAATTCTCGAAAATGGAGGTTTGGGCTTGTCATCCTAGCATATCTCATAGTACTGGTGCGAACCCTTCACAAGGTAGACCTCAGGAAGTCCGCGAATAATTTAACCCACTTTTGAATATATATATATATAATAAAAATAATGATAATATATATTTTCTTGTATTAATTTTTCCTTCTTCATTTTTTATTCTCCTCGCCCCTAATTTTCTCTTTTTTACTTTTTGGTATATGTCCTATGCGGGCTCTTCGAATGATCCTAATTTAAATTTTGACCCGAAAATCGCGTACACCTTGCGCCTATGCTTTCATGATCAAAATTTACCGGTAATTCCCAAAGAACCGATCTGAGAAACCGACCTAGGAATTATGGATAATCTCAATCCTAATGATACACTACTACGGACCATATACTATTATGCGAGGCCAAATTGGGAGGGAACACAATCTAGTATTATTCGCTCAATGGTGGAAAATAATAACTTTGAAATTAAAACAAGTATCATTCAAATGGTACAACAAACAGTTGTATTTGATGGCTTACCTAATGAAGATCTAAATTTACATTTGTTAACTTTTTAGAAATTTGTGATACATTTAAAATTAATGATATCGCCGATGACACCATCAGTTTGCATTTATTTCATTTTTCTGTGTGGACTAACACCAAGAAACTGTTGTGTTCTCTTCCTAGAGGATCCATCACTATGCGGGCAGAAATGACGGAGAAATTTTAACGGAATATTTTTCTCCGACAAAGTCCTCTAACTTATGTACGAATATTCTCTTATTTATGCAAAAAGACTCAGAGTGTCTCTATGATACATGGGAGTGCTTCAAGAAACTTTTGTGGAGATGTCCTCATCATGCCCTCCTAGTGTGGCAATAAGTTCAAACATTTTACAATTGTTTGAACCTCCAAACGAGCCAAATGATTGATACGGCGCGGGGGGGGGGGGGGGTCTCTAAATAACAAAATTCTGGAGGCCGCATAAGATCTTTTTGAGGAGATGGCCATGAATGCTTATCAGTGGAATGCGCCATGTTCGAGCCCTAACAAGCTGATCGGACACTTTTAAGTCGATGCCACCCCTAATTTAGCACTTTAAGTATAATGGCTCACTAAGCAAGTGGTGGAGATGTTTGTTTCCTCTACCACCAATTAGGTTAGTAATAATAATAATAATAATAATTTTGTCCAAGAGCATGTGGACTATATGGGAAACTCTTATTGTCCTCCTTATAACCCAAATAATAATATCCAATTTAATAATAGTTATAATCAGGTTTTAAGAAACCATCCTAAATTTTTATGGAGCAACCCCAATAATTCGCAATGTCCATACAAGTGAATCCCCCCGGATTCGCCCCACTCCAACCGCACAAGCCCTCTTTGCTTGAAGAGGTCTTCACTAAATAAGTTGCCTCGAACGAGTCCAATATCCAGAATCTAACTTGGTCTATTAAAAATTTAGAAAATCAAATTGGACAATTAGCAAGTTATTCTCAAAACGCCAACAAGGAGCTTTTTCGGGTAATATTAAGCCCAATCCACAGGAGAGCGCCAACATAATAACCCTCCGCAGTCGAAAGGAGGTAACTTCTACAAACTTAGATGGACCGGAGGTAAACGCTTCATCATCTACTCCGCAAATTATCTTTTCTTTTGCCTTAGCTTCGTGCGACATAAATAATGCTACAATTCCTTATCCGTCAAAATTTAAAAATGAATACGAGGAGCAGTATAAAAAATTTATAGATATTTTAAAGCAGATTCAAATTAGCACTCCATTCTGCGAGGCACTCTCTCAAATATCTAAATACGCAAAATATTTCAAGGATTTGATTTTTAATAAAAAGAGGCTTGAAGATATTTCATGTTTTTCTCTTAACGTAGAATGTTCGGCGGTAGTTTTCAATAAATTGCTGAAAACATTAAATGATCCGGGAAGGTTTTTCATACTGTGCTTATTCGAGAATTCGTTAGTATAACACGCCTTAGCTAATATTGGTTCTAGTATAAATTTGATGCCCATCTCTTTATTTAAGAAGCTTAACTTGGGCACCCCAAGCTCAATTATAATGAGTATCCAACTAGCAGATAGGTCGATTAAGTACCCAAAAGGGGTTGTAGAGGATGTGCTAATTAAGTTTGATAAGTTTATCTTCTCGGTAGACATTGCCATCCTCGACATTGAAGAGGATGCCAAAGTTCCCCTCATACTCGGCTGACCCTTCCTTGCCACCTCTCAGGGGATAATAGACGTCAGTAATAGAGAGCTCCCCCTACGGGTTGGGGATGAAGAAGTTACTTTTAGTATAGACCCCTCCATGAATTTTTTTTTTCTAACGACGACTCTTGTTTTACTTTAGAAACAAATTTTGAAATGAAATTACCATCATTTTCTAAAATTATTTCACTGATTTTTGACGATCTGGATTTAGCTAGTTTATTTTGTCTTTTAAAAGTAACTCAACCGTTAAATTTTGAGCAAATTAATTTAAAAAACCTTAAAATTAAAATGCCTTCTAAGAAGCAGTCAAGTCTTGAGTTAAAGAAATTATCAGATCATCTTAATTATTTATTTTTAGAAAAAGTTTTAAAATTGCCCGTGATTATTTCTTCAGCGCTTAATGATTCAAAAATTTCCGAATTAACAAAAATTTTAAATAATCACCATCACGCAATTGCATGGCAAATTTCTGATATTAAGGAGATCAGCCCCTTATTCTGCTCACACAAAATAATGTTAGAAAATAATTCTCGCTGCATCGTTCAGCCTCAATGACGCCTCAAATCCAATATGAAGGATGTCGTTAAGGTCAAAATTATAAAATTATTAGATGCGGTTATTATTTACCTAATTTCAAATAACACTTGGTTAGCCTAGTGCAAGTCGTGCTAAGAAGTGCGTAATTACAGTAGCTCAAATGAAAATAATGAGCTAATCCCAACCCGTACTATTATTGGTGGCGAATGTGCATCGATTATAGAAAATTTAATGATGTCACCCCTAAGGATCACTTCCGGTTGCCCTTCATTTACAAAATTTTAGAACGTCTATCCAGACATTCCCACTATTGTTTTCTTGATTGTCTTTCCATATATTTTTAAATTCCAATTGCTCCCGAAGATCAAGAGAAAATTACATTTACTTGTCCTTCAGCACCTTCGCCTATCAAAGAATGTCGTTTGGTCTTTGTAACGTGCCAACTACATTTCAAAAATGTATGTTTTCTATTTTTGACGAGTTAGTGGAGGATGTCATGGAAGTTTTCATGGATGATTTTTCTGTTTACGTCGATTTGTTTAAAAAATTTTGTAATAATCTTGATCGTGTTCTTCAACGCTGCGAAAACACGAATTTTGCACTCAACTTGGAGAAGTGTCATTTTATGGTCCAAAAGGGATTAGTCCTCGACCATAAAGTTTGGAGTAAGGGGATCGAGGTCGATAAGGCCAAGATTGAATTCATAGAAAATTTCCCTTTCTAACTAATGTTAAATCAATTAGAAGTTTTCTAGGACACGCAGGTTTTGTCAGGCTGTTTATACGAGTCTTTTCCAAAACTACAAAACCATTAAATCATCTCTTAGAAAAAGAGATCGCGATTATTTTTTAAGAAGAATGTTTTAAAGCATTCAATAAAATCAAAGACGAAATTATTAATTCTCCAATTTTAATTGTGTCGGACTAATCTTTATCATTCGAGATTATGTGTGATGCAAATGATTTTGCTGTAGGGGTTGTTTTAGGGCAACAAGTGATTAATTATTTTCACAAGATATATTACGCTAGTAAAATGCTAACATCCAATCAAGCTAATTATACAATAACGGAAAAGGAACTTTTGGCAATTGTGTTTGTGTTTGATAAATTCTGTTCTTATATAACGTTTTCCAAAAATATTGTTTTTATTGACCATTTTGCTCTAAGGTATTTATTAAAAAAAGTGGACGCAAAACCCCGATGATTTAGTTGGATTCTACTTTTGCAAAGAATTGACTAGGGGATCCAAGACAAGATGGGAGCAGAGAACTTGATGGCCGACCACCTCTCAAGGTTGGAGAATCCGGCTATATGAGTACTAGTGGAGGCCAAAATAAATAGCTAATTCCCTAAAGAGCGCCTCCTCGCCATCAATATGGTAATGAATTCTTCAACCCCTTGGTACATTAAAGCCTTTAGTTTCAAGGGCAGCTAAACACCTAGAGGGGGTGAATAAGTTTTGGGTCTCTTTATTTTTTTTCCTAACTTAGTTAGCCTGATTTCAAGAACAGAAATAACACACACCAGATTTATAGTGGTTCCCCAGATTATAGGTACATCCACTATACCTTCCTCCTTTCTAACAGTGTGTTAGATAAGGCACTTCTCAAAAAATCAGCTCCTAAGCGCTTACAACACAGATCCCTCAAGATCTCTTAGTCTTCTTCAAGACCCACCTCAGGCATAAGGCCCTACCTCAGAGCAAGCTTGCTCCTATAACTCAGTGATCCAAATATCACCTACCACTCAGAGAGAATGACTCTCCTACAGCTCAGGCACAAGGCCCTACATCAAATCTAAAGTTATATCATTTAACTCAGGCACAAAGGCCCTACACTAAGAGAGAATGACTCTCCTACCTCAGGCAAAAAGCCCTACCTCAGGCACACAGACCCTATCACTCATATCAACAAATTGTCCTACACTCAGCCTTCTTAAAACATGCCTACAACTAAGATCCAAAGGATCCTATAGAAAAGAAAGTGTTTTCTTGGTGTTGATAAGACTCAAGAGAAGTTCTCAGAGAGTATTGCTTCGTGAGCTGAGTTAACTTAGCCCTAACCTCTTATCAGCAACAAGTAATTGTTCTTTAATAAACTACTGCTTGTGCTGGAAGTAACTCAGAAATAAATTCTCTGAACTTGCTGATGAAGACAATGATTTGACAGTTCTTTTTACTCTTCGAACAGCTAACCTTGACTGCAGAAATTTGAAGGCACTGCCTCTTCTTCTTTCTCAGAAATCACTTCTGAACTTGCTATAGCAGATGAAGATAGCTACAACTAACTAGGTGAACTTTTAGTCCAGGTTTTAACTTCAGCTTCAAGATCAGCAATAATGGCGAGGGAGAAGACGATGAAGTTCTGCCTCTTTGCGAAATGTTAAAATCTAAAAGTTTTCTTTACATCCGCCAAACTTACCCTTTTATCTTCCGCCGTCCAAAGGCTATTTGACTCATGGGTGCCACTAAAGTTGTTGGCTATAACTTATCTTTATCTGCAAAAGTCATACTGTAGACCCGTGGTACCGTTTGTCATTTACTGTAGCCTTCCCGCAATAATTTGAAACTTTGCTGACGCATGCTGACATCAGCCTCTGTGGACTTAGCCAAATTCTCTGTTTCATCCCAGGCATTGAGTACGTTGAGTGAATATACCTCACTCAGCGCAAAAACACTTAGCAAAATAATTATGCACTTCCAGGAATTGAGTGCATTGAGTGAATCGCCTTAACTCAATGTTTTTATCCTCAGACAATCTTTCTGCTGATTAGGTGTTGATTGCATTGAGTGAGCCTTCATCACTCAACGCCAACTTGACTTCGCCAAATTCTGCCCTGCTAGGCATTGAGAGCGTTGAGTGAATCTTCATCACTCAACACTTCTGGACTTAGCCAATTTATTCTACGCTGTCACGCGTCGAGTGCGTTGAGTGAGCTTTCATCACTCAATTCCCCTGGACTTAGTTGCTTCTCTGAATGCCTGTCTTCTTGTTGAGGCATTGAGAGAACTAGCTTCACTCAATGCTTCTGTACTTAGCCGTAACTTTCTTTATGAATACGTTGAGTGAGCCTTCATCACTCAACGCTTATGCCTTTTCCTGTCGTTTTGATGAGGCATTTAGTGAACTTGCTTCACTCAACGCATCTAGATTTAGATAGATTTTTCTGTCTATCTCTCCTTAGGCTTTGACTGATCATTGCTCTGTTGATGCCTTCTTCTTTAGGTGTTGTGTGAGTTGTCCTCACTCAACGCTTCTAGACTTGGCCAGAATTCTTGACAAATCTTTAAAAGCTTGAGCTTGACTCAACGCTTCTTCTTCATGTATCGAGTGAGCTGTCTTCACTCGATGCTTCTGGACTTATTCAAATTTTTTCCTTGCTAATGCTGAGGATTTGACAGACTGTGTTGTACTTGATGCCTCTTGTTATATGGCATTGAGTGAACTGCCTTCACTCAACCCCTGTGGACTTAGCCGCAAATCTGCATAGCAAACTATTAGGCTTTGACTGTCCCTTCTTTACTCGGCACTTTTTGGAATCTGTCGTTGAGTGAACTGGCTTCACTCAACGCCTGTGGACTTAGACATTTTCAGTCTTTCCAGCATCCTTCCTTGGCATCTAGCTTTGAGTGAATTGGCTTCACTCAATGCCTGTGGACTTAGATAGATTCCTGTCTCTATATTTTTCTTCCTTGTGACAACCTATCACAAATACTTAGACAACCTGTCTAAACTTGTTCCATGGAACATCCTTCACATGATGTACTTATCCAACATCAAATACAACTATGCTCTTATTGTTGATGGTGATGCCTCTTCAAATTTAGGAAACATTGAGCCCAATATTCCAAATAATCTCCTTCTATTTGAAAAAGGCAGAACACAAAGCAATATTAAGAAGCATTTTCGCATAAAGCAAATAAATTTAGAAGCAGTTGTAAGCTTTCTCATTCCACTTGAAAACATAAAGTTTCTTACAGCGCTCCTCACTACTTAAAATTTAAGTGGACTTTCGTCAAACCATTTGAGGGTGGAAACATACTATGCAATGGCTCAGCATTGTTCTCTTCATATTACTTGAAAGTTTCCAAGTAACATGTACTTACTTAACATGACTTGGTCATATGAAGTATTTCTTCAACATCTCCCCCTGGGCATGTATTGCACACCATCTCCCCTTTTGATATGCCACTGGAATTACTCAGTATTGCAATTGCTCTAATCAGTATTGCTCAACTCCTCTCTTTAGGGTAGAGAGTATTAGGGTATTGCCCACATCTCAGCAATTACACAGCAATTGCACTAAACAATTTAGGGTTGTATTACACCCATCTCCACCTTTCGGTCTTCTTAAAAAAAAAGGTCTCCTAATGAGGGAGGTGAGGGAATCATGCACTAAAGAATTTATCTCTCTATCTTAGCCAAAATACTGTGTTGATACCATTTGAGAAATTATCTTAGTGCTCAAACTACTTGACTAGGAGTCATACCTTTTGTGTTGATACACTGATACAACACATCACTACAGCCTTTTGAGCTAGCTGCTAACATTGTTCCACTTGAGCTAATGCCACTCCTTATACTACTTAAAGCTTCGGCAAAATGCATCTGTAGTAAGGGAGAAGCTTGCTTTTCCTATACTCTTACATCATCATATCTTTTCAGCAGCAGCAGTGACTTAACAGCAGCAACCATCCACTAGGGTTGATCTCCCCCTCAGACTATGCATAGTCCTAAGGACCTACTGATTAGCTGTGATGATCTTTGATCCACTATTGTAGCTGCTAGTTGCCTCTAAACAGGATGCTGAACTTGTTCCTGCAACTGCTTGATTTGCTCCCCCCTCAATTAGAGCATCTTCAATCTTCTCTTTACTGGACACTTGAGTCCATCTTAGTCTTGATACCACTTGATATCACTTGATATTCATGATATCAAATGACAGACTTGATAGTCTTGATACCATTTTGGAGACTTATGTACCTGCAAGAAGGGTTTGTTCTACAACAGAAATATAACATGGAGAAAATAAAGCTATACCAAGTTCAACATACCCAACTCAAACTTTAAGGTGTTGAACTTGACTTCATCTAGTGGATTAGTAAAAATGCCTGCAAATTTCTTGTCTATGGGGACAAACTGATGGGGACGACGACCCACATCTTGATGATGATGCAGTTGATGATGATACACCGCCACCATCCAAGGATCTGCGACGCCGCAACATTCGTGACGGGCAACGTTACAACCTTCTCCCTCGGCACATGAAGAACTTTAATTAATTTGAGCTTGTCTTATGTTATGTTATTTTTGGACATTTAATCTGGCCTGCGTTTTGCCAGCCTTAGCTACAATTTTTATGTTGGTCTACGTTTAGCCGTCCATTGTTGTTTTTATTTTGATTGGGCTGCATATAGCCTTTGGTGTGTGCTTGGCTATATATTAAGCCATGAACTAGTGTAAAAGGCAATTTTGGAAGAGAATATTGAAACCCTAAAATCTTGTGCTCCCCTCACTCTCTCTCTCATCTTGTGGCCGCCCCCCTCTCTCTCTCTTCCCCCTCCTAAAGTTTCGGCCAAGCCTTGGCCGACCACCTCCCTCCTCCTCCTTCAAGCCGCCGGCCACCTACCTCTCTTCCTCCCCTTTCCTCTTCTCCCACTCCACCCCCTCTCCTCCTTATATATTGCTCTGATATTTTCGGCCAACACCAAGAAGGATCTCCACGGCTCAACAACGGATTGGGAAGGCTCTACCGGGCGTGACACGACGAAGGCGGACGTGTACATCTTCTTGGCTCATCTCCAGTAGGCTATTGGAGGGAGCGATCATTTGTTGTGGATCCAACATCTCGGATCTACAAACTCTGAGTGGGTAACAAAACCTCCAACCAAGAGTTTTCTCTTCTTAGATTTTTCTTGTCGGTGGTTGAGTTTTGGCGTGACTTTGGAAGCATCGAAATTTTCATGGTTATTTTTCTTGCGGATTTGCGTTATCTAGAATATTTCTTTAAACGTATGAAAAAAGGATTGGCGATCCTTGCTTTGTTCTTGTTGGGGAAATATCCACCCTTTTCCGAATCAATTTGTTTTGGTGGATTTTTCTTTGGTACAACTCCGCGCTCTTCCGGAATTAATATTATTCCCTTTAGCTTGTGTGGGTATAGGCCTATAGCCTATACTCATACTCTAACTGTTGCTAACCGTGCGCTGCGTTAGTAAAAGTAAGCATATTCGGGGCTACGTTAGTTTTTGTGTTTGGGTAAAGTGGGGCGGCGAGGGTCCTTGTTCGTAGACGTGTGTGACCACCGCGATCCGGTGGCCTACATCAAATTTGGTATCAGACGGAGGTTGTGTTGGTTTCCCAACCGACACCATCCTCTTGCTCTTCCGTAGTAGGATTTGCGATTCTCACTTGGTTGCGCACAGCCCGTCACAAACCTTAACAAAATCTGAAATTTTGCTGAATTTGGTCTGCAATTAGTAAAAACAGAAAAAAAAATATTTTCAGAAAAATTAGAAAAAAAATTCTGGGAACTCTTCATATTTTTCTAAGCGTAAAAGTCAACAAAATAATTTTTGTTTGCTCAACGGATTTGTGTCAAAAAATCTACCTTTATAAAAATTAATCTGTCAAAATCTTTCTTAGTTTACAGTTGTTCATGCGCACAAGGTGTGGTACTGAATATTCCCCCTCCACTTCCCAAATGGCTAACCACCATGATGATGACCACACACTGGCCACCATCGCGGAGCTTCGGGAAGAGTTCATCACTAGGTTTGATGCTCTGACGTAATTAATACAAGGGTTGGCTGTCAACCAAGCGGTGCCCCGTAATCCTGGTGCTGGGATACACAGACCGGGTTTTCCTCCCCAGGCCGCTCACCAACGCGATGATAGGCACAACCAATATCACGAACAGGATGATGAACACACGCCTCGAGCCCCTTATGAGTTCGATTTAGCTAGAGCCGTTAAGATTGACCCACCCTCATACGATGGTATGGGTGAACCCCAGACATTTCTAGATTGGGTCATGGAGATCGAGTGTTACTTTGAGTGGCGTAACTTAACGGACGGCGAGAAGGTGCGGGTAGCACGAATGAAGCTTATGGGTAGGGCCAAAACATTCTGGTTAAATGAAGAGAGACGACTAGGTACCGCGAATGGATTACCCCCAATTGGGTGGAATGCCATGAAAGCACTTCTGAATGATCAATATGTCCCCGCGTATCACCGAACTCAAATGTTCGACGAGTTAGCCACCCTTCGCCAGGGGAGCAAATCGGTAGCGGAGTACATGGGACTCCTTAAGGATATGATGGTACGTTGTGAGGTTAGAGAAATGCCTGAAGTTACGCTTTCCCGTTTCCGTAAGGGACTTAATCCGGACATCCAAGGCAAACTACTGCGTTATGGTCACACGGACCTTAACACTACCTTCAATGCCGCTTTGGATATCGAAAAACATAACGCCTACAAAACCAAGGGGCGATCTTTTCAGAAAGGAAAATCTATTCTAGGTGCCCCACCCACGTCCTCCATGAGGGACAAAGGAAAATTCCGTTCGATTGATTCAAGCTCAATCGTTATTACTGCTAGGAACAACAAATATCCCAACGGCGAGAGAGTTCCGATAGGAAGAGTTAGTAAGACTAACGCCACTTGTTTTACTTGCGGGATACAAGGGCACTACGCTAGTGAGTGCCCCACTAAATCGAAGCCCTTAGCTCTTATGGACTCCCCCTCTGAACCCACTGAAATTGTCTATGAGGCCGCGGACGAGTCTGAAGGCGAGCCTAGTGATATGGAAAATGAGTCTTACATGATGGTGATGCGTTGCATCTTAGCCACCCCGCGAGTATTGGACGATTATAATAGGACGAGCATATTTTCTCTGAATTTTAAAAGCGGTGATAAGTGGTGTAAACTGATCATTGATAGCGGGAGTTGTATGAATGTCATTTCGGAGAATGCAGTCGCTCGAATGAAATTAAGCACGGAACCACACCCCCAACCATATAAGATCGCTTGGGTCAACAAAACCTCAATTGGGGTGTCCAAGCGATGTCTAGTTCCTCTAGTTATCAAGGGGTACGTAGATAAGGTGTGGTGCGACGTAATCCCTATGGACGTTTGTCACATATTATTGCGGCGTCTGTGGCTCTTCGATTACGATGTGACTCACTTCGGTCGTGCAAACACTTATGAGTTCAAGTTCAACGCCAAGACCGTCACCTTGGCACCCACTCCTCCTAAGGATCCCTCGATCGCCTCTTCGGACACAATTGTGCCCGCAGAGAAGAAAACGTTAACTTTAATTGGTAGGAAGGAACTCGAGCGTCACTCCTTCGTTGAGGGTATCCTTTATGCGCTAGTTTGCCTACAAGTCAAGGGCGATGAGCCGTCGTTCGAGAGTCTACCGCCGGCATTGCGTGATCTTTTAGAAGAATATAAGGATGTGTATCCGGAAGAGTTGCCCGCAACATTACCCCCGTTGCGGGATATCCAACATGCCATCGATCTCATTCTGGGTTCCTCCCTACCCAACCTACCACATTATCGATTGAATTCGTTCGCCCACGCGGAGCTGCAAACCCAAATTGCTGAATTATTACAAAAAGGATTTATTCGTCATAGTAAAAGCCCTTGCGTCGTACCCGCCTTGCTAGCACCCAAGAAAGACGGGTCATGGAGAATGTGTGTGGACAGTAGAGCTATCAATAAAATCACTATTAAATACCGTTTCCCCATCCCGCGTTTGGACGATCTATTGGACATGTTAGCCGGGGCCACAATCTTTTCGAAATTGGATCTTAGGAGTGGCTACCACCAAATACGGATTAGGGAAGGGGATGAGTGGAAGACAGCATTTAAGTCAAAGGAAGGACTTTATGAGTCGCTAGTAATGCCGTTCGGGCTCTCCAATGCCCCCAGTACATTTTCTCGGATGATGACTCACGTATTTCAACCGTATATGGGGAAGTTCATCGTTGTCTACTTTGATGATATACTCATTTTTAGCACCTCGACTACCGATCATGAGAGGCACTTGAAGACTATTTTGGAGACGCTCCGAATGGAGGAACTGTTTGTCAATATTAAAAAGTGCACGTTCTATGTGCCATCAGTAGAGTTCCTAGGATACATTGTTAGCTCGGAGGGCATACACGTAGACCCCAAGAAGGTCCAAGCCATTGTGGATTGGCCGGAACCCACCAACATTAGGGAAGTTAGAAGTTTCCATGGTTTAGCTACCTTCTACCGCCGGTTCATACGCGATTTTAGTAGCATCATGGCTCCCATCACGGAGTGCATGAAGAAGGGTGACTTTGTGTGGTCCAAATCCGCCACCAAAGCATTCCACACAATTAAGGCCCGGATGTCGGAAGCACCCCTCTTGCGATTACCGGATTTCAATAAGGTCTTTGAGTTATCTTGTGATGCATCGGGGATTGGTATTGGGGGCGTCTTAAGTCAAGAGGGGCACCCGGTTGGTTACTTTAGTGAGAAACTTACGGGACCTAAGCTCAATTACTCCAACTACGATCGGGAATTTTATGCCATTATTCGATGTCTCCAACACTGGAGGCACTACCTCCTTCCTAAGGAGTTCGTTATACTTTCCGATCACGAGGCGTTACGATTCGTCAACTCGCAAGGTAAAATCAGTCCACGCCACGCGAAGTGGGTATCCTTCCTGCAGGAGTACTCCTTTAATATTAAACACCTGAAGGGCAACCTCAATCGGGTAGCTGATGCTCTGAGCCGCGTCTCCCTTTTATTGACCACACTAGAGGTTAAGGTTGTAGGTTTCGAACGTATCAAGGACGAGTATGTTCATTGTCCGGATTTTAAAGATATCTACTTATCCACCCAGGGCGAGTCACCCACGACCATTTCTGCGTACTATCTCCGTGATGGCTATTTATTTAAGCACGCTAAGCTATGCATCCCTCGTTCCTCCCTTCGCCACTTTATAGTTTGGGAATTACATAGTGGCGGCCTCGGCGGCCACTTTGGGCGGGATAAAACCATTACCTTAGTGGAGGAAAAATTTTATTGGCCCGGTCTCAAGTCAACTGTACACAAGGTGGTCGGAAGTTGTAGAGCGTGTCAATTGGGAAAAGGGAATAAGACGAATGCGGGTCTTTATACCCCACACCCGATCCCTTCCGTTCCTTGGGAAGATATTAGCATGGACTTTGTCCTAGGCCTTCCCGTCACGTTTAGACGTCACGACTCCGTTATGGTGGTCGTTGACCGGTTCTCGAAGATGGCCTATTTCATTGCTTGTCACAAAACCGATGATGCGTCTCATGTCGCTAAACTATTTTTTAAAGAGGTCGTAGGCCATAGGGGTGTCCCTAAAACTATTGTCACTGATATGGACGTGAAATTCACGAGTTATTTTTGGAAAACGTTATGGAAGATCATGGGCACCAAGCTCTTATTTTCCTCGGCTTACCATCCACAAACAGATGGCCAAACGGAGGTAGTTAATAGGAGTTTGGGTAGTTTACTTCGTTGTATTGTGGGGGATCATAAGGGCACGTGGGATCTCATCCTACCACATGCACAATTGGCCTACAATAACTCCAAAAATAGGTCCACCGGACTCTCACCCAATGAAATTGTGCACGGCTACAAGGCACCCGTGCCTCTTGACTTAGTCCCGTTACCGCCAACTTGTAAATCTAGTCAGTTTGCTCAGGATTTCGCCTCACATGTTCACACCCTACACAAACACATCAATTAAACGTTAGCAAAACAATATGCCTCTTATCAAGCTAACGCCAACGTACATAGAAGGGAAATCCACTTTAATATTGGCGATTTGGTTATGGTGCGTCTCTCCCCCGAATGGTTTCCGACGGGAACCATAAAGAAATTAGCAAATAGGAGAGCCGGTCCTTTTCGTATTTTAAAGAAATTAGGAGAGAATGCTTTTCTCTTGGAAATACCCACTGATTGGGGTATATCCCCCATTTTCAGTATTTCTGATTTAACGCCTTATATCTCACCACCACTAGAATTATCTGTCTCCCCGTTTTTGTCCACTACCAATTCTAATGGGTTTGAGGGTGAAGTTTTATCTGGATCGTTCTCTCCAGCAGCTGCCACCGGGGGTATGTCGCCTAATGAACTTGCTACATTTCCCTCTTCGTCGACTAACGCTTTTTCAAGTTTCCCCAAGACTGTTTTTGTGCCTGACAGGATTATTCGGGATGAGGTGCTTCCCTCTCCGTATGGCGACTCGAGACGGTTCTTGATCCGTTGGCGTGACCGCCCTGCCTCTGATGATTCTTGGCTCTCTACTTCGGAGGTGGCCATTCTGGACAAAGCTCTCCTACAGCAGTACCTGCTCCCCTCCTCATCGGTGATGAGTCCTTTCGAGCGGGGGAGGGTTGATGGGGACGACGACCCACATCTTGATGACGATGCAGTTGATGATGATCCACCGCCACCATCCAAGGATCTGCGACGCCGCAACATTCATGACGGGCAACATTACAACCTTTTCCCTCGGCACATGAAGAACTTTAATTAATTTGAGCTTGTCTTATGTTATGTTATTTTTGGACATTTAATCTGGCCTGCATTTAGCCAGCCTTAGCAATAATTTTTATGTTGGTCTGCGTTTAGCCGGCCATTGTTGTTTTTATTTTGATTGGGCTGTATATAGCCTTTGGTGTGTGCTTGGCTATATATTAAGCCATGAACTAGTGTAAAAGGCAATTTTGGAAGAGAATATTGAAACCCTAAAATCTTTTGCTCCCCTCACTCTATCTCTCATCTTGTGGCCACCCCCCTCTCTCTCTCTCTTCCCCCTCCTAAAGTTTCGGCCAAGCCTTGGCCGACCACCTCCCTCCTCCTCCTTCAAGCCGCCGGCCACCTACCTCTCTTCCTCCCCTTTCCTCTTCTCCCACTCCACCCCCTCTCCTCCTCACATATTGCTCTCATATTTTCGGCCAACACCAAGAAGGATCTCCACGGCTCAACAACGGATTGGGAAGGCTCTACCGGGCGTGACACGACGAAGGCGGACGTGTACATCTTCTTGGCTCATCTCCGGTGGGCTATTGGAGGGAGCGATCATTTGTTGTGGATCCAATATCTCGGATCTACAAACTCCGAGTGGGTAACGAAACCTCCTACCAAGAGTTTTCTCTTCTTAGATTTTTCTTGTCAGTGGTTGAGTTTTGGCGTGACTTTGGAAGCATCGAAATTTTCATGGTTATTTTTCTTGCGGATTTGCGTTATCTAGAATATTTCTTTAAACGTACGAAAAAAGGATTGGCGATCCTTGCTTTGTTCTTGTTGGGGAAATATCCACCCTTTTCCGAATCAATTTGTTTTGGTGGATTTTTCTTTGGTACAACTCTGCGCTCGTCCGGAATTAATATTATTCCCTTTAGCTTGTGTGGGTATAGGCTTATAGCCTATACTCATACTCTAACGGTTGCTAACCGTGCGCTGCGTTAGTAAAAGTAAGCATATTCGGGGCTGCGTTAGTATTTGTGTTTGGGTAAAGTGGGGCGACGAGGGTCCTTGTTCGTAGACGTGTGTGACCACCGCGATCCGGTGGCCTACATCACAAACTCAAGACAGATGTCTTCCTTTTCCACATGCTCCCTAATAAAATGATACCTAATATCAATTTGTTTAATCCTACCATGAGAGACAGGATTCCTAATAATTTAGATTGCACTAGTAGAATCACAAAATAAGGGGGTTTTACTTATCTGAAGGTTATAGTCCTTGAGCTGATGCTGGATCCATCGCAACTATACACAGCAGCTGCTTGCTGAGATATACTGAGACTAAGCTGTTGAGATTGCAACACTGGTCTGCTACTTGCTGCTCTAAGACACTAGTCTTCCTCCCAAGAACTGATAGGTGCCTGATGTGCTCTTCTTGTACTCTTTATAGCCTGCAAAGTCTACATCTGAATAGCCTATTAGTTCAAATTCCCTATTTCTAGGGTACCAGAGTCCAAGATCTAGTGTGCCCTTAAGATACCTCAAAATCCTCTTTATATTAGAGTGGTGAGATTCTTTTGGGCTAGCCTGATACCTAGCACAAACACATGTAGCATACATAATGTTTGACCTACTAGCAGTAAGATAGAGAAGGGAGCCAATTATCCCCCTATACAAATTTTCATCAACAAGTATCCCTGCCTCATCTTTATTTATTGGCATACTTAATCCCATGGGAGTTTTCCTAGTGGAGGCATTCTCCACACCAAACTTCTTGATCAAATCCCTGGTGAACTTAGACTGTGAGATGGATAATCCATCTTCAGTCATCCTTACTTGGAGTTCCAAGAAGTACTTAAGCTCACCTATACTGCTCATCTCAAACTTCCCTTGCATAAGATTGGCAAACTTCCTGCAAAAGTTGTCATCAATAGACCCAAAAATTATGTCATCTACATAAATTTGGACTAGGATGATCTTGCCCTTAGATTCCCTTAGGAACAGGCTCTTGTCTATCTTCCCCCTTGAGAATTTGATCTCAATAAGGAAGCAAGATAATGTCTTATACCATGCTCTAGGGTCTTGCTTTAACCCATATAGAACTTTCCTATGTCTATAAACAAATTTAGGTGAGTTAGAATCAACAAAACCTGGAGGTTGTTCAATATAGAATTCTTTCTTTAAGTAACCATTAAGAAAGGCTGACTTCACATCCATCTGATAGACTTTAAATCTGATGCAGCACCGCCACTAATTAATGATGACCCGATTGCCGAGGCACTTCGACACAAAGATCTTAGACGCCGTGATGATGCTTAAGGAAATGCACGTTACAACCTCTGCCCGCGGCGTGCTAGAACTGCCATGAAGAATTAACTTTATTTGTCTTATTTTATGAACTCTATTTTATATTTTGGGAATATAAAATTATCCTATGTTTAAGTGATAATTTTATATTCATTGCATGCTTTTAATTTTTTTATTTGAAACAATTTTATTTTTGGTGTGCACTTAGCCATTCGGATTGATGAGATTACATCTCCATCATGGAGGGTTAAGGCTTGTTGTAAACTCCTATTTAAGGAGGTGCTTTTGAGAAATCAAGTAATGAAAAGTTTAAACCTAAAATCCTCCTTAGAGAATTTCGGCCAAGAGGAGTTTCTCCAAAGCCACCGCCGCCACTGGCTTGTGGTGTGAAGCCGCCGCCCCCTTTGCTCCCTCCATCCATTCGGTGCAACTCCGGCGCGGTTTCCTTCTGTGCGACTCCTTGGAAGAAGGTTGCAAACCCCTCAATGTGACGCCGGCAGATCAGTGGAGAGAGTGATTCTCCCACCTTATCTTGTGTGAACATTATTCCCGGTTTGGTAACCTCTTCCCTCTTGTGTGATTTATGCTTTTAGTTAGTGGAGGTTTTTCACGCATTGTTTTCTCCGTGATTATTAATTTCATCGCTTGCAAAAATCTGAAATCGAACTTGTTGTTATTGAACCTCTTGTTAACCGGAACGGGTAGATCCGTCTCGGGAGCGCAACTTGGCCTAGCCTTGATTTGCTCTTCCGATCGGCGCACTTTGTGTGACAACAAGGGAGTTAATCTCGACTCGAATTTCGATCTCTCTTGAAAGTTTTTACGCCGCTCCGAAATATTTTATTGCTGCGTTTGAAACGGCTTATATTGAAAAGAATAGATGCTTGTGTAGGTCCGGTGAGTTGTGTGCTTGTTGGAGACGTAGGTCTTAAGGACGTTGTATCGAGTCTGGCTTACGGAGAGTTATGAGCTTGTTGGAGAGGTAGGTCCTAAGGACGTGGTATCGAGTCCCAGATTTTGGGAGCCAACCGACCCCTTTTCGTTCGCTTTTGGTCGGAGCTCTCTCTTTTTATTTCTTGTTCTGTGACGGTTAGGTGTCTGTTAGTGTAAGCACGTCCGTATCACGATCACCCCCACATCAATTTGGTATCAGAGGTGGTCGTTTCAACTTGCACGTTGCAAACATCCTCTCTGCATTCTTTGTTGGTCGTTCGGATCTCTAGAAAATCAAAAAATTATTTTTTGTGGTCTGCCAATAGCGGGCTAAAATCCTTATTTTTAAGCGAAATTTAAAAAAAAAAATTAACGATCTACGTGTTAGTCACGCTGGGAATCTATAAAAATATCTTATTTTCAGTATAGCTACAGTCCTAGGAAAAATCATCTTTCCAAGATTTTTCTAAACCTGAATGCGCACTAGGCTAGGATCAGAATATTCGACCCAGTCTACGTCTAGGATGGCTGCGAATGAGCATAGAGATCCCAACACCGAGGCCATAGCAGGGCTGCGTAATGAAATGACTGAGCTTAGGAACTTGTTAACCCAGTTCATACAAAACCAAGCTAGGCCACCCCCACCACCCGTTAATGTTGAGTTGCCCCACCGGCGCCAACAAAACTCCGATTCGGATTCTGATGGGGACTCCCCACGAGTGCCCCCTCGAGGCCATTGCCACGAGCGAGAGTTTGACATTACTAGGGCCATCAAGATTGATGCCCCCACTTATGACGGCATGGGAGATCCACAAAACTTCCTTAATTGGACGGTGGACATGGAATGTTACTACGACTAGCACCATCTCACGGACCCCCAAAAGTTCAAGTTGTCAGGATGAAGTTAACGAGTCGTGCCAAAACTTAATGGTTGAATGAAGAGCGTAGGCTAGGAGCTGGGAACGAAGACCCAATTATTGGGTGGGCCGTAATAAAGAACTTGTTGACCGATCAGTACATCCCCGCGTACCATTGGACAGAGATGTTCGATGAGCTTGCCACCCTGCGGCAGGGCTCGAGCTCGGTAGCTGAATATATGTGTAAACTTAAGGACCGTATGGTGCGATGTGACCTGAGGGAGATCCCCAAAGTCACTTTATTTAGATTTCGAAAGGGGCTTCACCCCGATATCCAAAGGAAGCTCTTACGATATGGGCATACAAATTTGAACGCAACTTTCAATGCCGCCTTGGACATTGAAAAACACTTAGCCTCTAAGGATCACTCCCGTTACTCTCATGCAAAGAACAAGTCCACTACTGGGGCATCTTCTTCCACTTACCCTAATAAGGCAAAGTTCAAATCCCACGAGTCGAAGTCTGTTGTGATCACCGCTCGAAACCCTAAGAACCCCACAAGTGAGCGTGTTCCTATAGGGAAGGTTAGCAAGGCTAACACCACTTGTTACTCTTGCGGCGTTCAAGGCCACTATGCCTACGAATGCCCAACAAAGACGAAAACTCTAGCCTTATTAGAGCCGGATACCGACCCTGACGATTATGAGTACGAGGCCGCGGAGGAAAGTGACCCTGAAGGAGTCCCTTGTGACTTGGAGGATGATCACCGCCTTATGGTGATGCGTTGTATTTTGACCACTCCTCGTCCCGTAGACGACTGGAAGAGGACGAGCATATTTTCCCTGATCTTTAAGAGTGGCAAAAAGCTATGCAAACTAGTTATTGATGGTTGTAGTTGCGTGAACGCCATTTCTGAGAACGTCATTAAGCGTATGTCCTTTACTGTTGAGCCGCACCCGACTCCCTATCAGGTTGCTTTGATTAGTAAGGTTACTATTAAGGTAACCCAACGATGCTTAGTTCTCCTGTCATTGAAGTCCTACTCGGATGAGGTTTGGTGCGACGTCCTGCCCATAGACGTTTGTCATGTGTTATTAGGCCGCCCTTGGCTCTATGACCGTGATATGACACACTACGGTCGCGCCAACACATATGAGTTCAAATTCAACGACAAGACCATCACCTTGAGACCGACTATGCCAAAAGAACCGGTAGTGATGGCTAAGGATACCACTGTCCCTGTAGAGAGGAAGGCATTGAGCTTGGTTGGTAGGAAAGAATTTGTGAAGGATCCCTTCATTGAGGGCATGATGTACGCTCTCGTTCTCATGGGTACCAAAACTGATAGTGGCGTGTTGGATGATTTACCCTGAGAGCTACGGGTATTGTTGGAAGAGTTTAGGGACGTTTACCCGGATGAGTTGCCATCGTCGTTGCCTTCGCTTAGAGATATACAACATGCCATCGACCTTATCCCCGGATCGTCCATACCCAACAAACCCCACTATAGGCTTAATCCCGCCGCCCACCAACAGTTACAAACCCAGATAGAGGATTTACTGCGTAAGGGATTTATTAGGGCGAGTATGAGCCCGTGTGCTGTCCCGGCCCTTCTTTCCCCAAAGAAGGATGGAACCTGGCGCATGCGTGTTGATAGTCGGGCTATCAACAAAATTACTATAAAATATAGGTTTCCAATCCCGCGATTAGATGACCTCTTGGATGTCCTTTCAGGTGCCACTATATTCTCGAAGCTAGACTTACAGAGTGGTTACCACCAGATTCGGATCCGAGAGGGGGATGAGTGGAAGACAGCGTTCAAATCAGAGGACGGGTTGTATGAGTGGTTGGTGATGCCCTTTGGGTTATCCAATGCCCCTAGCACCTTCTCCCGGATGATGACGCACATCTTTAGGCTATATATGGGGAAGTTTGTTGTAGTATATTTCGACGACATCCTCGTCTTTAGTACCTCCCCCGCCGAACACCTCTCCCACATCAAAGTAATCCTCACCACTTTAAGGAAGGAAACATTATTTCTAAATCTTAAGAAATGCACATTTTATATTTTGGAGGTTGAATTCTTGGGTTACATAGTTGGTTCGGATGGAATTCGTGTTGACCCAGGAAAGGTTCAAGTGATTAGAGACTGGCCCGAGCCCACTAACCTTCGAGAGGTGCGTAGTTTCCACGGATTAGCTACCTTCTATCATCGTTTCATACGCGATTTTAGTAGCATTATGGCACCCATTACCGACTGCATGAAGAAGGGCGAATTCACATGGACAAAATCTGCCACGTTTGCATTCTGTCGCATTAAAGAGCTTATGATCGAATCCCCATTATTGCGTCTCCCCGACTTCACCAAGGTCTTCGAGCTTATGTGTGATGCATCTTACGTTGGAGTTGGAGGTGTCTTGAGTCAGGAGGGACACCCTGTGAGTTATTTTAGTGAGTAGTTGACGAGCACCAAATTAAACTACTCAAATTATGATAGGGAGTTCTACGCCGTCATTAGATGTCTGCACCATTGGAGGCACTATCTCCTCCCTAAGGAGTTTGTGATCCTTTCCGATCACGAAGCATTGTGGTTCATCAATGGCCAGCATAAGATCAGCCCGCGTCATGCTAAGTGGGTATCTTTCCTACATGGTTACACTTTTAATCTTAAACACCTTAAGGGAACTGACAACCGAGTTGCGGACACTCTTAGTCGCTTAACCTTGTTAGTCACCACTATGGAGGTTAATGTGGTAGGATTCGAACGAATCAAAGATGAGTACGCCATGTGCCCCGATTTCTAGGACGCATATTTGTCAGCCCAAGATAGCTCCCCCATGAACATATCAGCTTTCGTCATTAAGGATGGCTATCTATTTAGACTTGGAAAGTTATGTATTCCGCAGTCGTCGTTACGCCTCCATATCATCTGGGAATTGTATGGCGGAGGGTTGAGTGGTCATTTCGGTAGGGATAAGATCATTACGTTAGTTAAAGAAAAATTCTATTGGCTAAAACTTAAGGCAATGGTGGGACGAGTGGTGAGTAGTTGCCGTACTTGTCAGGTATCCAAGGGCACCAAAACCAACGTCGGTTTATATATGTCGTTTCCAATTCCTTCCACCCCATGGGAAGATGTGAGCATGGACTTTTTCTTAGGCCTACCCACTACCTTATGACGACACGACTCTATTTTTGTAGTTGTGGATAGGTTCTCCAAAATGGCATATTTTATCCCGTGCACCAGAACTAACGATGTGTCTCATATCGCCAAATTATATTTTAAAGAAGCAGTTAGTCACCGGAAAGTGCCGAAGACAATAGTCTCGGATCGAGATGTTAAGTACATGAGCTATTTCTTGAAGACACTTTGGGTCTTAATGGGTACCAAGTTATTGTTTTCCTCTGCCTATCAACCCCAGACTGATGGGCAGACGGAGGTGGTTAATCGGAGCTTGGGTAGCCTTCTTAGATGCCTAGTGATCGATCACAAAGGCACGTGGGATCTTATTATTCCCCACGCCCAGTTGGCTTATAATAATTCCAAAAATCGGTCTACTGGTCTGTCACCAAACGAGATTGTTCACGGGTACAAGGCCCCTGTGCCTATTGACTTGGTGTCGTTGCCCCCAACATACAAGATAAGTCAGTTTGCACAATCCTTCGTCCAATATATTAATGACTTACATGCACGTATACGAGCTACCTTGACTGCTCAATACGAGTCTTATCAGACGCACGCTAATTTACATAGGAGGGTGTTGCACTTTAAAGTTGGCGATTTGGTCCTAGTCCGATTAGTTCCCGAATGCTTGTCATCTGGCACTGTTAAGAAGTTGGCACAGAAGCGCGCCAGCCCTTTTCGGATTATCAAGAAACTATGTGACAACGCTTTCGTTTTGGATTTACCAGCTGATTGGGGTATCTCCCCTATTTTTAATGTCTCGGATTTGACACTGTTTGTTTTACCTCCACCTGAGTTGAATTCTCTGTAGTCTTCTCCCTCCAAAAAAATTTTTGATGGGTTGGGGAGTGGTAGTTCGGATGTTCTCTCTCCTTCGATCCCCACAGGTATAACATCGGATGGTACGTTGCCTTCTTTTATTCCTACTGTTGACATGTTTCCCAGGTTCCCCAGGACATTTCTCACTCTAGATATGATTTTCGATGCGGAACCATTCACTACTCCGGATGGTTCTACCTACCGCTTCCTTGTCCGATTGCGTGACCGCCCCCCGTCGGACGAATCTTGGGTACTCGCGACAGAGCTTCAACGTTTGGATGCCGAGCTTCTCCGCCATTATCTCTCCACTCACGCATAATGGATACGTGATTTTGAGTGGGGGAGGATTGATGCAGCGCCGCCGCTAATTGATGATGACCCAGTTGCCGAGGCGCTTCGACACAAAGATCATAGACGCCTTGATGACGCTGAAGGAAGTGCACGTTACAACCTACGCCAGCGGCGTGCTAGAACCGCCATGAAGAATTAACTTTATTTGTCTTATTTTATGAACTCTATTTTAGTTTTTTGGAATATAAAATTATCCTATGTTTAAGTGATAATTTTATATTCATTGCATGCTTTTAATTTTAAATTTGAAACAATTTTATTTTTGGTGTGCACTTAGCCATTCGGATGGATGAGATTACATCTCCATCATGGAGGGTTAAGGCTTGTTGTAAACTCCTACTTAAGGAGGTTCTTATGAGAAATCAAGTAATGAAAAGTTTAAACCTAAAATCCTCCTTAGAAAATTTCGGCCAAGAGGAGTTTATCCAAAGCCGCCCCCCCTTGGCTTATGGTGTGAAGTCGCCGCCCCCTTGCTCCCTCCATCCGTTCGGTGCGACTCCGGCGCGGCTTCCTTCGGTACCACTCCTTCGAAGAAGGTTGCAAACCCCTCGGTGTGACGCCGGCGGATCCGTGGAGAGAGTGATTCTCCCACCTTATCTTGTGTGAACATTATTCCCGGTTCGGTAACCTCTTCCCTCTTGTGTGATTAATGCTTTTAGTTTGTGGAGGTTTTTCACGCATCGTTTTCTCCGTGATTATTAATTTCATCGCTTGCAAAAATCTGAAATCAAACCTGTTGTTATTGAACCTCTTGTTAACCGGAACGGGTAGATCCGTCTCGGGAGCGCAACTTGGCCTAGCCTTGATTTGCTCTTCCGATCGGCGCACTTTGTGTGACAACAAGGGAGTTAATCTCGACTCGAATTTCAATCTCTCTTGAACGTTTTTCCTCCGCTCCAAAATATTTTATTGCTGCGTTTGAAACGGCTTATATTGAAAAGAATAGATGCTTGTGTAGGTGCAGTGAGTTGTGTGCTTGTTGGAGAGGTAGGTATTAAGGACGTTGTATCGAGTCCGGCTTACGATGAGTTGTGAGCTTTTTGGAGAGGTAGGTCCTAAGGACGTGATATCGAGTCCCGGATTTTGGGAGCCAACCGACCCCTTTTCGTTCGCTTTTGGTTGGAGCTCTCTCTTTTTATTTCTTGTTCTGTGACGGTTAGGTGGCCATTAGTGTAAGCACGTCTGTATCACAATCACCCCCACATCAAAATCCTTTGAATGCAACATATGCATGGAAGAGTATGATGGCTTCCAATCTTGCTATAGGGGCAAAGGTTTGATCATATGCAATATCTTCTTCTTGTTTGTACCCCTTTGCTACTAGCCTAGCCTTATTCTTGATTATAATGTCATTTTCATTAAGTTTATTCCTATAAATCCACTTGACTCCAATGACATTATGTCCTTGTGGTCTGGGAACTAGCTTTCAGACCTTATATCTCTTAAACTGGTTCAATTGCTCTTACATAGCTACAATCCAAAACTGATCAATGTTGGCCTCTTCAAATATCTTGGGCTCAACTTGTGATAGGAAGCCTGAATAAAAAGTTGTATTAAGGCTCTTGCTTTTTGTCACCACTCCTTGGAATTCATTACCAATAATCTGGTTTCTTGGATGATCTCTCAGATGCCTGACAGTTGGAGGCAATCTTCTTTCAGCATCAGCTTTAGTGGAAGCATCTTGTTGATCTTCATACACTTCTAGTGTGCCTTGCCCTTCTTCTGGAATGTCCACTCCATCTTGGACTAATGGAGCAGCATATTTGATGGTTGGCTTGTCCAACAACAACTCTATACCTGCAGTACTAGAAGAGGAGCTTGGCAACTCACTATTAATCATAGTTGACTCATCAAAAACTACATAACAGACTCTTCTACAACTTGACTTTACAAGTTGTAGATCCTACAGGCCTTACAATGATTGATGTACCCAACAAAATCTCATTAGAGGACTTGGAAGAAAACTTAGTCACATAATACTTACCATTATTCAGTACATAGCACTTACAACCAAAGGTCGTGAGATAAGACAGGTTTGGTTTTCTGCCCTTTATAATCTCATAGGGAGTCTTCTTGTGGATCTTGGTAAAAGAAGTACTATTAAGTACATGAAATACAGTATTTACTTCCTCAGCCCAAAAATATTCTGGCAGATATGTGTCACTTAGCAAGGTACTTCCAGCCTCTATGAGAGTTCTATTTTTCCTCTCAACAATCCCATTTTGATGTGGTGTTCTTGGAGAAGAAAATTCTTGATGAATCCCATGCTCTTCACAGAACCTTGTCATGCTATCAGACTAGAATTCAGTCCTATGATCACTTCTGATTTTGACCACAGTGCTATCTAGCTTATTCTGAATCTACTTGACAAAAGCCTTGAAGACATCAAGGTTTCAGACTTTTTCTTAAGAAAGAAAACTCAAGCAAACCTAAAATAGTCATCAACCACCACAAGGGTATAAACTTTGCAACCTAGACTATGAACTGGTATAGGACCAAACAAGTCCATATGCAGGAGGTATAAACACCTGACAATAACCTTTTGTCCCAATGCCCTTGAAGGAAGCTTTTGTCTGCTTGCCCTTTTGGCATGATGAACAAATTCCTTCCTTAGTGCATTTCATTTTGGGACCATTCCTAACTAGCTCTTCACTAAAGAGCTTGCCAATAGTCTTATAATTCAAATGGGCTAGTCTCTTATGCCATTGTACACAATAAGAGACTTTCTCATTTGCAACTAAATAAATGGGAGAGTCTTTATTGAGACAAAGGAAGTTTAAGCAATTTAGCCCAAAAGTATTCTTGCAAAGAAAAATCACTAAGCATGGTCCTGCATGCCTCAATCAAAGTCATATTCTTCCTCTCAGCTACTCCATTTTATTATGGAGTTTTGGGAGATGAGAATTCTTGTAAGATACCTTGGTATTTGTAGAATTTTGTCATAACTTTATATTGGCATTTTATCTCATTGCCACTTTTAACTTTGACCACAGTACAGTCCATTTCTTTCTAGATTTGCTTGACAAAACACACAAATGTGTCCAATATATCTGACTTTCTTTTATGGAAGAACACCCATATGAATCTGGAATGATCATCAACAATCACAAGAGTATAGGGCTTCCCTCCAAAATTGTGGATTGGCATAAGGCCAAGTAGTTCCATGTACAATAAGTATAAACATCTAGTAGAGTCCATGTGAGAAATACTCTTAAAGCTAGATCGTGTTTGCATGTCTATTTGGCATGCATGGAAAGGTCCATATTTAATACACTTGAGATTTAGTCCATCTCTATGTAGATTTTATGAGATTAATTAATTTATTGTCTTGTAGTTCAAGTGAGCTAATCTTTTGTGTCACTGTACACAAAGAGATTCCTTTCATTTGCTACAAGACAAACAGACATAGAAGAATCTAAATAAAGAAAATTTAGACAATAAATATTTCCACTCTTAGTGCCCATGAGAATTTTCTCCAAGTCAATTGACCTTTTGATTAGGCACTTATCCATATGGAATCCAATTACATAGCCTAAGTCACAAAGTTGACTTATCTTATGAGGTTGAGTTACAACCCCTCTACATAAGTTACACTTGCAATAGAAACTATGTCATTGGTGATCATACCATAAACTTTTGTTACTCCTCTATTTCTTTTTCCAAAGATGACTTTGGGTGCAATATTCACTAGAGTGTAGTCATTTAGTAGGCTTCTTGTTCATTTCATATGTCTGGAACATCCACTATCCAAATACTAAATTGGAATTTTGTTGGCCTTTGGAGAATACTATAAAAATAATTTAATTTACCTTAGGAACCCAACAAGGGTTGGGTACTTGGTTCTTGTTAGCCTTAGCGGCTGAATATTGTCCAAAAATATTATTAACAAATTTAATATTCATTTCTTTAGACACTGTTGGGTTGTGCCGACAGTCCAAAGCAAAGTAGCCCACCTTCCCATAACACCAACACTCATACCTATTAAACCTCCTTTTCTGAATCAATTATGTATAGGATGGGTATTCTTATGTTTAGAAGAGTAGGCCTTAGCATTCTTTTCATTTCTCTAGCTAATCTTGTGGGTGCATGCATGATGAAGATTGGGTTACATAGCCACATGATTTTTCTTAGGGAGAGGCCTTTGCGGAATGGCCTTTTCCTTGTCTTTAAGTGTTGTTGTTTCTGAGCCAAACACAAATGTTCCATGATATTTCATCTGAATATCTTCATGAGGTTCCTTCAATTCACTGAATCCAATATCTTTTCTTCCTCTCCAGCAAGGTGCATAGCTAGCCCCACTAGAGAAGTATCCATTCTTCCAATGCCCACATGCACTATCTTGGTCATAGTTGTTTGATGGTAGCCAGACCTTTTGGAAGGTGGTTTGATGAAGAGGAGCTTTCCCTTTATTATTATCTTTCTCATAGCATACTCCTGCTCTATAAGGAGCATAAAATGTATCAATTAGGGGAAGGGAAGACTGTAGCTTTGAAAAGCTTGCCACAATCTTCCTTTTTATGAGGAGCTTTTCTTATAGATCCTTGATGATCGTTTCTTTTTGTATCAAGGTTCTTGCTTGAGCATCGATCTTTTTCTTGTACTCAAGTAGCTCAAAGTTTTTGAGAATAACTTCTTTGATATTCTCATCAACTTGAGATTTAAATCCCTAAGAAGTTCAATCTCCTTAGCATGTGACATGCTTAGAGCTTTGTTCTTCTTTAATGATTCCATGAGGGCACCATATTTATCTACTAATTTATTATATTTATCAGCTAATTCAGAATCACTCTTATTAGTTGATGAGTTTACTTCTGACTTAGCATCAGATTCAGAATCTAATTAAGAATTAGATAAATGAGCTTTAATGCATACCTTATCAAGAAGAGAGACATCCTGATCTTCCTCATCAGTTAAGGCCATCCGTCTATAGTAGATTTCCTCATCTGTGTCATTGTCTATTAGTGAGAGAGGAGCCCTAATGCCCACCCTAGTAGTAGGATAATAATCATAATATCCTTCATCTGTCATAATAGCAAGCCCAATATAGTCTTCCTCTTCTTCTTACTCTGAAGACCTTAATTCACTATCACTCAAGCTTGTCTGCTTCTTGGCCATAAATCTCTTTTCAGGCTTCTTGTAGTTTTCACCAGAAGTCATAATAAATAAATTGTTTATTCCTTTGAGGATCTTGTTCAACTGTTAAGATTTTTTGAACAACTTGGCTATGATACAACTTTATTGTTCAAGACAGTAAAATCTCCTTGAAGGGGGAGTGAACATGTGTTTTTATTTTACTGTTGGTTCTTATATATTAGTAGCTAATCTATCACAAAAAAAAACAAGAGCATCGCAGAAAGCACACAAGCATATATAGTGGTTCCCCAATTATAGGTACATCCACCGTCCCGCTCCCCATATCTAGCAGTATGCTAGACTATGCCAACTTCTTCAAATACTCAGATCCAATAGATCTTACACCTTAGAGTTCAAGACTCCTATAACTTAGGAACACCAGTAGGTTCCCTACCTCAGATCGACACTTAGAACCTATAGCTCAGAGTGTTAACTCCTACAACTCAGATTCTTCACAAGAATCCTACCTTAGGTCCTTAACTTGAACCCTACCCCAGACCTTCATCAAGAGCCTTGCACTCGTATTAAACAAATAAATCCTACCTTAGGTCCTCAACAGGAACCCTACCTTAGATCTCAATGCGATCCTATAAAAAGATGTTTGTTTTTATAATTTACAGCAATAGATTGACTCAATAAACATTTAACTTTGACAACTTAAGTCTCATTGGCTTGAAGATCGAGAAAAGCCCTTTCTGGAAAGTAACAGTTCTTCAATGAATCTTCTTTGAGAATATGAACAACACTAAGTCTTGAGATTAGAAGGTTTTTATGCTCCAGATAGATTTAAATCGGAAATCTATGGAGCACTTATTGTTTTTGTGTGTATTTCTTCTTCTAAATATAGCCCTCTCCTCAATGTCTGTTGTCAGCACTGTAATTACTATTTTATTGATTTTGAATGGCAAGATCAGGGTTTACTTTATATCTACTCTCCTTATGTAGATCTAATATTAGTACTAGTCTGAAACATTAGAAAAATTGTGTTACAGGACTTTCCAAATAAGAATGATTTGACTAATGCTTTTGGCGCAGAAGATAATTTGAACTTCCGTAATTTTGAAGTTGTGATGATGATAAATCATCATCACACGATACTATTTCACCTCTTCACGACACTACTACTTCTTCTTTAACTTAGCCAATTAATTTATCAAGATGTAAGTTTAACATGATTTTGAATTATCTTCACACTATGCTAAATGAATTAGAACTTTTCTTGTCATGACAGTAAGATCGATATTGCTTGTCTTCACAACGATATTGCGAGTGAACTCAATGATAATGTATCTTAACATGACGATTTTGTACTTAGACCAATTTTGAGAACCAGTTAAATATCCTTTTGGTCTCAACTATTCTCATGTCTCATTGGAATAATTTTATATGAATTTATGTTATGCCTACACATATTATGTCAGACATCAAATATAAAATGTATTTATCATTGACTTAAGGACTTCTTCCAATCTAGAATATTGTGGGCAAAGTTCTTAACATTGTGTCATTCTATTTGGATTGAAGAATGGTACCACAAAAAATTGGATGATGGATTACGTGTTCAAGCATCAGAAAGGCCATAATTTGGGGGGCTATATCGATGATCTCCTCATCAAGAGCAATGAGATGGGACATTATCTCAGGGATTAGACGAAAACATTTTCCACTCCTTGCAAGTACAACATATGTCTCAACCCTGCTAAATATGTCTTTGGAGACAGTAAAGGGAAGTTATTGGGACAACTACTCACCTCCTTAGGGTATGGATCCAAATCTTGTCAAGGTAAAGATTTTGTTAGTGATATATCCACCTAGAAGTCTAAAGGAGGTTCATCAATTGGTAGGGAGAGTAGCAGGGCGCAGCCTCTTCATTTCATGCATCGGAGATATGTGTACCCCTTTCTTCAAAACCGTTCAGGGAGGAAAGAAATTTTAGTGGATGAAGGAATGTAGTCAGCCATTTGAAGAGTTAAAGAGCCAGTGAACGACCACCCTGCTTCTCCAAAGCCCCATTAGTCAAAAGATCTATTCTTGTACCTTGGGATTGGCAAATACATCATCTGTTAAGTCCTGGTTTGGGAAGAGGGCATGAAATAGTTTTCCATTTACTATCTCAGCTAAAAAGCGTCGAAATGCGTTACCTAATCTTGGAAAGTTGGGCACTAAAAATCTCAGTAAAAAGGCTTCGTGCCTACATTTTATATCATTCTGTCAAGGTGGTCATGGATCATCCCCTTAGAGCTATGCTAAAGAGGTCAAATCATTTAGGACAACTCGTAAAGTGTTCTATAGAGCTCTATGAGTTTGGCATATCATATCTCGCAGACTGTTTTCAAGGCTCAGGTTCTGGGCAATTTCCTCATTGACTTCGCTGATGTTAGAACCACCAATCAAGAAATTCTAGTCATGTTTTGTTGGAATGTTCATAGACGGGACTTCAAAGCAAAGCTCCGTCGGGGCTAGAATCGTCCTAATCAGTCCAAGTGACACCAAGATCGAGCAAGCTGTCAAATTCCATTTTCCCACCATATATAATTAAGCATGGTATAAAGCGTTGGTAGTCGGGCTAAGCCTAGATTGGGAGATCGATATTGAGGATATAGAGGTCAAGACAAATTCTTTTTTATGGCGTCACAGATCAATGAAACTTTTGAGACGTGGGAGTCACTCCTACAAAGGTATTTCAGCCTCCCCAATCATTACATTGTACGTGTTTATACCATTATCATCCAGCATATTCTGAGGGAGGAGAATGTTGTGGCTGACGAGCTAGCTAATTTTAGACTCCCAGGCCGGGGGAACTCTCATGGAGTTATTTTATCCCACAGTAGATTAGGTAAATGTTATGGTGAATGATTAGCGCATGTCATGGATATACCCTTTTGTTCATTACTTCAAAATCAGGGAAGTCCATCCCTTAGTAGGCGACAAGTGGAGATTCAAGTTGAAAGCGGAATACAATTCCTTAGTCACTAGGGTAATCTATTAAAAGACCCTTCTCACACCTTTGGCAAGGCGTGATATGGAGGAATAAATCACTCTGATTTTGTAATAATTTCATTCCGTGGAATGAGGCGGTCATTCAGGAGTATGGACCCTTGTGAAAAGGATCTTTTGTCATGGATATTTCTATCCAATTCAGCAACGGAGGTCCATCTTTGACCCTTGGCTATTATCCTTCTGGGGTATGTATTTGGTGGGCACTTTCTCATCAGCAAGTGGGCAGAGATGCTTCATTCTAGTAATGATTGACTATTTCAACAAGTTTATTGAGGCTAATGCCTTGGCCTAGATGAAAACTCAGGTGGTCAAGAATTTTATTTGGGGGGAATTATTTGCGTGCATGGGATCCTGGCAGTGATCATTACAAACAACGACCTTAGTTTTCAAGCGAGGATTTCACAAGTTTATGTGACCAGGTAGGGATCAAGCTCCGATTTTCATCAATTCATCACTCATGTACCAATGGTCAAGTAGAGGCAGCCAATAAGTAAATTCTGAACTTACTCATGAAGAAGGTGGAGAATAGTTGTGGAAATTATGCGGAGTAGTTATCTGAAGTTTTATGTACTCTCTAAATAACCCCCTCTTCAGCTACAAGTGAGATCCCTTTGAAGCCATCATATGGGTCCAAAGCCCTCATCTTGATGGAGTTTGACATGGTGAATCACTGAGTGTTGATATCCAAGCAATGAAATGAAGAATGGATGGAAAGCAATGATGAGGAGATGAGGTTCAGCCTTAACTTAATTGATGAGCTTAGGGATCAATCCATCATTAGATAGGTAGAAGAGAATCACAGAATGACTAAGCACTTCAACAATCATGTTCGGGTAAAGCAGTTCATAGGGGACCTCATGATAAAAAAAGGTGGACGTTGTCGAGAGAGCAGCCTCAATGGGGAAGTTGAACCCCAACTGCGATGGGACCTTCATCATCAAGGAGTCACTCATAAATGGGGCTCAATGTTTGGAGATGCATAAAGGCAAAGAGGTACTAAATACCTCAAATAACAACAACATGAAGAGGTATTTCTCATAGGTTTTCCTCACCCTTTCATATCATTTTTTATCAAGTTTAGTAATCAATTTTTGTTTTCATTATGAGACGCATAAGACATGGTCATATATGTGTATGTATGTGTATATTATTATTGATGTATTACCAATGAAGAATGTATGGGGTTCTCTTAGAACATCATAATATAGTACATGCCCTCAACATGGCCATCCCAACTCAGCCATTTCTCTAGTATGGTGAGTCCTAGAGCTTGCTTAGACCCCCTTGAACGTGTATGAATGTCTCGAGTGGAGGTTATCAAGCTTTTGATCCTCCTATTGGTATGAACTACTTCCCCCCCACCCTAATACCACTATAATTTTCCTCGCAAAGACACTCGATAGACATATGTGGAAGGTTCGGATGTGATAGCCAATCGCGCACCAACTGAGGTATTACTGATGTTATTGGTTCCTTTCTGAGGATAAGCTCCATAAAAATAGGTGATTAATACCCCTTTAATATTTTTTAGCATTGCATGTAGATGAGAATCCTATGGATGCCTTTAGCCTAACTAGTAACTATAACCTCTAGCAACGGGCCCGATTGCTGTGATGATAGTGGCTATGTTCCCCCTAGATGTCCTTTTGAAGGAGCGCTCTGTCCAGGACACCCATAACTCCACTAGACATCCCAATCGGTGATGCACCCAAGCATTTTTTTATTAATGGTTTGATCACACATCAAGCGGTTACTCAGGGACTATGTGTCTACTATGCACGCCCCTGTACCTAGAATATATCTAGGAAATAACTAGACGGACATCCTGGCAGCATTATAGATAAGTGAATCTACCGCAGTCACCAGAAGTAGCTGCTACTTGGCTTAGTGTGGGTTCGTACGAGTCAGAAAAGAAAGAAGAGCGGGACACAGGAAATAAAATAAAGCTGCCACCACGAATGACTGCAGAATCAAAATAAATATATGTATAGTTATATAGATTGTTCAACACAGATACAAAAAAGTGCGATACCCATCAAACAAAAAAATAAACACAAAGTAGTGTCATCATCCACTGGCACCCTCAGACTCGTCTATGGACAATCTTTCATCTGATCTTGAGCATTTCTTTAGGTTTCTTTAGAAGGGGTATGCCAAGGTATCATGATATGGGAAGAAGACTTAATGAGTCCATCCTCCTTACCCATAGATTTTGGAATGTCTATCTCAGCATCCTCAGGGAACAGGGAGTTAAAACAAGCATCCACAAACTCAGTCTTTAGCGTGTCGAGTACTCACATGTGCTCTAGAGTGAGTTTTGCAGATTGAGTCCTAATCCGGAGGACCCCCCTCATAAATTTGGGATTGGCTGGTGTTAGGCTCGCCTAGAGGAAACATGAGGAACATCAAAAATTGCACTAAGGTACTCATAAAGGACAAGTTTTATGATCTAGGTTTACCTTCAGTTCTTTCTACAGGAAAATGATTTTCGCCAAGGACTGCTAAAATTCATTCCATGAGGTACTAGTATATGCCAGTAACCATAGGTATGTTGCGGCTGCCCGTTGTGCCAGCTCCTCCACTGACATATCTTTCATATTCCCGGGGTCCTCCTAGAAGATAACTGTCATGAAGTATGTTACGAAGTATGGCATAAACCCTTGAGCCACCCTCCAAGAGGGTAGGTTGGCACTGAAAGTGCGTGCTTTCTGAACTAATAGTGGACCACTATCTATGTCAGTCAAGAACTAGAAATCTAGGAGCATGGTCCCCTCCCTATCCTCCACAACCACCCGCACGGATCTTCTTCTTATACTAGCAGAATACCCCGCGACGGCCCTTTAAGAATTCATTGAGGAAAGTAGTGGCATTATTAGGGTCTCATGTGATCTATAAGTAGTCAACGTGTAAGACCCCAATTTTTTTCTTTTAAAACCACGGGGTCTTATGCCAAGACACCGGCACTCGTGAAGGTTGTCACTACATAATACCGATCTTGCTGGCCTTTACGATCACCAATGAGAAAGAAGGTTGTACACAGTTCAAATAAAACCAAGTCCACAATCACATATAATATGAAATATAAGAAATCACAGTAAGTCCACATTATAATACAAGTACTGGAATAGAATAGTACAAGGAAATATAGATGGGCTCAAGCCCGGTATATCAAATCCTCACTATAAACACTCGTAGAAGCTAAGTAAACTAATCACTCATGGAACCAGTAGCTAGTGCTCCTGTGCTAGACTGTCCCACCTCCATGAGCACCGTACTCTGCTGGTGCTGTATCCCCTGCTACTGCTCCCTGACTCCCATCCGGAGTCCCTGAAATGTTGTGGTCGTTGATCATTAGTCAAAAAGACTATGTCCTATCATCACCCACCCATCCCCCATTGCTCCTAGGCACCGAGCAGGGAGAATGAAAGGGAAGCTATGAAGGTAGAGAGTACAAACGAGGCAGGTTGCTGTGGAGCTACTCTAGTAGTTATTTATAATGGTTATAGAATTAATGAAGAGATGTAAAACTAGCAGTTCTACGATAACAAGCAGTAATGGTAGAAAGTAGAGCAGAGCAGTAAGTATATGAAAGGTAAACTAAGTAACAAGTAACCTTAACTTATATGAATGCCCATATAAACATATAAGTTAAGGGGTCTTTTGCAAGGCTCCCATCGTATAAAAGTCTCATACCGATTTATACGATGAGGTGTTAGGTTTATATGCAAGTATGAGTGTAGTGCTATGTTATGCCATGATTCATGCAAGTGCAACACACACACACGACTCTATGTGTACAGAACTTTAGTTCCCCCTATTTGGATAGCTAGCTTCACTCTCAGAAAACTCCGTAGTGGCAAACGGAGACAGTGGGTTGGGCCCTCCACTCCTAGGCGGGTATCCACACTACCAGGCCTAGCCCTTACGTATGCCTCTAGAAGGACACAACCTAGAGTCACCACATACTAATGCTGGTCATATCCACCAGACTTCCTTTGGCTAAGTGTCAACCACACCTGCCGAGTCAGTGTATCGACGTCGGTGTGAATTACCGTCTAACACCGAAGACCCACCACCTTTTGCTCATGTATCCAAGAACTTCCGAGCCATCGGCTCCCAGACTAACTCGTCCGTTATAACTACAATCGAGCCTACCGCTCGGATAACCGTACAAACTAACCTCCCAATTCAGCGGGGTGTGTGAAGGTGAACCACTAGTTATAATAATTACTCTTTAATATATATTATTTCTCACGGATTAGGTTAGCCCAGGACTGCCCCTTGCATAGCCGGTGAAGTATTCTCAAAGGGCACTAGGAACTATGATGGTAGCTGAAGCCCATCGTTCCCTTTCACAAGGCACTTACTATTATTGGTTATTACCCAATTCCCGATCCCTTAATATTATACTGGAACTAACCCTAGTGTATTTTGACCCTCTCTCTCTCCATAGGAAGGACGATCTTTCGTCGATCCCGAGCACATCTTAACACTATTAAACCCAACACTCTCCTCATCATGACTTTTAATGAAGCTCTCCTTTTCACCTTACCAAGCAAGAAAACAATTAATCCCAACTTACTATGATTATCCCACATGTTATCACAAATCTGCAGTTTACTATATGCAAACCAACCTAAGCTATATGATGTACATGATAGGAGGTACTTCAAATTTTCATCTAAAAGCCCTGAGATAATTATTGTTGGTCTATCATGACATATGTAGATTTAATCCAGAAACTTATAATTTTCATAATTAATTTGGAATTTATTAAATTTCCCCAAAGTTTAGGCCATGGGTAATTTTGAGCACGAAGTACTAGATTTCCTTAAGTTATGGCCACCCAAAAATTATCAGCACTATATGATAGAAGAATATCATTGAATACCAAATTTCATAGATTTTCATAAATGTATTATCCTCTAAATAATTAATTCATAATAAATCTAATAATTAAGGGTAAAGAAGGAGGTACAAAATTTATCATCAGAAAATTATGGAAAAATTACAAAATCTTAAGGGTGACTAGAAAAGATCTCTAGACAAATATCATAATTTTTTAAGCTCGCTAGGTACCAAAATAAAATTAATTAAATTTACTTAGAGACAAGCACCTTATGAACAACCCATGTAAACAGACTTAAAAAAATTCCACAAAATTTTACAGAGCTTTAAATTATCGTAAAAGAACCTCTGACCAAATTTCATGAGTTTCTCGTAAGAGGTTAATTAATAAGAAATTCCTAAATAGATAGAGCAACTTGATGGGTTGTGAATGAAGTACTCCAATTATTGATCTTAAATTCATACTAAAATTTCTTGAGCTTTGTTATGGTCTTAAAACATAACTTACTTAATCTCATGCAAATTCAAGGTTAGAAAGTCATATATAAGAAAATCTTCAAGAAAACCCATAATAGTGCACTTTACAAAGAGACCTACTTGTAAACTCATCCCAACAACATGTAAACTTTTCTAGAGATTATGACTATAAAATGACTCCTACCATCATCCCATGGAAATCCAAGGTCATAGGACCCCTAAATTATTCTTTATGGTGAAAGGGCTTAATTAGACATAAAGTTATTTAAGTGGGGTGCAAGAGTCCAACTACCACCCAAAACATCCCAAGGGCATTACTCCACCCTAGAAACCCATGGGGTAAACCCCAAGTCCAAATAAGGACTAAACACCCTAAGTCCTTCACAAACCCTAAAAAGCTCAATCTAAGGCTTTAACTAGGGAACTAGGGCTCAACAACCCTAACCCATCCCAAACTCTAATAGAGGGTGACCCTACTGACCTTGGGACTCTGGCCATAGCCCCAACCCCTTTGGGTGAGGATTGGTCCCTCAATGCCCCAAGAATCCTAAACCCTAAATTCACCCCTAAGTGCCCAAATCTAAGTCACATCAAACCCAATCAAATCATACTCAAATGGGTTGTAGATTTTAACAAGTGACTCATGATGACCCATAAGACCATACACTAAAGTTTGGGAGGATTTGGAGGTTATTAGACCCAATAATTAAACTATACTAGGATTATTAAATCATTACCAAAACTATAGAAAATTTTTCTCTAAAAATTCCAATTTTTGGTTATGTATTAGGTATAGATAAATTGACTCCCTGGCCAAATTTCAGATCATTTGGACATGTGGTTAAGTGGGGGCACTCATTTTAATCTCTGACTAGCCCTAAGCATAGACCTCACCAAAATCAGTGTTGAGGGTTGAACTAGACTCCAAATATGTTCAAACAAATTTTAAATTAAAATAGACCTCAAGGGCTACAAATTTGTTGTTGATCACTTTTTCTGTAGAAGCGTCTAATTATTTTCAATTTAATTCCTAAGATGACTGATATTATGTGACAGAAATTCACCTTATATACATTTAATAATTTTAGATCTGCACAGATCTTAAAGCTAGACGGACGAGCCCTAGCTTTCTTCTTCCTCCAGCCCATGGCACCGATCAGCTCGACCTGGAGCTACTTCCATGCCATTTTCTCGGCCACCCAGCCACCTCCCTGGTCGGCCACCACTACCACCACCTCCGTTGAGGTGGTGGCTATCACTGGGCGGCGACACTGCCGCCGGAGGGGCCGTTTCAGGAAAACCTGACAAGCATGTTTTTCACGTAAAATCCTTGGGAGAAATCCTCCCAATCGGGCTCAATTGAGTCTGATTCTTTTCCCTAGCAATTCCTAAGGTCTACCCATAGAATAAGGAGTAGAGGAGGACCTTTGTGGTGGACTGGAGTCGGTTCGATCGTCGGGTTGCCATTTGCGGTGGAGGAGTCACTAGAGTTCTGCAGCAGCACTGTCAAAGGCCTTGGATCCTTCAGGTAAAGTTTGGAAACTGCTTCTCTCGACCTAGGAAAGCTTTTAAAATCATCAAATGGGGGAGGGGAAGGGTCTAGCATACAATGGCCATTAATGGCCATGAATGGGAAATTTCATCCAAGGGAGAGTTCACTGAATTAAGCCCCTATATTGCAGGCTATGGCTGTTGATCTTCTCAAAACTTAAGGAGGAATGAATCCATCATGAAGAGAGGAGCTCTTGGCCTCCCTACGCCATGAATGGCCTTTACTTCCTCATTCTCTCTCTCCTCCATTATAGAGAAATGAAGATTTCTCTCTCCTGATAATCAAGGCTGAGTTTGATGATTAATTCAACCTAATGGAAGCACATTAAATCATAATAATAAATAAAATAAAGTTAGCCCAAGTGGATAGGGCTTGAGCTTGAGTTAGCCCATTTGAGCTAATTTGACTTAACACTAGAGTGGAGTTGACCTTGGTCACTTTGACCTTTTGGGTTGCCCCCAATGGGTCCTTGGTTAACTATTGGCCTCCCTTAAGGTCTAGGTCGGGTTGGGTAGGGTTGGCTTGGCACCTTGGAGGTCACTTGCTCTTTAGTTAGGGCACTTTGACCACTTTAGGGCTAGGGTTGACTTTAGTCAACTTAGCCTCTTGGGTTGACCCCATTGGGTCCTTGGTGACCCATTTATCTCACTTTAGGGTTAGGAGGGCATGTGTGGGTTCCACTTTTCTAAGGGAAGGTCAATTGATCCTAACTAAGCCAGTGTGAGCCATTTAGGGTTAAGGTAGACTTAGGTCAACTTGACTACTTTGATTGCCCCCAATGGGTCCCTAGTGACCCTATGGAGAACCCAAGGGGTTAGGGGTATTGTGGTTGGGTCATGGAGTCAAGTTGAAGCCCAAAGGTCAAACCCTAGGTCTTGTGGTGAGGTTGTGCTATAGGCAGTCCAAGGTGATTTTCACCCTGAGCCTTGTTCACTTGGACCTTTAAGCTTCTTGTGGTTTTGTCATGACCTAGTCATGACAAAACCACTCATATGTGTCTAGTTGTTTGAGGGATGTTACACAATGAGTTAGTCATGCTACCAATGTAATATGAGCTTTTGGGGTCACACATAATAATGCACAAAAAATTGGATAAATGATCGGGGTGGCTTGACTCATATAAGATATGAGTGGAGAGCCAAATTTGGATGAGTGGGAGAAAGTCTATATAAACTTGATTATCAATTTTTACTAGGCAATTCTAGCAAATTCAACTAGACGTCTAGTCATTCAACTAGATGGTTTGGTCGATCGACCCAAAGAATTTGACTGAACTATTTCAGTATAGACTCAATAAATTTGACTAGACGTCTAAGCATTCAACCAGATGGTCTACATGATCGACTAGAAGAATTTGATTAGACTATTTCGATATCGACTGAATATATTTAACTAGATGTCCGGGTATTCAACCAGATGGTCTAGCCGATAAACCAAAATATTTAATTGGATTGTTTTAGTATTAACTGAACAGATTCAACTAGATGTCTAGCTAATCGAATAGCTAGTCTAGTAGATTGACTAGAAGTTATCTAGACCTTTTCTTCTCTAAGTTTAAACCCTGAAAAGGTTCACTGGTTTTAGGGTAATTCCTATAGAAGCTAAACTTGGTTCCCTGAAAATTATATATATAAATATAATTTCAAATCAAGGGTTAGGAGCATTCACTATTCTTTCAAGCCCCTTTCTAAAAAGTTTAGAATAGAAAACATAGCGGTGGATTCCATTTTGCAAATCAGAACCTTAGCGCTGACAATGCTATCCTGGAAGTGAATCTAGTAGTTTGTGGGGATGAAAATACTAATCATTATTCCATCCTGCTATTATGCAATGATAGCAAGGCATTTCTTCTATTAGTGTGGAAATTCTATAAAGCGTACATCTACTTCTGCATTCTCAGAACTCAGATTGGCTATAGAAGAAGACTCAGAATAGGACTCTGAATCCAGCAAAGTAATTTTTGGAGCATCCCGATCGAGGTGAGACTCAATTCTATATAGGTGTTATGCATTTTATTTCTTGATTAATTATCTTCACAAGATCCAATTTATGTTTAGGGTTTTCTTGAACTCAATTCCATTGCGCGCATCTAATGTATCAATCTCTAGAGAAAACCCAATAGTGGTATCAGGTTCCTAGCGTTGACCATTTTATAGAAGTGTGCTGGCTCAAGTGCATGTAAATCAGGCGATTTAGAACTATTCTAAATATTCAGGTTTATTCTAGGAACATCAAATGTTGATGAATTTTCTCTATGAAAAATGTGGTGGATTTTTTTTAGGTTTTGGGGCACTTCACTAAACCCCGCAAGGGCACTTCCTCTTGACCCCGCTTGCTGATTGGTCAATGAGACCACCATAAGGGGTGTTGTCCCTGATAACACGCTAAAGGTGCTACCCTTTGGAACCCTAACATGAGTTCCTATGATTTCGTTGTGATATATGTGAATCTGGAATGTATCTAAAGTGTGCATTTTGTAATTATTTTCATGAGTTTATTTTAAATACATATAAGTAATTAAATGTTAATTATGACTAATTATTAATCACATGTCATAAAAATCCCTTAAAATTATATTAAGTGTGCAGATGCCTTTCAATGGATAACACTCTTCCTGCCTCGATCGATGAAGTGTGTGCTTGCTAAAGCAAGGTGCATTAATCTATCTTGGAAAGGGTGTGAGTGATAATTGTGATATACCATAATCTATATTGGGTCCAACTTAACTAGGTCATCTTAATGGTTGAGTGCCTAGAGGCATAGGGTTTGCATGTACCATAAGATGGATGCAAATAAAATTTATTCACCAACCATACAAGAGTTATATGGTGATGCAATTGGCAAAGGTTGTCTACCTAAATAGCCACATTATGGGTGATCAGCCAAAGCTGACTTATGATGGGGGTGAAATACATATCGTATACGCTAGAGAGGAGTTCGGACAAACTCTCCAAATTTATATTAAGGGTTATCTATTTGAACAAAATAGTGGGAGTATTTAATAGAAGACCTTATTAAATGAAAATGTACTTTGAAATATAGTACTCAAATTAATTTTGAATAATTCTTATAGAATTTCTATGGCAAGTGATTTACACTCCAACCTATCCTAAAGAGCTATCCTTGAGAGGGACGGGCTAAATGGGACAAACTTTTTTGACTGGTATAGAAACCTGAGTATTATCCTTATGCAAGAGTAAAAACTCTATGTCTTGGAAGAGGATCCACCAGAAGAGCTAGCCGGATTTGCATCCCGAGCTGACAATGATGCTTACAAGATGTATCAAGATGACTCCCTAGATATTAAATGCCCCATGCTTGCTACCATGACCATTGAGATTTAGAAGCAATACGAGAGCATGTTTGGTTCTGAGATAATCGAGCACATCAAGAAAATGTTCGAGGAGAATGCTCGCAAGAGAGGTTTGATATATCTAAGGCATTGTTTTAGTGCAAGCTGTAAGCTCGGGACCGAGTAGGGACTCATGTACTCAGGATGATTGGTTACATTGAGAAACTTGAGAGACTAGGTTTTCCCTTGGGCTAAGAAATGTCTATTGATCTGATCATGCTATCATTGACAGACAATTATGAGAAGTTCATCTTTAACTACAATATGAATGAGATTGATAAGATACTACCAGAGCTCCTAGGCATATTGAGAATTTCCTAGAACAACTTGAAGAAGGCCAAGCCTACTAGCCCCATAGGGTGCATAAAAGCAAGGGTAAGGCCAAGGGATCCAAGAAGATGAAGATAGGATCTAAGTATTATCTTAATCCCAATTCTTCAACATTGAAAAAGTAGGGACTAACAAAGGAAGGGAAATGCCACCGTTATGGTAAGATGGGCATTAGAGGAGAAACTATCCTCTTTATCTTAAAGATCTATAGAAGATGAGAAGTGTGACATTCGCTTCAGGTATTTATGTTATAGAGATAAACCTTTCTGCTCCTTCATCTTGGGGATTGGATACCAAATATGGTCCTCACATTTATAAAAATGTGCAAGAATAAGGAATGAGATGATTGTTGGGTAAAGGAAAGGTAGACCTGCATAGTAGAAATGGAGCAAGAGTTGCTACCATTGTCGTAGGATTTTATCATCTTTCTTTGCCCACCAGCTTATAATAGAACTAGATAACTAATATTTTATTCCATTCATAACTAGAAATATTATATTTGTCTCATATATTGACATGAAATGATTTTTTCATTATTAAGAACAATTATTGTTCTATATTTATGAATGATGCATGTTATAGTGTAGACTAATTATTTAATAGTTTATATGTTTTGAACTTGGACCTGCCAATCTATAATGTAGAAAATACTGAGAGACTGAAAATGAATTGCTCAAATCCTACATACCTTTGGCTTTATAGTTTAGGTAATATAAATGAGAAGTGCTTATCTAAGCTCTATAAAGATGGACTACTAAGCACATTTAATTATGAATCATTTGAGAGATATGAGTCTTGATTATTAGACAAAATGACTAAATCCCCTTTCACTGGTCATATTGAAAGGGTTGATGATCTCTTGGGTGTAATATAGATTAATGTTTGTGGACCCATGAGTTTTATGATTGTAGGTGGGTTCCTCTACATCATTATAATTATTAATGATTTAAGTAATTACAGATACCCGTTTCTTATGAATAACAAGCCCAAATCATATGAAAAGTTCAAGGAATTCAAGAATGAAGTATAGAACCAACTAAGAAAGACAATTAAAGAACTCTGATCTAATCGAGACGGAGAATATTTGAGTCAAGAGTTTTGTGATCATCTAAAAGAGTGGTATTGTATCATAGCTCACTCCACCTAGAACACAATAACATAATGGTTTTTTGAGAGGAAGAATCGTACTTTATTAAACATGGAGAGATCAATGATAAGTAATCAAGATCTTCTCATTTCCTTTTGGGGATTGATTAATAAAATTATGGATGCGCAATCAAATTATAATCTGATTAGGCAAGAAGTTTTTATGAAGAATGTTTCAAGAATCATTATCTTTCTAAGACACAAGATAAATATAATTACAATGGAACTTTGATGCATAAAAATAAAATTAAACCAAAGTATGAATGGAGGCTCAAAATAAAAGATGAAATATTAACTTCACTTGAAAGGCCAATCCATCGCTATCTCCCCAAAAACCAACACGCTATATTTGACTACCTAAATGAATCGTTACACTTGGTCCTCTTTGTACACATAAATCTCGTATTCATTAGGTAACATTAAATTGCGCGAAATATAAACAAATCAAAATGAAATATTCAATAATCTACTTCACGTGTGCTTAATATTTTTTTGTTACTCGTAATTTTTTTTCTTTATTTGTTTTGTGCTTTTTCTGATCCAACACGTTCCATGGTCACTTTATATATTGTGTGATATGACTTACAAATATTAAGCATAAAATATTTAATAAATCAAATTGAATGAAATTAAATAAAAAGTCATATCATTTTCAAGTGGAAAATTTATCCTCCTTCTAGTTTCTGTCATTTTTAAATCTATTGCTTATAATTGTCTTTATTATCATTATTAATTGAATGTAGAATTTGTTAAATGAAATTATCAAGATAAAAAAAAATTATTTAAAAAAAATAGATTTAAATGGGCTATTAGGGGTCTTAGGCTAAAATATTAAGTGCGCAACTTTCTAATAATTTTTCTGATTTGTTTGCTGCATTAGATAACCCATATAATAAAAATCATTATAAGAAAAGATGGAATCAAAAATTAATGAAAAAAGTGTTTTAAGTGATAAATTTAAGAAAAATGTGTTTTAAAGTGAAAAATCCAAACTCTATTGCTGATGCTCTATGATAATTCTTACCGCTAGCAGTAGCCTTATTTTATGAAAAATTCTGATTTCCTTAAATATTACTTTATGAAAAAGTATTTTGCTACATTAACTATCACTATTTTTTCTTTCGAAAAATTTTATATATGTCTTGGATAATTTTTTTATTTAAAATCAAAATCATTAAGAAAAAATACAAAAACAACTCAAAAATCACCAAAAACAAATCCATATTGAAAGCATTTAACTTAAAGAAATAAAGGATTGAACATACACCATTATGATCTATTATTGAAAGTGAAGGGATAAATCACACTAACTCTAGAGGGGGGGGGGGGGGTGAATAGAGTATTAAAAATCTTTTGATTAATTTTTATAGCGGATTAAAATAAGTGATATATATATGTAAATAGGCAGAAATAAAACACAGAAAATCACAGCACAAAAAATAACAAATAGAGCAACCAGACAAAACAAATATTCTATAGTGGTTCCCCCAAAACTTGGGTACATCCACTGTTCTACCACCCTAGTAGGAATCCACTACAGGTTTTTGATAAGGTGCCCTGCCACCACAGGTTTTTGCTCAGGTGCCCTGTCACCATAAGATCTATTTTTAAGGGAGACCTAACAACCCTTTGAGCATTTGACCAGGTGCTAAAAAACAAAACTAATTCTTTTGATCAGGAGACTTAACAACCAAAGGGATAACTTTTGAAGGGAGTTAAAAATACTTTTACAGTAGAGTAAAAAGAAATTTGATATTGTCTTCTCTTTCTCGATATTTTGAGAAGACTAGTGGATTGTTCTTGTTGTCAAAGCTCCCCCTGAGATGTAGAATAGTTCAGGAGAATGGAAGCTTTGCTCAGGGTGTAGGCCTTCAGATTTCTTATTGATCTTTAGGAAGCTTTTAGAAAGATGTTAATGGATTATCTCTTGAATTCCCTGAAGCAAAAACTAATCAAGAACTAGATTTTTTAAGAGCTATTCTTCTTTCAGTTTTTTGTGAATTATTCTTTTTGTCACAGCTAACTAACTTACTGCTATCTTGAAAAGATAATCCTTATATATTCCTTATAGATTTCAACCTTTGAATTTTGAATTCCTTTCCTTGACTGATTGCAGAAATTCTGGGAGTTGAATGGCTAGAATTTGTCTTTAATGAGTTTCCCCAACTATCTCAATAAAATAAGCCAAGTAATAACTCTGCGAAGACCATAATTAATGATGCCATAGAACGGCTATATTCATAAGAATATTGTGCATTAATTATCAGAGCATTACAGACATATTATAATATAATTTGAAATTCATCTGCCTTAGTCAAACTGAAATCATCAAAGAATTAGTCAAACTGAACCTGGGAGAAATTAGTCGAACATAGAAAATTTTCGTCGACCTGAGCTCCAAGATCGTCGAGCTGAGAATTCTCTTTTATTGAGCTGAGCTCCGAGAACATTGAGCTGAAAAAGTACTTGCCAAACTGAGCTTCAAGTTTGTCGAGTCTAGATAGTCCTTCGTCAAGCTAAAGTTCTGAAGTGAGATCAGAGATCATCGATCTAAGCTAAACTTTCATCGAGCTAAACTCAGAGAATTAACTCTGAGTTCATCGATCTGAAATCAATGATCTTCGAGCTAATTTCAGCTATCATCGAGCGACTTTTTCTGCAATCTTTAAACTGTCTTGTCTCTAAATTCTTGAGTCTCTGAAGTCTTCTGAATGCAGGTTTCAATAATCCAACCTAATGTGACTAACCTTAACCCAAGAACTAACAAATGACCTTAGGCTATATATGTTGGGTCAATAAACCTAATAGTGAACCTAACCCAAATCCAAACTGGGGTTCCAACAATCTCCCCCTATTTGGGTTAGGTCAATATACAAAAACAAAAATAATAATAAAGAAAATCACAAAGCAATAAAAATATCTGACAAAATTTTAAATCATTCAGTAGATATGAACAAATGTGCCTTGTAGATATAATACATAGCAATAAAGTTTAAAATGCAAAATCAGAATATTAAGAGATTTTCTTTGAATCATCAGTAGAGGGATCTGAAGCAGGTTTTGTAAAAACCATTATACTTTTTGGGTCTTCTGCTTCTCTTTGGGTCATCATCATGTCTTGAGCCCCAAGAATCATTACAGTTACAGCTTTGGGCACTACAGTTTCTGGATGTAAATTCATAGAAGAATCAACATTGAAAATTTTTTGTACCTGATATTTATCCAGTTCTTTCTTTCTGTAAGAAGACATGGTTGTAAACTAAGGGGGATCTTTTCCTTCCTCCTTGGCCTTTCTTATCTGAGATAGAGCTATCACCTCATTTAACCTAGCCATTCTATAGTTGGGGTCCAATTCTGGATCATAAGCAGGAGAGGGAGGTCTCTCTAGAGTTGATTCTTCTTTCTGAACATCTTGAACTTTCTACTTGCTACTTTGACTATCAAATTGCTACTGTTGTTTTCTCTGTTGGCTGGTAGATTGAGACTCTGACCTTGAATATCTTTTCTTGCTGCTATGAGTTGGTCTTGATTGATAAAAATAAGAAGCAGACCTTTAAGCTTGAGAAATGTTTCCTGCTGATCCTGCTATAGGAGGAGGAGGAGGAGGTCCTCTCCAAGACTTCTTAGGAGGAGAACTATATCTCTTCATCTTCTTTCTTCTCTTTTGCTCATTATTAGACTGTCTCATCTAGTAGGGAGTATCTGGAGTGAGAGTAATGTTATGCATAATGTAGTAGGGAGTGTCAGCTGTGGGATTTTGTATATGTGTAACCTTTGCTGGATATTTCTTCTTTGCTTTTCTCTTCTTAGAACCAAATTTTTTGAATCATAAGAATCATCATCATCAGATTCATCACCAGGATTATCATATATTGCATCAATTTGCTTAAACAAGTCAGCTTGATCCTTTGCTTGAACATCTGGCTCTTTAGATATAATATCTGTAATAACTTGAGCCTGAATATAGTCACTTTCTGCATCCATATCTTGAAACATAATTTCATCAAGATCTGGCATGGGGGACGAAGCCTAGCCAAAAGTTGGAGGAGAAAAAGCCTTTGGCTCTAGAACACTTACTGATATAATCTCAGAAGAAATACTAGAGATAATGTTATAGAAGCTATTTATAATTTCTTCTAACACAGAAGAATTAACTGGAGCAGAATAGCAAATAATTACTCTGGAATAATCAGATACTACTGAATCAAAAGCTGTTATATTTCTGTTATAAACTGTATCAAAGGAATGCAATAAAGAATGAATATCAACTAAGAAATTTATAATGAAATCACAAACAGTGTTTATTGCTGCATCAATTGACTCTTCTTAAAAGAAAGTCATTTATGTATCATTATCAATAATTTCAATTATCTCTGTTGTAATTGCTATTATTGGAACTACTACTGAAGTTATTGCTGCTGCTACTAGAAGAGCTTCTTCATTGGACATCTCTCCCTGCCGTGTTTTAGAAAGACCTGAACCTAGGCCCCTAGAATAAGGGTCAGAGGAGGAGGAAGCAAGTTTAGCAGATAGAAGAGAGATAGAAGCAGCAAGAGGGGCAAAAGTCTTATCTATTAGCTTCTTCAGAGAGGGAGTGATGACTTTGAGAAGATCATGTGAGATTTCAGAGAAATCTAGATACAGTGGATTAGGAGTAGATGGGGTATTGGTGGATTGGTGACCATAGTTGGAACAGATAGAGAATTCTTGAGGGATGTCTGATTATAGGAAGGTTGGGAATGTTGGAGGAAGATTTGATGGAGGGATGGCATCAGGAATTTCATCTTAAAGAGGTGAATGTTGTGGAGATGGAGATGAGAGTAGATTGAATGTGTGGGATGATATAGGTTGATCTACATAAGTAGATGAGGATGGGAGATCATCAATATATGATGGTTGAGGTGATTGAGGAGGTGGAGATGGTGTATCCTCAGAAATATGGATTGGCGATTATGTTTGAGATGATTATTTTGATGGTGAGACTGGAGGAATGGAGGTAGAAGGTTGTTGAAGTGGAGTTGATGAAGGATATATAGAATGAGGTGGAGATGGAGGAGGAGCAGGAGCTTCTTCTAGGGTTGGAGAAGTGGCTGTTTCAGCCCTTGTGTCCTCTTAAGCAATCCTGGAGGAGGCCCTGGAGGGCTTGGGGATAATACTCTCCCATCTACCAAATAGGGAAGAGGTAATCCTCTTAGAGGCATTAATGAAAATGATGGGAGACCAATAACTCTGGAACCTTTGCTTGGAGGAAGATTTCCAGAACTTTTCCAAAACTCACATCCTTCTTTCTAATTTTTTTTAATCAAATCAAATAGAATTCCTCCCCAGTTCACTGATTTATTGTTAATTAAGGCACACATCAGTTGAAATTGGTACCTGGTAATATGATCATGAGCAGAGTGTTTTCCTAACAACACTTTTCCAACAATATCTTCCAAGAATCTATATTTTATTGATATATTTTTCTTAAGGAGGTGGTTAGGGTTTCCTTCAGTATGACCTAACCTTTCTAGAATTTCACTAACTTCACTGCTAGATAAATCTATTTCTTCTTCACCATTAACTAACTCAAAAACTTTAGTCAAAAGTTTTGGAGAAAGAGGAACCTGGTGTCCTGAAATCATTCTAATAAGAGCTGGAGTTTCCTAAATCTTTGCTATATAAACCCATTCTTTGATCTCTGTCACTGGAAGTTTAATCCTTATTGTCATGAGTTTCCTTAACTATTGAGTCTCAAAAAGTTGTAGGTTGTTCTGGAAGACTTGATTAGAGAGGGTGAAAGAATCGATGTCAATGTCAAAGCCGGCATCGAATTTCATTACAGAGAGGGTCGCCGTCGAAATCGCTATTACCTGCAAGAACAAAAGATCAAGTGCAAAAGAACTAGAAAGTGCGGGATGGTGTTCGATGAAAACCCTATTATAAGTTTTCAAAAGGTGAAACGGCGAACTCCGTCCGACGCAAAAGAACAACCTCGAACTCAGGTCGACGAAAAATTTCATGAAGAAATAAAAAGCGTCGATCTCAGTTTGAAGAGGGGGAAAACATTTCGTCATTCTCAGGTCAACGAAATTATTTCTATAGTAAAATAATCGATCTCCGGTCGACGAAAATATTTCTCAAAGAGATTTCATCGATCTCCGTTTGACGAAAAATCTCAAGAAGAGTTCACAAATCGTCGATCTCAATTTGACGAAAGGTGATCCATTCTTCGACCTTAGACAGAAATCCAATTAAACTTCTCCATTAATCATACCTAGTTGGGTTAAGAAGAACAGATTTTTCTTTTCACCCAATGATTTGTTGAAGATGTCTGCTCTTTGTAAATTAGTAGAGATAAAGAGAAGATTAATTTTATTTTTGTCTACACAATCTCTAATGAAATGATGTCTAATTTCTATATACATGGTCCAACTATGATGCACTGGATTTTGTTTAATGGAAATTTTACTAGTACTATCACAAAATATAGTAGAATTATTTAGATTAAAACCATAATCCAGGAGTTGGTTTTGAATCCACAAAATTTGTGAACAACAGCTGCCAGCTACTATATATTAAGCTTTACCAGTTGAAGTTGATACAGATGTATGTTTCTTACAAAACCAAGACACACGCCTATCACAGAAGAACTTGCATGTTCCTGATGTGCTTTTCCTGTCAATTCTACATCCAGCAAAGTCAGCATCTGAGAATCCAGTTAATTCAAATTCTGACTCAGTTGGATACCAGAGTCCTAGATTTTGAAAACCCTTTATATATCTCAAAATTCATTTAAGTAAAATAAGATGAGATTCTTTAGGGTTCACTTGGAACCTAGCACAAAGACATGTAAAAAACATTATATCTGGCTTACTAGTTGTGAGATACAACAAGGACCCAACAACAGCCCTATATGTTTTCTAATATACTGGCTTGCCCTGTTCATTAGAATCAATCACAGTATTGGAATCCATGGGTGTTTTCATAGCAGAGGAATCAGACATCCCAAATCTCTTAATTAGCTCCTTAGAATATTTAGATTGGGAGATGAAAATTCCATCAGGGGATTGCTTCACTTGAAGATCAAGAAAGTAGGAAAGCTCACCCATGCTACTCATTTCAAGCTTGGAATGCATCAGGTCAGAAAACCTTTTACATAGTTTTGAATAAGTAGAGCCAAATATGATGTCATCTACATATATTTTACTAGCAAAATTTTATTTTTATGATGCCTAATAAACAAAGTCCTATATACAATGCCCATAGTGAACTTATGCTCTAAAAGAAAGCAAGCTAGGGTCTCATACCAAGCTCTTAGAGCTTGCTTTAAACCATAGAGAGCTTTATGCAACTTAAAAACAAAAGAGAGATGAGTTGAAGAGATAAAACGTGGTGGTTGCTCCACATAGACTTCCTATTTGAGTTCACCATTAAGGAATGCACTTTTGACATCCATTTGGTAGACTTTGAATTTCTCTTATGCTGCATATGCAAGAAATATTCTGATAGCCTCCAGCCTTGCAATAAGAGCAAAGGTCTTGTCATAATAATTTCCTTTCTCTTGTGAATAGACTTGAGCTACCATTCTTGCTTTGTTCCTCACAATTGATCCTTGAGCATCCAACTTGTTCCAGAAAACCCATTTAGTTCCAATGACTGGGTAGTCTTTGGGTCTTGGATCTAAATCAAAAACTCGATATCTCTCAAATTGATTGCGCTCCTCTTGTATTGCCATAATCCAGTGGGGATCTTGCTCGGCATCTTTTATGGATTGAGGTTTAATCTGAGATATGAAGTAAGCATGCATCAAGTCTTAGTTGAGTATATGCCTTCTTTGCACACCAACTAATATGTCTCCGATCACTTGAGATATGGGATGATCTCTAAGTATGACAACATAAGTAGGAGGAGTTGGTTCATCAACAGCTTAGGGAATTAATTCCTCTTGTGGAATTATGTTAGTTGTTGTTGGTTCAACTGCTCCAACAATTTCTTCTTCACTCTCTTCATGAATCTGCAGAGAAGGATGCAATGTAACCTCTTGGATGAGGTTTAAGTCATCCAATTTCTAACACAAAAGGGGTACCTATAATGTATCTCTCATAGAAGAATCCTTCTCCTTGTAACACATATTAGCTTCATCAAAAGTTATATGTACAGACTCTTCCAATTTTAAGGTTGATTTGTTAAATACCCTATAAGCCTTACTAACTTGGGAATACCCAAGAAAAATTCCCTCTGCAGCTTTGGCTTCAAACTTTCTATGTTGTTTCTTATTATTATTGTGAATATAACATCTAACACAAAATACTCTAAAATAATCTATTTTAGGTTGCTTCCTTTTAAGAAATTCATATGTAGTCTTACCCATAAGTGTATGTATTAAACTTCTATTCAGAACATAATTAGTTGTGCTTACAGCCTCTGCCCAAAAGGATAGGGACAAGTAAGCATCTGCAAGCAATGTCCCTACAGCTTCAATAAGGGTTCTATTTTTCCTTTCTGCTACCTCATTTTGTTGAGGAGTTCTAGGAGCAGAGAAGCAATGCCTGATACCTTCCTTCTCACAGAATTCTTGCATAAGAAGAGATTCAAACTCAGTACCATGATCACTTATGATCAATACAACTGGAGTAGAGTACTCAATCATTAAGCTCCTAAGAAAGTCTGTAAGAACTTTAAAGTTATCCGACTTGTTTCTCAGAAAGAACACCCAAGTGAATCTAGAGAAGTCATCTACAATAACTTGAGTGTAAGATTTCTCTGCCAAACTTTGTACAACAGTGGGTCCAAAAAAATCCATATGTAACAAAAACAAGATTCTGGGTGAATCACTCTTTTTGATTGATTTAAAACTATTTTTAGTTTGCTTGCCTAATTGACGAGCCCTGTAGAGACTTTCCTTGTTGTAGGGGCCAGAAAGCAATCCTCTAACAAGGTTGTCCCTAGATAGTTTAGTAATATTTCTTAAATTTACATGTCCTATTATTTTATGCCATAAGTCATTTATATTACTAATCTGATTAAAATATACTACATATATGTTGTCATCTCTAAGTCCAGTTAAAATAATTTTGTTGTTATCAGAAGTAATAATATAACAAGATTGATTAAATGATACTTGATAACCTTCATCACATAATTAGCTTATAGATATCAGGTTATTCTTGAGACCACTCATATAGGCTACCTTCCTGAAGGTGATAGCTCCAACTTTGACATTCCCATATCCTTTTGTTTGGCCACAGTTGGAGTCTCCAAAGACCACCTTTGGTCCAAGCTTTGACTTGTAATCAGTTAGATTTTCCTTATTTCCTGTCATATGCTGTGAACACCCACTATCCAAGTACCACTGTTGCTCTGTAGTAGGATAGTCCATCACCTGCATGAAAATAGATTAGGTGCTCTTGACCCAGGTAACCTTTGTGTTGGAGCACCCTATTACTAATTTGGGCAAGGATCACTATGTTTTTAGGAAATCAGTTTGACCTAGATGTATAATTGAAAAGGTCAAGTTAGAATGAGTCTAGGGCTTAGAACTTAGGTCTGAAGCTGCCCCCAGGACCATTCAATGATCAAGACTTAGAGCTGAGACAAAGACAATTTTCGTCGAGCTCAGGTCGACGAAACGTCGAACTCCGTTCGATGTTCTCTGAGCTCAACTCTGCTAAGTCGTCGAACTCAGGTCGACGATCTTCGAGCTCAGATCGACGATCTATCCTCACTTATTCTTCAGATCGCTGAGCTCAGTTCGACGATCGTAGAGCTCAATTCGACGTTTTTTGTCTGATGTTCAAATCCAATCTCTGAGCTCAGTTCGACAATCGTAGAGCTCAGATCGACGTTTTTCTGAGAGATCGATGACTTTAAGGATTCAAATTCAGTCAGCTTTTGGAATGTTTTTCAAATTCTCTCAGCATTTATTTCAAGAGATTTGTTAGCCGTTTTCATTTTTTGGAGCAAGTTTCAAGGGATTTCTCAGAGAATGTTTATTGGACTTTCCTCCAGAAGACAAAATATTTATGGAAGACATTTATGACTGCTAACGGCTATCTTGGACAGAGGATCATCAGAGAATAATATACACAACAATAGATCAAGAGAAGAATAACACTCAATACAGACATACACAGATAGTGAGATCAACTCAGAGAAAAATCAAGTGATCAATCCTGAAGAGTTAGATTGAAAATTAGCATACTGAAAAGTGTTCATAGCTTCAACATCAAAGACTCCAGACAACTCATATTTCAGCCTCTGCTGAAATCATCTTCTGCTGGAGATCTGAAGTTTCTGAAGGCCTATCACCCTAGCAAAGCTCTCACTCCTTAACCATCTACATCTCAGGGGGAGCTTTGACAACACAATCAATCCACTAAGTATTCTCTCAGTGATTGAGACAGAGAAGACAACTTCACCTCTTCCATTTTCTTTTCCTACTGTAAAAGGGTTATCAAAACTCCCTTCAAAAGTTCTGAATCTGGTTCTAAGAGCCTTGTCAAAACTCAGTGGTGGCAAGACACCTTATAAAAAAATCTAGATTTGGTTTTTGAGCACCTTATCAAAAGCTCATTGGTGTCAGGACACCTGATCAACTCATCCTGAGTGGATTCCTACCATGGGTGGTAGAAGAGTGGATGTACCCAGGTTGATTGGGGAACCACTATAGCTTCTTGTGTTTGGTTGCTTGTGTGTATTCTTTGCTGTGTGTTATGAATCTTTTGTTTTCTTTTTATTATTACTTCTGTTTTATTGCTGCAGCACAATACACATACTATATTAACTTAACTCTTCCTCTGCAAAGTTTTATTTTGAAAAATTATTTTAACAAACTCTATTCACCCCCCTCTAAAGTCAGACTGATCTTATCCTCCACTTTCAATGGGTATCAGAGGGAGGTTTGTTGTTCATACAGGCTAACACCTGAACCAAAAGATCCTTGATAAGATCAATCCTTTAAGAGGGTTATTTTCATTATATTTAATTTTATATAAAGACATGGCATAGAACAAAGATTATGCAAGCACCAGGCCTCTAGTGTGCAATCTATCCAAGTTTGCACTTTGGAAAGCTAGGAATAAACTTTATATGAATTATATTGATGAAGATATATTTAATTCTGTTTTGGCAGTGTGCCCAAGTCCACCAGCAAGCTCAAGTACAAATGCTGTTCCACCTCCTTAAGGAACAGATGCTGAAATAAAGAAGTGGAAGACTGCAGATGCCAAGGCCATGAATATCTTAGCACAAACAATGTCTGATGAGATATTTCAGAAGGTAGCTGAATGCAACTCAGCTAAAGAAATTTAGGACAAACTTTCTGATATTGTCTCAGGATCAGCTGATGAAAGAAAGGACAGAAGATCCCATCTCATAACCCAATATTAGAATTTCAAAAAGGGAGAAGCTAAGTCAGTAGCAGACATGTACAACAGATTAAGTCTGATTGTCAATGAGTTAAAGACTCTAGATAAAGAAATCTCATTGACTGAGCTGAATGACAAAATCCTAATGTGTTTCCCCAGCACCTGGGATTCAAGAATCTGGCCAATCAAAGATGCCAGAAGTCTAAATGAAATCACCACTGAAGCTCTACTGGGCAAGCTCAAATCTTATGAGCTGCTCATTAAGAATAGAGAAGAAGAACAGAAGCCTGCCTCACCAGCCACAAGGAAAGAGAAGTTAATAGCCTTCAAAGCTATTGAGGACCTGCCTAAAGAAAAGGTCACAGGCAATGAGGAGCTAGTCAGCCTATTGGCCAAAAGATTCTACAAAATGGCCAGAAAAGATTTCAGAAAAAGGTCATACAAGGGACATGATAAGCTAAGGTATGATAAATCAAATAATAACAAAGAAATTATCTGTTTTGGTTACAGGAAACCAGGCCATATTGTGCCTAATTGTCCAGAAAACAAAAACAAGGACAAGAAGGATAGAAGAGAAAGAAGAAAGGAGAAAGACTTTAAGAAGAACAGCTCAGACAAACCCTCCTCCAGCAAGAACAAACATACAAGGAAGGGATTTGTTGCTGAGACATGGAGTGAAACTGAAGAGGATTCTGAAGCTTCATCCAGTTCCAATGATGATGAGGATGATGATGATGAAAAGGAATTTTGCATGATGGCTATCAATGCCTCTCAATCAGATTCAGAAGCAGAAGACTCAGAGTCAGATTCAGAAATTCAACTAGAAGAAGACCAGGTAATAAATTCATTTGATTTCAGTTTTGAGGACTTTAAACATGAGTTTAAAGTACTATGCCTAGATCTATTAGAGTCTGAGAAGGAAATCATTTCCCACAGAAAACAACTGTCTGAGTATAGCACTTTAAAATCAGAGAACCTCAAACTCTCTGAAGAGTTAGAATGTTATAGGGAGCAGATAGCTTCACTAAAAAGTGAACTATCCAAGGCCAAGCAGTTTGAAGAATCCCTTAATGGGAGAAGTATCAAACTGATGGATATCACAAGCACAGTGAACTCTAGACTTAATAGTACACTGGGCTTGGGAGCTTCATCCAGCCAGCCTATAGTTCTGACAACTCCAATCAAATTTATCTCTGATAAAGGGAAGGAAGTTGTAGAGATAGCTAGGAAGAATGCAGATTTGCCAAAGAAAGTTATAGTTCAACAGAATGCGTCGAACAGAGCTCGACGATCGTCTAACGGCACTCGACGATCCAAGAAAAAATCGTCGAAATCAGCTCGACGACACCTGAACTCTGAACTCCATGACAGTTGATCTTCGAACAGAGCTCGACGATCTGACCCAAGATCGTCGACCTCAGCTCGACGATCGTCGAATAGAGATCAGGGCTTTGAACAATCTTTCAAAGGTACATCTAGATTCAATCCTAGAAGTCCTACATCCCAAGGTTTCAACCCCTATACTGAATGGATAGTACCTCCTAGGAGATACCATCCTGAAGGTTATAAGAGACAACCTGAGATGTCCTTCATTTCTGAATTTAAAGGATATCAACCTAGGCCCAAGGTAAACTTGGTCAAAAACATGTAAATTCTTGTATGTACAGGTGAAGACCTATCCAATATCAAACTAGCAATGATATCTGGATAGTGTGTGCTCAAAGCACATGACAGGGAACAAGGACAACTTCACATCCTTTAAAGCCAAGCTTGGACCCAAAGTAATTTCTGGTGATTCAAACTTTGGAACAACAAAAGGATATGGTGCAGTCCAAATTGGAACAGTCACCTTCAAGAAAGTAGCTTATGTTGAAGGACTCAAGCACAACTTGATAAGTATCAGTAAACTTTGTGATGAAGGATATCAAGTGATTTTCAACAAAGCTATATGCAAGGTCAAGTCAGAAGAAAACATAAATGTGTTGACAGGTAACAGAAAAGGTAACATTTACTTAGTAGATTTTTATTCATCTAAAGTAGATATCTGCTTGTTCAATTCCATATCTAGACCTAATATACTGTTGCATAAGAGACTAGAGCATATTAACCTTAGAACTATTGCTAGGCTATCCAAGGACAACCTTGTTAGAGGACTACCTTCTTGCCCCTACAAGAAGGAAGGACTTTGCAAGGCTTGTCATTTAGGTAAGAAAACTAAAAATAGTTTTAAGTCACTCAATAAGAGTGATTCACCTAGGATTTTGTATCTGTTACACATGGATCTCTTTGGACCCATTACAGTACAAAGCTTAGGAGGGAAATCTTATACTTTGGTGATTGTAGATGACTTCTCCAGATTCACTTGGGTATTCTTTCTGAGGAAGAAGTCTGATAACTTTAAGTGTCTGACAGAGTTTCTCAAATGTATACAGATTGAGTTCAATACTCACATTGCCCTGATCAAAAGTGATCATGGGACAGAGTTTGATTCTCTTCTTATGCAAGAGTTCTGTCAGAGTGAAGGGATCAGGCATACTTTCTCAGCTCCTAGAACTCCTCAATAAAATGGGGTAGTAGAAAGGAAAAATAGAACCCTAATTGAATCTGTAACTACATTATTGACAGATGCTCACCTTCCTATATCCTTTTGGGCAGAAGTAGTGAGCACCTCCAACTATGTGTTGAACTAAAGTTTGATACATAAACTGAAGGGCAAGACTCCCTATGAATTACTCAAAGGGAAGAAACCTAAAGTAGATTACTTCAAAATTTTTGGTTGCATTTGTTATATTCACAATAATGACAAGAGATATTTAGCAAAATTTCAAGCAAAAGCTGATGGAGTGTTTCTGGGATACTCCATGATCAGTAAAGCTTATAGGGTTTATAATAAAACTACTCTAAAAATAGAAGAATCTATCCATATTTCCTTTTATGAAACTAATATGTCTTTCAAGGAGAAGAATACTTCTACCATAGAACATTTGTAGGTACACTCTCTAGCTGAAGACTTGGACAGATTGCAAGTTACTTAAAAGGATGAAAGTAGTGAAGATGAAGAAGTTGCTCAACATCTGGAAGAAAATCTTCTTGAAGAGCCAGTTGCTGTTCCACAAGAGGAAACAGCAACACAGGTTGGTGAACAATCAACACCCCCTGTTGATTTAGTAATATCAAGAGATCATCCAATCTCCCAAGTAATTAGAAATATCTCAGCTAGTGTGCAAACCAGAAATTAGGTCAACCAAAACCTGATGCACACTTGCTTTCTCTCTCAAATTGAACCTCAATCCATTCAAGATGTAGAGCAAGATCCACACTGGATCATTGTAATGCAAGAGGAGTTGCATCAATTTAAAAGAAACAAAGTTTGGGAACTAGTGCCTAAGCCAAAGGATCATTCCATTGTTGGAACAAAATGGGTGTTCAGAAACAAGTTGGATGATCAGGGAGTCATTGTAAGGAACAAGGCAAGGCTAGTTGCTCAAGGCTACTCTCAAGAAGAAGGGATTGACTATGACCAGACCTTTGCAACAGTTGCAAGGTTAGAGGCCATCAGAATATTCCTAGCTTATGCTGCTCACAAAGGATTCAAGGTATACCAGATGGATGTAAAGAGTGCATTTCTCAATGGGGAGATCAAAGAAGAAGTTTATGTCAGACAACCCCCAGGTTTTATCTCTCTAACTCATCCTGATTATGTTTTCAAACTACATAAAGCATTATATGGTCTAAAGCAAGCTCCTAGAGCATGGTATGAGACCCTAGCATGCTTTCTTCTGGAAAATGATTTTATAAGGGGTAGAGTAGACCAAACTCTTTTTATTAGAACCCATAAGTCCCATACCCTACTAGTACAAATATATGTTGATGACATTATCTTTGGTTCTACTGATTCAAAATTATGCAAAAAGTTTTCCAAGCTGATGCACTCTAAATTTGAAATGAGTAGCATGGGTGAGCTCTCCTTCTTCTTAGGATTGCAAGTAAAACAACATGCTGAAGGCATATTTATTTCCCAAACCAAGTATGCAAAAGAGCTGGTTAAGAAATTTGGTATGTCTGATGCATCATTTATGAAAACACCCATGCCTACCAATGTTGTATTAGATGATGATGAACATGGGAAACCAGTTGATCAGACAACATATAGAGCAATGATTGGCTCTTTATTATACCTTCTAGCTAGTAGGCCTTATATAATGTTTGCTACATGTATATGTGCTAGGTTCCAAGTAAGCCCTAGAGAGTTACACTTAACTTTAGTAAAGAGGATTCTTAGATATGTTAAAGGTTGTCCAAATCTAGGTCTCTGGTATCCAAAAGATTCAGCATTTGACTTAACTGGATTCTCAGATGCTGATTATACTGGATGCAGAATAGATAGGAAAAGCACAAGTGGAACTTGTCAGTTTCTTGGTGATAGACTTGTCTCATGGTTTTGTAAGAAACAAACATCTGTGTCAACCTCAACTGCTGAAGCTGAATATATGGTTGCAGGTAGTTGTTGCTCACAAATATTATGGATACAAAATCAACTCCTAGACTATGGTTACAACTTAGAGAAGTCTAAAATATTTTGTGACAACACCAGTGCTATTTCCATTGCACAAAATCAAGTCCTCCATAGTAGGACAAAACACATAGAAATTAGGCATCATTTTCTAAGGGATAATGTTGAGAAAAACAAAATTGAACTTCAATATATCCCAACTTATTTGCAAAGGGGAGATATTTTCACCAAACCCTTGGATGAGAAGAAACATACATTCTTCCTAAATCAGTTAGGCATGTTAGATGGAGGAAGCCTAAAATAAATTCCAAGATCTTAAAAGCTAAAAACAGACCAAGATTAGGCTAAAAACTTATTTCTTTTTGTGTCTGTAGGATAGTTTCTGTCTCTGAACTGCGCTCGACGATTTTCCTCAAGATCGTCGAACGGAGATCGATGTGTTCCCAAAATGTCGACCGGAGTTCAGCGCTTGTCAGATAGTTTTATACTATCTCTTTCAGGTCAACGATCGTCGAACGTAGATCGACGCTCTCAAGATCGTCGAACTGAGATCGACGATGTTGAAGACCTTTCAGCTTCCCTTAGGAGCCCCGATCGTCGAACGGAGATCGACGATCCTTCCTTTTCTGCGTCAAACCCTAATATAAAAATCATTTTTCGGCCGTCATTCTCTTTTGCGCGTTCATAGTTTCTGCAGAAAAACTCTCTTTCCCTCCAAACTCTTGCTGCACTTGTTCTTTGTTCGTTCATCTTTGAAGGATCAAATGGCCGTTTCAGTTGCAACTCTGTCGGCAATGAAATTCGACATCGGATTTGACATTGATTTGAATTCCTTTGAAAGTAGTGATAAAATATTCAAAGACATACTCGAGCTCTTCAAAGAACAGCAACTAAAGAACATCATGACAACAAGAATTAAGATAGCAGCAGATGAAATCAAAGAATGGGTATATACAACACAGAATCTGAATAACAACACCATCGTCGGCACGATCTCGGGAAATCAGGTATCTTTTTCACCTGAGGTTTTATTAGAAGTTTTTCAGTTGGTACAGGAGAAGATAGCATTGATTTGTCATGAGAAGAATTCTCCAATATGCTTGAGAGGATGGGGCATACAACAGCTAACCCCAACAAGCATTTGAAGAAAAATCTGTCAATAGAATACAGATTTTTGGTAGATGTGGTAGGGAAAGTGCTGTTAGCCAAGCACTCTACCCATGATACAATTTCCAGGTATCAGCTATGTTTGATGGGAGCTCTTGTGGACAAAAAGCACCTAAACTGGGGAGAAGTCTTTTTTGATTTAATCAAAAAGAAATTAAACAAGAATTTTGTTAATTTTGGTATAATAATTGGGCTATTTCTTCATGCTAAGTGCCCTGAACTGCTAGTTTCAAGTGGAATGCATATCAATGCTTCCAAGAGGCTGACTTGTGCCTTATTTTGAAAATGGGATAGACCGATTGTCAACCCTAGCAGACCTTCAGCAATTCCATCTTCAGGCACAAGGACTACTACAGTCACTTCACCTCAGGTCTCTGCCATAGCAAAAGATTTGCCTGCTTCCTCTCCACCTGTTTCTACAACCATCTCAACATTAACAACAATAATCACCTCAACCTTATCTATCTCTTCCCCCATTACCATTTCATCAACCTTATCTCCTCCAGCCACTTCAGAATCATTCCACCCACAACACTATTATCCACCTCTCACCATTCCATCATTCCACCTCTTGGAAGACTCCTTCATGGATGATTCTCCTTCCTCTCCTTCTGAGATTCCATCTACCTCCTCCTACCAACAACTCCTTCAGGATATACTCTCACAACCATCCTTTACTCCATCCATTTCCACTCCCATATCATCCCTCTCCTTTCCAGTACCATCCATCTCCACAATCTCTACTACTGAGCCATCCATCCCTATACCTCCTACCACCACACAATCCAACATTATGCCAGCAACATCAACTCCTACCTCTACTCAAGCCCATCTTGAGCATGTAGATCTTCCTACACTGGCAGATAGGCTGTATGATCTGCTAGCCCCCAGGCTATCCTCATTGCTGAAGACCACAATGACTCCACTTTTGAAACATGTTCAGGAGCTGTCTGACAGGCTATCTTCATTCCTCTCTTCTCAGGCAATCCCTTCCTCTCGGTGCCTTGATCCAGTTCTTACTGAATCCAGGCAGGGGGAGATGCATAATGAAGTTCTAGAATTGCCTGCTACTGCTGAAGCCTCAGTTGCTACTCCAGTGTTTGCAGTGGATCTCCAGAGCCTGCTTTAGACTTTTGATGATGTTTACTTCAACTATCTACCAGTTCAACAGTGTGAAGATCTCTCCAAGGCAATTGTTCCTGTTTCAGTATGTGAGCCAATTTTGCTAGCTTCTTTTATAGAATCTGTCCAAGCTGAGGACAAGGCCACTACTGCTGTTGCTGCTGCTGTGCTTATATCCATTGATATTGAAATGCTGCCTGTTGATATGCCTGCTGATATTGATAATAATGCTGATGAAGAATTGGCCAAATATTTGGAAGTACAAGTATCTGAGACTCCTGCTATTTCATATGCTCCTGCTGAGAGTACTGCTATGATTACTGCTGTTGTATCAACACCTCCTGCCCCTGTTGATACTGAGAAATCAAAAGTTCAAGAGGAATACATCAAAAGTATAGATGCTTTGTATGACAGACCACAGAGTTCTAAAAGTGATCAATTCAATACAGAATCTGATGACTCTGCTGGCACTATTGCTAGGAAAAGGAAAGCTAGAAGTAAGGCCATGATGAAGGTCCCTCCTGCAAAGGCCAAGGATGTTAATGACATACCCTATTATATTCTACATGATTGCCAGATAATTGAATCTTGGATGCAGTATTCTAAAAACCAGCTAAAGGTAAGGAGGAAAAGAAGAAAGTTGGATAAGTATGAGAAAGGATCATCCCAGTTTCAGCCTCCTCCTCCTCCTCCTCCATATTCAGGATCAGGTGGAGGCTCGGCTTCTCAAACCTCTGCTCCAAAGCAAAGCTCCTCCCAATCTTCACAGAGATATCATCCTAGAGGGCAATATCAAAGAGGTTATCAGTCCAGAAGGGGACAATACAGAGGTAATCAGAGAGAACACATGATTCAATCAAGATAACAAAGGGAAGGACAAAGACATATGGACTCAACTGAAGGTCCTTTCCCTTATAAACTCAGAGAAACTATTGATACAAGGATTTCTACTACTTCAGAAACTATTAATAGATATGAACCTGTAATCCCTTTTGAAGATCCAGAGAATAATCCTTTATCATGGACTACTAGGATGAAAGAACTTGCTGCCTTAGATCAGTTGAAGAAGGCCAGAGAGCAAGGAAAAGACAATTCCAACATCACTACATTATCAGAGAAAAGGAAGGCAGAACTGGAAAGATATGCTTCAAGGAAGTTCTTTGACCCAGTGGATTATATGAAACTGCATCCTGAGGCTGTGGTTCCCAGGCCAAGATCTCAAACCTCCTTAGGTGTAGATGATGATAGAAGGTCAATGAAAGAGGCTCTCAATCCCAACAGGAAAATCTTATTTAAGAAAGGAAGTGAAAAGAAGTGATCTCTGTAAGAAGACAGTACATTCATTTTAAAACACTTGCTGATATTCTATTTGAATGCTGCTATGATGCATGTTCTGCTCTGTTGCTTTAATATTTTTCTTTTCTGTATTTGCTTTTGTATTTATTACTTAGCTCTGTAAATAGTAATCCTAACCCAAATAGGGGGAGATTGTTGGAACACCCTATTACTAATTTGGGCAAGGATCACTATGTTTTTAGGAAATTAGTTTGACCTAGATGTATAGTTGAAAAGGTCAAGTTAGAATGAGTCTAGGGCTAAGAACTTAGGTCTGAAGCTACCCCCAGGACCATTCAATGATCAAGACTTAGAGCTGAGACAAAGACAATTTTCGTCGAGCTCAGGTCGACGAAACGTCGAACTCCGTTCGACGTTCTCTGAGCTAACTTATGCTAAGTCGTCGAACTCAGGTCGACGATCTTCGAGCTCAGATAGACGATCTATCCTCACTTATTCTTCAGGTCACTGAGCTCAGTTCTACGATCGTAGAGCTCAGTTCGACGTTTTCTGTCTGATGTTCAAATCCAATCTCTGAGCTCAGTTCGACGATCGTAGAGCTCAGATCGACGTTTTTCTGAGAGATCGATGACTTTAAGGATTCAAATTCAGTCAGCTTTTGGAATGTTTTTCAAATTCTCTCAGCATTTATTTCAAGAGATTTGTTAGCCGTTTTCATTTATTCTGGAGCAAGTTTCAAGGGATTTCTCAGAGAATGTTTATTGGACTTTCCTCCAGAAGACATAATATTTATGGAAGACATTTATGACTCCTAACGGCTATCTTGGACAGAGGATCATCAGAGAATAATATACACAACAACAGATTAAGAGAAGAATAACACCCAATACAGACATACACAGATAGTTAGATCAACTCAGAGAAAAATCAAGTGATCAATCTTCAAGAGTTAGATTGAAAATTAGCATACTGAAAAGTGTTCATAGCTTTAACATCAAAGACTCCAGACAACTCATATTTCAGCCTCTGCTGAAATAATCTTCTGCTAGAGATCTGAAGTTTCTGAAGGCCTATCAACCTAGCAAAGCTCTCACTCCTGAACCATCTACATCTCAGGGGAAGCTTTGATAACACAATCAATCTACTAAGTCTTCTCTCAGTGATTGAGACAGAGAAGACAACTTTACCTCTTCCTTTTTCTTTTCCTGCTGTAAAAGGGTTATCAAAACTCCCTTCAAAAGTTCTAAATCTTGTTCTGAGAGCCTTGTCAAAACTCAGTGGTGGCAAGACACCTTATCAAAAAATCTAGATTTGGTTTTTGAGCACCTTATCAAAAGCTCATTGGTGCCAGGACACCTGATCAACTCATCCTGAGTGGATTCCTACCAAGGGTGGTAGAAGAGTGGATGTACCCAGGTTGATTGGGGAACCACTATAGCTTCTTTTTTTTGGTTGCTTGTGTGTATTCTTTGGTGTGTGCTGTGAATCTTTTGTTTTCTTTTTATTATTACTTCTATTTTATTGCTGCAGCACAATACACATACTATATTAACTTAACTCTTCCTCTGCAAAGTTTTATTTTGAAAAATTATTTTAACAAACTCTATTCACCCCCCCCCCTTTAGAGTTAGACTGATCTTATCATCCACTTTCACTTGGGTCATCAATTCTTCTCAAATTTATAACTATCTGGTTGGTCTTTATATCCTAAGGGGTGAAATCTTCTAGGTGGAATTATACATTGGGTAAAGAAATTAATAAAAGATCTAGGTTGATTAAAATTTCCAAAAGAATTTAGGTTTCTGTTATAATTCTCTGGGTTCGACGAATTGTAGTAAGTTCGTCGATCTGAGTTCGACGAATAGGGATGAGTTCGTCGAACTCCGCTTAGAGAATGACTATATTCATTTTCTGCACCCCAATTTTGTCGATCGCGATTCGACGAACCATATTGATTTTGTCAATCGCAGTTAAAAGAATAGTTATATAAAAAATCTGCATTCATAGTTCATCGATCTGAGTTCGACGAACCATATACATTTCGTCGATCTTGGTTCGACGAAAAATGTTGAACATTGTTTTTATTAAACAATTTCTTTTTCTTTGTCTTTTGTTTAGGTTTTTGAAACACTTCAATTTGTTGGTTGTTATCTTCTATTTTTTCTTTGCCTTTTTCAGATATGAATTTAATAGGGGTAGAAAGAATGTTTTTCTTAAGAAGAGGAGGCTGACTTGATGAAGCTCCCAATCCCAGTTTGCCATTAATCTTGGCATTCACTGTGCTTGTGAAATTCATCAATTTGATGCTTCTCCCATTAAGGGATTCTTCAAATTCTCTAGCCTCATTTAATTTAGTTTTTAATGAAATAATTTGTTCAGAAGCTAAGTCTAATTCATCTTTCAGTTTGTTGTTTTCAAATAAAAGATTATCATATTCAATTTGTTTTTCTCTGAGAAGTTTGATTTCCTTCTCAGATTTAATTAAATCATTGCATAGGAGTTTGAATTCAGTTTTAAATTGATCAGAAGTGAAATCAAAAGAAGCTTTTATCTGGTCCTCTTCTGATTCAGATTCTATTGTTGATTCTTCAGCTTTTGAGTGGCAGCATGATGCATCAATTGCCATAAAGCAGGTCTCTCTAGCTTTTTCCACTTCTTCATCCTCACTAGAACTATATGAAGTTTCTTATTCTGAGTCACTCCAGGTCTCAGCCACAAATCCCTTCTCTTTCTTCTTCTTGTATTTATTGGAGGAGGGCTTGCTGGAGTGCTTCTTAGACTCTTTCTCTTTTCTCGTGTCCTTCTTTTGAGCCTTTGGACATTCTGGGAGAATGTGTCCTGGCTTCCTGCATCCATAGCAACCAATTTCCTTTGTAAGAGTCTTATCAGACCTTGGCTTATCCTCATTTTTGGTTGACCTTCTTCTTAAGTTCTTCTTAGCCATTTTGTAGAATCTTTTAGCTAATAGACTCATTAGATATTCATTGGCAGGTAGTGCTTCTGATTCCTCAAATGCCTTGAAGGCAAGAATTTGCTCCTTCCTTCCTGAGGTAGAAGTCTTTTGTTCAGTTGCTTCCCTGGTTTTGATAAGCTGCTCATAAGACTTGAGCTTGCCTAATAATGACTCAGTAGAAATCTCATTTAGGCTTCTGACCTCCTTGATTGGCCAGATCCTAGAATCCCATGTGCTGGGGAAGCACATAAGAATCTTATCATTAATTAATTTTAATGAGATGTTCTTGTCTAAGTTCTTCAGCTCATTGATAATCAGGCTGAGTCTATTGTACATATTTGCAACTGAATCTGACTCTTCCTTCTTAAAATTCTCATATTGTGAAATGAGAAGGGATCTCCTATCTTTCCTTTCATAAGTAGATCCTACTACCATTTAGTTAAGGGAATCCCAAATGGCTTTTGTTGATGTGCATTCAGCCACTTTTTTAAATATGTCATCAGATATAGTTTGGGCTAGAATGTTCATGGCCTTGGCTTTAATAACCTTAGCTTTCTTCTGAGCATCAGTCCACTCAGGTGGTGGAACTGTAGTTGTATCTGATGTAGTTGCAGTTGGTGTAGGGAGACCTGTCAAAATAGAATTATAAATATCTTCATCAATTGAATTCATATAAAGCCTAATCATTGCCTTCCAAAGTGCAAACTTGTTAAGATTGCACACTGGAGGTCTGGTGCTTGAGTACTCCTTCTTTTTTGTCATGATATAAAAAGACACTAGAGTAAATGGGATCTATTAAAGATCTTTTGGTTCAAGTGTTAGCCTGTGAAACCAAATAACCTCACCCTCTGATACCAATTGAAAGTGAAGGGATAGATCACTCAAACTCTAGAGTGGGATGAATAGAGTATTAAAAATCTTTTGATTAATTTTTATAGAGTATTAAAATAAGTGATATCTATATATATATAGGCAGAAATAAAACACAGAAAATCACAGCACAAAAAATAACAAATAGAGCAACAAGACAACACAAAGATTTTATAGTGGTTCCCCTAAAACTTGGGTACATCCACTCTTTTACCATCCTAGTAGGAATTCACTACAAGTTTTTGATCAGGTGCCCTTCCACCAAAAGGTTTTTTCTCAGGTGCCCTGTAACCACAAGATCTATTTTCAAGGAAGATCTAACAACCCTTTGAGCTTTTTATCAGGTGATCAAAAACTAAACTTTCAAGTGTTCACAAAGGAAAACTTTCGAGTGTCCCGAGATTCTGTCTAGTAACCATGGACAGAAGTAAAGACATGTCTTCTATGAAGCTCCCAGTGTTCACAAAGGAAAACTTTCCCATGTGGAAAGAACGAGTATGGTTCTTCATGGAAGCTACTGATCCAAGAATTTTTCAGCTTGTGGAAGAAGGACCCCACATACTGACTCAACCATCAACTCTGAATCCTATCATCATGATCCCCAAGAATATGATGGATTTAACTAAGGATGAAATTGCCTTGGTCTCCCAGGATAAGTTGGAAAAGAACATCATCGCAAGTGTAGTGGACTACTCAATGCTTCAGAATCTATTCCACTGTAAATCTGCCAAAAAATGTGGGACTATCTAGTTGTGCTGATGGAAGGGACAGAGGAAGTCAGAGATGATCGTAGATCGTTGCTGAATCAGGAATACGAAGCATTCAAGCAAGGATCAAGTGATAGTATTTTGGACAGCTTTGAAAAGTTCTTTAAGATTGTTAACGGCCTTAGGAACTATGGTCGTACTTTCACTAATGGTGAGCTCAACGACAAATTTCTAAGATCCCTGATAAAGGATTGGGACACCAAAGTAGTAGTCATTAGAGAATTTGGAAAGCTACCTGAAATTGACCTGCAGAACCTCTTTAGTAAATTGCTCTCCTATGAACTACAAATGAACACCAGAAAGAAGGAAGAGCAGAATAGCCGGACTTCTAGCAAAGACAAGTCGGTGGTCCTAAAGGCGGAAGGTTCAAGGAAGTCCAAAGTTGTTTCACAAGTAAGGACTCGTGCTCCTGACACCCTGGAAGACTTTGAGCCTAGCACATCTAGCTCTGAGCTATCAGGTGGAGAGTTCTCTCTTATATCTAAGTAGTTCAATAGACTGCTCAGTAAGAAGAGACAGATGAAGAATCAGTCATCCTCATCTGACTTCAGGAAATCTCATCGTGATGGTGACCTGTTGGAACCCTAGGTTTTGATTTGAGTTCAGTCCTCTCTTTCTGTCTCTTGACCCATGATTTATCTATGGTCAAAGGTTAGTTGATAGGTTAGATTCTCTAGTTGTGTAGAATTGCTTTTCCAGATGAATATTTGGTTAAGTAGTTTGTCGTTCGACTATAGTCGAACATCGCTCGACTATCGTCTATCGGCTAATCGACTATCGTTTATCAGTTGGTCGACGTTCTGTCTGCGTTGATAGCTCGACTATCTGTTGATAGATCAACTATCTGTTTGTCTTGGTAGTTCGACTATCTGTTGATAGGTCAACTATCTGTCGTCTTTGATAGTTCGACTATCTGTCCTGATAGTTCAACTATCTGATAGCTCGACTATCTGTTGATAGGTCGACTATCTGTGTTGCTTTGATAGTTCGACTATCTGCTTGGATTGTTCACTTATCTGATAGTTAGACTATCTGTTGATAGATCGACTATTTGTTTTGTTTGATAGGTCGACTATCTGTTGATAGGTCGACTATCTGTTTTCTGTGATAGATCGACTATCTGCTTGATAGGTCGACTATCTGTTTTTGTTCGGTAGTTCGACTATCTGTCCGGATAGATCGACTATCTGATAGCTCGACTATCTGTTCTGATAGGTCGACTATCTGCCGAGGTAGTTCGACTATCTTCTTTGATAGTTCGACTATCTGGATCGTTCGACTATCTGTCTGATAGGTCGACGATCTCTGTGCGCCGTTCGACGATCTCTGAGGGTCGTTCGACGTTTTGCTGTATGCTCTTATTTAGTTTTGTCGTCTTCTATGATGTGACTAATTTCATATGTATTTTGGCATATTTTATAAAAGATTATCTGAATAATTTGTGACATTATTTCCATGCAATATCAGTTCTATTCTATATGCATGAGCTAATCTTTTCTGACAAAGTTGTTTGTCTTATAGCTGAGATATGCAATCTGCTTTATCTGCCATGCTGTCCTTTATAGCCGTTAGACTCAAAAAGTCTTCCTTGGCCGTAAAGAGTTCTTTCTGATGTGACTTTCTCTTATATTATTTCATCAGAAGTATTTGCAGCTTCTTAGAAAGCTTTATCCTTTGATAGGATATCTGCCTGCAGTATTTTTGTTTTGCTTTATGCTTTTTGCAGCCCAGCTTGCAGAGTTCAGAAAAAGGCAAGATTCAAACTCAATTAGAGTCGTTGCTGCTGCTGATATATAAAGACTTCTTTGAAGAAGAAATCAACTAGTCCACATAAAAAAAGAGATCAACTAGTTCTAAGTCAATACTCATTCAGCAAGCCTTCAGCAAGAACAAGTTTACTGCTCTCAGCTCATTCACATCTAACTGAGAAGTGTTAGCTCTTCTGCTCTTCTTCAACTTGAGTTCTCCTGTTCCAGGAAGTTCTGACTCAGAGATCTTTTGAAGAAGAAGAAGAAGAAGATAGCTACTAGAAGATTTTTATTTCTTATTTTATATCTTCTTGTAGTTCTTCCTTCAGTATCTACTGAAGTGTTTCTGCACTGAAGCAAGACTTCACCTGGACGTTCTTTGAGCCAGGGGGAGCCTTGATTCTTTTAGAGCTTTTTAGCTCAGTGCAAGTTATTGTGCTTCTCTAATCTATTGTAAAATAGAGAAGACACCTAAACCTCCTTTCCTCCTCCTGTACAGGGTTATTACTCCCTTCAAAAGTATCCCTTGGTGGCAGGGCACCTGATCAAAAACCTGTGTTCGGTTTTTAGACACCTGATCAAAAGTCTAAAGGGTCTCTTGATCTACCTGAAGTAGATCTTGTTGGTGGCAGGGCACCTGATCAAAAACCTGAGTGGATTCCTACCTTGTTGGTAGAAGAGTGGACGTACCCAAGTTGTTTGGGGAATCACTATAAATTCCTTGTGTTGTCTGGATTGCCTTGTTTAATTACTTGCATTGTGGCTGTGATTAGATCTTAACTAGGTTTGCTAGTTGTTGTTTAGGTTTCCTAGCCTTAACTGTAATTACAGTTGGCTGCCTCTTTGTGCACATCACTTGTGTTAGGCTCTAAGGTTTAATCTCAAATATCTATAACTTTCATTCCGCATTTAACTCCAAGGGAGTTGAGTAGAAAGTCAACTTTGCTAGTGCAATTTTTGATTACTCTATTCACCCCCCTCTAGAGTAGTATCTATCCCTTCTCTTTCAATTGGTATCAGAGGGAGGTTGACTGACTGAATAGGCTAACACCTAAGTCACAAGATCCTGATAGATACCAAAGTTTATAGATATTCACTTTCACTATCATGGCCCAGTCCAAGGATTATTCTAGCACCATACCTCCAGCATGCAACTTGACTAAGTTTGGCATCTGGAAGGCAAGGATCAAATTATATATGAATTCTATTGATGAAAGTATTTTTGCTTCTATTTTGTCAGGACCACCAAGAGCACCTGTTGCTGCTACTGCCTCATCATCTGATATGAGTGCAGTGCCTCCTCCAGACTACAATGATGAGTACAAAAAGGCAAAGATAGTAGATGCCAAGGCAATGAACATTCTGGCTCAAACAATGTCTGATGAAGTATTCCCGAAGGTTGCTGACTGCTCCTCAGCAAAAGCTATGTGGGATACACTGAACCAAATTGTAGCTGGTTCAGCTGATGAAAGGAAGGACAGGAGGTCCAACCTTATCTCACAATATGAGAATTTCAAGAAAACTGATGCTGAATCAGTTGAAGCCATGTACACAAGGCTCAGCTCAATCATCAATAAGCTGAGAACCCTTGACAAGGATATTTCATTGACAGAGGTCAATGATAAGATTCTTATGTGCTTCCCTAGCACATGGGATCTGAGGATCTGGCCTATCAAGGAGGCCAGAAGCACAAATGAAATCTCAACAGAAGCCCTTCTCGACAAGCTCAAGTCTTTTGAGCAAGTGCTGATGTCCAGGGAAGCTGAAGCTGAAGCAAAGACCCCAACTCCTACAAGAAAAGAGCAAAACCTTGCTCTTAAAGCTGCTGACACTTCTGAAGGCAGCCAGTCCAATGAGGAACTGATGGCACTATTTGCCAAAAGGTTTCTCAAGATGGGAAGGAAGGAATTCAGAAAGAAGTCTTCAAAGTATGAAGAAAAGCCAAGGTATGATCGCACCCCTTCTAAAGAAATTATCTGCTATGGTTGCAGGAAGCCTGGACATATCCTTCCAGATTGTCCAGAGGAAAAGAATAAAGAAAAGAGGAAAGATAAGGATCAGCACAGGAAGCACTCCAAGCCATCCTCCTACAAGAATAAAAATAAGGAGAGAGGCTTTGTCGCTGAAACCTGGAGTGATTCTGATGAGGAATCCTCTTCCTCAAGCTCTAGTGAGGATGAAGAAGAAAAGAAGGCAAAGGAAGTTTGCCTGATGGCAATTGATGCCTGCAGCAATCACTCAGCTGCAGAGATTTCAGATTCAGATGAAGAAATGCCAACAGAAGATGAGGTACTATCTTCTTATGACTTTACTTCTGCAGAATTTAGATTAGAATTTAAATCTTTATGTTTAGATTTAATTAGTTCTGAAAAGGAGATTAAAGAACTTAGACATAGGCTAGCTGAATCAGAAATCATATCTATTGAAAACATTAAGTTAAAGGAAGATCTCACTAATTCCAGTGAAGAAATTAAATTTCTTAAGAATGAGTTAGCTAAATCCAAAAGGTTAGAAGAGTCTCTAAATGGTAGAAGCCTTAAGTTGCTTGAAATAACCAGCATGTCTAACACTAGGACAGGCAATAACAAATTAGGCTTAGGAGCATCTTCTAGTGAACCCCCAATCATTCTTAAAAACCATCTTTCAACTCCAGTGAATTTTATCTTAGCTGATGGGATAAAGAACACTGAGCAAGTCAATCAAGTAAATAGAGCTTTAAATAAAGCTAAAAGAGAGAAAAGAAAACAGAAATTTAAAGAATTACAAAAGACGTCGAACGCTGCTCGACGATCTCGTGCTCAGTGGTCGAATGAAGCTCGACGATCTGAGCATCTATCGTCGAACATTGATCGACGATCGCAAGCTCAATGGTCGAACGGAGATCGATGATCTGAGCAGCCATCGTCGAACGCTGGTCGACGTTTCCAACATGAATTTCAAAATTACACCCAGAACTTTAGAAACCCGAATATGAATAGAAACTCTAGGTTCATTGACCCATCATCTGCATGGAGAATCCCACCTAGGAGATCTTACCCATTAGGTTATCACCCTCAGCTTGCTTATTCTTTTATCTCCAGTTTTTCTTATGTGAAAAACAAGGGACCCAAGGTTACCTGGGTCCACAATGTTTAAATTGTTTTATTTGCAGGTGAAGACCTATCCTATCACTCAAAATAAGTGGTATTTGGATAGTGGTTGCTCCAAGCATATGACAGGAAATAAAGAATATCTGTCAAAGTTCAAGGCAAAGCTTGGCCCAAAGGTAATCTTTGGAGATTCAAGCTGTGGTCAAACTGAAGGCTATGGCATGATGACAATTGGAGCTGTTACATTCAAGAGAGTTGCTTATGTGACTGGACTGAAGCACAATCTAATTTCAGTAACTCAATTATGTGATGCTGGATACCAGGTATCATTCTCTAACTCTCTGTGCAATATTACTTTAAATAATAGTGTTGTATTGGTAGGCATTAGACAGGGTAACATTTATTTAGTAGATTTTAATTCAACTGATTCTGAAATCTGCCTGTTTAATGAAGTAACTAATAATAATACCTTGTGACATAAAAGGCTTAGCCATGTTAACCTCAAGAATATATCTAGGTTATCTAAACACAAACTTGTTAGAGGTTTACCTTCTTGCCCCTACAAGAAGGAGAGCCTATGCAAGGCTTGTCAGCTAGGCAAGCAAACCAAGAATTCTTTTAAATCAGTAAATAAAAGTGATTCTCCTAGAATCCTGTATTTATTACATTTGGACCTATTTGGCCCAATAAATGTACAGAGTTTAGGAGGGAAGTATTACACCCTAGTCATTGTAGATGACTTCTCTAGATTCACTTGGGTGTTCTTTTTGAGAACTAAGGCTGATAACTTCAAAGCCCTTACAGACTTTCTATTATGTGTGCAGACTGAGTACTCTACTCATGTGGCCTTGATCAGAAGTGATCATGGTACTGAGTTTGACTCTCTTCTCATGCAAGAATTCTGTGAGAGAGAAGGTATCAAACATAGCTTCTCAGCTCCTAGAACTCCCCAACAAAATGGGGTGGTTGAAAGGAAGAACAGAACACTAATTGAAGCTGCTAGCACATTGTTGGCAGATGCTAATATGCCTCTTTCCTATTGGGCAGAAGCTGTTAGTACAGCCAACTATGTCTTGAATAGAAGTCTGATACACAAGCTTAAGTGTAAAACTCCTTATGAGTTACATAAAGGAAAGAAACCTAAAATAAATTATTTTACAGTTTTTGGCTGTGTTGTTTATATTCATAATAACAATAAAGAATACCTTAGAAAATTTGAAGCAAAGGCTTCAATGGGAATTTTTCTTGGATATTCCCAAGTAAGCAAAGCTTATAGGGTATTTAATAAATCATCTTCTAAAATTGAAGAGTCTGTTCATGTGTCCTTTGATGAATCCCAAATGTTTTACAAGGAGAAGGAAACTTCCCCTTCCTCAAGTTCATTACAGGTACAAGAATCTTCCAAAGATGTCTCTCAAGAAATCCTCCATCTTTCAACTCTTCATATCACTGAATCAGACAGTGATGAAGACATTGCTGAAGCTGTTGTTGTTCCACCAACAGTAGATCAAATTCCTCCTGAGGAATTAATCCCAACTATTGCTGAAGATCACATCCCACCTGCTGATGTTGTCATACTTAGAGATCACCCCACATCTCAAGTGATAGGAGACATATCAACTGGTGTTCAAACAAGACATCAGTTAAGACAGGATGTGATGCATGCTTGTTTCCTCTCACAGATTGAGCCCCTCACCATTAAAGATGCAGAGCTAGATCCCCACTGGATCATTGCTATGCAAGAGGAACTCAATCAGTTTGAGAGATGTAAAGTTTGGACTTTGGTTCCAAGACCTAAAGGCCAACTGATCATAGGCACCAAGTGGGTGTATAGAAACAAGTAGGATGCAAATGGCATCATTGTAAGGAATAAAGCTAGGCTTGTAGCTCAGGGCTACAGACAGGAGGAAGGTATAGATTATGACCAAACCTTTGCTCCTGTTGAAAGGCTAGAGGCAATAAGGATCTTCTTGGCCTATGCAGCCTACATGAAGTTTAAGGTTTTTCAAATGGATGTCAAAAGTGCTTTTCTTAATGGTGAGCTAAAGGAAGAGGTTTTTGTTGAACAGCCACCCGGTTTTGTTTCTTCAACTCAGCCCTCACATGTATTCAAGTTGCAGAAAGCTCTTTATGGACTAAAGCAAGCTCCCAGAGCCTGGTATGAGACTCTAGCTAGTTTCCTGTTAGAGCACAGCTTTACTAGGGGAGTAGTTGATAGAACCCTCTTCGTCAAGCACCACAAGGACACAATCCTGTTAGTTCAAGTGTATGTGGATGACATTATTTTTGGTTCCACTGATCCCAAACTTTGCAAAAAGTTTTCTAACTTGATGCATTCTAAGTTTGAGATGAGTAGTATGGGTGAGCTGTCTTACTTTCTTGGTCTCCAAGTAAAGCAAGATGCTGATGGCATCTTCATCTCCCAATCCAAATATGCCAAGGAATTGGTAAAGAAGTTTGGGATGGCAGATGCTTCAGCAATGCATACACCTATGGCTACTAATGTAGTTATTGATTCGGATGATCAGGGAAAGCCTATAGATCAAAAGAATTATAGGGCCATTTTTGGTTCCCTATTGTATTTAACTGCAAGTAGGCCAGACATAATGTTTGCTACATGCCTTTGTGCTAGATTCCAGGTCAACCCCAAGGAATCTCATCTGATTCTTCTCAAGAGAATTTTGAGATACCTGAAGGGATGTCCAAATCTAGGACTTTGGTACCCAGCTGAGTCAGAATTTGAATTAATTGGATATTCTGATTCTGATTATGCTGGTTGACGAGTTGACAGGAAAAGTACCTCAGGAACTTGTCAGTTCCTAGGAGAGAGATTGGTCTCTTGGTTCTGTAAGAAGCAGGCCTCTGTCTTAACTTCAACTGCAGAAGCTGAATATATAGCAGCTGCCAGTTGTTATTCATAGATCCTGTGGATACAAAATCAGCTTTTGGATTATGGGTACTCACACAAGAACACTAAAATCATGTGTGACAGTACAAGTGCTATCTCCATTGCACAAAATCCAGTGCACCACTCTAGAACGAAGCACATTGAGATTAGACACCGTTTCCTGAGAGATTGTGTGGAAAAGAACAAGATTAACCTTGAGTTCATATCCACAGACCTTCAGAGAGGTGATATATTCACCAAGCCCTTAGATGAACAGAAGCATCTGTTCTTTTTAGTTCAACTAGGCATGATTAATGGACGAGACTAAGTGTGACGTTTGCCTTGTTGAAATCTGTTCGAAGATAGTCGAACGACGTTCGACGATAGTCGAGCGGAGCAAGCCTATCGTCGACCTATGGTTGATGATGGCTTATCTGCTTGAAGATCGTCGACCGGCGTTCGAAGATAGTCGAACAGGTTGAGCTCATCGTTGATCTATGGTTGACGACAGCTTGCTGTTTGTGAAGATAGAAATTGTCGAACGATTGATCGACTACTCTGCTTCAGGACCGATCGTCGAACGATCGTTCAACCATCGTCTCCAGTATCTTTTAAATAGATCGACTATCGCTGTTTTAATATAAAGCCGATGGTCGACCTAGGTTAAAAGATAGTTGCTCTTATCGTCGACGGAGAGCGTCTTTTCGCATTCCGTCTTCCCGCTTACTCTTTGTCTTGCTCTCTGTCTTGCGATCCATCCTCGCCGTCTCTCTCTCGACTTCTACAGCGTTTTCGATGGCGATTGCTCCAGCGCTTCTTGCAGTGGTAAAGTTTGATGCCGGTTTCAGCGTTGATTTCGACGCCTTCAGCTGTTGTGAACCAGGGATAGTAGAAATCCTAAATCTGTGCAGAGATCAAGGACTAGAGAGACTCATGTCCTACAGGATAAAGATAAACACTCAAGAGATCAAGGAATGGGCTTTCACTTCATCGTCGACTAATGATTCAATGACCAGAACAATTAGCGGAGAAGAGGTAATATTAACTCCCGCGATTCTGACTGAAATTTTTGGATTAATTAATGGTGAAGAAGAGTATGAGCAAGATGCTCCTGAATTCGGAAGAATGTTAACTGAGCTGGGACATGCCGAAGGCATTCCCTCCAAGCTGCTTAAGGTGAATTTCCCGTTCAAGATCAAGTTTCTTGCAGAAATTGTTGGAAAAGTGCTACTGGGAAAGCACTCAGCCCACAACAATATTATAAGGCAACAATTTGCACTAATGTGTGCAATTGTTAATAAGAAGCAGATAAATTGGGCTGGCATTATGTTTGATTTAATAAGGAAAACGAATGGAAAGAAAGAGGTTACCCTAGGAAGGGTTGTTGGTATTTTTCTGAAGGAGAAATACCCCCATCTGCTTGTGTCTGCCGCCACTTCCATCAAAGCGAGTAAGAAGATGGATCCTTCGTTGTTCTCAAAGTGGGAAAGGACTTTCCTGAAGCCCGCTCCCGCAGGGGTTGCTCTAGTTATATCTGAGAGCACCAGGACTGTCGCAGTCACTCCCCCCCTTCTAGCAGCTGGCTCAGCAAATCTATCTCCTCCATCTTCTTCATCAGCTTTGCCGTCTACTGCAGTTGAAGTTCCTTCAACTTCAACTGAAGTACGACATTCTGCTTCTCCTCCTGCATCTTCTCTCCTGACTGATCTTGCTGGGATTTCTCAACCCAGCTTTGATTTGTTGGCGTCTGAAATTTCTTCTCCAGTTCATTCTCCAATTCCAACTCCTCCTCACTCTCCAATTCTATCTTCAGATCATCTTGATCACCCTGCATCCACCCATGCATCTCCACATCATTCTCCAGCTCCATCTCTAGCACATTCTCCAGCTCATCTTGCACATACCATCACTGCTGCTCTTCCACCCTCTGAACTTCCTCCATCATCATCATCATCTTCTTTTGTTATAACTCGAGCATTTATTGCTAGCATTGTGGAGTTAATTACCCCCTCAATCAAAACTATGATTGATGAGGCAATTGCTCCCTTGCTTCTTCTATATCTTCTTTGACTGCTGCTATTCAGGCACTCTCAAAGTCTGCTGAGCCCTCTTCTTCTAGGGGCCTGGTTTTAGTTTCTACTGAAATCAGGCAGGGGGAGATGCTTGATGAAGATATCTCAGAGCAGCCTTTGGCCTCCCCTCCAGCAGTTCATCTTGCAGTAACAGAGAAAGTAGCAGAAGATTCAGCTCCTCCTCCTCCTCCATCTGAAAAGGAAATATCTGATGCAATCATGATGACAGAGTTTGTAGTAAAAGTTTACTTAGAAGAATCCTCAACTCCCTTGGTTGCCCAGTACCTAGAAGGAATTATTACCTCCTTTCTAGATGATTTATGGGAGTTAGGAAACCCTGAAGAATATCCTGAAGGTATGTCTCTTTCTCAATTTGTAGATTACTCAATTGATATGCTAGTATGGGAATATCTGGAAGGGATGATTAGATGTCATTTAGCAAGATTTTATTCCTAATCCTACAGATATAATGGAAGAAGTAGTAATTGTCCAAGAACCTGAACCTAAACCTGCTCTAGAGATTCTAGATGCTGTAGAACCTGAGCCTGAACCTGTATCTGCTCCTGATGTCCAAGTGGTTGTAGAGCCAGTAAGTGAACCTGCTTCTAAAGTTCAACCTGAACCAGAAGCAACTGTTCAAGTTTTTGAAGCTGCTGAACCTGCTCAGCAAGCAGTGCAAATTGAACTGGTCCCCACGACAGTTCCTGAGCTTCAAAAAATGGATTCTGAAAGTCAAATTGAAAAATCTACTGTATGGGATGATTCCCCAGGATTGGACTTAGATACTCTCCTGGCACAGGATGCCATGGAAGAAGAAATGGAAAAAGCTGCTTTAAAGGAAAAAGAAAGAGCTCTGAAAGAGGCTATTGACCCATATGATATGCCTACCTCCTCAAATTCTGAAGATGAGATCGACTCTGATGAGTCTGCTGAGACTAAGAGAAAAAGGATTGCTAAAAAGAAAAGAAAAGCTGTTGCTCCTCGTCCTGCAAATCCAGACAATGATACACCATATTGTATAGTGAAAGGGATTGATCCCAAGTCAAAAGAATTCCAGCATTGGATGTGGTTTTCTAAAAATCAGCAAAAGCAAAGGAAAAAGGCTAAGAGGTATGACCCTCCTGCTCCTAGATGGAATCCTAGAGGTCCTCCTCCTCCACCTCCCGGTGCAGGAGCCTCAGGAAATTTATCTTCTAAATCTGCCTCTCAATCTGAAAGATCAAATCCATCTCAACCTGCTCAAAGGAGAAGTTCTCAAGGTTTCCAAGGTAAAAGCCAAACTGGCTATCAAAGAACTGATACAATGAAAGTACAAGTTAAGGAGGTAGTTTATCAAAGACCAACCTTTTCCCCTCCTCCTTCTCCAAAGAAAAAGGTTCCATCTCCAAAGCCAGTTCATACTGAGAAAGATGTTCCAAAAGGTAAGTAATTTATTTTATCTGAAAATTCTAGCAAGAACTTTGCTAAGTCTGCTCTCTCTTGTTATTTAGTTAATCAAGATAAAGAACCAGTTGACACTTCTTCTGAGATTGTTTATGAAAGCCCAGAGCTTGATCCTAACTTTAGGATGGCTCGTTTTCTTGAACTGGTTGGAGCAGCGCAGATAAGGAAAGCAAAAGCTGAAGGAAAGGACACTGCCGGATTAACCACTATGTCTAAATTCAGAAAGAAGGAGCTCGAAAAATTCCAGGTCAGACCTGAGATGTTTGATCCTTCAAAATATATGGAAAAGCATCCAGAGGCAGTGGTCCCAAGAACAACTGAATTGAAAATTATTGGAGAACAAGATTTGAAGCTATCGAAGAAAGAAGCTCTAGATCCTACAAGGAAAATTACTTTTGTTTCTAGCTCTTCTAATCCTGAATCTAACTCTAAAGCACCTTAATTGTTCATTGATTGACAGTTAATTTTATCTGATTGATTGATGATATCTGCTTAGTTATTTCCCTTTATGCATTTTATTTACTTTCTGTAATTAGTGTTGTTTGTTTTATTTGTTGAGAGACTTAACTCAAATAGGGGGAGATTGTTGGAACCCTAGGTTTTGATTTGAGTTCAGTCCTCTCTTTCTGTCTCTTGACCCATGATTTATCTATGGTCAAAGGTTAGTTGATAGGTTAGATTCTCTAGTTGTGTAGAATTGCTTTTCCAGATGAATATTTGGTTAAGTAGTTTTTCGTTCGACTATAGTCGAACGTCGTTTGACTATCGTCTATCGGCTGATCGACTATCGTCTATCAGTTGGTCGACGTTCTGTCTGCGTTGATAGCTCGACTATCTGTTGATAGATCGACTATCTGTTTGTCTTGGTAGTTCGACTATCTGTTGATAGGTCGACTATCTGTCGTCTTTGATAGTTCGATTATCTGTCCTGATAGTTCAACTATCTGATAGCTCGACTATCTGTTGATAGGTCGACTATCTGTGTTGCTTTGATAGTTCGACTATCTGCTTGGATAGTTCAACTATCTGATAGTTCGACTATCTGTTGATAGATCGACTATCTGTTTTGTTTGATAGGTCGACTATCTGTTGACAGGTCGACTATCTGTTTTCTGTGATAGATAGACTATCTGCTTGATAGGTCGACTATCTGTTTTTGTTCGGTAGTTCGACTATCTGTCCGGATAGATCGACTATCTGATAGCTCGACTATCTGTTCTGATAGGTCGACTATCTGCCGAGGTAGTTCGACTATCTTCTTTGATAGTTCGACTATCTGGATCGTTCGACTATCTGTCTGATAGGTCGACGATCTCCGTGCGCCGTTCGACGATCTCCGAGGGTCGTTCGACGTTTTGCTGTATGCTCTTATTTAGTTTTGTCGTCTTCTATGATGTGACTAATTTCATATGTATTTTGGCATATTTTATAAAAGATTATCTGAATAATTTGTGACATTATTTTCATGCAATATCAGTTCTATTCTATATGCATGAGCTAATCTTTTCTGACAAAGTTGTTTGTCTTATAGCTGAGATATGCATTCTGCTTTATCTGCCATGCAGTCCTTTATAGCCGTTAGACTCAAAAAGTCTTCCTTGGCCGTAAAGAGTTCTTTCTGATGTGACTTTCTCTAATATTATTTCATCAGAAGTATTTGCAGCTTCTTAGAAAGCTTTATCCTTTGATAGGATATCTGCCTGCAGTATTTTTGTTTTGCTTTATGCTTTTTGCAGCCCAGCTTGCAGAGTTCAGAAAAAGACAAGATTCAAACTCAATTAGAGCCGTTGCTGCTGCTGATATATAAAGACTTCTTTGAAGAAGAAATCAACTAGTCCACATAAAAAAAGAGATCAACTAGTTCTAAGTCAATACTCATTCAGCAAGCCTTCAGCAAGAACAAGTTTACTGCTCTCAGCTCATTCACATCTAACTGAGAAGTGTTAGCTCTTCTGCTCTTCTTCAACCTGAGTTCTCCTGTTCCAGGAAGTTCTGACTCAGAGATCTTTTGAAGAAGAAGAAGAAGAAGATAGCTGCTAGAAGATTTTTATTTCTTATTTTATATCTTCTTGTAGTTCTTCCTTCAGTATTTACTGAAGTGTTTCTGCACTGAAGCAAGACTTCACCTGGATGTTCTTTGAGCCAGGGGGAGCCTTGATTCTTTTAGAGCTTTCTAGCTCAGTGCAAGTTATTGTGCTTCTCTAATCTATTGTAAAATAGAGAAGACACCTTAACCTCCTTTCCCCCTCCTGTACAGGGTTATTACTCCCTTCAAAAGTATCCCTTGGTGGCAGGGCACCTGATCAAAAACCTATGTTCGGTTTTTAGACACCTGATCAAAAGTCTAAAGGGTCTCTTGATCTACCTGAAGCAGATCTTGTTGGTGGCAGGGCACCTGATCAAAAACCTGAGTGGATTCCTACCTTGTTGGTAGAAGAGTGGACGTACCCAAGTTGTTTGGGGAACCACTATAAATTCCTTGTGTCGTCTGGATTGCCTTGTTTAATTACTTGCATTGTGGCTGTGATTAGATCTTAACTAGGTTTGCTAGTTGCTATTTAGGTTTCCTAGCCTTAACTGTAATTACAGTTGGCTGCCTCTTTGTGCACATCACTTGTGTTAGGCTCTAAGGTTTAATCTCAAATATCTATAACTTTCATTCCGCATTTAACTCCAAGGGAGTTGAGTAGAAAGTCAACTTTGCTAGTGCAATTTTTGATTAATCTATTCACCCCCCCCCCCCTCTATTGTAGTATCTATCCCTTCTCTTTCATGACCGTTCTAGAAAAAGCTACAACTGAGAGGATAGGTATGGATCTAAACCGAATAAACACTCTTCCTCTGACATTTTGTTCTACTGTTACAACAAGACATGTCACATGATTGTTGAATGCCCATATAAGAAGAAGGAGGGCTCCAAGAAAGAGGAGAAAAGATCCTTCAAGGGAAAGAGAAAAGAAGAAAAGAGCTTCTTCGCGAAGAAATGCAAGACTCTCAGCGATAGTGACTCGAGTGAATCGAGCTCAGAGAATGAGGAAGCCTACTTCAGGCTTAAGGCTAAATAAAACGAGGAAGTTGGTGACTCAGAGTATCGCGGGAAGGTAAACTACCCACGATACTCTCAGAATTGGAAATGTCCACTCATGGTAACGAAGGCTATTCTTCTGAAGAGGGCGAGTTTGAGTTAATGGTTCAGCATGAGAACCTTTTGAAGGCTTTTGACAAATGTCGAAAGGTAGTCAAAAAGCAGGCAAAAGAGATTGTCACTCTCAAGGTAGTGGAATCAAGCCTGAGGGAGGAAATTACAGAATTGACTCCTCTCATAAGTGAAATTCACTCTTTGCAAGAGGAATTAAAAAGCTCAACTGAAATATTAAGTCTAAAAGAGAAATACCTTGATGAGCTGGAAGAAAAGCTCTTGGTGGAGAGAAAACTTGTTGAGAGTTTCTCCAAGCCGAAAACTGTTCTCCCCCTCATTGATTAGTTCTCATCTCCGAAGAAGGTAGTGGTATTGGCCACATAGTTGGAAAAGGTATGGCTGCCAAGAAAGTCAGTGCCAAAGAAAAGGGGAAGGCACTTTTAGGTCAACCCTCATTTAGGAAGGTAATCTTCCCGACAAACAAGTTTGACCTTGAGTCATCCTACGGTCATCTTGCTAGGCCTTCCTATGTAGAGCCCAAGAAGAGATACCAGGGATGGACCAATCCCCGAGACTATGGTGCCAGTGTTTTTAAAGCACCTTATGAAGAGATTGAACTCAAGAGTTACGGTCCCTATAATCATGGACATAACCTTAAGAGAGCACCAAAAGCCAAAACTTTTGTATCTAAGGCAAATGAGATGGATAAGCCCTATATTTTCTCTAATCAGGAGGCTTCCACATCCAAGTATGTTGCCCCTGCTAGACCTCACGTTCAAAAGGTAAAACAGGAGTTCAAGAGAAGGTACAACAGGTTTGACTGTTGGTGCTGCGGCAAAATTGGTCATTTTGGAGTAGATTGCTTGTATAACCCTGCTAACTTTGTAACTCCACGAGTTTACCATGTGAGAACGACCACTCGCAAAGTTAAAGTTTCTAGTGGTGTTCAGCTGACAAGGAACTAAGGACACAAATAAGTTTGGGTTCCTAAGGTAAAATAATTAATTATTGCAGGTATGTCCAAAGGCCAACAAAAATCCTATCTGGTATTTGGACAGCGTGTAACGCCCCCATTCGTCACGTGGAATATAACCGAGGGTCCGGCCGGGGCCCCACGCCATATTTCACAGACAAACGACAGAGTCACTTGAGAGTATCAAAAACCTTCTACACGCATCCTAACTCAGAGCATTCTAGCAGAATTTTATTAAGTGCAAGAACTCATATCAATGAATGTCCACTACTATATAAATATCACATTTATATATAAGACTAGGAATGTTTACAAGACCACACCGCACACGGACTTAAGGCCTTACAAGTTACTCTTTACACCACATATAATTTCATACATCGGCACGCAGGCCGGCCACACATGAAATCCAACACTTCGCACGACCTTCAAGGGCCTACCAGCAGCATGGGCTTTTGCCCGCTCAATCCAATCAGCCCGCAACACCTGCATATGGACGTCCACCCCATGGGTGATAAACAAAGCAACGGTCAGCATTCAGCTGACCAATTATAACGACCCCACCCCTTACCCGGGGCAGTGGTTCCTTCCCTGCATGTATAGCAATTGCAACATATATATATCATACACACAACATCACAAACGCCGGCCTCAATGCCAGGCGCTCCGTGCACTCAGGGCATATTTATGGTTTGTACTTGGTAAGCGGGCATAAGCCTCTAAACCCTTGTTGAAGACCTCACGCACCCATCTCACTCAGAGGTACTGTCACAACCCGCATTTTCTCCGAATTAAGAATTATCAGAGTAAGAGAAAACGCGCGTCATGATGCCACGTCAAGCAGGGGATAACTGCTGACGCTCAGGCAAAAACCAACTACAACCTTTATGCAAGAAAATTGTGCGCTTAATGAATAGAAAATCAGTTATGTTTAGAGTCCGTATCCCTCGGCTCAGTGGATCATCTAGTCCACAAAAGAAAACTATATTTAAACGCTGTGGAAAATACTTTAATTAGGTTTTACACCCTAAAGAGCGCATAAGGGTCCCAAGAGAACCACTCATACTATGCAAGACACTACACTCAGTTTATATAATATATATAAGAAAACGGTTTTCATACGTGATTTGGAAAGTAGTGTTTAAGTTTGCAAAACATGCTGATCATGAGATTTATTTACAATAGCATTTATAGTTTGAAAATACCTAGCAACCTAGCATAAATCCTCTCAAAGCAAGTAGACTATCTCCAGAAAATGGTAGCAGCAATAGTATATATATCTAGTAAAAGGTAAAAACTACTAGTGGGCGCCAACAACCTGACACGAACCCACTAGCACATATATATGTCTGTAAGAAAGTACTGAAAACTACCTCACTAACAAGGAAAACAAAACTTCAAAGTCCGGGAGTCCACCAACAACACCACCTACTAGCCACCAGACTGGCTACAGCTCCGAACCTGAGGCATTCCAAAAGAAAACAGAATACCTCAGCAAGCAAAATCAAGGTAAAAACAACTGCATGTAAGAGTCAACCAAAAGGACAAAGTAACTGAAAACATGCAGAAGAAAGAGTCACAACTGTCCAAAACAGGACAACAGGAAATGCACAACGTGCAAAGAAACAGCAACAACCCAGCCCAGGAACCACATCCTGCAGGGCCTACTAGGCTGCCAAGAGCCTAAAATGCTGCAAAACTACCACGGAAGAAACTTCTAACACCCTAAACTGTGGGAAGTGATAGTAGCAAAACAACAACGAGGAACCGGATCGAAGGCAAACGCAGTCCTCCAATCCACCATGTCCAAGTCAAAAGCTCGAGGGTCAAAACGTGAAAACACAAGGGATCTTCCCACCCGAAATGCCCAGCCCGTACCTGGAGCAAGAAATCCATGGGTGGCCTTGGCTATATCACAAAACTCCACCCCCATAAAGAGCTACAACCACCACTACTATCCACGACCCACGATTCGGCCTCTAGGAAAATCAAGAAAACGGCCGACAAGGAAAAATCCAGATATACAACTGGAAATCCACTCGGAATTGAAATACAACGTAAAGGAAGAAATGTTGAAACGAACCAACACGACTAGGCGCTGAGTGAAACCCACTCAGTGCCTACCTAAACCTTGGCGTTGAGTGAGCTAGCCTCACTCGCCGCCAAAATAAAGTTACTACCCACAAAACCCACTAAGGAAAACGGGGCTCGACAATAGTCGAACGACCAAGGCAGAAGATCCAGAACTCGAGTAGTTACCTGCCACTTGAGTATCTAAACCCCCGCACTCGAAATCAGCTAAATTAGCCTAGCAAAAGGAAATATACAAAACGCACGGTCAGTGGCGCACGGTCAGTGGTCGTGCGCACTCATTGGCTGATGATCGTGCGAAACGAACCTGGAAACCTGACAGAAAACCTAGCAACTGCGCACGATCACTGTCGCACGATCACTGGTCGTGCGCGCTGTTGCCAGCGCTCGTGCGATTGCCCGAGACAGAACTTTGGAAAATGAAATTTATACGCGCACGAACAGAGGCACACGACCAGTGGTCGTGCGCCCTAAAGGCTGATGACCGTGCGCTGCAAACCTGTACCGTTTGGAATTTTCCGAACGACACCGGAACGCGCACACGACCCACGCCACTGCAGTAGCAGTAGACGACTATCAACTTCGCACGCTACTACCTTTCGAACTATGCCTAACCATTCGAATAATACCAAAACGAAGGAAATTGGCAACCACACCCCCTCCTAACTCTCCCACTCGGCTACGCCCGAACCGGAGCAACAATCAAAATTAAGGAAAAACAGCGGCTTCACGCCGACAATTTGGATTCCAAACATCACCACATAGGGGGGGGTTTCAGTAGGACGAACTAAGCCCTATGGTTAGCAAGAAAATGAGAATAACAAGGCCTCTAACCTAGGCTAACCGGGAGTTCAATTTCAGTAAATAAATTCGAAGAAAACACTTGGCAAGGGCAAGAATACCACTTGCCTCAATTCACAGCGAAGCTTTGGACTGATTTCCTCCTCTTCGCACGGATCAAAACGGCCGCAACACCTAGAACAAGGACTCGGCCATTAATGGCGGAAAACTCCAAAACCAAAAATTCCAATCCTTCGAAAACTCTACGAAAATCGAATTTCTTACCGCAGGAATGAAGGTCTCGACGAGAGCAATCCGAATCCACTCTCGGAATCGAATTCCGTCCACAAACGCTCCGGGAATCGGCGTCCGAAGGCAAGGCTCGGCGGTTACTTTCTCTCGTACAAAAGGGGGCCGGCGGTTTTTCTATCGGAGAAGATGAAGGAACGATGGCTCTCATCCTATTATATATATATATAATTATATAATTATATATTTAATTATAAAATTACATAAAGCACCAAATCGACGCGAAAACCGATTCACCTCGGAATTCGACGAAATTCGCACCGTAGCTAAATACCCACGCTACGAACACAACGGCGAAGTCGAAATTAACTTTCGACGAACAGAACACGAGTTATACCCAAACAAAGCCAAACACAAACATCCCCCCGAGAGGCCACACCGGGTCACCAAACCGACTCGGTTGCTAGGGAGATTTTGCCAACAGGCTACCAAACAGGGCACTCAGTTCTAAGGAGCTAAACCATACTCCACACATGACACAAGCCACGGAAACGCGTCATCGTAACGCCAAAAGAGAATAAAAATAATCGCTGAAAAGGCGGGGCGTTACAGTCACTCCCCCTAAAAGAAAGTTTCGTCCCGAAACTTTACGCACAGCCCTCCTACTAAAGAAGGAAAAGGTAACAAACAGAAGTTACAAAGGGAAACATACCGATCCAATCAGCGAAACAGGTGAGGGTACGCCCTCCTCATGGCCGACTCTAGCTCCCAAGTCGCGCTCTCCAAATCCTGATTCTTCCATAGAACTTTCACCATCGGTATGGACTTCTTTCGCAGCACACGCTCCTGAGTATCCAAAATACGAACTGGCATCTCAATAAAAGAGAGGTTGGGCTCCAACTGGGGCACAACATCTAAGAGTTGCCCACTGCTGCGCACACATTTCCGCAATTGGCTAACATGAAAAACATTATGAACACCAGGGAAGTTCGCTGGCAAATCCAACCTATATGCCGACACACCAATCCGCTCCAAAATCTCGAACGGGCCCACATATCTTGGGTCCAATTTCCGATTTTTACCAAATCTCTTCACACCAACCATTGGAGAAACCTTGAGGTATACATGATCCCCTACTAAAAACTCCAATGCGGACCTACGCCGATTGGCGTTCTTTTCATACCTCTCCTGGGCTAAACGAAGCTTTTCACGAATAAGCTTCACGGCAACTTCCATCTCTTCCAGAGCATCAGGACCCAACAAAGGCTTCTCACCAGCCTCAGCCCAAAACAACGGAGTCCTACAGCGCCTCCCATACAAGGCTTCGAACGGAGCCATCTGCAAGCTTTCCTGATAACTGTTATTGTAAGCAAATTCCATGAGTCGCAGTCGCTCATCCCACGCTCCACCGTGGTCTAAAATATAGCACCTGATCATATCCTCAACAATCTGATTGACCCGCTCCGTCTGCCCATTGGTCTGAGGGTGGTACGCAGTAGAATACCTCAAATCCGTACCCAAACCCTCCTGCAGACTCTGCCAAAAACGAGAAGTAAACCGGGAGTCTCGATCTGAAATGATACTAACCGGCACACCGTGGAGTCGGATGACTTCGTTCAAGTACAACTCCGCTATCTTCTTCATCGGGTAATCAATCTTATAAGGCACAAAGTGAGCACACTTCGTCAATCTATCCACTATAACCCAAACAGAATCATATCCTCTCGGGGATTTTGGCAAACCCGTAATGAAGTCCATAGATATACTCTCCCACTTCCAAGTCGGGATCTCTAGCGGAGTCAACTTACCACCAGGCCTTCCATGATCGGCCTTCACACGCTTGCAAGTGTGACACTCAGCAACATATCGGGCTATATCTCCTTTCATACCATACCACCAAGCGATTTGCCTTAAGTCACGGTACATCTTCGTAGATCCTGGATGGTAGGCAACGCTGGAACCATGAGCCTCACTGCAAATCATACTCCTAATGTCCCCAACAGCGGGAACGCAAAACCTGCCGCGGTACTTCAAAGTACCCGCATCATCAATAGCAAAATCTGGCAATTCTCCCTTCTCAGTCCTGGTAAAAAGGTGCAACAGATCTGGATCGTCCTTCTGATGCAGTCTAGTCAAAGAAATCCAGGACGGCTCTTCCACTGATAAGCTATTCTGCAAACTACAGCATCCCACTGAAATATCCATAAGGAGGAACTCCTCAACTAAACGATCGGCGGAGAGGTTAAAGATCTTTCCCGTCTTTCGGCTCAGGGCGTCGGCCACCACATTGGCCTTGCCCGGATGATACTGGATTTCCACATCATAATCCGCCACATACTCGAGCCACCGCCGCTGACGCAGATTCAACTCCTTCTGCGTGAACACGTACTTCAGGCTCTTATGGTCCGTAAAAATCTTGCACTGAGCCCCATAAAGTAAGTGCCTCCACAACTTCAACGCATAGATAACCGCTGCAAACTCAAGGTCATGCGTAGGATAATTCCGCTCATGAGTTTTCAACTGCCTTGACCCATAAGCAATTACTTTTCCGTCCTGCATTAATACGCATCCCAGACCGATATGCGACGCATCCACATACACATCAAAATCTACGCCCTCAATAGGAAGGGTCAGAACGGGAGCAGTACACAACCTCCTCTTTAACTCCTGAAAAGCTTCTTCGCACTTCTCGCTCCAAACAAAAGCCACATTCTTCTGAGTTAGCTTGGTCAAAGGTGCGGCTAGAGAAGAGAAACCCTCCACGAATCTCCTGTAATAGCCAGCCAACCCTAAGAAACTTCTGATCTCCTTAGGAGTATTCGGCCTACTCCAATCCGTCACTGCTACAATCTTTTCTGGATCAACCGAAATCCCATCCTTGTTCACAACATGGCCTAGAAAAGAAACCTGAGGCAACCAAAATTCGCACTTGCTCAACTTGGCGAATAACTTGTGGTTCCTCAATTCTGACAGGACCAAACGCAAATGCTGCTCATGCTCCTCAGCACTGCGAGAATAAACTAGCACGTCATCAATGAAGACCACAACGAACTTGTCGAGAAAATCCTTGAACACCCTGTTCATCATATCCATGAAGGCTGATGGTGCGTTGGTTAAACCAAACGACATCACCAGAAACTCAAAGTGCCCATGCCTCGACCTAAACGCAGTCCGTGGAATATCCGCCTCACGGATCCTGAGCTGATGATAGCCCGAACGAAGATCGATCTTAGAGAACACCGTGCTACCACGCAACTGGTCAAACAAATCATCGATCCTCGGCAGAGGGTACCTGTTCTTGATAGTGACCTTGTTCAACTCTCTATAGTCGATGCAAAGCCTCATCGACCCATCTTTCTTCTTTACGAACAAAACAGGAGCACCCCAAGGCGACGAACTCTGCCTGATAAAACCTTTAGCCAACAACTCATCTAACTGAATTCGCAACTCCTCTAACTCGCGAGGGGCCATCCGGTACGGCGCCTTAGCAATAGGACGCGTACCCGGCTCCAAATCAATAACAAACTCCACATCCCGCTCAGGAGGGATACCAGGAAGATCATCAGGAAAAACATCGGCGAAACCACGAACAATAGGAATCTCCTCCAAGCGTGGCCCGCTAACAACGGTTCCAACCGCCGATACTAAACAAACACAACTATCAGAAAGAAACAATCTCTGAACACATACCGCAGAGAGAACAGGAGAATCCTGACACGGATCAGCATACACGCTGCCGGGCTGACCGTCGTCCCTGATGAAGTCCAAGCGCTTTCCTTTGCACTGAATGACCGCATCATACCGAGAGAGCCAGTCCATGCCCAAAATGACATCGAAATCCTCTAGATCAATCATCTTCAGATCCGCCTTCGCAAGAAAATCCCCCAACAAAACCGGGCAATCCAAAATACCCATATCTGACAACACAGATTCACCAGAGGGAAACTTGACACGGAAGGAATCCCGAACACGATCTAGAGACAACCGATGACGCTCCACAAAGGCTCTAGCCACGAACGAGTGGGTAGCGCCGGAGTCAAACAGAACACGCGCCCAACGGTTCTTCACCTTAAATTTCCCTATAGGAACGCACAAAGATAAGGAACTAGCACAACAGTGCCGCAAACAATCTAGCAACTAAACTACCAGGCTAGAAAGAAAAGAAAAACAACAAACAACTAACCTGAGATCACCTGGGTCGAAGTCTGAGCCTCCTCGGAAGAAATCACGTTCAGCTTCCCTTTTCCCTTGTCCACATGCTGAGGTGGAGGTAAAGCCTGTAACGGAACTGCAGGAAGAGCTGACTGGACCTGAGGACACCTCGACTTAATGTGTCCCTTCTGCCCACACTGAAAGCAGACTCTATCTCTGGACCAACACTGGGCTGCATCATGCCCAGATCGCTTGCAAACTGAACAGGAGACATCTCTCCTAGGAGCACCCTGAATCGCATGAACCTGCTCCTTCTTCTGAGCTGCCGCCTTCTTGAAACACCTCTCAACAGGATGGCCTGACCGGCCACAGAAACTGCACACCACCCTGCTCCTCTTTCCCGGAACAGCATCGGGTACCAGGGGTTTCTTCTCCTCTACCAACTTCCTCTTATCCTTCTTCAACTGCTGGCCTCTGCTCTTCGCCGCCTCAATGGCCTCAACCTTAAGAGCAGCCTCTACAACTCCAGCATAAGTCACTGACCCATAAGCACTGGCCAACTGCTGCACCTCACTCCTCAAACCACCGAGGAATCGCTTAACTCGATCAGCCTCAACGCTGACCAATCCAGGGGCAAAACGGCTCAACTTACTAAACTCTATCTCATACTCACCCACCGTGAGCTGCCTTTGCTTCAGATAGAGGAAATCATTCATAAGACGGTCACGCTCAACCGAAGGCAAGAACTTCCTCAACAACATCTCTTTGAACATCTCCCACGAGCACCCAGCCACTAAGCCCTCCTTTTCTCTCAGCCACCAACTCTTAGCCAACCCTTTGAGCTGATAGGTGGCTAACATCACCCTCTGGTCACCTGAAATTCCTGAGTACGAAAACATCTCCTCCATGGAGATCAGCCAGTCTTCTATCACCATGAAATCTGCCTTCCCATCATAAGTGGGAGGGCTCAGCCTCTGAAACTGCGAGATGAAGGCCATCTCTGCTGGCACCACCACTGGAGGTCTCAAGGGTGCAGGAGGAGGAGGAACAGCTAACCCCCCAGCAGGAACTTGCGCACCCTGAGCCTGGCCTGCCACAACTGCCACCAAAGACTGAATCTGGGCTTGCACCTCCTCCAACTGCCTGCCCATAGCTTCGCTACTCTGACGCAGACCCTCGATCACCGCATCGTTCTGAGCTCCAGAAGATTCACCCTCAGACAGGGGAGTCGATCGAGTCGCAGGTCGCCTAGCCATCCTAAAAATCATTACAACGCAGATCAGATCCAAACCCCACAACTAGAACCGAATACCAGTACAGACAATACATATGTAGATATAGACTTAAAGCTGCTAAACTTGCTCTGAGAGTTTATCTTTTTCACAAAAATTAGATGATATGACCTAACCTAGGATGGTTAACCACCACCTTACTAACTCTTGTGCCTAGATCGGATGCATGAATTTATGTTAGTTTGAAAACTTATGTGTGTACATATGTCATCCTGCAAATCTTTAGCTTGGCGCGTTGTGCTTATGCAATGTTATGATATGCATGATTGTGCTATGCATTCTAAAAACAAAGGCCCTAATGCATGATATGAGCGGCGTACACATGAAAATGTTATGCATCCCATACTACATAACATTTCCATGCAACGAAAAAAGAAACGTGCTAGTCGCAGTCATGTGGTGAGGTTATGCATCCCATACTACATAACCCTCACATGTAGCCCCTATGGTGGATCCATATACGAACACATATTATGCATCCCATACTACATAATATGCCCCGTATACTTCATGTTATGCTATGAGTGTAGTGTTCGTGCTTTTGCCAAGACGTGCTGATGACATATCGGTGTGTGAATGACATGATGCTGAACTACTAACAGCATCCAAGGAAGGTTGCCCAACTAACTTGTCAAGCAACCTCCCTCTGATACCAACTGTCACAACCCGCATTTTCTCCGAATTAAGAATTATCAGAGTAAGAGAAAACGCGCGTCATGATGCCACGTCAAGCAGGGGATAACTGCTGACGCTCAGGCAAAAACCAACTACAACCTTTATGCAAGAAAATTGTGCGCTTAATGAATAGAAAATCAGTTATGTTTAGAGTCCGTATCCCTCGGCTCAGTGGATCATCTAGTCCACAAAAGAAAACTATATTTAAACGCTGCGGAAAATACTTTAATTAGGTTTTACACCCTAAAGAGCGCATAAGGGTCCCAAGAGAACCACTCATACTATGCAAGACACTACACTCAGTTTATATAATATATATAAGAAAACGGTTTTCATACGTGATTTGGAAAGTAGTGTTTAAGTTTGCAAAACATGCTGATCATGAGATTTATTTACAATAGCATTTATAGTTTGAAAATACCTAGCAACCTAGCATAAATCCTCTCAAAGCAAGTAGACTATCTCCAGAAAATGGTAGCAGCAATAGTATATATATCTAGTAAAAGGTAAAAACTACTAGTGGGCGCCAACAACCTGACACGAACCCACTAGCACATATATATGTCTGTAAGAAAGTACTGAAAACTACCTCACTAACAAGGAAAACAAAACTTCAAAGTCCGGGAGTCCACCAACAACACCACCTACTAGCCACCAGACTGGCTACAGCTCCGAACCTGAGGCATTCCAAAAGAAAACAGAATACCTCAGCAAGCAAAATCAAGGTAAAAACAACTGCATGTAAGAGTCAACCAAAAGGACAAAGTAACTGAAAACATGCAGAAGAAAGAGTCACAACTGTCCAAAACAGGACAACAGGAAATGCACAACGTGCAAAGAAACAGCAACAACCCAGCCCAGGAACCACATCCTGCAGGGCCTACTAGGCTGCCAAGAGCCTAAAATGCTGCAAAACTACCACGGAAGAAACTTCTAACACCCTAAACTGTGGGAAGTGATAGTAGCAAAACAACAACGAGGAACCGGATCGAAGGCAAACGCAGTCCTCCAATCCACCATGTCCAAGTCAAAAGCTCGAGGGTCAAAACGTGAAAACACAAGGGATCTTCCCACCCGAAATGCCCAGCCCGTACCTGGAGCAAGAAATCCATGGGTGGCCTTGGCTATATCACAAAACTCCACCCCCATAAAGAGCTACAACCACCACTACTATCCACGACCCACGATTCGGCCTCTAGGAAAATCAAGAAAACGGCCGACAAGGAAAAATCCAGATATACAACTGGAAATCCACTCGGAATTGAAATACAACGTAAAGGAAGAAATGTTGAAACGAACCAACACGACTAGGCGCTGAGTGAAACCCACTCAGTGCCTACCTAAACCTTGGCGTTGAGTGAGCTAGCCTCACTCGCCGCCAAAATAAAGTTACTACCCACAAAACCCACTAAGGAAAACGGGGCTCGACAATAGTCGAACGACCAAGGCAGAAGATCCAGAACTCGAGTAGTTACCTGCCACTTGAGTATCTAAACCCCCGCACTCGAAATCAGCTAAATTAGCCTAGCAAAAGGAAATATACAAAACGCACGGTCAGTGGCGCACGGTCAGTGGTCGTGCGCACTCATTGGCTGATGATCGTGCGAAACGAACCTGGAAACCTGACAGAAAACCTAGCAACTGCGCACGATCACTGTCGCACGATCACTGGTCGTGCGCGCTGTTGCCAGCGCTCGTGCGATTGCCCGAGACAGAACTTTGGAAAATGAAATTTATACGCGCACGAACAGAGGCACACGACCAGTGGTCGTGCGCCCTAAAGGCTGATGACCGTGCGCTGCAAACCTGTACCGTTTGGAATTTTCCGAACGACACCGGAACGCGCACACGACCCACGCCACTGCAGTAGCAGTAGACGACTATCAACTTCGCACGCTACTACCTTTCGAACTATGCCTAACCATTCGAATAATACCAAAACGAAGGAAATTGGCAACCACACCCCCTCCTAACTCTCCCACTCGGCTACGCCCGAACCGGAGCAACAATCAAAATTAAGGAAAAACAGCGGCTTCACGCCGACAATTTGGATTCCAAACATCACCACATAGGGGGGGGTTTCAGTAGGACGAACTAAGCCCTATGGTTAGCAAGAAAATGAGAATAACAAGGCCTCTAACCTAGGCTAACCGGGAGTTCAATTTCAGTAAATAAATTCGAAGAAAACACTTGGCAAGGGCAAAAATACCACTTGCCTCAATTCACAGCGAAGCTTTGGACTGATTTCCTCCTCTTCGCACGGATCAAAACGGCCGCAACACCTAGAACAAGGACTCGGCCATTAATGGCGGAAAACTCCAAAACCAAAAATTCCAATCCTTCGAAAACTCTACGAAAATCGAATTTCTTACCGCAGGAATGAAGGTCTCGACGAGAGCAATCCGAATCCACTCTCGGAATCGAATTCCGTCCACAAACGCTCCGGGAATCGGCGTCCGAAGGCAAGGCTCGGCGGTTACTTTCTCTCGTACAAAAGGGGGCCGGCGGTTTTTCTATCGGAGAAGATGAAGGAACGATGGCTCTCATCCTATTATATATATATATAATTATATAATTATATATTTAATTATAAAATTACATAAAGCACCAAATCGACGCGAAAACCGATTCACCTCGGAATTCGACGAAATTCGCACCGTAGCTAAATACCCACGCTACGAACACAACGGCGAAGTCGAAATTAACTTTCGACGAACAGAACACGAGTTATACCCAAGCAAAGCCAAACACAAACATCCCCCCGAGAGGCCACACCGGGTCACCAAACTGACTCGGTTGCTAGGGAGATTTTGCCAACAGGCTACCAAACAGGGCACTCAGTTCTAAGGAGCTAAACCATACTCCACACATGACACAAGCCACGGAAACGCGTCATCGTAACGCCAAAAGAGAATAAAAATAATCGCTGAAAAGGCGGGGCGTTACAGGTACGCACCACACAAAAACCCGTGAGCACTACCAGTCGACCTACCCACGTAGTGTAACAAGCCTAGGGAATTCGCCCTGCTGCTTTGCTACCAATCGACCGCTCATCCGATCTTAACATCGCCACTTGGTGGAATGGGCATAAGCCTCCAAACCCCTGTTGAAGACCTCCCGCGCCCACCCACTCAGAGGTGTCCGCACTCCATCAACCAGCTCTTAGCAAGCATGCAACCAAAGGAGCTATGCAAAGCATCCTGTACACCAAGCACATCGTCCTCACCATCTCCGCAGGCTAAACGATGAATACACGGAGTCTTCTCCGGTTCGCAATATCAACATCACCTATCCCGACATACGTCTGGATGGGCTTCACATAGCATGCCTATGCCGTACTACATATTTCCGGCTCTAGATGCAGACTCAACTGCTGGAATCACTTACGCATTTCCATCTCTTGATGGAGGATCCCATGCACATGCAAAACAAAGGGCTTCACCTGCCCAAGGAAGAAAGATCGTTACCCTTGACGATCGCTTCGGCGCCATGGAAGAACTAGCCGGATGGAAATCACCGCAGCGGCCTTGCCTCTGCAACGCTGCACTCGGCTCTCGATTCGGATCGACGAAGCTCCACCGGCGGCCGGAAAGCTCCTCCTCCTCCTCCTCCAAGCTCTCCTCTCTTTCTTCTCTTTAGAAAGAGAATGGTTAAGTGGGAATGAGATTTTATCTCAATCCACGGCCTTATAGAAGCTGGAAAGGCTTTGGACCACAAGATCCAAATAGAAGGAAACGAACGGCCGAGATCTGCTCTGAAAAACATTTCAACAGGCCTGACACGCCCTGTGACACGCCCGTGTCACAGGCCGTGTTCCCCAGTCGGTTAGCAACCGACTCGAAAGATACCAGAACACGGGCTTTGACACGCCCGTGTCGAACCTGACACGCCCGTGTTCAAGGCCGTGTTCATGGCCGTGTTCAAGGCCGTGTACTTCTCTGACTCAAACAGGCCATTTTCGAATTTTATTGTGTGACACGCCCTGGGACACGCCCGTGTCCCAGGCCGTGTCGCCGCTTGACGACCGCTGACCATCAAATTGACACCGCGACATGCCCAGAACAGACACGTGTCGTACACGCCCTGGGACACGCCCGTGTCCCAGGCCGTGTCGACCGACACGCCGCCCGACCTTGCCGCCTGCAAGTCACTGGCCACGCAACACAACACCTGGCTGGACACGCCCTAGGACACGCCCGTGTCGAAGGCCGTGTCCCAGGCTCGACGATCGTCGACTATCAATCGTCGACTAACCTGAACATGCCCTGGGACACGCCCGTGTCCCAGGCTGTGTACCCCCGACACGCCCTGGGACACGCCCGTGTCCCAGGCCGTGTCTAACAGCCTCCAACCCAAAACTGTTTACAAACATATTTTGAGATTTCTGGGGTGTTACAATCCTCCCCTCCTTATAGAAATTTCGTCCCGAAATTTAGCGCAACGCACAAGTATCAATACAACCACGCTGTTGCGATACAAACCAAAACGATCCAGGTTTAAAGCTCAGAGGCCACAGCTTGTCTCGCCCCATGGAATCGTACTACCACAACTGTTTGTCACAAATAGAAATACATACATACATACAATATACAACATAATAAAGTGCACACTCCACTTTATTTCGGCTTCTCCGCATCTCGCAGAATCCATTTAGCGGCCTCCATTAAGTCCAAAGCACGGATTTGCTGTTCTGCTTGATTTGAGCTTTGCGGCTCCTGCATCTCAAGAGTGTATATTCGCGGTTGCGCCCGCGATGCAGACGATTCTGCCACAGCTTTGCCCTTCTCGTCATAGGACGCACCTGTCATTCTTTCACCCTTTAACGCACCATTCCAGCAAAATCGCGTGATATGCCCTGGCTTCCCACAAATGAAACATGTACGCGGCTCAACCCGTTCTTGCCCAAACGTTGCTCCTGACACAACATCCGAAGAAGTTTGTTCAGCAGGTCTGAACCGCTTCTTATCACGTTTCCTGAAATCTGATTGCTCTGATTGCGGAACTTTGAAGTCGGACTTTTCCACTGCGAAGTTCTTCTTCTCCCGTACTCGCTTCAAATCCTTTTCCAGCGCACTAGCGGTATGTACCAATGCTTGGAAGCCTTGGTTCACTGAACTCGGGAGAGCCAACCTCAGCTCATCACGCAGTCCTTCATAGAACCTATTCGTCTTCCGCGCCTGGTCCGCAAACGTCGACCCCACATAACGACCGAGCCTGGTAAACTCATGCAGGTAATCGTCCACGGTCTTATCACCCTGTACCAGACGTTGAAATTCATTTTCCATTGCAATTCTCTGCGCCATTGGCAAGTATTTCGCCCAAAATAATCTGGAGAATTCATCCATCGATATGTCGCCCAGGTCTCTACCTCCCAACTGGTGCAACTCGATCTCATCCCACCAAAGCCTCGCCTCTCCTTCCAGGAGGAAAGTGGCTAACGAGACTTTCTGCTCCTCACTAATCCTGAGCGCAGCCAGGATTCTTTTCACTCTAGAGAGCCAATCCTCGGCCTCTGTTGGAGACGTTGCCCCGACAAACGTAGGCGGATTAAACTCCATAAAGTTCTTAAGTTGCTCGTCCGCTGCTTGCACAGCAACCGGAACCTCAACATGCTCTTGCCTCGTATCAACCTGCACTGGCGCCACAGCAGGCCTCGCTTGCCCAACAGGTTGTGCCTGAAGCATGACAAAGATCACCTCCGCAACTAAGCGCACCGTTTCCGCAGAAGGGGGAGGTGTAGGCACCTCAGGTGGTGCCGCACTCTCATCCGAACGCTGGGGCTCCGACTGCCCAGCTCCACTCCTCGTCACCTATAGGTGAACAAGATAGCATTACTTTCCATGCTAAGACGACAAACTCACCGAATAGACACACACACACATTCCTAGTGGACATTCTTGAGTTCACTTTATGCGCTCCCAACTCAAACCCTAACCTCTGATACCAAATTGTAACGCCCCCATTCATCACGTGGAATATAACCGAGGGTCCGGTCGGGGCCCCACGCCATATTTCACAGACAAACGACGGAGTCACTTGAGAGTATCAAAAACCTTCTACACGCATCCTAACTCAGAGCATTCTAGCGGAATTTTATTAAGTGCAAGAACTCATATCAATGAATGTCCACTACTATATAAATATCACATTTATATATAAGACCAGGAATGTTTACAAGACCACACCGCACACGGCCTTAAGGCCTTACAAGTTACTATTTACACCACATATAATTTCATACATCGGCACGCAGGCCGGCCACACATGAAATCCAACACTTCGCATGGCCTTCAAGGGCCTACCAGCAGCATGGGCTTTTGCCCGCTCAATCCAATCAGCCCGCAACACCTGCATATGGACGTCCACCCCATGGGTGATAAACAAAGCAACGGTCCGCATTCAGCTGACCAATTATAACGACCCCACCCCTTACCCGGGGCAGTGGTTCCTTCCCTGCATGTATAGCAATTGCAACATATATATATCATACACACAACATCACAAACGCCGGCCTCAATGCCAGGCGCTCCATGCACTCAGGGCACATTTATGGTTTGTACTTGGTAAGTGGGCATAAGCCTCTAAACCCTTGTTGAAGACCTCACGCACCCGTGTCACTCAGAGGTATGCACCACACCAAAACCCATGAGCACTACCAGTCGACCTACCCATGTAGTGTAACAAGCCTAGGGAATTCGCCCTGCTGCTTTGCTACCAATCTACCGCTCATCCGATCTTAACATCACCACTTGGTGGAATGGGCATAAGCCTCCAAACCCCTGTTGAAGACCTCCCACGCCCACCCACTCAGAGGTGTCCGCACTCCATCAACCAGCTCTTAGCAAGCATGCAACCAAAGGAGCTATGCAAAGCATCCTGTACACCAAGCATATCGTCCTCACCATCTCCGCAGGCTAAACGATGAATACACGGAGTCTTCTTCGGTTCGTAATATCAACATCACCAATCCCGACATATGTCTGGATGGGCTTCACACAGCATGCCTATGCCGTACTACATATTTCCGGCTCTAGATGCAGACTCAACTGCTGGAATCACTTACGCATTTCCATCTCTTGATGGAGGATCCCATGCACATGCAAAACAAAGGGCTTCAACTGCCCAAGGAAGAAAGATCGTTACCCTTGACGATCGCTTCAGCGCCATGGAAGAACTAGCCGGATGGAAATCACCGCAGCGGCCTTGCCTCCGCAACGCTGCACTCGGCTCTTGATTCGGATCGACGAAGCTCCACCGACGGCCGGAAAGCTCCTCCTCCTCCTCCTCCAAGCTCTCCTCTCTTTCTTCTCTTTAGAAAGAGAATGGTTAAGTGGGAATGAGATTTTATCTCAATCCACGGCCTTATAGAAGCTGGAAAGGCTTTGGACCACAAGATCCAAATAGAAGGAAACGAACGGCCGAGATCTGCTCTGAAAAACATTTCAACAGGCCTGACACGCCCTGTGACACGCCCGTGTCACAGGCCGTGTTCCCCAGTCGGTTAGCAACCGACTCGAAAGATACCAGAACACGGGCTTTGACACGCCCGTATCGAACCTGACACGCCCGTGTTCAAGGCCGTGCTCACGGCCGTGTTCAAGGCCGTGTACTTCTCTGACTCAAACAGGCCATTTTCGAATTTTATTGTGTGACACGCCCTGGGACACGCCCGTGTCCCAGGCCGTGTCGCCGCTTGACGACCGCTGACCGTCAAATTGACACCGCGACATGCCCAGAACGGACACGTGTCGGACACGCCCTGGGACACGGCCGTGTCCCAGGCCGTGTCGACCGACACGCCGCCCGACCTTGCCGCCTGCAAGTCACTGGCCACCCAACACAACACCTGGCTGGACACGCCCTGGGACACGCTCGTGTCGAAGGCCGTGTCCCAGGCTCGACGATCGTCGACTATCAATCGTCGACTAACCTGAACACGCCCTGGGACACGCCCGTGTCCCAGGCCGTGTACCCCCGACACGCCCTGGGACACGCCCGTGTCCCAGGCCGTGTCTAACAGCCTCCAACCCAAAACTGTTTACAAACATATTTTGAGATTTCTGGGGTGTTACACAGCAGATGCTCTCAGTATATGAATTGGACAAGAAGCCTGTTGCTTGATTTCACCCAAGTCAAAGACGGACGAAAAGTCATCTTTGGAGGGTCATACCAGGGTGCAACAAAAGGCTATGGTATGATCTCCAACGGAGTAGTCTCTTTCACAAACATGGCTTATATTGAAGGGTTACACCATAATCTTATAAGCATAAGCCAGTTATGTGATAAAGTCTATATCGTTGAGTTCTGTAAGGACAAGTGTCTCATAAATTCATCTACAAATTTGGAGACGGTCTTAACAGACACTCGGGGCAGAAATATTTTCTGTTTAATTTTTCTTTGCTTAGACAATTCTACACCAGTCTATTTACTTGCAAAAGATAGTGCGTCTCTTTCTGACAAATGACACAAGAGATTAACACATATTAATTTCAAAACAATACATATGCTATTTTCTGACAACTTAATGCGAGATGCCCCCAGCATTAAGTTCCTTAAAGAGAGTCCATGTCACTCATGCCAAATGGGTAAGCAGACAAGGGCTACCTTCAAAGGTATTACTGAAAAGGATTCTTCAAGAAGTTTATACTTACTTTATATTGACTTATTCGATCCTATGCCTATTCACAGTTTAGGAGGTAAGGTCTACACGTTAGTAATTGTTGATGACTATTCGCATTTTACTTGGGTGTTCTTTCTGAAACACAAGTCAGACACCTTCGACACATTCACAAATTTTGTCCGGCAAATTCAGAATGAATTGAACTGCTTAGTGGTCAAAATCGAAAGTGACCACGGAACACAGTTTGTCTTGTGCCATGAAAAAATTCTTTGAAAGCCAAGGTATCTTTCATGAGTTTTCCTCCCCGCGCACTCCACAACAAAATGGAGTTGTTGAGAGAAGGAATAGAACCATAATTGAAGCATGTACAACTATGTTGAATGATGCTTAACTTCCAGAGTACTTCTGGGTTGAAGTAGTCAACACAGCTTGTCACGTGCAAAACAGAGCACTTATCAACAAAAGTTATTTTAAGCCCTTCTATGATCTATTGAAGTGCAGAAAACCGACTGTTTCCTACTTTAGAATCTTTGGAAGTAAATGCTTCATACTTATTAATGGGAAGTATTACCGCACGAAGTTTAGTGAAAAATATTTTTAGGGTATTTTTGTAGGTTATAGTAGCCATAGTAAGCCATATATGATTTTCAATAAGAAAACTCTGGTGATAGAAGATTCAATCAATGTTGTATTTGATGAGACAAGCTTGCTCCAAAGCAGCTCATCTAGTGTCATTGGTGTAGATGCAGGTACCAGGCTCAAGGAACTAAGCTTGGATGAAGTTGTAAGGGAAGAAGCTCCAGGATTGGTCAAGATTGTCGATCAAGGCTTGGTGGATGTAGAACCGTTAGAGGAAGAATTTCCTCAATCTCTAGAGGATACAACGAATGTTGAAGAACCTGCAGGTGGAAGGGTAAGAAATCTAGGGTTCAGACACCAAAGAGATCACCCAGTTGATCAAATAATTAGAGAGTCAGGAGACGGTGTTAGAAACAGAAGAGGTACAGTTAATGAGATTATGCATCTTTGTTTTCTGTCACAGGTTAAGCCAAAGAAATTTGAAGAGGCAAATAAGGATGCTTCTTAGGTTTTGGCAAAGAAAGCAGGGACTCACTCGGGAATTATTTCACGAAGTTATAAAATTGTCCCAAGGCAAATTCGTTGGGTATCGGAGCTCAAGTCATCGATTCGTTGGATATTCAAGCAATACTCACCGAATTGGACTCGACCACCAGCGATTCTCGTCGAATTCAACTTAGGACAAAAATTCAAACTTCTATATTGTATTCGAAGAGCTACGAATTCAGGTACGCGCGTTCTAGACAATTTTAAAATTATATATATATATATATATAGTCAAGGGGGCAGTCTAATTCGATGAAACCATCAAGTCGACTCGCCGAATTAGAAATCACGACCGTTTGGCTCCCGCAACAACTAGATTGTCTTACTCCCATAGACAAGGATTCGTTCTTTCCTCAATTATGGTTGTGAATGACTTCCTAACCCTAGTAGACAATACAACAAGGATTTCATGATGATTTCTTCTCGTGGTGTGTTCCCGAAACCGTGTTGTCGCCGACTCTGACAAAGTTCAGAAATCAAGTTCATTCCAAATTCAGTTTTCTCCATGGCTCCCAAAAGCACAAGTGGTTTGTTAGGGGGAGGAGAACTTGTTCTTACAGGCTTTGTTGATGCTTCTAATGTGTTCAGAAAAGTTTTACTAATGTTGGAGACTGCAGGACTTTCCTTTGTCATAGAACACCCTTACAAGGTCCTGAACAAGGAAGTTTTTAAGTTCTTCCAGAATGCCAAGCTACGTCATGAAGATATAGTCATCAAGAGCAAAATTCAGAAGACCAAAGTGAAAGCGTCAATCCTCTCCAAGTACTTACGACTTCCTACATGTAATGAGGCTGATTACCTAGACGAGGTTGATTTCACTAGATCTCTAATTTTCTATGGATTGCCCTGAGGTACAAAAGCATTTAAGCACAGAGGGATGAATGAAGAAGGCAAGCTTCTTTCCGACATCATGGATAAAGTGATCTTGTGCAAGACTAGGTCCCATGATTATCTCTCCACAGAGATATTGAAAGCCCTTATTGCCATCATCTGCAGGAAGAAACTTGATTGGGGTGCATTGCTGTTTGAGAAGATCAAGGACAGCCTCTGTACTCCCAACTTTGGGAGGATTATTAGCCTATATCTAAATCAACTAGATGGTGACAGGTTTGATATGACCATAGGTGTGCCTATCCATCACCTCAAGAAGATAAACTCATTTATATTCTTAAGGTGGGATATGAGGATCACTAGGCAAGGGGGAGCCCCAGATTTGGATATGGAGGAGGCAGAACATGCTCTTGATGTCAGGATTACCTCTCCACACCCCAATGAAATTCCTGAGAGTTCGAGTGTAGGAATCGAGGGGGAGACAGTGGAAATACAAGTGGCTACTGGTATAGTGCCCTTGAGTGTAATTCTAGAGTCAATGCAAGTTCCAGATGTAATAGTTTAAGAGACATAAGTTCTGATGACAGAGGTTGACAAGATGGCTCAGAATGTTGTTGAAGAGTTAGGGCCTGAGGAAGTTGAGGATGAGGTTGTTGCTGCTACTGCTATTGATGTAGGTATTGATGCTTAAGATGGTGATGATAATGATTTGGATGATGAGGTTATTGTTGATGATGCTGAGGAGGATGCTGCTGTTGAGGATGATATCCATATGTATGTTGAACATATGGTGGTGGTGTTTAATGCAGATAAGACCAAAGTTGATGATAATGTGGATGTTGGTTCTGAGCTAGTGAAAGTGGAGAACCTAATTGTCCCTCTCCCAGAAATTATTCCTGCTTCATCTTCTGCGGGGGATGTGACTAGGCTTTCTATATCAATTGCTACTAAGGTCGCTAGGCTTATGCACAACCTGGAGAAAATGAGAGGCAAGATGCCTGATGCACCTCCTGCTGCTGAAGAGGAGGTTGTGGACATTTTTTACGAGGAGGCAGATGTAGAGGAGCAGAATCCAGCTTTAACTACCACTGCAGATCATGCTACAACTTTTAGAGCTCATTTATCTTCAATTGATGAGTCTTCCAGAGAGGATCTGCCCAACACTCCCTTCCTTGATACCCCAGTTTTGACTGCTGAAAATACACTTCTGCAAAACAACAAGGCAATGTTGGCGAAGAAGAAGGCATATTTTGATTCCTCAATGAAAAGTGTTCTGAAAAGGGTGAAAGAGACAAAACGAGACCTGAACAAAGACCTAGCTGAGGATAACGTAAGATTTGACAAGGTAGATGCCAAGTTATACTCCTGTTTTACCCAAGGGGGAAAATGAATTGAATTTATTATGAAAGGTTTAGAGAGCAATCAGAAGGTGATGTGCAATGTTGAAACTCATGCCAAAACTATGATTAAAGCGCACAATAATTCAATGGCTCATTATGACGATAATATGCAAGCTTATGTCAATGCTTTGTCTGAAGTAGTTAAAAAGGGGGAGGATTCCTTGGAAGATAAGGTGGTAGCTAAGGTAAATGTGCTTAAGGAAGCGATGTTAGCCAATTTCAAAGGTGTAAATGACTACAGTTATGACAACTATGTGTGGCTTCTTAGTCAGTTGACAGGATCTCAAGTACATGTTGTTCCTATACCAGCACAAGATGAGACTCATCCTGCCTAGGATTACTCTCAGTATTAGTCAGACACACAGGATTTTTCTTAGGTTAGTGTTGTTGTTGATACTGCTGCTAAGGCTTTAGAGGTAGAACTTGTTGAAGACATTCCAGCTGCTCAAGTGCACAAGAGAAGAAGATATGGGGATGGCCCTTCTGCAGTTAGGTCAGAACCAAACAGAGAGATGGAAGAGGTCTGGAGCCCTATATCGAGAGGAATCATCTTGGATACATTCTCCTTGGTCGATCTTGGTGGTGAAAAACATCAGCACCACTACGATCAAGATGAATGGAACAAGTACAAACCGTCCTACACAAAGAGAAGGATACACTTTAGAAACCATAGAGATGCTGATCTGATGCCTCCAGCCCCTACAAATTACTTTCCAAAGCCAAAGGATTATTTTGATAGACAGAGGCAGAAGATACAGAGCAAGCTGGACCAATAGTTATATTTTGTGTTGAGTTGCGGGTCCCCCCCCCCCAAATTATGAACAATTTGTGATATATATATATATGAGTTCTATGATTGTCTTGGAATGTATGTTGTTTTTAATTTCTTTTATCTTTTCAAGTCTTAATGCTTTATTATTTGTTATATACAATTCACCTTAGCTTAAAGGCTTCTGATCTCTTCAAATAGGTGGAGATTGTTGGGTATTGAATCCACAATAACCAGAATTATGAGAAGGGCCTAGTTAAGCTAAGATGAATTATGACTGTATTTGAAGTTGCATTTTGAATAATGTACTTGTAGGTTTTTATTGCTAAGTGCACACCAATATTAGGTTACAGTGGGTCAGTAAACACAGGACTTTATAATGTAATTCCTCATTGTGTAGGCCAATGTGTTGACTCACGTATAATCTCTCTATTGGGATGTACTTCTATCCCATGTATAAGACAAGGCTCAAGGATGGTCAAGGCTTAGATTAAGAATGACTAGAATTTCTCCTAAGAAAAATTCATCGAGTATGGTTTGGAATACTCGTCGAATTCGTCGAGTATCAGCTTGATACTCATCGAATTCATCGTATATACCTACCCATACCCGTCCATTCCATATTTTATACTTAGGGTAAATTTGCTGAAGAATTGAAAAATCTGTTAAGTAAAATTTGCCGAGTATCATCGTGCATACTCGTCGAATTCGTCGAATATATCAAACGATACTCGTTGAATTCGTCGAATATGCTAAGTGATACATGGCGAATTCATCGAGTCCAGTCGACACTACTTCTATAGATTTGAGTCATCTCGATGATATTCGTCGATTACTTCCCTTGGCGTCGAGTGAACAAAAGGCATCGAGTGCAACGTCGTTGAGTGTGTTGAGTTATTTAGCTTATACTCGACAAATTCATCGAGTATACAAGGTGATACTCAATGAATTCATCGGGTATGACTCCGCTTTGGGGTTGACTGAATGGTTGGCCTAAGAATGTTTTGTCCCATTTTTATTCTTCGTATATCAAGGTACATTCGGCGAGTATACTAGTGATACTCGGCGATACTCGACGAATTTGACTTAGGTCATTTTTTTCCAAATTTCTCAAAAATGCTGGTTCGGGTTTCGGTCGGCCATGCACAATAAATTCTAGGTTTCATTTTTGGAAGTTTTCCTCTAACCGTTGGCAAGGAGATCTCTATAAATACATATGAGATATTTCCTTCCATTTAATCATTTTATTCTCTCACTTTCAAATCGTCAGAAACTTTCCAAACGAATAAACCGTCGGCTGATGCTCTGTACACTTTGCGATTTCCAATCGGCCGCCAACAACTTACTGTGTGCGATTCATCTTCTTCTTCAACATACGTGATTGGATCGATACTCTCTCAGAAGATCTTTACTCCTCCAGATCTTGTCGATTGAAGGTTCACGATTCAAGGACTTCAAGATTTCATTTCTCCAAGTTCTCCAAGATTCAAGATCTACTTTTTTGAAGAATGTTGGGGTGAAGACTTGTAATCGTTTGTGTTTTATAAAATTCATTTACTGTTATAGTAGATTATTCCTCCGAGTTTGTAGATCCGTTTGTGCATCAAGTTTGTAGATCTGTTTGTGGATCGAGTTTGTAGATCCAATTGTGGATCGAGTTAGTAGATCCAGTTGTGGATTTAGTAGTGGAGCGTTGCCTCCGAGTTGTAGGAGTTGCGGATCCGAGGTGTAAGATTTTAAGAATTTTGAGTATTGGTGAAGTAGCTGAATCTAGCCCTTTGTGGTAGATAGGCGAGGCGGGAAAGTGGATGTACCCAACTTGGGGAACCACTATAAATCTTTGTGTTTGTATGCTTGATTTTTAAAGTGATTTTTATTCCACAAAAAGACACAAACATCACCTATTAACCCCCCCCCCCTCTAGGTGATTTAGGTAGAAACTAGATACTTTTAGCATGCCCACTGCCTATGGCCTCCAATCAAAGGCCGACACATGACCACGACATTACAGCCCTGCTTCCACCGCACGGTAACCACTTCTGCCATGCGGTATGAAAGCATCGATTATGATGCAGCCACAACCGACACGCGGTACTCACTACCACCGCGTGGTAACTCACTGACCATTGTGCCGAATAAAATGGCCATGCTAACTCCAGCGGTATTTCTACCTCCGAGTGGAATCTCATTGAAGGCTCTGCACTAATATAGCTAAGCTACTGCCATGCGGTATCCAACTATCGCCACATGGTAGCTCACAGAACCGCACTCTAACTTCGTTAAACTTGGGGCATTACAATGGCTTCTTACAGCTCTCAACCATCATGACGGAGGTTCTTCAAGCGATCCTGAGTCCCTGCATCAATATTCCATGTGGTGAATGAGGAAACCGTGAGTGTGCCGATGGTCATTGACAATGATTACCGATATGCTCACATTTATAATTACTTGGATCATTCGGGAATTCTCTCTGTGATTTTAACAGGTGATCCTTTTTCCTCGACGCTTACTCGAGAGTTCTATAACAACCTCAGGGATCCATCTCACATACAACTGGATGGAGGAGTGCAATCGTGCATCGAAACTCAGGTCGTCACCATTCTTCATGAAGATCTGGTTAGGAAGTACGTCTAGTGTGTGGGTGGGCAGCGACTCGACATCATTGAGTCATTTACATCTATAAGGGACTGGAGAGAGATCAATGAGGTTCTCCATGGTGCGGAGAACTGTCGATATCTCTTAACCACCGTGGATACTCTCACATCAGATACCCGCATTATACAGGATGTTCTACGTTATTCCCTAATGTTCAAGGCTGGGGACACAAAGAAGTTCACAACCCAGTATTCTATGGTAATGTTCTGTATCCTAGCCAGAAGGCACTTTAACATATCAGATCTCATCCTATCAATGATGCGCTATACATTTTGTCTCAAATATCCCAACTGCCAGTGGCTGAACACTCTGTCATTGGGCGGAGTAATCCATAGTATCCTCATGGAGAAGTATCTGGCCATCGACTGGACGTAGTACCCTACTGATAGCTTCCCACAGATCTACTGTGTAGGTGAGATTCCTACCTTATCACAACCCCGACCCCCTACTGCAAATCATCCTTTATGTCGTGGAGGATCCCGTAGGGAAACCATCCAGGATATCTATAGGTTGTTAAAGGAGCATGAGTAGGAGATTAGGCAGACGGCTAAGGAGGTGAAGGGCATGAAGAAGATGTTGAAGAAAATGATGAGCAAGATAAACATCTCTTTGACTTCTTCAGAATAATAACATCTACGCTTTATCTCTTTATAGTTTGGGGTTCGAGTGCGTTGCTCCCTTTGTTGTTATTATTATTATTATTCGTATTGTACTAAGACAAGTTAAACATTATTCTATCTATGGTGAACTCTCAAGCCGGAAGTGGTACTACTGGTAATATTTATTATGCTTTTACATTTGTCAATTTTGATTAGTTGTGTGACACTAGCCTCCTCACCCTGAATGTGATTAGTTCATAGTACATATGGAATGATATTAAAAAAATAAATAAATAAACTAATAAGCATATCGTGAAGTAAGATATAGTGTAGTTCGTTTTGAGCTTACTTCACACAATGTGTGGATGTTATTGGAAATGAGATTTAGGTATCCAAGTGAGATTATATGTGGCGATTCTCTTGGGTACCCAAACACTGCGTGTCAGCTTATGGGAAGGTAATGATGAATGTGCCCTTTTAAATAGTATAGGTTCTTCATTTTAAACTATGGGCCTCCATTCATACTTCGGTTTAAGTTTCTTTTTATATTGCAAATTTCCATTAAGATTTCTACAAGTGTTTATATGATGATATTCAATTGAATAATATTGCATTGGAGGTGTAGATATATTGAAGTTGTTCTCCAAGTTAAAATTCTTTGGCTTAACATAGGGACTCATAGTGTAGTGATTGTTTAAAGGAAATCAACATTCATTAGCTTTTCAGTAGGGAGTAAGTTGTTTTTGCACGTGAAGGTGATTTTTATAACTAGGAATTTCACTTGCTTTAGATTTAGGTTTTCTACTCCCTTTGGTTGACTCAGTTATTAAGTGACAGTTCATATTCAACATCCTTTTATGTTTTACGTGAAGCTTAGGAATTGTGTTTAGTGAGTTTTTAAACGTAATTTCCTTAAGCATGTTGATTTTTATAATTAATTCTTTATTTTTAACTTTAAGATTATGTCTAGCATTATTGAACGTGATGGTGTCGTTTTTAAGAGTGGAGACTACATATTATATATGAGCTTTGTACTTACTCCTGAATTCATCAAAAGTCTCATTCATCTCCTTAATTTCAATTTTATAATCAATGCATCTAGCACAATCACTTCTTAGTGATGAGTTTTCTAAACATATTCTCTCATTTAGTTCTTTTGTAAGACAATGCTCTTTTTCAATATCCTTATATTTTTCTTGTAGTTTAGTGAAATTAGTACAAAGCATAGAAATGTTATATAAAGAGACGGTGGGAGGATAAGTCACAACATAATAGGATTCTACATTAAGTTGTACTTTTAAATTCTTATTTTCTAATCGCAGACATGAATTAATATTTTTCAATTTCTTAATTATACATCTAGCATTTTCTAGCACACGCAATGTAGAGACAGAATTATAAGAAAAAAGAGAATTTTACTTCCTTATAGTGCTCTTGGACGAGGCATGATTGAAGTATGGAGTTTCCTTGACTTCTTCATGTGTTTCCTCATCCATAGTTGCGATTTCATCTTCTCTATCCCTCGACGTGGTTGTCCAATTTTCCTCCAAGAGCAAGTATCCATTTGGTTCTTCACTTTGATCTAGGAGAAGTTGCTCAGACTCGTCATCCGCAGAAAGAGAACTATAAATAGACTCAAGGAATTTCCAAATATCATAGGAAATTGGAAGCGTGTAGATGAGTTTAAAAATATCTTGACCAAGCCTACATAACAAACTATTCATAGCTTTGGCATTTATATGACACTCGTGCTTAGTTAGGTTATTTCGGGGCTTGATACAAAATAGGTTTCGCACTTTTATATATTATAATATAAAGAATTTTCTCATTAGTATTCTCCATTCATTATAGTTCACTCCTATAAATAGAGGTGATGCTAACGATTTTTCTGTGTACTATTTTTCATCCCCACTAGTCGATTCGAGATCTAGGTTGGCCATTATTCCCGGTGGTGAACTGTTTTGGAATAACCTCGCTCTAATACAACTTGTTGGATGTAGTGGCCAACCTTAGAGAGGGGGTGAATAAGGTTTTACGGGTTATTTAAAAATTCAAATTATTTTGGTCCAGAAAACTAGTTCTAGAAGTTACAATAGGATGCTAGCTTGCTAGCGCATGGTGGTAGGTAACAGACCTCATTTTCCTAAACAAATTTCTCCTTGGAGATGCACACACTCTTCAGAGATCTACTGACAAACAATCACAACGTCACACGCAAAATGAAGAGCAACAAATAATTTTTATTCAAATAGAAATAAAAATTGTTTACAATTACAAGCAATAGATCTCCATGACGCTGGAGATTGGTGGCAGTGAAAGTCAAGAATCTTTTCATTTTCTATACTGACCCAGTACCGGGGCCGGTTGGCTCTCTCCCTTTACCACTAAGAAAGGTCTTCGAGCCGGCTCTTCACCTTCACACAAGGAAGTGTCTTAGAGCCACACTAGATCCCCGGATCTAGACGTCCCTTCCTCGAGAAAATTTCTTACAGATTCTTTCTCGGATTCCGACGAACTTCATCGGTCGATTTTCCTCACCACAATCACACAGAAATGAGAAAAGTACAAAAAGAGTAAAGAAGGTTTAAGATTGATTCTCCCTCAAAATGATTCCTTCGTTGAGCGAAACGTGATAAGTGCTAAAGATCTTCATTTGGTTGTAACTGATCTACTCCTCTTGGTCATTGCAGTCCTTTGCTCACCGGAGATCTTCGTGCGAATGGGAAGGAGGAGGCTTTCTCTTCCTTTGATGGAGATGGAGGAACGGTGTTGAGAGGAGGCTCCTGAACCCTAGGATGAAGTTATGTCTCTCTTAATTCGTATAAGGACTGAGAAAACAAAACCCTTTTATACATCTTTAAAAACATACTACCGTCGGTGGTAAGACAAGCGCCCGGTGGTAGGTCATTACGCGTCGACGTGACAATTGTCAAGCATATTTGGGAAAATATTCCAAAAAGATTATAATTCGCTTTTTCATACTAGGACAATGTAGTATCTAGCTATCACCTGGCGGTAGCTCAATTTTCTCGACGAATTGATATTAATGATTGTTGAGAGAGCTAGCATTGCACGGTAGGAAGCTAGAGCTGCGTAGTAGGTTCCAGAGCGCATATCCAAAATAAATCACGAAGCTAGTGCGGGCGATAGTGCTAGCGCCACGCGGTAGGATCTAGAGCGCCTATTCAGATTAATTCCAGGCTAATGCTCGGCGATAGTGCTAGCACGTGCGGTAGGTCAAAGATTAGAATTCTTCACTTCTCTTGAACCTGTAAACCTGCACACTATACCAAACAAAAATTTGATCAAATATAACATGGGAATTGATATTGTCAAACTTAGGATGTATGAACCGTCATCTCCAATAATTTTTGCTTGACTTAGCTTGTAATTAAGTCAAACCACTTAGTAATTTCTCTATGTATATAGATTGTTTCACCTTTCAGAAAATCTAGAACAGTCATGATCTCAGCCTTGACTTTCTGAACCTTAGATTGAATCTCAACTTTCACACCTTTTATTGAATCATCAATATAACTTTTCAGTGAAGTATCTTGATCATTTAGTAGACCTTGAATTGCTGAGAGGATGGAACTATCATATATACTGGTGGATGGAAGGGAATGGAGTACTTGTTGTGTATCAACCTCAACAAGATTTGATTTTATCCCATGGTCCTCTTGACCATCATACTCAATTGGATTTTATGTCTAAGCAACTAGGGATATAGGAAAACATTCTCCCTAAGCAGGGACTTCAGTATGAAGCTCTACCTCAACTTGATCATCAGAATTCAAAAATTTATCAAGAGGATTGCCCTATATATTCTCAATCAACTGTTCTTGCTTCACCTCAATTGGAGCATCCATCTTCTCTTGAGCCACTAGCTCTTCCTCAATCTTGTCTTATGGATAATCTAAGATTAGATCAATCCTATCCTGAAGATTGTCTAAGATCTTATCTATATTTTTTGGGGAATTTTTGTTTACCACTCAAGCTCCCCCTCAGCTGGGGCATCAGTCATTTCTAGAACACTTAGTTCTACCTTATTGGATGCATCATACATTTCTAGAGCATCTTGCTCTCTCTCAACTGAGTCATGATCTAAATTCACATTCACCTACACACATACATCTTAAACATCATGTTATTCTTCACTTGAAGAAGATAGGTCTAGACCTGAAATGGGTGTGTTGTAACTTCACTCTCACTTTATGAGTCAGATCCAGAAGCACTTTCTTCAATAGTCTTATTACCCTTGACCTTTTTTGTCCTTATTCTAAACTGCTTGGCTCATGGGAAAGACACTGGTGAACCTCTCAAGAGTCTTAATGTCCATCCTCTACATGTAGTTGATCTTTACCCCTTATTTCTTGGTGAAATGCTCAAGGTGAGCATTGATTAGGTATGGGGATAGGATTCTACCAAGGTTTGGAACCTCTAGGCACTCAATCAATTTCTGGAAGATTATAAATGCACAATTAGTCTTCTTCTATAGAATCACCCTTGTGACTATCTAAAACATTGACTTTGAGATGTTTTCATGGGAACCTATCTTGCATAGGATCGCCTTCCCAATGATGTCAGCAGGGAGTTTGTATCTCTGGTTGAAGCTTTCCTCTTCAGTAAACCCTATCTTTCTCCATTGAATTCACACCATTTTAGGGCTTGTTTAATTTCTTGGGAGGAGATTTCTTGATCTTACTCAATATCTGTTGAAGGAAGGTTTAAGGCCTTGGCAATCCTTTTAGGGTTTATCTTTATCTTTGCATACCCCATTTTGCTCTTAATGGTTTTTTTGATGAGGAGAGCTAAACATTAGATTAAATCTCTAAAACTTCATCCTTTAGGATTGGTGATGGTTCTGATAGAAGAAACTATGGGTCGACGGCTTCTTACATCCTTATAACTACCTTAATTTCCTCAGAGGCATACTGGAATCCATTCCTAATCACTGCATATCTTTCTTGAAGAATCTTAGTAGATTTTGGTGTCATGGCTTCAGAAAACCTAGTAGCTGAGAAGCTGAGACGGAAAGGTTTCGACATAATGATTTCGATGACTTTCTAGGGTTTAGGTTTTATGTTTTTAATTGAACTCTGGCACTATATATATTGATTTTAATGTATATTTAAATTGGTTCAATGTGGATGTGAACCGTCATACTATAGAATGATCATAAAGAATAGATCCAACGGCTAAGAATGATTGATATTTAACGCAATAGCCTGTCTTAGTGATATAGTTGAGACGGGGAGACATATCATTGAGCATTTTCGCAACTATCTTAACTGTATAGCTGAGACTTTCTTAGATAACCTCCTCTGCACTGTTAAGCCTATTTGTCCATTAAATTGACAAACTAATAATGAAAATCAGTCAATATACTCATGTTAATGATATATATAAACTATGGTTATCTACCTAACATATCATTATATTAGACTCTTTAGGAGCCAGCATAATTGAATGTTATCAGAACTAACATACATGAAAAAGCGAACAATATTAAAGCAAGTAGCAGAATAAAATTTAGATGATTGTATTATTAAGCAGGACAACTAGAATTTTATAAGAGATAATTTTTATTCAATATTTAACATTTCTAACTCATTCTTAAAGGAATTGAACTTAGCCTAATCTAGTGGCTTAGTAAAAATATCAGCTACTTGATTGTCTATGGGGACAAATTCCTGACAGATATCTTTACTCTAAACATGTTCTTCAGTAAAATGATACCTTACTTCTATGTGTCTAGTCTTGCTATGTGATACAGGGTTCATAGTAATAGAAATAGCACTGGATGAATCACAAAACAAGGGAGTTTTACTTACCTTGAGGTTATAGTCCTATAGTTGATGCCGAATCCACAATAATTGTGCACAGAAACTCCCTATAGATATATATATTCTAACTTAGTTGTGGATATGGCCATACTAGTCCGCTTCTTACTACTCCAGGAAATCAATCTCTTTCCTAGGAATTGACAAGTACCACTTGTACTTTTCTTGTCTTCTTTACAACCTGCAAAATCTGAGTCTGAATATCCAATTAGTTCAAAATAATTATTCCTAGGGTACCATAGGCCAAGATGTTGGTTGCCCATAAGGTATCTCAAAATCCTTTTCGCAGCTGAGTAATGAGATTCCTTAGGGCATGCTTGGTACCTAGCACAAACATATATAATATACATAATGTCTGGTCTACTAGCAGTTAAGTATAATATGGATCCAATGATACACCTGTACATGTATTAATCAAAAGGTTTCCCCTTCTCATCCTTGTCTATGGATACATTGAACCTATGAGAGTTTTCATTATGGATGCAGATTCCATCCAAAACTTCTTTATAAGTTCCCTAGTGTACTTGGTCTGAGAGATGAATATCCCCTCATCAGACTGTTTCACTTGGAGACCTAGAAAGTACTTGAGCTATCCCATACTTCTCATCTCAAACTCCCCCTATATAAGGTTGGCAAACCTTTTGCAAAGGTTGCCATTAGTAGACCAAAATATTATGTCATCAACATAAATTTGGACTAAGAGACACTTGCCCTTTTTTTTCCTTAGGAATAATGTGATGTCTATCTTCTCCCTTAAGAACTTGTTCTTAATGAGAAAGCTAGATTGAGTTTCATACCAATCCCTAGGGGATTGCTTTAACCCATACAAAGCTTTTCTAACTAAACATGAGAGGTAAGAGTTGGTTCTACAAAACCAAATGGTTGCTCTACACATACCTCTTCCTTTAAATTAACAGTTAGGAAAGCAGAATTTACATACATCTGGTAGACCTTGAACCCCTTAAATGCTACATAGGCCAAGAACAATCTGTTAATCTCCAGCCTTGCCACTGGAGCAAATGTTTGGTCCAAGTCAATTCCATCCTCTTGTTTGTATCCTTTGGCAACCAATCTAGCCTTATTCTTCACTATTACTCCATGTTCATCCATCTTGTTCTTGAAAATCCATTTGGTGCCAATTATATTGTATCCTTGTGGATTTGGAACCAACTTCCAGACCTTGCATCTCTTGAATTGCTCGAGTTCTTCTTGGATTGCGTTGATCCAGAATAAATCTTTGTTGGCATCTTCAAACTTCTTGGGCTCCACCTAAGACAAGAAGCTCAAAAGAGATCTTCATTCTGAAGTCTGCTTCTGGTGGTGACTCCCTATCTTGCATTTCCAATAATGAGCATGTTGGGATGATCTCTCATATGCTTGGTTGTTGCAGGCATCCTGTTAGCACCTTGTTATCCTGCTGAAATGATTTCAACTGGTTGTTCCTCTTCACCATTTTCTTGAGTTTTATCAGCTGTCTAAATCTCCTCACTGAGCACTTCAACATAAGAAGAACTCCTGCTTGATCTTGGCTTGTCTTTGAAAGAAAAATCTTCTATTTTAAGCTCTGAACCAGCATCATTAGGAACACTAGACCAGCCTTTGTATAGAAGGCTAGTCTCATTAAAAATAACATGTATAGAATCTTCTACAACTTTGGTCTTTTTGTTGACTACCATATATGCTTTACTATGGGAGTTGTATCCAACAAGAGACCTAACATTGCATTTTTCAGCAAATTTAGTCAAATAAGACTTTTGATTGTTTAAAATGTAGCATTTATAACCAAAGATTCTAAAATAGGATATGGTTGGTTTTCTGCTATTCTTTAGTTCATATGGAGTCTTTTTATGGACTTTATTGATAGAAGCCATATTCAAGACATAACATGTAGTGTTAACTACCTCAGCCCAGAAACATTCTGGTAGAGGAGTCAGTTAGCATAATCATGACTGTAACTATCAATGTCTTATTCTTTCTCTCAGCTACCCCATTTTGTTGTGGATTTCTGGGAGAGGAGAATTCCTGGGTGATACCAATTCTTCAGAGAACTTTGTCATGGCTCTAGACTGAAATTCTATACTATGGTCACTTCTCACTTTGACCACAGAATATCTCATTTCATTCTGAACAGCCTTAACAAATATCAAGAAGACTTTTAGGGTATCTGACTTCTTCTTTAACAAGAATACCCATGTAAACCTTGAATGATCATCAATAATCAAATAGGTGTACATCTTCCCTCCTAAGCTCTAATTGGGCAAAGTACCAAACAAATCCATAGTCAACATATATAGACTTATAATAGAGTCTTTGGGAGCTAATCTCTTAAAGGTGGCTCTTGTTTGCTTGCCCATTTGGCATGCATGACATAGACCCTCTTTAACACATTTTAACTTAGGAGAATATCTAACTAAGTTTTCTGAAAATAATTTGCTAATTGTGTTGTAGTTAATATGAGCAAGTCACGTGTGCTATTCAACACAAAGAGACTCTCTCTCATTAGCTACAAGACACACTGAGGTAGATGAATAATTGCAAATAAAATTTAAGCAATACACATTTCACTCCTAGTGCCTGATAGGATAACCTCTAAGTCACTTGACTTCTTAATCAAACACTTTTCATTATGGAATTCAATGACATAACCCAAGTCACATATTTGACTTATGCTTACTAGGTTGTGTTGTAACCCTTCAACATAAGCTACCCTTGTGATGGAGATTATGCCATTAGAGACCATATCATGGCCTTTGGTGACTCCTTAATCTGAGCCTCCAAAGATGACCTTTGGTCCATTCTTCACAGGAATATAGTCATTGATAAACTCCTTATTCCTGTCATGTTCCATGAGCATCCACTGTCCAAGTACCATATTTGGTACTTGAACTATCCAGCAAAATATTATTTATTTTACATTAGGAGCCCAATTGAATTTGGATCCTAGGTTCTTATTAGCAAAAAAAGAAACATTTTTGCCTACTGTAGCCTTAGCTGGAAAGCTTCTTTTTGTATTAGGAACATTAAGGTTGTGCCAACAATCAATGGCAAAGTGTCCCACTTTACCACAGCACCAACATTCATGGATGTTGTACCTTCTCTTCTGAACACTTTTTGATGTAGATGGTGCATCTGAATGCTTGTGTTTAGCTGAGAAGGAAGCAGCATTCCTTACCCTTGAGTGTTGGGGATGGATTACCAAGCATAAATGGTTCATATTAAGCCATTTGAATTTCCACATGGGGAGATTTCAAAGCACTCATCCACATGCCATTTCTTCCTCCATATTTAGGTTCATATTAAGCCATTTGATACCTGTTGGAAGGAAGCAAGACCTTTTAAAAGGTGGTCTAATACTTAACTAGAGCCTTGCCCTTTCTTCTATTCCAAGGACCTGATGCCCTTCCATAGAGGCCCAATCCCCTCCTATTTGATTGGGAGGTGAAGGAGTCAATAATGGGCAGCATAGATTTTGGCTTAGAGAATTGATCCACTAACTTCCTCTCCTTTAGGAGATCATTCTCAAGTTTCTTAATAAGATTTTCATTTTGAATTCTTATTTCAGTGTTCATGTCAATGTTCCCCTTAAGCTTAATTGAATTATAGTCCATTTGATGGAACAACTCCATCTTTTCCTCAAACTTAACCTTAAGGGGTCTAAGAACCTTAAGCTCTTCAGCTTACATCTTAGCAAGCTTCTTACTTTTACCCAAGGCCTCAAGGAGGGTACCATTCTTATCAATTAATTGATTGACCTCAAACTAAGAATCTTAACCATCCTCATCACCAGATGGAGAGGATGCTTCTTCTTTTAGGCCCGTCTCATACTCTGAATCAGAAGAGAAAATGGAAAGTATAAGTTCCTTATCAGGATCAGATTCATTGTGTGATCCTTCTTCAGTCATGGTGATTAAGCCACAATTTTCCTCTTCTTCATCTTCTTCCTCACTATTACTCTCTAGATGTGGCAAGGGACCTCTTATTCCTATCCTGGTAGATGGATAGTCTTCATCTTGAGTATCAGCAAACAACCAAATATAGGCTTCTTCTTCCTCAAAATAAGAAGAGTCTAAGTCACTTTGAATCCAGCTCTTTTCCACCTTCTTGGCAATGAAAGTCTTCTCAGACTTCTTCTCTTTGTGGTGGTGCCTCCTGTCACAATCATGCTTCTTCTCCTTGGTAACAGCTCTTTCTTTTCTTTTAACAAGGCAGTTAGGAATGACATGCCCGGGCTTGCTACAATAATAACAAGTTATATCAATAGAAATATGCTTATTGTGAGAAGAGCCATACATGCCCCCTTGGGGTTCTGCTTGTTGTTGTAGGAGGAAGAAGGCTTACTTTTCCAATATTTCTTTTTGTTCATCATCTTCTCGAACTTCCTTGAGAAGGAAGCAAACTCCCCATTAGATATATCACCATTTGATGTGCTGGGCTCAGAAGTTTCTGAGTCATCTGTTCTTCTAGAAGGAGAGTGAATCCTCTCCTTATTCTTCTTTGCCTCTCTAGCTTTGAGAGCCACAGTCTTCTCCTTCTAATGATACTTAGTAGTAATTTCCTCCTCCATTCTAGTTTTCAGCTACGTCTCGTAAGAGAGCAGCTTCCCAAATAAAATATGGGGAGGAATATTGGCCAAGATGCCCATCTACCAGTTGGCACATATCTTGTTGTCCTAGTCTCTTGTTAAAAACTTATGAAACTTGTCATTCAACTCATAATCTGAGAAGACCAAGCCATAGGTCCTCAGCTCATTAACTATCTTGAAGACCATTCATAGAAATCAACTATGTATTCCTTGCTGCTCTTCATGAAGGATTCATACTCTTGATTGAGTAGGGATTTACTATCATCCCTTACCTCCTCTGTCCTATCCATATTCACTATAAGTGTATCCTACATCTCTTTTGTTGTCTGACAGTGGACTATGTTTTTGAATATGGAATCATCAATTGCACTAACTATGATATTTTTAGCTCTCTTGTCCATAATAGCCAGCACAATCTCATTCTTAGTCATTTCAGAATACTTCTTAAAACTTGCAGGTTTAGATCAATGGTGGAGGCCTTTATGGGAATGAAGGGCTCCTATTCTACTATGATGTGGATCCTTGGGTCAGAGGATTCCATGAATAGCTTCACCCTCTGCTTCCATATATCAAAGGTTTCCTTTCTACATATAGACAGTTTCATTGAGCTCATCTCCTTATGAGGCTCACTGGAAAACATGGTAAATGGCTTAGACTACCCTTATAGGATTCTATTCAGACTGTTAAGTCCTTTTAACCAACCTCCCTCTGATAACACTTAATAGTTTGTTGTTAGTGGTAGTCTAACTCACCTAGATGGGGGTGAATAGGTGGTTGGTACTTTAATTACTCATTTTGAGCTTTTAGCAGATTATAAGCAAAGTAAGAACAAAAACTAAACACACAGCAAACACAAAGTGATTTATAGTGGTTCCTCGAGGTCTGGGTACATTAACTTTCCCTCCACCTATCTAGAAATGAGTTAGACTAGGCAATCTCCTCCAAATACTCATCTCCTTGAGCTTACACGTCAGATCCCTCAAGATTTCTCAGAACTTCCCCAAATCCTACCTCATACTTATTAATAAGTACTACCTTAGGCACACATGTCCTACCACTCAGATTGCTCTAACTCCTACAACTCAGAAACCCTCAAGGTTTCCTACCTTAGACTTATCCCCAAGTCCTACCTAATATTTACCCAAAAATCCTACCACTCGGGCTAGGAGCACAACCCTGCAACTCAGGAAGAAAGGCCCTACAACTCTTGCACAAAGGCTACAAAAAATGTAATAGATTGTTATAATGAAAGTCTAAAAAGTATATACCTTGAAACTTTAGCACTTCTATTATTCTTTCTTTGATGTCAAGATCTGAAGCAGGTCCCTAAACAGAGTAATCTTCAGGTTGCACAGGTTAGGGCTTGCACCTTCCTTAATCTTCTTCTCCAGCAAATAGAAGAAGATGTAGCTTAAATCTGATGAATGACTCTCCTTAATCTTCTAAAAGTAATTAGCAAGAACTATCTTCTATTTTTCTCAGAATGTCGTGGAACTTCTCTAGGTTTTCACTATGTGTAATGGCACTGCTCCATTGCCCTAAAAGTTCCTCTTTATACTCTTTGGCAATCTGCAACGTCCTTAGGAAACTTCTTGTCAAAGTATGGACAATGAAAGTGAGAGAAAGATCTACCTTGACTCCAGAGGGGGGGGGGGTGAATAGAGTATTTTAAAATAATGTTTACAATTAAAAATTATAAGGCAGTGGAAGATTTAATTTAATTGTATGTGTAAGGTGCTTGTAGAAAAATAAAGTTAAAGCAAGAAATAAGAATCACACAGCACACAACAATAACAAACACACAGCAATCAGAAGACACAAGGATCTATAGTGGTTCCCCAAAACTTGGGTACATCAACTCTTTTACCACCCTTGGTAGGAATCCACTGCAAGATGAGTGGATCAAGTGTCCTGGGCACCAATGAGCTTTTGATAAGGTGCTCAAAAACCAGATCTAGATTTTTTGATAAGGTGTCTTGCCACTACTGAGTTTTGACAAGGCTCTCAGAACCAGATTCAGAACTTTTGAAGGGAGTTTTGATAACCCTTTTAAAGCAGGAAAAGAAAAAGAAAGAGATGATGATGTCTTCTCTGTCTCAAATCACTGAGAGAAGACTAGTGGATTATTGATGTTGTCAAAGCTCCCCCTGAGATGTAGAATGGTTCAGGAGTGAAAGCTTTGCTAGGGTGATAGGCCTTCAGAAGCTTCAGATCTCCAGCAGAAGATGATTCCAGCAGATGCTGAAATATTTGGTGTCTGGAGTCCTTGATGTTGAAGCCTTTGAACACTTGAAGATTCAGTAGATTTGTAAATCACAGAAGTTGAAATCTTGATCAGAGAAATTGTGTTGTTCAATCTTCTGTAATGTAATCTAATTCTTCTGTATATCTTTTTTATGTATTTGTCTGTGTTGATCACTGTATCTTGTGTGTCTGTATTATGAGAATGAATACTGATGGAGTATGTCAGATATTCTCTTAGACGACCGTTTAATTAGTCATAAATGACTTCCATAATAGACAACTGTATCTAGGGAAAGTCCTAAGCAATATTCCATTTAGTCTTTCCTTGAAACTTGCATCAGATTGATTGAAACGGCTAGGAAATCCTTTGCAATCAATGCAGGAATTAATTCTGATTATAATCCATAACTGTCCTTGAATTTGAATTCTAAAGGCATCGATCTCTCACAAAAATTGTCGATCTGAGCTCTACGATTGTTGAACTGAGCTCAGAGATTGGATTAACACAGCAAACAGAAAACGACGAGCTGAGCTCTACGATCGTCGAACTGAGCTCAGCGACTGGGAAAGTAACTGAAGACAGATCATCGATCTGAGCTCGAAGATCATCGACCGGAGTTCGACGACTCAGCAGAGTTGAGCTCAGAGAGCGTCGAACGGAGTTCGACGTTTCGTCGAACTGAGTTCGACGAAAATTGTCTTTGTCTCAGCTCTAAGTCTTGATCTTTCAATGGTCCTGGGGGCAGCTTCAAACCTAAGTTCTAAGCCCTAGACTCATTCTAATTTGACCTTTTCAACTATACATCTAGGTCAAACAAATTTCCTAAAAATATAGTGATCCTTGCCCAAATTAGTAATAGGGTGTTCCAACAATCTCCCCCTATTTGGGTTAGGATTACTATTTACATGACTCAGTAAGAAATACAAAAGCATATACAGAAAGGCAAAATTTAAAACTATAGAGCAGAACATATGACATAGCAGCATTCAGATAGAATATCAGCAAATGTTTAAAGATGAATGTACTGTCTGCTTACAGAATTCATTTCCTTTCACTGCCTTTCTTAAATACAATCTCTCTGTTGGGATTGAGAGCCTCTTTCTTTGACCTTCTGTCATCTTCTGCACCTAAGGAGGTTTGGGATCTGGACCTTGGAACTACGCCTCAGGATGCAGTTTCATGTAATCCTCTGGGTCAAAGAACTTCCTTGAAGCATATTTCTCCAGCTCTGCCTTTCTTTGCTCTGAAAGAGTAGAGATGTTGGAAGTATCTTTACCTTGTTCTCTAGCCTTTTTCAATTGATCTAGAGCATCAAGTTCTTTCATCCTGGCAGTCCAAGATAGAGGATTATTTTCTGGATCCTCAAAAGGAATTGAAGGTTCATATCTATTTATGGTTTCTGAAGTAGTAGATGTCCTTGTAATACAGTATCTCTTAGTTTGTAAGGGAAAGGACCTTGAGTTGAGTCCATATGTCTTTGTCCTTCCCTTTGCTGTTTGGAATAAGTTCTATAATCTCTCTGACTTCCTCTGTGTTGTCCTCTCTTAGACTGATAACTTTTCTGATATTGTCCTCTGGGATGATATCTTTGGGAAGATTGGGAGGAGCTTTTCTTTGAAGCAGAGGTTTGAAAGGCTAAGCCTCCACCTGATCCTGAGTCTGGAGGAGGAGGAGGAGGAGGCTTATACTGGGAAGATCCTTTCACATACTTATCCAGTTTCCTTTTCTTTCTCATAGCCTTTAACTGATTTTTGGAATATTGCATCCAGGACTCTGTTATCTGGCAGTCATGTAGAATGTAATAAGGTATGTCATTAACATCTTTGGCCTTTGCAGGAGGAACTTTCATCATAGCTTTGCTTCTAGCTTTTCTCTTTTTGGCAATGGTGCCAGCAGAGTCATCAGATTCAGTACTGAACTTGTCACTATCAGAACTCTGTGGTCTGTCATACAGATCATCTATTCTCTTGATGTATTCCTCTTGGATTTTTGATTTCTCAGGAGCAACAGGAGCAGGAAGTGTTGGGACAGAAGCATGAACTTCAGCAGGAGCAGATGAAACAGCAGGAGTATTAGAGACTTTTTCTTCCAAAAAACTAGCCAATTCTTCAGCAGCAGTAGTATCAGCATCAGCAGACAACATTTCAATGTCAGTTGATTCAATAGTTATAACAGCAGCAGCAGCAGCAGTACGAATAGAAGCAACAACATCCTCAGCCTTAAGAGAATTGACATATGATATAATCAGGCTGGGATCACATTCTGAAATAGGAACAATGGCCTTAGTGAGGTCTTCAACTCCCTGAGTTGGTAAATATCTTCTGTGAAGAATATCAAAAGCACATAATAGTGACCTGAGGTCCACTGTAAACACTAGTACTGGAGCAGCAGGCACTTCTTCAGCTTCGTGAGGCATCTGCCCCTGCCTTGATTCAGTCAGGACTGGATCAAGGCACTCCATTGAAGGAATTTCCTGAGGAGAGGAGATAGCAGACAGCCTGTCAGATAGCTCCTATATAGATTTGAGGAGTGGAGCCAAGGAGGTCTCCAGTAGGGCTACTATTTTGGGGGCCAGTATCCCATAAAGCCTATCTGCTAGAGCTAAAAGATCCACTTGCTCAAGGGATACTTGAGTAGAGGTGGAGGAAGAGGTGGTTGGAACTGATGGTGGATTGACTGCAGTTGATGCTGTGGTGGATGGTAGAATGGATGGTTGAGAGATAGGGATGGTGGAGATGGATGGTATAGGAGTTGAGATGGATGGAGTGAAGGATTGTTGGGAGAGTATATCTTGAAGTAGTTGGTGGTAGGAGGAGGTAGAAGCAAGCTCAAGAGGAGAGGAAGGGAAATCATCCATGAAGGAGTCTTCCAATATGTTGAATGATGGAATTGTAAGAGGTGGATAATAGTGGAGTGGATGGAAAGTTTCTGAAGTGGCTGGAGGAGAAACAGGTTATTAGATGGTAATGGGGGAAGAGATAGTTATGGTTGAGGAAATTGTTATGGTTGATGTGGAGATGGAGGTAGAAACAAGTGGAGGAGAAGGAGGAGAGGAGGCAGGCAGTTCTTCTGGAGCCGGAGAGGAAGTGACTGCAGGAGTCCTTTTGCCTGAAGCTATGGCAGTCCTGGCAGGATTTATAATCTGCCTGTCCCATTTCCTAAATAGGGCACGGGTTAATCTCTTAGATGCATTGATGTGCATCCCATTGGAAACCAGTAATTCAGGGCACCTGCAATGCAGGAAAACACCTAGAATCCTCCCAAAATATACAAAACTTTTGTTAATTTTCTTTTTGATCAAATCAAAGAAGATAGTTCCCCAATTCAGATGTTTCTTGTCAACTATTGCTCCCATCAGACAAAACTGATACATTGAGATGGTATCATGTGCTGAATGCTTGGCCAGTAGCACTTTGCCCACAACATCTGCCAAAAATCCATATTCAACAGATATATTCTTTTTCAATAGCTTATTAGGGTATACAGCAGAGTTACCCTTTCTATCTAACATGGAATCAAATTCTTCACCAGACATATCAGGGGAATCATCTCCAGAACTTAAGTTGAATACCTCAGTCAGAAGAATAGGGGACAATGGTACCTGAGTCTCGTTGATCATGTCGACTATAGTATTCTCACCCTCATTATTTGCAGTAAAAACCCATTCCTTTATTTCCTCAGCCGCAATCTTCATTCTTGTTGACATAATATTCTCTAGTTGTTGTTCCTTGAAGAGGTCTAAAATATCTTTGAATATTTGATCGCTCCCGGCGAATGAATCCATGTCAACATCAAACCCGGTATCAAACTTCATCTTTACAAGCGCAGTAACATTCACGGCCATTGAGTACCTGCAAGAAAGTACCAAACACAACCAAGTGTAGTAGAGTTTGGAGGGAAAGAAAGAAATTGCAGAGAGTATGAATGCGCAATCGAAGAATGACGACGAAAAATGATTTTTATATTAGGGTTCGACGGCGGAAAGGAAGGATCGTTGAACTTCGTTCGACGATCTGGGCTTCTAATGGAATCTGAAGAGTCTTAAATAACGTCGATCTCCGTTCGACGATACTGGAGAGCGTCAAACTCCGTTCGATGATCGTTGACCAGAGGAAGATAGCCTAGCGCTGCCTGGAAAACGCTGAACTCCGGTCGACGCTTATTGGAAAGCGTCAATCTCCGTTCGACAATTTTTGGAAAAACGTCGAGCGCAGTTCAGAGACAAAACAAAACCTATAGACAAGAGAAAATATAAGTTTTTAGCCTAGTCTTGGTCTGTTTTTAGATTTTCAAAATCTTGGAATTTATTTTAGACAGCCTCCATCTAGCATTCCTAACTGATTGAGGAAGAAGGTATGTTTCTTCTCATCCAAAGGCTTGGTGAAAATATCTCCCCTTTGCAAATCAGTTGGGATATATTGTAGTTCAATTTTATTCTTTTCAACATTATCTCTTAGAAAGTGATGCCTAATCTCTATATGTTTTGTCCTACTATGGAGGACTGGATTTTGTGTTATGGAGATAGCACTAGTGTTATCACAAAAGATTTTTGACCCTTCTAAGTTGTAGCCATAGTCTAGAAGCTAGTTTTGAATCCACAGAATTTGTGAGCAACAACTGCCTGCTGCCATGTATTCAGCTTCAGCAGTTGAAGTAGACACAGATGTCTGTTTCTTAAAGAACCAGGAGACAAGTCTATCACCAAGGAACTGACAGGTTCCACTGGAGCTTTTCCTATCTACTCTGCATCGAGTATAATCAGCATCTGAAAATCCAGTTAATTCAAATCCTGAGTCTTTTGGATACCTGAGTCCTAGATTTTGACAACTTTTTACATACCTAAGAATCCTCTTTACTAAAGTTAAGTGTGACTCTCTAGGGCTTATTTGGAACCTAGCACATATGCATGTAGCAAACATTATATCACGTCTACTAGTTGTAAGGTACAATAGAGAGCCAATCATTGCTCTATATGTTGTCTGATCAACATGTTTTCCATGTTCATCAGCATCTAATATAGCATTAGTAGGCATAGGTGTTTTCATACAAGATGCTTCAGACATACCAAATTTCTTTACCAGTTCCTTTGCATACTTGGTTTGAGAAATGAATATGCCCTCAGCATGTTGTTTGACTTGCAATCCTAAAAAGAAGGAAAGCTCACCCATGCTACTCATTTCAAATTTAGAGTGCATCAGCTTGGAAAACTTTTTGCACAAATTTGAATCAGTAGAAACAAAGATAATATCATCTACATATATTTGTACTAGTAGGGTATGGGACTTATGGGTTCTAATAAAAAGAGTTTGGTCTACTCTACCCCTAATAAAATCATTTTCCAGAAGAAAGCATGTTAGGGTCTCATACCATGCTCTAGGAGCTTTCTTGAGACCATATAATTCTTTATGCAATTTGAAAACATGATCAGGATAAGTTGAAGAGATAAAACCTGGAGGTTGTCTAACATAGACTTCCTCTTTGATGTCTCCATTGAGAAAAGCACTCTTCACATCCATTTGGTAGACCTTGAATCCCTTGTGAGCAGCATAAGCTAGGAATATTCTGATGGCCTCTAACCTTGTAACTGGTGCAAAGGTCTAGTCATAGTCTATTCCTTCTTCTTGAGAGTAGCCTTGAGCAACTAGCATTGCCTTGTTCCTTACAATGACTCCTTGATCATCCAACTTGCTCCTGAACACCCATTTTGTTCCAATAATGGAGTGATCCTTAGGCCTTGGCACTAGTTCCCAAACTTTATTCCTCTCAAATTGATGTAATTCCTCTTGCATAGCAATGATCCAATGGGAATCTTGTTCTGCATCTTGAATGGATTGAGGCTCAACTTGAGATAGAAAGCAAGTGTGCATCAGGTTCTGGTTGACCTGATTTCTAGTTTGCATACCAGCTGAGATGTCTCCAATTACTTGGGAAATTGGATGATCTCTTGTTGTTACTAGATCAACAGTAGGAGTTGATTGTTCACCAACCATTGTTGCTGTTTCCTCTTGTGGAACAACAACTGGCTCTTTTAGATGTTGTACATCCTCTTCATCATCACTGTTCTCATCCTTTTACTGGATAGGTGGAGAAGCTGAATCCTTTTCTTTAACCTGTAATCTGTCCATTCTTTCTGAAAGAGAGTGTACCTGCAATGGTTCTATGGTAGAAGCAGACTTCTCCTTATAAAACATGTTAGTCTCATCAAAAGAAACATTAACAGATTCTTCTATTTTAAGAGTGGATTTATTATATACCCTATAAGCCTTTCTGTTCATGGAGTATCCCAGAAACACCCCTTCATCATCTTTAGCTTGGAATTTTGCTAAATATTTCTTGTCATTATTGTGTATATAACAAATGCAGCCAAAAATTCTGAAATAGTCTACTTTAGGTTTCTTTCCTTTGAGCAATTCATAGGGAGTCTTGCCCTTCAGTTTATGTATTAGACTTCTATTCAACACATAGTTGGAGGTGTTCACTGCCTCAGCCCAAAAAGAAAGAGGTAGGTGAGCATCTGCCAACAATGTAGTAGCAGATTCAATTAGGGTTCTATTTTTCCTTTCAGCTACCCCATTTTATTGAGGAGTTCTAGGAGCTGAGAAAGTATGCCTGATCCCTTCACTCTGACAGAACTCTTGCATAAGAAGAGAACCAAACTCTGTCCCATGATCACTTCTGATCAGGGTAATGTGAGTATTGAACTCAATCTGTATACATTTGAGAAACTTTGTAAGACACTTAAAGTTATCATACTTCTTCCTCAGAAAGAATACCCAAGTGAATCTAGAGAAGTCATCTACAATCACCAAAGTATAGGATTTCCCTCCTAAGCTTTGTATTGTAATGGGTCCAAAAAGATCCATGTGTAACAGATACAAAACCCTAGGTGAATCACTCTTATTAAGTGACTTAAAACTATTTTTAGTTTGCTTGCCTAATTGGCAGGCCCTGCAGAGTCCTTCCTTCTTGTAGGGGCCAGAAGGTAGTCCTCTAACAAGGTTGTCCTTGGACAGCCTAGCAATGGTTCTAAGGTTTAGGTGTCCTAGTCTCTTATGTCATAGATCATTTGGTTTGCATACTAAATTAAATAAGCAAATGTCTGTATGGGTTGAAAGAAAATCTACAAGATAGATGTTACCTTTCCTTTTACCTGTTAACACAGTTGTGTTATCCTCTGACTTGATCTTGCACAGGGATTTGTTTAAAATCACCTTATATCCTTCATCACATAGTTGACTGATGCTGATAAGGTTGTGCTTCAGTCCTTCCACATATGCCACCTTCTTGAAAGTGACTGAACCTATCTGAACAGCACCATATCCTTTTGTTTGACAAAAATTTGAATCACCAAAAATTACTTTGGGTCCAAGTTTGGTTATGAAGGATGATAGATTCTCCTTGTTCCCTATCATGTTCTTTGAGCACCCACTATCCAGATACCATTGTTGGGCCATCTCTGTATAGGTCTTCACCTGCACATAAACAGCTTATATGTTTTTGACCCAGTTTACCTTGGGTCTAGGTTGATAGCCTTTAAATTCAGAAATGAAAGACATCCCTGGCTGACTCTTATATCCTTTAGGATGGTATCTCCTAGGAGGTACTATCCATTCAGTATAAGGGTTGAAGCTTTGGGATGAGGGACTTCTAGGATTGACTTGAGATTTACCTCTGAAAGAAGGTTCAAAGCTCTGAGCTCCGTTCGACGATCGTCGACCTGAGTTCGACTATCTTGGGTCAGATCGTCGAGCTCCGTTCGAAGATTGACTATACCAGAGTTCAGAGTTCAGAAGTCGTCGATCTGAGTTCGACGATCCATCCTTGGATCGTCGAGCTCTGTTCGACGATCGTCGAGCTCTGTTCGACGTTTTCTGTTGAACTTGATTTTCCTTAGGTAAATCTGGATTCTTCCTAGCTACGTCTACAAAACCCTTTCCTTTATCAGAAATAATTTTAATTTGGGTTGTTAGTACTATAGGTTAGCTGGATGAAGCACCCAAGCCCAGTGTACTGTTGAATATTGAGTTCACTGTGCTTGTAATGTCCATCAGTCTAATGCTTCTCCCATTAAGGGATTCTTCAAACTGCTTGGCCTTGGATAGTTCACTTTTCAGTGCAACTATCTCCTCCCTATAGCACTCTAACTCCTCAGAGAGTTTGAGGTTATTTGATTTTAGGATACTGTAGTCAGATAATTGATTTCTGAGAGAGATTATTTCTTTCTCAGACCTTAGCAAATCTAAACACAGTATCTTAAATTCAATTTTAAAGTTCTCAGAAGTAAAATCAAAAGAGTTTATTACCTCATCCTCTTCAGATCCAGTTTCAGCTTCAAAATCAGACTCTTGTTCTGCATCAGAGTTTTGCTGGGAGGCATTGATTGCCATCATGCAGAATTCTTTTTCCTCAGCATCATCCTCATCATCACTTGAGCTGGATGAGGCTTCTGATTCTTCTTCAATGTCACTCCAGCTTTCTGCTACAAATCCCTTCCTTGTATGTTTATTTTTGTTGGATGAGGATCTATTGTTGTTGTACTTTCTGGAGTTCTTGTCTCTTCTTCTCTCATTTCTGTCCTTCTGTCCTTATTTTTATTCTCTTGACAGTCAGGCACAATGTGGCCTGGTTTCTTGCATCCAAAGCAGATGATTTCTTTACTGTTGGACTTGTCATATCTAGGCTTCTCATGCCCTTTGAATGACTTCTATCTGAAGTCCTTCCTGGCCATCTTATGGAATCTTTTATCTAGTAGACTTGGGAGCTTATCATTTCCTGTAACTTTGTCTTCAGGCTTCTCTTCTGTAGCTTTGAAGGCTATGGTCTTCTCCTTTTTGATGACTGGAGAAGTAGCCTTTTGTTCTTCTTCCCTATTCTTGATGAGCAGCTCATAAGATTTGAGCTTGCCTAGAAGATGCTTTATGGTAATTTCACTTAGGCTTCTGGCATCTTTAATTGGCCAGATCCTTGAATCCCAAGTGCTGGGGAAGCACATTAGGATCTTGTCATTGAGTTCAGTGAGTGTGATTTCCTTGTCCAATGACTTTAACTCACTGAGTATCAGACTGAGCCTGGTGTACATGTCTGCAACTGATTCAGCTTCACCTTTCTTGAAGTTCTCATATTGGGATATGAGATGGGATCTCATGTCCTTTCTTTCATCAGCAGATCCTGATACAATTTCTGAAAGCTTATCCCATATGTCTTTAGCTGAGCAGCATTCAGCAACCTTTTGGAATATCTCATCAGACATAGTCTGAGCAAGAATATTCATGGCCTTTGCATCTGTAATTTTCCACTTCTTTATTTCAGCAACTGTTCCTGAGGGAGGTGGAACAGCACTTATGCTTGTGGTCTTTGGAGGTCATGGACACACTGTCAAAATAGAATTGAAAATGTCCTCATCAATAGAATTCATGTATAATCTAATCCTTGCCTTCCAAAGTGCAAACTTGGAAAGATTGTATACTGGAGTTCTGGTGCTAGCATAGTCTTTATTTTGTGCCATGGTTTTTAAAAATAACTATAATACAGAAAATAATACCCCTCTATATAAGATTGATCTTTTCAGAGATCTTTTGGTTCAGGTGTTAGCCTGTAAGAACCAACCTCCCTCTGATACCAATTGAAAGTGAGAAAGATCTACCTTGACTCTAGAGGGGGGGGGGGGGGGTGAATAGAGTATTTTAAAATAATGTTTACAATTAAAAATTGTAAGGTAGTGGAAGATTTAATTTAATTGTATGTGTAAGGTGCTTGTAGAAAAATAAATTTAAAGCAAGAAATAAGAATCACACAGCACACAGCAATAACAAACACACAACAACCAGAAGACACAAGGATCTATAGTGGTTCCCCAAAACTTGGGTACATCCACTCTTCTACCACCCTTGGTAGGAATCCACTGCAGGATGAGTTGATCAGGTGTCTTGGGCACCAATGAGCTTTTGATAAGGTGCTCAAAAACCAGATCTAGATTTTTTGATAAGGTGTCTTGACACCACTGAGTTTTGACAAGGCTCTCAGAACCAGATTCAGAACTTTTGAAGGGAGTTTTGATAACCCTTTTACAACAGGAAAAGAAAAAGAAAGAGATGATGATGTCTTCTCTGTCTCAAATCATTGAGAGAAGACTAGTGGATTATTGATGTTGTCAAAGCTCCCCCTGAGATGTAGAATGGTTCAGGAGTGAAAGCTTTGCTAGGGTGATAGGCCTTCAGAAGCTTCAGATCTCCAACAGAAGATGATTCCAGCAGATGCTGAAATATTTGGTGTTTGGAGTCCTTGATGTTGAAGCCTTTGAACACTTGAAGATTCAGTAGATTTGTAAATCAACGAAGTTGAAATCTTGATCAGAGAAATTGTGTTGTTCAATCTTCTGTAATGTAATCTAATTCTTCTGTATATCTTTTTTTTGTATTTGTCTGTGTTGATCACTGTATCTTGTGTGTCTGTATTATGAGAATGAATACTGAAGGAGTATATCAGATATTCTCTTAGACGACCATTTAATCAGTCATAAATTACTTCCATAATAGACAACTGTATCTGGGGAAAGTCCTAAGCAATATTCCATTTAGACTTTCCTTAAAACTTGCATCAGATTGATTGAAACGGCTAAAAAATCCTTTGCAAATAATGCAGGAATTAATTCTGATTATAATCCATAACTGTCCTTGAATTTGAATTCTGAAGGCGTCGATCTCTCACAGAAATCGTCGATCTGAGCTCTACGATCGTTGAACTGAGCTCAGAGATTGGATTAACACAGCAGACAGAAAACGTCGAACTGAGCTCTACGATCGTCGAACTGAGCTCAGCGACTGGGAAAGTAACTGAAGATAGATCGTCAATCTGAGCTCGAAGATCGTCGATCGGAGTTCGACGACTCAGCAGAGTTGAGCTCAGAGAGCGTCGAACGGAGTTCGACGTTTCGTCGAACTGAGTTCAATGAAAATTATCTTTGTCTTAGCTCTAAGTCTTGATCTTTGAATGGTCCTGGGGGCAGCTTCTAACCTAAGTTCTAAACCCTAGACTCATTCTAATTTTACCTTTTCAACTATACATCTAGGTCAAACCAATTTCCTATAAACATAGTGATCCTTACCCAAAATAGTAATAGGGTGTTCCAACAGACACAAATAGAATAGTTTATCCCTACTTTTGGTGTCAGCGCCAATTTTGACTTTCGTTAAGTTGTACGAGCTCAACGGTAACATTTTGAATCTTCTCCATGGTAATGTTGAGTAGAAGCTTCATTCTTAACATTATTTGCCTTGGCACTGAACTCTGCGACTTTCAATGTCATCTCCATAGTATCGCTGAGACGAGACCTTATTCTAAGTGGTATGTCAATGATACAGTTGATCTCAAATATACCTACTCAGTAATATATCAACGATACAGTTGACACTTTTATGTCATCTCAGCGGTATATTAATGATACATTTGACACTTGTATACCATCTCAGCGGTATAACCCATTTTTGTTCTAACCATATTTTAGATTCAATAAACCTGCATAGACATGAAGTAGATGTGCTATCAAATACAATATGCACTTATCATTATAGGTGATGCCTCTGTTGGATCCCTAGTTGGATTTGGGCCAGGTTCACTAAGTTAGGATATGACCCAACATGTATAGACCAGGGTAATGGTTGTGTTCTAGAGTCTAGGTCAAGTCCTTTTAGTCAATAGTATAAAGGACCAGCCTCTAACACTGCTAGAGACTCAAGACTTAGAGAATTCTAGACTTAAAAAAAAGTTCTACCTTCGTCGATCTCCGATCGACGAAAGTCGAGCTCAGATAGATGAACTCAGGGACAATTCTCTGAGCTCAGCACGATGAACTCTGGACAAAGTAATAACTCCTCAAAGTCAAACCTCAGTCGACAAACTAAGAACATAAGCTAGAAGAACTCTGTTCTCTGATAGACTAATTCTAGATGAGGTGATTCAATATGTAACGACCCCATCCGTTAGATGACGTATAGTAGAAGGTCCGGCCGGGGCCCCACACTATATGCCACAAACAGACGGTGAGGTCACAGGATAATACCAAACCAAACACGAATCCTAACTCAGAGCATTCTAGCGGAAGCTTTACGTAGTACTTTGAACTCTCAACCGGAATGTCCAATATATAAAACCACCTTTATATATATACTATGGAATGTACACAAATACAAGAGTTTGGCCTTAAGGCCTTCCAGTTCCTCTGTACATACAACATGTTTTACAAACCTCGGCGCGCAGGCCGGCCATACATGAGTATAAAAGAAAACAAAACAAAGCCATTCGCTTAGCCTTCAAGGGCTAGCCGCAGCAGCAGCAACAACAGCAGTAGGGCTTCAGCCCATCATTTACCACTTGGCTCTCCAGCACCTGCACGGGAACAATCCACCCAACCAGTGGCAAACAATGCAACGGTCAGCATTCAGCTGACCCAATTATAACAATCCTACCCCTTTCTCGGGGCATGAGCATTCTTTCCCTGCAAGCATGGCATCATCAAATAGCAACTATGTGCGCGCAGGCACATTCAAGCCATAACAACCATCGGCCACCCGGCCCGACAGTCCGTGCACTCAGGGCACATTTTCGGTGTACCGGAATACCAGGGTCAACACCACCGTCTACACGGTATTTGAGCATTTTAGTCTTTCCGGCGCGCGGGCCTAAGACTCTCATTAGGCGCTCCAACAAAACCTATACCAGGCTCCCAAGTCGGACGGACCTAACGCAGGTACGGATCAGCCACCCCCCGTTGCTCAAGTCGCCGAGCCACCTCGAATACGGAAGTATCCATGGCTTTTTATAGGCGCGGGTCGGTTTCACCTTTCCTGTTCGGCAATCTGCCTTTTCATCGAGTTGCAGCCCAACGGCTCAACTACTCACAAAGTGGCAACACACGGCCACAAGAGTTGCATCCAACCCTCTTCATTTCCTGGACATCGTCCAGTACTTCCTGCCGCACCAAGCAACAGGTAGGAACAAGGCATCACAAGCCATTATCACGGAGCCTTCTCCGATATGCAAACAAGCATCACCAATCCAGATTACATCCAGATGGGCTTCACACAGCATGCCTAGAGCCGTACTCCAATTCCGGCCTCTAACAAGGGGGACTTCACATATCTACCCCAAGGGATACCACAACCCACCGCACACTCGCGGGGAAGGGTTTTCCCTATGCAATGCAGAAAAGAAGGACTTCACATGTCCAAGGAGGGAGATCGTTACCCTTGTCGATCTCTTCGGTGCCATCGAAAACTAGCCGGTGAGAAAGAACCGCAGCAGCCTTGCCTTCACAACGCCGGCTTCAGATCACGAATCGGACCACGGGAGCTCCGCCGGTGGCTTGCTCTCCTCCTCCTTCTTCTTCTTCCTCTCTCCTTCTCTCTTCCTTAAGGACAAATGAAGAATGACCTCTTCATTCTTCCTTCACGATTTAATCCAGCCAGGAAACCACCTGAGCCCTTGGATCAAAAGAGAGGAAACTGAACGGCCAAGATTTTCCCAAAAAATCACTTTTTGGCCGACACGGCCTGTGACACGCCCGTGTCATAGGCCGTGTACCCTTTAAGCGGCACACCCAGTTGAACCGACTGAACAACACGGGTCATCGACACGCCCGTGTCGAACCTGACACGCCCGTGTCGAACTTGAGACACGCCCGTGTCTCCTGTTACATCGAGCTGCAACCAGTACACGGGTCGGAACACGGCAGCTGACACGCCCGTGTCCAGCCTGACACGCCCGTATTCAAGGCCGTGTTCAAGGCCGTGTCCGGCTCTGACTTGAATAGGCCAATTTCGCAAAATAATTCGAACACGCCCTGGGACACGCCCGTGTCCCAGGCCGTGTACACCCGACACGCCCTGGGACACGCCCGTGTCCCAGGCCGTGTAACCTGACCTGCTACTCAAACTTCATGTTGAGTCTTTTGGGGTCTTTTTGGGGTGTTACAACCCTCCCCCCCCCTTAACAAAATTTCGTCCCGAAATTTGCACGGTAAGGAAACAAAACCAGCAATGCTATAACTCTGTTATAACAAAAAGTACATGGTCTACAGTTTATACAAACAACTCGGGAAATTCAGCTCGCATGGTCTGCTCTCGCTCCCATGTTAGCTCTTCACGGCCACAATTGTCCCATCGGACCTTGACCATCCCGATCACTTTGTTCCGTAACTGTTTCTCGGCTCGATCCTCGATCCGAATGGGTCTAACCCTCGTCGTTAGCCCATACTCGACCGGTACCCGATCATTCTCCACCACTTGAGCTGGATCCTTTACCGCCTTACGAAGGACTGAGATGTGAAATACATCATGTAATCCACCCAAGTTCGCTGAAAGTGCTAGTCGATAAGCAGCTTCCCCAACTCGCTCCACCACCTCAAACGGACCAAGATACCTCGGACTTAGCTTTTTCAAACGCCGAATCCTGGACACACCTTTGAAGGGTTTGATCATCAAATATACCCAATCCCCCACCGCAAACTCCACGTTCCGGTGCTTGGCATTGTAGTACTTTGCTTGACGATCTTGGGCTATCAATAGCCTCTCCCGAATAGAGCGTATGAGCGAAGTAGCTTCTTCGACTTCCTTTTTCCCATTCAGCTTCGATTCGCCTGCTTCTGCCCAAGCTAACGGTGTACGGCATTTCCGACCATACAACGCTTCGAATGGTGCCATACCAATACTCGCTTGGTAGCTATTATTATAGGCAAATTCGACGAGAAATATATAATCTTCCCATCTCTTACCAAAGTCTAGGGCGCACATGCGGAGCATGTCCTCCATCGTCCTGTTGGTTCGTTCAGTCTGGCCATCCGTTTGGGGATGAAAGGCCGTACTAAACGCCAATTTTGTACCCAACATTTGATGAACGAGCCGCCAATCATTCGATGTGAACCGCCCATCACGATCACTAACGATGCTCCGAGGAACACCGTGTAGTCGAACAACCTGCTCCACATAAAGCTTGGCCAGGGTTTCCACTGAATCGTCTCTTCTGTTTGGAAGGAAGTGCGCCACTTTCGTCAACCAGTCCACAATCACCCAGATTGAATCATGACCGCGTTGAGATCTCGGCAACCCGTGCACGAAATCCATCGAAATATCATAGAACTTCCACTCCGTAATAGGTAACGACTTCAGGAAACCGCCAGGCTTCTGGCATTCTGCTTTCACCAACGCACAGGTAGTGCATTCAGCCACATAACGTGCGACATCTTTCTTTAGTCCGGGCCACCAGAACAGCTTTTTCATATCCCTGTACATCTTTGTGCTCCCTGGGTGAACTGAGTACTTTGCAAAGTGAGCTTCGTACATCAACTCTTCCCTCAGTTTACCCACACTTGGGACGCACACTCGACCATTTCTCCGTAACAACCCGTTATCCCAAGAGAATTGATCATCCGGCCCATCTTTAGCATAGCGCTGGAGACTTTCATCAAGCTCCGTTGCTCGCCGAACTCTGTCCGTAAGGTCATATTGCACCTCCGTCCAGTTCAAGCATGCATCGGTTGACGCACCCTTGTCAACACACGATATCTCCATTGCTTCCAATTCCTGGATCAAACGCTGATCATGCCTCTGCAACTAGCTTGCCCGTACCGGAGTCTTCCGACTAAAAGCATCAGCGACCACATTTCCCTTCCCGGGAGTATAGTGAATCTCGAAGGTGTAGTCCCCGAGGAACTCCATCCATCTTCGTTGTCGCATATTCAGCTCCTTCTGATCCAACAAATACTTTAGGCTCTTGTGATCCGTATAGATATCCACTTTGACGCCATATAGATAGTGCCGCCACAACTTGAGCGCAAAGATTACCGCCGCCAACTCCAAATCATGGACGGGGTAATTCCGCTCATGCACTTTCAACTGACGCGAGCCATAAGCAATCACTTTCCCAAACTGCAGAAGAACGCAGCCTAAGCCGCTCCCTGATGCATCACTATAGATCTCATACCCATCGGTACCACATGGCGATGTCAACACCGGTGCCGTGGTCAAACGACTCTTCAAGTCTTCAAAAGCTCGCGCGCACTCCGGCGTCCAAATGAACTTTTGATCTTTTCTCGTCAGCGTGGTGAGAGGTAAAGCAATCCGTGAGAAGTTTTCTACAAACCGTCTATAGTAGCCCGCAAGTCCAAGGAAGCTCCTGACCTCGGCCACTGAAGACATCACTGGCCAATCTCGGATGGCACTTATCTTCAACGGATCCACCGCGATACCCTCTCCGCTTACCACATGGCCTAAAAAGGCTACTGAAGAGAGCCAGAACTCACACTTTGAGAACTTGGCAAAAAGCTTATTCCTCCGCAGGGTATGCAAGACCAACCGCAAATGGTTTGCGTGATCCTCTTCCGACTGAGAGTATACTAATATGTCATCGATAAACACAATAACAAACAAATCCAAGTACTCTCGGAACGTTCGATGCATTAGGTCCATAAATACCGAAGGCGCGTTATATAGGCCAAACGGCATTACCGTGAACTCATAATGACCGTAGCGTGTTCCAAATGCCGTCTTGGGAATGTCACCTTCCCGAATCCTTAGCTGATAATATCCCGATTTCAAATCCAACTTGGAATAGACCGTTGATCCCGCCAGCTGATCAAAGAGGTCATCAATCCTCGGAATCGGATATTTGTTTTTCTCCGTCAGCTTATTCAACTCGCGGTAGTCAATACCCAACCGTAAGCTACCGTCTTTCTTTTTCACAAATAGAACAGGCGCGCTCCAAGGTGACATACTTGGGCGTATATATCCCTGCTCCAACAACTCTTGCAATTGGACTTTTAACTCAGCCATCTCTTTTGGCGCTACGCGATATGGAGAGCGGGCCACAGGTTTCGCACCTGGCACCAACTCAATAGAGAAGTCAATCTCCCGCTGGGGTGGTAACCCAGGAAGATCTTTGGGAAACACGTCGGCAAACTCTGACACAACTGGCACTTCACCGACGCTGGCCTTTGGCTCAACAGCCTGAATTAGCGTGAAGAATAACTCCGCGCCCTTCCGAACAGCATTGACGACTTGGAGTGCAGACAACAGAGTCCCGCCAACTCCTCGCATACCAGCGAACTTCGTCACAAGCCCGGTATTCTGGCCCAGTGTAATCTCCTTGGAGTTGCAATCAATAAAGGCACGCTGCTCCGAGAGCCAGTCCATACCAAAGATCACATCAAACTCCGACAACGGTAGCACAGCTGCACTCAAACCGAAATCCCGACTTCTTATTTGCACATCCACATCGCAAGCCCTATCCGCAAGCATCATACAGCCATTCGGCAATAGCACCCTTGTACTATCCACCGTCACATGACTTGGTACCCCAATACGAGATACGAAATCCTCAGACAGAAAAGAATGCGAAGCACCCGTATCAAACAGGGCTCTCGCTAAATTATTCCGAATCAGGACAAAGCCTGCAGCACACACACATCATGCACAAGCTAAACATAACCAAAACCAAAAGCACAGCAAGTAAACTAAATCAACTCGTACCTGTGACGACGTCACTTTGCTTAATCGCTTCCTGTTGGCCAAGTTGATAGATTCGGGGCTGCGCCTGGGAAGCAGAGGAATCCACCACCGCTTTGCCCTTCTCAGCATACGACGCACCCGTCTTCTTGTCCCCTTTGGGCTGCACAACCCGACAGTCACGAGCAATATGCCCCACCCGGCCACAGTTATAGCATGTACGAGCATCCGGCCTTGATGTCGCTCCCGACACAACGGTCGTAGTCACTTGCCCAGATGGCTTGGACCTCTTGCCCCCTTTCTTCTGGTAAAACGACTTGCTTGGGCGAGGTGCTTGAAACTCTGGCTTCGACGCAACCAAGCCCTTGTTCCCTTGCACTCGCCTCATGTCCTTCTCCAACGCGCACGCAGTATCAACCAACGCCTGAAACCCTTGGCTCACAGAACTCGAAAGCAGGAATCGCAACTCATCCCGCAATCCTTCATAGAACCGATTCGTTTTCCTTTGGTCATCCGCGAAGATTGTTCCCGCATATCGTCCCAACCTGGTAAACTCATGCAAGTAGATATCCACACTATCTTCCCCTTGCTTTAACCGTTGGAACTCATTTTCCATAGCGATGCGTTGCGCCGCTGGGACATGTTTCGCCAGAAATATTCGAGAGAACTCCTCGATCGACACTTGTGTTAATTGCCTGCCCGCCAAATGGTGTAGATCAACCTCGTCCCACCACAACCGCGCCTCCCCTTCAAGCATGAAGGTGGCTAAGGTGACCTTGAGAGTTTCCTCCGCCCTGATCGCTGTCATTATCCTCTTGACACGCGATAACCAATCTTCCGCCTGCGTTGGGGATACCATTCCCGCAAACGTAGGAGGACTGAAGCTCATGAATTGCTTCAACTGTCGGTCAGCTGCTCGTGGATCTACAGCCTCAACCCGCTCGGGTCTTACATCAACACGAACTGGCACTACCGCCGGCTGCGCTTGCCCGGTCGGCTGAATCATGGCAAATAGCGCCTCAGCCACAAAGCGAACAGTTTCCGCAGATGGAGGAGGTGTGGGCACCTCAGCTGGTGCCGCACTCTCATCAGAACGCTGGGGCTCAGACTGCCTAGCACCACTACGTGTCACCTATAGGTGGACAAGACACACATTAGCGAACGTATGCAAGCAAAACAACACAAAAAGGAACGCGCAGATTCCTCAAACAAGATTTTGTACATTCCGTAATGGACATTCCAGAGTTCATTACCGTTACAGCAGGTCGCACAAACACGTGCTCGCCACCCCACAAAAGAATTCGACCACGAATTCGAAAGAGGAAGACCGAGAAAAGCTGATACCAAAATGTAACGACCCCATCCGTTAGATGACGTATAGTAGAAGGTCCGGCCGGGGCCCCACACTATATGCCACAAACAGACGGTGAGGTCACAGGATAATACCAAACCAAACACAAATCCTAACTCAGAGAATTCTAGCGGAAGCTTTACGTAGTACTTTGAACTCTCAACCGGAATGTCCAATATATAAAACCACATTATATATATACTATGGAATGTACACAAATACAAGAGTTTGGCCTTAAGGCCTTCCAGTTCCTCTGTACATACAACATGTTTTACAAACCTCGGCACGCAGGCTGGCCATACATGAGTATAAAAGAAAACAAAACAAAGCCATTCGCTTAGCCTTCAAGGGCTAGCCGCAGCAGCAGCAGCAACAGCAGTAGGGCTTCAGCCCATCATTTACCACTTGGCTCTCCAGCACCTGCACGGGAACAATCCACCCAACCGGTGGCAAACAATGCAACGGTCAGCATTCAGCTGACCCAATTATAACAATCCTACCCCTTTCTCGGGGCATGAGCATTCTTTCCCTGCAAGCATGGCATCATCAAATAGCAACTATGTGCGCGCAGGCACATTCAAGCCATCACAACCATCGGCTACCCGGCCCGACAGTCCGTGCACTCAGGGCATATTTTCGGTGTACCGGAATACCAGGGTCAACACCACCGTCTACACGGTATTTGAGCATTTTAGTCTTTCCGGCGCGCGGGCCTAAGACTCTCATTAGGCGCTCCAACAAAACCTATACCAGGCTCCCAAGTCGGACGGACCTAACGCAGGTACGGATCAGCCACCCCCCGTTGCTCAAGTCGCCGAGCCACCTCGAATACGGAAGTATCCATGGCTTTTTATAGGCGCGGGTCGGTTTCACCTTTCCTGTTCGGCAATCTGCCTTTTCTTCGAGTTGCAGCCCAACGGCTCAACTACTCACAAAGTGGCAACACACGGCCACAAGAGTTGCATCCAACCCTCTTCATTTCCTGGACATCGTCCAGTACTTCCTGCCGCACCAAGCAATAGGTAGGAACAAGGCATCACAAGCCATTATCACGGAGCCTTCTCCGATATGCAAACAAGCATCACCAATCCAGATTACATCCAGATGGGCTTCACACAGCATGCCTAGAGCCGTACTCCAATTCCGGCCTCTAACAAGGGGGACTTCACATATCTACCCCAAGGGACACCACAACCCACCGCACACTCGCGGGGAAGGGTTTTCCCTATGCAATGCAGAAAAGAAGGACTTCACATGTCCAAGGAGGGAGATCGTTACCCTTGTCGATCTCTTCGGTGCCATCGAAAACTAGCCGGTGAGAAAGAACCGCAGCAGCCTTGCCTTCACAACGCCGGCTTTGGATCACGAATCGGACCACGGGAGCTCCGTCGGTGGCTTGCTCTCCTCCTCCTTCTTCTTCTTCCTCTCTCCTTCTCTCTTCCTTAAGGACAAATGAAGAATGACCTCTTCATTCTTCCTTCACGATTTAATCCAGCCAGGAAACCACCTGAGCCCTTGGATCAAAAGAGACGAAACTGAACGGCCAAGATTTTCCCAAAAATCACTTTTTGGCCGACACGGCCTGTGACACGCCCGTGTCATAGGCCGTGTACCCTTTAAGCGGCACACCCAGTTGAACCGACTGAACAACACGGGTCATCGACACGCCCGTGTCGAACCTGACACGCCCGTGTCGAACTTGAGACACGCCCGTGTCTCCTGTTACATCGAGCTGCAACCAGTACACGGGTCGGAACACGGCAGCTGACACGCCCGTGTCCAGCCTGACACGCCCGTGTTCAAGGCCGTGTTCAAGGCCGTGTCCGGCTCTGACTTGAATAGGCCAATTTCGCAAAATAATTCGAACACGCCCTGGGACACGCCCGTGTCCCAGGCCGTGTACACCCGACACGCCCTGGGACACGCCCGTGTCCCAGGCCGTGTAACCTGACCTGCTACTCAAACTTCATGTTGAGTCTTTTGGGGTCTTTTTGGGGTGTTACACAATACTCAACACCAGATGACATTTGACTCAATGCCAGATGACATCACTCTCAACGTCAAAATGATACTTCAACACTCAACATCAGAAAATAGTCTAAGTCCAGACTGCAGACTCAGCTCGATGATCTTGGACCCCAGCTGGACTAACTCTTTTCTCAGGGCTCAGCTCGATGATCTTAGATTCATCTCGATAAACTTGATGCACAGAAAAAGAAAGTTATCAAGCAGCATTCAGAGGTCGACAATCTTGGATCTCAGCTCGACGAACAGTTATTCTAAGATCGACGAACTAGGGACTCAGGTCAATGAATCCAGTCTTGGAAATTTCCCTCTTTTGTCCTTATTACATGGCAATAATTCCTGAGTAATTAGTACTCTAATATTCTCTGAATATTACCGTTAGACAAGAGCATTAATTATGATCTTCATCAGAATTGTTGCCTTCCGTTTTTATAAGGGACAGTTGGGGAAATAAATCAATGCCAAAAATATTCCAAGTCCGTCAACATTAATTGCAGAAAGATTTTAAAATTCAAATGGACTTCCTCACGGGAAATATATAAAAGATATAGATTTTCCCTTCTAAAAAAACACAAGAGATACAATACAGACAATAATCAATAGACATACAGAATTCTTGAGATTGAAAATCGATCAGTCAAGAATCAACAGTAGCTAGACAAGAAGAAGAACAATTCTGAAGAAGAACAACAACCATCCAAATCAAGTGTCTTCTTCTGTCATACTCTCAGGAACTCTCTGAAGGACAACAATACTGCATCTGTCAAAATCGTTCCTGAAGTTCTTTTTATCAAAATTGAATGCTTGAAGGCCTATCACCCTGCAACAATGCTTCCATAATCCTGAACAAACAACATCTCAGGGGGAGCTTTTTCTACCATCAAATCCATAAGTCTTCTCAGTTGTTTGAATTGAGAAAGAGAAGACACAATCATTCTCTCACCCACACTGTAAAAAGGGTTGTCATGTCCCTTCAAAAGTGATTCTTGGTTACAATTCTCCTGATCAAAAGACTTGAGGTTTGGTTGTTGAGCACCTGATCAAAAGCTCATTGGTGTCAGGCACCTGATCAAGACTCTGAGTGGATTCCTTACAGGGTGGTAGAAGAGTGGACGTACCCAGGTTGGGGAACCACTATAAATTCTTGTGTCGTCTGTTTGCCCCTTTTTCTTTTAGTTCTTGCTGTGCTGTGATATTTAGGTCTTTTTGTGTTTACACATATTTCTCTTTTGCTTTTGTGATATAGTATCCAAGGTTAGGAGTACTTATTATAGTTCAGAAAAGAAGAAGTTAAGTTATACCTACATACTCTATTCACACCCCCCCCAGAGTATATCAGATCTAACCCTAACTTTCAATTGGTATCAGAGGAGGTTCTTTTGGTTGTACAAGCTAACCCTTGAACCAAAGATCCTAAGTTAGATCTGTTCTTTTTTATCATTACTAGATTTATACATACAGCATGGCACAGAACAAAGAATATGCAAGCACCAGACCTCCAGTGTGTAACTTGTCCAAGTTCACAATCTGGAAGGTAAGAATTAGGCTTTACATGAACTTTATTGATGAAGATATATTTAATTCTATCTTAATAGAACCACCAGCTCTAGTGGCTTCAACCTCAACTACATCAACTGAACTGAGTGCAGTTCCACCCCCTGGATGGACAGATGCACAAAAGAAGGCTAAGATAGATGATGCCAAAGCCAGGAATATACTGGCTCAAACTATGTCTGATGAAATATTTCAATAGGTTGCTGAGTGTCAATCAGCCAAGGAGATTTGGGATTCCCTGAACCAAATGGTGGCTAGATCAGTAGATGAGAGGAAAGATAGAAGGTCAAATCTCATCACTCAGTATGAGAACTTCAAGAAGGATGAAGCAGAGACAGTAGAAGTAATGTACAACAGACTTAGCTCCATCATCAGTGAGCTAAGGACTCTAGACAAAGAATTCACTTTAACTGAAGTGAATGAAAAGATCCTAATATGCTTTCCCAGCACATGGGACTCAAGAATATGGCCCATCAGAGAAGCCAGAAGCATGATAGAGATTTCAACAGAATCTCTTCTAGGAAAATTAAAGTCCTATGAGCAGCAGATCAAAGCAAGGGAAGCAGCAGCCGAAGTGAAGACTCCTACACAAACTAGGAAGGAGCACAGCATAGTTTTCAAAGCTACAGAAGACTCTTAAGTCATTCTAGTAAATGAAGAGTTTATGAGTCTCTTTGCCAAGAGATTCTTCAAGATGGCTAGAAAGGACTTCAGAAGGAAACCTTCTAAATATGAAGATAAGCCAAGGTATGACAAAACACCCTCTAAAGAAGTAGTGTGTTTTGGCTGCAGGAAACCTCGGCACTTCATTTCTAAGTGTCCAGAATCTCAGAAGAAGGACAGAAGAAAGGAGGACTCAAGGAAGAGTCACTACAACAAGCCTTCCTCAAGCAAGCAAAAGAGGAAAGACAATGTCTTTGTTGCTGAGACATGGAGTGATACTGAACAAGAATCTACATCCTCCAGCTCCAGTGAGGATGAAGAAGAGCAGAAAGCAAAGGAAGTCTTCCTCATGGCTATTAAGGCAGGTAGTAGCAGATCTGACACAGATGAATCAGATAATGAAGAATCTCTATCAAATGAAGATCAGGTAATAGCTTCTTATGATTTTGAGTCAGATGAATTTAAATTTGAATTTAAAAATTTATGCTTAGACTTGATAAGCTCTGAGAAGGAAATCAAACTTCTCAGAGAAAAGTTAAACACCCTAGACAACATCACTGCAGAAAATGCAAAATTAACCAATGAACTAATATCTGCTAATAAACAAATATCTTTTCTGAAAACTGAACTAAGGCAAAACTATTTGAAGAATCACTGAATGGAAGAAGTCTACAATTATTAGATATCACTAGTACTGTAAATGCTAGGACCAATAATAGCAAACTAGGACTAGGTGCCTCCTCTAGTGATCCACCCTTAATTAAGAAAAATAATCTTTCCAGACCAATAAACTTCATATCTGACAAGGGAAAGAAGAATACTGAACAGGTAAATAAAGTTAATAAGATTCTTGAACAAATTGAAACCAAGAATAAACTCAATATCCAGAAGAATAACAAAAATAACAATGTTCAGCAGTTATCGTCGAACATAGATCGACGATATATGAACAGATCGTTAAACTCAGAACGATGATCTTTGAATGCAAACATTAGTAACAATCATTCTTCAATCTATGATCGACGATACCAGTATGGTTCGTCGACAAGAGATCGACGATTTTGGTGCCCAAAGAATATATATTTTCATTCTTCGAGCAGAGATCGACGATCTCATTCAACATCGTCGAGCTCAGGTCGACGATCCAACAAGAGATCGTCGAACCCAGATCTTAATAACAGAAACTTAAATTCTAATAACAACTTTAACCCCTTCACTCAATGGATAATTCCACCTAGGAGATACCATCCTAAAGGATATAAAGATCAACCTGAATGCTCGTACATCTCCAGTTATAGTTATGTAAATCAACAAGGACCCAAGGTTACCTGGGTCAAGAACAACTAACTGTCTTATTTGCAGATGAAGACCTGTCCAGCATACAATCAACATTGGTATTTGGATAGTGGTTGTTCCAAGCATATGACAAACAACAAGGATAATCAGATTGATTATAAGTCAAAGCTAGGACCAAAGGTCATCTTTGGTGACTCCAATTGTGGCCAAACAGAAGGCTATGGTAAGGTCAGAATTGGAGCAGTAACTTTCAAAAGAGTTGCATATGTAAGTGGACTGAAGCATAACCTCATCTCTATAAGCCAACTATATGATGAAGGTTATCAGGTATCATTCAACTCTAGTTCCTGTATTATTACTTCAAAAGAAAACCAACCTGTTTTAATTGGAAGTAGACAAGGAAACAAATACCTAGTAAATTTTCATTCTGTTACTTCAGACATATGCCTGCTCAATATAATTAGTAGTAAAAATGACTTATGGCATAAAAGATTAGGATATGTAAATCTTAAAAACATTGCTAGGCTATCTAAGGAGAACCTTGTTAGAGGTTTACCTTCTGGCCCCTACAAGAAGGAAGGCCTCTGCAGGGCTTGTCAACTAGGCAAGCAAACTAAATCTAGCTTCAAATCCATTAATAAGAGTGATTCACCTAGGATATTGTACTTGTTACATATGTACCTTTTTGGCCCTGTAGTTGTACAAATCCTAGGAGGGAAACCTTATACCTTAGTGGTTGTAGATGACTTTTTAAGGTTCACTTGGGTATTCTTTCTAAGATCTAAGTCAGATACCTTCAAGGTTCTTATAGATTTTCTCAGGACCATACAGATTAAGTACTCTACTAATGTTGCATTGATCAGAAGTGATCATGGTACAGAGTTTGAGTCTCTTCTTATGCATGAGTTCTGTGAGAAGGAAGGTATCAGGCACAGTTTCTCAGCTCCTTGAACTCCTCAACAAAATGGTGTAGCTGATAGGAAAAATAGAACACTCATTGAAGCTGCAGGCACATTACTTGCAGATGCTTACATGCCCCTATCCTATTGGGCAGAGGCATTTAGCACAACAAACAATATCCTGAACAGAAGTTTGATACACAAACTAAAGCATAAGACTCCCTATGAATTAATCAAAGGGAAGAAACTAATAATTAACTATTTTAAAGTTTTTGGTTGTGTATGTTATATTCATAATAATGACAAAAAGCACATTAGAAAGTTTGAAGCAAAGGCTGCAGTGGGAATTTTTCTAGGATACTCCCAAGTCAGCAAAGCTTATAGGGTATTTAATAAATCCACATTGAAAATAGAGGAATCTATGTATGTTACATTTGATGAGGCTCACATGTTTTATAAGGAGAAAGAGATTTCTACCAAAGACTCCTTGTAGGTACACAACTTGTGTGAGGAATTGGATGATTTACACTTTACCCCCAAAGTTGTATCTCATCCTTCTCAACAAGTCAATGAAGAAAGTGATGAAGAAACTGTGGAAATAGCTGAACTTCCTACAACAACAGAGGCTATTCCATAAGAGGAATTCCTTCAAAATGTTATGGATGAACCAACTCATCCTACTGATCTTGTCACACTAAGGGACCACCCCAGATCCCAAGTGATTGGAGACATAACAGCAGGTGTACAGACAAGGAATCAACTCAACCAAGACTTGATGCATGCATGTTTCCTCTCTAAAATTGAGCCTCAATCCATAACTGATGCAGAGTAAGATCTCTACTGGATCAATGCAATGCAAGAAGAGCTCAATCATTTTGAGAGATGCAGAGTTTGGGTTTTGGTTCCAAGACCAAAAGACTACCCAATCATTGGAACCAAATGGGTATTCAGAAATAATCTTGATGCCCAAGGTGTGATTGTGAGGAATAAGGCTAGGCTTGTTGCTCAAAGATATAAGCACGAGGAAGGGATTGACTATGTACAAACATTTGCTCCAGTTGCCAGGCTAGAAGCTATAAGGATATTTCTGGCTTATGCTGCATTCAAAAAGTTCAAAGTTTTTCAAATGGATGTGAAGAGCGCTTTCTTAAATGGGGAACTTAAAGAAGAAGTTTATGTTGAACAACCTCCAAGTTTTGTTTCTCCAACTCATCTCTCTCATGTATTTAAATTACATAAAGCTCTCTATGGTTTAAATCAAGCTCCAAGAGCTTGGTATGAGAACTTAGCCAGCTTTCTCTTAGAGCATTGTTTTTCAAGAGGCATAGTAGATAGGACTTTATTCACTAAAATGCATCATGATAAAATTTTGTTAGTACAAATTTATGTAGATGACATAATACTCGGGTCTACTGATCCCAAATTATGCAAAAGATTCTCTAATCTAATGCATTCTAAATTTGAGATGAGTAGCATGGGTGAGTTCTCCTACTTCCTTGGTCTCCAAGTGAAGCAGCTTCCGGATGGCATCTTCATTTCCCAGAATAAATATGTTAAAGAGCTTATCAAGAAGTTTGGGATGGTTGATGCCTCAACAAAGAAAACACCCATGGCTACAAATGTTGTAATAGACTCTGATGCACAAGGGAAACCTGTGGATCAGAAACTATATAGGGGCATTGTTGGGTCCCTACGATACCTTACAACAAGCAGACCTGATATCATGTTTGCCACATGCCTTTGTGCTAGGTTCTAGGTGAACCCTAAAGAATCTCATCTAGTTTTTCTAAAAAGAATTTTGAGATATATAAAGGGTTGTCCTACTCTAGCGCTCTAATATCCCACTCAGTCAGAGTTTGAGTTAACTGGATACTCAGATGCTGACTTTGCTGGAAGCAGAGTGGACAGAAAGAGTACCTCAGGAACTTTCCAGTTCCTTGGTATGAGATTAGTGTCCTGGTTCTGCAAGAAATAATCATCTGTGTCCACATCAACTGTTGAAGCTGAATATATTACAGCTGGCAGTTGTTGTTCCTAGATGTTGTGGATTTAGAACCAACTCTTAGATTATTGGTTCAACTTAAATAATTCAACTCTACTATGTGATAACACCAGTGTTATAGCCATAGTACAAAATCAAGTCCATCACAGTAGGACTTAGCATATAGACATTAGGCATCATTTTATTAGAGAGTGTGTAGACAAAAACAAAATCAAACTTGTCTATATCTACACTGATTTACAAAGAGCTGATATTTTCACCAAACCCCTGGATGAAAGATATCACTTGTTCTTTGTAAATCAGCTTGGAATGATCAATGGATAAGACCTAGTTTAGTTTCTGTCTGTACTCGAAGAACTCTTAAAAATTTCGTCGATCGGAGGTCGACGAACTACGAAAGGTTCTTGAGATTTTCGTCGACCTGAGATCGATGAACTCTCTGTGGTAAGTGATCTTCGTCGACCTGTGATCAACTAACTTACTTCAGAAAACTTTCGTCGACCAGAGATCGACGAAATGTCTTCAACCCTTCAGACTGAGATCGACAAACTATTTAACTCTAAATTATTTCGTCGACCTCAGAACAAAGATATTTTTAATTCTCGTGGACCGGAGTCTGTCGTTTCATATTCTGTAAAACCTTATATTTAGGTTTTCTTCGACCTCCGTCCCGTGCTTTCAGTTCCCTTTGCACTTGATCTTTGTTTTCTCTCTTGCAGGTGCACTCATGGTGATTCCAGCAGGCGCTCTTGCGGCAATGAGGTTTGATACCGAATTCAACGTGGATTTCGACTCCTTCCAGCACTCCGATCAAATGTTCCTTATCATTCTGCAACTGCTGGAAGACCAGCAATTGAAAAATCTACTGACCATCAGAATCAAATTACCCAGCACGGAAATAAGAGAATGGGTCTATACTACGTCTATAACCAAGGACAACACAATGACCGGATCAATAACGGGTATTGCCATCTCTCTCACTCCCGCTGTACTAACTTAAATCTTTGGATTTGATAATGGAGAAGAAGAATTAGAAATTGATAATGAGGAATATGATATGATGTTGAGTCTGATGGGTTACTATGGAGATAACCCAAATAAACTACTGAAGAAACACCTATCTGCCGAGTTCAAGTTTATCACAGATATTGTTTGGAAAGTCTTGCTGGGCAAGCACACTACACACGATTATATAACCAGGCATCAATTTCTGGTTTTGTGTGCAGTGGTAAACAAGAGGCAGGTTAACTGGGAACAGATCATCTTTGATCTTATCAAGAAAAGGAACAGTAAAAAGGAAGTAAACTTCGGAAGGATCCTAGGGATCTTCTTGACAGAAATGGCTGCTGAATCACTGGTCTCCCAGACCACATTCATCAATGCCAGCAAAAGGCTCACATGTGCCTTGTTTGGTAAGTGGGAGAGGACAATTACAAAGCCCTCTAAGGCTTCATCATCTGCCACCCAAGATTCTGAAAAGTACAAGGGTTGTTCCAGCCATTTCCCACCCTTCTGAAGAGATCCCATCCAACATTATTCCATCCAACATTACTCCAGCCACTCCTCAATCTCCAGCTCTCCAACCTTCATCTCTGCCAACAACTCAAAACACCCCAGCTTTAACTCATATTACAGTCTCTACTCCCCTACCTTCATCATCCCCAATTCTTCAATCTCCCACCCATATTTCCTCCTCTACACCTTCCCCCCAACAAGATACACCTCAATCCCCTCTTTCATCTCATCTTGCTAATATTCCCCACACCACCCTCTCCTTACTCCCCTCCTTCAACCTATTATCCTCTCCACTGCACACTCCCTCTCCTCAATATGACTCCCTCCTAGACACTCCCATTCCATCTCCACCTATCACCCCCCCCCAAGTAACTACAATTTCCACTCAACCAGCTACTACCCCAAAATCCACTTCTCAAAACCTGGATCCATCTCTTGTTACCCCACTCATTACTCTCCTCACACCCCTACTCAAATCTCTTATAGCAGAGGACATTTCTCCTCTAGCTGCCTCCATATCCTTTCTTGCTGCTAAGATCTCTGCCCTCACTACTGCTCCATCTTCATTTGGGGGCCTGGATTCAGTATCTACTGAAACCAGGCAGGGGGATATACTTCTTGCAGAAGTAGCAGTAGTTGCAGCAGCAGTAGCAGAACTAGTTGTACAGGTCTCAGATACAGCAGAACAAGTTGTAATGGATACAAAAGCAAAAGCTAACACAGATGATATAGATTTATTTTCTTTGATTACTTTTATTGAAACTGACATGGATATAGATGAGTTAGTTATACTAGAAATAACTACTGTTGGTGATATTTTTATCAATCCCACAACAGACTTGATAAAACTGCTAAGATCTTTTGATACAGTTTATCTGAGTCTCCTTCCAGCTGAGTATACTAAGCCATCATTGGCTATTATCCCCTATTCTTCTCCAATAAGCCCTGAAGTTATCAAACAACTCAAGGACAGTTTTGCTATCCCTGCCACTCCATCATTTCCACAGATTGTTTCTCCCATTGTATCTTCTCCCATGGCTCCAGTATTTATAATGGATGATTCTCCAGTGCCATATCTAGATGCCTTGATCTTGGCTGACATAGAGGAAGAAAATAAGTTAGCTGCTCAAAGTACAGATGTATACAGTTCTCCAGTCCCCTTTCCAGTTCCATCTCATACAGAAAAGAAAACAATTTCTGAGGACACACTAATAGAAATTGATGATATGTATGACAATCCTCAACCCTCTGATGATGATGATGAGGACCCAAAGAGAAAGAAAATCTCTAAGAAAAGGAAGGCTCCTCCTCCTCCTCCTCCTAAGCCAGGAAATATAAATGACACTCCCTACTATATTTTTAACAACATAACCCCATATAAAGGGATGCCAGCCTGGATATTGCTTTCAAAGAATGAACAAAAGGCCAAAAAGAAAAGCCGAATATACTCTCCTCCCCCAGCTCATAAATACAGGAAGGATCCTCCTCCTCCAGCTGCTGGTGCTTCAGGAACAACTCCTCAAAGTTCAGATGCTCCCTCCAAGTCTATATCTTTCACAAAAACTTATCAAAGTCAAGGAATGCCATTTAAACATCAATCATATGGAAGCAGTCAGCAAAGAAGTACTTGTTATATAGAGCAGATGAAGGAGGTAATCTATCAGAAGCCAGAGTTCTCTCCTCCCCAACAACAAGCTGAACAAAGAAGGCATTCAGAATCACACAAACCTAAAAGAAAATATAGTGAAGCTGCACCTCTAAAGTCACTATACACTCAGAGTAATGAAAGCCAGAAGGCAACAAACTTTCAAGCACAGTCAATTCAATTCAGGCCTGCATCTCTACTACCCTCTCAAGATGATCAATCATCTGTCAGTCAGGATGATGATCCTAATTTCAGGATGGCTAGGCTTCAAGAATTGATTGGTCTATCTCAGATAAAGAAGGCTATAGAGGTAGGTGAATATCCATCAAAGTATAAGACTATGTTGTCATCATATAGAGAAAAAGAACTGGATAATCTTCAAGTCAGCAAGAAAGTGTTTAATACAGCAGAATACATGACATTATATCCAGAGGCTACTGTACCCAGAGCTTCTGCCCAGACTGTGATTGGAGAAGCAGATCTATACATATCAAAGAAAGAAGCTGCCAATCCCAACAAGAAAATCATTTTCACTAAGGCTGGGGATAAAAGCAAAGAAGAAAAGCCAAGGGAAAAGAAGCAGAAGAAGTAAAAACCTGAACTAATGTGATTATGGTATCATTTTTGAAATACTACCTTTTTATAATACAAAGCTTACTATATATAAATATATTTGTAGCATGCATTATTTTTTCTGCAAGATATATGTCTTCTTGCTTTGTTATTTCAATTTTGTTTGAGTCTGTAATTAGTGACCTCACCCAAATAGGGGGAGATTGTTGGATCCCTAGTTGGATTTGGGCTAGGTTCACTAAGTTAGGATATGACCCTACATGTATAGACCAGGGTCATGGTTGTGTCCTAGAGTCTAGATCAAGTCCTTTTAGTCAACAGTACAAAGGACCAGCCTCCAACACTGCCAGAGACTCAAGACTTAGAGAATTCAAGACTTAAAAAAAAGAGTTCTACGTTCGTCAATCTACGGTCGACGAAAGTCGAGCTCAGCTAGATAAACTCAGGAACAATTCTTTGAGTTCAACACGATGAACTCTGGACAAAGTAATAACTCCTCTAAGTCAAACCTCAGTCGACAAACTAAGAACATCAGCTAGAAGAACTCTATTCTCTGGTCTACTAATTCTGGATGAGGTGATTCAACACTCAACACAAGATGACATTTGACTCAATGCAAGATGACATCACACTCAACGCCAAAATGATACTTCAACCCTCAACATCAGAAAATAGTCTAAGTCCAGACTGCAGACTCAGCTCGACGATCTTGGACCCCAGTTGGACTAACTCTGTTTCCAGGGCTCAGCTCGACGATCTTAGATTCATCTCGATGAACTTGATGCACAAAAAAAGAATGTTATCAAGCAGCATTCAGAGGTCGGCGATCTTGGATCTCAGCTCAACGAACAGTTTTTCTCAGCTCGACGAACTGGGGACTCAGGTCGACGAATCCAGTCTTGGAAATTTCCCTCTTTTGTCCTTATTACGCGGAAATAATTCATGAGTAATTAGTGCTCTAATATTATCTGAATATTAACTTTAGAAAAGAGCATTAATTATGGTCTTCATCGGAATTGTTGCCTGCCGTTTTTATAAGGGACAGTTGGGGAAACCAATAAATGCCAAAAATATTCCAAGGCCGTCAGCATTAATTGCAGAAGGATTTCAAAATTCAAAACGACTTCCTCACGGGAAATATATAAAAGATATAGATTTTCCCTTCTAAAAAAACAAGAGATACAATACAGACAATAATCAATAGACATACAAAATTCTTGAGATCGAAAATCGATCAGTCAAGAATCAATAGCAGCTAGACAAGAAAAAGAACAATTCTGAAGAAGAAGAACAACCATCCAAATCAAGTGTCTTCTTCTGTCATACTCTCAGGAACTCTCTGAAGGACAACAATACTGCATCTGTCAAAATAGTTCCTGAAGTTCTTCATTGTCAAAATTGAAAGCTTGAAGGCCTATTACCCTGCAGCAAAGCTTCCATCATCCTGAACAAACAACATCTCAGGGGGAGCTTTTGCTACCATCAAATCCACAAGTCTTCTCAGTTGTTTGAATTGAGAAAGAGATGACACAATCATTCTCTCACCCCCACTATAAAAAGAGTTGTCATCTCCCTTCAAAAGTGATTCTTGGTTGCAAGTCTCCTGATCAAAAGACTTGAGGTTTGGTTGTTGAGAACCTGATCAAAAGCTCATTAATGTTAGTCACCTGATCAAAACTCTGAGTGGATTCCTACCAGGGTGGTAGAAGAGTGGATGTACCCAGGTTGGGGAATCACTATAAATTCTGTGTCGTCTGGTTGCCCCTTTTTCTTTTTGTTCTTGCTGTGGCTGTGATATTTAGGTCTTTCTGTGTTTACACTTATTTATGTTTGGCTTTTGTGATATAGTATCCAAGGTTAGGAGTACTTATTATTGTTCAGAAAAGAAGAAGTTAAGTTATACCTACATACTCTATTCACCCCCCCCCCTCTAGAGTATATCAGATCTAACCCTAACTTTCAGCCTCTTTAAATCTAGGAATATTGAGGTCAATATTCCCAACATCACGTGCTTTGATTAATTCACTTGTATACTTTACCAAAACACTATTTATACATATCATTATCTTTCATAAAACTTCTACTCATGAGAATTGGGCTCTAATGTATATCTACCCTATTCTCTGCCAACTTTAGTAAATGTACTAGATAGCAAAGCGTGACCATTACCATGTTATTTTTACTTAAAATGCAAATTATTTTACATTGTAGTTCCTGTCCCTTTTGATATTTTGAAACCATGCTTGCAGTTTCAAAGAGATAGCATCTCTTGGACTTTAATGTAAAATATCTTCTTATTTTGCTTAAAACATTTTATCTTTTATATGCTCTTATTTTTCAAAAAGATATATATCTTAAGAGTGCTTATGATATTTTTTTACTACTTGTGCTAAATCATGATTATTTATTTTTTTCAACAAGTGGTATAACATGCTTATCAAGTTGTATATCCTTAAATTGCTTACTCTATTTTTATCACTATACTATTATATTTAATCATGCATACATCTTTCTCAACAAGTAGCATAATGGTATCTATGAACTTGCACATTGCATCTTATTTTCTTCTATACATAGATCTCATTAATTCTTATTACATACACTCACCTCAGCCCTTTTTTAATACTACCAAAAGGGGGGAGAATAACTTGTATAAATTTAATAATTTAGGGGAAGTAGATTAAAAACTTTATAGGAAGCATCTATGTAGGGGGAGTTTTCTTAGGAGGTACATATTTTATTCTTTGCTTGATCATGAAAATCTTAAATTAAGTGGACCCAACCTAATCTCACAACTATACAATCATCCCTACCCACTTTTACTAATAAAAAAGAGGAGAATAAATTGAGAAATCTAGTGCAATAGATATTTATGGGGAGTAAATTATAAGGAAACACTCATGTGGGGGGAGAACTCATATATGAAGAGTATGCATTATTTCAATAAATCTATCACGTTAATAACCTATTATTCATGCATATCATTAACTGTACTTATCAATAAACACAAATAGTCTTAAACTCTCTAATTTCTCATACAGTTATTTTTTTATTATTAAAATAGGGAGATTGTTGGATCATACGTTCCAAATCTTTTAGATTAAGAATAACAAATACTATGATATGATTTATCTAGTCTTTTGTGTGTTTAAAGTATGCAGGTCGTACAAACATTATTTTAAATATCCTCCAGCATGTCTGGCATGTCTCCCGAAATGTCATTTTTAAGGGCAAAATGATATGTTTTTCCAAAAAACAATGTCATTTTATAAAATATAGATTGACATGTATGATTTTCTGATATATCAGCCAACGCCACTTTTAGATATATCAGCCAATATTTTATTTTACATTATATTAGCGTACTAGCAACAACATATATATATACGAGTGACAGGCATGGGCCTTCGGCTCGAGGGGCATTCGGCGGGGGACGACAATTGTCGTGGGTGTGATATTTGTCGTGGGTACGGCATTTGTCATGGGGGCAACATTTGTTGGGGGGGGCATTTGTCGTGGGGGCGACATTTATCGTGGGAGCAATATTTTCCGTAGGGGCGATATTTGTCATGGGGGCGATAATTATCGTGGCAGCGACATTTGTCATGGGTGCGACATATTTCATGGGTGTGAAAATTGTCGTAGGTGTGACATTTGTCATGGGGGCGACATTTATCGTAGGGCGACATTTGTCGTGGGGGCGACATAATTTTTGGGGGCGACATTTGTTGTGGGGGCGACATTTATCATGGGGGGGGGGACATTTGTCGTAGGGGCAGCATTTGTCATGGGGGCAACATTTTTCGTGGGGGCGACATAAATTGTGGGGGCAACATTTGTCGTGGGAGCGATATAAATCGTGGGTGCGATAATAGTCATGGGTGCGATATTTGTTACGGTGGCAACATTTATCGTGGGGGCGGCATTTGTCATGAGGGCGACACTTTTCGTGGGTTGACATTTCACATAGGTGGGACATTTGTCATCATGGGTGCAACATTGGTTATGGGGGACAATAATTATCGTGGGAGCAGCATATTTCGTGTGCGATGATATTTTTTGTAGGAGGCAATTGACAAAGGAGTTTCTGAATTAAATAAAGCTTTGATGATATTATATCAATATAAACTCATTCCAAATCACATTAACAAAAACAAATTTGAACCTTATCGGAACATATACCATAATAGATGTCCATCATATTTAACGCAAATGAAGTGTAACCTCATAATCATCTAACAAAACATATCATCTACAAAATAGAGATTCAACAAAAAAACTTAATTTTAAATTTCATTCCTTCGGCCAAAAAAATTTAATAATGATACACAATATCAAAATTTTACAGCACCTTGTGCATTGTCCAATCAGGGGTAGCTTGAGATTGAGTGCAGCAGGAACTTGGTAATATAGCTTAAATAAATCAACGCCATCATTCTGTAATTAGCAATGAAAATGAATCATAATTTCATCTCTAAACTAATTGAAATAGTTCTTGTCTATGAAATAAAATTTAGTTGTAGTTGAGTTCATACTATGCTTCTCGTCATTATAGAGTCAATAAGATTAAATATTTCTCTAAATACCACATTTCTAGTCACACACCTTCATGACCCTCAATAACATAGTTTTTGACTAAAACTCTTATGGTATGCGATGAAACCTCTCTAGATAAAGCAACGTACAATTGTCCATGACTGAATACATGATTTGGAAGATAGATCCTTGCATTATCTATTATTTGTCCCTGAGACTTGTTAATTGTTAAAGCAAAACCAAATCTTATAGGAAATTGTTTTATCGTTAATACAAATGACATCTTATAGTCCTCTACACTCTTAAGTGGTATGCGTGGAATAAAAACTCTTAGACCCTAAAAATGCCCTACAAATATATTTACCTCAATGATATTTCTTCCAAATCGATGACATATTAGTCTAGTGGCATTGCATAATCTAATTTTTGGATCTATATTTTAGAGAAACATAATGGGATAGCCATGCTTCAATGTTAGTTTGTGTGGGGGTAGATTTTTGGGATTAATTGAGTTTAAGAATTCTGGGAGATATAAATTATGGTTATCATCAGGAACAGAGTCAAAGGAATAGTAAGTTGTGCTATCTCCCAGGAACATAAGCATGCATTTTTCATTCAGTTTGTTAACATATATATTCAATGGAGTTATTAGGGCCCTTGTCTCCATATACTCGACATTGGTACTATTGATATTGTATATTTACATATTTGGGAAAACAAAATGTATTAAATCATTAACTGAATGTTTTCCTTCCCAAGGCATGATAATTAAGTCAAGAAGTTGAATCATATCATTTTCTACTATTGGCTCCTCACCATTTCCAACCCTGAGCAAGTATTCTGCAAATTGGACGTCATCGCGTGCTTCATATTTTCCTTCGGTTTAAGCAACCTCACTCCTAGCCATAAAAAACTCAACGATGCTTGACCTAATTTTTTCCAGCCTTCTACCATTCAAAACGACGGGTATAACCTGTCTAAATTCCCCCCCCCCCCACTGTAGGAACCTTCCCTCAATAAGGTTTGTCATTTTCTAGCACATCTTGCAATTTACAGTCTAGAATTTCAAAGGTCTTCTTGTTTTGCCATGGGTGTCTCATCCTAGATAATTGCAGATGCAAGTTTGACCAATTTTCAGTGCAACCACCTAGAAGTAAATTTGTTGCTATACCGGAAATTGCAGTAGCTATTATAATGCGCCCTTCTTTACGGAAAGTTGCTAATATAGACTGGTAGAGGAACATTTTACCGATACCACCAGGACCGTCAATGAAATAAATACCTCCATTTCTTTCTGATACACTATTACATATGGTGTTGTATGTTATTTGTTGTCCATTATTCAGGAGTGTTGTTGAATCTAAATCTGCATCGGATATTAGAATTTAAAGTTCGTTGTCAATCAAACCTTGTAAGTCCATCAAATATTTTATGCCCTTACTTAACCTTAGCAAGTCAAAATCTTTAGTGCATTTATTATATTGTTCGAAGATGTTGTTTAGCTCACAAAGTAATCTATTAATTAAGAAATTACTATTTAAAGTGCTGGTCCTACCATAATCTTCGATCATTGCCACATGATTTTCTTACCAGAGTGTTGTGACCCCGGTCGGCTGGCAATACAATAATATTATTGCAAATAATCTTTATAATGTATAAGGCATTCTAAAATTTCGGCTTCGACTAGACATTCTCGTATGTTATTGTCTTCTTCAAGCAACCCTTGCTTCTCAGCAGCTTCTTTGAATGTTGCACAATGATGTTCATGGATAGTGTATAGGTAATCAAATGATGTTGGTGTTGGAACGTGATTTAGTAGAAGATGTAAGTAGAACAGCTCACGCTCCATTGGTGATATGGCATACATGCGACTAATGACTATTCGATTCCTACATCTTTTTATCCATTTCCTTGTTGGAGTAAGCCATCGATAATGTCTTGTGATGTCTACATATAAATACTGTTTGGAATCTAACTCATCATTGTATACTTTGAAAAACTCTGTTAACACTATTCGTGAATTACGTTCATCAGCTAACACATTGGTGATAGTCTGGTTAGCCTGAAACATAACTTGATGTTGATTCGGTAAATATATTTGTAATCTTACAACTGGAGGATATGTTTGGTACATAGATATTTGAACAACTTCCATGAAGCTTCGGGAGGGCAAATCCAATGACCATCGACGTATTTACTTACTTCATCTTTATTTTGACCCAAGCGCACTTCGAATGCAACCCAGTCAGGACCCTTGTATACATACTTGTTTAAGCATTTGATCCTCTTGATGCCACTACATATTTCCACATTCATATGACAACCATATCTAAGTAGAAGCCATGAGTTGTACGGAACAACACATCCATTATCGAATACCAAGTTGTCATCACGACCTAGTATTATTCTCCTATCATCATCCCAACTATAGTATAGGGGGTACGAATCAATTCCATGTGTTGTGCTTTCAGAGAAATGTTTTGTGAATCCCATTTTGCAAACATTATTTTTCATGCATTGCGCATTCAATCTCAATCGTCCATATGGTCCATGCATTATATGTTTAAGAACTGCATTGTATAGCTCGAGTTCTTCGAATTGTAACGGTATTTCTGCTCTTACAACCCCATCATAGTCATCTAGACAGTTGAGCCTATCGTACTCGTTGAAAATAAATAGCATATGTGCATGTAGTAGTCCACGCTTTTGAAACTCGACAACATGAACGTGAGCAACCACTCTACCAAGAACGCCTTTGTAGAAAATGTCATCCTTTAAAAATTCTAGCTTTGCACGGAAAATTCTAGAGAATAAGTTTGGGCGATCTCTAGGCATTTGTCCAGGAGAAAGCTCATTGATTATCTCTAGCCTTGAAGGATTGCACGTCATTGTTAGGAAAATATCTAGCTTTCCAAAATTACGCACAACATCCATAGCATCCTAATACTGCTGGTACATATCTTTGGGACTTCTAATAAAAGATGATGGTAAGATTGTTCTACATCCCACATTACCTGTAAAGATATTAAATATATTTACTTTATAAATAAGGTAGAACTCGAAGTTATTAAAGGTGACTTTCCATCAAGTTTAATTGATAATATATGTACCTGCATCATTTTCACCACTAAATAAACAATCTTGAAAATTCTGATAATCCTCTGCCCTAATATCACTTTGGTGGGACCGAATCCAGCGCAGTTTTTGTTGGGTACATTGGAGATTGTGTACCTAATTTGGAGAAGACTCACCTGACTCAATAATATACATCAGGTTATATTTGATGGTTTATTGAGTTTATTTGTGCAGGCAGAAGAATGAAGAAAATATTCTAAGTACAAATGTGTCGAGACATTTATAATGTGTCGACATCTTTGAAGGAGCAGCATCGAGATCAAAAGCAAAGTTATGTCGACACACAGGACTTGTGTCGACACATGAAATTTGAGTCAACAACAATTGTGTCGACACTTAGGACTAGTGTCGAAACACTTAGATTTGAAGTGTTGACATGAGTAGAAGGGTTTTGTCGACACACAGGACTCGTGTCGACATTCAGAGTTCAAGTCTACAATAGCTATGTTGATACACAGGACTTGTGTCGACATATAGAAGTTGGGTCAACATCAGTTGTGCCGACAATTTTTGAAGAGTGTCCACATTATCAAAAGAAGTTTGTCGACACATTCTACAAAGTTAGTGTAGAGACTGGTTGAAGAGTTGTGCCGACATTTTCTGAAGTGTGTTGACAACATCAAAGGAGTTGTGTCGACACATTGTATAAAAACTGTGTCGATAGTTTTTGAAGTTTGTCGACAACACCAGAGGAAGTGTGTCGACACCCAGGTAATTGTGTCGACACATACTTCATCTGTGTCGACACATACTATTCTTGTGTCTCGACACATTCAGCTGAGTTAAATAACTCTAAGTGCCAGATCACCGGACAGAAGACTTCATAGCTGTCAGGATTGTCAAGGCTTGATAGACATGTCAGAACTGTCAGATATCTGTCATTCACCGAATCAGCCAGTTTCCTCTGATATGATTTATAAATAAAGCCGAGCAATCAAAAAAAAAGAAGACACACGTAAGACAGAAAAATTAGAGGGAAGTCAAAAAGAAGGAGGATTACTCCAATAAGAATTCACAGAATTCTATACAGCAAGAAGATTTTAATTCTATATCAGAGATGGAGACAACGTCTCTTCTGATCTGTCAATGTTTATTGAATCAAGTCAGCAAGAAAGAAGAAGTTGTGTCTACATCAACTTCTCAAGAAGATTCAACCTAAGTTCTCTCTTTCAAGAATCTTTGAATCAGCTAAGTAAGGTTGAATCTGATTCCTTGCAGCAATGATCTGAAGAAAGAAGATTAATCAAGATTTGATCAAAATTCCTTCACTCCTTTTTCTCTCTATCTGGGTAAAGGAAGAAAAGTAATTCTTTATACAATTTTTTGTAGGATCTATTTATAGATCTTAGTGTTGTAAGCCTGTATTATAAAGGATGAGGTAAAGCTATTTTCCTGAGTTAGGAGATCAAGTTCTCTGAGTTATAGGCCTGGTGATAAGGGTTGAGGTAGGGATTGATAGCTTGAGTGGTAGGAGTGTGGATTCACTCTGAGATAGGATTCTTGGGAAGAACCTGAGGTGTAGGACTTGTTGAAGTTCTAGTTGTAGGAACCAGTTTGGGTTCTGAGTTGTAAGATCTGAGGATCTGAGAAGGTGGAAGGAAGTTTGGCTGAATCTAGTGTATTACTAGATAGGCGAAGGGGGAAAGTGGATGTACCCGTCTCTTGGGGAACCACTATAAACCTGGTTGTCTGCTGTGATTGATGTGTTGTATGTTGTGATTGCTATAGAATTTAATCATACTGTGAATAATCTATTAACTATCTAAGAATAAATAATTGAACCTATTCACCCCACCCCCACCCCCACCGCTCTAGGTGTTTAGACATTCTAGAAACCTATTCTTTCAAGTGGTATCAGAGGGAGGTTACTCAAAATAGACTTAAAAGTCTGAGTATTTATCCAAGGCAGTAATAAGATAGCCAAGATGGGTTCAAGTGAAAATCACAAAGAACTTTGATCCATGAAGCTTCCTATATATAGAAAGAAATCTTTTGGCATATGGAAAGAGAGGGTCAGATTATTCATGGAGGCATCTGATCCAAGAATTTACATCACAGTTCTGGAAGGTCTATTCATTCCAATGAATACATCAGTTTTTGATGCAAATTTATAAACTCCAAATAATTTTATTGAATTGACAAAAGGTTAGATAATCTTAGAAACTTTGGACAAGAGGGCACAGAACATAATTGTCTGTGCCATAGATGATTCCACATTTCAAAATTTGGTCCACTACAAAACCTCAAAGGAAATATAGGACACATTGATTGTCTACATGGAAGAAACAATAGTAGTAAGAGAGGATAGGAAGTCCATGCTCAATCAAGAGTATGAAAGCTTCAAACAAATTAAGACAGATATCATAGCTATGTGTTATGAAAAGTTTTTCAGAATTGTTAATGAGCTGATGACTTATGGAATGGTATTCAGCACTTATGAACTAAATGATAAGTTTCTCAGGTCTTTGACCAAGGACTGGGATACAAAGGTTTGTGTCATCAGAGAAGTGGCCAGACTTGCAGATACTCCTCTGCCAACCTTGTTTGGAAAATTGTTGTCCTATAAAATGCAGTTGATTGCCAGAAAGGAAGAGGAAAAGAGCAGCAGGTCTTACAGCAAAGATAAGTCTGTGGCTTTTAAAGTTGAAGCTACAAAGAAGGGCAAGTGAAATACTCCTTCTCCTCCCAGAAAAATTGCCGATACTTATTCAAAAAGTTCAGACTCAAGTACATCAGATTGTCATAATTCTGATGAGGATTTTGCTGCCTTTTCTAGGCAATTCCAGAGGTTCCTGAAGAAACAGAACTGGAGGAGCAGGCCATCCTCTTCTTCTTACTCCATGGGTGATTACTACAAGGGAGAGATGAAAACCTCTAAAGAGGAAAGGTATGACGTTAAACCTGTGAAAGTGAGGGTAAGATCTACCTTTACTCTAGAGGGGGGGGGGGGGTGAATAGAGTATATTAAAATAATTTTCCAATTTAAAAATTATTTTGCAGTGGAAGACTTTATTTATGTATAGGTGTATTGTGCTTGCAGTAAATAAAACTAAGTAAGCATGAAACAAAAACACAGCACACAGCAAATAAAACACAGGCAACCAGAAGACACAAGGATCTATAGTGGTTCCCCAATCAACCTGGGTACATCCACTCTTCTACCACCCTAGGTAGGAATCTACTGCAGTAATAGTTGATCAAGTGTCCTGGGCATCAATGAGCTTTTGCTAAGGTGCTCAAAAACTAAACCAGATTTTTTGATCAGGTGTCTTGCCACCACTGAGTTTTGACAAGGTCTCAGAAACCAACCACAAAACTTTTGAAGGGAGTTTTGAGTAACCCTTTTACAGCAGAATAAAATAAAAAGAAAGAGTTGATGTTCTTCTCTGTCAACATTCTAAGAGAAGACTAGTGGATTGAAGTTGTAAAAGCTCCCCCTGAGATTTGCAGTTGTTCAGGAAGAGAAGCTTTGCACAGGGTGATAGGCCTTCAGAATAATTGAGATCTCCAGCAAAGAATGATTTCAGCAAAGACTGAAATGTGTTGTGTCTGGAGTATTAATTGATGAAGCCTTGAAAAACTTGAATCTGAAATGAGAAACTGTAATCCTATAGTTGTTGTGTGTCTCACAGATCTCAGATGATTGTTCTTAGTTTTTCTCTTGTTGTCTGTTATTCTGTATTGAACTATCATCTCTGTCTCTATTATCTGAAAATGATATATTGAAATCCAATCTTCTAGATAGCCGTTAGCCAGTCATAAATGACTTCCTTAATTGATATCTGTCTTTGGAGGAAATTCCTAAGTGACATTCTCCTTTAGTCTCCTTGAAACTTGCTCCAGATTAATTAAAACGGCTACAAAATCCTTTGCATTAACTCCTGGATATGAATAAATTTGAATTCCATAATTGACTGAATTTGAAATCCTGAAATTGTCGATCTCTCCAGAAAATCGTCGATCTGAGCTCGACTATCGTCGACCTGAGCTCAGAGATCTGGATTTTTGCTAGAGACAGAAACGTCGATCTGAGCTCGGAGATCGTCGAACCGAGTTCAACAACTCGTTGAACTGAGCTCAGAGATAGTCGAACAAAGTTCGACGTCTCGTCGATCTGAGCTCGACAATAATTGCCTTAGTCTTCTGCACTTGAAATTTGAACTAGAAGGTCTTGGGGGCAGCTTTCAAACCTAAGTTCTAAGCCTTAGACCTATTCTAGTTTGACCTTTAAATCTATATAATGAGGTCAAGACATATTCCTAAGGACATAGTGATCCTTACCCAAATCAGTAATAGGGTGTTCCAACAACCTGGTAAACAAACTTATACTAAAATTGTTTGTTATTATTGCAGCAAGCCAGGATATGTAATAGCAGATTGTCCTGTCAAAAAAAGGAGTCTGGTGAGAAAACGAAACACCAGCATAAAGCCAAGAAGGAGAAATCCTTTGTGGCTAAGAAGCAGAAAAGTTGGACTGACTCTTCTTCATTAGAGTTAGAAAATGAACAGGATGTTGAGGCCTACTTTGGGCTATTCTCAACTGAGGAAGATTATGAAGAAATAGAATTCTTGCAGTTGCTAAATGATATCAATAAAGAAAAAGACAGCCAATGCATAGGGCTAATGTCCATAGCTGAGGATGGACACAACTAGGAATAGCTTGGTCCTAGTAAGGTACATTCATCACCTTTAGTGTCAGATTATGTTACTAGCCCAGAGTCAGAAACAGTTTCATCAAGAGATGAAGGTGGCTCTAAATCTGAAGGAGACATCAATCAACTGATTGATGATTATGGAGAGCTCCTGCAAGCCTTTAAGGAAAGAAGGCTCCTAGCCAAAAAATTGGCAAAGGAAAATGACACTCTGAAATTGGCTGCCTCAAACTCAACAAAAGTGTTGGATCTGAAGTTAAAAGAAATTAGCAAATTGAAGAATATAACTTTTATTCAGATGGATACAATTACTTTCAAGAATAACCATATTAGGAATCTTGAAAGTAGACTCCAAAAGGAAAGGGAGCTGGTGGCCAAGTTCTCAAAACCCAATTCTGTGTTACCTTTGATAGATTCCTTCTCTTCCCAAAAGGGTAAGAAGGGTTTAGGTTTCAAAGGAAGAACAAAAGCTGCAAATTCTAAAAGGAAAGGCAAAGCTCCAGTTCAGCCACTGGCTTCCAAGCCTCCTATTTCTTTTAATAAAGTGGTTCAACCTTCTAATAGGTTTGACCATGATAGTATAGTTGGTCACTATGAGCAAGGTAGTATAGATGACAATAATGCTAGAGCCTATTGGGTAGTCCATGAGAAAATCCAAATAGCCCATAATGGATCATTTATGTTTGGTGTACCATCCCCAACACTCAAGGACAAAGTATCAGCTGACTCAAAAAACCTGCTAGTCTATCATCAAGTTAAGGGAAAATTTATTAGCAAAGCAGACTTAGGAATATCTGAAGCTATCAGAAGTATGCATTCTAAAAAGAAGGCAGCTGTAGATAGGGTTCAAGATATCTCAAGTACTTCTGCTGCCAGAAAAGTCCCTAAGCATGCCCTGGCTGAAAGACATAAGAAAGGAGCTGAAGTACCAGCTGATTTAAGAGCTGAAAAAAAATATTATTGTTGAGCCAATTCTTAAAAGAAGGTACAATGTGCATGAGTGCTGGTGTTGTGGAAAAGTGGGCCACTATGCCATTGATTGCTAGCACAATAAGAGTGTCTAGAGAAGTAATGGTGGCCTATCTGTCAGAAGAACTGATGGTAGACATGTTCAGTTTAGATCTAACTTGCACCTAGGACCCAATAAAATTTGGGGTCCTAAGGTTAGATAATATATTTGTTGCAGGTTAGTCCAAGTGGCCATACCCATACATGATATTTGGACAGTAGATGTTCCAGATACATGACTGGAATTAGAAGCATGCTAAAGGAATTCACTCCTATTGAGAATGGTCCCAAAGTAATCTTTGGGAGCTCAAAAAAAGGGGTAACTAAATGTTTGGGGTAAGATAACAAATGGCATAGAAACTATCACATAAGTAGCTTATGTGAAAGGTTTGAAACATAACCTTATAAGCATAAGTAGACTTTGTGATCTGGGCTATGACAGTTCCTTTCTCAAGGATGAGTGTCAAATTAGAAGGTCAATTGACCAAGAGGTTATCTTGATAGACACTAGGAGAGGAAATCTTTATTGTCTAGATTTTGAGTGTGAGAGTGAGGACACTCATATATGCATAGTTGCAGATGAGAAAGTTTCTCATTGTGTCAAATGGCACAAGAGACTAGCTCACCTAAACTATAAGACCATAGGTAGACTCTTTAGTGAAGAGTTGGTAAGGAATGGTCCTGAAGTTAAGTGTATTAAGGAGGGAATTTGCTCAGCTTGTCAAAAGGGCAAGCAGACCAGGTCTTCCTTCCATAGTCTTGATACCAAAGACTCAGTGAGGTGTTTATACCTCCTGCATATGGATCTATTTGGTCTTATGCCAGTTCATAGTCTAGGTAGGAAAGTCTATACTCTTGTGGTGGTTGATGATTTTTCCAGGTTTGCCTATGTATTCTTCCTAAGGAAAAAATCTGAAACCCCAGATATCTTCTAGACTTTTGTCAATCAAATTCAGAATGAACTTAATAGTTTTGTGGTCAAAATTAGAAGTGATCATGGAACTGAGTTTCATTCTGAATGCATGACAAAGTTCTGTGAAGGGCTTGGGATTCATCAAGAATTCTCCTCACCTAGAACTCCATAGCAAAATGGAATTGCTGAAAAGAAGAATAAAACTCTAATTGAGGTAGGTAGGACCTTGTCAAATGACACTTCCCTCCCAGAATATTTCTGGGTAGAGGCAGTAAATTCTGCTTGTCATGTTCTTAATAGAGCTTCCATCACCAAAAGCCACAAAAAGACTCCCTATGATATTCTGAAAGGCAGAAAACCAAATTTATCATATTTTAGGATTTTTGGTAGCAAGTGTTATGTACTAAACAATGGTAAGTCTCATTTGACAAAGTTTGCTGCCAAGTCCCAAGAAGGGATATTTGTTGGGTACAACAACAATAGTAGAGCATATATAATAGATAACTTGACTACTCAAGTTGTAGAAGAATCAGTCCATGTTGTTTTTGATGAGTCTAAGTTGATTAACTATGAGCTGCCAAGTACTTCTTTAAGTTCTGCAGGTTTAAAAGACAAGATGAAAAATCTGACCATCAAGGAAGATAAACCAGCAGGCTAAGACATTGAAGATGATGGATGTTGTCCAGGGGGAGCTCAAGACTTACAAACTGAGAATGAAGAACAACCAGATGAAGACATTGAGGATTAGCAAGCTGAAGTAAATAAAGAAAACCAAGCTGAATAAAGATTGCCACTAGCTATTGGACATTTAAGAGATCATCCACCTCACCAAATCATTGGTGAAGCAAGTCATGGTGTGATGACCAAAAACAAGAGCTTGAATTCAGCACTATGACCAAGCTTCCTATCTCAAATGAAACCAAAGAAGTTTGAAGAGGCTATCCAAAACTCACACTGGCTTGGTGCTATGCAGAAAGAGCTGAACTAATTCAAGAGATGAAAAGTCTGGAAACTGGTTCCAAGACCTAAGGGACATAATGTCATAGGGACTAAATGGATCTACAGGAATAAGTTTGATGAAAATGGCATTATTGTCAAGAACAAAGCAAAATTGGTGGCAAAAGTCTACAGGCAGGAAGAAGGAATTGACTTTGATCTGACCTTTGCCCCAATAGCAAGACTGGAAGCAATAAGACTATTTCTTGTCTATGCAGTCCATAAAGGATTCAAGGTCTTCCAGATGGATGTCAAGTCAGCATTCCTTAATGGATATCTAAAATAAGAAGTATATGTGGATCAGCCATCAGTTTTTGTAGATCCACACTTTCCTGATCAAGTTTATAGTCTTAAGAATGCTCTATATGGGTTGAAACAAGCCCCTATAGTATGGTATGAGACATTGTCTACTTTCCTCATTGAGAACAAATTCACAAAGGGGAAAATAGATAAGCCTCTATTCCTAAGGTAATCAAAGGGCAAGATCATCCTAGTTCAGATATATGTTGATGACATAATCTTTGGATCTACTGAAAACAACCTTTGTAGGCAGTTTTCTAAACTTATGTAAGGGAAGTTTTAGATGAGCAGCATGGGTGAGCTAAAGTTCTTCTTGGGACTCCATGTAAGACATACTGATGATGGACTATCCATATCCCAATCTAAGTTCACCAGGGAGTTGATTAAAAAATATGGCATGGAGACTACCTCCACCATGAAAACTCCAATAGGATCAAGTGTGCCTATAGGCAAAGATGAGGCAGGGAAACCTGTTGATGAGTCTTTGTATAGAGGGATAATTGGCTCCTTACTATATTTGACTGCAAGTAGACCTGACATCATGTATGATACATGTGTCTTTGCTAGATACCAAGCATGCACTAAAGAGTCTAATTAATCTGTAGCAAAGAGAATTTTAGGATATCTTAAGGGGACACCAGATCTTGGTCTCTGGTACCCTAGGGATGGAGATTTTCTGCTAATAGGTTTTTCAGATGCAGACTTTGCAGGCTGCAAGGAAGACAGGAAAAGTACCACTGGTACATGCCAATTCCTAGGTGGAAGACTGGTGTCATGGAGTAGAAAAAAGCAGACAAGTGTTGTTATATCCACAATAGAGTAAGAATACGTAGAAGCTGGATGTTGCTGTGCCCAGTTGCTTTGGATACAACATCAACTTGAAGACTATGACATCAAGATAATTCAAACTCCTTTATATTGTGATTCAACAAGTGCTATATCAATTACTAGAAACCTTATTTCACATAGGAGGACAAAGCACATTGAAATTAGATATCATTTTATTAGAGAACATGTTAAGAAAGGTGACATAAGTCTAGAATTTGTTTCTACTAACAATCAAATAGTAGACATATTCACTAAACCTCTAGATGAAAGCAAATTCAACTATTTTAAAATTTAATTAGGAATGTTGAACCTAGAATGAGATGATAGGTCAAAGGAAATTTTCTTTTCAATATACGACTAAGTGACAATACAAGTTATAAGTGTCAAGTTCTTAGTAGTCAGTGTCGAGACATAGAATTTGGTGTCGACACACAGAAGCAGGTGTGGACACATAGAGCTTGAGTGTGTCGACACATAGAGTTGTCGAGACACTAAACCCTCTACCAAGACTTTGGAAGTCTGTGTCGACACACAGAAATTTGTGTCGACACATGGAGTTGTCAAGACTTAAAACCCTTAGTCGACACTTTTAGAGGACTGTGTCGATACAACAAAATTTGAGTCGACATACAAAACTCTTATTTCAGCCCGCCTTTTGAGCTACCCTATTTAGAAAAGTATAAATAGGAGGAAGCGAGACCTTGTCGACTACGCTCTCTGAAATTTCAAGACTAAACCATTAGTGTCGACCAAGAAACTCTATTTCTCTCTATTAAACTTCCACTTATCTCATCTCCAATGGAACCGAAAACGGACAGCAACATCAATGAAGGTTATGAGCTTGTTCGGGGTTCATTCGCTGATGCAGAACCTGATATTAAGGCAATAGTGGACCTAATCCAGGAAGCAGGCCTGGATTACGTAATTTCGGAACCTACAAGGATATGGAAGAAAGAAGTATTAGAATTCTATTCCAACGCAACAACGAATTCGAAGGGGAACAAGATCATATCCACTGTTCATGGAGAAATAGTAAAGATAACTTCCAAAAATCTAAGCAAATCCCTTCACCTACCAAGGGTTAAAGAAGAATTGGATATTGAGTCTGCACTGATTGTAGAAGCCCTCAAATGGTGTGGGTTTCCCACAAACACAAACATTGGATCATCCATGACCAAGAAAGGGATGAACTCCAAGGGGAAGTTTTTATCTGAAGTTGTAGGGAATGTTATCCTTTGTAAAACTGGTGGGCATGATAGGATTTCCTCCAACATGTTTAGCCTAATGACAAGAATCATCTTCGAGATAAAGACGTAATAGAGTATTGTTATCTTCAACAAGGTTAAGGAAAGCATTAAGAAGCCTAACCTAGGCAGAATACTGAGTTTGTATCTGGCTGCAAACATACCTGAGGTACTGAACCAAACTATTGGTTCAAAGATTAATCACATGAGAAGAATGGATATAAGAATCCTAACTAGATGGGATAGAATATTGTCCAAAGAAGACCCTACACCTAAGCAGAAGACCAAACAGGTAAGAAAATCTAAGAAAGATACAGTGGAAGATGAGGAGTCTTCCAGTGACTCAGAAGAAAGGGTTGAATTCAACTCTGATGAAGACACAACTGAACTACCCAGGAAGTCTCCCACTCACACACCTGGAACTGAAGCTCATATCCAGGGGGAGACTGCCAATCTGCCAAATAAATGAGATATCAAACCAAGGGGGAGATATTACTATAGCTGAGCTAGATAGTGAGACTGCAAACCTCATTGTGATGGAAGTAGTTCAGGACATCAACACAGCTGCAAAAACTTCTGATAAAGAGGCACAAGATGTGTATATTCTAGATCTGTCAGAGAAACTTCAAACTCCTGAGAATGGTGTAATCCATGGATTAGAGACTGACTTCCAGGGGGAAGAAGAAGAGGTTCACAAGGAAGATGTTTCTGTTGATCAACACACTGCTACAGGGGTTGAGGGGGAAGTGCAAGACCTAGCCCCAAGACTAGATATAGATATTCAAGGCATAATAATGGAACTAGAAATATCTTATGATTCTAAAAGGGAGGAAGAAGCCTCAATCCTTAAGAAAAGGAAGATATTGGAGCTCGGGAAGAAGAGTGCAGGCTATAAGAAAGAATTACAGGCTGGGAAAACATCTCTTGCTCAAGAAGTAGACTACAGTTCCCTACTGGTGAAACTGCAAGAAAAACTTGATGAGCAAAACTTGCACTTAAAAAATATGTGGATGAAAGCCACAAGGAGCTGCAGTTTAGCCTGGCACAGGACATCAAATCTAACAGATTTGAGGTAAATCTGCTTAAGAAAGAAATGACAGACTGCTTCCATAAGGGAGGCAATGTTGTAGTATATATTGCCCAGCACCAATAAACTACAAAGACTATGGTGGATGACCTGGCTATCAAGCAAGGTTTTGTTCTTGAAAATCAAAAAAGGATGAATGACAATTTGATGGATATACATGCTATCACTCTGAATAAATTGGCTGAACAGACCACTGCCCTATAAACACATATGGACAAAAAAGACTCTGCAATAACAGCTCAAATAAAACTAGATTTGCAAGCAGTTGATACTACCATTAAGATTTCTGAGTCTGCTATTTCTGCTCAAATAAAGAAATTTAAAGCCTACTATACTACTGGAAATTATCATGTGGTAGATAAAGTCAGATTTCAGAAGACTGATCTCAGAGATCATATTGCCCAAGAAGTCATAAAGGGGGAGAGAGTGCTTATCAAGGCTAGCTCTGATCATGCCAAATGGGTATCCAACAGTATCAGAGCTACCTTGGGATATCCACCTCTATGTGATGATGATAATGTTTCTGAATCTGGATGCCAACCTGCAATCTTGGAGGGGATGCAACCTGAAGTGGCTCAAGTCATATATCCCCCTTCTGAGTATGAAGAAATTCATCAGGCAGTCCAAGATATGTATAGCCCTCCACTAGATAAAGTACCTTTAATTTCTGAAGAAGTGGAAATGCCTAATCCAATTTTTCTTAAAGAGCATGAGGCACAAATATCCAAGAAGAGATTCAAAGAACAGGCTGAAGCTAGGCCTGACTTTGAGAAATGGAGTCCAACCTCCAGAAGCATCATCCTAACTGCATGGAATGCAGTGGCTGAAAATCAGTATGACAGGGGCAAGTGGTACTCCAAACAGGAATGGGATAAGTATCATGCACAATAAGAAAAAATCTACAAATTCACGAAGGACTTGAAGGCTGGTAGAATTCCTGCAAACTCCATAGAGCCTTGCAAGTATTTCCCCAAACCATTCCATTACTTTGAGAGCAAAATCTTAAAGCAGCCTAACTTAAAGATAAAGACATCAAGGGAAAGAAGCCTGTTGATGATACTTAAGCTGAAGTAAAAGCTACTGTCCAACCAGGAAAAGGGATTGTAATCAAGGAACTAGATCAATCCTAATTTTAGACTGACTTGGTTCTAGGAGAACTTTGGAGATCTTTTATTGTTTTGTTGTAACTCATAAACATTGTAATCTTACTTTGCTTATATGATGAAGAAATTATTGATTGCCAACAATTTATATACCTATGTCTCTGAGTTGCATAGTTTCTTATGATATTTCATGTTGAATATTTGTGTATGATATGCTTGAACTACTATTGAAGTAATTTGAAATTACTAAATACATCAAGCTTATTTTTTCATTATATATTGGTGTATATAATTGACTATGGGTTATGACTTCTGCAAATAGGGGGAGATTGTTGGGTACATTGGATATTGTGTACCTGATTTGGAGAAGCCTCACCAGACTCAATAATATACATCAGGTTGTATTTGATGTTGTATTGAGTTTATTTATGCAGGCAGAAGAATGAAGAAAATATTCTAAGAACAAAAGTGTCGAGACATTTATAATGTGTCGACATCTTTGAAGGAGCCACGTCGAGATCAGAAGCAAAGTTTTGTCGACACACAGGACTTGTGTCGACACATGAAATTTAAGTCAACAACAGTTGTGTCGACACTCAGGACTAGAGTCGACACACTTAGATTTGAAGTACTGACATAAGTAGAAGGGTTTTGTCGACACACAGGACTTGTGTTGACATTCAGAGTTCAAGTCTATAATTGTTATGTTGACACACATGACTTGTGTCGACATACAGAAGTTGGGTAAACATCAGTTGTGCCGACAGTTTCTGAAGAGTGTCGACATTATCAAAAGAAGTTTGTCGACACATTCTATAAAGGGAGTGTAGAGACTAGTTGAAGAGTTGTGTCGACAGATTCTGAAGTGTGTTGACAACATCAAAGGAGTTGTGCCAAAACATTGTATACAAGTTGTGTCGATAGTTTCTGATGTTTGTCAACAACACCAGAGGAAGTGTGTCGACACCCGGGTAATTGTGTCGACACATACTTCATCTGTGTCGACACATACTATCCTTGTGTCTCGACACATTATGCTGAGTTAAATAACTCTAAGTGTCAAATCTCCAGAAAGAAGACTTGACAGCTTCCAGGATTGTCAAGGCTCTATAGACATATAAGAACTGTCAGATTTCAGTCATCCACCGGATCAACCGTTTGCCTATGATGTGATCAATAAATAAAGCCGAGCAATTAAAAAAAATGACACACGGTAAGATAGAAAAATTAGAGGGAAGTCAAAAAGGAGGATTACTCCAAGAAGAATTCACAGAATTCTATAAAGCAAGAAGATTCTGATTCTATAACAGAGAAGGAGACAGCATCTCTTTGGATCTGTCAATGTTTGCTGAATCAAGTCAGCAAGAAAGAAGAAGTTGTGTCTACATCGACTTCTCAAGAAGATTCAACCTAGGTTCTTTCTTTCAAGAAGCTTTGAATAAGCTAAGTAAGGTTGAATCTGATTCCTTGCAAGAATGATCTGAAGAAAGCAGATTAATCAAGATCTGATCAAGATTCCTTCACTCCTTTTTCTCTCTATCTAGGTGAAGAAAGAAAAGTAGTTCTTTATACAATTTTTTGTAGGATCTATTTATTGATCTGATTTTTGTAAGCTTGTAATTATAAAGGCCAAGGTATGGCTGTTTGCCTGAGGTAGGAGATCAGGTTATCTTAGCTGTAGGCCTGGTGATAAGGGCTGAGGTAGGGCTTTATATCCTGAGTGGTACGAGTGTAGATTCACTCTGAGGTAGGGTTCTTGGGAAGAACCTGAGGTGTAGGACTTGTTGAAGTCTGAGTTGTAAGATATGAGGATCTGAGAAGGTGAAAGGAAGTTTGGCCGAATCTAGTGTATTTAAAGATAGGCGAAGGGGGAAAGTTGATGTAGCCATCTCTCTGGGAACCACTATAAACCTAGTTGTCTGCTGTGATTGATGTGTTGTATACGGTGATTGCTATAGAATTTAATCATACTGTGAATAATCTATTAACTACCTAAGAATAAAGAATTGAACCTATTCACCCTCCCCCCCCCCTACCTCTAGGTGTTTAGACAATCTAGAAACCTATTCTTTCAGTTTTTGTGTTTCAACTTTTATGTACATATCAACAATGTATTGTTGTAGTAAACGCCCACCATGTAATAGTATGGAAGGTGTGTTTTTGCGTTGCTGTATATAAAATATCTAAATTAGTAGGTAGTTATTAAAATTATTATGCATATAATATGTGTTGTTATATTTGTTTCACCTATAGCAAGTATGAGTAGTAGTCCTAGCAGCTAGTTCTTTCTATACGATCAATTAGTTCATGTACACGCCAACTGTATGTCCCATACAGTAGGAGTAGTGGATACTATAGAGGGCCGTAATAGCCAAAGTACTCCTTTATTGATATTAGATAGCCTGGAGTTATTTCGATGATTATGTCTCTATCTTTGGCTTTAATAAAGTCATCATCTCCTACTAATATTACCTCAACTTGTGAAGCCATTGGGAGTGAGTACTCACGCTCAACTGAAGGCCTTTCCTTAACAAATAATATGCACTATTGAATGTTTCGTTGTTTTGCAAGCTGCCTGAAAGTCTGTACGGAGGGGTTTACTGCATCTAGTATGCTGGAGATCTTTTCAAGTGTTGGGATATGAAGTCATGGACTCTCGAGCAACCTATTCTCAACTTCATGTTCAGTGTCATAAATGAGCATTTGCAAGTAATGCGAGCGAGTATCGTTTTCTTGGAGGAGAGAGCCAATCTTTTGATATATTGCACTGTGTGCTCTAAAAGTGTAGATACCCTGATTAAATGCTGGCATATTTTCATCAAATGTTACTCCCATAGATTTGAAGGAGTATATGAAAGTCTTTGATTCAAGAGTTGCTTAACACCTAGAGGGGGTGAATAGTTTTTTGTGTCTTTTAAGACTATCTTCTTGCTTTGGTGAGTTGTGATTAAGTTATTTAGCTTACTTTCAAGACACACAATAGCAAACAGGTATTTATAGTGGGTCCCCAAGGTATGGGTACATCCACTGTCCCTCCTACCTTTCTAACAGTGTGTTAGACAAGACCAACTTCTCCAATCTCAACTCAATAAGCCTACAATATAGATCCCTCAGGATCTCTCAGACTCCTACAAGTCCTACCCCGGGCCCAATGCCCTACAATCAAAAATATAATCTCCTATAGCTCAGTAATCTGCACCAGATCACCTACCTAAGACTTTAACCAAAGTCCTACACTCAGGTATGGAGGATAGCCCTGCACTCAGATCCACCACAGGATCCTACTGAAAGTGAGGGATAGATTTTTCTTAACTCTAGAAGGGGGTGGGTGTAAATAGAGTATTTTAAAAATTTTAATTAGTTTTTATAGCGGAATTAAAATAAGTGATACCTATATGTATAGGGAGAAATAAAAACAAAGACAATCACAACACACAGAATAAAAAGAATAGAGCAATCCAGACGACACAAAGATTTTATAGTGGTTCCCCTAAACTTGGGTACCTCCACTCTTCTACCACCCCGGTAGGAATCCACTAAATGGTTTTTGATTAGGTACCCTGCCACCATAGGTTTTTGCTCAGGTGCCTTGTCACCACAAGATCTATTTCAAGGGAGATCTCACAACCCTTTTAAATTTTGACCAGGTTCCCAAAAACCAAACCAAGTCTTTTGATCAGGAGACTTGACAACCAAAAGATAACTTTTGAAGGGAGTTAAAAACCCTTTGTACAAGAGAGTTAAAAAAAATTGATGTTGTCTTCTCTTTCTCAAAGTTCTTAGAAGACTAGTGGATTGTTGATGTTGTCAAAGCTCCCCCTATAGAAGAGTTCAGGAGAATGAGAGCTTTGCTCACGGTGTAGGCCTTCAGATTGAAGTAGATCTTCAGAAAACTTTGTTGGATCCCTAGTTGGATTTGGGCTAGGTTCACTAAGTTAGGATTATATGACCCAACATGTATAGCCAGGGTCATTGTTGTGTCCTAGAGTCTAGGACAAGTCCTTAGAGTTAACAATGCATGGACCAGCCATCAATAGACTGCCAAAGACTAAAGACTTAGAGAAATATCAAAGACTCAGAAAATGAGTTCGACGTTCGTCAAACTCAGGTCGACGAAAGCCGTGCTCAGCTCGATGAACTCAGATAAAATTCTCTGAGTTGAGCTCGACGATCTTGTATCTCATCTCGACGATCTTGGTGCCTAGAATTAGAAAGATTCGTCAAGCAGCAGTCTGCAGTTCTTAGGTCGACGATCTTGGATCTTAGCTCGACGAATCCAGACTTGGTTATTCCCATCCTTCTGTCCATATTCTATTGCAATAATTCCTGAGTAATTAATGCTAAAATATTCTCTGAATATTACCGTTAGACAGAGCATTAGTTATGGTCTTCATCAGGATTATTGCTTGCCATTTTTCAAAGGGACGGTTGGGGAAATCAATCAATGCAAACATTCTCAAGGCCGTCAGCATTGAATGCATGAAGGAATTCAAATTTCAAAAGGAAATTTATATGGAAAATATAAAAGGGATTTTTCCTTCTCTTCCAGGAACAAGATACACAAAAGAACAGGATAACAATAGTGAACAAGGATCTTCTGTTCTCTCTCTCTCTCTCTCTCGACAGCACTCTGAGACGCAAAGTACACAAAACAAAGTGATGGAGAGAAAAGAGTGCTACACCAGTGGAAGAACATTAAGTTGAAGAAGAATAACCATTGAAAATCAAGAGTCTTCTTCTGTCCTCATCTCAGGATTCTTCAAAAGAATAATAACTACAACATCAGTCAAGAAGTTCCTAAATCTCTTCTGGTCAAAGCAAAATCATGAAGGCCTATCACCCTGCAGCAAAGCTCCAACTTCCTGAACCTTTCATTATCTCAGGGGGAGCCTTTGCTAACATCAAAATCCATACAAGTCTTCTCAGTTATACTTAGAGAAAGAGAAGACAAAATCAATCTCTCATCCCCCACTGTATAAAAGGTTCTTAACTCCCTTCAAAAGTTATTCCTGGTTGCAAGTCACCTGATCAAAAGACTTGAGATTTTGTTTTTGAGCACCTGATCAAAATCTCATTGGTGGCAGTAACCTTAACAAAAACCTGAGTGGATTCCTATTAGGGTGGTTGAAGAGTGGATGTACCCAGGTTGGGGAACCACTATAAAATTCTTGTGTCGTCTTGATGCTCTTTTCTTTTGTTCCTGCTGTGGCTGTGCTAGTTAGGTTGCTGTGTTTGTGATTATTTATACTTAATGATCCTGTGACAAATCATATTAGTTTAGGAATAAGTTTTTATTTACAGAAAAAGTTTTAAAACCCAAAGATACTCTATTCACCGCCCCCCCCCCTTCTAGAGTATACCAAATCTAACCCCTCACTTTCAATTGGTATCAGAGGAGATTCTTTTTGTTGTATAAGCTAACCCTTGAACCAAAGATCATAAGTTAGATCTGTCATTTCATTTCTATTAGATTTATACACATAGCATGACACAAAACAAAGACTATGCAAGCACCAGACCTCCAGTATGCAATCTAAACAAGTTTGCCATCTAGAAGACAAGAATTAAATTGTATATGAACTCTATTAATGAAGATATCTACAACTCTATTTTGACATGTCCCCCTCAGGCATCTACCTCTACAGCAACATCCAGCACTAATGTAGTTCCACCACCAGAGTGGACTGAGGCTCGGAAAAAGGCCATAGTTGTTGATGCTAAAGCAATAAACATTCTGTCCCAAATAATGTCAGATGACATCTTTCAGAAAGTGGCTGAATGCACATCAGCCAAGGCCATCTGGGATTCCCTCAATCAAATGGTGGTTGGATCTGCAGATGAAAGGAAAGATAAAAGATCCAATCTCATATCCTAATATGAGAATTTCAAGGAGGAAGCTTAATCTGTAGTAGACATGTACAATAGGTTGAGCTCAATCATCAATGAGCTAAAAACCTTGGATAAGGACATCACCCTCATAGAGGTGAATGATAAAATCCTTATGTGCTTCCCAAGCTCATGGGATTCAAGGATCTGTCCCATCAAGGAGGCCAGGAGCCTAAATGAGATTTCCACTAAATCTCTTTTGGGAAAGCTGAAGTCCTATGAGCAGCTCATCAAATCCGGAGAAGCAGCTGAGTAGAGAATACCTCCACTAGCAAGGATGGAGCACAGCATTGCATTCAAGGCTGCTGAGGAGATAGAGACTCCAAAAATTAATGAAGAGTTGATGAGTTTATTTGCTAGAAGATTCTACAAAATGGCAAAGAAAGATTTCAGAAGAAAGTCATCCAGGCAGGATGACAAGCCAAGGTATTACAAAACCCCCACTAAAGAAGTGGTTTGCTTTGGAAGCAGGAAACCTGGACACTTCCTCTCAGAGTGTCCAGAGAATCAGAAGAAGGAAATAGAAGGAAGAAGGATTCTAGAAGCAAGCATTACAGCAAGCCCTCTTCCAGCAAGAACAAAAAGAAGGACAAAGGATTTTTGGCTGACACATGGAGTGACACAGAAGATGAATCCACATCTTCCAGCTCCAGTGAAGAAGAAGAGGAGGCAAAGGCAAAGGAAGTTTTCCTCATGGCAATTGATGCTAGCAGTAGCAGATCAGATACAGATGAATCTGATAATGAAGAAAACCTATAAGCTGAAGATCAGGTATTAGCATCTTATGATTTTGAATCTGATGAATTTAAATTTGAATTTAAAAATTTATGCTTAGATTTTATAAGCTCTGAGAAGGAAATCAAACTTCTTAGAGAAAAATTAACTGATCTAGATAAAATCACTTCTGAAAATGCTAATCTATCTAATGAACAAAATTCTGCAAATGAACAAATCATCTTTCTGAAATCTGAACTTAGCAAAGCTAAGATATTAGAAGAATCATTTAATGGAAAAATTTTAAAATTGCTAGAGATAACCACCATATTAAATGTTAGAACTAATAACTACAGACTAGGATTAGGAGCTTCATCCAGTGAACCAACCCTAATCCAAAAGAATCATCTTTATAAACCTATAAATTTTGTTTCTGATAAAGGAAAGAAAAACACTGAACAAGTTAATAAGGTTAATGAATTTCTTGAACAAATTGAAACTAAGAACAAACTAAAAAACCAGAAGATTAATAAAAGTAACAATGTTCAGCAGTTATCGTCGAACTTAGATCGACGATATATGAACAGATCGTTGACCTCAGAACGATGATCTCTGAATGCAAATTTTAGTAATAATCATTCTTCGATCTACCGACGATACAAGTATGGTTAGTCGACCAGAGATCGATAATTTTGGTGTCCCAAGAATGAATATCTTCATTCTTCGAGCAGAGATCGAAGATCTCATCCAACATCGTCGAGCTCTGGTCGACGATCCAACCAGAAATCGTCGATCCTAGATCCTAACAAAAGAAACCTAAATTCTAATAGCAACATTTATCCTTTTAATCAATGGATAATACCACCAAGAAGATATCAACCCAAAGGTTACAAAAATCAACCTGAATGTTCTTACATTTCCAGTTACAGTTATGTAAATCAACAAGGACCCAAGGTTACCTGGGTCAAGAACAACTAACTATCATCCTTGCAGGTAAAGAGCTGTCCATCATTTAATCAACAATGGTATCTGGACATTGGTTGCTCCAAGCATATGACATGCAGTAAGGACAACTTAAGTGATTACAAGTCCAAGCTGGAACCAAAGGTTATCTTTGGTGACTCAAAGTGTGGCCAATCTGAAGGCTATGGAGAAGTAAGGGTTGGAGCTGTCACTTTCAAGAAGGTGACTTATGTAAGAGGACTCAAGCACAACCTCATCTCCATAAGACAATTATGTGATGAAGGTTATCTAGTACACTTTAACTCAACATCTTGTATTATTTCAAATAAAGAAAAACAAAATGTTTTAATTGGGAATAGACAAGGAAACATATACTTGGTTTATTTTCATTCTGCCAATTCAGATATCTGCTTACTTAATATAATTAGTAATCAGAATGACTTATGACATAAAAGGCTTGGACATGTAAACATGAAAAATATTGCTAGGCTATCAAAAGACAACCTTGTGAGAGGTTTACCTTGTGGTCACTACAAGAAGGAAGGCCTCTGCAGGGCTTGTCAACTAGGAAAGCAAACTAAATTTAGCTTTAAATCAGTAAATAAAAGTGATTCATCTAGGATCTTGTACTTGCTACACATGGATCTCTTTAGGCCCATTGCTGTACAAAGCCTAGGAGGGAAATCCTACACTTTATTTATTGTAGATGACTTCTCAAGGTTCACTTGGGTGTTCTTTCTGAGATCTAAGTCAGATACATTTAAGGTTCTTACAGATTTTCTCAAGACCATACAGATTGAGTACTCTACTCAAGTTGCATTAATCAGAAGTGATCATGACACTGAGTTTGAATCTCTTCATATGCATGAGTTCTGTGAGAAGGAAGGTATCAGTCACTGTTTCTCAGCTCCTAGAACTCCCCAACAAAATGGGGTAGCTGAAAGGTAAAATAGGACCCTAATTGAAGCTCCAGGCACATTACTTGCAGATTCTTACATGCCCCTATCCTTTTGGGCAGAGGCTGTAAGCACAGCAAATCATGTACTGAACAAGTGTTTGATACATAAACTGAAGAATAGGACTCCCTATGAATTACTTAAAGGGAAGAAACCTAAAATCACATATTTTAAAGTATTTGGTTGCATATAATATATACATAATAATAAGAAGAAATATATTAGAAAGTTTGAAGCTAAGGCTAAAGAGGGAATTTTTCTAGGATATTTCCAAGTAAGCAAAGCTTATAGGGTATTTAATAAATCATCCTTAAAAATTGAAGAATCATTTCATGTTACCTTTGATGAGACTAATATGTCTTGCAAGGAGAAAGTGATTTCTACCAGTAATACTTTGCAGGTACCTCACTTGTGTGAGACTTTGGATGAATTAAGCCTTACCCATGAAGCTCCAACGCATCCTTCTCCACAGGTTTATGAAGACAGTGAAGAAGAACAGTTGAAATAAGTTGAACCTCATCCAATAGCAAATATAATTGCACAAGAGGAATTAATTCAAAATGCTCTTGCTGAACCAACTCCACCCACTGACTTTGTCACACTAAGGGATCACCCCAGATCTCAAGTGATTGGAGACATGTCAGTAGGTGTACAGACAAGGCATCAACTCAACCAAGACTTGATACATGCCTATTTCCTCTCTCAAGTTGAACCTCAATCCATAAAAGATGCTAAGCAAGATCCCCACTGGATCATTGTTATGCAAGAGGAGCTCAACTAATTTGAGAGATATAGAGTATGGGATTTGGTTCCAAGACCCCAAGACTACCCAGTAATTGGAACCAAATGGGTATATATAAACAAACTAGATGTCCAAGGTGTAATTGTGAGAAATAAGGCTAGGCTTGTTGCTCAAGGTTATAGGCAAGAAGAAGGGATAGACTATGACCAAACCTTTGCACCTGTTGTAAGGTTAGAATCAATCAGAATATTTCTTGTCTATGTTGCCTACAAAAAATTCAAGGTATATCAAATGGATGTGAAGAGTAAATTTCTAAATGGAGTACTCAAAGAAGAGGTGTATGTTGAACAACCTCCAGGTTTTGTCTCTCCAACTTATCCCTTTCATGTAATTAAATTGCATAAAGCTCTTTATGGTTTAAAGCAAGCTCCAAGAGCTTGGTATGAGACCCTAGCAAGCTTCCTGATAGAGCATAAATTCATTAGAGGCATAGTAGATAAAACCTTATTCACTAGACATCATAAGGACCAAACCTTATTGGTACAAATATATGTGGATGACATCATATTTGGGTCTACTGATCCCAAATTATGCAAGAGGTTCTATGACCTCATGCATTCAAAATTCAAGATAAGTAGCATGGGTGAGCTCTCCTACTTCCTTGGTCTCCAAGTGAAGCAGCTCCCTGATGGCATCTTCATCTCCCAAACTAAATTTGCTAAAGAGCTTATAAAGAAGTTTGGGATGGCTGATGCCTCAGTAAAGAAAACACCCATGGCTACAAATGTTGTAATAGACTCTGTTGCACATGGGAAACCCGTGGATCAGCAATTATATAGGGGCATTGTTGGGTCCCTACTATACCTTACATCAAGAAGACCTGACATCATGTTTGTCACATGTCTTTGTGCTATGTTCTAGGTGAACCCTAAAGAATCTCACCTAGTTTTTCTAAAAAGAATTTTAAGATATATAAAGGGTTGACCTAGTCTAGGACTCTGGTATCCTACTGAGTCAGAATTTGAGTTAACTGGATACTCAGATGCTTAATTTACTTGATGTAATGTGGACAGAAAGAGTACCTCAGGAACCTGCCAGTTCCTTAGTATGAGATTAGTGTCCTGGTTTTGTAAAAAGCAGTCATTTGTGTCTACATCAACTGCTGAAGCTGAATATATTGTAGCTGACAGTTGCTGTTCCCAGATGCTGTGAATCAAAAACCAACTCCTGGACTATGGCTTCAACTTAAATAATTCAACTCTCTTATGTGATAACACAAGTGCTATAGCTATAGCACAAAATCTAGTCCATCACAGTAGGACTAAGAATTTAGATATTAGGCATCATTTCATTAGAGAGTGTGTAGACAAAAACAAAATTAAACTTGTCTATATCTACACTGATTTATAATGGGCTGACATTTTCACCAAACCCCTGAATGAAAGAAACCACTTGTTCTTTGTAAATCAGCTTGGAATGATAAATGGAGAAGACTTAGTTTAGTCTCTGTCTGCACTCGACAAATTTTTCGAAGATCGTCGAACGGAGTTCGACGAACTGAGAAAAGTTTTTGAGATATTCATCGACCGGAGATCGATGAACTCTCTGTGAGTGAAGTTAGTTTCAATGAACGATGATCGATGAATCTACTTCAGAAAACTTTCATCGAACGGAGCTCGGCAAAATGTCTTCAAACCTTTAGACTGAGTTCGACGAATTGTTTAACTCCTAATTATTTCGTCGACCTCAGATTGAAGAATTTCTTATTTTTCGTGGAACGGAGTTTGTCGATTCATATTCTGAACAACCTTATATTTAGGTTTTCTTCGACCTCCATCTCGCGCTTTCAGTTCCTTTCACTTGATCTTCATTTTTCTCTTGCAGGTGCTCTAATGGCGATTCCAGTAGGAACTCTCGCAATAATGAAGTTCGATACTGGCTTTGATATTTACTTCGAGTCTTTCCAATATTCCGACCCCATCTTTCTGGAATTCCTGCAACTACTTGAAGAACAACAGTTGAAGAATCTGCTTTCCACAAGGATCAAAATATCTGGCACTGAAATCCGTCAGTGGGTCTATACTTCATCCACCATAGAAGAGAATACAATGACAGGAACTATATCGGGTACTGCCGTCTCTCTTACCCCTGTAGTGTTAACTGAAATTTTTGGATTAAACAATGGAACAGAAGAATTGGAGATTGATAATGCAGATTATGCTGAGATGCTTAGTCTAATGGGTTATTCTTGAGATAACCCTAACAAACTGCTAAAGAAACAACTGTCTGCTGAATTTAAGTTTCTAGCAGACATTGTAGGGAAAGTCCTGCTGGGCAAGCACACTGCCCATGACTACATAACCAGGCACCAATTCCTGGTAATGTGTGTAGTGGTAAACAAGAAACAAGTTAACTGAGCTCAGATCATGTTTGATCTAATTAAGAAGAAGAATACTAAGAAAGTGGTTTGTTTTGAAAGGATCTTAGGGATCTTCTTGAAAGAGAAGGCTGCTGAATCCCTAGTCTCCCAGACCATATTCATAAATGCCAGCAAGAGGCTCACCTGTACCCTCTTTAGCAAATGGGAGAGGACTATCACCAAGCCCTCCAAGGCTACCTCCTCTTCCATCAGAACTCCAGAGAGTACCAGGGCTGCTCCAGCCACTTCCCACCCTACTGAAGAGGTTCCATCCTCCATTCCACAACCTCCAGCTATCAAAACTCCCTCTCAGACAGCACATTAACAAACCTCACCTTCCACTCATATCACAGTCTCGACTCCCACACCTCCATCATCCCAAATACATACATCTCCAACCCATATTCCCTCTCATACTCCTTCCCCCTAGCATGATACATCAATACCATCACCACCCCCATCTCCTCTTCCACAGCACTTGGCTGACATCCCCCTATCCAACCTGTCATCTCTACCAACATTCCATCTACTATCCTCCCCCCTCAATACTCCTTCTCCTCAAGATGACCCTCTACAAGAAGCTCACATGTAAGATGTAACACCTCCAACTCCACCAACTACTACCATCCCTACCTCTATCCCAATTCAAACACTCCATTCCACAACCTCTGCCTCACCACTATTGGATCCCTCCATCATACCACCACTCATTGCACTTCTCACACCCCTTCTCAAAACCATCATAGCAGAGGCTATTTCCTATCTTGTTGTTTCCATCTCCTCCCTTGCTGCCCAAATCACTGCCCTCTCTGCTGCTCTCTCTTCAGATAGGGGCCTGGCTTCAGTTGCCACTGAAACCAGGCAGGGGGAGATACTCTATGAAGATGTAGTTGCAGCACCAGTAGCAGACAAAATAGTTATAGTAGAAGCAGCAACAAATATAGTAGTACTAGTAGCAACAGATGCAACAGACAAAATAGTTGCAGCAGAAGCAGCAGCAGATACAGCAGTACCAGCAGCAGCAGATGCAGCAGACAAAATAGTTGCAGCAGAAGTAGCAGTAGATGCAGTAGCAGAAGCAGCAGTACATGCAGCAGTACCAGCAGCACCAATAGCAGAACTAATGGCTATAGTCCCTTACACCTCACCAATAAGCCCCAAGGTTGCCGATTAACTTAAGGCCATTTTTGCTGTTCTAGAAATCCCAGCCAGTCCATCTCCTCCAAGAGCTGTTTCCCCCACTATCTCATCTCCTCTTGCTCCAGTTTTTGTTATGGATGATTCACCAATGCCTGATCTTGATGCATTGATCATGGATGATATAGAAGAGGAAAATAAGTCAGTTGCTGAAAGCATTGAAGTGTGCAATTCTCCAGCTCCTTCTTCAGCTCCCTTCCAGGCTGAAAAACCTAAAATATCTGTTGAGACTCTAAGAGAAATAAATGCATTATATGACAACCCACAAGATTCTAATGAAGATGATGATGATAATGATGAGGACTCAGATGAGGATCCTAAGAAAAAAAAACATCCAAGAAGAGGAAAGCTCCTCCACCTCCTGCCCCCAAACCAAATCCAGCAAATGACACTCCATATTATATACTGCATAAAATTACCCCTTATAAGGACATGTCAGCATGGATGTGGTTGTCCAAAAATCAACAGAAAGAAAGGAAGAGAAGCAGGAGATATTCACCTCCTCCCACTTAAAGATACAGAAAGGACCCTCCTCCTCCACCTCCATCAATTGTTGATACTTCAGACACAACTTCCCAAAGGTCTACCCAGTTTCAAACTTACCAAAGACAACAAGGTAGATTTTCATCTGGCATGCAACGGTATTGACAACAATAGCATCAACAATAACAGCAGTAACAATTCCCTGAACATCAAAAGGCTGAAAGCCCCAAAAGACATGCTTCCCCATCTGTACCATTTAAAAATCTAGAGATAACTACAACAGCTAGGATGGCAAGACTTCAAGAACTGGTTGTACTTTCAATGATTAATAAAGCTAAAGCTGAAGGGAAGGATTGCTCTCAATACTCTACATTGTCCAAGTATAGAAAGGAAGAGCTTAACAGGTTTGAAAAGGCTAATAAAATATTTAATGTTGATGACTACATGAAATTACATCCAGAAGCAGTGGTCCCAAGGTCTGCATCTCTAAATATCATTGGGGATGCTGACATGACAATGACCAAGGCTTAAGTTGCAAATCCCAATAGGGAAATCATATTTACTCAGTCTGGAGACAAAGGCAAAGAGGAGAAGCACAAGGAGAAAAAACAAAAGAAATGAAACTTGAACTGATTAGTTTGTGATATTTTAAAACTTCTTTATCATTTCCTGATACAAAGCTTATTGTATATATATCTGCTGCATATGCTAATTTTTCCTGCGACATATATATTTTCTTGCTTTGTACATTTTTGATTTTATTATGAGTCTGTAATTAGTGACCTTACCCAAATAGGGGGAGATTGTTGGATCTATAGTTGGATTTGGGCTAGGTTCACTAAGTTAGGATCATATGACCCAACATGTATAGCGAGGGTCATGGTTGTGTCCTAGAGTCTAGGCCAAGTCCTTAGAGTTAACAATGCATGGACCAGCCTTAAATAGACTGCCAAAGACTCAAGACTTAGATAAATATCAAAGACTCAAAAAATGAGTTCGACGTTCGTCGAACTCAGGTCGACGAAAACCGAGCTCAGCTCAACGAACTCAGAGAAAATTATCTGAGCTGAGCTCGACGATCTTGTATCTTAGCTCGACGATCTTGGTGCATAGAATTGGAAAGATTCATCAAGCAGCAGTCAGCTGTTCTGAGGTCGACGATCTTGGATCTTAGCTCGACGAATCCAGACTTGGTTATTCCCATCCTTCTGTCCCTATTCTATTGCAATAATTCCTGAGTAATTAATGCTAAAATATTCTCTGAATATTACCGTTAGATGGAGCATTAGTTATGGTCTTCATCAGAATTATTGCTTGTCATTTTTCAAAGTGACAGTTGGTGAAATCAATCAATGCAAACATTCTTAAGGCCGTCAGCATTGAATGCAGGAAGGAATTCAAATTTCAAAAGGAATTTTATATGGAAAATATAAAAGGGATTTTTCCTTCTCTTCAAGGATCAAGATACACAGAAGAACAGAACAACAATAGTGAACAAGGATTTTCTGCTCTCTCTCTCTCGACAGCACTCTGAGACGCAGACTACACAGAACAAAGTGATAGAGAGAAACAAGTGCTAAACCAGAGGAAGAACTCTAAGTTGAAGAAGAAGAAGAACAACCATTCAAAATCAAGAGTCTTCTTCTGTCCTCTTCCCAGGATTCTTCAAAAGAACAACAACTACAACATCAGTCAAGAAGTTCCTAAATCTCTTCTGGTCAAAGCAAAAGCTTTAAGGCATATCACCCTGCAGCAAAGCTCTAACTTCCTGAACCTTTCATTATCTCAGGAGGAGCCTTTGCTAACATCAAAATCCACACATGTCTTCTCAGTTGTACTTAGAGAAAGAGAAGACAAAATAAATCTCTCATCCCCCACTGTATAAAGGGTTCTTAACTCCCTTCAAAAGTTATTCCTGGTTGCAAGTCACCTCATCAAAAGACTTGAGGTTTGTTTTTTGAGCACCTGATCAAAAGCTCATTGGTGGCAGTCACCTGAAAAAAAACCTGAGTGAATTCCTACAAGGGTGGTAGAAGAGTGGATGTACCCAGGTTGGGGAACCACTATAAAATTCTTGTGTTATCTGGATGCTCTTTTCTTTTGTTCCTGTTGTGGGTGTGCTAGTTAGGTTGCTGTGTTTGTGATTATTTATACTTTTTGTGCCTGTGATAAATAATATTAGTTTAGGAATAAGTTTTTATTTACAGCAAAAGTTTTAAAATCCAAAGATACTCTATTCACCCCCCCCCCTCAAGAGTATACCAGATCTAACCCCTAACTTTAAAACTTTTAGACTGATGAAGATTGTTTATCTCTTGAAAGTCCTGAAGCAAAACTGAAGAAGACTGATATTGTATGAGAGTTGTTCTTCTTTCAGTTTTCTTGTATTCACAATTCATAAGCTTCTGAATATTCTATTTATTCTATGTTTACAATCTCTTGAAAAATTGTCTTTTATATATCTTGCAGAAAATCGGCCTTTGAATTTTAAATCCTATCCTTGATTGACTGCAGAAAATCTGGGAGACTGAATGGCTAGAATTGTCTTAAATGAATTCCCTAACTGTCTCTGGAAATAAGCCAAGTAATAACTCTGTGAAATACCATAATTAATGCTGCCATAGAATGGATATATTCTTGAGAATATAATCATTAATTATCAGAGTATTACTACTTAAATATAATCAGATAAATTGACAGTCAAACTGAGAAACTGAAGAGGAAAAACATCAGACAGAACCTGAAAGAAAATAGTTGAGCTCAAGAAGAATTTCGTCGACTAGAACTCCAAGTTCGTCGAGCTGAGAAATCTCCTTCGTCGAGATGAGCTCAGCGATCATGAACTTAAAAAGGACTGCCAATCTGAGCTCCAAGTTCGTCGAACAGAGAAAGACTTTCATCGAGCTAAACTTCTGATATGAGATCAGAGATCATCGACCTCAGCTGGACTTTCGTCGAGCTTAACTCAGAGAAGGAACTCTGAGTTTGTCGATCAGAGATTGTCCAGATGAGTTCAGCTATCGTTGAAAAAAAAAATCTGAAGTCTTTAAAACTGCTTGTCTCAAAATTCTTGAGTCTCTGAAGTCTTCTGAAGGCAGGTTCAAAAGGCTAACCTAATAAGACTAACCTTAACCTTTGAAAAACAAATTACCCTAGGCTATACATGATGGGTCAACAAACCTAATAGTGAACCTAGTCCAAATCAACCCTAAATAAGGTGGGGTTCCAAAAATCTCCTCTTATTTGGGTGAGGTCACTATGAACAACAATAAAAGAAAAATCACAAAACATAAAGTAATATCTGGTAGAATTATAAATTTTTAGCAGATATAAACAGAAGTTCCTTGTGACAAATTTACAACAAATAACAGTTAAGATCAAAAGCCGAAAATGAAGAACTGTCAAACTTTCTTTGAAGTATCCTGTGAAGTTCTAGCAAAAGGTTTTGTGAAGATATTTTCTCTATTGGGATCAACTGCTTGCTGCTTTGTCATCTTCAAATCTTTTTCTCCAAGAATTGTCACAGAAGCAGCTCTTAATACAACTACTTCAGGATGCAAAGACATATAAGTGTCAACATTAAAGAGATTATGTACCTGATATTTTTCCACCTCTTTCTTCCTGCAAGAAGACATAGTAGCATATTGAAAAATATCTTGTCCTTCTTTTTTAGCTCTACTAATTTTAGATAGTCCTATAAGCTCTTTGAACCTGGCCATCCTAGAATTGGGATCCATCTCTTGATCACACACTGGAGATAAAGGCCTTTCAGGACTTGATTTGTCTGGCTGATTTGATTCATATGATTTCTGCTGTCTGCTTTGCTTTTTGTACTGTTGTTGTCTGCTACTACTGGAACTGTGATGCTGTCTGCTATAAGAAGATTTGGAATATTGAGAAGATGTAGACTTTGGAGCTTGAGAGAAACTTCCTTAGGATCCAGCTGCGGGAGGAGGAGGAGGACCTCTCCTGAATTTAGGTGGAGGAGAGTATCTCCTACTCTTCTTCCTTGCTTTTATTTCATTCTTGAAATATCTCATCCATTGAGGGGACTCTGGAGTGAGAGTTATATTATGCAGAATATAATATGGAGTATCAGTAGTTAGAGATGGTTTAGGAGCTGCCTTTGGTGGAACTTTCTTCTTGAACTTTCTCTTCTTAGAACTGGAATCTTCATAGTCATCTGATTCATCAGCATCATCATCATCAGAAGAAGAATTTGTATGATTATCATAGAGAGCATGAATTTGTTTCAGCATATCATCAGAGAGGATAGGGTGAGACTGAGGCTGAACTTGAGTTGTTGGCTCTATAATTTCTGTAGCAACTTGATCCGGAATAGAATCACTTTCCTCTTCCATGTCTGCAAACAAGATCTCATCAAGATCTGGCATGGGAGACTGAGCCCAGCCATAAGATGGAGGAGAAAAGCCTTTGGCTCTGAGATTTCTGAATCTATGACCTTTTCACTTACTGACAAACTTGTCCTTAGTTTATCCAAAACTAAAGGACTAATAGGTACTGTGCAACACACTATGGCTTAAGAATTATCAAGAACTGTTAAATCAAAAACTAGTAAATAGCTGTTATACATAGTATCAAAAGAATGTAATAAAGAATAAATATCAACTGAGAGATTTATGATGAAATCACCAACAGTATCTATTGCTGTAAAAAAAGCTGTCTCTTCTGTAAAACACAACATCTCTACATCATCATCAAGAATTTCAATGATCCCTGATTCTGGAACATCTGCTGCTGCTACTGCTGCTACTACTAGAGCTTCTTCACAGAAAATCTCCCCCTGCTTGGTTTTAGAGAGTCCTGAAGTCAGGCCCCTAGAAGAAGAAGGGATAGAAGAGGAGGAAGCAAACTGAGCAGAGAGAAAAGAGATAGAATCAGTAAGAGGGGACATGGCCTCATCTATAAGCTTCTCTAGAGATAGAGTGAAGAATTGTAGAAGATCTTTAGCAATGTCAGAGAAGTTGAGACAGAGGGGTTCAGGAGAAGATGGGGAATAGGTTGATTGGTGGCCACAATTGGAATAGACAGAGAATCCTTGAGGGAAGTCTGTTTGTTGGAATTCTGGAAATGTGGATGTAGTGTTGGATGGAAGATTGGATGTATGGACGGTATCTAGAATTTTATATTAGTGAGGTGATTGTTGTGGAGATGGAGATGAAATAAGATTGAATGAGGGAAATGACATTGGTTGATCTGGATGAGTAGATTAAGATAGGAGATCATCAAGATGAGATGGTTGAGGAGATTGAGGAGGTGGAGATGGTACATCCTCAGCAATATGGATAAGTGATTGTTGTTGAGATGGCGAGATTGGAGGAGAGGAGGTAGAGGGTTGTTGAAGTGGAGTTGATGAAGGAAATATGGAATGAGGTGGAGATGGAGGAGGAGTAGTAGCTTCTACTTGGGTTGGAGAAGTGGATTTGTTAGCCCTGGTATTCTCAAAAGCAATCCTAGAGGAGGAGGCCTTAGAAGGCTTGCGTAATGCCCCAAAACCCTAATAAGGTCACACGGCCTAGGACACGGGCGTGTCCAGGGCCGTGTCCTGCTCTGTGTTAGCCTGGATGCGTTGAGTGTTGTACACGGCTAGAAATACGGGTATGAATATTGCTGACACGGGCATGTCGATTGGTGATACGGGCGTATCAAATACCCGTGTCTTGCTCTGGTTATGTCGGGCAGTGCCGACTGAAGTAAAAGTCCTGGAGCACGGGCATGTACAAGGTTAACACGGGTGTGTTGGGGACCCGTGTCCCTTTCAAGATTTGTTGGTATTATTTCGATTGAGGGACACGCCCCTCAACACGGGCGTGTACTGAGTGACACGGACATGTCAGGAGCTTGACATAGGCATGTCTAAGCCCGTGTCTTGGTCTGGTTTGAGTCAGTTGTGTGCCGCTTAAGGTACATGGCCTGTGATACGGGTGTGTCACAAGCCATGTTCGGCCTAGGAAAGTCATTTTCAGAGAAAATCTGAGTAGTTCATTTCCTTTAATGAAGATCTAACAGCCCTGGGTATTTCCTGAAGGGATAAGTATGGGAATGGATGAGTTATTTCTCATTCTATCCTTATCATTCTCTTTCCAAGAAGAGAGAGAGAGAGGAGAGCAAGGGAAGGAAGAAGAAGAGAAATTTGGCCGCCAGTGGTACTATAGTGGTCCAAATCGCGAGTCGAGTCTAGATTTGCAGAGGCAAGGCCGTTGCGGTGACGTTCGCCCGTCTAGTTTTTCTTCATTGCACCGAAACATCTTCCAAGGGTAATAATTTCCTTCTTGGACAAGTGAAGTCCTTCTTTCCTGTATATTCATGGAATCCTCCACCAAAAGGTGGAAATCGAAGTGATTCCCTTGGGATGTTGTGTTTCATCCCTTGTTCTATTGCATTAGAACCGGAAGTGAGTAGTACGGTTAGGCATGCTGTGTGAAGCCCATCCGGACTATTTGGTCTGGATGAGGGATTCTTTGTTTGCAAATCAGAGAAAACTCCGAGTAAATTGATTGTTTGTATGGAATCCTTGGTGGATACCCATAGCATGGTGCAACAGGAAGTACTGGAGGAAATCCTGGAAAAATCTTTGAGAGTTGGTACTTGGTGTTCAACTCTTGTGGCCGTGAGTGCCATCCTGTGTGAAGTTGAGCCATTGGGCTGCAACTGTGAAATGCCTGTGTGGCAAATGAGAAAGGTAAAGCCATACCCGCATCAGTACAGGCTTCAGTCTGACGAATTAGAGCAACGAGAAAGCTGGATCTGTACCCGCGTTATGGTTGTCTAACCGTAGGTGCTTAAGACCCTGTTAGGGTCACATAGCGAGAGTATCTGACCTTCGTGCCGTAAAGACTAAGAATGCTCATAATGGACCGTCATGTCTGGGACCTCTTAATGGTGGAGGGACCCTGGTTTTTTGTGCACCAATAATGTGCCCTTAGTGCACGGAACGTCGGGCCGTCGTGCCGGCGTTTGGGATATGTATTGACATGTGCGGTTGTGCACGTCCTTGGTGGGATGTTATATATATATGCTGTGTGAATAAAGTTCTTCGCAGGGAAGGAATTCCGCTGCCCCATGCTAGGGGTAGGGTTGTTATAATTGGTCAACTAAATGCAGACCGTTGCCCTGTTTGTCACTGCTTGGTGGATTGTCCTTTTGTAGGTAATGGAGGACCAAACGAGAAATAGCGGGCTGAAGCCCTGGTTTTGTTGCTGGACCTCGAAGGTTATGTTTTGTTTACTCTTGTTCATGTATGGCCGGCCTGCGCGCCGATGTTAGTAAACCACACTTTTGTTAAGAGAAACTTGTAAGGCCATAAGGCTAAATACTTTGTGTATTTTGTATACATTCCTGTTTTTTCTGATTAGTAGACAATCTTTGTGATTCTTGAGTTCAAGTTTTCAACCATGAAACTTTCTCTAGAATGCTCTGTGTAAGGGTTCGATAGTCTTTTATATTATTTAGTAACTTCTCCGCCTATTTGTGGAATATGGTGTGGGGCCTCGGCCAGACCCTCTATTATATTACATGTGACGGGTAGAGGTGTTACAATTTGGTATCAGCATGTTGGTTTATCTCTTTCGAATTCGTGGTCGAATTCTTTTGAGGGGTGGCGAGCACGTGTAAGTGCTTCCGTTATAACACATAAAATGAACTCAAGAATGTCCACTTAGGAATGAAAATACACTTGTTTGCTAAACCTGTGTGTTCTTTTTTTATTTTTGTCGTTTGATTGGTCGCTAAATTGTGTTTCTACACATATAGGTGACTAGAAGTGTTGCGTTTTATTTGGAACCTCAACGTTTTGTTGAAAGTGCGGCACCAACTGAGGTGCCCACACCTCCTCCATCTGCCGAAACTATACGTTTGATTACGGAGACAATACTTGCTATTATGAATGCTCAGAAGGCTGGGCAAGCACGACCTGCAATGGTGCCAATGCAAGCTGGGTTAAGGCAAGAACCGGTAGAAGATGTGGTTTATCCGCGGACAGCAGATCAATAATTGAAGTTGTTCATGAGCTTCAATCCTCCTACTTTAACTGGGGCGGGTTCCCCAGCCAAAGCGGAGGATTTGCTCGTAAGGATTAAGAGAATCTTGACAGCTATCAAAGTTGAGGAGGAACAGAAAGTAACTTTAACCACTTTCCTACTTGAGGGAGAGGCTCGATTGTTGTGGGATAAGGTGAAACTACATCACTTGGCCGGAAGACAGTTGACAGAGGTCTCGATTGAAGAGTTATCTCAGTTGTTCTTAGCAAAGCATCTGCCGATGTAGCAGAGAATTTGTATGGAGTTGAAAGTTCAAATGGCAAGAAGAAGTCGGGTGCATCCTATGAGAAAAAAGGGAAGGCTGTTGCAGAGTTTTCTGTATCGCAGGAGCAGCTCCGAATTTACAATCTTGGACAATAGGAGGCCATCAAGCAGGCCGATGTCGTCACAGGTGCGAGTGGTTTATAGTTTTACTTTATGCTTTATGATGTGCTTGTTATAATCTTGGTGTTATAGGTTTTATCCTTATACAGGACTATCCGGCAAGAGCACTGATCGATACAGGTGCTTCACATTCGTTTCTGTCTGAAAATTTCGTCTTGCGAATCGTGGTGCCTATACGGACCATGACAGACAGTATGAAGGTGTTACTACCTAACGGATGTTTTATGTGCGCGGATAAATCTTGTTGTGTTGAGATAAAGATAGGAAGTCGGGATTTCAAGGTGGAAACACCAGTATTATCGATATCAAAGTTCGATATAATCTTTGGTATGGACTGGCTTTCAGAGCAGCATGCCTGTATAGATTGCACTTCAAAATAAGTTACACTGGGGCAGAATATCGAACAAGAGACTAAGTTCAATGCCATGCGAGGGACGAGTAGGATATTGATATCTGCTCTCCAAGTTGTTAAGGCAGTTCGGAAGGGTGCAGAGTTATTCTTCACACTCGTAGAGGTAGTGGAGCCGAAGACTAGTGTGAGTGAGGTGTTGATTGTATCGGAATATGTTGATGTGTTTCCAAAAGACCTCCCGGGGTTACCTCCCCAAAGGGAAATTGACTTCGCTATCGAGATGGTGTCAGGTGCGAAACCTGTGGCCCGCTCGCCTTACCGGGTAGCGCCAAAGGAAATGGTGGAACTGAAAGTTCAGTTGTAAGAATTGCTAGAACAAGGCTATATACACCCAATTAAGTCACCTTGGTGCGCGTCGGTTCTCTTTGTGAAAAATATGGATGGTAGCTTGCGTCTATGCATTGACTATAGAGAACTGAACAAAGCTGACGAAAAAGAACAAGTATCTGATTCCACGGATTAACGACTTATTTGACCAGTTAGTTGGCTCGACTGTATACTCCAAGTTGGATTTGAAGTCAGGTTATTATCAGTTGAGAGTTCGTGAAAGTGACATACCCAAAACAGCATTTGGAACATGCTATGGTCACTATGAGTTCACGGTAATGTCGTTTGTGATGTCTAGTGCGCCATCGGTATTTATGGACTTAATGCATCGAACGTTTAGGGAATACTTGGACCTCTTTATGATCGTCTTTATTGACGATATCCTCGTATACTCCCAATCCGAAGAAGATCATGGAAATCATTTGCGGATGGTGTTGCACACCCTAAGGAAGAACAAGCTCTACGCCAAGTTCTCTAAGTGTGAGTTTTGGCTATCATCAGTGGCTTTCCTTGGCCATGTGGTTAGTGGAGAGGGCATTGTGGTGGATCCTTCCAAAATAGTTGCAATAAAGGAGTGGTCTATTCTCACTATAGTAGCAGAAGTCAGGAGTTTCCTTGGGATTGCGGGCTACTATAGGCGCTTCGTAGAGAACTTTTCGAGGATAGCCTTGCCTCTCACCACACTGACGAGGAAGGATAAGAAGTTTGTTTGGACGCCCGAGTACACACGAGCTTTCGAAGAGCTAAAGAGTCGTTTGACCACGGCATCAATCTTGATATCGCCATGTGGTCTGGACGGCTTTGAGGTTTATAGTGATGTGTTAGGGAGCGGCTTAGGTTGCGTTCTTCTACAGTTCGAAAAGGTGATAGCATATGGCTCACGCCAGTTGAAGGTACACGAACGGAATTACCCCATCCATGATTTGGAGTTGGCGGCAGTGATATTCACACTTAAACTGTGGTGTCATTACCTATATGGCGTGAAAGTGGATATATTTACAGACCATAAGAGCCTGAAATATCTGTTGGACCAGAAGGATCTCAATATGCGACAGAGAAGGTGGATGGAGTTTCTTGGTGACTATACCTTCCAGATTCATTATACTCCCGGTAAAGGGAATGTAGTCGCAGATGCCTTGAGTCATAGTACTCTGGCAAGGAAAAATTGGTTACTAAGGCATGATGAAAGCCTAATTCGAGAACTGGAAGCATTAGATATTTCTTGTGTTGAAAAGAATTCCACAGAAAATTTGTGCTTAAACTGGACGGAGGTACAGTGTGACCTCACGGATAGAGTTCAGCAAGCAACAGAATTTGATGAAAGTCTATAACGCTATGTTGGAGAAAGTGAGGATTCTCAATTTTGTTTAATGACAGCCTTTTTCAGAAGGGCAGTCGTTTGTGTGTCCCAAATAGGGGTAAACTTTGTGAAGAATTGATGTATGAAGCCCACTTCACAAAGTATTCGATTCACCCCGAGAGCACAAAGATGTATAAGGATCTGAAGAAAATTTTCTGGTGGCCTAGGATGAAGAAGGACATAGCGCACTATGTTACTAAATGTCAAACCTGTGCCTTAGAAAAGGCTGAATGCCAAAAATCGAGAGGTTTTCTGAAGTCGTTGTCTGTCCCTGTATGGAAATTTGACGATATTTCCATGGATTTCATGCATGGGTTGCCGAGATCACAACATGGAAATGATGGGTTTGGGTTATTGTGGACCGATTAACAAAAGTGTCGCACTTTATCCCAAACCAGAAGGACGATTCAGTTGAAAAGTTGGCAAAGATGTATGTGGATACTATTGTACGATTGCACGGTGTGCCCCGTGGCATCGTTAGTGATCAAAATTGGCGTTTCATTTCAGGTGATTGAAAATTAGTCCACCAACTGTTGGGTACGAAATTACATTTCAGCATGGCCTTTCATCCTCAGACGGATGGTCAGACCGAAAGGACCAACATGACGTTGGAGGATATGCTCTGAATGTGTGCGTTGGATTTTGGGAAGAGTTGGGAAGATCATCTCTTTATGATTGAGTTCGCCTACAATAATAGCTACCAAGCTAGTATTCAGATGGTGCCTTTTAAGGCTTTATATGGTAGAAAATGTCGTACACCTTTGGCTTTGGCAGAGACTGGCGAAACAAAGTTGTACAAGCAAAAGGAGATGGATGATGCCAACTCAATTATACGGTTGATACGATAAAGGCTTTTGGTGGCTCAAGACAAGCAGGCTAAGTATTACAATGCCAAGCACAAAAACGTTGAGTTTGCGGTGGGCGATTGGGTATAATTGAAGATTAAACCCTTTAAAGGTGTGTCCAGGATACGACATCTGAAAAAGCTGAGCCCGAGGTATCTGGGTCCGTTTGAAGTGGTAGAGCGTGTTGGTGAAGCTGCTTATCGGTTAGCACTTTAGCTAGAGCTGAGTGGTTTACATGATCTGTTTCATGTCTCGGTGTTGCAGAAAGCGGTGAAAGAGCCATCACAGGTGGTTTTTGCAAATCAAGTATCAGTCGACAGTGGGTTAACGACGAAGGTTAGGCCTATTCGGATCGAGGATATGGCGGTTAAACAGCTACAAAACAAAACTATCGGGATGGTCAAGGTCCGGTGGGACAACTGTGGCCGTGAGGAGTTGTAATGTTAGCAAGAACAAACCATGCGTACTGAATTTCCCGAGCTATTTATGTGAGGCTATTGTAACCTTATGATTTGAACAAAGAGAATATTTTCTAAAATATTTTGTTTGCTGTGAACGACGTGCTTTAGCAATTTCAGGACAAAATTCTCTTAACGAGGGAGAGTTGTAATGCCCCAAAACCCTAATAAGGTCACACGGCCTGGGACACTGACGTGTCCAGGGTCATGTCCTACTCTGTGTTATCTTGGCTGTGTCGAGTGTGGTACACGGCTTGAAACACAGGTATGAATAGTGCTGACACGGGTGTGTCGATTGGTGACACAGGCATGTCAAATACCCGTGTCTTGCTCTGGTTGTGTCGGGCGGTGCCGACTGAAGTACACGGACTGGAGCATGGGTGTGTACTGGTCGACACGGGCATGTCAAAGTTAACATGGGCGTGTTGGGGACCCGTGTCCCTTTCGGGATTTGGTTGTCTTGTGTCGATTAAGGGACACGCCCCTCAATACGGGCATGTACTGAGTGACACGGGCGTGTCAGGATCTTGACATGGGCGTGTCTAAGCCCGTGTCCTTGTCTTGTTTGAGTAAGTTATGTCCCGCTTAAGGTACACAGCCTGTGACACGGGCGTGTCATAAGCTGTGTTTTGCCCAGGAAAGTTATTTTCAGAGCAAATATGAGTCATTCGTTGCATTTGATAAAGATCTAATGGCCCGTGGTATTTCCTAAAGGGATAAGTGCGGGAATGGATGAGTTATTTCTCATTCTATCTTTATCATTCTCTTTCTAAGAAGAAGAGAGAGAGGAGAGCAAGGGAAGGAAGAAGAGGAGAAATCCGGCCGACGGTGGTGCTACGGCGGTCCAAATCGCGAGTCGAGTCCAGATCTGCGAAGGCAATGCCGTTGCGATGACGTTCATCCATCTAGTTTTTATCCATGGCACTGAAACATCTTCCAAGGGTAGTGATTTCCTTCTTGGACAAGTGAAGTCCTTCTTTCCTTCATATGCATGGAATCCTCCACCAAAAGGTGGAAATCGAAGTGATTCCCTTGGGATGTTGTGTTTCATCCCTTGTTCTGTTTCATTAGAACCAGAAGTGAGTAGTACGGTTAGGCATGCTGTGTGAAGCCCATCTAGACGAGTTGGTATGGATTGGTGAAGCTTTGTTTGCAAATCAGAGAAAACTCCGAGTAAATTGATTGTTTGTATGGAATCCTTGGTGGATACTTGTAGCATGGTGCAATAGGAAGTATTGGAGGAAATCCAGGAAAAAGCTTTGAGAGTTGGTACTTGGTGTTCAACTCTTGTGGTCGTGAGTGCCATCTTATGTGAAGTTGAGCTGTTGGGCTGCAACTGTGAAATGCCTGTGTGGCAAACGCGAAAGGTGAAGTCGTACCCGCGTCAATCTAGGCTTGAGTCTAACGAATTTGAACAACGGGAAAGGTGGATCTGTACCCGCGTTATGGTTGTCAAATCGTGGGTGCTTAAGGCCCTGTTAGGATCACATAGCGAGAGTCTCTAGCCTGCGCGCTATAAAGACTAGGAATTCTCATAATGGACCATCATGTCTGGGACCTCTAAACGGTTGTGGGACCCTGGTTTTTGGTACACCAATAATGTGCCCTGAGTGCACGGAACGTCGGGCCATCGTGCCAGCGTTTGTGATATGTATTGACATGTGCAGTTTTGCACGTCCTTGGTGGATTGTTATATGTATATGATGTGTGAATAAAGTGCTTTGCAAGGAAGGAATTCCGCTTCCCCGTGCTAGGGGCAGGGTCGTTATATTTGGTCAGTTAAATGCTGACCGTTGCCCTATTTTCCACCGCTTGGTGGATTGTCCTTTTGCAGGTAATGGAGGACCAAGCGAGAAATAGCGGGTTGAAGCCCTGGTTGCGCTGCTATCCCTCGAAAGTTATATTTTGTTTACTCTTGTTCATGTGTGGCCGGCCTATGCGCTGATGTTTGTAAACCACACTTTTGTTAAGAGAAACTTGTAAGGCCATAAGGCTAAATACTTTGTGTATTTTGTATATATTCCTATTTTCTAATTAGTGGACAATCTTTGTGATTCTTGAGTTCAAATTTTCAACCATGAAGCTTCTACTAGAATGCTCTGTGTTAGGGTTTGATGGTCTTTGATATTATTTAGTTACTTCTCTGCCTATTTGTGGAATATGGTGTGGGGCCCCGGTCGAACCCTCTATTATATTACACGTGACTGGTAGAGGTGTTACAGCTTGAGGATAGTCCTCTCCCATCTGCCAAATAAGGCAAAGGTAAGCCTCTTAGAGGCATTGATGAAATTTGTCTGGGAGACCAATAGCTCTGGAGCCTTTGCCTGAAGGAAGATTCCTAGAATCCTTCCTAAACTAACATCCTTCTTGTTAACTTTCTTCTTAATCAAATCAAACAAAATACCTCCCTAATTCACTGACTTTTGGTTAACTAAGGAACACATCAAATTAAACTGGTGCCTGGAAATGTGATCATGAGCAGAGTGTTTTCCCAATAGCACTTTGCCTACAACATCAGCCAGAAATCTATATTATATTGATAAATTTTTCTTAAGAAGATGGTTAGGGTTTCTTACAGTATTCCCTAACCTTTCTACCATCTCGTCAAATTCACTGCTAGATAGTTCTATTTCATCTATACCATTAACAAAACCAAATACTTTAGTTAAAATCTCTGGAGAGAGGGGAACCTGGTGACCTGAAATTGTTCCAATAAGAACTGGTGTTTCCTGAATCTTGGCTGTGAAATCCCACTCCTTTATCTCTTTTACTGGCGGTTTGATCCTTGTAGACATAAGTTTTTGTAACTGCTGAGCCTCGAAGAGTTGTAAGATTTTCTTGAAGACTTGATCGGAATGGCTGAAGGAATCGATGTCGATGTCGAAGCCGGCATCGAATTTCATTCCTGAGATAGTCGCCGCCGAAATTTCCATTACTTGTAAGAGCAAAAAGATCAAGTGCAAAAGAATTGGAAAGCGCGGGATGGAGTTCGATGAAAACCCTATTATAAGTTTTCAGAAGATGAAATGACGAACTCCGTCCTGCGAAAAAGAAAAGCTTCGAGCTCAAGTCGACGAAAGAATTTCTTGAAGAAATGATATTGTCGATCTCAGATTAAGGAGGGGGATAATAGATTGTCATTCTCCGGTCGACGAAATATATTCTGAAGCAAGATCGTCGATCTTCGTTCGACGAAAATGACTTTACAAAGAGATTTCATCGATCTCAGGTCGACGAAAATTCTCAAGAAGAGTTCACAGATCGTCGATCTCCAATCGACGAAATAATACCAATTCTTCGACCTTGATAGAAATCAAATTAAGTCTTCTCCATTAATCATACCTAATTGATTTAAGAAGAACAAATGTTTCTTTTCATCTAAAGGTTTTGTGAAGATTTCTGCTCTTTGTAAATTAGTAGAGATAAAAACAAGTTTAATTTTATTTTTGTCCACACAATCTCTAATGAAATGATGTCTAATTTCATATGCTTGGTCCTACTATAGTGCACTGGATTTTGTGCAATGGAAATTGCACTGGTACTATGACAGAATATAGTTGAATCATTTAGATTGAGACCATAATCCAGGAGTTGGTTTTGAATCCACAATATTTGTGAACAACAACTGTCAGCTGCAATATATTCAGCTTTTGCCATTGAGGTGGACACAGATGTTTGTTTCTTACAAAACCAAGACATAAGCCTATCACCAAGGAACTGGCATGTTCCTGATGTGCTTTTCCTGTCTACTATAAATCCAGCAAAGTTAGCATCTGAGAATCCAGTTAATTCAAATTCTGACTCAGTTGGATACCAGAGTCAAATATTTGGACAACCCTTTATATATATCATATTTTTTTTTAGGAAAATAAGGTGAGATTTTTTAGGGTTCACTTGGAACCTAGCACAAAAGCATGTAGCAAATATTATATCTGGTCTACTAGCTGTGAGATATAATAAGGACCCAATAATATCCCTATATGTTTTCTGATCAACTGGTTTGTCGTGTTAATCAAAATCAATCACAGTAATGGAAGCCATGGGTGTTTTTATAGCTGAGGCATCAGACATCCCAAATCTCTTAACTATCTCTTTAGCATATTTAGATTGAGAGATGAAAATGTCATCAAGGGATTGCTTCACTTGAAGACCAAGGAAGTATGAAAGCTCACTCATGCTATACATTTCAAACTTGGAATGCATCAGGTAAGAAAACCTTTGGCATAGTTTGGAATCAGTAGAGCCAGAAATGATGTCATCTACATATATTTGTACTAAGAAAAATTCATTTTTATGATGCCTAAAAAATAAAGACATATCTACAATGCCCCTAGAGAACTTATGCTCTAAAAGAAAGCTAGCTTGGGTCTCATACCAAGCTCTTGGAGCTTGCTTTTGCACCATAGAGAGCTTTATTCAATTTAAAAACAAAAGAGGGATGTGTTTGAGAGATAAAACCTATTAGTTGCTCCACATAGACTTCCTCTTTGAGTTCACCATATAAGAAAGCACTCTTGACATCCATCTGGTAGACTTTGAACTTCTTGTAGGCTGCATAGGCAAGAAAGATTCTGATAGCTTCAGTTCTTGCAACAGGTGCAAAGGTTTGATCATAATCAATTCCTTCCTCTTGTGAATATCCTTGTGCTACCAGCCTTGCTTTGTTCCTTATAATAGCTCCTTGTGCATCCAATTTATTCCTAAAGACCCATTTAGTTCCAATGACTAGATAGTCTTTGGGTCTTGGAACTAAATCCCAAACTCTGCATCTATCAAATTGATTGAGCTCCTCTTGCATTGTAATAATCAAGTGGGGATCTTGCTCTGCATCTTTTATGGATTGAGGTTCAATATAATATATGAAGCAAGCATACATCAAATCTTGGTCTAGTTGATGCCTTGTTTGCACAGCAACTGATATGTCTCCAATAACTTGAGATATATGGTGATCTCTAAGTGTGATAAGATCAATAGGAGGAGTTGGTTCATCAACAGCTTGGGGAATTGATTCCTCTTGTGGAATAAGGTTGGATGTTGTAGGTTCAACAATTATGTCAGTGAGATCTTCTTCACTATCTTCATCAACATGTGGAGAAGGATGTGATATAACCTCTTAGGTGAGGTTTAAATCATCCAATTTCTCACACAATTGGGGTACCTGCAATAAATCTCTGGTAGAAGAATCCTTCTCCTTGTAAAACATATTAGCTTCATCAAATGTTACATGTACCTTTTCTTCCATTTTTAAAGATGATTTATTGAAAACCCTATAGGCCTTTCTGACTTGGGAATATCCAAGAAAAATTCCCTCTGTAGCTTTGGCTTCAAACTTTCTAAGATGTTTCTTGTTATTATTCTGTATATAACAACTACAACCAAATACTCTAAAATATTCTATTTTAGGTTGCTTCCCTTTGAGTAATTCATAGGGAGTCTTTCCCTTAAGTTTATATATTAAACTTCTATTCATAACATAATTTATTGTGCTTGCAGCCTCTGCCCAAAAGGATTGGGGCAAGTAAGCATCTGCAAGCAATGTCCCTGCAGTTTCAATTAGAGTTCTATTTTTTCTTTCTACTACCCAATTTTGTTGAGTAGTTCTAGGAGTAGAGAAGCAATGCCTGATACCTTTCTTCTCACAGAATTCTTACATAAAAAGAGATTCAAACTCAGTACCATGATAACTTCTGATCAATACAACTAAAGTAGAATACTCAATCTTTATGCTCCTAAGAAAGTTTGTAAGAACTTTGAAATTATCTGATTGTTTCTCAGAAAGAACACTCAAGTAAATCTAGAGAAGTCATCTATAATAACTAAAGTGTAAAATTTCCCTCCCAAGCTCTATACTACAATGGGTCCAAAAACATCCATATGTAGCAAGTACCGAATCCTGGGTGAATCACTCTTATTAATAGATTTAAAGCTATTTTTAGTTTGCTTTCCTAATTGACAAGCCCTTCAGATACTTTCCTTTTTGTATGGGCCAGAAGGCAATCCTCTAATAAGGTTATCCCTATATAGTTTTATAATATTTCTTAGGTTTACATGTCCTAGTCTTTTATGCCATAAATCATAATTATTACTAACTTGATTGAATAAGCAAATTTCTGAACTAGCTGACTTGAAATTAACTACATAAATATTTCCTTTTCTAGGTCCAGTTAAAATAGTTTTGTTATCTATTGAATAATAATACAGGAAGATTTAGTAAATGATACATGATAACCTTCATCACATAACTATCTTATGGATATCAGGTTATGCTTGAGACCAATCACATATGCTACCTTCTTGAAGGTGATATCTCCAACTTTGACATTCCCATATCCTTTTGTTTGTCCACAATTGGAATCTCCAAAGATCACTTTTGGTCCAAGCTCTGACTTGTAATCATTGAGATTTACCTTGCTGCCTGTCATATTCTTTGAACATCCACTATCCAAGTACCATTATTGCTCTATGGTAGGATAGTCCATCACCTACATAAAAAGAGATTAGATGTTCTTGATCCAGGTAACCTTGGGTCCTTGATTCTTCTCAAATTTATAACTAGAAATGTAAGAATAATCAGGTTGGTATTTTTATCCTAAGGGGTGAAATCTTCTAGGTGGAATTATCCATTGGGTAAAGGGATTTACAAGTTTTGGTTTCTAATATTCAGTTTGATTAAAATTAAAATTTCTGTTTTCAAAGTTCTAGTTCGATGAATTTGGTTGATTTCGTCGAGCTGAGGTCGACGAAAAGTATTTATTTCATCGATCACGGTTCATAAAATGATAATGCTCACTTTCTGCATTCCATAATCGTCGATCTCTGTTTGATGAAACATGTTGATTTCGTCGAGCACCCTCTCTTGTGTAATCATACCCAAAATCTGGGTTCAGAGTTTATCGACCGCCGTTCGACGAAAAATACTGATTTCGTCGATCTGGGTTTGATGAATTTTGTTGAAAATAGTTTTTATGTGAGTTTTTATTTTTATTTGATTTGGGTTTTTGAAATACTTTATTTTGTTGGTTGTTATCTACTACCTTTTCTTTGCCCTTTTCAGATATGAATTTTATAGGGGTTAATAAAATATTTTTCTTTAGAATAGGTGGCTGACTAGATGAAGCTCCTAAGCCTAGTTTACCATTAAGCCTGACATTGACTGTGCTAGTGATGTCCATTAATTTTATACTTCTCCCATTAAGGGATTATTCAAATTGTTTTGCTTCATTTAGTTTAGTTTTTAAATAAATGATTTGTTCAGAAGCTATATCTAGTTCATCTTTTAATTTTATGTTTTCAGAAAACAAATTATCAAATTCAATTTGTTTATCTCTGAGAAGTTTGATTTCCTTCTCAGACTTAATTAAAACATTGCATAAAAGTTTGAATTCAGCTTTAAAATGATCAGAATTGAAATCAAAACAGACTATTACCTGATCCAATTTTGATTCTAATTCTTCTGTTGATTCATCAGCTGTTGAATGACTGTATGAAGCATTAATTGCCATCAGGCAAATCTCTCTGGCTTTTGCCTCTTCTTCATCCTCACTATAGCTGGAAGATGAAGACTCTTCTTCAGACGCACTCCAAGTCTCAGCAACAAAGCCTTTTTCCTTCTTCTTATACTTGTTGGAAGAAGGCTTGTTGTAGTGCTTCTTGTATTCCTTCTCTTTTCTTTTATCCTTCTTTTGAGCCTCTGGACACTCTGGAAGAATGTATCCTGCCTTCCTGCAACCATAGCAGACAACTTCCTTTGTAGGAGTCTTGTCATACCTTAGCTTATCTTCATTCCTTGTTGACTTTCTTCTGAAGTCCTTCTTAGCCATTTTGAAGAATCTCTTGTCTAAGAAACTCACCAACTCTTCATTTACTGGTAGTGCTTCTAATTCTTTAGATGCCTTAAATGCAATACTTTGCTCCTTCCTTCCTGAGGTAGGAGTCTTCTGTTTATCTGTATCTCTATTCTTGATAAGCTGTTCATAAGACTTGAGTTTGCCTAGCAAAGACTCAGTAGAAATTTAATTTAGGCTTCTGGCCTCCTTGATTGGCCGGGTCCTAGAGTCTCATGTGCTAGGGAAGCACATATGGAATTTACTTGATAATTTATTGAGGGCCCAAATTATCATCCAAATTATCATCCAATATCCCTATAATAATTATTGAGGGTCTACCATGACATGATTAGCCTAAATCTAGATTTTCATAATTTTCATAATTTACTTGATGGGAGGTACTCCAAATTATCATCCAATATCCCTATAACAATTATTGAGGGTCTACCATGACATTATTAGCCTAAATCCAGAATTTCAAAATTTTCCTAATTTCCATGTGATAATGGGAGGTACTCCAAATTATCATCCAATATCCCTATAACAATTATTGAGGGTCTACCATGACATAATTAGCCTAAATCCAGAATTTCATAATTTTCCAAATTTACTTGATAATTTATTTAATTTCCTAACGAATCCAAATACCTTAGTTTGAACATGAAGTACCTTTTTTGGTATGCAAAATTCTCCACAAATTTATGATAAATACAAGATGACTATTTCATAGTAAATTCAAAGTCTCCCAATTTTTCAGTATGGTTTGGGCCTTGATCAATAATTTTAAACATAATCACATAATTAACAGCTAATGAAGTAAATACTGTAAATAAGCTTCCAAAAATTATAATAAAATTCAAGCATGGTTAATATGCCCAAAAACACTTATGACAAAATTTTCAAACTTCTCAGTGAATTATGAGCTCACATTTTATTTAAAACAGTAATCCTCGTTCTTACGTTATTGAAACAACTACTGTAAATATTCACCTAAAAATTATGGTAAAATTTCCTCAAGTGTATATTGCCTTAAGAACGCTCTTAAATGAGTTTCACAATTTTCAAACCATTATTGAGCTCTGAATCTAATTTTGAATATAATTGCATTCTTAAAAGCTTGTGAAGAAAGTACTAAAAATACATATCTAAAAATTATCACAAAATTCAAGTATGAGTATATTGACCTAAAACATCTTCTGCCAAATTTGCATAACTTCCTGTTAAACAAAATGATCATAATAATAAAAATATTATCAAGGGAAATTCCATGTACTATAAAGGAGGTACTAAATGTATTGTTCCAAAATTACCACTAAAATCACCAGAGGCTCTAATTAACCCTATGACCCTACTACCCAAGTTTCATGACTTTTCATTAAGTTTTGGTGGCCTATCTCTCATGTATAAGGGTTGTGCCCTAAACTAGGGTTAGGGTTTTGAGGGGTTTATCCATCTTCAAATCCTCTAAGATTCTTACCAGAGGACCTTAGCTACTCTAGTATCCTCTCTACTAAATTTCAAGTCCATACAAGGGCATTTGACCTCATGCCCTTCTCAACCCCCAAAGTCAAAACATAGGGTTTGAACTTGGTTCCTAGGGCAATTCAACCCCAAACCACCCCATAACCCATATGAGGGTGTTAAATGACATGTAAACCATTGGCCCAAATTTCAGCCTCTGTTGAGGTGGTTTGACCACCCAAACCTCAAAGTGCACTTTTGACCTAAATACCCTTTATTAGGGCAAAGCTAGGGTTTGCTCAATTCCTACCCAAATAACCTTAAAAGAGATGAAAATTTATACAGATCTTCATGATGACCCCAAGGACCACTCAAACAAATTTGGGAGGGTTTGGAGGTAATTAGGTCCCCTAATTAATTTACCCTAAGTTTTTTAAATAATTTCAAAAACTATAGGAAAATTGTCCCCAAAAATTCTCATTTTTGGGCACGGCCTTGGTATAGATTAGGGTGACTCCCTGTCCAAATTTCGGGTCATTTGGACATGGGATGAAGTGGGGGCACTCATTTTAGTTTTTGTCTAACCCTAGGTATAGACCCCACCAAAATGGGTGCCCTGGTCAACCCAAATGTCCAAATTGACTCAAATTAAATTTAAATTAAATTAGACCCATAGGGCTACAACCTATATGTTAACCACTTTCTCCGATTTATCCTTTAAATAATTTTAAATTAATTTACAAGGGGACTGAATATGTGTGACAGAATTCATTAAAATGAAATATTAATATGTTGATCCTACACGGATCTTGATGCAAGATCCGGCGGCTCTGGCTCATCTTCTTCCTCCCGCGGATAGGTAGGATTGACCTAACCAAGAACTACTTACAGCTGCCATTGTCGGCCACCCGGCCACCTCCCTAGTCGGCCACCGCCACCACCACCTCCTTTGAGGTGGTGGCTATCGCCAGGCGGCTGCACAGCCGCCGGAGGGCCCTTTTCCAGCAATCCCGACAAGTCATTTTTCATGGAAAAACCGTGAAATTGAAAGCTTCGATCGGGCTAAATTGAGCCCGATTTTATTTCTAAATGATCCCTATGATCTACCCATAGGAGAAGAAGAAGGGGAGGACCTTATTTGCGGCCTGGAGGCGGGTTGATCGTCCGGATGCAATTTCCGATGGTGGCGCCGCTCAGTTTCTATAACAGCACAGTGGACTGCTCCGGCTCCTTCAAGAAAGGTGTGTAAACGACTCCTAGGAGTCCAGTGAAGGTTTTAAAATAATAAAATGGGGGAGGGGTGGTCAAGCATCAATAGCCATTAATGGCCATTGAAAGAAGCTCTCGGCCAAGTGGTGGTGGGGGGGGGGGGGTGAACCTGCCTTGTGGTGGCCGGTAAATGGCTGGAAACTTCTCCTCTTCCCCAAAGGAGTTGAATCCACCCAATAAGGGTAGCCCTTGGCCTCCCTAAGCCATGAATGGCCTTTACCTCCTTTTCTCTCTCCTCCATTAAAGAGGAATTGAATCTTTCTCTCTCATGCCCCTCATGGACGAATTTGTTTATGGTACCTGCCTAAATGCAGCCCACTAAGCTATTATAAAGTGATTAGGTAAGTGGTTAGCCCAAGTGGCTAGGGGCTTGAGGTAGCCCTTTTTGAGCTAAATTTGACTTGACCTAGCTTAGGGTTGACTTTGGTCAAATTGACCTTTTGTGTCACCATTAATGGGTCCTTGGTGACCTATTGGCCTCCCCTAGGGTCTAAGTTGGGATGGGTAGGGTTGACTTGGCACCTTGAAGGTCACTTGACCCTTATTAAGGGCACTTTGACCACTTTAGGGTTTGAGTAGACTTGGGTCAACTTAGCCACTAGGGTTGACCCCAATGGGTCCTTGGTGACCCATTGACCTCACTCTAGGGTTTGGAGGGCATGGGTGGGGTCCACTTGGCTAAGGAAAGGTCAATTGACCCTATGTAGGACAGTTTGACCCATTTAGGGTTAGGGTTGACTTAGGTCAACTTAAGCTCTAAGGTTGACTCCAATGGGTCTTTGGTGACCCATTGACCACACTTTATGTCTAGGAAGACCTTGGTAGGGTTGGTTGGGCTCCTTAAGGGCAAATTCCCTTGTTTAGGCCTAGGATGATCCTAGGTCAACTTGGCCATCCTAGGTTGACTCCAATGGACCCTTAGGGCCCTTTTAATAGATTGGTGGGGTCATGGTTGGGTCTTGGAGTCATGTTGAAGCCTCATGATCATCCTAAACTAGGGTTTAGGAATCTACTATTTGCAGACCATTCATCCAAATCACCTTTATTCCTAAGTCCAACTTGGTCTTTTTGGGCTTCTAGGGTTTTGTCATGACCTAGTCATGACAAAACCACTCCTAGGGGGTCTAGTAGTCTGAGGGATGTTACATTATAAATGTCGCGAAAGCTATTGCAGCGCTTTGAAATCATCACAAAAGTTATAAAAAAACGTCACCATAGAGCGACTTTGTTGTAGTGATATTTCTTAAGCTCTGTGATTGCTTTTGGGATTGTTAATAGGGCAGAAGATATTTGGATTTTTGGAGGCTCCAACATGCAACAACCAATTATGTGTGATGTTTCAGCTATCTCATTCATTATTAAACTCATTGCCATTTTTTCTTCCACTTATCTTCCTTTTTCCTTATCTTTCTCTTCATATTTGCTTGTGAAGAGGTAGGTAGGCAATTTCTCTATTTCTAGCAAATCATCATCAGCAGACATATCATGCTCATCAACTGATTCGAGACATAAACTTCTTGAATTTGGTGCCCATGCTAGATCACCAATTGCAACCACTTGGTTGAACATCATGTCCAATTTCTCTTCTCATTCTAGGGATATGCCACTAAATAAAAATTTCTTCGCAATCAACGCAATCTAACATGAACAAATAATTCATTACTATAAAAATACATAGTGAGTAAATCATAAAAAAAATTTGACCTGTAAATGTTATTTCTACCACTCTTTGTAAGGATCAATAGTTTTGTGAATCGGATCTGATCTCATACCTATTTCACACTTCTTCAGCTCTTGCAATTAAAGGTGCAAAATTTTCACCTAGTTCTCCACACTCAACAACTGCTTTGGTAGTCCGATGGAGAGATCGGAGACCGCAATCGAACATTAATAGTCATGTGGAGGCTTAGCAAGAAAAAAAGAACAAGAAAAGAGGGATTGCTAACAATGACGGACACCAAATTTACCCGATGTGGTGAGTACCACTTGCGATGGGCAATGTTATTGCTCGGGTTAAAGGATTTCAAGGGAGTAGTGGAGACTACAAGATGGAAGAGGAGATAAAAGAGAGCATCTAGGAGATGAACTTAGTGTCTGTACTTACACCAAGGTAGATTCTGGGCTAAGTTCCCCTCCCTTTCGAGCACCCCTGGCCCTTTATTTATATGTATGGGTATGTTGCCTGAATGAATGGGTTATTTAATACCCAATTAAATGTGGTAATAAATGCATGTCCCTCCGAGGAATATGAGGAGCGAGTCAGGCGACGGGGGTGGTGAAAGAAGAGACCGAGCGTAACTGCCCGTGCTGTTACTAAATAGAAGAGTCTGCACGAGCTCTCGATAAGTTCCTGTCAGGAATTCTTTGATGAATTGCTAAAGGAACCTCCAAAGGACATGCGACCCCTTGTCAAACATTACTTGTGTTTTTGTGATTCATCATAGAACGTCTGTGAACACCTTGGAGTGTCGCCCAGCTGCTCTATAATCACTGTTGTTTGATGTTGTCCCCTATATCATGATTTGGGTTAACATAATCCATATATTTTTTTGAGCTCGTGCGGACTAGTAACTGATAATCGCGAAGATTACGACACAATCTCTGTGTCTCCTTAAATTTATAAATAGCCCAGGCTATTCCCCCATAGAGATACACATAAGAAACTGTCAGCTGCTTTGCACGATTGTATTTGTAAAATGATAAGCTTAAATATTGACTTCCTCGTAAAGCTGGGCTACCCAAAGAAGAACACGAAGAAGGAGCTTGATCCCAGCAGGCCAAGGAAGCTTCTAAAGATGCCAACTCGCGGTTCTTTTAAGGAGTCGTCGACACTATAGTCTTCGACAAAGCCTTCCTTGTCCTCCAAAGGTTGCGGGCAAGTCCCTGCTTGATCTTTAGGTGCCCTTGGGGGTAGGGTGAATAAGGGTTTAATAGAATTTAATATTAAGAAAAATATCAAAGTTTATCAGTGAAGTTTCAAAATATTTTATAGGAAAATAAAATTTAATATCTCGAAAAATATTATATTGAAGATTACCTTGCAAAATAGATCGGATTTCAATCTTTCTTTAATACCGTTAGCAGTTAGTATTATTGCCTGGCGATAGCTACAGAGACTGAATTCCAAGAGTGTACTCAAAAATGTAATTTGCAATATATTTACTTTCATACGTTTGAAGGAAAATATTATTTAGACTATTTTTAGAATAGGAAATAAAATCAAATTTATGGAATAATGAAGACATGATTTTATTTCATCAAAAATTTATTATAAAAATGTTTTGTTTCTTTAACACTGGAAATCGAAGTGAAATATTAAAATCCTTTTTTGTTTTCTATACTGACCCCTCTGACTAGGACTAGTTGGTTCTAGCCTTTCTCTCCAAGATAAGGACTCAAACCTCACATGTATCTACCCTAGACCTAGTCGCCATAACACACGACAAATTATGGAATCTGACATCCACTCTAGATGATTTTCCCACTAAGTATCGCAATACTTAGCAACTAACAACCACGATGAATTTCCCACGAAATACTTTTTGGAATCCGACGTTCTCCCCAAAAAAATTCTCCATGCCCGTTAAAAAATGCAAAAGTAAAAAGGATTACAAGACATTAAAAATGTAAGATAGACTCTCTAAGATTTTTTGAAGGAGAAGATGAAGGCGATGTAGATGTAAGAATTCTTGATTTGTTCTCCCTTCGTGTTGAATATGTGTTATAGACCTTCTCCTTCAAAAATTTCTTTTGATCTTTGTGTTCTCCCAAGGGAGTTCTCTCTATTTTTGGAGATGAGCCTCTCTCAAGATATTCAGAGTACTGACTTTGGAGGATGAGGAATCGTTTCCATAGAAGGATCATAGATGCTCTTTAAATAGATCTCGGGAGCTAGCGCTAGTGGTAGTTTTACCGTCGGGCGGTAGCCAAATATAATAAGTGTAGCACATGGATTGTGGCAGATATGGAATTCGTGCTTCACTAATTTTGACATGATTGCGATCACCACGTAGTAGTGGCTAGCACTTCGTATTAGCGATGATTACGATCAATCATTGATCTCCTTCTCCTTTTGGCTCCTTAATCATGTGCTGATTGACACCCTATCCTTATGTTACCGTCGGGTGAGAGCGTTACCATGCAACAATAGGGCATGCTAAATATATATTTCTTCCGCCTTTTTGTGCGAGCAAAACATTACGCCAACTATCCAACCGTATTCTAGCGCTACTGCCAATGACATGTGGTATAGCGCCACAATAACTCACTGAAATGAGCTTTGGCCTCTAGCTTGTCTCCTTGCTCAATATATGCGTGTACTATATGCAATGATTTAAATATCAGATGTCGATGACATATTAGATTGAGTTTTTAAATGTCGGAAGCCGGAGACATGTTAGGAATATTTTAAAATATCGGATTTCCATATCTTATGAATAAAATTTTATTTTTATGTATACTAATAATAAATATATATTATAAAAATAAAAATAATATAACAAATAGAAAAAATTGAGCCATTCATATTACAAAATAAAATCAAATAGTATCTAAGATAAAATATTATTAGCAAATATAAGATGATACATTGTAAAATATATTTAATTGTATACAATAATTTAATTTTTATAACAATAAGTTTATTACAAACAAAGAAAATTTAAAAGTTAAAAAGTCTTTGATTGATTATAAGTCTTGTTGCAGGCCACCCGATTTTCCTCTAGTTTAGAGAATCGGACCATCTTAGCTCTAGTTCAGATCGGGGATGAAAACTGTTAAATGAAAGACCAAGCAGCCATGACAAGAGGTGTTTTTAATGTGGAAAACTCGGAAAGGGTGAAAAACCATGTGGTAGAATCTGGGTCAAGCCAAAATTCAATGTTTCCTTTCATTTACAAATATTTGAGTTCCTCAAAGGGTGACAAGACACCTCTTCATTACAAGCTTAGAGTGTAGAGAAATGAAAAAATGTCTAAGTCCATGAAGCCTTGAAGAGTGCGTTCAAAGGTGCTTTTACGAGAGCGTTTTTACAAGGTCTTTCCTTCACCTACTGCTGCGTCCGCAAGCGTATTGATCGTGAGCGGATTAAAGAGGGAGCAAAGCAAAATGCGAGCATTGTAGTGATCTAACTCTCATGCCCACGCCGAAAAACCTCAGAGTTTGTTATAGTCTCTCAAGCAGGTTGTCTTATAGCTTTCATGAAGGATCGCGTTGGTAATTATGCCTTGCTAAATCTTGAGTTAATGAATGATGTTGCTTCATTCTGGTCATCTATATAACCAATTTTACTGAAATGATGAACATGCCCCTCGGACAGGTTGCCCGATGGCGGCGGAGGCCGCCGACGCTCGCGCATGCCCATATGACATGCGAGCATAAGGCGTGTACGTTCTCCCATGTGGTTCTTCTATGCTTATGGGGTGTGCACATATGTAGGGTGTAACACCTCCATCCGTCATATGAAATATAATAGAGGGTCCGACCGAGGCCCCATTGCTATATTCCACAGACAGTAAGCAAAGTTACATGTTAATATCAAAGAAAATTCCAATCCTAACTCAAAGCATTCTAGCGAAAGCTTCATGGGTTAAATTGAACTCAAGAATCAACAATGTCCACTATAAAAAAACCATAGGAATGTTATTACAAAATGCACAAAATGTTACGGCCTTAAGACCTTACAAATGTTTTTCCCCAAAAGAGTGGTTTATAAACATCAGCTCGTAGGCCAACCACACATAAAAACAATAAAGAGTCTTCATTTAGCCTTCATGGGTCTGCAAAGCATTAAAGGGTTGTAACTCGCTATTTCCCGCCCGACTCTCTAGCACCTGCACAGGGACAATCCTCCAGAAGGTGGCAAACAAGGCAATGATCAGCATTAGCTGACCAATTTATAACTACCCTACCCCATACCCTTCTCTACATGCGTAGCAACCATACATAGATATATCACAAGAAGGTACAACTCAAGAACCATTCAATATATCACAAACATCTGCATCAACTGCCAAATATTTCGTACACTCAGGGCACATTCTCGGTATACCGGATAGCCAGGGTCCCACAACCGTCCAAAAGTCCGAGACTGACGACAAACTATGAGCATTATTGTCTGGTATACAGCCAAGACTCTCCTCCCTACTACCAACATTAATTACCAGGCCTCATAACCTAACATAGGGCGGGTATAGTTCATCCTTTTCCCATAGCTCAAATCTCCATGCCATAGCCGAAAGCCGAGATTCCAGGGCTAAATGGACAGACGCTGGTCACATCACCTTTCCCAAGGAGTTAAACATAACTGCGTTACATTTAAATAAATGACTCTCACAGCCATCAGAGCTGAGCACCCATGCTACAGATCACAAACTAGCCGCACGATCTCTGAGAGACATGCTTGGTAATCAAAATGCTATTTGGGAGCTATCGCCAGCGATAACCACTACCCAGACTCAACCACAACTAGAACATCTTTCCAGAAAAACCTGCAGCATTATGCAATGCCAGAAGAACTGGACATTCACAAAATATACTCATCAAGAGCGATCGCTAGCGATAGTCACTATCGCTAGGCGATATCCAACGATTATCACAACTGTGGTATTTTTTGGGTATTTTCCTAGAGAATGTCTCGAATTCTTCCTGCTACTCTAATTTACAGGCACAACCCTTTAGACTCCATAAACTATCCGTTTATACTCAGAGTCTTCTCCGGTGTGCAAAATAAAACATCACCAATCCAGACCAACCTGTCCGGATGGGCTTCACACAGCATACTTATTCCGTACTGCGATTTCCGGATTCTATATACAAAACTACCCGGGGATATCACGTATCAAACCATCAGAATTCCCTTCTCTTTTCCACCGTTAGGTGGGGTATTCCATGCATATGCAAAAAGGAGGACTTCACTTGTCCAAGAAGGAAGATTGTTACCCTCATTGATCGCTTAGGAGCCATGTCCTTGTTCTTTGATCCGAATAGAACTAATCGTCACAGATTCCTCTCCGTGGATCTAGCGTGGAATCATAATTCTGATCACAAGCACACCTTGGATCGCTTCTCCTTTTTGCCTCCTGGACTTTCTTCCTCCGCTTCCCTCAAGAATCTCAATAATAAATAGAGAAAGTGTGAGAGAGGAAAATGAGAATAAAATCTCAAATCCAGCCCTTAATAGCAAGCTACCACTGTGCGGTATCTGCTACCGCCGCGCGGTACCAGAGGCGGTCGCAGCTTGGCCCAATGGAAATCACTCTATCGCCCAAAGCAGCCTCAACCTTACTATCACATGGATATCTACTGCCGGTGTTAACTTCTTACCACCGAGAGGTACCTTCCCGAGGCATAAGTAAATTTAATCAGCTATCACCGTGTGTTAGCTCGCTACCGCAACGCAGTGGTCACTGAATAATTTGTCGAAAGCATTGAGTGCGTCGAGTGATATCGCCACGTGCCAGATGACTACCGTACCGCGATAGTCTCTCAATGCTTCGTCGAAAGCGTTGAGTGCGTTGAGTGATAGCGCCACAATGTACCGTTCTACTGCCACGCGGTAGATACCCGGGATGTCAGTCGATTTAATTCCAGGGCTACCACCGACGTTAACACGAGCGCCACGCGTTAACTTCCAATCCTTCCTTTTTCAGGATTTTTGGGGCATTACATAGGGTGCGCACCTATGAGGCTTGTCCGTAAATGTGTGCACCCGTGCACGTGCATGCCCACGCTGGCCATACATATGCATGCATGAGAGGGCCTCTTGTGGTGTCTTTGTGTACTTATTTTCATCACCCCTTTCGTGGTTATTTTGGCCGCTTCGAGCTGGCGCGGTTCGCACACGTGAATTGCTCGATCGAGTTCACTTTAGTGTTTAAGTTTAAGTCCTAATGGTTTGACTCGGAAATCTTTAGGCAGAACCCATCAAGTCATTTCAAATTTATAAATTTCTATAAAAACATGCAAACAATAAACTAATAAATGTATTAAATGTTTTCATATTATTTGTAATTTGAAATTAAAATTTTTTGAAACAATTATACAAAATTTGTTATAAGAATAAAACATAAAAAAATAATAATTCTAACCAATTTTAACATACAAAAAAAAATATGCATACTATATACTATATTAAAAAGAAGTATCGATTTAGTTTCTATGGCAAGATAAATAACACAAATGACTAGGCAAATAAGACACCAAATAAATCGGAGCCGTACATCTAAAACCTACGATTTACCCGAATAAAACACACGATCGAAATAACCCATCACATATACAACCCTAACAGAGCCGCTCATCATCCCGCGGTTTCCCCTTCTCCACTTCCCATCAAGGGCATCGCACCTCCGCATATCCATCTTTATACCAACGCCGCTCCATCTCTAGTGATATTCTTCCTCCTCATCTAATTTAGGGCATCGCAGACCGAATTCGCCGCCCGCATTCCATACTCAATCTTGCAAAAGCTATGGCCTCCTCGATTATTCTCCATGATTGTCGATAGTTTTAACTATCAAAATCTCTCGCAGCTGCCGACTTCCCCGCTCTCAATCTCACGGCTAACCGGATCCATTTACAGGTTTCTTCTTATCCATCCACGAGTTTCTTCTCCTTATTTTCTCGATTTGATTTTTCATTTCACCATCTTCGACCATAGACATTGATTAGTTGCAAGGAAGAAGCTTGAGGAACAACTGCCTGCCTGCAAGGAAGAAGTTGGAGGAAATTGCTTATAGAGGACACACTAGTGATATTACCTCCTTTGCATATCCAATTTCTTCTCGGTCCTTATGGTACTGATGTTGCCTCCTTTACAAATCACGCAACCGATCTCACCTACTTTACAGATCCGATTTCTTCTCAGTTTTAAGGGTTCATATTCTTCCTCCATCACATATCACGCCACCCATTTCACCTCCGTCTACAGATCAAAAATCTTCTCACTCATAAAGGTACGCAACAGTTTCTTCTTCCCCTATCTTTGACAACAATTTTCATTGGAATCAAGCATAATCTAAGGTTAATCTACCTCACATTAAATTGGAATGCCTACTACCTATTTGATGAAATACATCAATGACGAATGGTACTAAATAAAAATGATTTTTACCTGCCATTTCCTTCCTTTATAGGGATGAGTTGAATAAATCTATTTCTATAAAATTTCTTAAGTAGTCTAATTAGACTTATTTGGTTTGGTAAGACTGAAGGGAAAATTATATAGAAGTCAAGTGAAAGTATGCAAATATAACATAAACATTACAGATTCTTGACTTCTATTTATTCATGCAAAGGGTGTTTTTGATATAAATGTGTTATCCACTTATAAATTAGTCAATTTCATTTAAACCTTGCAAAATTTTCCATCAACTTATATATAAACTAATGGAGGCCTTATTATCACAATATAGAAGGGATTAATCTTTTCTCTAGGACTACAAGATCATTTAGGGTAAATCTCAATAACATATCCTTACAAAAATGCTATCGTACTGCCCCCTTGTAGTTTTGATAAACTAGAAGGTGCATTTATTCAAAACTGCACCCTTTTAGTTCTGATAAACTTCAATGGTGCTGTTTTGATAAATTGCTTAGCGACTGTTTATTAAAAAATGCAATCATCATTAAGCTGTTTCGTGTCCTCGCTATTTAACATCATTTTATTTTTAAGTATGATTTTCATTAGCTAAGTAATGGAAATGTAAAGTAGGCCAAGTTGTAATTAGAGCGATTGATATGAAATGGAAATAGGAAATGGGAGAAAATATCATTATTTAGTTGTATATGCTCTTATTATTTACAATTATTTGATTCAATGTTATCTTTAGAATCTAAAATGTTATTATGTGGATGATGACATGGGAGAAAATATCCAATTTTATCATTCATATGATATGGATATAGCCGAGTTTTTCTTCACATTTGGAAAAGACACATTTTACAACAATTTAAAAGATATTTTCACCTTATTGTCTCAAAAAAACACTCGACAATGTTTACATGTGTGTTATTATATTTACTAAATGTTACATCGGTTGTTAAAGCTTAGACAATAAGTTTTATGGCTAATGTAGTTCACAAAGCAGCAGGTTTGATTCTTTTCTTTTTCTACCACACCTACATGATTAGGTATAAAATGAAATTAGTTAGTTGAGGAATCTGATTAAATGTCTATGCACATATATTTCATTCGTAATATGATCATATATAATATTTTTTCAGCATATTATTCTCCCTTTCCATTACTTAATATGGTCTTTTGTAGTTAAATTTTATACTACCAGCACAAAAATATGGATAAAAATGTCATGCATCACAGTAAATGTCTCCCCAACAACAAATATCACCCCCACAATAAATGTAACCCCCTACGACAAATTTCACCACACAACAAATGTCTCCCCAATGACAAATATAGCCCCCCCCCCCCATGACAAATATCTCCCCCACGACAAATGTCGCACCCACGACAAATGTCGCCCACACGATAAATGTCGCACCCCAAATGCGAAATTAAGAAAAATAAATAAATACTGACATTTTCTTTATGCATGTCCATATTTTTTAAGTAGTGTACGAGTTAAGAAAAAAATTCCTCAATGTGCATATTAAAAATAATGTTTGCAATTTGCTTTATGCATGTCCAAAAATGCACGCCCTCCAAATATAGATGCCAACGAGGGCCCAACAATAGGCATGCACTCAAAGAAGATGAGAGCTTCGTCATCTTCATGTAACACACTAACATAACTGCTCTACCACTAATGAAGAAGAAGGTGGAGGGGAAAATAGCTCTGGCTTGCCACCTAGAACATATCTTACTAAAGGAAGGCAAGGAATATATGCATCGACTAGAGACTGACGTGAAGCCATAAATATTAGAAGACGAGAAGCCCGACGAATGAAGCGAATCATGAAAACATCTAATTCCAACCAGTTACGGAATCAGGATGGACAAAGTAATCAACAACCTTTAAATACTTACAACTTGACGTCAAACACTAACTCCATCAATGCATCAATTCAGCCTAAAATTCAAGTCCGCATAGAACAAGCTTAAAAAACAATATTGTGACCATGCCAACCATAATAATTACCGTAAAAACATGGGTAACTGTTCCTCCAACGTTTGTTGAAGGTATTAACAATAATCAATGTCAATAGACATTGATCTACGACAACGATTTTTAAAATCTAAATAATAAAAACAACAACTCTTTCTGCAGGAGCAGAATTCCATCAAATATTGCCAAATTAGATGGTGGATCCGATTTACAAGTTGGTAGATCCCGATGTTCAGTTATTTCCAAAAAATGTACATACAAATATATACAATCTGCAGAATTCATCAGAAATCAACTTGCCACCAAGAACAAATCGCCCAATAGGAAGGCTAAGAATATATGCATCAACACAAGATCGTCGTGATGCAACAATAAGAAGCCTAGCCGGATCCATTAAAAATCTTTAAAATCAAGTAGGACAACTAGCTAAAATTATATCTGAGCGACCCGCCGTGTCTCTTCCTACCAATAACGAGCCCAACCCGAGAGAGAAAGTGAAAGCTATAACTCTTCGGAGTGGGAAGGAAGTTTTTGGTATGGTTAGCGAAGAGCCCGAGGCAAGCTCCACCCCCGTTTTGAATATTCCACCACCTGCTGAAAAAGAAGTTATCACTCCGCTCTCTACTTTCGAAAAAGATCTCGCTCCACCACCTATTTTTAAAAATGATCCAACTCCACCATACCCTTCCCAACTTAACAAAGAACTTCTTGATTATCAGTATACCCGCTTCTTAGAAATGTTTAAGCAAATCCACAAGAATCTACCCTTCCACGAAGTGATTACACAGATGTCAAAGTACGCTAAGTACCTTAAGGACCACCTGACTAATAAAAAGAAGTTAAAGAACTTATCGCACGTCACATTAAACGTTGAGTGCTATGCTATCTTGACAAACAGTTTACCAAAGAAGATTAGTGATCCAGGAAGTTTTTCTATACCGTGTGTCTTTGGTGATCTTTTTGTCAAGCATGCATTGGCCGATTAAGGTGCAAGTATCAACCTAATGCCCTTCTCATTATTTAAGAAGTTAGGAATTGGTAGCCTCAACCCCAGGCATATGAGTATCCATCTCGTTGATAGATCTGTTAAGTACCTGTTAGGAATGGTGGAGGTTGTTCTAGTCAAAGTCGACAAATTTATCTTCCCGGTGGATTTTGTCATATTGGACATCGAAGAAGACGTTGAGGTTCCCCTGATCCTTGGTCGACCGTTCCTTGCCACCTCCCGAGCTATCATTGACGTAAGCAATGGCAAGATCTTCCTACGAGTACACGATGATGAAGTGACCTTCTCTATCACCCCTTCGATGAAAAATACACTGGAGAATGACGACTCCTGTTTCTTCTTAGATACCTTAAGTGATGAATCTTCCTACTGCATTTCTGACGATGAATTTTCTGATTTTTGTTCTTCCTCAACTCTTCCTATTGAAAGTCTACAAGAAACCACCATGGCCATTGATTCACCCACTTCAAATTTTACGTATAAGTTAAAAGTCGACGAAGATATTATTTTTGAAAAAGAAAGAACTTCCAAAACATCTTATGAAGAACCCCCTACCCTAGAATTAAAAGAACTACCTGAACATCTCAAGTATGCCTTCCTAGAAAACAAATCCAAACTGCTAGTGATAGTTTTGTGCCTACTTATCTGAATTACAAAATGACAAACTCCTTCTAGTTTTACGTAAACATCGCCGAGCTATTGCCTGACAGATATCTGTATCAAGGGCATTAGCCAATCTTTCTGCACCCACAAAATCCTAATGGAAGATAATTTGCATAATTCAATCCAACCTCAGTGCCATATAAATCTAAATATGAAAGAAGTCATAAAGGGCATGGTTATGAAACTGTTAGACGCAGGAATTATCTATCCTATTTCTGATAATAAGTGGGTTAGCCCTGTCCAGGTAGTGCCCAAAAAGGGAGGGATAACTGTAGTTAGTAAGGAAAATAATGATTTAATCCCGATACAGACGGTGATGGTGTGGCGAATGTGTATTGACTATCGTAAGATAAACAACGCCACCCACAAGGACCATTTTCCCTTGTCGTTCATCGGTCAAATCTTAGAGCCACTATCTATCCATAGCTTTTACTGTTTTCTCGATGGCCTCCCTGGGTATTTTCAAATCCCCATCTCTCCCGAGGACCAGGAGAAAACTACGTTTACATATCCCTTCGACACCTTCTCTTACCAAAGAATATCTTATGGGTTGTGCAATTTACCAGCTACATTCCAGTGATGTATACTCGCTATCTTCGACAAGTACATAGAAAGCATTATGGAGGTATTTATGGATGATTTCTCCGTGTTCTGCGATGCCTTTGATAGTTGCTTAGAAAACCTCAAAAAAGTCTTAGAAAGATGTGAAGAAACTTACCTTGCCCTAAATTGGGAAAAGTGCCATTTTATGGTGAGGGAAGGGTTAGTTTTGAGTCATAAGATTTCTGCGAGAGGAATTGAAGTAGACATAGATAAGATAGAAGTTATCGAGAAGCTTTCGTCGCCTATGAATGTCAAAGCTATAAGAAGTTTCTTAGGACACGTTGGCTTCTACCACCGCTTCATAAAAGACTTCTCCAAAATCACCAAACCCCTTACTCATCTTTTGGAAAAAGATGCCCCGTTTATTTTTGAAGACCTTTGTCTATCTTCCTTTGAATTAATAAAAGAAAAGTTAATTAATGCCGTTATTATGATAGCTCCGGTGTGGGACCTTCCCTTTGAAATTATGTGTGATGTGATTAGTTCCATGGTGGGAGCCAAACTAGGACAACGAATATCTAAAAACTTCCACCCAAGTTATTTCGGACAATAATCTTTTGGACAATATTATTTTGTTGCGTCGAGCTCAAATGACGTTTTAAACAAAGGGTGCTCTTGGGAGGCAACCCAAGTTATTTTTTTTTGTTTTCTTTATTATTCACTTTTTGGCCCGGACTGCTCCGACAAGCTGAACTTCTTTGATCGCCTGCTCCAATGCTGTTGAATCCATCACGAAGTCCAATTAAGACATTTCAAGAAGTTTCAAAGCGCAAGCATGGGGGAGCGGCATCACTCAATATTCGCAACGCATAAATCTGGGGAAGTACCTGTTTTTCAATTCTGTTCTTTCATTTCCATTTTAATTTCTCTCACTCCTTCCCCTCCTTTCTCCATTGAGGACAACGTCCATTTTAAGCTTAGGGGGAGGATTTCCTCCTTCTCTTATCTTTATTTTTTTCCTATAAAAAATCAAAATAAAAAAAATAAAAATTTATATATCTTAAAAATCCAAAAAAATGAGAATATTTCAAAATAAAAAAAAATCTATTATGTTATTTGTTTTTACTTTAATAGGTTAAACTAATTTCAGTATTTCAATAGTACACCTTATTTTTGTTTTATTTTTCTCAAAATTCCATATGACAACTTGGGTAATTATAATCTTTCTAATCATTTTTTTAATTATGTTTCACAAGTAAAATGTTGGTCATGCTGTGTTTCTAATTCACGGTAGCATGTAAACGTGAAACGTTTTTCTAAAACTCTCATTTTTATTATGGTTTTCGTTCTTTGTTTTCTTTACTTTCTTGAAAATCTTTCATCCACTATTTGCCTTTTTTTGGATAATTTTTGTAATGTCAACTTTTGATTAGCGTAGTAGATGTGAACGATCCAAGTCGCCTATTATTTATATTTTCAAGATAATTTCATTAGTATTCTTTTATTATCTAAGAATTGCTTTTTGAAATTTTTCAAAGCTTATGCTTTAGATAAATTTAAAAACATGAAAATGATTTAGGCCGTTTTAGTTTTCATTTGAGCCTTCTTGCCAACCTACATTTTTTTATCCCTAGTTAGCTACTTTTGAGCCTTTTTCCGATTTAGATTGATAGCTCCACTTATCATTTCATGTAAACCAAAGCTAAAATTTTCCAACCTATCTAATCACACTAACTTTTTGAGTTTCATAAAAAAAAATATTATGATAGGCATATTTTGTGATATATTTGGTGAACTTTTTGAAAAGGTATGCTCAAAAGAAGTGTTTACTTTTGTTTGGCCAATTTCAAAATGAAAAGAAAAATTATATTTGGCCTTTGTTTTGAAAAGAAAAAAAAAGAAAATGGAAAAGAAAAAGAAAAATATTTTATTTATGATGAAAGTTTTTAAACTCTTTATTTTGGTTTAGTGTGATTTTTTAGCCTCCTTATTTATCTTTGAATTCAACTCCTAATCATAATCCAAAACTAAACGTTTCAGTCCTAATAAGCCCTTTTGATTCATATTTTTGAATTTTATTTATTAGCTAAGTAAAGAAGAAAAGTAAAATAGTAAAGTTTTGGATTTAAATTTAGATTTTTGTTATTTGATTGATATAGTTATAATGTGTCTCTTGGATCTAGTAACAACTCAATGCATTTTTTTCATTCCGTTCCTTTGCTTAAATTTATTTAAAGAATTTTGTTAAAATTTTGGCTGATTTATTTTCATTAGTAAAGTTTATAAATTGTTAGACCATATTTAAGTAATTGTTTTAGGTTTACGTTTCACCTTCTCCCAACTTAGAATTTCGCATAGTACTTGTGTAAGCATAATTAGAACTTTTTGATTAGTCACTTTTTATGTTAGCTAGTTTTATATCTTTGCTTGGGGACAAGAAAAGCTTAAGCTTTGGGAACTTGATAATACGTTTTGTAGTCTAAACTATTAGGGTATTTTCAGGTTTTTAACACATGAATCATGTCTTGTAAGTTGTTATATTGACCTCCTTTTGTATATATTATTGCCACTAATATTTTCTCTTCTTTTTGCAGATTTTCTCAACTTTCGGCCAAAATGACCTGACACGCCCCCTGACATGCCCTCCCTGGGCATGTCACCGGTCATTTAACCTGATCCTGAGGAAGATTATTGCCAGCGCCCAAATCCCGAGAAAAACACCTGACACACCCGCTAACACGCCCTCCCTGGGCGTGTCTCTTGGCATGTCACCCTCATCCCAAAGCCTGCTGCCGTCTTTAAAGATTTTCCAATGCTGTACGTCAACAGTACTGAAACACCCCCCTACAGGGGCGTGTCATCGGGAGTGTTCCACCTTTTTTTATGACTGACGAATTTCTAACCAATGATTGAGACATGACGTTCCTTACACGACCCTTTTACATGGTCGTGTCCCAGTGCGTGTCCACCGACGTACAGAAGAAATCATCATTTCCGTCAGAATTCTGCTCCTGAGGTAAACCCCGTACCCGACACACCCCCCGGACACGCCCTCCCTGGGCGTGATAGTGGGGCATGACTAACCCGAAAAAGTCTATAAATTCAGGCCTCCCCCTTGTGTTCAGCAAGTAGTTTAGAGTGAGAAGGGACGTGTTGCCCTTTTGTTTCTTGGAGTTTTTCATGCTTCTCCTCTCCCTCTTTCTCATTTTAAGCTTTTTAATCCTTGTTTGTGTACTCCTTTTGTATTAGTTTTTGTAATTGCTTTAGTAGCTTAATGTAAATGCTAGCATAGGTTTTTATTTCATTACACTTGTAATCCTTTATTCCAAGTTGTAACTCTCTTTTAGTATTAATATAAAGTTCCCTTTTTGTCTTTGTTCTCTTAATGTTCTTCTACCCAACTCTCTTCCTCCACTTCTCCATGATTAACTAATCCTCCTTGTACTTGATCTTGATGATCTAAGGTTCAAGTTGATTAAGTTATGATGCTTTAAGTTTACTTTTTCTTTTTAGGGTTTAGGCCTTTGATTTATTCTTGAAAAATCATGTTTGGAGTTATATCATCGATATATAATTTCCATATTTGTTTTCACTCTTAGCTTGCCGAGAGGCTCGTAGTTTGAAGTGAACACTCAAGAGTAAAGAGATTTGCATGCACCCCTTGAGAGAGGCAGACGTTAAATCTCCCGGATTGGAGTGAAATCAAATAGTGGGGTTCACCGCATAAAGCGAGGTTTAGGTCTCCGATTTGGAAGAGAGTTTGGTCGGACCTTCCTAAACTCAGTTGGGCCCGACTTCGAGAGAAGCGTGTTCAAGCTTTAGGAACCTCCACGGTCAAGGTCCTTTACCCTATTAAGTTAGGGTTTATTATCACATTTTTTAATCAACTTTTGCTGAGGTGATTCTCGATTGAGTTCTTTAGTATTTCATCGTTTCAACCCCTTTTTGTAATCATTTTTAGTAGTTCTTATTTAGCTGCAAGTAGTTCTCTTTTTAGCGCAAATATTTTCTTTCTTAATCGCAATTAGTTTTCTTTTAACAAACCCTAAAACAATCATTTGATAAGATAATAGTTTTCGTGTGAGTAAGATTACTCAATGGTTCCCAGATTTTAATACTACACTTGTGTCCCCTAGCTATAATTCGATAGGTATACTTGCTTAGTTGGATTGCTAGTACAGTTTTTATTCTCTTCACGACTAGTAGACACAAGTGGTCTCTCTCATCTCTTTAGATACAGGATATTTGGATCCAAATCTAAAGAGCTTATCCTGAGCTTTATGGCTAGAGTGTATAGAAACACTCCTTCTAAGATAATGTGTCTTTACCCTACTGGTAGAGCACACATTTGATTGATCCTCAAGGGGAGGTGAAAACTTGACAGTTTTAGAAGGTAAATTCACCTTTTGAAATATTGTCATCTTATTAGGGAATTCAGATTTGAAATGATGATTAGTGTGATTAATACCAAGATTCCAAGGGACTTGGAAGGTTATAGCTTTTGGCAACTAGCCATGTGACTGGGAAGGGTTAATCACAATCCCCAATCTCTCTGTGAACTTTTGTTCCAGATATTTTATATGCTTATTCTTCTATTCTAGAAGCTTGGTCTGACACTCAAGACTTTTCTTGAGTTCAGACTCCTCATGACTCTTCTTATAAAACTCAATAGATTTATTGTTATAAAGAGTTTTATAAGGCTTCAGGACTTCAATCTCCTTTGCTTGCCTTTTGCCAAGATTTCTGCTCTTCCTTAGAGCATCTAGGAGTAGTCCATACTTGTCAATGAATTGATTGACATCAGTCTCAAATTCTGAGCAATCTTCATCATAGGATGAAGATGCATCAGTGTTTGGACTGGTTTCATACTCATAGAAAGATGAAGGAATGGAGAGAGGTTATACCTTGATTGATTCTGAATCTGTCTGACTTATTTCCTCTTCAGTTATTGTCATCAGCCCCTGGCATCCACAGTCTTCTTCATCCTCCTAATTGTTATTGTCTGAGTGTGACAGAGGGGCCCTGATTCCTATCCTAGCAGAAGGATATTCCTCTTCTTCTTCTGGATTTGCAGCAACAGATATCAGGCCTATATAGGCTTCTTCCTCTTCATTTTCAGATTTTGAGGAGGAAGAATCTATCCAGCATCTCTCCTTCTTAGCCATAAAGGAATTCTCCTTCTTCTTGTCCTTGTGGTGATGGTGATGCTTTTTCTTCTTCTTCTCATCTTCTTCCTTTCTTTTGACTGGGCAGTCAGCAATGATATGCCTAGCCATGCTGCAACAATAATAAATGACATTAGAGGAAATTTGTTTACTGGTTCTAGGGACATACCTATCATCATTGGATGACTTCCTGTGATAAGAAGATTAAGATGGCCTGCTCCTCCAATCCTTCTTCTTCATGAACTTCTGAAATTGCCTAGAGAAGGAAGCTAGAACTTTATCAGACATGTGGTTATCTGATGAGCTTGACTCAGATATTTCTGAGCTTGATTCAGCTTCCCTCCTTGGTGGTGAGGGAGTCTTTCTTTTGCTCCTTCTGGGGATTTTGCCTTGAATGCTACAGACTTATCCTTGGACTTAGATTTGCTTCACTTTTCCTCTTCTAGTCTAGCAGCCAACTGCATTTCATAGGATAATAGCTTTCCAAAGAGAGTTGGTGGAGGAGTGTCTGCCAGCTTAGCCATTTCCCTAATGGCAAAAATCTTGGTGTCCCAATATCTGGTGAGAGATCTAAGGAACTTGTCAAACAACTCATAGTTGCTTAAGACCCTACCATAGGTTCTTAGTTCATTGATTGTCCTAAAGAACCTTTCAAAGCAGTCAGCCACCTTTTCAGATTTGCTTTGTCTGAAAGCCTCATACTCTTGGTTGAGCATGGACTTCCTATCATTTCTAACTTCATCAGAGCCTCCCATGTAGACCACAAGTGTGTCCCACATTTCCTTAGAGGTCTTGCAGTGTACAAGATTTTGGAAGGTTGAGTCATCAATGGAACTTGCTATGATATTTTGTGCCCTCTTTTCAATGGTAAACAGCACTACCTCATCTCTATCCATCTCTGTATATGCCTGGGCACTCTCAAAGTTGGATCTATGGTGGAAGCCTTTATGGGGATAAAAGGACGTTCCACAATTGTTACATAGATCCTAGGGTCAGATGCTTCCATGAACACTCTGAACCTTTACTTCTAGAGGCCAAATCCTTTCTTCCTGTAGATTAGTATTTTCATGGCCCCTAGCTCATTACAGTTCATTCCTGACCCCATACTTATATCTTATAGCTATCCTTTGAGGTATACTCAGATTATTAAATCCTTCTTGAGCAACCTCCCTCTGATACCACTTGAAAGTTCTTACTTCAAGGTTAGCTAGTCACCTAGAGGGGGGTGAATAGGTCTTTGAAATTTCTTTAGTCTTTTTTGTTGTTTATAAACTAAGTGATCTAGATCTTGTCCTTAGTACTTGTAATAAAAAGAAGGAACAAGCAACACAACATAACACACAAGTATTTATAGTTGTTCCCCAATTGGTTACATCCACTTTCCCTCCAACCTTTCTAACTTATGTTTGACAAGGCACAAACTCCACCAAAATTCTCCTAATAGCTTACACCTCAGTCCCTCAGCCTTACACTCAGGTTCTCTTCAAGGCCATACCTCAAAACCATAAGGGTTCCTACCTCAAAGCCCTGTAGTGCTCCTACAGCTCAGTGGTCCTTAAATCACCTACCTCAGCCATATCTGAAAGGCCTACAGCTTAGGCATAAAGTGCCCTATAACTTCTGGCACAAGGCCCTACTCATAGAGTGTTGCAGCACTTTTACAGCTCAGTACCCTTCCTGGTACCTACCTCAGTGCCCTTCCAGGCACCTATAGTTCAATGACAAATTTGTCACCTACCTTAGGCCAAAGTCCCTACACTCAGTCTCCTCCAAGACCTACACTCAGTGACACACTTGTCACCTACAGCTCAGTGACTGAACAGCCACCTACCTCAGCCTTATCACTAAGGCCTACAACTCAGGCTAGGAGGACAACCCTACTATCAGAACAACACTTGGATCCTACCTCAGTACCCCAGTAGGGCACCTACCTCAGTGACTAATTAGCCATCTACAGCTTAGTGACTCAACAGTCACCTACCTCAGTATTATCACTAAGGTCTACTACTCAGGCTGGGAGGACATCCCTACTCTCAGATCCACACTTGGATCCTACCTCAGTACCCCAGTACGGCACCTACCTCAGTGACTAATTAGTCACCTACAGGTCAGGCACAAAGTGATCTACAACTCATATTTACGCAACCTGAATAATACTAGCAATTAATCAATAAAATTGAAATACTGACTCAAAGAAAAATCTCTGAGTCTAACTTACTAGAGTGAGCAGATATCAGTCAAGCCCACTTGTTGTAGAAGGAATTAGTCTTCTTCTACGACTACCAATTTATCTGCTGTACTGAAGGCAGCAACTATTGTTGAAGGCTTACAGCCCTTCACACGGCTATCTTCTCTTGCTGATAGATTGAATTAACCAACTTGTTCTTCAAGGAACAATCTTGTTGAACTGGAAGAAGCTTCAGCTATCTTTGCCTTCTGGCTTTCACTACTGGACTTTGCTTTCAAGCTTGTTGAAGAAGATGAAGTCCAGTAACCTCACTTTCGTTTTATACTTTTGTTCTCTTTTTTTGTTAACCCTAATATTCTTTTCTTCTCTTCCTTTTATATCTGTTGATTTGAATCAATGGCACAATTTGAATGTGGGTCCAGCCAAGGATGGTGAGCGTCACCTTCCTCATAAGAGGACAAATAGTTGCTTCCGACGTTAATGTAGCTTTTGGCGCTACTGTAGCTTTCCCGCAACGGCATGAAGTACTTGGAATGAGCTAAACGATCATCGAGCTAAGATCGACGAGCTCTGTACTGAGCTCGACGAACTTCAGAATCTCCAACTTTAAATTTAGCTCGACGAAATGTGAGCTCTGCTCGACGAACTCTGAATCTTCAAACTTTAACTTGAGCCTGACAAAAGGCGTGCTCAACTCGATGAACTTTGAATCTTCAAACTTTAACTTGAGCTCAATGAAAGGTGAGCTCAGCTCGATGAACTTTGAATCTTCAACCTTTAACTTGAGCTCGACGAAAAGCGGGCTCAGCTCGATGAACTTTGAATCTTCAAACTTTAACTTGAGCTCAACGAAAGGTGAGCTCAACTCCATGAACTCTGAATCTTCAACCTTTAACTTGAGCTCGATGATAGGTGAGCTCAGCTCGATGAACTCTGAGCTCAGTTCTACGAACTCCACTTTCTGGACTTAGAAAATTTATGTTGGCTTTGTCTCAGCGGTTCCTTCTAAACTATCTCAGCGGTTTCTTCTTCACAGCTGAGACTCTTTTGTCTTAGTGGTTCCTTATTAACTGTCTAAGCGGTTTCTTCTTCACAGCTAAGACTGTCTTCTGCCTCAGTGTTTTAGCTGAGACAAACACTTCTCTCAATGTTTTGTGTTGAGCTTCTCAGCTGTCTCAGCGGTTCTTCTAAGACAATCTGACTGACTTTAGGTCGACAAATGTTGAACTGCGTTTGACGATCGGTGGGTTGACATCGGTGAATTCTGAACTTCAAGCTTCTGAATTTAGCTCAATAAGTGGAGAGCTGAGCTCGATGATCTGTGTGCTGATCTCAACGAACTGTGTGTTGAGCTAGACGAATTGCGAGCTGAGCTCGGCAAATTATGAACCTCAAGCTTCTAGGGTTTAGCTCAAGGAATGGTGAGCTGAGATCGATGATCTGTGAGCTGAGCTCAACGAACTGTGAGCTGAGCTCGATGAATCCTGAACCTCAAGCTTTTGAGTTTTATCTCAAGGAATGGTGAGCTGAGCTTGACGATCTGTGAGCTAAGCTCGACGAACTGTGAGCTGAGCTCGACGAAATCTGAGAGCCACAGTTTGAACTGAGCTTGACAAAATTTGAATTCTCCAATATATTCTTCTTGTTAACCTGTCCAATCATGGACTACCAACATGCATGAACTCAATCACACATCAAATACATTATATGTGTATGTCATTGACTAGTTTGACGTCTTATAAAACTGGGACATTGAGAACAATGGACCTAACAACAAGATCTACACAGACCATAAGATTTTGAAGTATGTCTTCATTCAGAAGGAGCTGAATCTAAGCCAGCGTATGTGGTTAGAGTATCTGGCTGATTATGAAGTGGAGATCCTGTATCACCCGGGAAAGGCTAACGTAGTAGCCGATGCTTTGTATAGGAAGACCGCCAAAATCTTCAATCTATCTATGCAATCCCTGGTGGAAAAATTCTTGTTGATGGGCATCAAAGTTAGGAGTAGTACTGGGCCTGCTAGTTTGGAAGCAGAAGAGCCCTCTTAGATTTCCCTTACCAGAGTGCACCAGAAGGATGATCCTGATTTATTGCATCTCCGGAATAGAGTTGAGAAGGGAGAGCTACCTGATTTCTCTTTAGACGAATTAGATACTCTTAAATATCAGGGTAGATTTGGCATCCCTGCTTTTGGTGACATTCGGGCTAAGATTTGCAAGGAAGCTCATAGTTCCAGTATTGTCTACCATCCTGGTTCCACCAAAATGAAGAAAGATCTGAAGAAAATTGTTTGGTGGTCGGGAATGAAGAATGATATAGCAAAGTTTGTGTCAGAATGTTACACGTGTCAACGTGTTAAGGCTGACCATAAGAGACCTAGTGGTAAACTTACACTGCTTGATATTCTAAGTTGGAAGTGGGAGAGTATTTCGATGCATTTCATCACCGGTTTACCAAAATCTCCTCGTGGGCATGATTCTGTTTGGGTAATAGTTGATAGATTGACTAAGTGTGCTCACTTTTTGCTCTTTAATATTGGGTATTCTATGAAGAAGATAGCTAAGTTGTACCTTGATGAAGTCATCAAATTGCATGGAGTGCCGGTTAGCATTGTGTTGGATTGGGACTCTCGATTTACGTCTTGTTTTTGGAAGAGTTTACAAGAGGGGTTGGGTACCGATTTAAGGTATTCAACCGCCTATAATCCACAGACAAATGGTCGGACGGAAAGGGTAAATCAGATCATGGAGGATATGATTAGGTGTTATATATTGGATCACGGTGGCGCTTCGGATGAGCGTCTCAGACTCAGGGAAATCGCATACAATAATAGTTATCAAGAGAGTCTGCAGATGGACCCGTTTAAGGCCTTGTACTGAAGGCATTGTAGGACTCCTTCGATTTGGGCTGAAGTTTGTGAGAGACCGCTACTAGGTCCGGAAGCCCTTGAAGTGAGTAATTATGATGTGACTCATATTCGAGAAAAGCTCCGTATAGCATAAGAGCGTTATAAGAAATATGATAATCGACGAAGGGTTGATCTAGAGTTTGATGTTGGGGACAAGGTTTTTCTGAAAGTCTCTTCGATGTCAGGTGTTAAAAGGTTTGGAAGGAACACACAAGTTAGACCCCAGGTATGTAGGACCTTTTCAGATTCTTGAGCGCATCAGAGTGTCAGCTTATAGACTGGATTTACCTGCTACCTTCCTTGGTGTCCATAATGTGTTCCATGTGAGCCAGTTGCGGAAGTGTGTTCGTAGTGATCGTCAAGTCCTTGACTCGATGCCCTAGATTCAGCCCAACCTTTCGTACGTGGAAGAGCATGTCCGTGTTTTGGAATATCAAGAGCAAGTGTTGCGTAGAAAGACCATTCCCATGGTTAAGGTTCTCTGGCGAAATCAAGACGACGAGAGCGCGACGTGGGAATTGGACTCGGCGATGGGGGAATCTCATCTGCATCTCTTCCCTTAGTTTCGGGTATGTCTCCATGTTTTTGGATGCATTTGATTTTCTCATTTTGGTTTGTTTTTGGAGTTGTGTCAAGTTTCGGGACGAAACTTCTTTTTAGGGGGGGGGGGTGACTATAACGCCCCCGATTTTTCGGTAATTATTTAATTCAATAATGACGTATTTATGACATCATGGCGTTACAGTTAACGTCGAGTTGACGGAGCATCGTCGTTAGTGCATTTTTGCGTCTGTTCGGTTGAGTCGACCAAATTCGTGAATCCTTGTCGAAAATGGAAAATTTCACGTTAGGAAATTAAATTAATTATTTTTTTTGACATGCTCGTCAAGTTTCGTCACGATCCAAGCGATATTCGAACCTCGGTGATTTTTCGAAGTTTTGTAGAATTTATGGTGGCCGTAGACTTTGAAAATTTGTATCTCAAGAACGGCTCGTCAGATTTTGGTTTTGACTTTGCCGCTGGGTTCGTCATATCAGTGTTCGCCTACGGTGAGAATTTTGTTTAATTCAGCGCGCGTTTGGGCCTCCGTTTTGAACTCGTGTTTCCTTATTCAAAAATATAAATATGATTATTATAATATTAAAGCACTATTCAAAAATGTCATTTCCTATTCATTTCTATAATTTAATTTTTGGATAAATTTGTAAAATCCACTATTCATCAGGACAAAAAGCAACTATTCATCCAATTCTGTTCTCGGGGGTTATAGGCTTATTTTCGAGTAATCTGCTGTACTTCCCGAGTAGTCATGTGCTTGAGCTCGAGTAATCTGTTGTACTTCCCGAGTAGTCCTGTGCTTGATCTTGAGTAATCTTATGTAATTATCGAGTAATCCTATGCTTGCTCTCGAGATATCTGTAGCCCTTCTCGAGTGATCCTATGATTGTTCTCGAGAACTCTAGTCCCTTCTCGAGAAATTTTTTTCAACTTGCTTTCGGGAACAGTTTTGATGGTCAAACGGCGTCGAAAAAAATTGTTAACATGAAATTTGTTCGTCTCGACGAGATCTACAACTTTCATGTTGAGCACTTTTTTATTTGAAGCCATCTTAAACCTTTATCTTTGTTCCTGCACGCCTGCGCTTAAGAAGTCGACACGTGTAATTTAATTATATACGTATATATACTTCCTCTTCTTCTTCTTTTAGCCGAACTCCTCTTCTTTCACCGAACCATTGAAGCGAGAGCGAGAGATAGAACGTTCGTTCGTGAATCTTCCGATGGTCGCCGGCGATGCTCGGGTGCTCGAAATCTTCAACGGGATATAGATCCTGAAAGCTCTCAACGAGAGCTACGCCATCGTGGTAAAACTTTCCCCATTTCTTAAGTTTTCTCGTTAGGGTTTTTGTCCCTAACCTCTATTTCGACCATTTTGTTCAAATTTCGACTCCTCCCGTTTACTTTTGCCCCGATCTGCGACGAGGAGTGATTTGGGAGAGTTTTCCGGCCAAACTAAGGCAAGTGGTGGTTTTCCCCTCTTCCCTCATTTTTAGATCTTGTTAGAATTTCTATAATCCCCTTTATTTAGTGTTATTATTATGATTGACTTGCTGACTAGTGGTACTGTTTTTGACCTTTTACTTAAAATCCACTAATATTATTATGTTCATGATTATGCTAATCCTACCTTGTAGAGTTGTTAGCGATTTACTATTGCGGTTGAATCCTTATCTTTTAATCATCCCTAACCATCATATAGGACGTGTTAGAGTATATTTAAGGTCTTAAATCAACCGTTTCCAAAATCTAGCGATGTTTTGTAGAATCCCATGTGCCAAGTATTGAGATATATATATATTTTGGGTTTTCTTGGTTGCGGGAGTTAGTGGACGAAACCACCTCTGCAATGTTGGTTTCCTTTATTAGCACCTCGTGGAACTCTACCGGGTGTTTGGGCGTCTGCGGTGAGTGGTGGAGTGTATGATTCTCCCCACAGTTAGACGGATATTAAACTCGTAAGGGTGTGTCTGGTTGAGTGACCACCTCGCCCGTGTTAATGGGTAGAGTGTATAACATGTGGCTAATAAAGTTATGCGAGTTCTTTGTTATGATTTAATCATGTTCGCCGTTGTACGTGACGATTCACGTAAGTGTTCCTTTCCGATTTTGGTGCTTTACTTTTGTACTTTACTTCACTACTTTTGGTCTTGGGTTGCTACCCCTTTCGACCTTAGTTTACATTAGATTACTTTTCTGCCACCGCTTGTACCTTCTTGCTGAGGTGTTCTGTCTTTGGAATGCCCCAGGTTCAGAGCTGTAGCTTGTAGTGGAGCTGGTTTTGGAGTTACTGAGCAGTAGTGTTGGCTGTGGTTTTCACCTTGCCATTGCGAGGTAGTTTGTTGTTTTAGTTTACTTTACCTAATTCAGACATACTTTTGATTTATGTTCATGTCAGACTATTGACGCCCACAGGGTAGTTACTTTTGGACACTTTGCTAGCTGCTAGTTGTTTCCTTCTGATTATTTTGATTATTTGTACTCTGGGATGTTTTATGCTAGGATTGCATGTTAGGTATTTAAAGTATAAAAACTACTATTATTACTTCATGCATTGCATGTTTTAAAACTCTAAATCATTATATTTAGCGACCGTAAAAGCTATTTTTACTACTGTTATAAACCTGGAGTCTTGCATTCCATGAGATGTCATATTGGGATATTTAAACTCATGTAGGATGTCTAATATTGTAAAAGAAGTATTTTTCGCAGCGTATAACTACTTTTCACGTGGACTAGATGAGCCACTAGCCGAGGGATACGGCTAACTGCTTAACTTAAACTGGATTTTTCCTCTATATAACTTAAAAATCTTTCTTTATGTATCAAGTAGGAGTTTTGCCTGAGAGTCCGCAGTTATCCCCTGCTGACATGACATCATGACATGCATTTTGCCTTACCCTGATATATCATTAAAGGCGGTGAAAATGCGGGTTGTAAAAGTTGGTATCAGAGGGAGGTTGGTTTGACAAGTTTGTTGAACCAGCCAATCTGATATAGTTTTTAATTTATCCATTCATTTGCATACACACACCGATGTGTCATCAGTACGTCTTAGCTGAAGCATAGTCACTACAATCATGACATGATAAGAAATATACAGGGCATATTTTGTAGTATTGGATGCATAATATGTGTTTGTATATCGATCCACCATAGGTGGTAACATGTGATGGTTATGTAGTATGGGATGCATAACCACCATCACATGGATGCCCATTAGCACATTTTCTATTCTTATTGCATGCGATGTTTTGTAGTCTGGGATACATAACATTTCATGTGTACGCCGCTAATAACATGCATTAGGCCTTTTTTAGGATGCATAGCACTGCATACATAGCATATCACCGCATAAGCACGCATGTTAAGTTAAGGTTTACATGATGACACATGTACACACATGATTTTAAATGAGAATAAAGAATACATACATTCATATCATAGGCACATGAGTCAATATTATGAGAGGATATCATCCTAAGTAGGACATAGCATCATTGTAAAGTCTCATAGCAAGTTGCTGCATAAGCAAGTGTCTTTTAAGTATGGTCTAAACTAAGTTATGTGACCTAGTTGTAATCTAGGATTTTGATGAGTTGTTCGTTTCCTTTTAGAAATACCGCTAAAGCATCCTGTGATGAGGTCGACTCACCAGTCAGAGGGTGAGTCGTCAGGTGCGTAGAGCGATGCGTTGATCGAGAGTCTGCGTCAGAGCAATGAGTCACTGTAGAGACAATTAGTTGCGATGCAATCGCAGATTCAGTCCTTATTATCTGCCGCTCCTGTGCAGCAACCCTTAGTGAAAGATTTTGCCGTGGGTCAAGCCATACCCATTACTCCTGCTCCTCTGGTTCCCCCGGTGACGCTACCGCCAAAGATGAATTTTATCTTGCATTTCCACCGATTAGGACCTCCCACTTATGACGGGAGAGCCAACTTTATGGTTTTGGATGATTGGATCATTGTTATCGAAGAGATATTCTCGTATTCAGGGATTGCAGAAGCCCAGAAGGTAATGATTGTAGCCTATCAGCTAAATGGCGTGGCAAAGAGCTGGTGGTTTTGGGAAATGGAGAGTCTGAGTGAAGGATGCTCGTGGGAATTTTTAAAGAAGATACTGCTTAAGAAGTTTCTACCCTCGGTCGAGCAGGACCGCCTGATGAATAATTTCCTGCATCTGAAGCAGAGACAGCTGACGGTGAGTGATTATGAGATTTAGTTCAGCAAGCTGAGTAGATTTGCTCCTGATTTGGTAGCTTCAGAGGCGAGAAGAGTGAAGTGCTTCCTGGGAGGACTAATAAGCAATGTCCAACAGTGGGCATGCACTTATAGAGCTGAAAGTTATGCTGAGGCAGTGGAAGCCTCTCTGAAAGTTGAGGCGATTGAAAACGCCAAGAATTGAGGTGCCGCGGTGAGAAAAGAGAAGAGGAAAGGTGATGAGGATGGAATCTCTCGGGCATCTGGCCCTTCTTCGAAGAGGAAAAGTGGAGAAATATGTAGCTTTTGTGGTCGATCCGGCCACCCTTATGAAAGGTGTTTCAGAAGGATTGCCACTCTAAAGCAGCAGCAGGTGCTCGCCATCCAAGGCGCACCCAAGGGAAATCTGGTATGCACGTTCTGTACAAAGAAGGGATATGACGTGGGTCGTTGCTGGTCGAAGGATAAGGCTTGCTTCCAGTACAGGAAAAGGGGCACCTAAAGTCTTCATGCCCCCAGGCTTAGTCCCCCACTGCAGCCTGCCCTTCTACGGGCTCTACCGTCATCGCCAAACCAGGACAGAGGGAGAGGAAAGTTGAATGTGGTGACCAGGGAAGAAGCTCAGACCTCTACCCAAATGATATCAGGTTAGATTCTAGTTTCACTTTTATTCTCCATTGTTTATAATAGTTTTTGTTGATTTATTTATGTATGTTACGATTTTAGGGGAGTTTAAGGTGAAGAATAGGTGGGCGCGCGTTCTTTTCAAATCGGGTGCCACTTATTCCATTGTGGAGCAGAGTTTCGTAGATAAACATCATTTGAACATGGATCGATTAGGAGAATCCTTCAAATTCAAGCTTCCCTCCGGAGATCTGGTGGTATCAAATCAAGGAATTCGGAGATGCCCTATTTGTCTAGGCGATTTCCTTGCTTTTGCAAATCTGATGGTGTTGGACCTGGCAGATTTCGTCGTGATTTTGGGCATTTATTGGTTGTCCAAGTATGATGCGGGCATCCAGTACAAGTCAAAGCGACTGGACTTCAAGATGGACAACAGCCAACCTATGAGTGTCTATGGTTTTCAGGGCAAGGGTCCCCTCATTATTTCTGCGGTACGTGCTTGTCAAGCTCTAGAGTTTGGTTTTGAGGTGTATCTTATTTCTATTTCTTCTTTGGAAATAGCTTTTGTTACATAACTTCTTGAGGATATCTCGGTGGTGTAAGAGTTTCCAGATGTATTTCCTGATAGTCTTTCAGGACTTCCTCCCGAGAGAGAGGTGGAGTTCGTGATAGACCTCAAGCTAGGTACTCGCCCTATTGCTAAGGCACCATACCATATGGATCCACGTGAGTTAGAAGAGTTGCACACTCTGTTGGATGAGTTATTGCAGTGTGGCTTTATTAGGCCGAGTTCTTCTTCATCGGGTGCCCCTGTTTTGTTCGTAAAGAAGAAAGATGGTTCAATGAGACTCTGCATAGATTATCGAGAGTTAAATAAGGTTACCATCAAGAACAGATATCCATTGCCTTGGATTGATGATCTATTTGATTAGTTGTGGGATGCGCTGTGTTTTCAAAGATTGACCTTCGATCAGTCTACCACCAGTTGAGGGTCCGTGACGCTGATATACTATGGTCGGCTTTTCATTCCCGACACGGGCATTTTGAGTTCTTGGTGATGTCCTTTGGTTTGACAAATTCCCCTCTGCTTTTATGTACTTAATTAATAGAGTGTTCAAGGATTTCTTGGACCATTTCTTGGTCGTGTGTATAGATGACGTCCTCGTGTATTCCCATAGTGTTGCGGAGCATGCTCAACACTTACGCTTAGTTTTGCCAACCCTGAGGGAGCACAAACTCTATGCCAAGTTGAGTAAGTGCGAGTTTTGGTTACCCCACGTGTCTTTTCTGGGCCATGTTCTGGGCAAGGTTTGTATTTCTGTAGACCTGACCAAGATTTCTGTTGTGATGGAATGGAAGAGACCTTCTACACCTAAGGAGATTAGGAGCTTCTTAGGCCTGGCCAGCTATTTTAGAAGGTTCGTGGAAGGGTTCTCTGTGTTGTCTTCACCTCTAAATAGACTTACACTGAAGAACCCTGTGTTCATTTGGAGTGATAATTGTGAAGAATCTTTCCAAGAATTCAAAAATAGATTGTGTACTGCTCTAGTTTAAACTTGGCCTACTGAAGGAGTCGAGTATGATGTGTATGTCGATTCATCACATATTGGACTTGGTTGTGTTTTGATGCAAGAAGGGAAGGTTATAGCGTATGGATCAAGGCAATTAAAGATTCATGAAAGGAACTCTCTTACGCATGATTTGGAGTTTGATACTGTAATTTATGCGTTGATGCTTTGGAGACACTTACTGTATGGCACGTTGTGCAAGTGAAAGTTATTACTTTAAGGTTAGCTAGTAACCTAGAGGGAGGGTGAATAGGTCTTTGAAATTTTTTTAGTCTTTTTGTTGTTTATAAACTAAATGATCTAGAGCTTTCCCTTAGTACCTGCAATAAAAAGAAGGAATAAGCAACACAGCACAGCACATATGTATTTATAGTGGTTCCACAATTGGATATATCAACTTTCCCTCCCACCTTTCTAACTTATGTTAGATAAAGCACAAACACTATCAAAATGCTCCTCAGAGCTTACACCTCAGTCCCTCGACCTTACACTCAGGTTCTCTTCAGAACCCTACCTTAGAACAACAAGGGTTCCTACCTCAGAGCCCTGCAGTGCTCCTACACCTTAGTGGTCCTGAAACCACCTACCTCAGCCTTATCTCTAAGGCCTAAAGCTCAGGCACAAAGTGACCTATAACTTCAGGTACATGGCCCTACTCTTAGAGTGTTGCAGCACTCCTATAGCTCAGTACCCTTCCAGGTATCTACCTTAGTGCCCTTCTAGGCACCTATAGCTCAGTGACAAATTTGTCACCTACCTCAAGCCAATGGCCCTACACTCAGTATCCTCCAAGACCTACACTCAGTGACACACTTGTCACGTACAGCTTAGTGACTCAATAGTCACCTACCTCATCCTTATCACTAAGGCCTACTACTCAGGCTAGGAGGATAGCCCTACTCTCAGATCCACACTTGGATCCTACCATAGTGCCCCAGTAGGGCACCTACCTCAGTGACTAATTAGTCACCTATAGATCATTGACTCAACAGTCACATCCCTCAGCCTTAACACTAAGGCCTACTACTCAGGCTGGGAGGACAGCCCTACTCTCAGATCCATACTTGGATCCTACCTCAGTACCCCAGCAGGGCACCTAACTTAGTGACTAATTTTTCACCTACAGCTCAGGTACAAAGTGCCCTATAACTAAGATTCAGGCAACCTGAATCCTACTTGCAATTAATCAATAAAATTGAAATACTGACTCAGAGAAAAATCTCTGAGTCTAACTTGCTGGACTGAACAGATAGCAGTCTAGCCCACTTGCTGTAGAAGGAATTAGTCTTCTTCTACGGCTACCAATTTCTCTATTGTACTGAAGGCAGTAACTGCTGTTGAAGGCTTACAACCCTTCATACAACTATCTTCTCTTGTTGATAGATTGAATCAGCCAACTTGTTCTTCAAGGAACAATCTTGCTGAACTGGAAGAAGCTTCAGCTATCTTTGCCTTCTGTCTTTCACTACTAGACTTTGCTTTCAAGCTTGTCAAAAACGATGAAGTACAACAGCCTCTCTTTCATTTTCTGCTTTTGTTCTCATCTTTTGTTAACCCTAATCTTATTTTCTTCTCTTCCTTTTATATATGTTGATTTGAATCAATGACACAATTTGAATGTGGACCCAGTAAAGGATGGTAAGCGCCACCTTCCTCAGAAGAGGACAAATAGTAGCTTCCAGTGCTACTGTAGCTTTCCCGCAACGGCATGAAGTACTTGGATTGAGCTCGACGATCGTCAAGCTGAGATCGACGAGCTCTCTGCTGATCTCGACGAACTTTAGAATCTCCAACTTTACATTTAGCTCGACGAAATGTGAGCTCTGCTCGACGAACTCTGAATCTTCAAACTTTAACTTGAGCTCGACGAAAGGCGGGCTCAGCTCGACAAACTTTGAATCTTCAAACTTTAACCTGAGCTCAATGAAAGGTGAGCTCAGCTCGATGAACTCTGAATCTTCAATCTTTAACTTGAGATTGACAAAAAGCGGGCTCAGCTCGATGAACTTTGAATCTTCAAACTTTAACTTAAGCTCAACGTAAGGTGAGCTCAGCTCGATGAACTCTGAATCTTCAAACTTTAACTTGAGCTCGATGAAAGGTGAGCTTATCTCGACAAACTCTGAAATCAGTTCGACGAACTCCACTTTCTGGACTTAGAAAATTTCTGCTGGCTTTGTCTCAGCGGTTCCTTCTCAACTGTCTTAGCGGTTTCTTCTTTACAGCTGAGACTCTTCTGTATCAGCAGTTCCTTATCAACTATCTCAGCGGTTTCTTCTTCACAGTTGAGACTGTCTTCTATCTCAGTGATTTAGCGGAGACCAATACTTCTCTCAACATTTTGTGTTGAGCTTATCATCTGCCTTAGCGGTTCTGCTGAGACAATCTGTCTGACTTTAGGTCGACGAATGATGAACCGCATTCGACGATCGGTAGGCTGAGCTTGATGAATTCTAAACCACAAGCTTCTGAATTTAGCTCAATGAGTGGAGTGCTGAGCTTGACGATCTGTGTGCTGAGCTCGATAAACTATGTGCTAAGCTCAATGAACTGCGAGCTAAGCTTGATGAATTCTGAACCTCAAGCTTCTGAGGTTTAGCTCAAGGAATAGTGAGCTGAGCTCGACGATCTATGAGCTGAGCTCAACGAACTGCGAGGTGAGCTCGACAAAATCTGAGACCCATACTTTGAACTGATCTTGACAAAATTTGAATTCCCCAGCATATTCTTATTGTTGACCTGTCCAATCATGGACTACCTGCATGCATGAACTCAAGCACACATTAAATACATTATATGTATATGTCATTGACCAATTTGACTTCTTACAAATCTGGGACATTGGGATCAATGGACCCAACAATCTCCCCTTATTTAAAGAAGTCAAAACTTGGCTTGATCAATAAAACAGGTCATTGGCATACATAGTATATTTATAAAAAAAAACTTGTGTGACATCATGAGAGTTTGAAAATGTTACCACATTACTCCACCCTGTGGAGAATTTTGCTTACTCCTCCTGGCATGTTGCTCTCTTGGGTGAGCCTCCTGCACCTTGGCTTGGTCAGGTCTTGATCAAGTATATACTTCCTTCCCCCTAACTCCTCTCCCCCTTTTTGACTTCTGCAATAGGGAGAATTTTTTGTGGAGAGCTGAGCTCGACAATCTGTATGCTGAGCTCGATGAACTATGTGCTAAGCTCAATGAACTACGAGCTGAATCCTTATCACTGCTGTAATCTCTGGGGAGGCATGACTGAATCCATCCCTCATAATTTCATATCCTTTCTGGTGCTCCTTGATGACATTTGGCGCCATTGAAACAGTGCGGCAAGACGCTGAGAGGGTTTCGGTCTCGACGGCTAGGGTTAAGGTTTTTAAGAGTGGTGTGGCTTTTCGTTTCTTGTTGCATTTATATTTATACTGTAAAATTTTAATTACTTTATTATCAGAATAACCAATTAAGCATTTTAGCTTAAATTTGTACATTTCATTTTTAATGGGTTACGTTACGCTTCATATTATGAAACAAGAAATTTAGCGCTTCTATTTTACCTCTCAGCTTTTCTTCCATTTACTCAATGCTTGTTTAATTTATAGTTTCCCTTACTGATTGGATATACAATCTATTTGACAAACCCAAAATTTTTTTTATTATTTTTAAATAAAAGGGGACCTAAGATGCTAATAAGCCAGTTTTATTGGCAATCCAATTATGCACTGATTTATATGTTATTTGGACTTGAGAGAAAAGCCTACATAAGTTAACAATGTAGATAATTATGAAGGATAATTGAATAATTGTTATCTAATTGGTGTGCTTGAATAGGTTCATCCTAAGCACATCTAACTTTATTAATGAATTTTCAAACCTAGTCTCTATGCACACTCTACTAATCCTGTCTTCCAATGATGAACTCCTTTATTTACCCAAACCAGCAACCTTCTAAGGATCCAACTCTTTAAATTCATTACCCACTCTAGTTCAGTTTCCACAGTTACTATATGCAGACCACCCTATACTATATGAGATGTATAAAGGAGGTACTCCGGATTATCTTCCAAATCTCCTATAATATTTATCGGAGTTCTATCATAACAAGTTTAGTCTAAAATTAGAGATTCATAATTTTTCTAATTAATTTGATATTTATTGAATTTTCCCAAATGGTTTGCCATGGACAATTTTGAACAAGAACTATATGATCTACTCAAGTAATGGTCACCCAAAAATTTTGATCACTAATTAACAGAGATATATTACTCGATACTAATTTCCATAATTTTTCAGAAAATATTTGACCTCTAATTAATTTATCCAAAATAATTTCCTTAATCATATGTAAAGAAGAAAGTACAAAAATTATTCATCAGAAAATTATATAAAAGTTAAAAAAATTTAATATGGTACAGAAAAGGTCATTGTGCAAAAATCATAATTTTACAGGCTTGTTATACACCAAAATAAATTAATTAAGTTTTCATGGGAACCAATACTTAATGAAGCAACTCTTAGAAATAATCTTCCAAAAATCCCATAAAAATTCACAGAGCTTTAAAACATAATAAAAAGTCCTCTGGCTAAAGTTCATCAATTTCCAGCAAGTAGTTACTCCATAATAAATTTCTAAGTAAATAATACAAATTACAAAATTGTTAATGAAGTATCCAAAATAATAATCCTAAATTCATAACAAAATCTCTAGAGCTTGTACTAACTTTAAACACTAACTTATCCAAATCCCATCACTGTTCAGTGAGTTTTTGTGACATTTTCTATTACTACAAGGTTTGTGCCCTAAACTAGGGTTAGGGTTTTGAGGGACCTATTCACCTTAGAATCTATTTCAGATTTCTTCTAGAGGATTCTACCTACCCTAGAATTCTCTCTCCCAAGTTTCAAATCCTTTCAAGGTCAACTGACCCCTTGCCCTTCACAACCCTCAAAAGTCCTCCCTTAGGGTTTGAGTTTGGATCCAAGGGTAAAACAATCCTAAACCACTCCATATTCCCAAAGAGGGTGATAATGGTCCTACCAAGTCAGGGGTCAAAATCCAAGCCTCTGTTGAGGTGATTTGACCACCCAAAGCCAAAGTACACTCTTTATTTGAGAATCCTTCACGAAGGGAGAGTTAGGGTTCGGTCATTACCTATCCAAAACACCTCCAAATGAGGTTAATTTTTATACAGAGCCATATCATGATGTCAGGGACCTCTCACCAAAACATGGGAGGGTTTGGAGGTCATTAGACCACTCAATTAAAATACCCTAGTATTATTAAATATTAAAAAAACCATAGGACAAAGTGTTCCCAAAAATTCCCATTTTTGGACTGACCCTTGGTATGACTGAGGTTGACCCCCTGCCCAAATTTCAGATCATTTGTACAAGGGATGAAGTGTGGGCACCCTTTTGAATCTCAGGATAGCCCTAGGTATAGATCCCACCAAAATTGATGCCCTGGTCCAACCAAAGGTTCAAATTGGTTCAAATCAGGTTTGGATTAAAGTATACCCCAAGGTCTACAACGGTTATGTTTTGCAAATTTTCATCAGAGGCACCTAGCTATTTTTAATATTTATTTCAAAATACTGTAAATAAGGTGACAGAAATAAAATTAAAATGAAGTATATTCATTTGATCCAGCACGGATCTTGGCGCAAATCCAAGGGCCCGGGCTCATCGTCGACCTCCAGCCAACGGATGAGATAGCCCGAGACTAGAGCCACTTCCAGCTGCCACCACCGCCCATCCCGGCCCTTCCCCTGCCGGCCACCGCCACCAACACCTTCGTCGAGGTGGCGGCTATCGACTGGCGGCGACTCGGCCGCCGAAGGGGCGAATTCCGACGGTTCTACCAAGCAAATTTCTCAGCTGAAACCATGAAAACTAGAAATTGGTTTGGGCTCAATTGAGCACAAACCTTGAACCTATGCATTGCTAAGATCTAACCATAAAACAAGGAGAGGAGGAGGACCTTGACGACGGCCTGAAGTCGATAAGATCGTCGGGAAACCATCTTTGAAGGTGGCGCCGCTCGGTTTCTGCAACTGCACAGTGGGGAGGCTCGATTCCTTCAGGTGAGGGTTGGGAAAGCCTTCTCTCAGCCTACTGATGTTGTTTAAAGCTTCAGTTGGGGAGAGGAGAGGCTGGATTATCAATGGCCATTAAAGCCATTAATGGCTAGGCTCGGGTTAGGAAGAGGGGGGCTGAAACAGCCCCTCGGTGGCCGGGAAACGGATGGAAATTCCTCCCCTTCCCTAGGGGAGTTGAATTCAGCCATTAAAAGTGGCCTTTGGCCTCCCTTTGGCCGAGCCCCTTCACCCCCTTCCTCTTTCTTCATTTCTCTCTCCTCCATTAACATGGAATGGAGATCACCTTCTCACTCCTAGTCACCAGGTTGACTTGGTCAAACTTGTGGTCTATTGGCGGCCCACACATACACATTACTCCCTAATGAAGCCACATGAGGAGGCTTGAGCTTGGGCTAACCCATTTGGGCTTGGTTGTCCCAAAGTGGGCTTGGTTGTCCCAAAGTGGGCTTGGGTTGACTCTAGCCATTTTGACCTTTTGGGTTGGCACCAATGGGTCCTTGGTGATCTATTGATCTCTCCTAAGTCTTAGGTGGGGTGGGACAGGACTAAATGGGCACCATGAGGGTCATATAACCCTTAATAAGGGCATCTTGACCAAGTTGGGGTTTGAGTTGGCTTGGGTCAACTCAAGCTTAGGGGTTGACCCCATTGAGTCCCAGGTGCCCCATTGACACCACTTAGGTCTAGGAAGACCTGGACAAGGTTGGTTGGGCATATTAGAGGCCAACGTCCCTTAGTTAGGGCACATTGCCCAATTTAGGCCTATGGTGGTCCTAAGTCAAATTGGCCACTTTGGGTTCACTCTAATGGACCCTTAAGGCTCTAGTGGACCCTCTAATAGGTTAGTGATGTTGTGGTGGGGACATGGAGACATGGTGAAGTCCTAAGGTCAATCCCAAGGAATGGTGATGAGGTTGTGCCATAGACAGACCAAGGTGATTCTCACCTTGGCCTTTGATCACCGGACCTTTTTAGCTTCCTAGGGTTTTTTCATGACCTAGTCATGACCAAAACCACTCTTAGGGGTCTAGTTGGAAATGAGATATTACAAATCCTAATAAACAAAACAAAAATTTCATCCCCATAATCAAGGTTAAGCCTACGGGAATTTCTATCGAAGAAAAAGAACCTTGTAACATCCCATAAGAAGTGAAAGATTACATCACGACGTCATATTTGCTAAGTGAGGTTTAAAGGGAAACCTAAATCTATGACAAATTCGCCCAAATGGCAAAGCCAAGACCCCAATAAACAAGAGATTAGCATCTACTCTTCCTAGGGCAGTCCTACTAGTTTAAAATAGGAAGGTAAATTGAACATCCTGAGAGGTTGTGAGGTATACCTGACTGAACAGCTCTGGATACTTTTGTCGCATCAGGTCCTGCGGTTCCCAGGTATGCTCCTCCTGGCCGTGGTTCCTCCACAGAACATTGACTAACGGAACCTTCTTGTGACGCAAGATTCGTACTCCTCTGTCCTCGATCCGAACTGGCTCCAAGTGAAATGACCGGTCTTAAGCTACCGTCCCATCTGTGGTCGAAATCTGCTGCTCCGGGCGTAGTAGAGCCCTCCTAAGTGAAGAAATATTGAACATGTCGTGTAAACATGCTAGTTCCAGTGGAAACTCCAGCCTATAAGCTAGGGGCCCGATCCGCTCCAGGATCCTGTATGGGCCCATATACCAAGGGCTGAGCTTCTACTTCCGACCACGTACCCGTGAAACTCCGTGCATGGGTTAGATCTTAAAGAGAACACGGTCTCCCACCTGAAACTCTACCTGACGGTGTCGAGCGTCGTAATACTTAGCCTGTCAGCTCTGCGCTTCCAGCATTCTGTCCCGTATCAGTCTCACCTGAGCCTCGGTGTCTTCGACAAAATCCGATCCCAACACCTTCTGATCCTCGTCCTAAATCCATGAAAGCGGAGTCCTGCATCTCATTCCGTACAAGGCTTCATAAGGAGCCATCCCTATGTTGGACTGGTAGCTGTTGTTATAGGAGAACTCAACCAGTGGTAAAAGCTTCTCCCAAGGTTCATTTCAATCCAAAATGCATAGCCTTAGGAGGTCCTTCAATGTCCGGTTTGTGTGTTCTGTCTGCCCATCCGTCTGGGGATAAAATGTTGTACTGAAGGTCATCCACGTGCCTAAGTAAGTCTGCACGGATCTCCACTCCCGTGATGTTAACCGACCATCACGATCTGACACGATCGTCCTGGGCACCCCGTGGTAACGAATGAACTGATCTACAAATCTCCGCACTAGTACCCCAACCGAGTCATCTTTTCTGATCAGAATGAATCTGGACACCTTTGTCAGCCGATCGACGATGACCCAAATCGAATCATTTCCCGTCCGTGATCGGGGGAGGCCATGAATTTAATCCATCGCGATGTCCTTAAATTTCCACTCCAGAACCGGAAGTGGCTGTAGCAATCCTGCGGGGTTTCTGCACTCCGCCTTCACCAGCTAGCATGCCTCGCAATGAGTAACGAAGTATGTAATGTCCTTCTTCATCCCCGGCCAGAACATCGTTTTCTTCAAGTCTATTGTCATCTTGGTGATCCCCGGGTATATAGAATATTTGCTACAATGTGCTTCTGCAATGATGTCCTCCCGAACCTGACCTCCTGCAGGTATATAGACCCTGCCTCTGAAATATTACAATCCATCTCTCAGTGAATAATCACCTTTCAAACCCTACTCCAAGTCTTGAAATATCAGCTCTGCCCATGCATCTGTCTTCTGTCTGTCCCGGATGTGTTCCCGAATATCATCTATGGCAACCATCGATGCTAGATACTCCATATACAGCTCTGGATCATTCTCGGTGTAACGACCCCATCCGTTAGATGACGTATAGTAGAAGGTCCGGCCGGGGCCCCACACTATATGCCACCAATAGACGGTGAGGTCACAGGATAATACCAAACCAAACACGAATCCTAACTCAGAGCATTCTAGCGGAAGCTTTAAGTTGTAATTTGAACTCTAACCAGGAATGTCCAATATATAAACCACCTTTATATATAACCACGGAATGTACACAAATACATAGAGTTTGGCCTTAAGGCCTTATAGTTCCTCTTTTCACATCGTATGGTTTACAAACCTCGGCGCGCGGGCCGGCCATACATGAGTAAAAGAAAATAAGCAAAAACATTCGCTTAGCCTTCAAGGGCTAGCCGCAGCAGCAGCAGCAACAGCAGTAGGGCTTCAGCCCTTCACCTACCACTTGGCTCTCCAGCACCTGCATGGGAACAATCCACCCAACCGGTGACAAACAATGCAACGGTCAGCATTCAGCTGACCCAATTATAACAATCCTACCCCTTTCTCGGGGCATGAGCATTCTTTCCCTGCAAAGCATGGCATCATCAAATAGCAACTATGTGCGCGCAGGCACATTCAAGCCATCACAACCATCGGCAACACGGCCCGACAGTCCGTGTACTCAGGGCACATTCTTGGTGTACCGGAATACCAGGGTCAACACCACCGTCCATACGGTATTTGAGCATTCTAGTCTTTCCGGCGCGCGGGCCTAAGACTCTCATTAGGCGCTCCAACAAAACCTATAACCAGGCTTCCAAGTCGGACGGACCTAACACAGGTACGGATCAGCCACCCCCCGTTGCTCAAGTCGCCGTGCCACCTCGAATACGGAAGTATCCATGGCTATTTATAGGCGCGGGTCGGTTTCACCTTTCCTGTTCGGCAATCTGCCTTTTCATCGAGTTGCAGCCCAACGGCTCAACCGCTCATAAAGTGGCAACGCACGGCCACAAGAGTTGCATCCAACCCTCTTCATTTCCTGGACATCATCCAGTACTTCCTGTTGCACCAAGCAACAGGTAGGCACAAGGCAACACAAGCCATAATCACGGAGCCTTCTCCGATATGCAAACAAGCATCACCAATCCAGACCATGTCCAGATGGGCTTCACACAGCATGCCTAGAGCCGTACTCCAATTCCGGCCTCTAACAAGGGGGACTTCACATATCTACCCCAAGGGACACCACAACCCACCGCACACTCGCGGGGAAGGGTTTTCCCTATGCAATGCAGAAAAGAAGGACTTCACATGTCCAAGGAGGGAGATCGTTACCCTTGTCGATCTCTTGGGAGCCATTGCAAACTAGCCGGTGAGAAAGAACCGCAGCAGCTTTGCCTTCACAACGCCGGCTTCGGATCACGAATCGGACCACGGGAGCTCTGCCGGTGGCTTGCTCTCCTCCTCCTTCTTCTTCCTCCTCTCTCTTTCTCTCTTCCTTAAGCAAAATGAAGAATGACTTCTTCATCATTCCTTGACAAATTTAATCCAGCCAGGAATCACCTGAGCCCTTGGATCCAAAGAGAGAATTTAAACGGCCACGATTTGCCCCAAAACTTACTTTTTTGGCTGACACGGCCTGTGACACGCCCGTGTCACAGGCCGTGTACCCTTAAGCGGCACACGCGGTATTCGAACCGACTGAGATTTACCAGAACACGGTCATCGACACGCCCGTGTCGAACCTGACACGCCCGTGTCATTCCTGAGACACGCCCATGTCACCCCTGCCTCATCGAGCTGCAAGCAGTACACGGGTAGGCACACGGCATTGGACACGCCCGTGTCCACCCTAACACGCCCGTGTTCAAGGCTTGGTTCAAGGCCGTGTAATTTTCTGACTCGAACAGGCCATTTTCGAATTTTATTGAGTGACACGCCCTGGGACACGCCCGTGTCCATGGCCGTGTCCCAGGCTCGACGATCGTCGACTATCGATCGTCGACTAACCTGAACATGCCCTGGGACACGCCCGTGTCCCAGGCCGTGTACCCCCGACACGCCCTGGGACACGCCCGTGTCCCGGGCCGTGTCAAACAGCCTCCAACTCAAAATTGTTTGCAAATACATTTTGAGATTTCTGGGGTGTTACAATCCTCCCCCCTTAACAAAATTTCGTCCCGAAATTTGCACGGTAAGGACATAAGAACCAAAAATGCTAAAACTTGAGAATTCTGATATAACAAAAGTACACGGTCTACAGTTTATACAAACAGCTCGGGAAATTCAGCTCGCATGGTCTGCTCTCGCTCCCATGTTAGCTCTTCACAGCCACAATTGTGCCATCGAACCTTGACCATCCCGATCACTTTGTTCCGCTACTGTTTCTCGGCTCGATCCTCGATCCGAATGGGTCTAACCCTCGTTGTTAGCCCATACTCGACCGGTACCCGATCATTCTCCACTACTTGAGCTGGATCCTTCACTGCCTTACGAAGGACTGAGATGTGAAATACATCATGTAATCCACCCAAGTCTGCTGAAAGTGCTAGTCGATAAGCAGCTTCCCCAACCCGCTCCACCACCTCAAACGGACCAAGATACCTCGGACTTAGCTTTTTAAAACGCCGAATCCTGGACACACCTTTGAAGGGTTTGATCTTCAAATATACCCAATCACCCACCGCGAACTCCACGTTCCGGTGTTTGGCATTGTAGTACTTTGCTTGACGATCTTGGGCTATCAATAGCCTCTCCCGAATAGAGCGTATGAGCGAGGTAGCTTCTTCGACTTCCTTTTTCCCACTCAGCTTAGATTCGCCTGCTTCTGCCCAAGCTAACGGTGTACGGCATTTCCGACCATATAACGCCTCAAATGGTGCCATACCAATACTTGCTTGGTAGCTATTATTATAGGCAAATTCGACAAGAAATATATAATCTTCCCATCTCTTACCAAAGTCTAGGGCGCACATGCGGAGCATATCCTCCATCGTCCTGTTGGTTCGTTCAGTCTGGCCATCCGTTTGGGGATGAAAGGCCGTACTAAACGCTAACTTTGTACCCAACATTTGATGAACTAGCCGCCAATCATTCGATGTGAACCGCCCATCACGGTCACTAACGATGCTCCGAGGAACACCGTGCAGTCGAACAACCTGCTCCACATAAAGCTTGGCCAAGGTTTCCTCTGAATCGTCTCTTCTGTTTGGAAGGAAGTGCGCCACTTTTGTCAACCGGTCCACAATCACCCAGATTAAATCATGACCGCGTTGAGATCTCGGCAACCCGTGCACGAAATCCATCGAAATATCATCGAACTTCCACTCCGGAATAGGTAACGACTTCAGGAAACCGCCAGGCTTCTGGCATTCTGCTTTCACCAACGCACAGGTATTGCATTCAGCCACATAACGTGCGACATCTTTCTTTAGTCCGGGCCACCAGAACAGCTTTTTCAGATCTCTGTACATCTTTGTGCTCCCTGGGTGAACTGAGTACTTTGTAAAGTGAGCTTCGTACATCAACTCTTCCCTCAATTTACCCACACTCGGGACGCACACTCGACCATTTCTTCGTAACAAACCGTTATCCCAAGACAATTGGTCATTCGGCCCATCTTTTGCATAGCGCTGGAGACTTTCATCAAGCTCCGTTGCTCGCCAAACTCTGTCCGTAAGGTCATATTGCACCTCCGTCCAGTTCAAGCATGCATCGGTCGACGAACCCTTGTCAACACAAGATATCTCCAATGCTTCCAATTCCTAGATTAAACGCTGATCATGCCTCTGCACCCAGCTTGCCCGTACCGGAGTCTTCCGACTCAAAGCATCAGCGACCACATTTCCCTTCTCGGGAGTATAGTGAATCTCGAAGGTGTAGTCCCCAAGGAACTCCATCCATCTTCGTTGTCGCATATTCAGATCCTTCTCATCCAACAAATACTTTAGGCTTTTATGATCTGTATAGATATCCACTTTAACGCCATATAGATAGTGCCGCCACAACTTGAGCGCAAAGATTACCGCCGCCAACTCCAAATCATGGACGCGGTAATTCTGCTCATGCACTTTCAACTGGCGCGAGCCATAAGCAATCACTTTACCAAACTGCAGAAGAACGCAGCCTAAGCCGCTCCCGGAAGCATCACTATAGATCTCATACCCATCGGTACCACATGGCGATGTCAACACAGGCGCCGTGGTCAAACGACTCTTCAAGTCTTCAAAAGCTCGCGCGCACTCCGGCGTCCAAATGAACTTTTGATCTTTTCTCGTCAGCGTGGTCAGAGGTAAAGCAATCCGTGAGAAGTTTTCCACAAACCGTCTATAGTAGCCTGCAAGTCCAAGGAAGCTCCTGACCTCGGCCACTGAAGACATCACTGGCCAATCTCGAATGGCACTTATCTTCAACGGATCCACCGCGATACCTTCTCCGCTTACCACATGGCCTAAAAAGGCTACTGAAGAGAGCCAGAACTCACACTTTGAGAACTTGGCATAAAGCTTATTCCTCTGCAGGGTATGCAAGACCAACCGCAAATGGTTTGCATGATCCTCTTCCGACTGAGAGTATACTAAGATGTCATCGATAAACACAATAACGAACAAATCCAAGTACTCTCGGAACGTTCGATGCATTAGGTCCATAAATACCGAAGGCGCATTACATAGGCCAAACGGCATTACCGTGAACTCATAATGACCGTAGCGTGTTCCAAACGCCGTCTTGGGAATGTCACCTTCCCTAATCCTCAGCTGATAATATCCCGATTTCAAATCCAATTTGGAATAGACCGTTGATCCTGCCAGCTGATCAAAGAGGTCATCAATCCGCGGAATCGGATATTTGTTTTTCTCCGTCAGCTTATTCAATTCGCGGTAGTCAATACATAACCGTAAGCTACCGTCTTTCTTTTTCACAAATAGAACAGGCGCGCTCCAAGGTGACATACTTGGGCGTATATATCCCTGCTCCAACAACTCTTGCAATTGGACTTTCAACTCAGCCATCTCTTTTGGCGCGACGCGATATGGAGAGCGGGCCACAGGTTTTGCACCTGGCACCAACTCAATAGAGAAGTCAATCTCCCGCTGGGGTGGTAACCCAGGAAGATCTTTAGGAAACACGTCGGCAAACTCTGACACAACTAGTACTTCACCGACACTGGCCTTTGGCTCAACAGCCTGAATTAGCGTGAAGAATAACTCCGCACCCTTTCGAACAGCATTGACGACTTGGAGTGCAGACAACAGAGTCCCGCCAACTCCTCGCATACCAGCGAACTTCGTCACAAGTCCGGTATTCTGGCCCAGTGTAATCTCCTTGGAGTTGCAATCAATAAAGGCACGCTGCTCCGAGAGCCAGTCCATACCAAAGATCACATCAAACTCCGATAACGGTAGCACAGCTGCACTCAAACCGAAATCCCGACTTCCTATTTGCACATCCACATCGCAAGCCCTATCCGCAAGCATCACACAGCCATTCGGCAACAGCACCCTTGTACTATCCACCGTCACATGACTTGGTACCCCAATTCGAGATACGAAATCCTCAGACAGAAAAGAATGCGAAGCACCCGTATTAAACAGGGCTCTCGCCAAATTATTCCGAATCAGGACAAAGCCTGCAGCACACACATCATGCACAAGCTATACATAACCAAAAACAATAACACTTAAGCACGTAAACTAAATCAACTCGTACCTGTGACGACGTCACTTTGCTTAATCGCTTCCTGTTGGCCAAGCTGATAGATTCGGGGCTGTGCCTGAGACACAGAGGAATCAACCACCGCTTTGCCCTTCTCAGCATAAGACGCACCCGTCTTCTTGTCTCCTTTGGGCTGAACAACCCGACAGTCACGAGCGATATGCCCCACCCGGCCACAGTTATAGCATGTACAAGAATCCGGCCGTGACGTCGCTCCCGACACCACGGTCGTAGTCACTTGCCGAGATGGCTTGGACCTCTTGTCCCCTTTCTTCTGGTAAAACGATTTGCTCGGGCGAGGTGCTTGAAACTCTGGCTTCGACGCAACCAAGCCCTTATTCCCTTGCACCCGCCTCATGTCCTTCTCCAAAGCGCACGCAGTATCAACCAACGCCTGAAACCCTTGGTTCACTGAACTCGAAAGCAGGAATCGCAACTCATCCCGCAATCCTTCATAGAACCGATTCGTTTTCCTTTGGTCATCCGCGAAGATTGTACCCACATATCGTCCCAACCTAGTAAACTCATGCAAGTAGATATCCACGCTATCTTCCCCTTGCTTTAACCGTTGGAACTCATTTTCCATAGCAATGCGTTGCGCCGCTGGGACATGTTTCGCCAGAAATATCCGAGAGAACTCCTCAATCGACACTTGCGTTAATTGTCTGCCCGCCAAATGGTGTACCTCAACCTCGTCCCACCACAAACGCGCCTCTCCTTCAAGCATGAAGGTGGCCAAGGTGACCTTTAGAGTTTCCTCCGCCCTGATCGCTGTCATTATCCGCTTGACACGCGATAACCAATCCTCTGCCTGCGTTGGGGATCCCATTCCCGTAAACGTAGAAGGACTGAAGCTCATGAATTGCTTCAACTGTCGGTCAGCTGCATGTGGATCTACAGCCTCAACCGGCTCGGGTCTTACATCAACACGAACTGGCACTACTGCCGGCTGCGCTTGCCCGGTCGGCTGAATCATGGCAAATAGCGCCTCAGCAACTAAGCGAACAGTTTCCACAGATGGAGGAGGTGTTGGCACCTTAGCTGGTGCCGCACTCTCATCAGAGCGCTGGGGCTCAGACTGCCCAGCACCACTACGCGTCACCTATAGGTGGACAAGACACACATTAGCGAACGTATGCAAGCAAAACAACACAAAAAGGAACGCGCAGATTCCTCAAACAAGATTTTGTACATTCCTTAGTGAACATTCCAGAGTTCATTAGCGTTACAGCAGGGCGCATAAACACGCGCTCGCCACCCCATAAAAGAATTCGTCCACGAATTCGATAGAGGAAGACCGAACGAAGCTAATACCAAAATGTAACGACCCCATCCGTTAGATGACATATAGTAGAAGGTCCGGCCGAGGCCCCACACTATATGCCACCAACAGACGGTGAGGTCACAGGATAATACCAAACCAAACACGAATCCTAACTCAGAGCATTCTAGCGGAAGCTTTAAGTTGTAATTTGAACTCTAACCAGGAATGTCCAATATATAAACCACCTTTATATATAACCACGGAATGTACACAAATACATAGAGTTTGGCCTTAAGGCCTTACAGTTCCTCTTTTCACATTGTATGGTTTACAAACCTCGGCGCGTAGGCCGGCCATACATGAGTAAAAGAAAATAAGCAAAAACATTCGCTTAGCCTTCAAGGGCTAGCCGCAGCAGCAGCAGCAATAGTAGTAGGGCTTCAGCCCTTCACCTACCACTTGGCTCTCCAGCACCTGCATGGGAACAATCCACCCAACCGATGGCAAACAATGCAACGGTCAGCATTCAGCTGACCCAATTATAACAATCCTACCCCTTTCTCGGGGCATGAGCATTCTTTACCTGCAAAGCATGGCAACATCAAATAGCAACTATGTGCGCGCAGGCACATTCAAGCCATCACAACCATCGGCCACACGGCCCGACAGTCCGTGCACTCAGGGCACATTCTTGGTGTACCGGAATACCAGGGTCAACACCACCGTCCATACGGTATTTGAGCATTCTAGTCTTACCGGCGCGCGGGCCTAAGACTCTCATTAGGCGCTCCAACAAAACCTATAACCAGGCTTCCAAGTCGGACGGACCTAACGCAGGTACGGATCAGCCACCCCCCGTTGCTCAAGTCGCCGTGCCACCTCGAATACGGAAGTATCCATGGCTATTTATAGGCGCGGGTCGGTTTCACCTTTCCTGTTCGGCAATCTGCCTTTTCATCGAGTTGCAGCCCAACGGCTCAACCGCTCATAAAGTGGCAACGCACGGCCACAAGAGTTGCATCCAACCCTCTTCATTTCCTGGACATCATCCAGTACTTCCTGCTGTACCAAGCAACAGGTAGGCACAAGGCAACACAAGCCATAATCACGGAGCCTTCTCCAATATGCAAACAAGCATCACCAATCCAGACCATGTCCAGATGGGCTTCACACAGCATGCCTAGAGCCGTACTCCAATTCCGACCTCTAATAAGGGGGACTTCACATATCTACCCCAAGGGACACCACAACCCACCGCACACTCGCGGGGAAGGGTTTTCCCTATGCAATGCAGAAAAGGACTTCACATGTCCAAGGAGGGAGATCGTTATCCTTGTCGATCTCTTGGGAGCCATTGCAAACTAGCTAGTTAGAAAGAACTGCAGCAGCTTTGCCTTCACAACGCCGGCTTCGGATCACGAATCGGACCACGGGAGCTCCGCCGGTGGCTTGCTCTCCTCCTCCTTCTTCTTCCTCCTCTCTCTTTCTCTCTTCCTTAAGCAAAATGAAGAATGACTTCTTCATCATTCCTTGACGAATTTAATCCAGCCAGGAATCACCTGAGCCCTTGGATCCAAAGAGAGAATTCAAACGGCCACGATTTGCCCCAAAACTTACTTTTTTGGCTGACACGGCCTGTGACACGCCCGTGTCACAGGCCGTGTACCCTTAAGCGGCACACGCAGTATTCGAACCGACTGAGATTTACCAGAACACGGTCATCGACACGCCCGTGTCGAACCTGACATGCCAGTGTCATTCCTGAGACACACCCGTGTCACCCCTGCCTCATCGAGCTGCAAGCAATACACGGGTAGGCACACGGCATTGGACACGCCCGTGTCCACCCTGACACGCCCGTGTTCAAGGCTTGGTTCAAGGCCGTGTAATTTTCTGACTCGAACAGGCCATTTTCGAATTTTATTGAGTGACACGCCCTGGGACACGCCCGTGTCCATGGCCGTGTCCCAGGCTCGACGATCGTCGACTATCGATCGTCGACTAACCTGAACACGCCCTGGGACACGCCCGTGTCCCAGGCCGTGTACCCCCGACACGCCCTGGGACACGCCCGTGTCCCAGGCCATGTCAAACAGCCTCCAACCCAAAACTATTTGCAAACACATTTTGAGATTTCTGGGGTGTTACACTCGGACACTAGGGATATCTGCATATCTCTGAAAGACTGGACTAGCTCCATGGAAATCAGTTGTTGTCCCTTCCCTGAGGTATCTCCTCTCCAGCTCATAGCATCTTCCACTATGTTCGCCTTCCCGGGATGGTAGTGCATGGTGTACTGGTAATCCGATAGGAACTCCACCCAACGTCTCTGTCTGATGTTTAGTTCCTTCTGTATGTCCATGTATTTCAAATTCTTGTGATCTGAAAAGATGTCACAGTGAACCCCGTAAAGGTAGTGTCATCAAATCTTCAGAGCAAAGATCACTGCACCCATCTCCAGATCATGCACCAGATAGTTCTTATCATGTATCTTCAGCTGTCGGGAGGCATAGGCTATTACGTGCCCGTTCTGCATTAGAACGACACCCATCCCCTGGTAGGAGGTGTCCGTGTACACTTGGAATCCCTCCCTTCCTGACGGAAGAGCGAGAATGGGAGCTGAGGTAAGCCGATCTTTCAACTCCACAAAGGCCGCCTCGCACTGTGGCGTCCAAACGAAAGGGGATTCATTGTTCGTTAGGGATGTAAGAGGGAGTACAATTTGGGAAAATCCTTCGATGAACTTCTGGTAATATCCGACAAGTCCCAGGAAGCTCCATACATCTGTGGTTGTCTTCAATGGTGGCCAATTCTGAACTGCCCGGATCTTGGCCGGGTCTACTTCCAACCCAGCACCGCTGATAATATGACCTAAGAAGTCCACCTCCTTTAACCAAAACTGGCATTTGCTGAACTTTGCATACAGCAGGTGCTCCCGTAGCCTCTCTAGAGTCAACGCCAGGTGTTGTGTATATTCCTCCTCCTTCCTTGAGTAGATGAGGATGTCGTCAATAAATATGATGATGAATACATCCAAATACTCTTCAAATACCCTGTTCATGAGGCTTGTAAATACTGGCAGGGCATTTGTGAGCCCGAAGGGCATCACTGTAAACTCAAACAATCTGCACCTACTACTGAAGGCTGTCTTCGGAATGTCCTCCTCTCAAATCCGTAGCTTGAAATAACCTGACCTCAAGTCAAGTTTCGAGAAGAAATGCGCTCCTTCTAGTTGATCGAACAACTCGTCAATCCGTTGCAGCGGGTATGTATTCCGGACCGTCAGTCTGTTCAGCGCTCGATAGTCAATACAAGAGCGGAGACTTTCGTCCTTCTTCTTGACGAATAGCACCGGGGCTCCCCATAGTGAAGAGCTTGGCCGGACAAACCCTGCCTCTACTAGTTCCTGCAACTGACTTCGGAACTCTGTCAACTCCTTCGGGGAGATCCGATAAGGGGCCCTAGATGCCGGCTTGGCCCCCGGCACAAGCTGTATTTGGCAGTCCTGCTCTCGGTGCGGAGGTAGTCCTGGCAGTTTTTCTGGGAAGACGTCAGCAAAATCTCGCACCACCAGGATGTCGGTCACAGACTCCTTGGCCTCCGCCATCTCAAATAGAATCTGATAGACCTCCTCTCCCTGCAGGTGGGCCTTAACGGCCTGTACTGAAGATAAGATTATACGAGAGGCAGGTCTTATAACTTCGATGATAATGAAAGAGTCTCCGTGCCTCATGGTGATCCTCTTTGCTTGGTAATAAATCTGGGCCAGGTTCCAGTGCAGCCATACCATGCCCAGGATCAAGTCTTAGTCCATCAACTTCAAAAGCATTGCTTGAGCCCGGAACGCCTTTCCAATGATTTCTACCTCCATATTGCAGTGGTCCGAGGTAAGGAGTTCAGATCCATCGGGTAGTCGTACCCTCATCTTCGAGCCCATGAATCACTCCATGCCTTCCAATCTTTCTACAAACATCTCCGACACAAAGGAGTGAGTAGCTCCGGTATCGAAAAGCGTGCGGGCAGGCTTACCGCTGATGAAGACTATACCTGGGGATATTAAATGTCTTAGGATTCTATAACGAGTTTTCTTTTCTATTTATTATATCTAGTGCAGTTCTACAAATTTGACAACTAAGAAAGGGAATTCTATTTAAACAATTAAACATCTTGGCATACCTGCTATGACCTGCTTTGGGTTCCGAGGCTGCGCTAGGTCCAAAGCATACACCTATTCCCTTTCTTGTCTACGATCCCCACCCTGGTATCCACATCCTCGGCCACGACCTTGGCCTCCAAAATACTGTGCTGGATGAGCAGTCGGTGGTACTGGTGGGGGTGCCCACCTCATGGGGTAATTTCTGCGGATGTGCCCAACCTGATGGCAGTTGAAGAACGATATTCTTCGGTAAGCAAAGGTGCCGAAGGGACAAGTAAACGTAGTTTTCTCCTGGTCCTCGGGAGAGATGGGGATTTGAAAATACATCGAGAGGCCATCGAGAAAACAGTAAAAGCTTTGGCCGGATAATTGCTCTAAGATTTGATCGATGAACGGCAAGGGAAAGTGGTCCTTACAGGTGGCATCGTTAAACTTACGATACTCAATACACATTCGCCACCCTGTCACCGTCCGTGTCGGGATTAAATCATTATTTTCCTTACTAACTACAGTTATCCCTCCCTTTTTGGGCACTACCTGGACAGGGCTAACCACCCTTACTATCAAAAATAGGATAGATAATTCCTACGTCTAATAGTTTCATAACCTCTCCCTTTACGACTTCTTTCATATTTGGATTTATACGGCGCTGAGGTTGGATTGAATAATGCGAATTATCTTCCATTAGGATTTTGTGGGTGTAGAAAGATGGGCTAATGCCCTTGATATCAGATATCTGCCAGGCAATAGTTCAGCGATGTTTACGTAAAACTAGAAGGAGTTTGTCATTTTGTAATTCAAATATCTGTCAGGCATTAGGTTGATACTTGCACCTAAATCGGCCAATGCATGTTTGACAAAAAGATAACCAAAGACACACGGTATAAAAAAAACTACCAGGATCACTGATCTTCTTTGGTAAATCGTTTGTCAAGACAGCAGAGCACTCAACATTTAACGTGATGTGCGATAAGTTCTCTAACTTATTCTTATTAGTCAGGAGGTCCTTAAAGTACTTAGCGTACTTCAACATCTTGGTAATCTCTTTGCGGAAGGGTAGATTCATGTGGATTTGCTTAAACATTTCTAAGAAGTGGGTATACTGATCATCAATACGTTGTTTGTTAAGTTGGGAAGGGTATGGTGGAGTTGGATCATTTTTAAAAATAGGTGGTGGAGCGATATCTTTTTCTAAAGTAGAGAGCGGAGTGATAACATCTTTTTCTGCAGGTGGTGGAATATTCAAAATGGGGGTGGAGCTTGCCTCGGGCTCTTCGCTAACCATAACAGAAACTTGCTTCCCACTCCGAAGTGTTATAGCTTTCGCTTTCTCTCTCGGGTTGGGCTCGGTATTGGCAGGAAGAGACCCGGCGGGTCACTCAGATATAATTTTAGCTAGTTGTCCTACTTGATTTTCTAGATTTTTAACGGATCCTGGTAGGCTTCTTATAGTTGCGTCATTAACATTCATATATTTCGAAAACATTTACTCCAAGCTTGGAGGTTTTTGATAATTTTGAAGAGGTGGAGGTGGTACAGAAAAATAATTTTGTGGTGGCGGGCGCATTGCGTTCGAAGGGTTACTCCACGAGAAATTTGGGTGGTTTCGTAAAGCGGGATTAAAACTATTCGGAAAGACAAACCCCGACACAGGAAAATTTGCAGCAGAAAAATTATTAAAAGCATTCCAAGGCATATTGTTAACCTAATCTATTTGTTTGGGGGCAGCAGTTGCATATTTCCATACCTGAGGGGTGGAGGTAGAAGACATCTCTGTTATCTTTTTGCTTAGTATTTCCACTTGTAGGGCTAGTTGGGAGACATTATCTACTTCAAAGATACCTGCAAGTTTATTTGGGCGGGACCTAGGCACATTCCACTGATATGTGTTCCTGGCATGTCCTCGAAAAGCTCAAGAGCTGCTTCCGAGATTTTGTGGTTTAAGGTACCACCAGAAGCTGCGTCTATCATTTGCTTTGTATTTTGATTTAACCCGTTATAAAATGTCTGCACTTGTAACCATACAGGCAACACATGATGGGGGCATCATCTTAAGAGTTCTTTAAATCTTTCCCGCATTTCATAAAGAGATTCAGAATCTATTTGAAAAAAGGCAGAAATATCGTTCCTAAGTTTTGCGGTTTTAGCTGGCGAAAAATACTTCGTCAGAAATTGTTCGGTTTGTTGATCCCATGTGGTGATGCTCCCTCTTGGCAGAGTAATAAACCACTGTTTAGCTTTAGTTCTAAAGGAGAAGGGGAAGAGTTTAGCCTTATTGCATCATTTGTAACACCATTGATTTTAAAGGTGTCACAAATCTCAAGAAAGCTAGCTATATGCGTGTTCAGATCTTCATCTTGAAGTCCATCATATTGCACATACTGCTGCACCATTTGAATTATGCTAGTCTTAAGTTCAAAATTATTATTAGCTATAGTAGGGCGAACTATGCTTGATTCTGTACCCTCTAGGTTCGGCCGTGCATAAAAGGACATAGGCCTATGCAGGGCTTCCTCTACGATGGGCTCTTCCATTCTTAAAGTAGAAAATGACTCGGAATACTCAACCGGTATTTGGAGAGTAGGACCTTGAAATCGCGATCTTCTCCGAAGAGTACGCTCAATTTCGTGGTCCAAGTCCAAAATAACGACGGATTTCTGCGGGTCATGCACTAGGAGAAGAGAAGATAAAGAAAGAGAAAATAAACTTGAAAAAGAGTACTAATTTTTTTGTCTAAATAGATTTTTTTTAATGTTTTAACTCCTGAACTTCCCAAGGGCTAGCCGATAAAGGGTTCGCAAGGTACTAGACAAGATAGTGGTATTTAAGCCACATTGCCATTTTCGAGAGAGTTAGGTGGTGTAGAAAAATTATGAAGCGGGTTTCTATTAAGAGCATTAATATTTTGTTTGAATTTTTTTAATTTTTAAGAAAGAGGGTGAGAAAGAGAAGTGATAAAAGTTATAGGTTCGTGTTTTCGAATTATCAAAAAAAGTTGCTCCTCGGCAACGGCGCGAAAAACTTGGTGTCTACTAATCGTGAAGAGAATAAAAACTAAACTAGCAATCCAACTAGGCAAGTATACCTATCGAATTGTAGTTATGGGACACAAGTGTCGTATTAAAATCCGAGAATAGTTGAGTAATCTTACTCACACGAAAACTATTTATCGAAAGATTGTTTTAGGGTTTGTTAAAAGGAAACTAATTGCGATTAAGAAAGGAAATATTTGCGCAAAAAAGAGAACTACTTGTAGCTGAATAAGAACTACTAAAAACGATTAAAATAGGGGTTGAAACGATGAAATAGTAAAGTACTCGATCGAAAATCACCTCAGCTAAAGTTGATTAAAATAATGCGATAATAAACCCTAACTTAATAGGGTAAAGGACATTGACCGTGGAGGTTCCTAAAGCTTGAACACGCTTCTCTCGAAGTCGGGACCAACTGAGTTTAGGAAGGTCCGACTTAACTCTCATCCAAATCGGAGACCTAAAGCTCGCTTTATGCGGTGAACCCTACTATTTGATTTCACTCCAATCCGGGAGATTTAACGTCTACCTCTCTTGAGGGGTGCGTGCAAGTCTCTTTACTCTTGAGTGTTCACTTCAAACTACAAGCCTCTCAGCTAGCTAAGAGTGAAAACAAACATGGAAATTATATATCGATGATATAACTCCAAACATGATTTTTCATGAGTAAATCAAAGGCCTAAACCCTAAAAAGAAAAAGTAAACTTAAAACATCATTACTTAATCAAATCGAACCTCGGATCATCAAGATCGAGTATAAGGAGGATTAGTTAATCATGGAGAAGTGGCAAAAGAGAGTTTGGTAGAAAGAACATTAAGAGAACAAAGACAAAAAGGGCACTTTATATTATTATGAAAAGAGAGTTACAACTTGGAAAAAAGGATTACAAGTGCAATGAAATAAAAACCTATGCTAGCATTTACATTAAGCTACTAAAGCAATTACAAAAACTAATACAAAAGGACTACACAAACTAGGATTAAAAAGCTTAAAATGAGAAAGAGGGAGAGGAGAATAATGAAAAATTCCAAGAAACAAAAGGGCAGCACCTCCCCTCTCACTCTAAACTACTTGCTGGACACAAGGGGGAGGCCTGAATTTATAGACTTTTTTGGGTTGGTCATGCCCCACTGTCACGCTCGGGGAGGGCGTGTCCGGGGGGCGTGTCAAGTATGAGGTTGACCTCGGGAGCTGAATTCTGACGGAAATGATGATTTCTTCTGTACGTCGGTTGACACGCCCTTGTAGGAGGGGCGTGTGAGGCACATCATGTCTTAATCATTGGTAGGAAATCTGTTAGTCGTCTAAAAAGGTGGAACACGCCCAGTGACATGCCCATGTAGGGGGGCGTGTCAGTACTGTTTACGTGCAACTATGGAAAATATTTAAAGGCGACAATAGGCTTCGGGATAAAGGTGACAAGCCTAGAGACACGTCTAGGGAGGGCGTGTCAGCGGGGCGTGTCAGGTGTTTTTCTCAGGATTTGAGCTCTGGCAACAATCTTCCTCGGGATCAGGTTACACGCCCGTTGACACGCTTAGGGTTGGCATGACAGGGGGGCGTGTCAGGTAATTTTGGCCGAAAGCTTAGAAAATCTGCAAAAAGAAGAGAAAACATTAGTGGCAATAATATATACAAAAGGAGGTCAATATAAAAGCTTTCAAGACATGATTCGTGTGTTAAAAACCTGAAATGCCCTAATAGTTTAGACTACAAAACGTATTATCAACAACTAGATGGCAGGCTCCAAAAATACAATTGGCCCAATTAGGACCAGCTGTATTTAGTTCCTCAGCACCTTCATTAAGGAAGAAGGAAGCAGCATCATGCAATGCTTTTCTAGCAAAATCTGGAGCTGCTCACATCTCTCATGGAAAACAATTTTGTGATGTCCTGAAGAGAAGATACAACATTCATAAATGTTAGTGTTGTGGGAAGGTGGGCCACTTTGCCATTGATTGTTGGCACAACCTGAATGTGGCTAGTGGACAGAAAGGTGCTCATTCCAGGCAGAGAGTTGGGCAATAGTTTTTTAATCCTAACAAGAACCTAGGACCCAACTATTGTTGGGTTCCTAAGGGTAAATAAATTTCTTTTTGCAGGTTAGTCCAAATACCTGTCTACATAAGACTTGGTATTTGGACAATGGATGTTCCAGGCAAATGTCTGGGACAGAATGATTGCCCAAGGAACATGCTCCATGTAAGGCAATAAACAAAGGTTGAGGCTTTTAAGTGTTTAATCCTCAAAAGCTAGAGGCAGTAAGCCTCAAGGTAAGTCTCTCTCTCTTGCATAGAGACTAGGTTTGAAAATTCATTAATAAAGTTAGATGTGCTTAGGATGAACCTATTCAAGCACACCAATTAGATAATAATTATTCAATTATCCTTCATAATTATCTAAATTGTTAACTTATGTAGCCTATTCTCTCGAGTCCAAATAACATATAAATCAGTGCATAATTAAATTGCGAATAGAACTTGCTTATTATCATGTTAGGTTCCCTTTTATTTAAAATTAATAAAAAAAATTTTGGGCGTGTCAAATAGATTGTATATCCAATCAGTAAGGGAAGCTACAAATTAAATAAGCATTGAATAAATGGAAGAAAAGCTGAGAGGTAATGGAATTTTTATTATCCAAAAAACTGAGTATTACAAAGGTATAGCCTCCCTTATAAGAATGGAGGAGATGAGAGAGAATACAAATACCCAATGTGGACTAAATACACAAATACATCATCTACAAATCTAACCGCCAAACCGCCCAGGAGACCGCCTAACCGCGCGGTTAGTAGGCACTAACCGCCCGGTCACCACCATCAGAGCACGCCGCCAATCCACTGAGATCCCAGAGATTAGCCGGCAGACCGCCCGGCTACCAAACCGCCAGTCAAGCCGCCTGTCCGCCCAGGCCTATACAGCAACACTCCCCCTCAAGCTGGAGCATAGATGTCAATCATGCCTAGCTTGCTGCAAATGTGGAAGAAAGAGGCGGACACAGGTTTTGTGAATATATCTGCCAGCTCTTTCTCCGAGGTAACAAACGGAGTGCAAATCTGATTCTTCAACACTTCTTCTCGAACGAAGTGACAATCAACCTCTATGTGCTTTGTTCGCTCATGGAAGACCGGATTTTTAGAAATGTAGATCGCGGCTTTGTTGTCGCAGAACATGGGAAGAGGATGGTTATAGACCTCTCCAAGATCCAGCATGAGAGCCCGCAACCATTTTAACTCACATGTGGTTGACGCCATGCTACGGTATTCAGCTTCCGCACTAGACCTGGAGACGACTGACTGCTTCTTGCTCTTCCAGCTAACCAAGTTTCCTCCAACAAACGTGCAAAAACCGGAAGTCGACTTGCGGTCCCCTTTGTCGTCCGCATAGCTAGCATCGGAGTACGCTTCGACTCTTAGGTGACCGTTTTTCTGAAAGAGAAGACCTTTCCCAGGTGCGGACTTCACATACTCCAATATCCTGAGAGCAATTGAAGATGACATTCCCTAGGCGACTGCATAAACTGGCTGACCTTTCCACTGCATAGAGATGTCAGGTCCTGGTCCACCGTAAAGGTAGATGAGTTTGCCAACAAGGACGCCGATTACCTCGAAGTGGTCCAATAATAGGTGGAGATTCGTTGTCCATGTCTTGTCTTCTCCAGGAGCCATAGGACACCTGGCAGGTTTAGCACCCGTCAACCCTGCTTCTTTCAACAAATCAAGAGCATACTTCCGTTGGAGAGAACCAAGGAACCCGGTTTCCGAGAGATTTCAATTCCCAAGAAGTATTTTGGAGAACCCATATCCTTCGTGACTAGGTGTTGGCGGAGATGGACCTTCGTCAAGGCTACACCAGCTTGATCGTTGCCAGTAAGAAGAATATCGTCCACGTAAACAGCTAGCACAACCAGACCGGAAGCGGTCTTGCGAATGAACAAGGAGTGATCAGCCGAACTCCTGGTGAAACCGATAGCCCCAACGATGCTACTGAACTTATCGAACCACGCCCTGGGACTCTGCTTTAGGCCATAGATGGCCTTCTTCAACTTGCATACTTGAGTCTCCCCCTGAGCAACATACCCAGGAGGTTGCTCCATGTAGACGTCCTCGTGAAGGTCACCATAGAGGAAGGCATTCTTGACGTCTAACTGCGAAATAGGCCAATCCTTGTTGACCGCCACCGACAAAAGGACTCGAATTGTGCTGAGGCGAGCAACGGGCGAGAACGTGTCAAAGTAATCAACTCCATAGGTCTGAGTAAACCCTTTTGCAACAAGTCGGGCTTTGTACCGGTCCACACTGCCATCGGGACAGAACTTAACGACAAACACCCATCGACAACCAACCACATCCGTGCCAAAAGGAGGAGGCACAAGGGTCCAAGTGCCCCGGTCAGAGAGAGTTGTAATCTCCTCATCCATGGCAGCCTTCCAGTGAGGAATACCAAGAGCTTCCTGGTAAGTGCGAGGTGTGGTAGTCGCTGAGATAGCTAGGGCGAAGTCCCTGCGAGAAGGTGTTAGCTTATCATAAGAAACAACAGCTGCCAGCGAGTGCTGGGTGCACGTCCGAACCCCTTTGCGAAGGGCAATGGGCAGCTCCAAGTCCTCGAGTTCCTCAGTTGCCGGTGCATCCGTGGCGGAGAGAGCTGGCCCGGGAGAAGAGAGAGACGGCCGAGGAGACGAGGGAGAAGGAGCATGAGCAATAGAAGGAGGGGCCGGTAGAGGTGGTGATGGAGGAATCTCAAGAGGCGTGGATGTGGTGGAGAGAATGGGTGGAGAGGTCGAGTCGGTAGGAGGAAGAGGGAGGTTCGATCCATCGACCTGTGGGAGGTCAGAAGAGAAGTAGGCGGCATTTTCAAAGAATGTCACATCCGCCGAGACGAACTGCTTGCGAGTAACAGGGTCAAAGCAGCAGTAACCTTTTTGAGTTGTGGAGTAACCCAAAAAGATACACTTCGTGGCACGAGGGGACAATTGTCGCGAGTTGCGGCAGGGCTATGAACAAAGGCAGTGCACCCAAAAATGCGGAGAGGTAAGGGAAAGGGTTCTTTGGAGGGATAGAGGATGGAAAACGGGGTTTTGCCTTTGAGGACAGTAGAGGGAATGCGATTGATGAGGTAGCAGGAGATGAGGACCGCGTAGCCCCAATAGCTACGAGGAACCTGCATCTGCGTCATGAGAGTGCGAGCGACATCGAGGAGGTGACGGTTTTTACGTTCCGCCACCCCATTTTGCTGGGAGGTATAGACGCAGCTAGTTTGGTGAATGATGCCATGTTGCGTACAAAAAGAAGCGAAATCACTACTCAGATATTCTTTTGCATTATCAGAGCGAAAAATTTTCACAGAGGCAGCAAATTGATTTTAATCATATAGTAAAATGATGTCCATACAGAGAAAAGTTCGGAGCGATCCTTTAATAGATACACCCACGTACATCTAGAATAATCATCAATAAATGTTACAAAATATGAACCTCCACGCCTATGGTGAGGGTAGGGAAGGTCCCCAAACATCAGAGTGAATAAGGTCGAACGGCTTGGAAGAGCCACGACCTTGCCTAGGAGGAAAGGGGGAACGGTGATGTTTGCCCAGTTGACAGGCATCACAGTTGAGAGGAGAGTTGTGCTGAGGTAGATGAGGGAACAGTTGGTGGATGAGACGTGAGGGAGGATGCCCCAGTCGAAGGTGCCACTGAAGAAGATCTGTAGAAGCTGGAGAGAAGACGGTAAGTGCGGATACATCATCAAGGAAGTAGAGACCGCCTCGCTCAGTCCCAGTAGCAATCGTCCGCTTGGAGTCCGGGTCCTGAAACGAATAAGAAGAAGGAGTAAATGTTACCGAACACTGAAGTTGCTTGCAAAGAGAAGTAACCGACAATAAATTGCACGGAAACTTGGGCACATAGAGGGTATCCGCCAGGCGAAGTGACGGAGTAACTTGAACCATGCCCGTTCCATGCACCGGAGAGGGAGAACCATCCGCAACTAGAACAGGAGGCAACCGATCATGTGTTTCTAGGAGAGAAAAACACTGAGGATCGCCCGTCATATGATTAGTGGCGCCAGAGTCGATTAGCCATTTACCTTGGGTAACCACGTGGGCACTACCTGAAGTCGTGGCCACGGAGGCAGATGGCTTGGAAGTAGTAGGAGCATCACCAGCGGGGCGAAGATGTGGATGCTTTGTCCAGCAGCGGTCAATCAGGTGTCCTGTGCGACCACAATGAGTACAGAGGTAGCGAGAAGGGCCACGCCCGCCAGAGTGGGTACCACGGCCACTAAGTCCACCACGATGAGCCTGGTGGGCATAGGCATCCGGAGCCGGAGGAGCGGCAAGCACGGGGCGTTGGAGCAGAGAGGTAACAGCGGCAATGCGGGCAGCAGTAGCATCCAGGGTAGGAGACTCAGCCTCTCCAAGAATTTGCTGCCGGATCATATCGTATGAGTCCGGAAGCCGCAGAAGGTAACAGACCACTAGGAGTTCCTGGAAGTGCTTCAGCTGAGTAGCCACATCTGCAGAGAGAGGACGATTTTGTAGAATCTCAGCGCCAAGGGCTTGGACCTGTTGGTAAGCTGCAGGAGGGGACATGGACTGGCGAGAAAAGAGATCCGCGTAGAGAGTATAGATGCGAGAGGTTTGGCCCCCCTTGGAGTAGAGAGCGGCCAAGTGATTCCAAGCTTGTTTGACCGTCTCATCGTGACGGATGACAGGAAGACATTCATCAGACAGGCTGTTCGCCAGCCAAGTGCGAACCAGTGCATCATTCGCATCCCAATCATTGAACTCGGCAGAGTCAGTAGGCGGAGGGTCATCGGTAAGATGATGACGCTTGCGCTGAGAGCGGAGAAGAAAAGTAAATGAGACACTCCAGTCGGGATAATTGGGCCCCAGAAGCTTAGAGACGGTGCCAAGATTCCCAGAAGCAGGAGAAGGAGGAGGCGGTGGGACAACGACAGTAGACGAGGTGGAGCCATCAGAATTGGTCATCCTGGAAGAGAGGTCGCGCGGTTAAGAGGAGAGACCGGCGAGCAAGAGAAGGAGAGATCGCAGCGGTCACACAAGACCAGCCCAGCGCAAGCAATGCCACGACCAAGCTGCAAAGCACAAGAAGAGAGGCCGCACGGTTAACAAAGGAAACCGGGCGGGAACGCACGCGAACAGAGAGAAATCGCGCGGATAGAAGAAACGATCTGCAGCGGTCACGATGACAGACACCAGCGGCCAGAAAAGCCACGACCAAGCCGCAGAACCAAACAGAGGGAGAGAAGTCGGGCGGCTAGCAGACAGACCGCGGCGAACAGAAGAGGAGAAACTAGGAGGCAAAAGGCAACAGGTCGTGCAGGCAGAGAGCAACGACAAGGAAAGAAGCCGCGCGAGCAGAATGCAAGCCGGCGAAGGAGACAAGCCGCGGAAACAGGCCGCGAGAAGAGGACACAGAGGCCGCGCGGACAGATGAAGACCCAATCAGGATGAGTAGACCGAGTCCTCTGATACCATGTGCGAATAGAAACAAGAGACCGGAAAAACTGGAGTAATGGAATTTTTATTATCCAAAAAACTGAGTATTACAAAGGTATAGCCTCCCTTATATAGAATGGAGGAGATGAGAGAGAATACAAATACCCAATGTGGGACTAAATACACAAATACATCATCTACAAATCTAACCGCCAAACCGCCCAGGAGACCGCCTAACCGCGCGGTTAGTAGGCACTAACCGCCCGTCACCACCATCAGAGCACGCTGCCAATCCACTGAGATCCCAGAGATTAGCCGGCAGACCGCCCGGCTACCAAACCGCCAGTCAAGCCGCCTGTCCGCCCAGGCCTATACAGCAACAGCTACAAATTAAATAAGCATTGAATAAATGGAAGAAAAGCTGAGAGGTAAAATAGAAGCGCTAAATTTCCTGTTTCATAACAGGAAGCGTAACGCAACCCATTAAAAATGAAATGTACAAATTTAAGCTATAATGCTTAATTGGTCATTCTGATAATAAAGTAATTAAAATTTTACGATATAAATATAAAGGCAACAAGAAACGAAAAGCCACACCACTCTTAAAAACCTTAACCCTAGCCGTCAAGACCGAAACCCTCTCAGCGTCTTGCCGCATTGTTTCAATGGCGCCAAATGTCATCAAGGAGCTCCAGAAAGGATATGAAATTGTGAGGGATGGATTCAGTCATGCCTCCCTAGAGATTAAAGAAGTGATAAGGATTCAGCTCGTAGTTCGTTGAGCTTAGCACACAGTTCATCGAGCTCAGCACACAGATCGTCGAGCTCAACTCTCTACAAAAAAAATATCCCTATTGCAGAAGTAAAAAAGGGGGAGAGGAGTTAGGGGAAGGAAGCATATACTTGATCAAGACCATACCAAGCCAAGGTGCAGGAGGCTCACCCAGGAGAGCAGCATGCCAGGAGGAGTAAGAAAAATTCTCCATAGGATAGAGTAATGTGGTAACATTTTCAAACTCTCATGATGTTACACAAGTTTTTTTTATAAATATAATGTGTATGTCAATGACTTGTTTTATTAATCAAGCTAAGTTTTGACTTCTTCAAATAAGGGGAGATTGTTGGGTCCATTGATCCCAATGTCCCAGATTTGTAAGAAGTCAAACTGGTCAATGACATACACATATAATGTATTTGATGTGTGCTTGAGTTCATGTATGCAGGTAGTCCATGATTGGACAGGTCAACAAGAAGAATATGCTGGAGAATTCAAATTTTGTCAAGCTCAGTTCAAAGTGTGGGTCTCAGATTTCGTCGAGCTCACCTCGCAGTTCGTTGAGCTCAGCTTACAGATCGTCGAGCTAAGCTCACCATTTCTTGAGATAAACCTTAAGAGCCTAAGGTTCAGAATTCATCGAGCTCAGCTCGTAGTTCGTTAAGCTTAACACACAATTCGTCGAGCTCAACACCCAGATCGTCAAGCTCAACTCTCCACTTATTGAGCTAAATTCAGAAGCTTGAGGTTCAAAATTCATCAAGCTCAGCCTACCGATCGTCGAACGCAGTTCAACATTCATCGACATAAAGTCAGATAGATTGTCTCAGCAGAACCGCTGATGCAGCTGAGAATCTAAACACAAAACATTGAGAGAAGTATTGGTCTCCGCTAAATCACTGAGATAGAAGACAGTCTAAACTATGAAGAAGAAACCGCTGAGACAGTTGAGAAGGAACTGCTGAGACAAAAGAGTCTCAGCTATAAAGAAGAAACCGCTGAGACAGTTGAGAAGGAATCGCTGAGACAAAGCCAGCATAAATTTCCTAAGTCCAGAAAGTGGATTTCGTTAAACTGAGTTCAGAGTTCATCGAGATGAGCTCACCTTTCATCAACCTCAAGTTAAAGTTTGAAGATTCAGAGTTCATTGAGCTGAGCTCACCTTTTGTTGAGCTCAAGTTAAAGTTTGAAGATTCAAAGTTCATCGAGATGAGCCCGCTTTTCATCGAGCTCAAGTTAAAGGTTGAAGATTAAGAGTTCATCGAGCTGAGCTCACCTTTCGTTGAGCTCAAGTTAAAGTTTGAAGATTCAAAGTTCGTCGAGCTGAGCCCGCCTTTCGTCGAGCTCAAGTTAAAGTTTGAAGATTCAGAGTTCGTCGAGCAGAGCTCACATTTCATCGAGCTAAATGTAAAGTTGGAGATTCTGAAGTTCGTCGAGCTCAGCAGAGGGCTCGTCGATCTCAGCTCGACGATCGTCGAGCTCAGTCCAAGTACGTCATGCCGTTACGGTAAAGCTATAGTAGTGCAAGAAGCTACTATTTGTCCTCTTCTGAGGAAGGTGGCGCTCACCATCCTTGGCTGGGTACACATTCAAATTGTGTCGTTGATTCAAATCAACAGATATAAAAGGAAGAGAAGAAAAGAAGATTAGGGTTAACAAAAAATGAGAACAAAAGCAGAAAATGAAAGAGAGGTTGTTGTACTTCATCTTCTTCGACAAGCATGAAAGCAAAGTCCAACAGTGAAAGCCAGAAGGCAAAGATAGCTGAAGCTTCTTCAAGTTCAGCAAGATTGTTCCTTGAAGAACAAGTTGGTTGATTCAATCTATCAGCAAGAGAAGATAGTTGTGTGAAGGGTTGTAAGCCTTCAACAACAGTTGATGCCTTCAGTATAACAGAGAAATTGGTAGTCGTAGAAGAAGACTAATTCTTTCTACAACAAGTGGGTTGGACTGATATCTGCTCAGTCCAGCATGTTAGACTCAGAGATTTTTCTCTGAGTCAGTATTTCAATTTTATTGATTAATTGTCAGTGGGATTCAGGTTGCTTGAATCTAAGTTGTAGGGCACTTTGTGCCTGAGATGTAGGTGACTAATTAGTCACTGAGGTAGGTGCCCTGCTGGGGTACTGAGGTAGGGTCCAAGTGTGATCTGAGAGTAGGGCTATCCTCCTAGCCTGAGTAGTAGGCCTTAGTGATAAGGCTGAGGTAGGTGACTGTTGCGTCACTGAGCTATAAGTGACTAATTAGTCACTGGGGTAGGTGCCCTGCTGGGGTACTATGGTAGGATCCAAGTGTGGATCTGAGAGAAGGGCTATCCTCCTAGCCTGAGTAATAAGCCTTAGTGATAAGGATGAGGTAGGCGACTGTTGAGTCACTAAGCTGTAGGTGACAAGTGTTTCACTGAGTGTAGGTCTTGGAGGAGATTGAGTGTAGGGCCATTGGCTTGAAGTAGGTGACAAATTTGACACTGAGCTGTAGGTGCCTGGAAGGGTACTAAGGTAGGTACCTGGAAGGGTACTGAGCTATTGGAGTGCTACAACACTCTGAGAGTAGGGCCGTGTGCCTGAATTTATAGGGCACTTTGTTCCTGAGCTGTAGGACTTAGAGATAAGGCTGAGGTAGGTGGTTTTAGGACCACTGAGGTGTAGGAGCACTTCAGGGCTCTGAGGTAGGAACCCTTGTGGTTCTGAGGTAGGGTTCTGAAGAGAACCTGAGTGTAAGGCTGAGCGATTGAGGTGTAAGCTCCGAGGAGCATTTTGGTAGAGTTTGTGCCTTATCTAACATAAGTTAGAAAAGTGGGAGGGAAAGTGGATGTATATAAATGGGGAACCACTATAAATACTTGTGTGCTGTGCTGTGTTGTTTATTCCTTCTTTTTATTGCTGGTACTAAGGACAAGCTCTAGATCACTTAGTTTATAAATATCAAAAAGACTAAAGAAATTTCAAAGACCAATTCACCCCCCCCCCTCTAGGTGACTAGCTAACCTTGAAGTAATAACTTTCACTTACCCAACGTGCCATACCATAAGTGTCTTTAAAGCTTCAGCGAATAAATTACAGCAGCAAACTCCAAATCATGCGTAGGATAATTCCTTTCATGAATCTTTTATTGCCTCTATCCATACGTTATCACCTCCCCTTCTTGCATCAAAACACAACCAAGTCCAATGTGTGATGAATCCACATACACATCATACTCGACTCCTTTAGTAGGCAAAGTTAAAACTGGAGCAGTACATAATCTATTTTTCAATTCTTAGAAAGCTTCTTCACACTTATCGCTCCAAATGAATACGATGTTCTTCTGTGTAACCCTATTTAGAGGTGTAGACAACACAGAGAACCCTTCCACGAACCTTCTATAATAGCCAGCCAGGCCTAAGAAGCTCCTAATCTCCTTAGGTGTAGAAGGTCTCTTCCATTCCATCACAACATAAATCTTGGTCAGGTCTACAGAAATACCGTCGTTGCCCACAACATGGCCCAGAAAAGACACGTTGGGTAACCAGAAATCGCACTTACTCAACTTGGCATAGAGTTTGTGCTCCCTCAGGGTTGGCAAAACTAAGCGTAAGTGTTGAGCATGCTTCGCAACACTACGGGAATACACGAGGACGTCATCTATGAACATGACCAAGAAATGGTCCAAGAAATCCTTGAACACTCTATTCATTAAGTACATAAAAGCAGAGGGAGAATTTGTCAAACCAAAGGACATCACCAAGAACTCAAAATGCCCGTGCCGGGAATGAAAAGCCGACCGTGGTATATCAGCCTCATGGACACTCAACTGGTGGTAGACTGATCGAAGGTCAATCTTTGAAAACACATCGCATCCCACAACTTATTAAATAGATCATCAATCCGAGGCAATGGATATCTGTTCTTTATGGTAACCTTATTTAACTCTCTATAATCTATGCAGAGTCTCATGGAACCGTCTTTCTTCTTTAAGAACAAAGCAGGGGCACCCCATGGAGAAGAACTCGGCCTAATAAAGCCACACTGCAGCAACTCATCCAGCAGAGTGTGTAACTCTTCTAACTCACGCAGAGCCATACGGTATGGTGCCTTAGAAATAAGGCGAGTACCTGGCTTGAGGTCTATCACGAACTCCACCTCTCTCTCAGGAGGAATTCCTGAAAGACTATCAGGAAATACATCTGGAAACTCTTGCACCACCGATATATCTTCAAGAAGTTGTGTAACAAAAGTTGTTTCCAAAGAAGAAATAGAAACAAGATACGCCCCATAACTAGACTCTAGAGCTTGACAAGCACGTACCGTAGAAATAATGAGGGGACCCTTACCCTGAAAACCATAGACACTCATATGTTGGCTGTTGTCCATCTTGAAGTCCAGTCACTTTGCCTTGCACTGGATGCCCGCATCATACTTGGATAACCACTAAATGCCCAAAATCACGTTGAAATTTGCCAGGTCCAACACCATCAGATCTGCAAAAGCTAGGAAATCACCTAGACAAATTGGGCATCTCCGAATTCCTTGATTTGATACCACAAGATCTCAAGAGGGAAGCTTGACGTTGAAGGAATATCCTAATCAATCCACGTTCAAACAATGTTTATCTACGAAACTCCGCTCCACAAAGGAATGGGTGGCACCCGATTCGAAAAGAACGCACGCCCACCTATTCTTCACCTTAAACTCCCCTAAAACTATAACATACATAAATAAACAAACAAAAACTATTAAAAACATGGGAGAGTAAAAGTGAAACTAGAATCTAACCTGATATCATTTGGGTAGAGGTCTGAGCTTCTTCCCTGGTCACCACATTCAGTTTTCCTCCCTCTCTGTCCTAGTTTGGCGATGACAGCAGAGCCCGAAGCAGGGCATACTGCAGTGGGGACTTAGCCTGGGGGAATGATGACTTCAGGTGCCCTTTCTACCCGTACTGGAAGAAAGCCTTATCCTTCGACCAGTAACGACCCACGTCATGTACCTTCTTTGTACAGAACGTGCATACCAGATCTCCCTTGGGTGCGCCTTGGATGGCGAGCACCTGCTGCTGCTTTAGAGTGGCAATCCTTTTGAAACACCTTTCGTAAGGGTGGCCAGATCGACCACAGAAGCTACATATTTCTCCACTTTTCCTCTTCGAAGAAGGGCCAGATGCTCAAGAGATTCCATCCTCATCACCTTTCCTCTTCTCTTTTCTCGCTGCGGCACCTCGATTCTTGGCGTTTTCAATTGCCTCAACTTTCAGAGCCGCTTCCACTACCTCAACATAACTTTCAGCTCTATAAGCGCATGCCCACTGTTGGACATCGCTTCTTTGTCCTCCGAGGAAGCACTTCACTCTTCCCGCCTCTAAAGCTACCAAATCAGGAGCAAATCTGCTCACCTTGCTTAATTCAATCTCATAATCGCTCACCGTGAGCTGTCTCTGCTTCAGATGCAGGATATTATTCATCAGGCGGTCCTGCTCGACCGAGGGTAAAAACTTCTTAAGCAGTATCTTCTTAAAATATTCCCACGAGCATCCTTCACTCAGACTCTCCTTTTCCCAAATCCACAAGCTCTTTGCCAGGCCTTTTAGCTGATAGGCTGCAATCATTACCTTCTAGGCTTCTGCAATCCCTTAATGCGAGAATATCTCTTCGATAGCGATGATCCAATCATCCAAAACCATAAAGTCGGCTCTCCCGTCGTAAGTGGGAGGTCATAATTGCTGGAAATGCGAGATAAAATTCATCTTTGGCGGTAACGTCACCGGGGAACCAGAGGAGCAGGAGTAATGGGTACGGCTTGACCCTTGACAGAATCTTTCACTAAGGGTTGCTGCGCAGGAGCGGCAGACAATAAGGACTGAATCTGCGATTTCATCGCAACTAATTGGCTCGAAGGAACCTCATTGCTCTGACGCAGACTCTCGATCAACGCATCGCTCTACACACCTGACGACTCACCCTCTGACTGGGGAGTCGACCTCATCGCAAGATGCTTTGGTAGTATTTCTAAAAGGCAACGATCAACTCATCAAAATCCTAGATTACAACTAGGCCACACAACTTAGTTCAGACCATACTTAAAAGAAACTTGCTTATGCTGCAACTTGCTCTCAGACTTTACAATGATGCTATGTCCTACTTAGGATGATATCCTCTCATCCTATTGACTCATGTGCCTATGATATGAATGTATGTATTCTTTATTCTAATTTAAAATCATGTGTGTACATGTGTCATCATGTAAACCTTAACTTAGCACGCATGCTTATGCGGTGATATGCTATGTATGCAGTGCTATGCATCCTAAAAAAGGCCTTAATGCATGTTATGAGCGGCGTACACATGAAATGTTATGCATCCCATACTACAAAACATTGTATGCAACGAGAATAGAAAATGTGCTAATGGGCATCCATATGATGGTGGTTATGCATCCCATACTACATAACCATCACATGTGGCCACCTATGGTGGATCGATATACAAACACATATTATGCATCCCATACTACATAATATGCCCTGTATACTTCTTATCATGTCATGAGTGTAGTGACTATACTTCGGCTAAGACGTACTGATGACACATCGGTGTGTGTATGCAAATGAATGGAGAAATTAAAAACTATAATCAGATTTGCTGGTTCGACCAACTTGTCAAACCAATCTCCCCCTGATACCAATTGTCACAACCCACATTTTCACCGACTTTAACGATATATCAGAGTAAGGAAAAATGCGCATCATGATGCCACGTCAGCTGGGGATAACTTCAGACTCTAAGGCAAAACTCCTACTTGACATATAACGAAAGATTTTTAAGTTATATAGAGGAAAAATCCAGTTTAAGTTAAGCAGTTAGCCGTATCCCTCGGCGAGTGGCTCATCTAGTCCATGAGAAAAGTAGTTATACGCTGCGGAAAATACTTCTTTTACAAGATTAGACATCCTACATGAGTTTAAATGTCCCAATATGATATCTCATGGTATGCAAGACTCCAGGTTTATAATAGTAGTAAAAATAGCTTTTACGGTCGCTAAATTTAATGATTTAGAGTTTTAAAACATGCAATGCATGAAGTAATAATAGTAGTTTTTATACTTGAAATACCTAACATGCAATCTTAACATAAAACATCCCAGAGTGCAAATAATCCAAATAATCAGAAGGAAACAACTGCAGCTAGCAAAGTGTCCAAAAGCAATTACCATGTGGGCGTCAATAATCTGACACGAACATAAATCAAAAGTATGTCTGAACTAGGTAAAGTAAACTAAAACAACAAACTACCTCGCAACGGCGAGGTGAAAACCACAGCCAACACTACTGCTCAGTAACTCCAAAACCAGCTCCACTACAAGCTACTGCTCTGAATCTGGGGCATTCCAAAGACAAAACACCTCAGCAAGAAGGTACAAGCGGTGGAAGAAAAGTAAGCCAAAGTAAACAAAGGTCGAAAGGGGTACCAACCCAAGACCAAAAGAACTGATGTAAAGTACAAAAGTAAAGCACCGAAATCGGAAAGGAACACTTACGTGAATCATCATATACAACAAAATACACAAGATGCACAAGGCTATAAGGTGGTGAACATGATTAAATCATAAGAAAGAACTCGCATAACTTTATTAGCCACATATGGTCAACTCTACCCAAAAACACGGGCAAGGTGGTCACTAAACCGGACACACCCTCACGAGTATAATATCCGTCTAACTGCGGGGAGACTCATACACTCCACCACTCACCGCATATGCCAAAACACCAGGTAGAGTTCCACAAGGTGCTAATAAAGGAAACCAACATTACAGAGGTGGTTTCGTCCACAAACTCCCGCAACCAAGAAAACGCAAAAAAAAATATATCTCAATACTTGACACATGGGATTCTAAAAAACATCGCTAGATTTTGGAAACGATTGATTCAAGAACTTAAATATACTCTAACACGCCCTATATGATGGTTAGGGACGATTAAAAGATAAGGATTCAACCGCAACAGTAAATCACTAACAACTCTACAAGGTAGGATTAGCATAATCATGAACATAATAATATTAGTGGATCTTAAGTAAAAGGTCAAAAATAGTACCACTAGTCAGCAAGTCAATCATGATAACAACACTAAATAAAGGGGAAAATAGAAATTCTAACAAGATCTCAAAAGGAGGGAAGAGGGGAAAAACCACCACTTGCCTTGGTTTGGTCGAAAAAACTCTCCCAAATCACTCCTCGTCGTAGATCGGGGCAAAAGTAAATGGGAGGAGTCAAAATCTGAACAAAATGGCCGAAATAGAGTTTAGGGACAAAAACCCTAACGAGAAAACTAAAGAAATGGGGAAAGTTTTACCACGATGTCGTAGCTCTCGTTGAGAGCTTTCCGGATCTATATCCCGTTGAAGATTTCGAGCACCCCAGCACCGCCGACGACCACCGGAAGATTCACGAACGGACGTTCTATCTCTCGCTCTCGCTTCTCTGGTTCGGTGAAAGAAGAGGAGTTCAGATAAAAAAAGAAGAAGAGGAAGTATATATATGTATATAATTAAATTACACGTGTCGACTTCTTAAGTGCAGGCGTGCAGGAACAAGGATAAAGGTTTAAGATGGCTTCAAATAAAAAAGTGTTCAACATGAAAGTTGTAGATCTCGTCGAGACGAACAAATTTTATGATAACTATTTTTTTCGACGCCGTTTTGACCATCAAAATTGTTCCCGAAAGCAGGCTGAAACAAATTTCTCGAGAAGGGACTAGAGTTCTCGAGTACAATCATAGGATCACTCGAGAAGGGTTGCAGATATCTCGAGAACAAGCATAGGATTACTCAAGAATTACAGCAGATTATTCGAGATCAAGCACAGGACTACTCGGGAAGTACAATAGATTACTCGAGATCAAGCACAAGACTACTCGAGAAGTATAGCAGATTACTCGAGAACAAGCCTATAACTCCCGAGAATAGATTGGATGAACAGTTGCTTTTTTGTCCTGATGAATAGTGGATTTTACAAATTTATCCAAAAATTAAATTATTGAAATGAATAGGAAATGACATTTTTGAATAGTGCTTTAATATTATAATAATCATATTTGAAAGTGAGGGGATAAGTTGTAAACTACTCTAGAGGGGGGGTGAATAGAGTATTCAAAATTTTATGAACACTTAGTCAGCTCCCTTGGAGTTTATTTGCGGAACAAAAAATCTGATACTTGAACCCTAAGAGCCTAACACAGTGAAGTGCACAAGTGGAGAAGTTGACTGAAATTTCAGTTAACTACAAGCCTATCACAGCAACTAGCAACCCTAGGTAGTTCTAACACAGCCACAGAATAAACAAATCAGCAAGAACCAGAGAGACACAGGATATATAGTGGTTCCCTTTAAATAGGTACATCCACTCTTCTACCACCCTGGTAGGAATCCACTACAGGTTTTTGCTAAGGTGCCCTGCTACCAATGATCTGATTCAGGTAGATCAAACAGACCCTTTGAGCTTTTGATAAGGATGCTCAACCACAGGTTGTTGATAAGGTGCCCTGTCACCAACGTTCACTTTTGAAGAGGTGTGAACAAACTCTTTTTACAAAGGGGTTGAGAGGGTTAGATTATCTTCTCTGTTTTAAATACAGATTAGAGAAGATTTGTGGATTCTCTAAAGAATCAAAGTCTCCCCCTGGCTCAGTGGAAGTCCAGGGAAAGCCTTCGCTTCAGGATGAAGGAGTTTCAGATAAACTGAAACTAAATCCTCAGAGATCTGAAGACTGATTTTTATCAGGTCTTAAGATTCTAGAGCACTTGAAGCAGAACTGGAGCTCTTTCTGAAGTCTTGAAAACTCTAAGCAAATGCTCAGGAGACTTGAGAATGAAAGATGATTGCTCTGGGCTTTTGCTTCAGGAAAACTTTTCTTCTTCTTGTTGTGAAATTGTGAAGAGCTGCTCTGATGATGCTTGAGCGAATGAATAATATTTCTGTGTCTGTATATTCTTCTTTTCTGAGAGCAGAATCTCTTTTAAATATGTCTTCACGTTTTTCCTTTGGAACGGCTCTATTGATTTGAATTCTCGAGCCCTGCAACAGATTATCTCAAAATAGAATATAGCAATAGGAATAGAATGGCCTATTAACTTTCTGTCAGTCCCAATAAGGAAATAAATGAATAGGAAAATATCTCAGCATAAAGATTTATCGTTCTTGGAAATAGCATACACCGCCAACGGCTAGAATACAGCCTGGCAATATATTTTGTATAATAAGACAAAAAATGCTTTATCAAGAATACTGAATCCCGTGATTTATGCTTGACATATTTTGTAAATAATTCATTTGAATTTAAACCAAAAATTAGCACAAACATTCTTCAGAAAATCTTTCTAACCACAAGCTAACACACTTGGAAATAAACCAAGGAATAAAATAAATACGAACAGATAAAAGCAGACAGAAAACGTCGAACAGGAGTTCGATGATCGTCGACCTGCAAACAGATCGTCGACTAATAGCAGGAATCTGTCGGAACAGAAATCGTCGACCAGAAATCGTCGACCAGCTAATAGATCGTCGACCGGCTAACAGATAGTCGACCAGCAAACAGATAGTCGACCAGCAAACAGATAGTCGACCAGCAAACAGATAGTCGACCAGCAAACAGATAGTCGACCAGCAAAAGCAAATATCTGTCGAGACAGAAATCGTGAAGCAAGAACACGATCGTCGACCTGTTGATGACAGATCGTCGACCATCCTTCAGAGCGTAGTAAGCTTGCTCTGAGATCGTCGACCTACGGTCGACGATAATTGTCTTGTCTTCAACGATTCAATAGCCCTGCTATCGTCGACCAATGATCGACGATCGCGAGGCCTCGTTCGACGATGGTCGAACGGAAAAGCTTTAACTACAAAAACATCTAGAACTTCTAACCTAAGCTCTAGGTCAGTTACATACTGCCCTAGGGAGACTAAGCAAAGTCTAAACATGATCATATATCTTTATATGGATCAAGAGGGGCTGGAAAGGGATTACATAAGCCAAATCACATCTAGGGTACCAACAATCTCCCCCTATTTGGGTTATGTTATCCAATCCAGTTTAAAGGCTAAAGCAGACAACAACAAATCTAAAGATTAACCAGAATGATAAAGCACAGGCAATACACAGAAAATATAACAAGCATAAATCGGCAGAAATGGAATGTATCAAGCAGATTTATCAGCATGTTTAGCATCAGATGAGTTTTTGGGTATTGCAGCTGGTTTGAAAATAATTTCTCTGTTAGGGTTTGCTGCTTGTCTCTTGGATAGCATTAGATCATGTTCACCTATGATTTTCTTTTCAGCATAACTTGGTAGAACTGCAGCAGGATGAAGTCTCATGTATTCTTCAGTGTCAAAGGCTTCTGGATTGACTTGAATTCTGCTGAGTTCCTTTTCTCTGAATTCTGACATTGTTGAGTAAGCTGTGGGATCTAGTCCTTGAGATTTGGCTCTCTCCATCATGCTTAGTGCAATAGACTCTTTGAATCTTGCCATAGAGGCAATCCTTTCAGCTTCAGTTTTATCTGATGGAGAGGGAGGTCTATCAGTATCTGTATGAGCTGCAATCTCCATGTTCCTTTGAAGAGCTGTAGCAAGTTTGCTTGAATCAAGAGGAATCTGCACAGCCTTCTTAGGATTAGTTTGAGCATATAGAGATTTTGGAGGTGCAAGCTCAATGAACTTTTTGTGGGATTTATCTGAAAAGACCACTCTTTTTCCTTTTGATTCAGTTGTCTCAGCAGCAGCAGGTTTTCTTGAAGAAAAGGATGGACCTTTCCTGTGTGGAGAAGGAGGAGGAGAGAATGTAGGATGCTGAAAGGTCATCTCCTTTATTTGTTCCACGAGAGCCTTGTCATTTCTTTTTCTTCCCTGTCCTGAAACATCTTGGCCTCCCTGGCTTTGACTACTCCTTCTTTGGTAGGTCTGAGAAGTGTTAGAGCTGGCTGACCTTGCAGAGGGGGCAGAAGAGAGGCTTCCAGAGGCTCCAGCACCAGGAGGTGGAGGAGGACCTCTGGGGGGGAATTTCTGAACAGGAGTGTCATATCTCTTTGTCCTCTTCTTCTCTTTAGTCTGATTCTTTGACAGTCTCATCCATGGCTGAAATTCCTTGCTCTTAGGATCTATTCCCTTCAGAATGTAATAGGGAACATCCTTGTTAGGATTGGCAGTAGGAGGAGCAGGAGCTTTTCTTTTCTTGGAAGCAACTCTTTTCCTTTTCTTAGAGGGGTCAGAATCATCAGAATCATCATCATCATCAGAATGAGATGAGTCTTTCCCAGCATATTCATCAAAGTCAAGTTCAGAAGGATCCTTGGCAGCAGGTTCAGCTTTGCCTTTCTTTTCTCTTTCTTCTTTCTCTTTAGCTTCCTCAATGGCATCTTGCCTAAGGAGGGCATCAAGATCCACATTTGGAGACCTCTTCCAGAGTTCTGATTCTGGATACAACTCAGGAACTGTCTTGGGGACCAGTTCTGCAATAGAAGGAATGGATAGAGGATAGGTAAGGATAGGAGGAGAAAAGATGACGATATCTGCAGGGGCAGATGCTTTCTCTAGAGAGATGGCTAGGGAATCCAGATGATAATTAGCCATCCCTTCAATGTACTCAGAGGCAATGTTCTCAGCCACAAAGGCTATAAATTGTTCTAGGTTTAGAGTACCTGAGCTTGAGGCCATTTCAGTCATCTTGGGAGCATTGTCTGCCCTATCTTGCACATCTTCAATTTCTTCAGCATCAGCATTTATGGTTGTGCCTGCATGCAAAGAGAGATAGGTTAACAACCAAGTGGGAATAAAATATTCCCCCCAAGGTGAACAAACAACAGGTAATAGATAGGATTACCTGAAGATCTACACAGGATACCACTTTGCATCTAGGAAGGAGGTTATAATTCCTTCTAGATGTTCAGTGACATCAGGGATAGACACCTCTGCAAGGCACAAGAGGAGTGTCATACAGGAAAAGAAAAGAGTATCCTTGACCAAGGGGTCATCAAGGTACTCAGGTCTATAAGGGACCATTTTCTCTTGAAGAGAGGGAGCAAGAGGAGTAGATGTGAGTGAGGACTCACAGTCTAGGTTAAGATAGGATTCTAAATCTTTATCAGGATCAATGGATTTAGCAGCATCAACTTGCAATACTAATGTGAGATCATCAGCAGCTGTGATGGAAAGGAAAGAATAAGAAATTAACTCAAAGTTGGAGTTTGAATTAATTAGAATCTTAAATAAAGCTATACCATCAGGTTGAGCAGCATCATTCTCACAAACGTCCATGGGGACTTCCTCATTTTCTTTTTCAGGAACTTCTTCCTCAGAAGCTAGATTCACTAGGGAGTGAATGTCTTTGTTAGATACAAATATCAAATTGAAGTCCTGATTATAATCTTTGGAGGAAGAGTTTTAAGGTTTACCTTCTGGTTCTTTCTCTGGACTCTCTTGAGGTTCTTCTACAGTTTCTTGAAGGGGAAGAGAGGAATTGTCCTGAAGGGTCAGGGCATCACCTGAGACCGCTTCAACAGACATCTCCCCCTGCATGACTTCAGTGGGGACTGGAGTCATGCATCTTACAGAAGGGGGCTCAGCAGAAGATGAGATGGATTTGATGGCATTAGTGAGAGAATTGATGGAGGCAATGAGAGGGGCATTGGCAGCCTCAATCATTTTTTGAATGGAGGGAGTGATGAGCTCTACAACATGTGCAAGCAATTCAGGAGTTATCTGAAATGCTGATGATGTAGAGGTGGATGGAATGGAGGCAGGATGATCTGCCACATGATCAAATGAGTCATGTGGAGATGGGTGAACATCAACATGAGTGTGGGATTCATGTTGAGAAAGATGCGTGAGGATGGTAGCAGTCACCATGTCAACACTGGCTGAAGCTGCCAGGTGTTGTGGTGTTGGTGACTGGTGTGGAGATGCAGGTGGAATGAAGGATGCATGTTGTGGTGGCACTGCAGGTGTTGAAGAAAGTAATGCAGGAGAAGAGGATGCAGGGGTAAAGAGGGAGGATGAAGGGATTGCTGAGCCTTCCCCAGTAAGCGGGAGAGCGGCCGAATCAGCCCTTGTGTCTGAAGGAGGGTTAGGATCAACCCTGGCTGACTTCTTGATAATCCTCTGGGATTTCTTGAATAGAGAAGGGTCCAACCTCTTGCTAGCGTTTACTGCAGACGGTGCAGAAACAAGCAGCAGGGGTGCTTTCACATATAGAAACACACCCAGTACCCTGGCAAGATTTACCTCTTTCTGATTGTTCTTTCTCCTTATTAGTTCAAACAGAACTTTTCCCCAGGCAATCTGTGCCTTATTCACCAAAGCTGACATCAGGGCAAACTGTTGCCGGTTGATGTTGTCATGAGCAGAATGCTTTCCCAAAACGACCTTGCCCACCAGGTCGGCCAGAAACTTGTATTCTGGAGACAAGTTTATCTTCAGCAGCTTAGCCGGAATCCCTTCGGCATGGCCCATCACAGTGAGCATGCGGCCATATTCCTCTGTGCTTTGCTCATATTCCTCAGTTCCTGTTGGCAGTCCAAACAGCTCAGTCAATACTTCAGGAGTCAGAGTGACCTCCTCGCCATTTTTCTTTCCTGACATCGCTTCGTCGCTGGAGGACGAGGTGTATACCCATTCACGAATTTCTGGTATATGAATCTTAGGAGAGAACGACATAAATCTCTTGAGGCCTTGCTCTTCACACAGCTGCAGGATATCTTGGATTGGTTGATCGCATCGGCTGAAAGAATCGAAGTCGACACAGAAGCCAGTGTCAAACTTCATCCCAAAGAGAACAGCAGAAGGAATCGCAATAGGATTTGAGAGAAGATGGCGAATCGAGGAGCAAAACAGGGGAGAAGAGAATCGCGCGGGATTAGAGTTCGAGAGCGAAGTCTAAGCCAGAAGAAGGAATATGAAAAGACGGAGCGGAAGGACGACGATCTTCAGACCTAAATCGACTATTAGAAACAAATCTGCGATCGTCGATCCCGGAATAAAATCGGTCGTCGAACACGGACCGACGATAGTCAATGTTTGACTAGTCGGTAAATATCGACCGACTACACGCAATTACCACAATCGTCGATCAATATATGATGGTCGACGATTCTCCACACAGCACAGAAAATCTGTCGTCGACCATTGGTCGACGATAGATACCTAAGGAGAGATCGTTGACCAGTTGGTCGACGATTTCTGCCTTACTACAGAACGAGCTGTCGTCGACGGTTGGTCGACGATAGTTCTGACCTGGTCGAAGATCGTCGATCAGTCGTTCGACGATTTTAGACAGAAAACAAAACTAACCAAATTTTCACTACTCTGAACCATTAATCATGCCAAGCTGGTTCAGGAAGAACAAATGCTTTTGTTCATCAAGGGGCTTAGTGAAAATATCTCCTCTCTGCAGGTCTGTGGATATAAATTCCATTACTATCTTGTTCTTTTCCACATTATCTCTCAGAAAATGATGTCTAATCTCAATGTGCTTGGTTCTGGAGTGGTGCACAGGATTCTGAGCAATTGATATTGCACTGGTACTGTCACACAGAATTTTTGTGTTTGAGTGTGTGTACCCATAATCCACTAGCTGATTTTGAATCCACAGGATCTGTGAACAACAGCTAGCTGCTGCTATATATTCAGCCTCAGCAGTTGAAGTAGACACAGATGCCTGTTTCTTGCAAAACCAAGAGACAAGTCTCTCTCCCAGGAACTGACAAGTCCCTGAGGTGCTTTTCCTGTCAACTCTACAACCAGCATAATCAGCATCTGAATATCCAATTAATTCAAATCCTGACTCAGCTGGATACCACAGTCCTAAGTTAGGGCATCCCTTAAGGTATCTCAAGATCCTCTTGAGAAGAGTTAAGTGAGATTCCTTTGGGTTGACCTGAAACCTAGCACATAGGCATGTAGCAAACATTATGTCAGGCCTACTTGCAGTCAAATACAGCAGGGAACCAACAATGGCTCTAAAGTTCTTTTGATCAACAGACTTGCCATTGACATCAGAATCAATAACTGCATTTGAGGCCATAGGTGTGCTCATTGATGAAGCATCAGACATTCCAAATCTTTTAACCAGCTCTCTGACATATTTTGATTGAGAAATGAAAATGCCATCAACACTCTGTTTCACTTGGAGACCAAGGAAATAGGATAACTCACCCATGCTGCTCATCTCAAACTTAGAGTGCATTAGTTCAGAGAACCTCTTGCATAGTTTGGGATCAGTAGAACCAAATATAATGTCATCTACATAGATTTGAACTAACAGTTGTGAATCCTTATGATGTCTAATGAATAGGGTTCTATCTACTACACCTCTCACAAAATTGTGTTCTAGAAGAAAATTTGCTAAGGTCTCATACCAAGCTCTAGGAGCTTGCTTAAGTCCATATAGAGCCTTTTGGAGTTTGAACACATGAGTGGGTAAGGTTGATGAAACAAACCCTGGTGGTTGTTCAACAAACACTTCTTCCTTTAAATCTCCATTGAGGAAGGCACTCTTCACATCCATTTGGAAGACCTTAAATCTTTTATAGGCAGCATAGGCTAGGAAAATCCTAATGGCTTCTAGTCTGGCTACAGGGGCAAAAGTCTGATCATAATCTATGCCTTCCTCCTGTCTATAGCCTTGAGCTACTAGCCTAGCCTTATTTCTAACTACTATGCCTTGGGCATCAAGCTTGTTTCTAAACACCCACTTGGTGCCTATGATCCGTTGGCCTCTTGGTCTTGGAACCAAGGTCCAAACTTTACATCTTTCAAACTGGTTAAGCTCCTCTTGCATTGCTATAATCCAGTGGGGATCAAGCTCAGCATCTTTAATGGTTAGGGGCTCAACCTGAGAAAGAAAACAAGCAAACATCACATTTTTGTTGAGTTGATGTCTTGTCTGGACTCCTGCTGAAATGTCTCCAATCACTTGAGATACAGGGTGATCTCTAAGTGTGACAAGATCAGTAGGTTCAACAATGATCTGATCTTCAACAGTTTCAAGATTTAATTCCTCATGTGGAATTTGATCAACTGTTGGATCAGGTGCTTTAACTTGAAAAAGTTCTACATCAGATTCAGAATCTGAAGAAGCAGCCTGAGGAGTTTGTTGGGGATGATTCTCCTGTGTGAGTCTCAAACCTTCCAAATCCTTACTTACTCCTAGGACTTGCACTGTACTATTAGAGGAAGAGTCCTTCTCCTTATAATACATGACTGTCTCATCAAAAGAGACATGTGCAGACTCTTCTATCTTAAGAGAGGATTTATTAAGGACCCTATAGGCTTTGCTTACTTGAGAGTATCCTAGAAAAACTCCCATTGATGCTTTTGCCTCAAATTTTCTAAGGTATTCTTTGTTATTGTTATGAACAAAAGCAACACAGCCAAATACTCTAAAATAGTCTATTTTAGGTTTCACTTGCTTAAGTAATTCATAGGGAGTCTTACCCTTAAGTTTATGTATCAGACTTCTGTTCAATACATAATTAGCTGTGCTGACTGCTTCAGCCCAAAAGGACAGAGGCATGTTAGCATCTGCCAACAATGTACTTGCAGCTTCAATTAGGGTTCTGTTTTTCCTTTCAACTACCCCATTTTGTTGAGGAGTTCTAGGAGCAGAGAAGCTATGTTTGATACCTTCCTTCTCACAGAATCCTTGCATAAGAAGAGACTCAAACTCAGTACCATGATCACTTCTGATCAAGGCAATCTGAGTAGAATACTCACTCTGTATACACTTTAGAAAATCTGTAAGAACCTTGAAGTTATCAGCCTTAGTTCTCAAGAAGAATACCCAAGTGAACCTAGAGAAGTCATCTACAATTACTAAAGTGTAAGACTTCCCTCCAAGACTCTGTACAGCAATAGGACCAAACAAATCCAAATGTAGCAAGTACAGAATCCTGGGAGAATCACTTTTATTAACTGATTTAAAGCTATTTCTTGTTTGCTTACCTAATTGACAAGCTTTGCAAAGGCCTTCCTTCTTGTAGGGGCAAGAAGGTAGACCTCGTACAAGATTGTATTTAGCCAACCTAGAAATGTTTTTCAAATTTACATGACTAAGTCTCTTATGCCAAAGGGTATTATTACTGGTTACTTCATTAAATAAGCATATTTCAGATTTGGAGGAATTAAAATCTACAACATAAACATTTCCAATTCTAATACCTACTAACACCACAGTATTATTTAAAGAAATATTGCAAGCAGTGTCAGTAAACCATACCTTGTACCCAGCATCACACATTTGACTTACAGAGATTAGGTTGTGCTTTAGTCCTGAGACATAAGCTACTTTCTTGAAGGTTACAGCTCCTATGGTGAAGCTGCCATACCCTTCAGTCTGTCCACAGCTGGAATCCCCAAATACAACTTTTGGTCCCAGCTTGGCTTTGAAACCTGACAGGTTCTTCTTCTTTCCTGTCATATGCTTTGAGCATCCACTATCCAGATACCATTTGTCATGTATGACTGGATAGGTCTTCACCTGCAGAAAGAACAGTTATACATTGTGGACCCAGGTTACCTTGGGTCCAGTATTCTTCACGAAAGAAAAACTAGATATAAAAGATTTTGCAGGCTTAGATTTATATCCTAAAGGGTGTGATCTCCTAGGTGGGATAATCCATTCAGTTGAAGGATTAAACAACCTGGGGTGGTGATTAGGATTTGAAGTTCTGGAAGTTTGATTTTTATTTTCCAGCTTAAGTCCAGATCGTCGATCGATGGTCGACGATCGCAAGCCATATCGTCGATCATTTATGGTAGAACAATGTTCTGGATTCCACGATCGTCGATCACTGGTCGACGACTCAAGATGAGATCGTCGACCTCCTGCACCAAAGCTATTATACTCAGTGTAGGTGTTCAGCGATCGTCGATAGTCGTTCGACGATTGGTTTGACGATCGTCGATTAATGTTCGACGATTTTTGTAAAGCTAGAAATTTTTTCTTCCTATTCTCTTTCTTGATCTTGTTCTGAATTTTCTTGCATTTTTCAATTTCCTCAGTATTCTTTATTCCTGATTCAGAAACAAATTTTACTGGAGTGCTAAATCTCTCCTTTGTGAGGAGGATGGGTTCACTAGGTGTAGCACCTAAGCCTAGTTTATCATTACCAACCCTAGTGTTTGCTATACAGGTTATTTCAGATAATTTAAGGCTTCTGCCATTTAATTGTTCTTCTAACCTCTTAGATTTAGCTAGTTCTAACTTTAGGAATGTTACTTCTTCTTTTGAGCTCTCTAATTCCTTTTCTAATCTGATTATTTCAATACCTTCCATGTCTAGTTCCATTATTTTTAATCTAAGTGACTTAATTTCTTTTTCAGATAATAGTAAATCTAAACATAGAGTTTTAAATTTTAGTTTGAACTCAGGAGATGAGAAATCAAATGAGTCGATTACCTGGTCCTCCATAAAGGAATCTTCTTCATTGTCTCCTTCTTCTTCAGAATTCTCTGCAGCTGACAGAGAGCTGCAGGCATCAATAGCCATGAGGCAGACCTCTTTGGCTTTCTTCTCTTCTTCTTCTTCAGAATCACTGGAGCTAGAGGAGCAGGTATCCTCTTCTGTTTCACTCCAGGTAGCAGCCACAAATCCCTTGTCCTTCTTCTTGTATTTGTGTGATGAGGACTTGGAGTGGTGCTTCCTGTATTCTTTCTCATGTTTCTTCTCCTTGTACTTCTTCTCTGGACAATCTGGGGCAATGTGTCCAGGCTTGCTGCAAACATAACAAATGATTTCTTTAGATGGAGTCTTGTCATACCTTGGCTTGTCCTCATGCTTGGAGAACTTCTTTCTGAGGTCTCTTCTTCCCATGTTGAAGAACCTCTTGGCAATGAGTGCTAGTAACTCCTCATTTGATTGACTTCCTTCAGAAGTCTCAGCAGCCTTAAGAGCTAGAGAGTGCTCTTTCTTTGTAGGAGTAGGAGTCTTCACTTCAGTTACAGCAGCTCTACTCTTTAAGGTTTGCTCATATGACCTGAGCTTTCCCAACAGAGCTTCTGTGGAGAGTTCCACAGTGTTTCTTCCATCCTTGATGGGCCATATCCTTGAGTCCCAAGAGATGGGAAGGCACATCAGGATCTTGTCATTTACTTCTGACAAAGTTATCTCCTTGTCCAAAGACCTCAGTTCACTTATTATTGAACTGAGTCTTGTGTACATTGTGTCAATGTCTTCAGCATCATCCTTCTTGAAATTTTCATACTGAGAGGTGAGATTGGATCTCCTGTCCTTCCTCTCATCAGCTGAGCCAGCAACTATGTGGTTGAGGGAATCCCACATAGCTTTGGCTGAGGTACATTCAGCCAGCTTCTGGAATATCTCATCAGACATTGTCTGAGCTAGGATATTCATTGCTTTAGCATCAGCTGCTTTTGCCTTCTTGTAAGTTTCATTGTAGTCAGGTGGTGGCACAGCACTGAGATCAGCAGAAGTTGAAGCAGCAGCAGGCCTAGCAGGTGGTCCTGTCAAAATAGAAGAAAAAATATCTTCATCAATAGAATTCATGTATAGTCTTATCCTGGCCTTCCATATGCCAAACTTGGACAAGTTGCATACAGGAGGTCTGGTGCTTGAATAATCCTTAGACTGGGCCATGTGTGAAAGTGTTTGTGAATGGTATCAGGAAACAACTTATCACAGGATCTTTTAACTCAGGTGTTAGCCTGTATGAACAGCGAACCTCCCTCTGATACCAATTGAAAGTGAGGGGATAAGTTGTAAACTACTCTAGAGGGGGGGTGAATAGAGTATTCAAAATTTTATGAACACTTAGTCAGCTCCCTTGGAGTTTATTTGCGGAATAAAAAATCTGATACTTGAACCCTAAGAGCCTAACACAGTGAAGTGCACAAGTGGAGAAGTTGACTGAAATTTCAGTTAACTACAAGCCTATCACAGCAACTAGCAACCCTAGGTAGTTCTAACACAGCCACAGAATAAACAAATCAGCAAGAACCAGAGAGACACAGGATATATAGTGGTTCCCTTTAAATAGGTACATCCACTCTTCTACCACCCTGGTAGGAATCCACTACAGGTTTTTGCTAAGGTGCCCTGCCACCAATGATCTGATTCAGGTAGATCAAACAGACCCTTTGAGCTTTTGATAAGGATGCTCAACCACAGGTTGTTGATAAGGTGCCCTGTCACCAACGTTCACTTTTGAAGAGGTGTGAACAAACTCTTTTTACAAAGGGGTTGAGAGGGTTAGATTATCTTCTCTGTTTTAAATACAGATTAGAGAAGATTTGTGGATTCTCTAAAGAATCAAAGTCTCCCCCTGGCTCAGTGGAAGTCCAGGGAAAGCCTTCGCTTCAGGATGAAGGAGTTTCAGATAAACTGAAACTAAATCCTCAGAGATCTGAAGACTGATTTTTATCAGGTCTTAAGATTCTGGAGCACTTGAAGCAGAACTGGAGCTCTTTCTGAAGTCTTGAAAACTCTAAGCAAATGCTCAGGAGACTTGAGAATGAAAGATGATTGCTCTGGGCTTTTGCTTCAGGAAAACTTTTCTTCTTCTTGTTGTGAAATTGTGAAGAGCTGCTCTGATGATGCTTGAGCGAATGAATAATATTTCTGTGTCTGTATATTCTTCTTTTCTGAGAGCAGAATCTCTTCTAAATATGTCTTCACGTTTTTCCTTTGGAACGGCTCTATTGATTTGAATTCTCGAGCCCTGCAACAGATTATCTCAAAATAGAATATAGCAATAGGAATAGAATGGCCTATTAACTTTCTGTCAGTCCCAATAAGGAAATAAATGAATAGGAAAATATCTCAGCATAAAGATTTATCGTTCTTGGAAATAGCATACACCGCCAACGGCTAGAATACAGCCTGGCAATATATTTTGTATAATAAGACAAAAAATGCTTTATCAAGAATACTGAATCCCGTGATTTATGCTTGACATATTTTGTAAATAATTCATTTGAATTTAAGCCAAAAATTAGCACAAACATTCTTCAGAAAATCTTTCTAACCACAAGCTAACACACTTGGAAATAAACCAAGGAATAAAATAAATACGAACAGATAAAAGCAGACAGAAAACGTCGAACAGGAGTTCGATGATCGTCGACCTGCAAACAGATCGTCGACTAATAGCAGGAATCTGTCGGAACAGAAATCGTCGACCAGAAATCGTCGACCAGCTAATAGATCGTCGACCGGCTAACAGATAGTCGACCAGCAAACAGATAGTCGACCAGCAAACAGATAGTCGACCAGCAAACAGATAGTCGACCAGCAAACAGATAGTCGACCAGCAAAAGCAAATATCTGTCGAGACAGAAATCGTGAAGCAAGAACACGATCGTCGACCTGTTGATGACAGATCGTCGACCATCCTTCAGAGCGTAGTAAGCTTGCTCTGAGATCGTCGACCTACGGTCGACGATAATTGTCTTGTCTTCAACGATTCAATAGCCCTGCTATCGTCGACCAATGATCGACGATCGCGAGGCCTCGTTCGACGATGGTCGAACGGAAAAGCTTTAACTACAAAAACATCTAGAACTTCTAACCTAAGCTCTAGGTCAGTTACATACTGCCCTAGGGAGACTAAGCAAAGTCTAAACATGATCATATATCTTTATATGGATCAAGAGGGGCTGGAAAGGGATTACATAAGCCAAATCACATCTAGGGTACCAACAATATTTATATTTTTGAATAAGGAAACACGAGTTCAAAACGGAGGCCAAAACGCGTGCTGAATTAAACAAAATTCTCACCGTAGACGAACACCTACGTGACGAACCCAACCGCGATGTCAAAACCAAAATACGACAAGCCGTTCTTGAGATACAAATTTTCAAAGTCTACGACGACCATAAATTCTATAAAACTTCGAAAAATCGCCGAGGTTCGAATGTCGCTTAGATCGTGATGAAACTTGATGAGCATGTAAAAAAAAATAATTAATTTAATTTCCTAACGTGAAATTTTCCCTTTTAGACAAGGATTCACGAATTTGGTCGACTCAACCAAACAAACGCAAAAACGCACTAACGACGATGCTCTGTCAACTCGACGTTAAATGTAACGCCATGACGTCATAAATACATCATTATTGAATTAAATAATTACCGAAAAATCGAGGGCGTTACAGTCACCTCTCCTAAAAAGAAGTTTCGTCCCGAAACTTGACACAACTCCAAAAATAAACAAAAACGTGAAAATCAAATACATCCAAAAACATGGAGACATACACGAAACTAAGGGAAGAGATACGGATGAGATTCCCCCATCGCCGAGTCCAATTCCCACGTCGCGCTCTCGATGTCTTGATTTCGCCAGAGAACCTTAACCATGGGAATGGTCTTTCTCCGCAACACTCGCTCTTGATATTCCAAAACACAGACAGGCTCTTCCAAGTACGAAAGGTTGGGCTGAATTTGGGGCACCGAGTCAAGGACTTGACGATCACTACGAACACACTTCCGCAACTGGCTCACATGGAACACATTATGGACACCAGGGAAGGTAGCAGGTAAATCCAGTCTATAAGCTGAAACTCCGATGCGCTCAAGAATCTTAAAAGGTCCCACATACCGGGGGTCTAACTTGTGGTTCCTTCAAAACCTTTTAACACCTGACATCGATGAGACTTTCAGAAAAACCATGTCAACAACGTCGAACTCTAGATCAACCCTTCTTTGATTATCATATTTCTCATAACGCTCTTGTGCTATACGGAGCTTTTCTCGAATATGAGTCATATTATAATTCATCACTTCAAGGGCTTCCGGACCTAGCAACGGTCTCTCACCAACTTCAGCCCAAATCAAAGGAGTCCTACAACGCCTTCCATACAAGGCCTCAAACGGGTCCATCTGCAGACTCTCTTGATAACTATTATTGTATGCAAATTCCATGAGTCTAAGACGCTCATCCCAAGCGCCACCGTGATCCAATATGTAACACCTGATCATATCCTCAACGATCTGATTTACCCTTTCCATCTGTCCATTTGTCTGCGGATGATAGGCGGTGGAATACCTTAAATCGGTACCCAACCCCTCTTATAAACTCTTCCAAAAACGAGACGTAAATCGGGAGTCCCAATCCGACACAATGCTAATCGGCACTCCATGCAATCTGATGACTTCATCAAGGTACAACTTAGCTATCTTCTTCATAGAATACCCAATCTTAAAGAGCACAAAGTGAGCACACTTAGTCAATCTATCAACTATCACACAAACAGAATCATGCCTACGGGGATATTTTGGTAAACCGGTGATGAAATCCATCGAAATACTCTCCCACTTCCAACTTGGAATATCAAGTAGTGTTAGTTTACCACTAGGTCTCTTATGGTCATCCTTAACACGCTGACACGTGTAACATTCTGACACAAACTTTGCTATATCATTCTTCATTCCCGACCACCAAACAATTTGCTTTAGATCTTTATACATTTTGGGGGAACAAGGATTGTAGACAATACTGGAACTATGAGCTTCCTTGCAAATCTTAGCCCGAATGTCACCAAAAGCGGGGATGCAAAATCTACCCTGATATTTCAGAGTATCTAATTCTTCCAAAGACAGTACCACTAGTCAGCAAGTCAATCATAATAATAACACTAAATAAAGGGGATTATAGAAATTCTAACAAGATCTAAAAATGAGGGAAGAGGGGAAAACCACCACTTGCCTTAGTTTGGCCGGAAAACTCTCCCAAATCACTCCTCGTCGCAGATCGGGGCAAAAGTAAACGGGAGGAGTCGAAATTTGAACAAAATGGTCGAAATAGAGGTTAGGGACAAAAACCCTAACGAGAAAACTTAAGAAATGGGGAAAGTTTTACCACGATGGCGTAGCTCTCGTTGAGAGCTTTCAGGATCTATATCCCGTTGAAGATTTCGAGCACCCGAGCATCGCCGGCGACCATCGGAAGATTCACGAACGAACGTTCTATCTCTCGCTCTCGCTTCAATGGTTCGGTGAAAGAAGAGGAGTTCGGCTAAAAGAAGAAGAAGAGGAAGTATATATACGTATATAATTAAATTACACGTGTCGACTTCTTAAGCGCAGGCGTGCAGGAACAAAGATAAAGGTTTAAGATGGCTTCAAATAAAAAAGTGCTCAACATGAAAGTTGTAGATCTCGTCGAGACGAACAAATTTCATGTTAACAATTTTTTTCGACGCCGTTTGACCATCAAAACTGTTCCCGAAAGCAAGTTGAAAAAAATTTCTCGAGAAGGGACTAGAGTTCTCGAGAACAATCATAGGATCACTCGAGAAGGGCTACAGATATCTCGAGAGCAAGCATAGGATTACTCGATAATTACATAAGATTACTCAAGATCAAGCACAGGACTACTCGGGAAGTACAACAGATTACTCGAGCTCAAGCACATGACTACTCGGGAAGTACAGCAGATTACTCGAAAATAAGCCTATAACCCCCGAGAACAGAATTGGATGAATAGTTGCTTTTTGTCCTGATGAATAGTGGATTTTACAAATTTATCCAAAAATTAAATTATAGAAATGAATAGGAAATGACATTTTTGAATAGTGCTTTAATATTATAATAATCATATTTATATTTTTGAATAAGGAAACACGAGTTCAAAACGGAGGCCCAAACGCGCGCTGAATTAAACAAAATTCTCACCGTAGGCGAACACTGATATGACGAACCCAGCGGCAAAGTCAAAACCAAAATCTGACGAGCCGTTCTTGAGATACAAATTTTCAAAGTCTACGGCCACCATAAATTCTACAAAACTTCGAAAAATCACCGAGGTTTGAATATCGCTTGGATCGTGACGAAACTTGACGAGCATGTCAAAAAAAATAATTAATTTAATTTCCTAACGTGAAATTTTCCATTTTCGACAAGGATTCACGAATTTGGTCGACTCAACCGAACAGACGCAAAAATGCACTAACGACGATGCTCCGTCAACTCGACGTTAACTGTAACGCCATGATGTCATAAATACGTCATTATTGAATTAAATAATTACCGAAAAATCGGGGGCGTTATAGTCACCCCCCCCCCCTAAAAAGAAGTTTCGTCCCGAAACTTGACACAACTCCAAAAACAAACCAAAATGAGAAAATCAAATGCATCCAAAAACATGGAGACATACCCGAAACTAAGGGAAGAGATGCAGATGAGATTCCCCCATCGCCGAGTCCAATTCCCACGTCGCGCTCTCGTCGTCTTGATTTCGCCAGAGAACCTTAACCATGGGAATGGTCTTTCTACGCAACACTTGCTCTTGATATTCCAAAACACGGACATGCTCTTCCACGTACGAAAGGTTGGGCTGAATCTAGGGCATCGAGTCAAGGACTTGACGATCACTACGAACACACTTCCGCAACTGGCTCACATGGAACACATTATGGACACCAAGGAAGGTAGCAGGTAAATCCAGTCTATAAGCTGACACTCTGATGCGCTCAAGAATCTGAAAAGGTCCTACATACCTGGGGTCTAACTTGTGTGTTCCTTCCAAACCTTTTAACACCTGACATCGAAGAGACTTTCAGAAAAACCTTGTCCCCAACATCAAACTCTAGATCAACCCTTCGTCGATTATCATATTTCTTATAACGCTCTTATGCTATACGGAGCTTTTCTCGAATATGAGTCACATCATAATTACTCACTTCAAGGGCTTCCGGACCTAGTAGCGGTCTCTCACAAACTTCAGCCCAAATCGAAGGAGTCCTACAATGCCTTCCATACAAGGCCTTAAACGGGTCCATCTGCAGACTCTCTTGATAACTATTATTGTATGCGATTTCCCTGAGTCTGAGACGCTCATCCGAAGCGCCACCGTGATCCAATATATAACACCTAATCATATCCTCCATGATCTGATTTACCCTTTCCGTCCGACCATTTGTCTGTGGATTATAGGCGGTTGAATACCTTAAATCGGTACCCAACCCCTCTTGTAAACTCTTCCAAAAACAAGACGTAAATCGAGAGTCCCAATCCAACACAATGCTAACCGGCACTCCATGCAATTTGATGACTTCATCAAGGTACAACTTAGCTATCTTCTTCATAGAATACCCAATATTAAAGAGCAAAAAGTGAGCACACTTAGTCAATCTATCAACTATTACCCAAACAGAATCATGCCCACGAGGAGATTTTGGTAAACCGGTGATGAAATGCATCGAAATACTCTCCCACTTCCAACTTAGAATATCAAGCAGTGTAAGTTTACCACTAGGTCTCTTATGGTCAGCCTTAACACGTTGACACGTGTAACATTCTGACACAAACTTTGCTATATCATTCTTCATTCCCGACCACCAAACAATTTTCTTCAGATCTTTCTTCATTTTGGTGGAACCAGGATGGTAGACAATACTGGAACTATGAGCTTCCTTGCAAATCTTAGCCCGAATGTCACCAAAAGCAGGGATGCCAAATCTACCCTGATATTTAAGAGTATCTAATTCGTCTAAAGAGAAATCAGGTAGCTCTCCCTTCTCAACTCTATTCCGGAGATGCAATAAATCAGGATCATCCTTCTGGTACACTCTGTTAAGGGAAATCCAAGAGGCTCTTCTGCTTCCAAACTAGTAGGCTCAATACTACTCCCAACTTCGATGTCCATCAACAGGAATTCTTCCACCAGGGATTGCATAGATAGATTGAAGATTTTGGCGGTCTTCCTACTCAAAGCATCGGCTACTACGTTAGCCTTTCCCGGGTGATACAGGATCTCCACTTCATAATCAGCCATATACTCTAACCACCTACGCTGGCTCAGATTCAGCTCCTTCGAATGAAGACATACTTCAAACTCTTATGGTATGTGTAGATCTTGTTGTTGGGTCTATTGATCCCAATGTCCCAGATTTGTAAGAAGTCAAACTAGTCAATAACATACACATATAATGTATTCGACGTATGCTTGAGTTCATGCATGTAGGTAGTCCATAATTGGACAGGTCAACAAGAAGAATATGCTAGAGAATTCAAATTTTATAAAGCTCAGTTCAAAGTGTGGGTCTCAGATTTCGTCAAGCTCAGCTCGCAGTTCATCGAGCTCAGCTCACAGATCGTCAAGCTCAACTCATGATTCCTTGAGCTAAAACTCAGGAGCTTGAGGTTCAGGATTCGTCAAGCTCATCTCACAGTTTGTCGAGCTCAGCTCATAGATAATCTAGCTCAGCTTACCATTCCTTGAGCTAAACCTCAGAAGCTAGAGGTTCAGAATTCGTCGAGCTCAGCTCACAGTTTGTCTAGCTCAGCACACAATTCATTGAGCTCGGCACACAGATTGTCGAGCTTAGCTCTCCACTTATTGAGCTAAATTCAGAAGCTTAATGTTCAGAATTCATTGAGCTCAACCCACCGATCATCAAACGCAGTTCAAAATTCATCGACCTAAAGTCAGACAGATTGTCTCAGCAGAACTGCTGAGACAGCTGAGAAGCTCAACACAAAACATTTAGAGAAGTGTTGGTCTTAGCTAAACTGCTGAGACAGAAGTCAGTCTCAGCTGTGAAGAAGAAACCGCTGAGACAGTTGAAAAGGAACCGCTGAGACAAAAGAGTCTCAACTGTGAAGAAGAAACTACTGAGATAGTTGAGAAGGAGCCGCTGAGACAAAGCCAGCATAAATTTTCTAAGTCTAGAAAGTGAAGTTCGTCGAACTGAGCTCAGAGTTCGTCGAGCTGAGCTCACCTATCGTCGAGCTCAAGTTAAAGGTTGAAGATTCAGAGTTCATGGAGCTGAGCTCACCTATCATTGAGCTCAAGTTAAAGTTTGAAGATTCAAAGTTCGTCGAGCTGAGCCCGCTTTTCGTCGAGCTCAAGTTAAAGGTTGAAGATTCAGAGTTCATTGAGCTGAGCTCACCTTTCATTCAACTCAAGTTCAAGTTTGAAGATTCAAAGTTCATCGAGCTGGGCCCGCCTTTTGTCAGGCTCAAGTTTAAGTTTGAATATTCAGAGTTCATCGAGCAGTGCTCATATTTTGTCGAGCTAAATGTAAAGTTTGAGATTCTGAAGTTCGTCGAGCTCAGCACAGAGCTCATTGATCTCAGCTCGATGATCGTCGAGCTCAGTCCAAGTACTTCATTCTGTTGCGAGAAAGCTACAGTAGCGCCAAAAGCTACAGTAGCGCTGAAAGCTACTATTTATCCTCTTCTGAGGAAGGTAACGCTCACCATCCTTGGCTGGACCCACATTCAAATTGTTCCATTGATTCAAATCAACAAATATAATAGGCAGAGAAGAAAAGAAGATTAGGGTTAACAAAAATGAGAACAAAAGCATAAAATGAAAGAGAGGTTGCTGGACTTCATCTTCTTCGACAAGCTTGAAAGCAATGTCCAGTAGTGAAAGACAGAAGGCAAAGATAGATGAAGCTTCTTCCAGTTCAGAAAGATTGTTCCTTGAAGAACAAGTTGGTTGATTCAATCTATTAGCAAGAGAAGATAGCCGTGCGAAGGGCTGTAAGCCTTCAACAGTAGTACAACAGAGAAATTGGTAGCTGTAAAAGAAGACTAATTCCTTCTACAACAAGTGGGCTTGACTGATATCTGCTCACTCAAGCAAGTTAGACTCAGAGATTTTTCTCTGAGTCAGTATTACAATTTTATTGATTAATTGCCAATAGGATTCAGGTTGCGTGAATCTAAGTTGTAGGGCCCTTTGTGCCTAACCTGTAGGTGACTAATTAGTCACTGAGGTAGGTGCCCTACTGGGGTACTAAGATAGGATCCAAGTGTGGATCTGAGAGTAGGGCTGTCCTCCCAGCCTGAGTAGTAGACCTTAGTGATAAGGCTGAGGTAGGTGACTGTTGAGTCACTTAGCTGTAGGTGACAAGTGTGTTACTGAGTGTAGGTCTTGGAGGAGACTGAGTGTAGGGCCTTTGGCCTGAGATAGGTGACAAATTTATCATTGAGCTGTAGGTGCCTGGAAGGGCACTGAGGTAGGTATCGGGAAGGGTACTGAGCTGTAGGAGTTCTGCAACACTCTATGAGTAGGGCCTTGTGCCGGAAGTTATAGGGCACTTTGTTCTTGAGCTGTAGACCTTAGAGATATGGCTGGGTAGGTGGTTTAAGGACCACTGAGCTGTAGGACCACTGCATGGATTTGAGGTAGGAACCCTTATGGTTCTGAGGTAGGGTTGTGAAGAGAACCTGAGTGTAAGGCTGAGGGACTGATGTGTAAGCTATGAGGAGCATTTTGGTGGAGTTTGTGCCTTGTCTAACATAAGTTAGAAAGGTGGGAGGGAAAGTGGATGTACCCAATTGGGGAACCACTATAAATACTTGTGTGTTATGTTGTGTTGCTTGTTCCTTCTTTTTATTATAGGTACTAAGGAAAAGCTTTAGATCACTTAGTTTATAAACAACAAAAAGGCTAAAGAAATTTCAAAGACCTATTCACCCCCCTCTAGGTGACTTGCTAACCTTGAAGTAAGAACTTTCAAGTGGTATCAGAGGGAGGTTGCTCAAAAAGGATTTAATAATCTGAGTATACCTCCAAGGTTAGCTATAAGATATAAGTATGGGGTCAGGAATGAACTGTAATGAGCTAGGGGCCATGAAACAACTAATATACAGGAAGAAAGGATTTGGCCACTAGAAGTAAAGGTTCAGAGTGTTCATGGAAGCATCTAACCCTAGGATCTATGTAACAGTTGTGTAAGGTCCTTTTATCCCCATAAAAGCTTCCATAATAGATCCAACTTTGAGAGTGCCCAAGGCATATAAAGAGATGGATAGAGATGAGGTAGTGCTATTTACCATGGAAAAGAGGGCACAAAATAGCATAGCCAGTTCCATTGATGACTCAACCTTCCAAAATCTTGTACACTGCAAGACATCCAAGGAAATGTGGGACACCAAGATTTTTTCCATTAGGGAAATGGCTAAGCTGGAAGACACTCCTCCACCAATACTCTTTGGAAAGCTGCTATCCTATGAAATACAGCTGCCTGCTAGACTAGAAGAGGAAAAGAGCAGCAAATCTTAGTCCAAGGATAAGTCTGTAGCATTCAAGGCAGAAGTCCCAGAAGGAGCAAAAGAAAGACTCCCTCACTACCAAGGAGGGAAGCTGAATCAAGCTCAGATATATCTGAGTCAAGCTCATCAGACAACCACATGTCTGATAAAGATCTAGGTGCCTTCTCCAGGCAATTTCAGAAGTTCATAAAGAAGAAGGATTGGAGGAGCAGGCCATCTTCATCCTCTTATCACAGGAAGTCATCCAAGGATGACAGGTATGTCCCTGGAACCAGTAAAAAGATTTCCTCTAATGTCATTTGTTATTGTTGTAGCAAGGCTAGGCATGTCATTATTGACTGCCCAGTCAAAAGAAAGGAAGAAGATGAGAAAAAGAAGAAAAAGCATCACCATCACCACAAGGACAAGAAGAAGGAGAAGTCCTTTGTGGCTAAAAAGGAGAGAAGCTGGACAGATTCCTCCTCCTCAAAATCTGAAGATGAAGAGGAAGAAGCCTATATAGGCCTGATATCTATTGCTGCAAATTCAGAAGAAGAAGAGGAATATCCTAGTGCCAAGATAGGAATCAGGGCCCCTCTATCACACTCAGACAGTAACAATGAGGAGGATGAATAAGACTGTGGATGCCAAGGGCTGATGACAATAACTGAAGAGGAATGAAGTAAGGCAGATTCAGAATCAATCAAGGTACAACCACTCTCCATTCCTTCATCTTCCTCTGAGTATGAAACTAGTCCAAAAACTGATGCATCTTCATCCTACGATGTAAAATGCTCAGAATCTAAGACTGATGTCAATCAATTGATTGACAAGTATGGACTACTCCTAGATGCTCTAAGGAAGAGCAGAAATCTTTCCAAAAGGCAAGCAAAGGAGATTGAAGTCCTGAAGCCTTATAAAACTCTCTATAATAATAAATCTATTGAGTTTTATAAGAAGAGTCATGAGGAGTCTGAACTCAAGAAAAGTCTTGAGTGTTAGACAAAGCTTCTAAAAGAGAAGAATAAGTATATCAAATATCTGGAACAAAAGTTCACAGAGAGATTGGGGATTGTGATTAACCCTTCCCAGTCACAGGGTCAGTTGCCAAAAGCTGTAACCTGCCAAGTCCCTGGGAAGCTATATATTAATCACACTAATCATCATTTCAAATCTGAATTCCCTAATAAGTTGACAATATTTAAAAAGGTTAATTTATCTTCTAAAACTGTCAAGTTTGCACCTCCCCTTGAGGATCAATCAAATGTGTGCTCTACCAGTTGGGTAAAGACACATGATCTTAGAAGTAGTGTTTCTGTACACTCTAGCCATAAAGCTCAGGATAAGCTCTTTAGATTTGGATCCAAATATCCTGTATCTAAAGAGATGAGAGAGATCACTAGTGTCTACTAATCGTGAAGAGAATAAAAGCTGAACTAGCAATCCAACTAAGCAAGTATACCTATCGAATTGTAGCTAGGGGACACAAGTGTCGTATTAAAATCCGAGAACCATTGAGTAATCTTACTCACACGAAAACTTTTATCTTATCGAACGATTGTTTTAGGGTTTGTTAAAAGAAAACTAATGTTGATTAAGAAAGAAAATATTTGCGCTAAAAAGAGAACTACTTGCAGCTAAATAAGAACTACTAAAAATGATTACAAAAAGGGGTTGAAACGATGAAATACTTAAGTACTCGATCGAGAATCACCTCGACAAAATTTGATTAAAAAAATGCGATAATAAACCCTAACTTAATAGGGTAAAGGAACTTGACTGTGGAGGTTCCTAAAGCTTGAATACGATTCTCTCGAAGTCGGGCCCAACAAAGTTTAGGAAGTTCCAACCGAACTCTCTTCCAAATCAGAGACCTAAAGCTCGCTTTACGCGGTGAACCCCACTATTGGATTTCACTCCAATCCTGTAGATTTAACGTCTGCCTCTCTCGAGGTGTGCACCCAAATCTCTTTACTCTTGAGTGTTCACTTCAAACTACGAGCCTCTCGGCTAGCTAAGAGTGAAAAAAAATATGGAAATTATATATCGATGATATAACTCCAAACATGATTTTTCAAGATTAAATCAAAGGCCTAAACCCTAAAAAGAAAAAGTAAACTTAAAGCATCATAACTTAATCAACTTGAATCTCAGATCATCAAGATCAAGTACAAGGAGGATTAGTTAATCATGGAGAATTGGAGGAAGACATTTGGGTAGAAGAACATTAAGAGAACAAAGACAAAAAGGGAACTTTATATTAATACTAAAAGAGAGTTACAACTTGGAATAAAGGATTACAAGTGTAATGAAATAAAACATATGCTAGCATTTCCATTAAGCTACTAAAGCAATTACAAAAACTTATACAAAAGGAGTACACAAACTAGGATTAAAAAGCTTAAAATGAGAAAGAGGGAGAGGAGAAGCATGAAAAACTCCAAGAAATAAAAGGGCGGCACCTCCCCACTTACTCTAAACTACTTGTTGGACACAAGGGGAGGCCTAAATTTATATACTTTTTTCGGGTTGGTCACGCCCCACTATCACCCCCGGGGAGGGCGTGTCCGGGGGTGTGTCAGGTACGGGGTTGACCTCGGGAGCAGAATTCTGACGGAAATGATGATTTCTTCTGTACGTCGGTGGACACGCACTGAGAAACGCCCGTGTAAGAGGGGCGTATAAGGCACGTCATGTCTCAATCATTGGTCGAAAATCCGTCAGTCATCAAAAAAGGTGGAACACGCCCGGTGACATGCCCGTGTAGGGGGGGCGTTTCAGTACTGTTGACGTGCAACAATGGAAAATCTTTAAAGACAGCAGCAGGCTTTGGGATGAGGGTGACATGCCCAGAGACACACCCAGGGAGGGCATGTCAGGTGTTTTTCTCAGGATTTGGGCTCTTGCAATAATCTTCCTCAGGATCAGGTTACACGCCCGGTGACACGCCCAGGGAGGGCGTGTCAGGGGGCATGTCAGGTCATTTTGGCTGAAAACTGAGAAAATCTACAAAAAGAAGAGAAAATATTAGTGGCAATAATATATACAAAAGGAGGTCAATATAACAGCTTACAAGACTTGATTCGAGTGTTAAAAACCTGAAAATACCCTAATAGTTTAGACTACAAAACGTATTATCAAGTTCCCCCAAGCTTAAGCTTTGCTTGTCCCCAAGCAAAGATATACAACTAGCTAACATAAAAAGTGACTAATAAAAAAGTTCTAATTATGTTTACACAAGTACTATGCGAAATTCTAAGTAGGGAGAAGGTGAAACATAAACCTAAAACAATTACTTAAATATGGTCTAACAATTAATAAACTTCACTAAAGAAAATAAATCATCCAAAATATTAACAAAATTCTTTAAATAAATTTAAGCAAAGCAACGAAATGAAAAAAATGCATTGAGTTATTACTAGATCCAAGAGACACATTATAACTATATCAATCAAATAACAAAAATCTAAATTTAAATCCAAAACTTTTCTATTTTACTTTTCTTCTTAACTTAGCTAATAAATAAAATTCAAAAACATGAATCAAAAGGGCTTATTAGGACTGAAACATTTGGTGTAGGATTATGATTAGGAGTGGAATTCAAAGATAAAAAAGGAGGCTCAAAAATCACACTAAACCAAAATAAAGAGTTTCAAAAAAATTCATCATAAATAAAATATTTTTCTTTTCCATTTTCTTTTCTTTTCTTTTTTTTCTTTTCAAAACAAAGGCCTAAAATAAATTTTTTTTTCATTTTAAAATTGGTCAAACAAAAGTAAACACTTATTTTGAGTATAGTTTTTCAAAAAATTCTCCAAATATATCACAAAATAAGCCTATCATAATAAATATTTTTTTTATGAAACTCAAAAAGTTAGTGTGATTAGATAGGTTGGAAAATTTTAGCTTTGGTTAGCTTGAAATGATAAGTGGAGCTATGAATTTAAATCGGAAAAAGGCTCAGGAGCGGCTAACTAGGGATAAAAAAATTTAGGTTTGCAAGAAGGCTCAAACGAAAACAAAAACGGCCTAAATCATTTTCATGTTTTTTTATTTATCTAAAGCATAAGCTTTGAAAAATTTCAAAAAGCAATTCTTAGATAATAAAAGAAGACTAATGAAATTATCTTGAAAATAGAAATAATAGGTGACTTGGATCGTTCACATCTACTACGCTAATCAAAAGTTAACATTACAAAAATTATCCAAAAACGAAAAGGCAAATAGTGGATGAAAGATTTTCAAGAAAGTAAAGAAAAAAAACGAAAACCATAATAAAAATGCGAGTTTTAGAAAGACGTTTCACGTTAACATGCTACCGTGAATTAGAAACACAGCATGACCAACATCTTACTTGTGAAACATAATTAAAAAAACGATTATAAAGATTATAATTACCCAAGTTATCATATGAAATTTTGAGAAAAACAAAACAAAAATAAGGGGTACTATTGAAATACCAAAATTAGTCTAACTTATTAAAGTAAAAACAAATAACCTAATAATTTTTTTTGATTTTGAAATATTCTCTTTTTTTTGGATTTTTAAAGATATTATCTTTTTTTGAATTTTTAAGATATATAAATTTTTTATTTTTTTTATTTTGATTTTTTATAAGAAACAAAATAAAGATAAGATATAGAGGAAATCCTCCCCCCAAACTTAAAATGGACATTGTCCTCAATGGAGAAAGGAGGGGAAGGAGTGAGAGAAATTAAAATAGAAATGAAAGAACAGAATTGAAAAACAGGTACTTCCCTAGATTTTTGCATTGCGAATATTGAGTGATGCCGCTCCCCCATGTTTGTGCTTTCAAACTTCTTGAAATGTCTTCATTTTACTTCGTGATGAATTCAACAGCATTGGAGCAGGAAATCAAAGAAGTTCAGCTTGTCGGAGCAGTCCGGGCCAAAAAGTGTAAAATAAAGAAAACAAAAAAAATAACTTGGTTTGCCTCCCAAGAGCGCCCTTTGTTTAAAACATCATTTGAGCTCGACGCAACAAAATAATATTGTCCAAAATATTATTGTCCAAAATAACTTTGGTAGAAGTTTTTAGATATTCATTATCCTAGTACAGCTCCCACCATGAAACTAATCGCATCACACATAATTTCAAAGGGAAGGTCCCACACCGGAGCTATCATAATAAGGGCATTAATTAACTTTTCTTTAATTAATTCAAAGGCAGATAGACAAAGGTCATCTAAAATAAATGGGGTGTCTTTTTCCAAAAGATGAGTAAGGGGTTTGCTGATTTTCGAGAAGTCTTTTATGAAGCGGTGGTAGAAGCCAACGTGTCCTAAGAAACTTCTTATAGCTTTGACGTTCGTAGGCACCGATAGCTTCTCGATAACTTCTATCTTAGCTATGTCTACTTCAATTCCTCTCGCAGAAATCTTATGACCCAAAACTAACCCTTCCCTCACCATAAAATGATATTTTTCCCAATTTAGGGCAAGGTTAGTTTCTTCACATCTTTCTAAGACTTTTTCGAGGTTTTCTAAGCAACTATCAAAGGCATCGTAGAACATGGAGAAATTTTCCATAAATACCTCCATAATGCTTTCTATGTACTTGTCGAAGATAGCGAGTATACATCGCTGGAATGTAGCTAGTGCATTGCACAACCCAAACGATATTCTTCGGTAAGCGAAGGTGCCGAAAGGACAAGTAAACATAGTTTTCTCCTAGTCCTCGGGAGAGATGGGGATTTGAAAATACATCAAGAGGACATCGAGAAAACAGTAAAAGCTTTGTCCGAATAATTGCTCTAAGATTTGATTGATGAACGACAAGGGAAAGTGGTCCTTACAGGTAGCATCGTTTAACTTACGATAGTCAATACACATTCGCCACCCCGTCACCATCTGTGTTGGGATTAAATCATTATTTTCCTTACTAACTACAGTTATCCCTCCCTTTTTGGGCACTACCTGGACAGGGCTAACCCACTTACTATCAGAAATAGGATAGATAATTCCTGCGTCTAATAGTTTCACAACCTCACCCTTTACGACTTCTTTCATATTTGGATTTATACGGCACTGAGGTTGGATTGAATTATGCGAATTATCTTCCATTAGGATTTTGTTGGTGCAGAAAGATGGGATAATGCCCATGTTATCAGATATCTGCCAGGCAATAGCTTGGCGATGTTTACGTAAAAATAGAAGGAGTTTGTCATTTTGTAATTCAGATAAGTAGACTAAAACTATCACTAGCAGTTTGGATTTTTTTCTAGGAAGGCATACTTGAGATGTTCAGGTAGTTTTTTTAATTCTAGGGTAGGGGGTTCTTCATAAGATGTTTTGGAAGTTCTTTCTTTTTCAAAAATAATATCGTTGTAGACTTTTAACTTATACGGAAAATTTGAAGTGGGTGAATCAATGGCCATGGTGGTTTCTTATAGACTTTCAGTAGGAAGAGTTGAGGAAGAATAACAATCAGAAAATTCATCGTCAGAAATGCTGAAGGAAGATTCATCACTTAAGGTATCTAAGAAGAAATAGGAGTCGTCATTCACCAGGGTATTTTTCATCGAAGGGGTGATAGAGAAGGTCACTTCCTCATCAGCTACTCGTAGGAAGTGCTTGCCACTACTTACATCAATGATAGCTCGGGAGGTGGCAAGGAAGGGTCGACCAAGGATCTGGGTAACCTCGACATCTTCTTCGATGTCCAATATGACGAAATCCACCGGGAAGATGAATTTGTCGATTTTGACTAGAACATCCTCCACCATTCCTAACAGGTACTTAACAGATCTATCAGCGAGATGGATACTCATATGCCTGGGGTTGAGGATACTAATTACTAACTTTTTAAATAACGAGAAGGGCATTAGGTTGATACTTGCACCTAAATCAGCCAATGTATGCTTGACAAAAAAGATCACCAAAGACACACGGTATAGAAAAACTACCAGGATCACTGATCTTCTTTGGTAAACCGTTTGTCAAGACAACAGAGCACTCAACATTTAACATGATGTGCAATAAGTTATCTAAATTATTCATATTAATCAGGAGGTCCTTAAGGTACTTAGCGTACATCGGCATCTGGGTAATCGCTTCGTGGAAGGGTAGATTTATGTGGATTTGCTTAAACATGTCTAAGAAGCGGGTATACTGATCATCAAAACGTTGTTTGTTAAGTTGGGAACGGTATGGTTGAGTTGGATCATTTTTAAAAATAGGTGGTGGAGCGAGATCTTTTTCTAAAGTAGAGAGCGAAATGATAACTTCTTTTTCTGCAGGTGGTGGAATATTCAAAATGGGGGTGGAGCTTGCCTCGGGCTCTTCGCTAACTATACCAGAAACTTCCTTCCCACTCCGAAGTGTTATATCTTTCGCTTTCTCTCTCGAGTTGGGCTCGGTATGGGCAGGAAGAGACCCTGCTGGTCGCTCAGATATAATTTTAGCTAGTTATCCTACTTGATTTTCTAGATTTTTAACGGATCCTGCTAGGCTTCTTATAGTTGCTTCATTAACATTCATATATTTTGAAAAAATTTCCTCCAAGCAAGGAGGTTTTTGATAATTTTGAAGAGGTGGAGGTGGTAAAGAAAAATAATTTTGTGGTGGCGGGCACATTGCGTTCGAAGGGTTACTCCACGAGAAATTTGGGTGGTTTCGTAAAGCGGGATTAAAACTATTTGGAAAGGCAAATCCCGACACAGGAAAATTTGCAGTAGAAAAATTATTAAAAGCATTCCTAAGCATATTGTTAACCTAATCTATTTGTTCGGGGGCAGCAGTTGTAGATTCCCATACCTGAGGGGTGGAGGTAGCAGTCATCTTTGTTATCTTTTTGCTTAGTATTTCAACTTGTACGGATAGCTGGGAGACATTATCTACTTCAAAGATACCTACAGGTTTGTTTGGGCGGGACCTAGGAACATTCCTCTGATATGTGTTCCTGGCATGTCCTCGAAAAGCTCAAGAGCTACTTCGGGGGTTTTTTGGTTTAAGGTACCACCAGAAGCTGTGTCTATCATTTGCTTTGTATTTTGATGTAGCTCGTTATAAAATGTCTGCACTTGTAACCATACAGGCAACGCGTGATGGGGGCATCATATTAAGAGTTCTTTAAATCTTTCCCGCATTTTCATAAAGAGATTCAGAATCTATTTGAAAAAAGGCAGAAATATTGTTCCTAAGTTTTGCGGTTTTAGCTAGCGAAAAATACTTCGTCAGAAATTTTTCGGTTTGTTGATCCTAAGTAGTGATGCTCCCTCTTGGCAGAGTCATCAACCACTGTTTAGCTTTAGTTCTAAAGGAGAAGGGGAAGAGTCTAGGATAATTGCATCATTTGTAACACCATTGATTTTAAAGGTGTCACAAATCTCAAGAAAGCTAGCTATATGCGTGTTCAGATCTTCATCTTGAAGTCCGTTATATTGCACATACTGCTGCACCATTTGAATTATGCTTGGCTTAAGTTCAAAATTATTATTAGCTATAGCAGGGCGAACTATGCTTGATTCTGTGCCCTCTATATTCGGCCGTGCATAAAAGGACATAGGCCTATGCAGGGCTTCCTCTACGATGGGCTCTTCCATTCTTAAAGTAGAAAATGACTCGGAATACTCAACCGGTATTTGTAGAGTAGGACCTTGATATCGCGATCTTCTCCGAAGAGTACGCTCAATTTCGTGGTCCAAGTACAAAATAACGACAGATTTCCGCGGGCCATGCACTAGGAGAAGAGAAGATAAAGAAAGAGAAAATAAACTTGAAAAAGAGAACTACTAAATTTTTTTTTGAAATAGATTTTTTTAATGTTTTAACTCCCGAACTTCCCAAGGGCTAGCCGATAAAGGGTTCGCAAGGTACTAGACAAGATAGTGGTATTTAAGCCACATTGCCCTTTTCGAGAGAGTTAGGTGGTATAGAAAAATTGTGAAGCGGGTTTCTATTAAGAGCATTAATTTTTTTTTTTGAATTTTTTTAATTTTTAAGAAAGAGGGTGAGAAAGAGAAGTGATAAAAGTAATAGGTTCCTGCTTTCGAATTATTAAGAAAAGTTGCTCCTCGACAACGGCGCCTAAAACTTGGTGTCTACTAATCGTGAAGAGAAAAAAACTGAACTAGCAATCCAACTAGGCAAGTATACCTATCGAATTGTAGTTATGGGACACAAGTGTCGTATTAAAATCCGAGAAAAGTTGAGTAATCTTACTCACACGAAAACTATTATCTTATCGAAAGATTGTTTTAGGGTTTGTTAAAAGAAAACTAATTGCGATTAAAAAAGGAAATATTTTCGCAAAAAAGAGAACTACTTGCAGCTGAATAAAAACTACAAAAAAACGATTAAAATAGGGGTTGAAATGATGAAATAGTATAGTACTCGATCGAAAATCACCTCCGCAAAAGTTGATTAAAATAATGTGATAATAAACCCTAACTTAATAGGGTAAAGGACCTTGACCGTGGAGGTTCCTAAAGCTTGAAAATGCTTCTCTCGAAGTCGGGACCAACTGAGTTTAGGAAGATCCGACTGAACTCTCGTCCAAATCGGAGACCTAAAGCTCGCTTTATGCAGTGAACCCTACTATTGGATTTCACTCCAATCCGGGAGATTTAACGTCTGCCTCTCTCGAGGGGTGCGTGCAAGTATCTTTACTCTTTAGTGTTCACTTAAAACTACGAGCCTCTCGGCTAGCTAAGAGTGAAAACAAACATGGAAATTATATAACGATGATATAACTCCAAACATGATTTTTCATGAGTAAATCAAAGGCCTAAACCCTAAAAAGAAAAAGTAAACTTAAAACATCATAACTTAATCAAATCGAACCTCAAATCATCAAGATCGAGTATAAGGAGGATTAGTTAATCATGGAGAAGTGGCGGAAGAGAGTTGGGTAGAAGAACATTAAGATAACAAAGACAAAAAGGGCACTTTATATTAATATTAAAAGAGAGTTACAACTTGGAATAAAGGATTACAAGTGCAATGAAATAAAAACCTATTCTAGCATTTACATTAAGCTACTAAAGCAATTACAAAAATTAATACAAAAGGAGTACACAAACTAGGATTAAAAAGCTTAAAATGAGAAAGAGGGAGAGGAGAAGCATGAAAAACTACAAGAAACAAAAGGGCAGCACCTCCCCTCTCACTCTAAACTACTTGCTGGACACAAGGGGGAGGCAAGAAGGTTCGGTTAGTAAAAGTTCTGTGGAGGAACCACGGCCAGGAGGAGCATACTTGGGAACTGCAGGACCTGATGCGACAAAAGTATCCAGAGCTGTTCAGTCAGGTATACCTCACAACCTCTCAGGATGTTCAATTTACCTTCCTATTTTAAACTAGTAGGACTTCCCTAGGAAGAGTAAAGGCTAATCTTTTGTTTATTGGGGTCTTGGCTTTGCCAATTGGGCGAATTAGTCATAGATTTAGGTTTCCCTTTAAACTTCACTTAGCAAACATGGTGTCGTGATGTAATCTTTCACTTCTTATGGGATGTTACAAGGTTCTTTTTCTTCGATAGAAATTCCCGTAGGCTTAGCCTTGATTTCGGGGACGAAATTTTTGTTTTATTTATTGGGATTTGTAACATCCCATTTCCAACTAGACCCCTAAGAGTGGTTTTGGTCATGACTAGGTCATGACAAAACCCTAGGAAGCTAAAAAGGTCCAGGTGATCAAAGGCCAAGGTGAGAATCACCTTGGTCTGTCTATGGCACAACCTCATCACCAAACCTAGGGATTGACCTTAGGGCTTCACCATGACTCCATGTCCCCACCACAACATCACTAACCTATTAGAGGGTCCACTAGAGCCTTAAGGGTCCATTAGAGTCAACCCAAAGTGGCCAATTTGACCTAGGACAACCATAGGCCTAAATTGGGCAAGGTGCCCTAACTAAGGGTATTTGGCCTCTAATCTGCCCAACCAACCTTGCCCAGGTCTTACTAGACCTAAGTGGTGTCAATGGGTCACCTGGGACTCAATGGGGTCAACCCCCAAGCTTGAGTTGACCCAAGCCAACTCAAACCCCAACTTGGTCAAGATGCCCTTATTAAGGGTTATATGACCCTCAAGGTGCCCAGTTAGTCCTATCCCACCCCACCTAAGCCTTAGGAGAGATCAATGGATCACCAAGGACCCATTGGTGCCAACCCAAAAGGTCAAAATGGCTAGAGTCAACCCAAGCCAACTTTGGGATAACCAAGCCCAAATGGGTTAGCCCAAGCTCAAGCCTCCTCATGTGGCTTCATTAGGGAGTAATGTGTATGTGTGGGCTGCCAATAGACCATAAGGTTGACCAAGTCAACCTGGTGACTAGGAGAGAGAAGGTGATCTCCATTCCATGTTAATGGAGGAGAGAGAAATGAAGAAAGAGTAAGGGGGTGAAGGGGCTCGGCCAAAGGGAGGCCAAAGGTCACCTTTAATGGCTGAATTCAACTCCCCTAGGGAAGGGGAGGAATTTCCAGCCATTTCCCGGCCACCCAAGGGCTTGTTCAGCCCCCCTCCTCCTAACCCGAGCCTAGCCATTAATGGCTTTAATGGCCATTGATAATCCAACCTCTCCTCTCCCCAACTGAAGCTTTAAACACCATTAGTGGGCCGAGAGAAGGCTTTCCCAACCCTCACCTAAAGGAATCGGGCCTCCCCACTGTGAAGTTGCAGAAACCGAGCGGCGCCACCTTCAAAGATGGTTTCCTGGCAATCTTCTCGACTTCAGGCCGCCGGCAAGGTCCTCTTACTCTCCTTGTCTTATGGTTTGATCATAGCAATGCCTAGGTTCAAGGTTTGGGATCAATTGAGCCCAAACCAATTTCTGGTTTTCATGGTTTTGGCGAAGGTATTGTCGTTGATGTGGTACTGTCGACGCGAAGAGCACCGAGCATGGGCATAACCCATGCGAAGATACTCGTATAATACTCAACGGAGGTGTTGGTGCCAGTGGCCGGCTGGGGAAGGGCCGGGATGGGAGGCGGCAGCGGCGGCGGCTGGAAGTGGCTCCAGGCTCGGGCTATCTCATCCGTTGGCTGGAGGTAGATGATGAGCCCGAGCCCTTGGATTTGCACCAAGATCCGTGCTGGATCAAATGAATATACTTCATTTTAATTGAATTTCTGTCATCATATTTATAGTATTTTGAAATAAATATTAAAAATATTTAGGTGCCTCTGATGATAAAGTTCAAAACATAACAGTTGTAGAACTTGGGGTCTACTTTAATCCAAAATTAATTTGAACTAATTTGGACCTCTGGTTGGACCAGGGCATCCATTTTGGTGAGACCTATACCTAGGGCTATCCTAAGATTCAAAAAGGTTCCCACACTTCATCCCTTGTCAAAATGACCTGAAATTTGGGCAGAGGGTAAACCTTAGTCATACCTAGGGACAGTCCAAAAATGGGAATTTTTGGGAACACTTTGTCTTATGGTTTTTGTTAATATTTAATAATACTAGGGTATTTTAATTGAGTGGTCTAATGAACTCCAAACCCTCCCAAATTTTGGTGAGAGGTCCCTGGCATCATGATATGGCTCGGTAAAAAAATTCACCTCATTTAAAGGTATTTTGGATAGGTAATGACCGAACCCTAACTCTCCCTTAGTGAAGGATTTTCAAATAAAGAGTGTACTTTGGCTTTGGGTGGTCAAATCACCTCAACAGAGGCTTGGATTTTGACCCCTGACTTGGTAGGACCATTATCACCCTCTTTGGGAATATGGAGTGGTTTAGGATTGTTTTACCCTTGGATCCAAACTCAAACCCTAAGGGAGGACTTTTGAGGGTTGTGAAGGGCAAGGGGTCAGTTGACCTTGAAAGGATTTGAAACTTGGGAGAGAGAATTCTAGGGTAGGTAGAATCCTTTGGAAGAAATCTGAAATAGATTCTAAGGTGAATAGGTCCCTCAAAACCCTAACCCTAATTTAGGGCACAAACCTTGTAGTACTAGAAAATGTCACAAAAACTCACTGAACAGTGATGGGATTTGGGTAGGTTAGTGTTTAAAGTTAGTACAAGCTCTGGAGATTTTATTATGAATTTAGGATTATTATTTTGGATACTTCATTAAAAATTTAGTAATTTGTATTATTTACTTAGAAATTTCTTATGGAGTAACTACTTGCTAGAAATTGATGAACTTTAGCCAAAGGCCTTTTTATTATGTTTTAAAGCTCTGTGAATTTTTATGGGATTTTTGGAAGATTATTTATAAGAGTTGCTTCATTAAGTATTGGTTCCCATGAAAACTTAATTAATTTATTTGTGTCTAGCAAGCCTGTAAAATTATGATTTTTGCGCAATGACCTTTTCTGTACCATATTAAAATTCTGTAATTTTTATATAATTTTCTGATGAATAATTTTGATACTTCCTTCTTTACATATGATTAAGGGAATTATTTTGGATAAATTAATTAGAGGTCAAATAGTTTCTGAAAAATTATGGAAATTAGTATCTAGTAATATATCTCTGTTATTTAGTGATCAAATTTTTTGGTGGCCTTTACTTGAGTAGATCATATAGTTCATGTTCAAAATTGCCCATGGCCAACCATTTGGGAAAATTTAATAAATATCAAATTAATTAGAAAAATTATGAATCTCTGATTTTAGACTAAACTTATTATGATAGACCTCCGGTAAATTTTATAGGAGATTTGGAAGATAATCTTGAGTACCTCCTTTATACATCTCATATAGTATAGGGTGGTCTGCATATAGTAACCGCGGAAACTGAACTAGAGTGGGTAATGAATTTGAAGAGTTGGATCCTCTGAAGGTTGCTGGTTTGGGTAAATAAAGGAGTTCATCATGGAAAGACAGGATTAGTAGAGTGTGAGGTTGATTAGTGTTAGGTGGTGCTCGGGATCGACAAAAGATCGTCTTATCCCGAGGAGTAGGAAGGTCAAAATCACCCTAGGATAGATCTAGCGTAATGTGAAATGGGAATGGGTAAGGGAATTAACCAATAGCAATAAGTGTCTTGCGAAAGGGAATGATGGGCTTCAAATACCATCATAGTTCCTAGTGCCCTTTGAGAGCCATTCACGGGGTATACCGGGGGCAGTCCTGGGCTAACGTAAACTGTACGAGTGATAAATCTTAAAGAGCAACTAGAATAATTAGGGGTTCACTTTCACACACCTCGGTGTCTCGGGAAGTTATTTGTAACATCCCATTTCTGGCTAGACCCCTAGGAGTCGGTTGGTTGTGACAGAACCCTAGGAAGCCCAAAAATTGGAATACATCGACCGAGATTTCGGGTCACGGGTTGGTCACGCCCGTGACCGACCCGTCACGCCCGTGACCTAGGGCGTGACTCCTTCGACGATCGTCGATCTCAGGGAGACGATCGTCGGGCGCAGAATTTTCAACCCGGGCCTGTCATGCCCGTGACCTATGTGTCACGCCCGTGACCTAGGGCGTGACACCTTCGACGATCGTCGATCTCAGCAGGACGATCGTCGAAGCGCAGAATTTGCGTCATGGCCCTGTCACGCCCGTGACCCAGGTGTCACGCCCGTGACCAAGGGCGTGACCCCCTTCGACGATCGTCGATCTCAGCGAGACGATCGCTGAGAGCGGAATTTGCCTCATGACCCTGTCACGCCCGTGACCTATGTGTCACGCCCGTTACCTAGGGCGTGACCACCCTTCGACGATCGTAGATCTCAGTTCTACGATCGTCGAACCCAGAATTGGTCACCCGGGCCTGTCACGCCCGTGACCCATGTGTCACGCCCGTGACCTAGGGTGTGATAACCCTTCGACGATCGTCGATCTCAGTTCGACGATCGTCGAACCCAGAATTGGCCACCCGGGCCTGTCACGCCCGTGACCTATGTGTCACGCCCGTGACCAAGGCCGAAACGTCAGCCAGACTGCAAATTTCGGTAACCGACGTTGTAATCAATTCTGATTATGGGAAGTTACACCAGGAGTATTTATGGGCCGTTTCCTACCCTAATTATTTAATAAAATAAGGAAATGTTGGTCTAATAGGAAATCGCCACCTGGCAATCACCACTTCGTTTCCAGCATTTCAACTGCCTCTACCATAACTGAAACATTATTAAGAGATATATTAATGGCCATGAACGTTTCATCCTTTCCCCTCCCCACTTGGAGATCTATAATAGCCTCCTTAGAGCAAGAGGAGAAGGTTACACGCTCGATCAAACGGATTCAGATTCCTCCCCTTGTTGTTGAAGAATTTCCGGCGACGCCGCCACTGCGCAAATGGCTTCCCGACGGTCTGCACGCCTCCAGCCCGCGAACAAGGTCCTCCCCTCCCTCTTCTTCTGCGGATAGACCTTAGAAATCATTAGGAGAGATATCGGGCTCAAAAGAGCCGGATTGGGTGAGTGTTTCTATGGTTTTTCGAAAATTTCATGGTGGCGGGTTCGCCGGAAACCGCCTCTCCGGCGGCCGTGCCGCCGCCTGACGGTAGCCCTCACCTCAACAGAGGTGGTGGGGGTGGTGGCCGGCCAGGGAGATGGCTGGGTGTCCAGGAGATGGCTTTAGAAAAGCTACAGGTTTCAAGCTTTTTTTTAGGTTGCTGGTTCGGGCTAAAGAAGGAGATGAACAGTAACATTTTTATTATGTTATATATGGTATAATTAGGAATTAATTCCTTTTACTTTGCACTAGGTTTAAACTGAAAATTATTGCCCGTAGGGGCTGAAACATAAAAAGTGGTCAACATAGAAAATATAGCCCTTGAAGTCTAGTTTAATTCAAAATTAATTTCACTCGATTTGGAGTCCTGGTTAGACCACAACACACTTTTTGGTGAGATCTATCCATAGAGCTGTCTTGACCTTAGGAAAACTCCCCACTCCAATCCAGTCATCAAAATGACTTGAAATTTGGGGTGTGGCCTAATCTTATCTATATCTAAATGCTGTCCAAAAATTAGGATTTTTGGGAAATATTTTTCTATAGTGTTTAGAAAAATTCAATAATCCTAGCATAATTTAATTAGATGGCTAAAAGACTTCCAAACCCTCCCAAATTTTGGTGAGTGGTCCCTGGGTTTATCATAAGGTTCTGGTAAAAAGTTCATCTCATTTGGAGATGTTTTGATTAAGTTTTTATCCAACCCTAGGTTGGTCCTTATAGGATAATCTAGGATCAAACACCCCCTAGGTATTTGGGTGGTCATATCACCTCAACAGAGGCTGATATTTTGTCCAAAGGCTGTTTAGGGCATGACACACCCTCCAATGGAGTTTGGGGTGGTTTGGTGTAGGGTAGCCCTAGAACCCTAGGGTAAGTCCCTTAATGGGGATTTGTAGGGTTGTGAATGTCATGGGGTCAAATGACCTTGGACTGACTTAAAATTTGGTGGAGAGAACCATAGGGCAAGTATAGTTCTCTGGACAAATGTTTAGGGTATTTGGAGACAGCTAGGCCACCTAAAATCCTAACCCTAGTTTAGGTCACCAACTTTAATTTGAATTATTAAGCTATCTAATGAACTTCAAATCAGGTAAAATTTGGGCAAAGGGATTTTCTGGTCAAAATAGCCATGATATAATTTTGTTGAGATTTTTGGGTTAATTTATACATTACTTCTCTTTCCTGTGATCGAAAAGGGCCGATAGAATTGGCGTTTTATAGTGGCGGCCTTCCCGTGAGTCGGTTCCACCGCAAAGCGGCAATTCTGGGCTAAGACCCCGGTGGTTTAAAAAGAAAAAAAAAGGGGGGTCTTACATTAGTTGACTAGGATATTCGAGCGGTAGGCTTGGTGGTTGTGGAAATGGGCGGGATAGCCCGGCGGGCCGGATGCCCGGTTGATAATTGGAACGGACGGGATAGTCTGGGGAGCTTTGGCTCGGTGGGAAACATATTAATATTGCATGTGCATAAGTTATAAGGTGGTGGGCACTCGGTGTTAGTGGTCAATGCACCGACGCTAATATGTTGGCTCGGCAAGTGTGGTTAGCACTTCGCAAACAGATATCCGGTGCGCTAGCCAGCAAGAGTATGCAAAAGTCCGCTTCATGCACCAAGCGTTGAGGCGTGCAATAGGTCTTACCGGTAGTGCTTTACTGGTTTAGAGGTGGGCGAGGCCCAACCCACCGCTTCCGTCTTCCACTATAGAGGTATCCTTGGAGGTTCGGCTCTAGAAAGCGGGAACTAAAGGTCTGTGTACACAGAGTCGGGTGGGTGAGTTGCAGTTGCATGATCACATCATAACCCACTAACATGTCATAGCATAATCATTGCATATAACCCCTATCACCTATTGTATAAGTGGTATGGGACGCTTACACAATAGGACTTGCAAAACGACCCCTTGGTCTATAAGCTTGTGTGGGCAAGTTTATAAATTAAGGTCAAATTCTTTATATATATATTGTTGTTAATAACCGACACCCCAACGTATAAATTGGTATGGGACTCTTTATACGATTGGAGCCCTGCAGAAGATGCCTTGGCTTATGCGTTTCCGCACATAAGTTAAGGTTACTTTTCATTCTTCACTTTACTGCCACATGTACTATAAATTTGCAAAAATAGGTCTGCTGTCATCTGTTTCTTGATTACTCTCCACCTTCAAGTCCTCCCCTTTCTTCCTCTCCGCTCAGTGCCTAGGGGCCATAGGGGAAGGGGTGGGGGATGATAGGACTTAGTCTTATAGACTAACGGTTTTCGGATTATATCATTTAGGGGATCGTGGAGCCCAGCATGGAGGAGCAGCCCCGGAGGTCGGCCCGTTTAGATAGGGTAGTCTAGCTCAGGAGTTCAGACAGCTGGGACGGTGAGTCCCTGACCTTAGTAGTGTTTTTTTTTGCTTCCGCTTGAGTGACTATGAAGTGAGGATTTAATGTATCGGGCTTAAGCCCTTATTTTCAGTACATTAATATTCTGTGGACTCTCCCTTCGTGGAGATATTATTATTCTGATGTGATTTTATTGTGGACTTTTGGTCAGAGTTTTTACCTCACTTGTGCTTACTCTACTTTGGTTGCTTTTTCGTGATCGAATCGGCTGGCAGAATCGTCATTTCGCGGTGATGACCCCTTCAGGGCGTGAAGGTTTCACCGCAAAGCGGCGGTTCTGGCCTAAGACCCCGGTGTTTATAAAAAAAAGGGTCTTACAAGTGGTATCAAAGGAAACCTCGATCGAGAAAAGTACCAGTCCACAAATCCCTGAGTCACCCCCACGCAGGTTTAGTTTGAGGACAAACTAAGCAGCGAAAGCGTAGTGTGCCCATATGGGGATCACATGTAATTGTCCACTGCTAATTAGGCTTGAGTTAATTGCTTACAAATGGTTTTGGTTTGCATCCTCCAGCACAGTCTACACCCCAGGGTGGAGTCCAGCAGACTCTGAATGTTGCACCACCTCCCCCAGTCCCCACTCCGTTCCTACAGTCAGAGATGGGACAGACTCTGATAGCCATTTTGGAGGCTATCAGGGCCCAGCAGGTTACGGTTCCGCAGCCAAACCCGGGGGCCAAGTGGCTGAGCATCATCCGAGGACTCTCTCCCCCATCCTACTTAGGGATAGAGTCAGCTGTTCGGATGGAAGAATGGCTGGACATTATGTACGAGATTTTGATCGGGATTCGGTGCCCCTGGGAGGAGAGGGTTCCATTGGTGGTCTCTTGCTTATAGTCTCACGCTAAGAGATGGTGGAAGACATCGCCTGATACGACTTTTGCGGATATGGAGGTTGCAGAGATTACTTGGGAGGAGTTCAGGGCCGCGTTATTGGAGTATTTTGTTCCACAATCGGCTAGGGATGAACTGGAGGATAGATTCCTGCAGTTAAAGCAGGGCAATAAGACAGTGGTAGAGTACCACCGGGAGTTCAACCACCTAGCCCGATTTGCGGACTCCTATCAGTTAGACGAGCCAGGATATACCAAAAGGTTCTACAAGGGTCTGCGAGAGGAGTTGAGGGAGGCCCTTCTATTCATATTTGACGGGCCAATACCTCGGATGTTAGAGATGGCCAAGAGTGAAAGTGAGAGTAAGATCTATCTCAACTCTAGAGGGGGGGTGAATAGAGTTTATTTAAAGTAAATTCACAATTTTAAACTTGGCAAAGCTTTTAAGAATTAATTTATATATAGGTGTAAGGTGCCTTGCTATAGAATTAAAAGAACAATAAATAGAAGAGCACAGTACACAGCAAAGAAAACACACAAGCAAACCAGAAAACACAAGGAGCTATAGTGGTTCCCCAAAAACCTGGGTACATCCACTCTTCTACCACCCTTGGTAGGAATCCACTGCAGGAAGGGTTGATCAGGTGTCCTGGAACCAATGAGCTTTTGATAAGGTGCTCAAAAACCAAACTAGATTTTTTGATCAGGTGTCTTGCCACCACTGAGTTTTGACAAGGTTCTCAGAACCAGAATCAAAGCTTTTGAAGGGAGTTTTGAAAACCCTTTTACAGAGGGAAAGGAAAAAGAAAAAGGGGTGAAGTTGTCTTCTCTGTCTCAATCAAAGAGAGAAGCACAAGTGGATTTGTATTGTCAAAGCTCCCCCTGAGATGTTGACTAGTTCAGGAGAGGAAGCTTTGCTTCAGGGTGATAGGTCTTCAGAAGCTTCAGATCTCCAGCATAAGATAGTTTCAGCAGAGGCTGAAAGATGAATTGTCTGGAGTCCTTGGGATGAAGCTGTGATCACTTTTTGAGTACACAAAATTATCCAGCTAATTCTTCAGGATTGATAACTTGAGTTTTCTTGTGTTGATCAGAGAATCCTGTGAATCACTTCTTCTTTTTCTTTCTTATCTGTATCAGTCTGTGTATCTGTGTGTCTTGTTTCTTGGGAAAAGAAGAGAAGAAGATTTTTTAATTCTCTGGAGATTCTATGTCCAAGATAGCCGTTAACCAGACATTAAATGCCTTCCATAAAAGATTTTGTCTTCTAGAGGAAAGTCCAGTAAAACATTCTCTGAATAATTCCTTGAAAATTGCTCCAGAATAAATGAAAACGGCTGGCAGATCTCTTGACATAAATGCTGAGATAATTTGAAACACATTCCAAAGTCTGACTGAATTTGAATCCTTAAAATCGTCGATCTCTCAAGGAAAACGTCGATCTGAGCTCGAAGATCGTCGAACTAAGCTCAGAGACTGGAAATGATCATCAGCCAAAAAACATCGAACTGAGCTCGAAGATCGTCGAACTGAGCTCAGCGACCTGGAGAATAAGTGAAGAAGGATCGTCGACCTGAGCTAGAAGATCGTCGACCGGAGCTCGACGATTCAGCAAAGTTGAGCTCAGAGAGCGTCGAACGGAGTTCGACGTTTTGTCGAACTAAGCTCGACGAAAAAAGTCTTAGACTTGGCTCTATTTCTGAAATCTTGGAATGGTCCTGGGGGCAGCTTCAAACCTAAGTTCTAAGCCCTAGACACATTCTAATGTTGACCTTTTCAACTATACATCTAGGTCAACCTGGTTTCCTAAGAAAAACATAGTGATCTTTACCCAAAATAGTAATATGGTGTTCTAACAATCTCCCCCTATTTGGGTTAGGATTACTATTTACATATTTCAGAAATAAAAGTTACAACAACATATAGAAGAGCAACAAACAAAATAACAGAGCAAGAAATCATAGCAGCAATCAAGAGGAATTTCAGCAAATGTTCAGAGAGATTATACTGTCTGCTTACACATGTTACTTCTTTTCATTTCCTTTCTTAAATATGATTTCTCTGTTAGGATTAAGGGCTTCCTTCTTTGACCTTCTGTCATCATCTGCACCTAAGGAGGTTTGAGCTCTTGGCCTTGGAACCACAGCCTCAGGATGCAGCTTCAGGTAGTCCACTGGGTCAAAGAATTTACTTGAAGAATACCTTTCCAATTCAGCTTTTCTTTGTTCTGACAGAGTAGTAATATTGGAGGTATCTTTTCCTTGCTCTCTTGCTTTCTTCAATTGATCTAGTGCAGCCAATTCTTTCATCCTTGCAGTTCATGACAATGGATTGTTCTCTGGGTCTTCAAATGGCACTGCAGGCTCATATCTGTTAACAGTTTCTGATGCAATAGGAATTCTGGTCTCAACCTTTTCTCTGAGCTTGTAAGGGAAAGGACCTTGAGTAGAGTCTGTGAGCCTTTTTCCTTCCCTAGCTTGAAATCTATGCTCTCTTTGACTTCCTCTATATTGACCCCTTCTGTACTGATAGCCCCTTTGGTATTGCCCCCTAGGATGGTATCTCTGAGAAGACTGGGAGGAACTTTGCTTGGAAGCTAGGGCTTGAGAAGCTGAGCCTGACCCAGAATCTGGAGGAGGAGGATGAGGAGGCTGAAACTGAGAAGATCCCTTTTCATATCTGTCTAACTTCCTTCTCTTCTTCATAGCTTTTATTTGATTCTTGGAGTACTGCATCCAGGGCTCAGTGATAGAACATTCATGCAAAATGTAATATGGAATGTCATTTGAATCTTTAGCTTGAGCAGGGGGAACCTTCATCATGGCCTTGCTTCTGGCCTTCCTTTTCTTGGCAATAGTATTAGAAGAATCATCAGATTCAGTTTGAAACTGATCACTGTCTGAACTTTGAGGTCTATCATATAAGTCATCAATGCTTTTTATATACTTTTATTGTTGCTTGACTTGATCAGGGGTAAGAGCAGGAGCAGTAGCAGCAGAAATAACAGGAGCAGAGACAGCAGGAGTAGAAACAATTGAAGCAGAAACAGATTCAGATTCTTCTAGGTAGGTAGTAAGTTCTTTAGCAGCAGCAGTATCCTCAATCACAGAGACCATTTCAGTATCTTCTGAAAGCAGACTTGTTGTAACAGCAGCATCAACACTTAAAATATCAGCATCCACAGCTTTGAAAGAATTGACATATAGGGCAATCAGGCTGGGATCACAGTAATTGATAGGCACAATGGCCTTAGTGAGGTCTTCAGATTGTTGAACTGGCAGAGAGCTGAAATACACAGTATCAAAAATAGAGAGCAGAATCTGAAGGTCCACTACAAAAATAGGAGCAGAACTGGAACCTTCAGTAGTCTCAGGCACATCCACTGCTTCATAAGGCATCTCCCCCTGCCTTGGTTCAGTGACAATTGAATCAAGGCACCCAGATGAAGGGATTTCCTGGGAAGAGAGGAAGGAAGACAACTTGGTAGACAACTCCTGAACATGTTGCAGGAGTGGAGCCAAGGAGGTCTCCAGCAGAGAAGTTAGCCTGGGGGCTAGCAATGCATAAAGCTTGTCTGCCAGGTTTGAAATATCTACATGCTCAAGATGGGCTTGAATAGAGGTAGGAGGTGAAGGTACTGGAATGATGGTGACTGGAACTAATGGGATGGAGGATGTGGTGGCGGGAAGTGTAGGGAAGGATGGCTCTGAAGGAGGAATAGTGGAGATAGAAGTTATTGAGGTGGAGATGGATGAGATAGAAGAGTCAAAGGATGGGGTGAAGGATGTTTGAGAGAGGATTTCTTGAAGAAGTTGTTGGTAGGAGGATGTTGAGGGAAGCTCAGGAGGAGAGGGAGGAGAATCATCCATAAAGGAGTCATCTATAAGAGAAAGTGATGGAGTGGTGAAAGTTGGATAAGAGAATAAAGGATGGAATTCTTCTGAGGTAGTGGCTGGAGGAGGTGACATTGGTGAAGAAATGGTAATGGGGGAAGAAGCTGAGATTTGAGGAGAGGTTGAGGTGGTGACTGGGATAGAAACAGCTGGAGGAGGAGAGGAAGAGGCAGTCAATTCTTCTGCTGGGGCAGATACCTGAGGAGGAGTGACTTGTGTAGTCCTAGTGCCTGAAGCAAGTGGTGCTGTAGCAGCCCTAATGGGGTTGATGATCTGCCTGTCCCATTTGCTGAATAGGGCATAGGTAAGCCTCTTGGATGCATTGATGAACATCCCACTAGAGGTCAGAAGCTCAGGGCACCTGGAGTGCAGGTAAACCCCTAATATTCTCCCAAAGCTTACACAATTTTTGTTCAGTTTCTTCTTGATTAAGCTGAAAAAGATTGATCCCCAGTCTAAATGCTTCTTATCAACCAGTGCTCCCATTAAGCAGAATTGAGATCTTGATATAGTGTCATGGGCTGAGTGCTTTTCCAGAAGCACTTTGCCAACCACATCAGCCAGAAATTGGTATTCGATAGACAGATTCTTTTTGAACAGTTTGTTAGGGTTCACAGCAGTGTGACCCATTCTATCAAGCATAGAGGCATACTCTTCTCCAGATAAATCAATGGAGTCATCTCCAGAACTAAGGAGGAAAACTTCAGTCAGAAGGGCCGGGGACAATGGTACCTGAGTCCCTTTTATTGAGCCGATGACAGAATTATCATTCTCATCTGTCGCGGTAAAACACCATTCTTTTATCTCTTCTGAAGCAATCTTCATTCGGGTGGTCATGATCTGAGATAGCTGCTGTTCTCGGAAGAGGTTGAGAATGTCCTTAAATTGCTGATCACTTCCATCGAACGAATTCATATCAATATCAAAACCTGTATCGAATTTCATCTTTGAAATAGCAGCACTTGATCCAGCCATCTGTACCTGCAACAATGAAATAAACACGACCAAGTGTAGAAGATTTGGAGGGAAAGAGAGAAAGTTGCAGAGGGTATGAAAGCGTAAAAGACGAACGAAGGCCGAAGAAATGATTTTATATTAGGGTTCGACGGCGAAACAGAAAATCGTTGAGCTCAGTTCGACAAAACTTCGAACTCAGCTCGACGATTTGGGCTACTAAAGGAATCTGAAGAGTCTCCAATAACGTCGAACTCCGTTCGACGATATTGTCGAGCGTCGAGCTCCGCTCGACGACCGATGAACAGAAAGAATGGAAGCCTGGAGCTAACTGCGGTGCTGAACTCAGATCGACGATTCAGGAAACGTCGATCTGCGGTCGACGATTTCTAGAAAATCGTCGATCTCCGTTCGACGATTTCTGGGGAAACGTCGAGCGCAGTTCAGAGACAAAACCTATTCTACAGACACAAAAAGAGATAAGTTTTTAGCCTAGTCTTGGTCTGTTTTTAGATTTACAAAATCTTGGAGTTTATTTTAAACTGCCTCCATCTAGCATTCCTAACTGATTGAGGAAGAAGTTATGCTTCTTTTCATCCAAAGGCTTGGTGAAAATATCTCCCCTTTGCAAATCAGTTGTGATGTATTCAAGTTCAATTTTGTTTTTCTCAACATTATCCCTTAGAAAATGATGTCTAATTTCTATGTGTTTTGTCCTACTATGGAGGACTGGATTTTGTGCAATGGAAATAGCACTGGTGTTATCACAAAATATTTTAGACTTCTCTAAGTTGTAACCATAGTCTAGGAGTTGATTTTGAATCCACAAGATTTGTGAACAATAACTGCCTACAGCCATATATTCAGCTTCAGCAGTTGAAGTTGACATAGATGTTTGTTTCTTGCAAAACCATGAGACAAGTCTATCACCAAGAAACTGACAAGTTCCACTGCTGCTTTTCCTGTCTATTCTGCATCCAGCATAATCAGCATCTGAAAATCCAGTTAAGTCAAATGCTGAATCTTTTGGATACCAGAGTCCTAGATTTGGACAGCTTTTAACATACCTAAGAATCCTCTTTACTAAAGTTAAGTGAGACTCTCTAGGGCTAACTTAGAATCTAGCACAAATGCATGTAGCAAACATTATATCAGGCCTGCTAGCTGTAAGGTACAGTAAAGAGCCAATCATTGCTCTATATGTTGTCTGATCAACTGGTTTCCCATGTTCATCAACATCCAATATAGCATTGGTAGGCATGGGTGTTTTCATACATGATGCATCAGACATACCAAATTTCTTAACCAGCTCTTTTGCATACTTGGTTTGAGAAATAAATATGCCTTCAGCATGTTGTTTGACTTGCAATCCTAAGAAGAAGGATAGCTCACCCATGCTACTCATTTCAAATTTCGAATGCATTAGATTAGAGAATCTTCTGCACAAGTTTGAATCAGTAGACCTAAAAATAATATCATCTACATAAATCTGCACTAGTAGGGTGTGGGACTTATGGGTTCTAATAAAAAGAGTTTGGTCTACTCTCCCCCTAACAAAATCATTTTTCAGCAAAAAACATGCCAGGGTCTCATACCATGCTCTAGGAGCTTGCTTGAGACCATATAATACTTTGTGTAGTTTAAAAACATAATCAGGATGGGTTAGAGAGATAAAACCTGGAGGTTGTCTGACATAGACTTCTTCTTTGATCTCCCCATTGAGAAAAGCACTCTTGACATCCATTTGATAGAATTTGAATCCCTTGTGAGCAGCATAAGCCAGAAAGATTCTTATGGCTTCCAATCTTGCAACTGGTGCAAAAGTCTGGTCATAGTCTATCCCTTCTTCCTGAGAGTACCCTTGAGCAACTAGCCTTGCCTTATTCCTTACAATGATTCCTTGATCATCTAGCTTATTTCTGAACACCCATTTAGTTCCAATAATGGCATGATCCTTTGGCTTAGGCACTAGTTCCCAAACTTTATTTCTTTCAAATTGATGCAACTCCTCTTGCATTGCAATGATCCAGTGTGGATCTTGTTCTGCATCTTGAATGGTTTGAGGTTCAATTTGAGAGAGGAAGCAAGTGTGCATCAGGTTCTGGTTGACCTGATTTCTAGTTTGCACACCAGCTGAGATGTCTCCAATTACTTGAGAAATTGGATGATCTCTTGTTGTTACTAGATCAACAGGTGGTGTTGATGGTTCACCAACCTGTATTGTTGTTTCCTCTTGTGTAACAACAACTGGCTCTTCAAGAAGATTTCCTTCCTGATGGTGAGCAACTTCTTCATCTTCACTACTGTCATCCTTTTGTGTAACTTGTAATCTGTCCAAGTCTTCAGCTAGAGAGTGCACCTGCAAATGTTCTATGGTAGAAGTATTCTTCTCCTTGAAAGACATGTTAGCTTCATCAAAGGAAATGTGGACAGATTCTTCTATTTTTAGAGTAGTTTTATTATAAACCCTATAGGCTTTACTGATCATGGAGTATCCCAGAAACACTCCTTCATTAGCTTTAGCTTGGAATTTTGCTAGATATTTCTTGTCATTATTATGAATGTAACAAGTGCAATCAAAAACTTTAAAATAGTCTACTTTAGGTTTCTTCCCTTTGAGCAATTCATAGGGAGTCTTGCCCTTCAGTTTATTTAATAGACTTCTATTCAACACATAATTAGAGGTGTTCACTGCCTCAGCCCAAAAGGATAGAGGTAGGTGAGCATGTGTCAATAATGTAGTTGCAGATTCAATAAGGGTTCTATTTTTCCTTTCAGCTACCCCATTTTGTTGAGCAGTTCTAGGAGCTGAGAAAGTATGTCTGATCCCTTCACTTTGACAGAACTCTTGCATGAGAAGAGAATCAAACTCTGTCCCATGATCACTTCTGATCAGGGCAATATGAGTGTTGAACTCAGTCTGAATGCATTTGAGAAAATCTGTCAAACATTTAAAGTTATCATACTTCTTCCTCAGAAAGAATACCCATGTGAATCTTGAGAAGTCATCTACAACCACTAAAGTATAGGATTTCCCTCCTAAGCTTTGTACTGCAATGGGTCCAAAAAGATCCATGTGTAATAGATACAAAATCCTAGGTGAATCACTCTTGTTAATTGATTTAAATCTACTTTTAGTTTGCTTGCCTAATTGACAAGCCTTGCAGAGTCCTTCCTTCTTGTAGGGGCCAGAAGGAAGTCCTCTGATAAGGTTGTCCTTGGATAGCCTAGCAATGGTTCTAGGGTTAATATGTCCTAGTCTTTTATGCCATAGAATATTGGGTCTAGATATGGAATTGAACAGACAAATATCTACCTTAGATGAATGAAAGTATACTAAGTAAATATTACCTTTCCTGTTACCTGTCAACACAGTTGTGTTGTCTTCTGACTTGATCTTGCATATTTCTTTGTTGAAAGTCACTTGATATCCTTCATCACACAGCTGACTAATGCTTATCAGGTTGTGCTTGAGTCCTTCAACATAGGCTACTTTCTTGAAGGTGACTGTCCCAATTTGGACTGCACCATATCCTTTTGTAGTTCCAAAGTTTGAATCACCAAAAATTACTTTGGGTCCAAGCTTGGCTTTAAAGGATGTGAAGTTGTCCTTATTCCCTGTCATGTGCTTTGAGCACCCACTATCCAGATACCATAGCTGGTTTGATGTTGGATAGGTCTTCACCTGCACATAAACAGCTTATATGTTTATGACCCAGTTAACCTTGGGCCTAGGTTGATATCCCTTAAATTCAGAAATAGAAGATATCCCAGGTTGATTCTTATAACCTTCAGGATAGTATCTCCTAGGAGGTATTATCCATTCAGTATAAGGATTAAAGCATTGGGATGAAGCACTTCTAGGATTGAATTGAGATTTGCCTCTGAAAGAAGGTTCAAAGCTCTGAACTCCGTTCGACGATCGTCGATCTGAGTTCGACGATCTTGGGTAAAATCGTCGAGCTCCGTTCGAAGATCGACTGTGAGAGAGTTCAGAGTTCAGGAATCATTGAGCTGAGTTCGACGTTCCAGCCTGAGATCATCGATCTCTGTTCGACGATCGTCGACCTCTGCTCGACGTTTTCTGTTGAACTTTGCTTTTCTTAGGTAGATCTGAATTCTTCCTAGCTACCTCTACAACACCCTTCCCTTTATCAGAAATAAACTTGATTGGGGTGGTTAATACTATGGGTTGGCTAGATGAAGTACCCAAGCCCAGTGTACTATTTAATCTTGAGTTCACTGTGCTTGTGATGTCCATTAATTTGATACTTCTCCCATTAAGGGATTCTTCAAATTGCTTGGCCATGGATAGTTCACTTTTTAGTGAAGCTATCTCCTCTCTATAGCATTCTAACTCTTCAGAGAGTTTGAGATTCTCTGATTTTAAAGTGCTATACTCAGATAGTTGTTTTCTGAGGGAAGTGATTTCCTTCTCAGACTCCAACAGATCTAGGCATAGTACTTTAAACTCATGTTTAAAGTCCTCAGAACTGAAATCAAAAGAATTGATTACCTGATCTTCTTCTAGTTGAGCTTCTGAATCTGATTCTGACTCTTCTGCTACTGAATCTGTTTGAGAGGCATTGATAGCCATCATGCAGAATTCCTTTTCATCAGCATCATCCTCATCATCACTGGAGCTGGATGAGGCTTCAGAGTCATCTTCAGTTTCACACCATGTCTCAGCAACAAATCCCTTCCTTGTATGTTTGTTCTTGCTGGAGGAGGGTTTGTCTGAGCTGTTCTTTCTGAAATCTTTCTCCTTTCTTCTTTCTCTTCTATCTTTCTTGTCCTTGTTCTTATTTTCTGGACAGTCAGGCACAATATGGCCTGGTTTCCTGCAACCAAAACATATAATTTCTTTATTGTTATTTGATTTATCATACCTTGGTTTATCATGACCCTTGTATGATCTATTTCTGATGTCTTTTATGGCCATCTTGTAGAATCTTTTGGCCAGTAGACTTAGGAGCTCATCATTTCCTGTAGCTTTATCTTCAGGCTCCTCTTCTGCAGCTTTGAAGGCTATGGTCTTTTCTTTCCTTGTGACTGGAGAAGTAGCCTTTTGTTCTTCTTCTCTATTTTTAATGAGCGGCTCATAAGATTTGAGCTTGCCCAGGAGAGCTTCAGTGGTGATCTCATTTAGACTTCTGGCATCTTTGATTGGCCAGATTCTTGAATCCCAAGTGTTGGGGAAGCATATTAAGATTTTGTCATTCAGCTCAGTCAATGAGATTTCTTTATCCAGAGTCTTTAACTCATTGACAATCAGACTTAGTCTATTGTACATGTCAGCCACTGATTCAGCTTCTCCCTTTTTGAAATTCTCATATTGGCTTATCAGATGGGATCTCCTATCTTTCCTTTCATCAGCAGATCCTAAGACAATTTCAGAGAGCTTGTCCCAAATTCCTTTGGCTGAGTTGCAGTCAGCTACCTTCTAAAATATCTCATCAGACATTATCTGAGCTAAGATGTTCATGGCCTTGGCATCTGCAGTCTTCCACTTCTTTATTTCAGCATCTGTTCCTGAAGGAGGTGGAACAGCATTTGTACTTGAGCTTGCTGGTGGACTTGGGCACACTGTCAAAATAGAATTAAATATGTCTTCATCAATAGAGTTCATGTAAAGTCTAATCCTTGCTTTCCAAAGTGCAAACTTGGATAGATTGCACACTGGAGGCCTGGTGCTTGCATAATCTTTGTTCTGTGCCATGTCTTTATATAAAATTAAATATAATGAAAATAACCCTCTTAAAAGATTGATCTTATCAAGGATCTTTTGGTTCAGGTGTTAGCCTGTATGAACAACCAACCTGCCTCTGATACCAATTGAAAGTGAGAGTAAGATCTATCTCAACTCTAGAGGGGGGGTGAATAGAGTTTATTTAAAGTAAATTCACAATTTTAAACTTAGCAAAGCTTTTAAGATTTAATTTATATATAGGTGTAAGGTGCCTTGCTGTAGAATTAAAAGAACAGAAAAAAGAAGAGCACAGCACACAGCAAAGAAAACACACAAGCAAACCAGAAAACACAAGGAGCTATAGTGGTTCCCCAAAAACCTAGGTACATCCACTCTTCTACCACCCTTGGTTGGAATCCACTGTAGGAAGGGTTGAACAGGTGTCCTGGCACCAATGAGCTTTTGATAAGGTGCTCAAAAACTAAACTAGATTTTTTGATCAGGTGTCTTGCCACCACTGAGTTTTGACAAGGTTCTCAGAACCAGAATCAAAGCTTTTGAAGGGAGTTTTGAAAACCCTTTTACAGAGGGAAAGGAAAAAGAAAAAGGGGTGAAGTTGTCTTCTCTATCTCAATCAAAGAGAGAAGCACAAGTGGATTTGTATTGTCAAAGCTCCCCCTGAGATGTTGACTAGTTCAGGAGAGGAAGCTTTGCTTCAGGGTGATAGGTCTTTATAAGCTTCAGATCTCCAGCATAAGATAGTTTCAGCAGAGGCTGAAAGATGAATTGTCTGGAGTCCTTGGGATGAAGCTGTGATCACTTTTTGAGTACACAAAATTATTCAGCTAATTCTTCAGGATTGATCACTTGAGTTTTCTTGTGTTGATCAGAGAATCCTGTGAATCACTTCTTCTTTTTCTTTCTTATCTGTATCAGTCTGTGTATCTGTGTGTCTTATTTCTTGGGAAAAGAAGAGAAGAAGATTTTTTAATTCTCTAGAGATTCTATGTCCAAGATAGCCGTTAACCAGACATTAAATGCCTTCCATAAAAGATTTTGTCTTTTAGAGGAAAGTCCAGTAAAACATTCTCTGAATAATTCCTTGAAACTTGCTCCAGAATAAATGAAAACGGCTGGCAGATCTCTTGACATAAATGCTGAGATAATTTGAAACACATTCCAAAGTCTAACTGAATTTGAATCCTTAAAATGGTCGATCTCTCAAGGAAAACGTTGATCTGAGCTCAAAGATCGTCGAACTAAGCTCAGAGACTGGAAATGATCATCAGCCAGAAAACGTCAAACTGAGCTCGAAGATCGTCGAACTGAGCTCAGCGACCTGGAAAATAAGTGAAGAAGGATCGTCGACCTGAGCTAGAAGATCGTTGACCGGAGCTCGACGATTCAGCAAAGTTGAGCTCAGAGAGCGTCGAACGGAGTTCGACATTTCGTCGAAGTAAGCTCGACGAAAAAAGTCTTAGACTTGGCTCTATTTCTGAAATCTTGGAATGGTCCTGGGGGCAGCTTCAAACCTAAGTTCTAAGCCCTAGACACATTCTAATGTTGACCTTTTCAACTATACATCTAGGTCACCCTGGTTTCCTAAGAAAAACATAGTGATCCTTACCCAAATTAGTAATAGGGTGTTCCAACAAAGAGGATTGAGGCTGACTGGCATATGACTCGGGGTCAGAAGAGGCCAACGGAGGACCAGGGCCGGGGAGCCAGAAATGATCAGCGGCGGGGCAGCATCACTGATGGGAGAGATAAAGAAGAGCAGAGGACCAGCCTTGTTAGGGGGTAAGATAGGAGCCGAGGGATCTAGTGGTAGTGGCTCCTCAGCCTCTTCAGATGCGGGAGGCACCGAGACTTGGAGGTATGGCATTTCCCCCGCTGGAGTTGGGTTGTGCAATGCGCCAGCTACATTCCAGTGATGTATACTCGCTATCTTCGACAATTATATAGAAAGAATTATGGAGGTATTTATGGATGATTTCTCCGTGTTCTGCGATGCCTTTGATAGTTTCTTAGAAAACCTCGAAAAAGTCTTAAAAAGATGTGAAGAAACTAACCTTGCCCTAAATTGGGAAAAATGCCATTTTATGGTGAGGGAAGGGTTAGTTTTGGGTCATAAGATTTCTGCGAGAGGAATTGAAGTAGACATAGCTAAGATAGAAGTTATCGAGAAGCTATCGCCGTCTACGAACGTCAAAGCTGAAAGAAGTTTCTTAGGACATGTTGGCTTCTACCGCCGCTTCATAAAATACTTCTCAAAAATCACCAAACCCCTTACTCATCCTTTGGAAAAAGATGCCCCATTTATTTTTGATGACCTTTGTCTATCTGCCTTTGAAGACATTTCAAGAAGTCAAATGAAGACATTTCAAGAAGTTTGAAAGCACAAGCATGGGGGAGCGGCATCACTCAATATTCGCAATGCAAAAATCTGGGGAAGTACCTGTTTTTCAATTCTGTTCTTTCATTTTTATTTTAATTTCTCTCACTCCTTCCCCTCCTTTCTCCATTGAGGACAATGTCCATTTTAAGTTTGGGGGGAGGATTTCCTCTATATCTTATCTTTATTTTGTTTCCTATAAAAAATCAAAATAAAAAAAATAAAAAATTTATATATCTTAAAAATTCAAAAAAAGATAATATCTTTAAAAATCCAAAAAAAAAGAGAATATTTCAAAATCAAAAAAAAATTATTAGGTTATTTGTTTTTACTTTAATAAGTTAAACTAATTTTGGTATTTCAATAGTACCCCTTATTTTTGTTTTGTTTTTCTCAAAATTTCATATGACAACTTGGGTAATTATAATCTTTATAATCGTTTTTTTAATTATGTTTCACAAGTAAGATGTTGGTCATGCTGTGTTTCTAATTCACGGTAGCATGTTAACGTGAAAAGTCTTTCTAAAACTCGCATTTTTATTATGGTTTTCGTTTTTTTTCTTTACTTTCTTGAAAATCTTTCATCCACTATTTGCCTTTTCGTTTTTGGATAATTTTTGTAATGTCAACTTTTGATTAGCGTAGTAGATGTGAACGATCCAAGTCACCTATTATTTCTATTTTCAAGATAATTTCATTAGTCTTCTTTTATTATCTAAGAATTGCTTTTTGAAATTTTTCAAAGCTTATGCTTTAGATAAATTAAAAAACATGAAAATGATTTAGGCCGTTTTTGTTTTCGTTTGAGCCTTCTTGCAAACCTAATTTTTTTTATCCCTAGTTAGCCGCTTCTGAGCCTTTTTCCGATTTAAATTCATAGCTCCACTTATCATTTCAAGCTAACCAAAGCTAAAATTTTCCAACCTATCTAATCACACTAACTTTTTGAGTTTCATAAAAAAAAAATATTTATTATGATAGGCTTATTTTGTGATATATTTGGAGAATTTTTTGAAAAAGTATGCTCAAAAGAAGTGTTTACTTTTGTTTAGCCTGAAAGTGAGGATAAGATCTAGCTTACTCTAGAGGGGGGTAAATAGAGTATATTAAAATAATTTACAATTTAAAACTGTAAAGCAGTGGAAGACTTGATTTACATATATGTGTAATGTGCTAGCAGAAAAGTAAACACTAAAGCAGTAAAAAAATAGAAACACACAGCAGAGCAAAAAGCACAGCAAACCAGATGACACAAGGAGCTATAGTAGTTCCCCAACAACCTAGGTACATCCACTCTTCTACCACCCTACGTAGGAATCCACTACAGGAATAGTTGATCAGGTGTCCTTGGCACCAATGAGTTTTTGATAAGGTGCTCAAAAACCAAACCTAGATTTTTTGATACGGTGTCTTGCCACCACTGAGTTTTGACAAGGTCTCAGGAACCAGCCACAACTTTTGAAGGGAGTTTTGAGAAACCTTTTTATAGGAGAAAAGGAAAAAAGAAAATTAGTTGAGTTGTTCTTCTCTGTCAACAATCTTAGAGAAGACAAGTGGAAGATGTTGTCAAAGCTCCCCCTGAGATCTATAAGGGTTCAGGAAGATGAGCTTTGTTTAGGGTGATAGGCCTTCAGTTGCTTCAGATCTCCAGCAATAGATGATTTCAGTAGATGCTGAAATGTGTGATGTCTGGAGTCCTTGATGAAGCAGCTTTTGAACACTTGATGCTTGAAGGAGTAGAATAGCAGATGATCTCCTTCGCAGTAATGTTCCTTGTGTTCTTGAAGAATTCTGACTCAGTAATTCTGTAAACTTTTTTCTACTGAGTCTATTCCAGAAGATGAATTCTTGATGAATACTTTTCTTGTTCTCTCTTCTGTATTCTCTTTTTCAAAACTTGTCAGTTCTCTATCTCGTTTTTATAAATGACTCTCTAGTGAGTATATCAGATTCTGACTTCTTGATAGCCGTTAATCTGTCATAAATGACTACCTTCACTGATATCTGCCTCTGAAGGAAAGTCCTTAAGAAACATTCCAATTAGTCTTCCTTGAAACTTGCTCCAGATTGAATTAAACGGCTACAAAATCCTTTGCCATAAATGTTGAAAATAAGTCTGAATAAATTCCATAACTGTCCTGAATTTGAATCCTAAAATCGTCGATCTCTTCTGAAAAGCGTCGATCTTATCTCAATGATCGTCGAACTTAGCTCAGAGATTGAACTTAGACTAAAAACAAAAATCGTCGATCTGAGATCTACGAACGTCGACCTGAGCTCAGAGATTGGAAAAACAACTAGAGACAGAGCGTCGATCTGAGCTCGAAGTTCGTTGAACGGAGTTCGACGCCTCATTGAACTGAGCTCAGAGATAGTCGAACTGAGTTCGACGTTTCGTCGACCTGAGCTCGACGAGAATTGTCCTAGTCTTCAGCACTTGAATTCTGATATTTAGAAGGTCTTGAGGGCAGCTTTCAAACCTAAGTACTAACTCTAAGACTCATTCTAATTGACCTATCAGACTATACAGCATGGTCAAAATAAATTCGTAAGCACATAGTGATCCTTACCCAAATTAGTAATAGGGTGTTCCAACAATCTCCCCCTATTTGGGTTAGGATTACTATTTACAAGAAAAATAGGAAATAATAAGCATACATCAGAAATAAAAATAAAACAGAAACAACAATGCAGATAACATATGTTGATCATTGCAGAAACACAGCAGGAATCACAGAATCAGTCAGAAGTAGATATGAGTATCAGCTTACACAAATTACTCATTGCCCTTTTTGAAAAGAATTTCTCTGTTGGGATTGAGGGCTTCCTTCTTGGACCTTCTATCATCATCTGCACCTAAGGAGGTTTAAGATTTTGGCCTTGGAACAATAGCCTCAGGATGCATCTTCATGTAGCTCTCTGGATCAAAGAATTTTCTCTAAGCATATCTTTCTAATTCTTTCTTCCTCTGCTTTGATAGGGTTGTGATATTGGAGGTATCTCTGCCTTTCTCTCTTCCTTTCTTGATCTGATCCAATGCAGCCAATTCTTTCATTCTAGCAGTCCAGGAGAGTGGATTGTTTTCTAGGTCTTCAAAAGGAACTGAAGGTTCATATCTGTTTATTGTCACTGAATCATCTGAAGGAATTCTTGTAGCAACAGTTTCTTTTAGCTTGTAAGGGAAAGGACCAGAGGTAGAGTCAATAGGACCTTGTCCTTCCCTTTGGTATGGATGTTGCCTGGAGTAACCTCTGTAGTCTCTTTGACTTTCTCTATGTTGTCCTCTTCTTGACTGATAACCTCTTTGATAATGTCCTCTTGGTTGATATCTCTGTGAAGATTAGGATGAGCTATGTTTTCCAACAGATCCACACTGAGAAGCAGATCCTCCACTAGTACCTGCATCTGGAGGAGGAGGAGGAGGAGGATAGAAGTGTGAAGATCCTTTATCATATTTGTCAAGCTTTCTCTTTTTCTTCATTGCTTTGAGCTGGCTTTTAGAAAACTGCATCCATGGTTCAGAAATAGGGCAGTCATGAAGAATATAGTAGGGGATATCATTATCATCTTTAACTTTCTCAAAAAGTACCCTCATCATTGCCTTGCTTCTAGCTTTCCTCTTCCTTGCAATAGTTGCAGAGGAGTCATCAGAATCAGTTTGGAATTGGTCACTATCTTAGCTCTGAGGATTGTCATATAACTAATCAATCCTTTTGATGTAATCTTGTTGTTGCTTTGACTTTTCAGGAGAGATAATAGCAGCAGCAGTGACAGAAGTAGCAAAAATTGAGGCAGTAGGAGCAGCAGATACATAAATTTCAGCAGCAAGTTCTTCAATATGAACAGCAGACTCATCAGCAGCACTATCAGAACAAACAATATCAACAGCAGCAGCAGCATCCAGAATATCAGTAGAAAGAACTTGTTCCATAGCCTTGATATATGCAGTAATTTGCATGGGCTCACATCTAGCAACAGGCACAATAGCCTTAGTCAGATCTTCTACTCCCTGAGCTAGTAAACAGCTGAAGTGAAGAGTGTCAAAGTCTGATGACAGTGACCTGAGGTTCACTGTTAGTACAGGAGTTAAAGCTTGAACTGAAGCTGTCTCTGGTAAGAATTTATCTGAAGCAGCAGGTACTATCTCTTCTTCAGATGGCATCTACTCCTTCCTTGATTCAGTTGGAACTGGATCAAGGCACCCAATAGAAGGGATTGCCTGTGGAGGAGAAATAGAAGATAGCCTGGCAGACACCTCCTGGATGGATTCCAGGAGTGGAGCCATGGAGGTCTCCAGCAGGGCTACTAGCCTGGGAGCCAGCATCCCATAAAGCTTGTCTATTAGGGAAGGAATATCTACTTGCTCAAGTGAGACTTGAGTAGCGGTAGAGGTTAGAGAGACAGAGATAGTGGGTGAGGGAGCTGCAGAAGTAGTGATAGAAGTGGTGGATGGTAGGATGGATGGTTGAGAGATTGGAATTATGGAGATGGAAGATAGTGGTGTGGAGATGAATGGGGTGAAAGATGGTTGGGCAAGTATGTCATGTAGTAGTTGTTGGTATGAGGAGGATGATGGAGGCTCAAGAGGTGAGGAGGGGGAATCATCCATGTAGGAATCATCCATGAGGTTGAATGATGGAAGGGAAGAGGAAATGTCAATAAATGAATAATAGTTAAGGGGATGGAATTGCTCTACTGTGGTGACTGGAGGAGGTGAAGGAGTTGAAAGAGGAGAGGAAATGATGATGGGGGAAGATAATGAGGTAGTGATGGTGGTTGTGGAAGTGGAGGTAGAAATAATAGGTGGAGAAGGAGGAGATGAGGAAGCAGGCAACTCTTCTAATGGGGCAGTTACCTGTGGGGGAGTGACTATATCAGTCCTTATGCCTGAAGTAGTGACAGCAGCAGGACCTCTGCTTGGCTTGGTAATCTACCTGTTCCATTTGCCAAAAAGGGCACAGGTCAGCCTCTTGGAGGCATTTATGTGCATCCCACTGGACACCAGCAATTCAGGGCACTTGGAGTGCAGGAATAGCCCTATGATCCTCCCAAAATTTACAAGACTTTTGTTCACCTTCTTTTTGATCATGTCAAAGAAAATCTCTCCCTAGTTTAAATGTTTCTTATCCACAATTGCTCCCATCAAACAGAATTGATACCTAGAGATGGTATCATGTGCAGAGTGCTTTGCCAATAGCACTTTCCCCACAATATCAGCAAGAAATCTATACTTAATTGATAAATTCTTTTTCAGCAATTTGTTAGGGTTAGCGGCAGAATGTCTCATTCTATCTAACATAGTTGCAAACTCCTCTCCAGATAGCTCAATAGAATCATTTCCAGTACTTAATTGAAAGACATCAGTCAGGAGAGCAGGTGTTAGGGATACCTGAGTCTCGGTTATAGTACCAACAATTGTATTCTGATCCAGATTGTGCGTCGTATATACCCATTCCTTGATCTCATTGGCAGCAATTTTCATCCTTGTGGTCATTATATGCACTAACTGCTGTTCTTTGAATAAGTCCAGAATATCTTTGAAAACCTGGTCACTGCCCTCAAATGAGTCCATGTCTATGTCAAAGCCTGTGTCGAATTTCATCTTGGCAAGGGCGACAATGGACACTGCCATTGAATACCTGCAAAAATAAACAAACACGACCAAGTGCAGAAGAGTTTGGAGGGAAAGAAAAAGTTTGCAGAGAGTATGAAAGCGCAAAAGGAGAACGACGGCCGAAGAATGATTTTTATATTAGGGTTCGACGCCGGAAAGGAAAGATCATTGAACTTCGTTCGACGATCTGGGCTTCTAGGGGAATCTGAAATGTCTTCAACATCATTGATCTCCGTTCGACGATATTAGAGAGCGTCGAGCTCTGCTTGACGATCGCTGACTAGAAGGAAGATAGCCTAGCGCTATCTGAAAGCACTGAACTCTGGTCGACGCTTTCGGAAAGCGTCGATCTCCGTTCGACGATCTTGGGGAAAAATGTCGAGCGCAGTTCAGAGACTAAAAACAGCCTACAGACACTAGAAAAAACAAGTATTTAGCCTAGTCTTGGTCTGTTTTTAGAGTTTTAAAATCTTGGGTTTTATTTTAAACTTCCTCCATCTAATATTCCTAACTGATTTAGGAAGAAGATATGTTTCTTTTCATCCAATGGTTTGGTGAAAATATCTCCCCTTTGCAAATCAGCTGGGATATATTGGATTTCAATTTTATTTTTCTCAACATTGTCTCTTAAAAAGTGATGTCTAATTTCTATATGTTTTGTCCTACTATGGAGGACTAGATTTTGTGCTATAAAAATAGCACTGGTATTATCACAAAAAAATTTTGATCCTTTTAAGTTGTAACCATAGTCTAGGAGCTAGTTTTGAATCCACAAAATCTGTGAGCAACAACTGTCTACTGCCATGTATTCAGCTTCAGCAGTTAAAGTGGAAAAAGATGTCTGTTTCTTACAGAACCAGGAGACAAGTCTGTCACCAAGAAACTGGCAAGTTCCACTGGTGCTTTTCCTGTCTACTCTACATCCAGTATAATCAGCATCTAAAACTCCAGTTAGTTCAAATCCTGAGTCTTTTGGATACCAGAGAATTCAAATCCAGTTAGCTTCAGCAAGTTGTCCTAGATTTGGACAACTTTTTACATACCTAAGAATCCTCTTAACTAATGTAAGGTGTGACTCTCTAGGGCTTACTTGGAACCTAGCACATATACATGTAGAAAACATTATATCAGGTCTACTAGCTATAAAGTACAATAGAGAGCCAATCATTGCTCTATATGTTTTCTGATCAACAGGTTTTCCATGTTCATCAGCATCTAATACAACATTAGTAGGCATAGGTGTTTTCATCCAATATTCTTCAGACATACCAAATTTCTTAACCAGTTCTTTTGCATACTTGATTTGAGAAATAAATATGCCTTCAGCATGTTGTTTGACTTGCAATTCTAGAAAGAAGGAAAGCTCACCCATGCTACTCATTTCAAATTTTGAATTCATTAGATTAGAGAACTTTTTGCACAAATTTGAATCAGTAGATCCAAATATAATATCATCAACATATATTTGCACTAGTAGGGTATGGGACTTATGGGTTCTAATGAAAAGAGTTTGGTCTACTCTACCCCTTATAAAATCATTTTTCAGAAGAAAGCATGCTAAGGTCTCATACCATGCTCTAGGAGCTTGCTTGAGACCATATAATGCTTTATGCAATTTGAAAACATGGTCAGGATAAGTTGAAGAGATAAAACCTGGGGGTTGTCTAACATAGACTTCTTCTTTGATGTCTCCATTGAGAAATGCACTCTTCACATCCATTTGGTAGACCTTGAATCCTTTGTGAGCTGCATAAGCTAGGAATATTCTTATGGCCTCTAACCTTGCAACTGGTGCAAAGGTCTGGTCATAGTCTATTCCTTCCTCTTGAGAGTATCCTTGAGCAACTAGCCTTGCCTTCTTTCTTACAATAACTCCTTGATCATCCAATTTGTTCCTGAACACCCACTTAGTTTCAACAATGGAGTGATCCTTAGGCTTTGGCACTAGTTCCCAAACTTTATTCCTCTCAAATTGATGTAGTTCCTCTTGCATAGCAATGATCCAATGTGGATCTTGTTCTGCATCTTGAATGGATTGAGGCTCAACTTGAGATAAAAAGTAGGTGTGCGTCAAGTTCTAGTTGACCTGATTTCTGGTTTGCACACCAGCTGAGATGTTTCCAATCACTTGGGAGATTGAATGATCTCTTGTTGTTACTAAATCAACAGGGGGTGTTGATTGTTCACCAACCTGTGTTGTTGTTTCTTCTTGTGGAACAACAACTGGCTCTTCAAGATGGTTCTCTCCAAGATGTTGAGTACATAGATGTTGAGTATCCTCTTCATCTTCACTGATTTCTCCTCTCTGTTGGGTAGGTGAATATGTTGAATCCTTCTCTGCAATATGCAACCTGTCCAAATTTTCTGAAAGAGAGTTTACCTACAAGAGTTCTATGGTAGAAGTATTCTTCTCCTTGTAAAACATGTTAGTCTCATCAAAAGATACATGAAAAGATTCTTCAATTTTAAGAGAAGTTTTATTATAAACCCTATAAGCTTTACTGATCATGGAATATCCCAGAAACACTCCTTCATCAGCTTTAGCTTGAAATTTTGCTATATACTTCTTGTCATTATTGTGAATGTAACAAATGCAACCAAAAATTTTAAAATAGTCTACTTTAGGTTTCTTCCCTTTGAGCAATTCATAGGGAGTCTTGCCCTTCAGTTTATGTATAAAACTTCTGTTCAACACATAGTTGGAGGTGTTCACTACCTCTGCCCAAAAAGATAGAGGGAGGTGAGCATCTGTCAACAATGTGGTGGCAGATTCAATAAGGGTTCTATTTTTCCTTTCAGCTACCCCATTTTGTTGAGGAGTTCTAGGAGCTGAGAAAGTGTGTCTGATCCCTTCACTCTGACAGAACTCTTGCATAAGAAGAGAATCAAACTCTATCCCATGATCACTTCTGATCAGGGCAATGTGAGTATTGAACTCAATCTGTATGCATTTGAGAAAATCTATCAAACATTTAAAGTTATCAGACTTCTTCCTCAGAAAGAATGCCCAAGTGAATCTAGAGAAGTCATCTATAATCACTAAAGTGTAAGATTTCCCTCCTAAGCTTTGTACTCTAATGGGTCCAAAAAGATCCATGTGTAACAGATACAAAATCCTAGGTGAATCACTCTTATTAAGTGACTTAAAACTATTTTTAGTTTGCTTACCTAATTGAAAAGCCCTGCAGAGTCCTTCCTTCTTGTAGGGGCCAGAAGGTAGTCCTCTAACAAGGTTATCCTTGGATAGCCTAGCAATGGTTCTAAGGTTTATATGTCCTAGTCTCTTATGCCAAAGATCATTTGGTTTGCAAACTGAGTTAAATAAACAGATATCTATATTGGTTGAAAGGAAATCTACAAGATAAATGTTACCTTTCCTTTTACCTGTTAGCACTGTTGTGTTATCCTCTGACTTGATCTTGCATAAGGATTTGTTGAATATCACTTGATAGCCTTCATCACAAAGTTGATTGATGCTAATTAAATTGTGCTTCAGTCCTTCCACATAAGCCACCTTCTTGAATGTGACTGAGCCAATCTGAACAACACCATATCCTTTTGTTTGACCAAAGTTTGAATCACCAAATATCACTTTGGGTCCAAGTTTGGTTTTGAAGGATGTTAGATTCTCCTTGTTCCCTGTCATGTGCTTTGAGCACCCAATATCCAGATACCATTGTTGGTTCATTACTGGATAGGTCTTCACCTGCACATAAACAATTTATATGTTTTTGACCCAGTTTACCTTGGGTTTAGGTTGATAACCTTTAAACTCAGAAATAAAATACATCCCTGGCTGACTCTTATATCCTTCAAGATGGTATCTCCTAGGAGGTACTACCCATTCAGTATAAGGGTTGAAGCTTTGGGATGTAGGACTTCTAGGATTGATTGTAGATTTAACTCTGAAAGATTGTTCAAAACTCTGAGCTCCGTTCGACGATCGTCGAGCTGAGTTCGATGATCTTTGGTCAGATCATCGAGCTCCGTTTGAAGATCGACTATGCCAGATTTCAGAGTTCAGAAGTCATCGACCTGAGTTCGACTATTCAGCCTGAGATCGCCGAGCTCTGTTCGACGATCGTCGACCTCTGTTCGACGTTTTCTGTTAAACTTTGGTTTTCTTAGGTAAATAAGGATTCTTCCTAGCCACCCCAACAACTTCCTTTCCTTTATCTGAAATAAATTTAATTGGAGGTGTTAATACTATAGGTTGGCTAGATGAAGCACCCAAGCCCAGTATACGATTAAATCTTGAGTTCATTGTACTTGTGATGTCCATCAGTCTGATGCTTCTCCCATTAAGGGATTCTTCAAACTTCTTTGCCTGGGAAAGTTCACTTTTCAGTGAAGCTATATCCTCCCTACAGCATTCTAGCTCCTCAGAAAGTTTGAGGTTATCTGACTTTAAAGTGCTATGTTCAGATAATTGATTTCTGAGAGAGATGATCTCTTTCTCAGACTTCAGCAGGTCTAAACAAAGTGCTTTAAATTCAAATTTAAAGTCCTCTGAATTAAAATAAAAGGAATCTATTACCTGGTCTTCTTCATCTTCATGTTCAGATTTAGATTCTGATTCATGTTCTGCATCAGAATTATGTTGGGAGGCATTGATAGCCATCATGCAGAACTCCTTCTCTTCAGCATCATCTTCATCATCACTTGAGCTTTATGAAGCCTCTGACTCTTCTTCAATTTCACTCCAGGTTTCTGCTACAAATCCCTTCCTTGTATGTTTACTTTTACTGGAGGAGGATTTGTTGTAATTATTTCCCCTGGAGTCCTTATCTCTTCTCCTATCTTTTATGTCCTTTTTGTCCTTGTTCGTGTTTTCTGGATAATCAGGCACAATGTGGCCTAGTTTCCTGCATCCAAAACAGATTATTTCTTTGTTATTTGACTTGTCATACCTTGGCTTCTTATGCCCTCTAGATGACCTCTTTCTGAAATCTTTCCTGGCCATCTTGTAGAATCTTTTGGCCAGTAAGCTCATCAATTCTTCATTGCCTGTGACCTTGTCTTCAGGCAGATCTTCTGTAGCTTTGAATGTTATTGTCTTCTCCTTCCTGATGGCGGGAGAAGCAGTCTTTTGCTCTTCTTCCCTATTCTTGATGAGCAGCTCATAAGATTTAAGCTTGGCCAAAAGAGCCTCTGTAGTGATCTCACTTAGGCTTCTGGCATCCTTGATTGGCCAGATTCTTGAATCCCAAGTGCTGGGGAAGCACATTAGGATTTTGTCATTTAGTTAAGTGAGTGAGATCTCCTTGTCCAATGTTCTTAATTCACTAACAATTAGACTGAGCCTGTTGTACATATCAGCAACAAGTTTAGTTTCTCCTTTCTTGAAGTTCTCATACTGGGATATGAGATGGAATCTTCTGTCCTTCTTTTCATCAGCAGATCCAGATATAATCTCAGAAAGCTTATCCCATATATCTTCTGCTGAACTGCATTCAGCCACCTTTTGGAATATCTCATCAGACATAGTCTGAGCAAGGATATTCATAGCCTTTGCATCTGCAACTTTCCATTTCTTTATTTTTGCATCTATTCCTAAGGGAGGTGAACAACACTTGTACTTATAATTACTGGGGGTCTTGGACACACTGTCAAAACAGAATTAAATATGTCATCATCAATAGAATTCATGTAAAGCCTAATCCTTGCCTTCCAAAGTGCAAACTTAGAAAGGTTGCACACTGGAGGTCTGGTGCTAGCATAATCTTTGTTCTGTGCCATGGTTTTATAAGAAAATAAATATAATACAAATAATAATAACCCTCTATAAGATTGATCTTATCAGAGATCTTTTGGTTCAGGTGTTAGCATGTTCAACCAATCTGTTGAAGATTCAGTTGTTGAGTAACCAACCTACCTCTGATACCAATTGAAGTGAGGATAAGATTTAGCTTACTCTAGAGGGGGTGAATAGAGTATATTAAAATAATTTACAATTTAAAACTGTAAAGCAGTGGAAGACTTGATTTACTTATATGTGTAATGTGCTAGCAGAAAAGTAAACACTAAAGAAGAAAGAAAACAGAAATAGACAGCACATAGCAAAGCAAAAAGCATAGAAAACCAGATGACACAAGGAGCTATAGTGGTTCCCCAACAACCTGGGTACATCCACTCTTCTACCACCCTAGGTAGGAATCCACTACAGGAATAGTTGATCAGGTGTCCTGGGCACCAATGAGCTTTTGATAAGGTGCTCAAAAACCAAACCTAGATTTTTTGATAAGGTGTCTTGCCACCACTGAGTTTTGACAAGGTCTCAGGAACCAGCCACAAACTTTTTGAAGGGAGTTTAGAGAAACCCTTTTACAGGAGAGAAAGGAAAAAAGAAAATTAGTTGAGTTGTTCTTCTCTGTCAACAATCTTAGAGAAGACAAGTGGAAGATGTTGTCAAAGCTCCCCCTGAGATCTATAAGGGTTCAGGAAGATGAGCTTTGCTTAGGGTAATAGGCCTTAAGTTACTTCAGATCTCCAGCAATAGATGATTTCAGCAGATGCTGAAATGTGTGATGTCAGGAGTCCTTGATGAAGCAGCTTTTGAACACTTGATGCTTGAAGGAGTAGAATAGCAGATGATCTCCTTCACAGTAATGTTCCTTGTGTTCTTGAAGAATTCTGACTCAGTAATTCTGTAAACTTTTGTCTACTGAGTCTATTCCAGAAGATGAATTCTTGATGAATACTTTTCTTGTTCTCTCTTCTGTATTCTCTTTTTCAAAACTTGTCAATTCTCTATCTCGTTTTTCAAAATGACTCTCTAGTGAGTATATCAGATTCTGACTTCTTGATAGCCGTTAATCTGTCATAAATGACTACCTTAATTGATATCTGCCTCTGGAGGAAAGTCCTTAAGAAACATTCCAATTAGTCTTCCTTGAAACTTGCTCCAAATTGATTGAAACGGCTACAAAATCCTTTGCCATAAATGCTGAAAATAAGTCCTAATAAATTCCATAACTGTCCTGAATTTGAATCCTGAAATCGTCGATCTCTTCAGAAAAGCGTCGATCTGAGCTCAACGATCGTCGAACTGAGCTAAGAGATTAAACTTAGACGTAAAACAGAAATCGTCGATCTGAGCTCTACGATCATGGACCTGAGCTCAGAGATTGGAAAAACAACTAGAGACAAAGCGTCGATCTGAGCTCGAAGATTGTCGAACGGAGTTCGACGCCTCATTGAACTGAGCTCAGAGATATTCAAACTTAGTTCGACGTTTCGTCGACCTGAGCTCGAAGAGAATTGTCCTAGTCTTCAGCACTTGAATTCTGATCTTTAGAAGGTCTTGAAGGCAGCTTTCAAACCTAAGTACTAACCCTAAGACTCATTCTAATTGACTTATCAGACTATACAGCAAGGTCAAAATAAATTCCTAAGCACATAGTGATCCTTACCCAAATTAGTAATAGGGTGTTCCAACATGGACAATTTCAAAATGAAAAGAAAAATTATTTTTGGCCTTTGTTTTGAAAAGAAAAAAAGAAAAGAAAAGAAAATGGAAAAGAAAAAGAAAAATATTTTATTTATGATGAAATTTTTGAAACTCTTTATTTTGGTTTAGTGTGATTTTTTAGCCTCCTTATTTATCTTTGAATTCCACTCCTAATCATAATCCTAAACCAAACGTTTCAGTCTTAATAAGCCCTTTTGATCCATGTTTTTGAATTTTATTTATTAGCTAAGTAAAGAAGATAAGTAAAATAGTAAAGTTTTGGATGTAAATTTAGATTTTTGTTATTTGATTGATAGAGTTATAATGTGTCTCTTGGATCTAGTAACAACTCAATGCAATTTTCATTTCGTTCCTTTTCTTAAATTTATTTAAAGAATTTTGTTAAAATTTTGGATGATTTATTTTCGTTAGTAAAGTTTATAAATTGTGAGACCATATTTAAGTAATTGTTTTAGGTTTACGTTTCACCTTCTCCCTACTTAAAATTTCGCATAGTACTTGTGTAAGCATAATTAGAACTTTTTGATTAGTCACTTTTTATGTTAGCTAGTTTTATATCTTTGCTTGGGGACAAGCAAAGCTTAAGCTTGGGGGAACTTGATAATACGTTTTGTAGTCTAAACTCTTAGGGTATTTTCAGGTTTTTAACACACGAATCAAGTCTTAAAAGCTGTTATATTGACCTCCTTTTGTATATATTATTGCCACTAATATTTTCTCTTCTTTTAGCAGGTTTTCTCAGCTTTCAGCCAAAATGACCTGACACGCCCCCTGACACGCCCTCCCTGGGCATGTCACCGGGCGTGTAACCTTGAGGAAGATTATTGCCAGATCCCAAATCCCGAGAAAAACACCTGACATGCCCCGCTGACACGCCCTCCCTAGGCGTGTCTCTGGGCATATCACCCTCATCCCAAAGCCTGTTGTCGTCTTTTAAGATTTTCCATTGTTGCACGTCAATAGTACTAAAACGGCCCCCCTACACGGGCATGTCACCGGGCGTGTTCCACCTTTTTTGATGACTGAATGATTTTCGACCAATGATTGAGACATGACGTGCCTTACACGCCCATCTTACACGGGCGTGTCCCAGTGCGTGTCCACCGATGTACAGAAGAAATCATCATTTCCATCAGAATTCTGCTCCCGAGGTCAACCCCGTACCTGACACACACCCCGGACACGCCCTCCCCGGGCGTGATAGTGGGAGGTGACCAACCCAAAAAAAGTCTATAAATTCAAGCCTCCCCCTTGTGTCCAGCAAGTAGTTTAGAGTGAGAGGGGAGGTGCTGCCCTTTTGTTTCTTGGAGTTTTTCATGCTTCTCCTCTCCCTCTTTCTCATTTTAAGCTTTTTAATCCTAGTTTGTGTACTCCTTTTATATTAGTTTTTGTAATTGCTTTAGTAGCTTAATGTAAATGCTAGCATAGGTTTATATTTCATTACACTTGTAATCCTTTATTCCAAGTTGTAACTCTCTTTTAGTATTAATATGAAGTCCCCTTTTTGTCTTTGTTCTCTTAATGTTCTTCTACCCAACTCTCTTCCTGCACTTCTCCATGATTAACTAATCCTCCTTGTACTTGATCTTGATGATCTGAGGTTCAAGTTGATTAAGTTATGATGCTTTAAGTTTAATTTTTCTTTTTAGGGTTTAGGCCTTTGATTTAATCTTGAAAAATCATATTTGGAGTTATATCATCGATATATAATTTCAATATTTGTTTTCACTCTTCGCTAGCCGAGAGGCTCGTAGTTTGAAGTGAACACTCAAGAGTAAAGAGATTTGCGTGCACCCGTTGAGAGAGGCAAACGTTAAATCTCCCGGATTGGAGTGAAATCCAATAGTGGGGTTCACCGCATAAAGCGAGCTTTAGGTCTCCGATTTGGAAGTGAGTTCGGTCGGGCCTTCCTAAACTCAGTTGGGCCCGACTTCGAGAGAAGCGTGTTCATTCTTTAGGAACCTCCACGGTCAAGGTCCTTTACCCTATTAAGTTAGGGTTTACTATCACATTTTTTTAATCAACTTTTTCTGAGGTGTTTCTCGATCGAGTAGTTTAGTATTTCATCGTTTCAACCCCTTTTTGTAATCATTTTAGTAGTTCTTATTTAGCTGCAAGTAGTTCTCTTTTTAGCACAAATATTTTATTTCTTAATCGCAATTAGTTTTCTTTTAACAAACCCTAAAACAATCGTTCGATAAGATAATAGTTTTCGTGTGAGTAAGATTACTCAATGGTTCCCGGATTTTAATACGACACTTGTGTCCCCTATCTACAATTCGATAGGTATACTTGCTTAGTTGGATTGCTAGTTAAGTTTTTATTCTCTTCACGATTAGTTGACACTAGTGGTCTCTCTCATCTCTTTAGATACAGTATATTTGGATACAAATCTAAAGAGCTTATCCTGAGCTTTATGGCTAGAGTGTACAGAAATATTCCTTCTAAGTTCATGTGTCTTTACCCCACTGGTAGAGCACACATTTGATTGATCCTCAACGGGAGGTGCAAACTTGAAAATTTTAGAAGGTAAATTCACCTTTTGAAATATTGTCAACTTATTAGGGAATTCAGATTTGAAATGATGATTAGTGTGATTAATACATAGCTTCCCAGGGACTTGGCAGGTTACAGCTTTTGGCAACTGACCCTGTGACTGGGAAGGGTTAATCACAATCCCCAATCTCTCTGTGAACTTTTGTTCCAGATATTTGATATGCTTATTCTTCTCGTCTAGAAGCTTGGTCTGACACTCAAGACTTTTCTTTAGTCCAGACTCCTCATTACTCTTCTTATAAAACTCAATAGATTTAATATTATATAGAGTTTTATAAGGCTTCAGGACTTCAATCTCCTTTGCTTGCCTTTTGGCGAGATTTCTTCTCTTCCTTAGAGCATCTAGGAGTAGTCCATACTTGTCAATCAATTGATTGACATATGTCTCAGATTCTGAGCAATATTCATCATAGGATGAAGATGCATCAGTGTTTGGACTGGTTTTATACTCAGAGGACGATAAAGGAATGGAGAGAGGTTGTACCTTGATTTATTCTGAATCTGCCTGACTTCTTACCTCTTCAGTTATTGCCATCAGCCCCTGGCATCCACAGTCTTCTTCATCCTCTTCATTGTTACTGACTGAGTGTGACAGAGGGGTCCTGATTCCTATCTTGGCAGCAGGATATTCCTCTTCTTCTTCTGTATTTGCAGCAACAGATATTAAGCCTATATAGGCTTCTTCCTCTTCATCTTCAGATTCTGAGGAGGAAGAATCTGCCCAGCTTCTCTCCTTCTTAGCATCAAAGGACTTATCCTTCTTCTTGTCCTTGTGGTGATGGTGATGCTTTTTCTTCTTCTTCTCATCTTCTTCCTTTCTTTTGATTGGGCAGTCAGCAATGATATGTCTAGCCTCACTACAATAATAATAAATGACATTAGAGGAAATCTGTTTACTGGTTCTAGGTACATACCTGTCATCCTTGGATGACTTCCTGTGATAAGAGGATGAAGATGGCCAGCTCCTCCATTCCTTCTTCTTCATGAACTTCTAAAATTGCCTGGAGAAGGCAGCTAGATCTTTATCAGACATGTGGTTGTCTGATGAGCTTGACTCAGATATTTCTGAGCTTGATTCAGCTTCCCTCCTTGGTGGTGAGGGAGTCTTTCTTTTTCTCCTTCTAGGGCTTCTGCCTTGAATGCTACAGACTTATTCTTGGACTTAGATTTGCTTCTCTTTTCCTCTTCTAGTCTAGCAGCCAGCTGCATTTCATAGGATAACAGCTTTCCAAAGAGAGTTGGTTGAGGAGTGCCTACAAGCTTAGCCATTTCCCTAATGGCAAAAATCTTGGTGTCCCAATCTCTGGTGAGAGATCTAAGGAACTTGTCAATCAGCTCATAGTTGCTGAAGACCCTACCATAGGTTCTTAGTTTATTGACTGTCCTAAAGAACCTTTCAAAGCAGTCAGCCACCTTTTCAGATTTGCTTTGTCTTAAAGACTCATACTCTTGGTTGAGCATGGACTTCCTATCATCTCTAACTTCCTCAGAGCCTCCCATGTAGACCACAAGTGTGTCCCACATTTCCTTGGAGGTCTTGCAGTGTACAAGATTTTGGAAGGTTGAGTCATCAATGGAACTGGCTATGATATTTTGTGCCCTCTTTTCTATGGTAAACAGAACTATCTCATCTCTATCCATCTCTGTATATGGCTTGGGCACTCTCAGAGTTGGACCTATGGTGGAAGCCTTTATGGGGATAAAAGGACCTTCCACAACTATTACATAGATCCTAGGGTCAGATGCTTCCATGAACACTCTGAACCTTTACTTCTAGAGGCCAAATCCTTTCTTCCTGTAGATTAGTAGTTTCATGGCCCCTAGCTCATTACAGTTCATTCCTGAACCCATACTTATATCTTATAGCTAACCTTAGAGGTATACTCAGATTGTTAAATCCTTTTTGAGCAACCTCCATTTGATACCACTTGAAAGTTCTTACTTCAAGGTTTGTTAGTCACCTAGAGGGGGTGAATAGGTCTTTGAAATTTCTTTAGTATTTTTGTTGTTTATAAACTAAGTGATCTAGAGCTTGTCCTTAGTACCTGTAATAAAAAGAAGGAACAAGCAACACAACATAACACACAAGTATTTATAGTGGTTCTCCAATTGGGTACATCCACTTTCCCTCCCACCTTTCTAACTTATGTTAGACAAGGAATAAACTCCACCAAAATGCTCCTCATAGATTACACCTCAGTCGTTCAGCCTTACACTCAGGTTCTCTTCAGAACCCTACCTTAGAACCATAAGGGTTCTTACCTCAAAGCCCTGTAGTGCTCCTATAGCTCAGTGGTCCTTAAATCACCTACCTCAGACATATATCTTAGGCCTATAGCTCAGGCACAAAGTGCCCTATAACTTCAGGCACAAGGCCCTACTAATAGAGTGCTGCAGCACTCCTACAGCACATTACCCTTCCCGGTACCTACCTAAGTTCCCTTCCAGGCACCTACAGCTTAGTGACAAATTTGTCACCTACCTCAAGCCAAAGGCCCTACACTCAGTCTCCTCTAAGGCCTACACTCAGTGACACACTTGTCACCTACAGCTCAGTGAGTCAACAGTCACCTACCTCAGCCTTATCACTAAGGCCTACAACTCAGGCTGGGACGACAGCCCTACTCTTAGATCCACACTTGGATCCTACCTCAGTACCCCAGTAGGACACCTACCTCGGTGACTAATTAGTCATCTACAGCTTAGTAAATCAACAGTCATCTACTCAGCCTTATCACTAAGGTCTACTACTCAGGCTGGGAGGACATCCCTACTCTCAGATCCACACTTGGATCCTACCTCAGTACCCCAGTATGGCACCTACCTTAGTGACTAATTAGTCACCTACAGGTCAGGCACAAAGTGCCCTACAACTCAGATTCACGTAACCTGAACCCTTCTGGCAATTAATCAATAAAATTGAAATACTTACTTAGATAAAAATCTCTGAGTCTAACTTGCTGGAGTGAGCAGATATCAGTCAAGCCCACTTGCTGTAGAAAGAATTAGTCTTCTTCTACGGCTACCAATTTCCCTGCTGTACTGAAGGCAGCAACTGATGTTAAAGGCTTACAGCCCTTCGCAAGGCTATCTTCTCTTTCTGATAGATTGAATCAACCAACTTGTTCTTTGTGGAACAATCTTACAGAACTGGAAGAAGCTTCAGTTATCTTTTCCTTCTGGATTTCACTACTAAACTTTGATTTCAAGCTTGTCGAAGAAGATGAAATCCAACAACCTTTCTTTCGTTTTCTGCTTTCATTCTCATTTTTTGTTAACCCTAATCTTCTTTTATTCTCTTCCTTTTATATCTGTTGATTTGAATCAACGACACAATTTGAATGTGGGTCTAGCCAAGGATGGTGAGAGTCACCTTCCTCAGAAGAGAACAAATAGTAGCTTCCGGCGCTACTGTAGCTTTTGGCACTACTATAGCTTTCCCGCAACGGCATGAAGTACTTGGACTGACCTCGATGATCGTCAAACTGAGATCGACGAACTCTGTGCTGAGCTCGACGAACTTCAGAATCTCCAACTTTATATATAGCTCTACGAAATGTGAGCTCTGCTCGACGAACTCTGAATCTTTAAACTTTAACTTGAGCCTGACAAAAGGCAGGCTCAGCTCGATGAACTTTGAATCTTCAAACTTGAACTTGTGCTCAATAAAAGGTGAGCTCAGCTCGATGAACTCTGAATCTTCAACCTTTAACTTGAGCTCGACGAAAAGCGGGCTCAGCTCGACGAACATTGAATCTTCAAACTTTAACTTAAGCTCAACGAAAGGTGAGCTAAGCTCCATGAACTCTGAATCTTCAGCCTTTAACTTGAGCTCGATGATAGGTAAGCTCAGCTTGATGAACTCTGAACTCAGTTCGACGAACTCCACTTTCTGGACTTAGAAAATTTATACTGGCTTTATCTCAGCGGTTCCTTCTCAACTATCTCAACGGTTTCTTCTTCACAGCTGAGACTCTTTTTTCTCAGCGGTTCCCTCTCAACTGTCTCAGCGGTTTCTTCTTTACAGCTGAGACTGTTTTCTGTCACAGCGGTTTAGCTGATACCAACACTTCTCTCAATGTTTTGTGTTGATCTTCTCAACTGTCTCAGCGGTTCTGCTGAGACAATCTGTCTGACTTTAGGTCGACGAATGTTGAACTGCGTTTGATGATCGGTGGGTTGAGCTCGACGAATTTTGAACATCAAGCTTCTGAATTTAGCTCAATAAGTGGAGAGCTGAGCTCGACGATCTGTGTGCTGAGCTTAACGAACTTTGTGCTGAGCTAGATGAACTGCGAGCTGAGCTCGGCAAATTCTGAACCTCAAGCTTCTGAGGTTTAGCTCAAGGAATGGTGAGCTGAGCTCGATTATCTGTGAGCTGAGCTCGACGAACTGTGAGCTGAGCTCGACGAATCCTGAACCTCAAGCTTCTGATTTTTAGCTCAAGGAATGGTGAGCTGAGCTTGATGATCTGTGAGCTGAGCTCGACGAACTGCGAGCTGAGCTTGACGAAATCTGAGACCCACACTTTTAACTGAGCTTGACAAAATTTGAATTCTCCAGCATATTCTTCTTGTTGACCTGTCCAATCATGGAATACCTATATTCATGAACTCAAGCACACATCAAATACATTATATGTGTATGTCATTGACCAGTTTGACTTCTTACAAATCTGGGACATTGGGATCAATGGACCCAACAACAAGATCTACACAGACCATAAGAGTTTGAAGTATGTCTTCATTCAGAAGGAGCTGAATCTGCGACAGCGTAGGTGGTTAGAGTATTTGGCTGATTATGAAGTGGAGATCCTGTATCACTCGAGAAAGGCTAACGTAGTAGCTGATGCTTTGAGTAGGAAGACCGCCAAAATCTTCAATCTATCTAAGCAATCCCAGGTGGAAGAATTCCTGTTGATGGACATCGAAGTTGGGATTAGTACTGGGCCTGCTAGTTTGGAAGAAGAAGAGCCCTCTTTGATTTCCCTTACCAGAGTGCGCCAGAAGAATGATCCTGATTTATTGCATCTTCGGAATAGAGCTGAGAAGGGAGAGCTACCTGATTTCTCTTTGGACGAATTAGATACTCTAAAATAGCAGAATAGATTTTGCATCCCCGCTTTTGGTTACATTCGGGCTAAGATTTGCAAGAAAGCTCATAGTTCTAGTATTATCTACCATCCTGGCCGGTTCCACCAAAATGTATAAAGATCTTAAGCAAATTGTTTGGTGGTCGGGAATGAAGAATGATATAGCAAAGTTTGTTTCAGAATGTTACACGTATCAGCGTGTTAAGGCTGACCATAAGAAACCTAGTGGTAAACTAACACTGCTTGATATTCCAAGTTAGAAGTGGGAGAGTATTTCGATGGATTTCATCACCGGTTTACCAAAATCTCCCCGTGGGCATGATTCTGTTTGTGTGATAGTTGATAGATTGACTAAGTGTGCTCACTTTGTGCTCTTTAAGATTGGGTATTCTATGAAGAAGATAGCTAAGTTGTACCTTGATGAAGTCATCAGATTGCATGGAGTGTCGGTTAGCATTGTGTCGGATTGGGACTCCCGATTTACGTCTCATTTTTGGAAGAGTTTACAAGAGGGGTTGGGTACCGATTTAAGGTATTCCACCGCCTATCATCCGCAGATAAATAGACAGACGGAAAGGGTAAATAAGATCGTGGAGGATATGATTAGGTGTTACATATTGGATCACGGTCGCGCTTGGGATGAGCATCTCAGACTCATGGAATTCGCATACAATAATGGTTATCAAGAGAGTCTGTAGATGGACCCGTTTGAGGCCTTGTATAGAAGGCGTTGTAGGACTCCTTTGATTTGGGCTGAAGTTGGTGAGAGATCGTTGCTAGGTTCGAAAGCCCTTGAAGTGATGAATAATGATGTGACTCATATTTGAGAAAAGCTCCGTATAGCACAAGTGCGTTATGAGAAATATGATAATAGACGAAGGGTTGATCTAGAGTTCGATGTTGGAGACATGGTTTTTCTGAAAGTCTCTTTGATGTCAGGTGTTAAAAGGTTTGGAAGGAACCACAAGTTAGACCCTCGGTATGTGGGACCTTTTCTGATTCTAGAGCGCATCGGAGTGTCAGCTATATACTGGATTTACCTACTACCTTCCCTGGTGTCCATAATGTGTTCCATGTGAGCCAGTTGCGGAAGTGTGTTTGTAGTGATAGTCAAGTCCTTGACTCGGTGCCCCAAATTCAGTCCAACCTTTCGTACGTGGAAGAGCATGTCCTTGTTTTGGAATATCAAGAGCGAGTGTTGCGGAGAAAGACCATTCCCATGGTTAAGGTTCTCTGGCGAAATCAAGACGTCTAGAGCGCGACGTGGGAATTGGACTCTGCGATGGGGGAATCTCATCTGCATCTCTTCCCTTAGTTTCGGGTATGTCTCCATGTTTTTGGATGTATTTGATTTTCTCATTTTGGTTTGTTTTTGGAGTTGCGTCAAGTTTCGGGACGAAACTTCTTTTTAGGAGGGGTGACTGTAACGCCCCCGATTTTTCGGTAATTATTTAATTAAATAATGATGTATTTATGACGTCATGGCGTTACATTTAACGTCGAGTTAACGAAGCGTCGTCGTTAGTGCGTTTTTGCGTCTGTTCGGTTGAGTCGACCAAATTCGTGAATCCTTGTCGAAAATGGAAAATTTCACGTTAGAAAATTAAATTAATTATTTTTTTTGACATGCTCGTCAAGTTTCGTTACGATCCAAGCGATATTCGAACCTCGGCAATTTTTCGAAGTTTTGTAGAATTTATGGTCGCCGTAGACTTTGAAAATTTGTATCTCAAGAATGGCTTGTCAGATTTTGGTTTTGACTTCGCCGTTGGGTTCGTCACGTCAGTGTTCGCCTACGGTGAGAATTTTGTTTAATTCAGCGCACGTTTGGGCCTCCGTTTTGAACTCATGTTTCTTTATTGAAAAATATAAATATGAGTATTATAATATTAAAGCACTGTTCAAAAATGTCATTTCCTATTCATTTCTATAATATAATTTTTGGATAAATTTGTAAAATCCACTATTCATCAGGACAAAAAGCAACTGTTCATCTAATTCTATTCTCGGGAGTTATAGGCTTGTTCTCGAGTAATCTGCTGTACTTCCCGAGTAGTCCTGTGCTTGATCTCGAGTAATTTGTTGTACTTCCCGAGTAGTCTTGTGCTTGATCTCGAGTAATCTGTTGTAATTCTCGAGTAATCTTATGCTTGTTCTCGAGATATTTGCAACCCTTCTCGAGTGATCCTATGATTGTTCTCGAGAACTCTAGTCTCTTCTCTAGAAATTTGTTTCAGCCTTCTTTCGGGAACAGTTTTGATGGTCAAAACGGCATCGAAAAAATGGTTAACATGAAATTTGTTCGTCTCGACGAGATCTACAACTTTCATGTTGAGCACTTTTTTATTTGAAGTCATCTTAAACCTTTATCCTTGTTCCTGCGCGCCTGCGCTTAAGAAGCCGACATGTGTAATTTAATTATATACATATATATACTTCCTCTTCTTCTTCTTTTAGCCGAACTCCTCTTCTTTCACTGAACCAGAGAAGCGAGAGCAAGAGATAGAACGTCCGTTCGTGAATCTTCCGTTGGTCGCCGACGGTGCTCGGGTGCTCGAAATCTTCAACGGGATATAGATCTGGAAAGCTCTCAATGAGAGCTACGCCATCATGGTAAAACTTTCCCCATTTCTTAAGTTTTCTCATTAGGGTTTTTGTCCCTAACCTCTATTTCAGCCATTTTGTTCAGATTTCGACTCCTCCTGTCAACTTTTGCCCCGATCTGCGACGAGGAGTGATTTGGGAGAGTTTTTCCGGCCAAACCAAGGCAAGTGGTGGTTTTTCCCCTCTTCCCTCCTTTTTAGATCTTGTTAGAATTTCTATTTTCCCCTTTATTTAGTGTTGTTATCATGATTGACTTGTTGACTAGTGGTACTGTTTTTGACCTTTTACATAAGATCCACTAATATTATTATGTTCATGATTATGATAATCCTACCTTGTAGAATTGTTAGCGATTTACTATTGCGGTTGAATCCATATCTTTTAATCATCCCTAACAATCATATAGGACGTGTTAGAGTATATTTAAGGTCTTGAATCAACCGTTTCCAAAATCTAGCGATATTTTGTAGAATCCCATGTGCCAAGTATTGAGATATATATATATATATATTTGGGTTTTCTTGGTTACGGGAGTTAGTGGACGAAACCACCTCTGCAATGTTGGTTTCCTTTATTAGCACCTCATGGAACTCTACCGGGTGTTTGGGCGTCTGCGGTGAGTGGTGGAGTGTATGAGTCTCCCCGCAGTTAGACGGATATTATACTCGTGAGGGTGTGTCCGGTTGAGTGACCACCTCTCCCGTGTTTTTGGGTAGAGTTGACCACATGTGGCTAATAAAGTTATGCGAGTTCTTTCTTATGATTTAATCTTGTTCGCCACCTTATATCCTTGTGCATCTTGTGTATTTTGTTGTACGTGGCGATTCACGTAAGTGTTCCTTTCCAATTTTGGTGCTTTACTTTTGTACTTTACTTCACTACTTTTGGTCTTGGGTTGGTATCCCTTTCGACCTTTGTTTACTTTTTTTCTTCCACCGCTTGTACCTTCTTGCTGAGGTGTTCTGTCTTTAGAATGCCCCAGGTTCAGAGCAATAGCTTGTAGTGGAGCTGGTTTTGGAGTTCCTGAGCAGTAGTGTTGGGTGTGGTTTTCACCTCGCCGTTGCGAGGTAGTTTTTTATTTTAGTTTACTTTACCTAGTTCAGACATACTTTTGATTTATGTTCGTGTCAGATTATTGACGCCCACAGGGTAATTGCTTTTGGACACTTTGCTAGCTACAGTTGTTTCCTTCTGATTATTTGGATTATTTGCACTCTAGGATGTTTTATGTTAAGATTGCATGTTAGGTATTTCAAGTATAAAAACTACTATTATTACTTCATGCATTGCATGTTTTAAAACTCTAAATCATTAAATTTAGCGACCGTAAAAGCTACTTTTACTACTGTTATAAATCTGGATTCTTGCATACCATGAGATGTCATATTGGGACATTTAAACTCATGTAGGATGTCTAATCTTATAAAAGTAGTATTTTCTGCGGCGTATAACTACTTTTCTCGTGGACTAGATAGGGCACTAGCCGAGAGATACGGCTAACTGCTTAACTTAAACTGGATTTTTCCTCTAAATAACTAAAAATTCTTTCTTTATGTGTCAAGTAGGAGTTTTGCCTGAGCATCCGCAGTTATCACCTGTTGGCGTTGCATCATGACGCGTATTTTCCCTTACTCTGATATATCGTTAAAGGCGGTGAAAATACAGGTTGTGGCAGCCATCAAGAGTGTGCTTTCTGAAAAGAAGGAAGCAACTAGTAGGGCTAAAGATATCCAGAGTACTTCTACTACCAGACCCACCACTAGTCAGACTAGGCTGGGAAACAAAAGAACAGGACTCCTACTGCACCTTATAAACAATGAGTTGCTATCAACATAGCCACTAGACAGCTCTTAAAAGAAGGTACAATATTTGTGAGTGCTAGTGATGTGGCAAAGTGGGAAACTATGTTATAGATTGCTAGCATAATACAAGTGTGCCAAGAGCAAGAGAGAGCTTACCTGTCAGAAGAGCTACAGGTAAGCATGTTTATTATCAGACTAACAAGCACCTAGGACCCAATAAGATTTGGGGTCCTAAGGTTTACTTATTTATGCCTTACAGGTTAGTCCAAGTGGCCATACCCATAAATGGTACTTGGATAGTGGGTGTTCCAGGCACATGACTAGAACAAGGAGCATGTTGAAGGAGTACACTCTAGTTGAGAATGGACCCAAAGTCATCTTTGGTGGTTTAGAAAGGGGAGTGGCTAAAGTGAATGATAAGATATCAAATGGCATAATCACTATCACACAAGTAGCTTATGTGAAAGGGTTGCAATAAAACCTCATAAGCATAAGCCAACTATGTGATCTTGGCTATGACATTTCTTTCCTTAAGGATGGGTGACAAATTATGAGGTCAAGTGACCAAGGGGTCATCTTGACAGGCACTACGAGAGGAAATATCTATTGTCTTAATTTTGATTATGAAATTAAGGACTCTCCCATATGCCTAGTTACAGATGATAAAGCGTCATATTGTGTCCAATGGCACAAGAGGTTGGCTCATCTGAACTATAAGACCATAGGCAAACTCATTAGTGAAGAGTTAGTCAGAAATGGCCCCAAGTTGAAATGCACTAATGAGGGTATCTACTCTGCATGCCTTTAATTAATCAGTGAGGTGCCTATACCTCCTGCATATGGACTTGTTTGGTCCTATGTTAGTTCAAAGTCTAGGTAGGAAAATTTACACCCTTGTGGTTGTTGATGACTCTTCCAAGTTTGCTTGGGTGTTCTTCATTAAGAGAAAAGATGAAACCCTTAATGTCTTCAAGACTTTTTTCAAGCAGATATAGAATGAACTAGACAGTACTGTGGTCAAAATCAGAAGTGACCATGGAACTAAATTTCAGTCTGCAAGCATGACAAGGTTCTATAAAGAGCAAGGGATTCACCAGAAATTCTCCTCTCTAAGAACACCCCAGCAAAATGGAATTGCTGAGAGGAAAAATAGAACCCTCATAGGGATGGCAGGACCTTCTTAAGTGACATATCTCTCCCAGAATATTTCTGGTCTGAGTCAGTAAACATTGCATGTCATGTCCTTAATAGGGCTTCTATCACCAAAAGCCACAAGAATACTCCCTATGAGATCTTGAAAGGCAGAAAACCATACTTATCCTACTTCAGCATTTTTTGTAGCAAGTGATATGTACTGAACAATAGAAAGTCTTATGTGACTAAGTTTGCTGCCAAGTCACATGAAGGGATATTTATTGGGTACAAAAATAACAGTAGGGCATATAGGATCTATAACTTGACAAGTCAAGTTGTAGAAGAGTCAATTCATGTTGTCTTTGATGAAACAAACATGATTAACTATGATCTTCTTAGCTTCTCTTCTAGTTCATGAGGCATAGAGCAAGTGATGGACAAGATTACCATCAAGGAAGATTCTCCTGCTGTCCAAGATAAGAGAAAAGATGTGTGTTGTCCAGAGGGAGCTCAAGACTCATAAAGTGAGGATGAAGAACAGCTAGTTGAAAACAATGAAGTACAACAAGTTGAAGTTAGATTGCCTCCAGCTGTAAGGAATCTGAGGGATCATCCAGCCCACCAAATCATTAGTGATGCAAGCCATAGAGTCCAGGCCAGAAGCAAGTATCAACATAGCTCTCTACTCAAGATTTCTGTCTCAAGAAGTGCCCAAGAAGTTTGAAGAGGCAATCAAAGACCAATTCTGGATTGGAGTAATGCAGGAAGAACTGAACCAGTTCAAGAGATATAGAGTCTGGAAGCTGGTTCCCAGGACTAAAAGACATAATATCATAGGAACTAAATGGATCTACAGGAACAAGTTAGATGAGAATGTCATTATTGTCAAGAATAATGCTAAACTGGTGGCTAAAGGATACAAGCAAGAAGAAGGGATAGATTTTGAACAGACATTTTCCCCAGTAGCCAGATTGGAAGAAATAAGACTCTTCCTTGCATTTGTTTCCTATCAAGGATTCAAAGTCTACTAGATTGATGTGAAGTCAGCCTTCCTGAATGGGGACTTGAAATAGGAACTATATGTATAATAGCCATCAAGTTTTGTTGACTCTAACACTCCTAATTTTGTTTATAGGCTTAGGAAAGCTCTTTATGGGTTTAAGCAAGCCCGTAGAGCATGGTATGAGACTTTGTCTAGTTTTCCCATTGAGAACAAATTCTCAAGGGGGAAAATAGACAAGACCCTATTCCTAAGGGAATCTAAAGGCAAGATCATCCGAGTCCAGATATATGTTGATGACATTATCTTTGAATCTACTGATATCAACCTCTGCAGGAAGTTTACTAAACTTATATAAGGGAAGTTTGAGATGAGTAGTATGGGTGAGCTCATGTTCTTCTTGGGTCTCCAAGTTAGACAGACTGATGATGGCTTGTTGATATCCCAGTCCAAGTTTGCAAGGGAGTTGATTAAGAAATATGGAATGGAGAATTCCTCCACCATGAAAACTCCCATGGGGTCAAGTATGCCTTTAAACAAAGATGAAGTATGGAAACTTGTTGATGAAACTTTTTATAGAGGTATAATTGGCTCCCTTCTATACCTCACAGCTAGTAGGCCTGACATCATGTATATTACATGTGTTTGTGCTAGGTATCAGGCCTGCCCTAAAGAATCTCACTACTCTGTTGTAAAGAGGATCTTGAGATATCTTAAGGGCACACCAGATCTTGGCATATGGTACCCTAGAAATAGGGATTTTGAACTAACAGGCTATTCAGATGAAGATTTTGCAGGATGCAAAGAGGAAAAGAAAAGCACTTCTAGCACCTGTCAGTTCTTGGGAGGAAGACTAGTGTCTTGGAGTAGCAAGAAGTAAACAAGTGTTGTTATATCAACTATAGAGTCATAGTACATTTCAGCAGATAGCAAGAAGTAAATTTAGTTTTTGTGCAGGATGTGTTTTTCTTGCAGGAGATGACGACCTTAAGTGGTAAGAAGATCAAAGTGACTATTATTAAATCAATGGAAAAAGTGTCTCCTATTGAGGGCGAGCAAGCCCAACAGCTACAGGAGCAGAATCAGCCTCATATAAAGAGGTAGCTAGCAGCTGCACCAAGGGTATCAACTGCAATCAAATAGGGGGAGAAGCACATCAAAACAAGGCAGCTCTTCTCTGACTATTCTTCAGAAGTCAAAAAGGAGGAGAGAAAGAAAGTGTGACACATCAAATGTCCTCAAGTTTGATCAAGTGTAGCATCAGTAAGTGTAGTATTAGAGCTTGATCAAGTGGTATTAAATTCAGGGGGAGAAAGAAATGGTTCTCTAATTAAGTGGTATCAAAATCAGGGGGAGAAAGAAATGCTCCCTTGCATGCTCCCTTGCAGCATTCAAGTAGTATCACACAACTTGCAGCAAAACTGGGGGAGCAGGTGATGCTCTCCAAATAGTCAGGAAATGTGGTAACCTTCAAAGATCTGCTCTGTTATAATAATACTTTTTATTACTACAAATGTTGTGTGTGTCATTGACTAAGAAATGTGAACAATTTGAATAAGGGTTTTGACTTCTTCAAATAGCGGGAGATTGTTGGGTCCATTGATCCACATGGCCCAGATTTGTAAAAAGTCAAACAAGTCAATGACACACACACAAGTTGGATTTGATGTGTATTTGAGTTTATGCATGCAGGTGGACACCAAGAAAGCTAGTAGACAGGCAGGAATTTGCCTAAGTTCACAGGCATTGAGTGAAGCAAGCCCACACTCAACGCCAGGTGCTGGTGAAAACTTGGGGAAATGACTAAGGACAAAATTGTCGAGAAAAAGTGTCGAGACAAAAGTGTCGAAACAAAAGTGTCGAGAAAAAAGTGTGGAGACAGCTGTGTCGAGACAATTCAGTAATCTCGACACCTTGAACATCAAGTCAATTGGAAGATACTGGACTAGCTAGAAATCTCCTAAGTACACAGGCATTGAGTGAAGTCTATTCACTCAATACCAAGTAAGCAAAATCGTTGAGTATAGCTAGGTTAGTCTAAGCCTAGCAATTGGCAAGCTGAAATTATGGCTAAGTCCACAAGCATTGAGTGAAGTGTACTCACTCAATGCCAAACAGCTAAAAGCTGTGAGAATAGGCAAAGCTTAAGAAGAATCAAGCAGAAATGTTGTTAAGTCCACAGGCATTGAGAGAAGTCCACTCACTCAACGCAATAACATCAAATTCATTGAGTATTGCAAAGTTAGTCAAAGCCACAGAAAATTTGTGTAGTGATTTTGACTAAGTCCACAGGTATTGAGTGAAGCTTACTCACTCAATGCTATGTGATAAGGAGCGTTGACAGATTCTCATCCAGTCAGAGCAAGTGTTTTCAGACAGCGAAAATTGGCTAAGTCCAAATGCATTGAGTGTAGCTTACTCACTAAATGCCAGATAACAGAAGAATATTTGTTAAGTAGTTTTACATTGAGTGAAGCTTACTCACTCAACGCCAAGTGACAAAAAGATTGGGTAAGGCAAAAAGCATTAAGTGATGAAGACACACTCAACGCTCTCAACACCTAATGACTGAAATATTTTCTAAGTATTTTAGCGTTAAGTGAAGGTTGCTCACTCAATTCCTAATGACAGAAAATATGTCTAAGTGTTTTGGCATTGAGTGATGCTTACTCACTCAATGCCTATACTATAGATGCTTGATTTTGGCTAAGTCCACAGATGGTGACGTCAGCATGAGTCAGCAAAAGTCAACAAAGTCAACGCATTTCAAATTCTTTGTGGGAAAGATGGAGTAAGCCATTGATGGCGTCGGCGGCCAGCTTTTATCATCTTCTGCAAATGGAAGGTGGTAAATTGGTAATTAAGGTTGGTCCCCTCAGCGCAAAGAGTAATTGATCGACGAGCAATAAAAGGCAAAGATTGGCTATATCGATAACAAACAATTAGGGTTTTCTAATTTCGCAATTGCGACTGAACATCATCTTCTTCCTCGCCATTGTTGTCGAGCCTGAAGGTTCTGTTCAGTTCAGTCAACCTGAAAGGGAAAAGCGATAGCTGCTGCGATATTCATCTACGACAGCAAGGTCAGGACTGATTCCCTAAAGAGAAGAGGCAGAGACTTCTACAAGTTACTTCTAGAACAAGTTATTGATTCATCTGAAGATATCTGTCAACTTGTTGTTGTGAAGAAGAAGAAGTTAGGGGAGACTCAGTTTTTACCCAGGAAAACTGACACGGAGATTTTTCTCCAGTGTCTGATTATTTCAAATCTTTTTTGTTTTCTGTAGGATCCAATCTTGAATCTAAGTGTAAGATTCTTGAGTGAATCCAAGTGTAGGCATGTGTTATAAAGGCTGAGGTAAGATCTATAGTAGATCTGAGTGTAGGATTCTTGTGTGAATCTAAGTGGTAGGCCTGTGTTATAAAGGGAGAGGTTGGATCCAGTTGGGATCTAAGTGGAAGGGCATATTGCCTGAGGTGTAAGTCTTGAAGAAGACTGATTGGTCCTGCGGGATCGTGTTGTAAGCTCCTTGGAGCTGAGTTTGTGGGGAAGAGCCATGTCTAACACACTGTTAGAAGAGCGCAGAGGGACAGTGGACATACCCAAACTCTGGGGAACCACTATAAAATATCAGTGTCGTCTAGTTGATGTTCTTGAAAGCTTAGCTTAACAAAACACCAAACATAGCAAATTAGGTGTAAGTCTAAATAATTAAAAAGAGACCTAAAACCTATTCACCCCCCTAGGTGTTAGCTGACCATGAAAACAAAGTCTTTCAGCAATTGACAAAGGAGTTTCTGAATTAAATAAAGCTATGATTATGTTATATTAATATAAACTCATTCCAAATCACATTAACAAAAACAAACTTGAACCTTACCAGAACATATACAACAATAGATGCCCATCAATTTTAATGCAAATGAAGTGTAGTCTCTTAATCATCTAACAAAACGTATCATCTAGAAAATAGAGATTCAACCAAAAAAAACTTAATTTTAATTTCCATTCCTTCGGCCAAAAAAATTTTAATAATGATACACAATACCAAAATTTTACAGCACCACGTGCATTGTCCAATCAGGGCTAGCTTGAGATCGAGTGAAGTGGGAACTTGGTAATATAGCTAAAATAAATCAATGTCATCATTCTGCAATTAGCAATGAAAATGAATCGTTATTTTATTTCCAAACCAATTGAAATAGTTCTTGTCTATGAAATAAAATTTTGTTGTAGTTGAGGTCATATCGTGCTTCTCGTCGTTATAGAGTCAACCCGATCAAATATTTCTCTAAATACCACATTTCACGTCCACACACCTTCATGACCCTTGATAGCATAGTTATTTACTAAACCTCTTGTGGTATATGATGAAACCCCTCTAGATAAAGCAATGTACAATTGGCCAAGACTGAATACATGATTTGGAAGATAGATCCTGACATTCCCTATTATTTGTCCCTGAGACTTATTAATTGTTAAAGCAAAACTCAATCTGACAGGATAATGTTTTCTCATTAGTTCAAACAGCATCTTATAGTCCTCTACACTCTTTAGTGGTATACGTGGAATAAAAACTCTTAGACCCTAAAAATGCCCTTCCAATATATTTGCCTCGATGATATTTCTTACAAATCGATTGCATATTAGTTGAGTGTCATTGCATAATCCAATTTTTGGATCAATATTTTGTAGCAACGTAATGGAACAGCCACGCTTCAATGTAAGTTTGTGTGGGGGTAGATTTTCGGGATTAATTGAGATTAAGAATTTTGGGAGATATAAATTATGGTTATCACAAGGGACAGAGTCAAAGGAATAGTAATTTGTGATATCTCCCAGGAACATAAGCATGCATTTTTCATTTAGTTTGTTAACATCTTCATTCAATTGAGTTATCAGCTCCCTTGTCTCCATATACTCGACATTGGTACTATTAATATTGTACTTTTGCATATTTGGGAAAACAAAATTTATTAAATCATCAACAGAATGCTCTCCTTCCCAAGGCATAGCAATTAAGTCAAGAAGCTGAATTATATCATTTCCTACTATTGGCTCCTTATCATTTCCAACCCTGAGCAAGTATTCTATAAATTGGATGTCATCACGTGCCCTCGTATTTTCTTTTGGTTTAAGCAACCTCACTCCTAGCCATAAAAAGACTCAACGATGCTTGACCTAATTATTTTAAGCCTTATACAATTCACAACAACGGGTGTAACCTATCTAAAATCACCCTTAACTATAAGAACCTTCCCTCCAAAAGGTTTGTCATTTCCTAATTGATGAGTAGCAAAATAAACATATTTTTAGGTTATATTTTTGCTTTGATTTAGTAAAAAAAAGTAATTATATTATGTAAATACCTAAATAAATTGTTTATTTTTTGTTTTTAGTTCTAAATTAATATGTTTTTGTTCCCTATAGGTATTTCTGTAACTTTTGGGCATTTCGGGAAAATTTCCTAAGTAACGCCCTAGGTCATGCCCGTGACCTAGGGCGTATAACTTTAAAACCAGCATTTCCAATGTTTCGGTATATTTCGGCCAGCAAATGAAGTCATGCCCGGGTGGCACGCCCATGTGCCACCTGGCACGCCCGTAACATCACCTGTAACCAAGCAATGAACCTGCTATCGTGCCATGTCAAAGTATTGAAGCCAGCAAACTCGAGTCACGCCCTGCAACTCATCCAAATGCCAGTTGTCACGCCTATAACCTCAGTCGTGACCAAGTAGAAATCCAAATGCCACGCCCCGAAGAACCCAATCTGCCACTCCTTGTATACACGCCTAGATGACACGCCCGTGAACCTCAAGTCACGCTCGTGTACTTTTCAAATTCAATCTAGAAGTCACTGAAACTTCTATCAGAAGATGCCATGTCAGCGATGCGCCTAGGAGACATACCCTAGGGGAGCATGTAAGTGGGTGTGTACCTCAAAAATTTCGACTATAAATAGATGGTCAAGGCTGATGGTTATAGGATAACTGGTAGAGTTCCATACAGCTATACATAGTAGTTAGGAGTAGTTTCTAAGTGATATTTTCCTAACCCTAGTTTGGGTTTCCTAGTGTGTAACACTTTTTAAGTAATAAATTTTCAGCTTTCAGTAATTTTTCAACTCTTATTACTTTTTAACTTAGTTTCCATTTTTGTTGAGATAGGGTTTGTGCGTATTTCCTTTTTGTAATTTCGTTTTTCGCAATTCTTTTACTACCACCCCCATCTCGGATGAGAGGCTAAGTACTTTTTTGAGCTTAATTAAGATGGTTGGGACGGATATTATTTCTACAATTTTATTAGTCTTTTCAATTTCTTACTACCACCCTTATCCGAATTGAGAGGCTATGAACTTTTTAGCATCAATCGATATACTTATGATGGATATTATTTCTGCACATTTATATGTCTTTAAATTTTCTACTACCACCCCCATCCCGATGAGAGGCTAAGAACTTTTAGCACTCAATTGGGATGAGCTTTGGGAAGGAGATTAATTCTATAATTTCAAATCCTATTTTCTAAATTAATAAAAACTTATGATTTATCAGGAATTGATCATTCTCAGGTAAAGAGAAATTGGGCCTCACTCTCGAAAGAGAAGACTGTAAGCCTCTCAGGTTGAACCTTCGAATCGGGTAGGAGATCAAGTATTTTATTTAATAAAGAAAAGTAAAGTTTTTCTTACTTATTTCTCATAGTATGTCAAAATCAAGGGCTCACTGCCTCTTCTATTTTCAAAACAATAAATATTACTTTTATTTTTTAACTTTTAAAAATCTTTAACTCTTTTCGATAAAATAATAGTTCCTGTCCTTAAAGTAGAGTACTCGACACAGATCCGTGGAAAAATATGACCTTGATATTTTAAAATACTATACTATTACTCGATAGGTACGCTTGCCTTAATCAAAGTATATAAGTAAAAAAAGAGATAGAACATAAAGAACGCCTAATTTATAAATCCAACTTAATTTTTAATTCAAACTATCTCCAAAGCTAGTTTTTACTTATCAAGTTTTTTCCCGACAACGGCGCCAAAAACTTAATGAGTAAGATGTGTGAGATAGTTTAAATTATAGATTATGCTGGATTTGTAAATTAGGCATTTGTGTGTTCTATCTCTTTTTTACTTATATACTTCGATTAAGGCAAGCGTACCTATCATATAATAGTATATTATTTTAAAATATCAAGGTCATATTTTTCCATGTATCTGTGTTGAGTACTCTACTTTAAGGACTGGAACTATTATTTTATTGAAAAGATTTGAAGATTTTTAAAGGTTTAAATAAAAGTAATATTTATAGTTTTGAAAATAGATGAGGTAGAGAGCCCTCGATTTTGACTTACTTTGAGAAATACATAAGAAAAACTCCACTTTTATTTATTAATTAAAATACTTGACCGTGGAGGTTCCATAAATATGAGTGCACCTCTATCGAGGATACATCCACCTGAGATTACGTACTTTGACTAAACTTTCATATCTAATCAAAAATACCTTAAAAACTCTTTACGTGGTGAACACCGCTATTAACCTCCTACTACGATTCGAAGCTTCAACCCGAGAGGCTTATGTTCATCTCTTTCGAGAGTGAGGCGTAGTTTCTCTTTACTTGAGAATGATCAATTCCTGAGTAATCTTAAGTTTTTATTAATTTAGAAAATAGGATTTTAAATTGCAGAATTAATATCCTTCCCAAAGCTCATCTCAATAGAGTGCTAAAAAGTTCTTAGCCTCTCATCGGGATGGGGGTGGTAGTAGAAAATTTAAATACATATAAAGGTGCAGAAATAATATCTGTCCCAAGTATCTCGGTTGATGCAAAAAAGTTCTTAGCCTCTCAATCGGGATATGGGTGGTAGTTGGAAATTAAAAAGATTTATAAAATTTCCGAAATAATATATGTCCTAATCATCTTAATCAAGCGCTAAAAATTTATTAGCCTCTCATCCGGGATGGGGGTGGTTGTGAAAGAATTGCGAAAAAAGAAATTACAAAAAAGGAAATATGCGCACACCCTGTCTCAATAGAAATGGAAACTAAGTTAAAAAGAAATAAGAGTTGAAAATTTACTGAAAGCTGAAAATTTATTATATAGAAAGGGTTACACACTAGTAAACCCAAACTAGGGTTAGGAAAATATTACTCAAAAACTACTATCTACTATATATAACTATGTGGAACTCTACCAGTTCTCCTCTAACCATCAGCCTTGGCCATCTATTTATAGCCGAAATTTTTGAGGTAAACGCCCCCTAGGGCGTGTTGTATGGGAGTGTCGCTGACGTGGCATCTTCGGATAGAAATATTTGGTGACTTCTGGATCGAATTTGAAAAGTACACGGGCGTGACTTCGGGGTCACGGGCGTGTCATTTAAGCATGTCTGTAAGGCATGACAGATTGGCTTCTTCAGGGCGTGACAGCTGGATTTTTGCTTGGTCACGGCTGAGGTCGCGGGCGTGATGGCTAGCACACGGGCATGTTGTAGGGCGTGACTCAAGTTTGCTGGCTTCAAGACTTTGACATGGCGTGACAGTAGGTTCATTGCTTGGTCACGGGTGATGTCACGGGCGTGCCAAGTGGCAAACGGGCGTGTCACCCAGGAGTGACTTTGCTTGCTGGCCGAAATCTGCCTAAACATTGGAAATGCTAGTTTTAAAGTTATATGCCCTAAGTCACGGGCGTGACCTAGGGGCGTGACTTAGGAAATTTTCCCAAAATGCCGAAAAGTTCCAGAAATACCTATAGGGAATAAAAACAGATTAAGTTAGAACTGAAAATAAAAAATAAATGATTTATTTAGGTATTTACATAATATAATTACATTTTTTATTAAATCAAAACAAAAATATAACCTAAAAATATATATATTTTGCTACTCATCAAATACCCTCATACTTAAGCTTTGATATTCAAGAGCAAAAGTATGAGTTGATTATACGAATAGTTATAAAATTTCTTATTCAACTATCAATTTATTAAATCAATGGAAGATAGACAAAGATCCGGAGTATAAAGAGTTAAGTCCTACATTAAGCAAATGATTTAGCCAGAAATAAGTGTTCGTAGCCATAAAATATGCTCTCTCAAAATTCTAAACAAAATTAGATCAATTTGTAGTGGTTTTTTTGGGTACAAACTTTGTGTTTACCTATACAGTGGGCTGTGATGTAGAAGGTGATGAATTTTATCCTCTCACCTTGTGCTTTCTTTGTTATAACTGCTTAGGAAAATATTTTCCAAGGCAGAAAAAAAACATTGCAAAATTAAATTTTCTTTTAATCCAATGTATATGTTAGGAGCACATACTCCATTTCATATAGTCTTTTAATAATTATTAGATGTTTATGTTTCCGAAATGAAATCTTATTTCCATTAACATAAGATCTTTTCTTTTCTAAAAGTACATACTCCTAGATTCTTGCGTGTGTAAGAAAACATGTCAAGCAAAAAGTAAATAGGTAGGGGTTTAAAACAATATTCGAATTTTGATAAAAAAATTTGAGAGCAACTGTAATAGCTTGAAAATTCCTATATTTCAATAAGAGTGGTGTTCAGATAAAAACAGTTTACAAATGTTTAGCTAACATAATACACATGTCGCTATTTATCGTAAACCAGAAGTAGTGCTCAAAACAAATCTTCTAACTTTTAAATAAAATACACAAGATATTCTTTAAAACTTAACCCTTGAAATTTAGATATATCTATTTATTATAAATAAATGACTAGTAAATTGAAAAATTAGATAACTACTTATACATCAACTCAAAAATTATTTATTTGGTTTTGGAAAAGAGATAAATAAAGTAGGGGTTTTGATTTTATTTTCGGATAATTGAGTAAGAAAAATATATACACAAAAAAAATTATTTTTATTTTCATATTTTTTATATACATATTTTTTTATTATTTTTTATTATTTTTTAGCAAATATATACATACATATTTATAAGAAAATAAAAGAAGACTAAATAAAGAAACAGATTTTTTTAAGAATATTTTGAAAAATATTTATACGTATAAAAGTGATTTTTAAAAAAAGAAGATTTTAGAACATAGTTATACGTACAAATCATTTTTTTGCAAGGAAATATACCCCCATACTTATGTTATGCATAAGTATGAATAAAAAGAAGATATATACAAAACTAAAAATAAATAAAATAGAATAAAAGGCTTTCCTGATTGGAGGTCGGGGAGGCCATAAGAAAACCTATATAAAAAATAAAAGACAAGTAAAAAATATATAATTATGGGGTGTCTCCCATATGCGCTTTATTTACTGTGTTTCCTGGTGAAGATCCAGGTTGGCGCTCCGATAATATCTTTGAAATCTGTACAATTTGAGTTTCAAGATTTTTAATTGATCTGGTAAGATTCTGAATATTGGACTCATTTGTAACAACGTATTTTGTTATGATGTCTTCTATCGGGGTAGGTCGTAGTGGTTGTGATTGTCATGGTGGTTGTGGTGCAAATCCAATTGGATTTGCATTAGGCGGATGCTGAGCATTATTGGGGTTGCTCCAAGATAAATTTGGATGGTTCTTAAACCCGGAATTATATGAATTATTATTAATATTTGGGTTATATGAGGGAGGTTGATATGGTTTCCCCATATAGTCAACGTGTTCTTCTATTATATTATTATGAGATGTCCAAGCAGGGGTGGTGGAGGAAGTCGACATCTCCGCTACTTTACTAGTTAGATATTTTACTTGCAGTGCTAAATTGGAAGAAGCGTCGAACTTATAAATCCCAGCTGGTTTATTAGGGCGTGACCTAAGCATGTTCCATTGGTAGGCATTCATGTCCATTTCCTCAAACATTGATTGAGCGGCCTCAGGGGTTTTATTATTTAACGTTCCCCCAGCGGCAGCATTAATCATTTGTCTGGTTTGGAAATTCAAACCATTATAAAATGTCTACACTTGGAGCCAAGCCGGTAGTGCGTAATGTGGAAACCTACGTAAAAATTCTTTAAAGCGTTCCCAAGTCTCATAGAGACACTCAGACTTGCCTTGAACAAAATAAGAAATATCCGCACGTAATTTAGCAGTTTTAGTAGGTGGAAAATATTTTGTTAAAAACTTTTTGGTCATATCAGCATAGGTAGTGATAGATCCTCTCGGTAAAGAACCTAACCACTGCTTGGCTTTCATCCATAACAAAAATGGAAATAAACGCAAACTAATGGCATCATCAATGATGCCATTTATTTTAAATGTATCGCATATTTCTAAGAAATTTGACAGATGAGTGTTAAGATCTTTATCTGGCAATCCATCGAATTGTACTGAGTTTTGAATCATTTGGATAATGCTAGATTTGATTTCAAAATTATTATTAGCAATCGTAGGACGAACGATACTTGACCCGGTGTCATCCAAGTTCGGCCGCGCATAATAAAACATAGTCCTTTGCGAGGCCGTAACTAGAATTTTTTCTGCCATAGCTTCAACGTGTGTGGTTCCGACAGACTCTTTCAGATTTAATTCTTGGTATTGGTCACGAGATCGAAGGAGCCTGTGATAGGTGCGATCGATTTCAGGATCAATTTCAAGATTATGATCAATTGGAGTTTTTCGTCGGGTCATGCACTAAAAAACTATAATATAACTAGGTTTTTATAAAAACAAAGGTTTTATAATCAGAGAATTTGTTGTGTGTTTGTTTTTATAAAAACAGTGGTTTTTAATAACAACTAAGATAAAAGTAATAGTAATTCCTTTTTATTTCAAATATCATCACAAAATGATCCCCGGCAATGTTGCCAAAAACTTTATAAGTAAAAAACTAGCTTTGGAGATAGTTTGAATTGAAAATTAAGTTGGATTTATAAATTAGGCATTCTGTATGTTCTATTTATTTTTTTACTTATATACTACGATTAAGGCAAGCATACCTATTGAGTAATAGTATAGTATTTTAAAATATCAAGGTCGTATTTTTCCACGGATCTATGTCGAGTACCCTACTTTAAGGACTGGAACTATTATTTTATTGAAAAGAGTTGAAGATTTTTAAAAGTTAAAAATAAAAGTAATATTTATAGTTTTTAAAATAGATGGGGTAGAGAGCCCTTGATTTTGACTTACTTTGAGAAATACGTAAGAAAAACTTTACTTTTCTTTATTAATTAAAATACTTGACCGTGGAGGTTCTATAAATATGAGTGCACCTCTATCGAGGATACATCGACCTGAGATTACGTACTTTGACTGAACTTTCATATCTAATCAAAAATAACTTAAAAATGCTTTATGTGGTGAACCCCGTTATTGACCTCCTACTATGATTCGAAGCTTCTACCTGGGAGGCTTACATTCATCTCTTTCGAGAGTGAGGCGTAGTTTCTCTTTACCTAAGAATGATTAATTCCTGATAAATCTTAAGTATTTATTAATTTAGAAAATAGGATTTGAAATTGCAGAATTAATATCCTTCCCAAAGCTCATCCCAATCGAGTGTTAAAAAGTTCTTAGCCTATCATCGGGATGGGGTGGTAGTAGAAAATTTAAAGACATATAAAGGTGCAGAAAAAATATCCGTCCCAAGTATCTCGGTTTATGCTAAAAAGTTCTTAGCCTCTCAATCGGGATAAGGGTGGTAGTACGAAATTAAAAAGACTTATAAAATTGTAGAAATAATATCCGTCCCAACCATTTTAATCAAGTGCTAAAAAGTTCTTAGTCTCTCATCCTGGATGGGGTGGTAGTAAAAGAATTGCGAAAAAAGAAATTGTGAAAATGGAAATATGCACACACCCTGTCTCAACCGAAAAGGAAACTAAGTTAAAAAGCAATAAGAGTTGAAAAATTACTGAAAGATGAAAATTTATTACTTAAAAAGTGTTACACGCTAGGAAACCAAAACTAGGGTTAGGAAAATATTACTCAAAAACTACTCATATCTATTATATACAACTATGTGGAACTCTACCAGCTCTCCTCTAATAATCAGCCTTGTTCATCTATTTATAGCCGAAATATTTGAGGGACACGCCCCCCTAGGGCGTGTCGCCTTGGCATGTCGTAGACGTGGCATCTTCAGATGAAATTTCCCGCGACTTTTGGATCGAATTTGAAAAGTACACGGGCATGACTTGAGAGTCATGGGCATGTCATTTGGGCATGTTTGCAAGGCGTGGAAGATTGTCTTCTTCGGGGCATGACAGCTAGATTTCTGCTTGGTCGCAGCTGAGTTCATGGGCATGATAGCTAGCATACGGGCGTGTTGTAGGGCATGACTTAAGTTTGCTGGCTTTAAGACTTCGACATGGTGCGACAGCGGGTTCATTGCTTGGTCACAGGTGATGTCATGGGCATGCCAGGTGGCACACGAGCATTACTTTGCTTTCTGACTGAAATCTACCAAAATGTTGGAAATTCTTGTTTTAAAGTTACACGCCCTAGGTCACGGGCGTGACCTAGGGGCATGTCTTAGGAAATTTTCCCGAAATGCCCCAAAGTTGCATAAATACCTATAGGGAACAAAAACATATTATATTAGGACTGAAAATAAAAAATAAATGATTTAAGCAATCAAACAGAGTCAAATAATCCGCCTCATGTTGTACAATACAGTCTTTCTGAACGAGAACAAACAATAAACATGCAATGAAGAAGTACAAGTCTTCAGAAACAAAGAATGACAAACATAGCCGATGTGGAGATGCATGCAGGTCCGTCAACCCTTTAAGGTAATTTTCCTTATGACTGTGCAATTTCAACATTGGGACCTCTTAATCACAATTGTTGTACAATAACCTCTTCATGTTAACATATAGACAACAACCCATATCGAAGAATGATAACTCATTTCACAGTAAGAAATTGTTACCCCACACTTAATGTTCCCACAATAACACTATCTTCCCCTACTATTTGCTCATATTATCATGCAAAGCTTTTTCACACTGAGACACCAACTCTATGCTGCAAAGGAAGTTTAGTAGATCTACCCAATATCCCAGCACCGCCTGAGCTTCTTGAACTTTACACTGCACAAACTACCGAAACACGCAATTTTAGACAGAATATACGTGCTTACAACCATGTATACTCCTTCACGTTTATGGGAGTATCATTTGATGAAAATGTGAAAACATTTAATCAGGGTATCTACACTTTTAGAGCGCACGATGTAATATATCACAAGATTGGCTCTCTCCTCCCAGAAAATGATACTCACCCGCATTACTTACCAATTTTCATTTATGACATTGCACATGAAGTTGAGAATAGGTTGCTCGAGAGTCCAGGACTTCAGATCCCAACACTTGAAAAGATCTCCAGCATACTAGATGTGGTAAAACCCTTCTTACAGACTTTCATGTAGCTAGCAAAATAACCAAACCTTCAACAATGCAGATTATTTATTAAGGAAAGGCCTTCAGTTAAGCATCAGTACTCATTCCCAATGGCATCACAGGTTACAGCCATATTAGTAGGAGCTGATGATTTTATTGAAGCCAAAGATAGAGATATACTTATCAAAACAACTTCAGGCAATCTAATATCTATAAAGGAGTACTCTGGCTATTATGACCCTCTACAGTATCCACTACTCCTACCGCACGGGACATATAGTTGGCGTGGAGACAAACTAATTGATCGTACTGAGAAAACTAGCTGCTGCGACTACTACTCACACTTGCTACAGGTAAAACAAATATAACAACACATATTATATGCATACTATTTTTTATAACTACCTGCTAATTTATAGATTTTATATGTAGCATCACACCTTCCATATTATTATATGTTGGGCATTTACTACAACAATACATGGTTGATATGTACATAAAAGTTGAAACACAAAAACTATGTTGGATTCAGTCCCACCAAAGTGATATTAGGGCAAAGCATTATCAGGGTTTACAAGATTTTTTATATAGTGGTGAAAACGATACAGGTACATATATTATATATTAAACTTGATGGAAAGTCACTTTTAATAACTTAGGGTTCTACCTTATTTATAAAGTAATTCTATTTAATATCTTTATAGGTAATGTGGGACATAGAAAAAATCTTTCCATCATGTTTTATTGTAAGTCCCAGAGATATGTACTAGTGGTATCAGGATGCTATGGCAGTTGTAGGCAATTTTGGCGAGCTAGATATTTTCCTAACAATAACGTGCAATCCTTCGTGGCCGGAGATAATCAATGAGATTTCTCCTAGAAAAACACCTCAAGATCGCCCAGACTTAATCTCCAGAATTTTTCATGCAAAGCTAGAATATTTAAAGGATGACGTTTTCCACAAAGACATTCTTTATAGAGTGGTTGCTCACGTTCATGTTGTTGAGTTTCAAAAGCATGGAATACCACATACATATATGCTATTTATTTTTAATGAGCACAATTAGCTCAACAGTCCAACGACTATGACGGGGTCATAAGAGCAAAAATACCGATACAATCTGAAGAACCTGAGCTATATAATGCAGTTCTTAAATATATGATACACGGACCATATGGATGATTGAGACCGAATGCACAATGCATGAAAAATAATGTTTGCAAAAAGGGATTCCCAAAACCTTTATCTGAAAGCACAACACACGGAATTGATTCATACCCCCTATATCGTCGTCAGGATGATGACAGGAGAATAACACTAGGCCGTGATGACAACTTGGTAATCGATAATGGATGGGTTGTTCCGTACAACCCATGGCTTCTACTTAGATATGATTGTCATATAAATGTGGAAATATGTAGTAGCATCAAGAGCATCAAGTACCTATATTAGTATGTATACAAAGGACCTGATTAGGTTGCATTCGAAGTGCGCTCGGGTCAAAACTATGATGAAGTAATTAAATACGTCGACGGTCGTTGGATTTGCCCTCCTGAAGCTTCATAGAAGTTTTTCAAATATCATATGTACTTAACATATCCTTCAATTATAAGATTACAAATACATTTACCGAATCAACATCAAGTTAGGTTTAAGGCTAACCAAACTATCTGCAATGTGTTAGCTGATGAACAAAATTGACAAACAATTTTAACAGAGTTCTTCAAAGTATACAATGATGAGTTAGAATCCACACAATATTTATATGTAGACTTCACAATACATTATCGATGGCTTACTCCAATAAGGAAATGGATAAAGAGATGCAGGAATCGAATAGTCATTGGTCGTATATACATCATATCACTAATGGAGGGTGAGCGGTTCTACTTATGTCTTTTACAAAATCAAGTTCCAGCACTAACATCATCTGAATACCTATACACTATCCATGGACATTGTTGTACAACATTCAAAGAAGCTGCTGAGAAACAAGGGTTGATTGAAGAAGATAATAACATACGAGAATTTCTAGTCGAAGCCAGAAATTTCAGAATGCCTTCTGCATTACGAAGATGATTTGCAACCATATTGTTATATTATCAGCCGACCGGGGTCAGAACACTCTGGGAAGAAAATAAAGTATTAATGTTCAAAGATTATGGTAGGGCCATTACTTCAAACAGTAATTTTTTAATTAACAGAATAGTTTGTGAGCAAAACAACATCTTTGAACAATATAATAAAAGAACTAAAGATTTTGACTTGCCATGGTTAAGCGAGGGCATACAATATTCAGTGACTTACAGGTTGATTGACAATGAACTTTCAATTCCAATATCAGATGAAGATTTAGATTCGACAGCACTCCTGAATAATGGACAATAAATAGTGTACAACACCATATGTAACAATATAGTAGAAGGAAATGGAGCTATTTTTTCGTTGACGGTCCTGGTGGAACCGGTAAAATGTTCCTCTATCGGTCTATATTAGCAACTTTCTATAAAGAAGGACGCATTATTATAGCTACTATAACTTTCGGTATAGCAGCAAATTTACCTCCAGATTGTTGTACTGCTCACTCTCGATTCAAAATACCAATTAAACTCAAAAACGTACTAAATTGTGGTTTCAGTAAACAATCAGATATATGCAAATTGGTCGAACTTGCATCTACAATTATCTGGGATAAGGAACCTATGGAAAATAAGAAGACTTTCAAAATTTTAGGCCGTACATTGTGAGATGTATTAGTGTTGAGTAGCAAAATATACATATTTTTAGGATATATTTTTGTTTTGATTTAATAAAAAAATGTAATTATATCATGTAAATACCTAAATAAATCATTTATTTTTTATTTTCAGTCCTAACATAATATGTTTTTGTTCCCTATAGATATTTATGCAACTTTGGGGCATTTCAGGAAAATTTCCTAAGACACGCCCCTAGGGTCATGCCCGTGACCTAGGGCGGGTAACTTTAAAACCAGCATTTCCAACATTTCAGAAGATTTTGGCTAGCAAGCAAAGTAACGCTCTTGTGCCACCTGGCATGCCCATGACATCACCTGTAACCAAGCAATGAACCCGTTGTCGCACCATGTCGAAGTCTTAAAGCAAGCAAACTCGAGTCACGCCCTACAACACGCCCGTATGCCAGCTATCATGCCCATGACCTCAGCTGTGACCAAGCAAAAATGTAGTTGTCACGCCCCAAAGAAGCCAATCTTCCACACCTTAATAAATAATCTGCATTGTTGAAGGTTTGGTTATTTTGCTAGCTACCTGAAAGTCTGTAAGAAGGGTTTTACCGCATCTAGTATGCTGGAGATCTTTTCAAGTGTTAGGATATTAAGTCCTGGACTCTGGAGCAACCTGTTCTAAACTTCATGTTCAGTATCATAAATGAAAATTTTTAAGTAATGCGGGCGAGTATCATTTTCTGGGAGGAGAGAGCCAATCTTGTGATATATTGCATCGTGCGCTCTAAAAGTGTAAATACCCTGATTAAATGTTTTCACATTTTCATCAAATAATACTCCCATAAACGTGAAGGAGTATACATGGTTGTAAGCACGTATATTCTATCTAAAATTGCGTGTTTCGGTAGTTTGTGCAGTGTAAAGTTAAAGAAGCTCAGGCAATGCTGGGATATTTGGTAGATCTACTAAACCTCCTTTGCAGCATAGAGTTGGTGTCTCAGTGTGGAAAAGCTTTGCATGACAATATGAGCAAATAGTAGGGGAAGATAGTGTGACTGTGAGCACATTAAGTGTGGGGTAACAATTTCTTGCTGTGAAATGAGTTATCATTCTTCGATTTGGGTTGTTGTCTGCATGTTAACATGGAGAGGTTATTGTACAGCAATTGGGATTAAGGGGTCCCAATGTTGAAATTACACAGTCATAAGGAAAATTACCTTAAAGGGTTGACGGACCCGCATGCATCTCAACATCGGCTATGTTTATCATTCTTTGTTCCTGAAGACGTGTACTTCTTCATTGCATGTTTATTGTTTGTTCTCGTTCAGAAAGACTGTATTGTACAACATGAGGTGGATTATTTGACTCTGTTTGATTGCTTAACTCGTTGGATGTTGTTGATTCCATGTGTTATTGCATCCATCGGGCTTCTCTTCTTTGAGCATTTGTTTCATCTCAACAATCTTGTGTTGATGCATATATTCTTAGCCTTCCTATTGGGCGATTTGTTCTTGGTGGCAAGTTGATTTCTGATGAATTCTGCAGATTGTATATATTTGTATGTGCATTTTTTTTGAATAACTGAACATCGGGATCTACCAATATGTTAACCGGCTCCACCATCTGATTTGGCAATATTTGAGGGATTGCTGCTCCTGCAGAAAGAGGGGTTGTTTTTATTATTTAGATTATAAAAATTGTTGTCGTAGATCAATGTCTATTGACATTGATTATAGTTAATACCTTCAACAAACGTTGGAGGAACGGTTACCCATGTTTCTACGGTAATTATTATGGTTGGCATGGTCGCAATATTGTTTTTTTAAGCTTGTTCTATGCGGACTTGATTTTTAGGCTGAATTGATGCATTGATGGAGTTAGTGTTTGACGCCAAGTTGTAAGTACTTAAAGGTTGTTGATTATTTTGTCCATCCTGATTCCGTAACTGGTTTGAATTAGATATTTTCATGATTCACTACATTCGTCGGGCTTCTCGTCTTCTAATATTTGTCGCTTCACGTCAGTCTCTAGTCGATGCATATATTCCTGGCCTTCCTCTAGTGCGATATGTTCTAGGTGGCAAGCTAAAGCTATTTGCCCCTCCACCTTCTTATTTATTAGTGGTAGATAGGTTATGTTGGTGTGCTGCATGAAGATGACGAAGCTCTCATCTTCTTTGAGCGCGTGCCTATTGATGGGCCCTCGTTGGCATCTATATTTGGAGGGCGTGCATTTTAGGACATTCATAAAGCAAATTGCAAACATTATTTTTAATATGCACATTGAGGAATTTTTTTCTTAACTCGTACACTACTTAAAAACTATGGACATGCATAAAGAAAATGTCAGTATTTATTTATTTTTCTTAATGTTGCATTTGGGGTGCGACATTTATCGTGGGGGCGACATTTGTCGTGGGTGCAACATTTATCGTGGCAGAGACATTTGTCATGGGGGGCAATATTTGTCATTGAGGATACATTTGTCGTGTGGTGAAATTTGTCGTAGGGGGTGACATTTATCGTGGAGGTTATATTTGTTGTTGGGGAGACATTTACTGCGATGCATGACATTTTGATCCATATATTTGTGCTGGTAGAATAAAATTTAACTACAAAAGACCATATTAAGTAATGGAAAGGGAGAATAATATGCTTAAAAAAATTGTATATGATCATATTACAAATGAAATATATGTGCACAGACATTTAATCAGATTCCTCAACTAACTAATTTCATTTTATACCTAATTATATAGGTGTGGTAGAAAAAGAAAAGAATCAAACATGCTGCTTTGTGAACTACATTAGCCATAAAACTTATTGTCTAAGATTTTACAACCGATGTAACATTTAGTAAATATAATAACACACATGTAAACATTGTCGAGTGTTTTTTTGAGACAACGAGGTGAAAATATCTTTTAAATTGTTGTAAAATGTGTCTTTTCAAAATATGAAGAAAAACTCTGCTATATCCATATCATATGAATGATAAAATTGGATATTTTCTCCTATGTCATCATCCACATAATAACATTTTAGATTCTAAAGATAACATTGAATCAAATAATTGTAAATAATAAGAGCATATGCAGCTAAATAATGATATTTTCTCCCATTTCCTATTTCCATTTCATATCAATCGCTCTAATTACAACTTGGCCTACTTTACATTTCCATTACTTAGCTAATGAAAATCATACTTAAAAATAAAATGATGTTAAAGAGCGAGGAAATGAAACAGCTTAATGATGATTGCATTTTTTTAATAAACATTCGCTATGAAATTTATCAAAACAGCACCATTGAAGTTTATCAGAACTAAAAGGGTGCAGTTTTGAGTAAATGCACCTTCTAGTTTATCAAAACTGCAAGGGGGTGGTACCATAGCATTTTTGTAAGGATATGTTATTGAGATTTACCCAAAATGATCTTGGAGTCCCAGAGAAAAGATTAATCCCTTCTATATTGTGATAATAAGGCCTCCATTAGTTTATATAGAAGTTGATGGAAAATTTTGCAAGGTTTAAATGAAATTTACTAACTTATAAGTTGATAACACATTTATATAAAAAACACCCTTTGCATGAATAAATAGATGTCAAGAATCTGTAATGTTTATGTTATATTTGCATACTTTCACTTGACTTCTATATAATTTTCCCTTCAGTCTTACCAAACCAAATAAGTCTAATTAGACTACTTAAGAAATTTTGTAGAAATAGATTTATTCAACTCATCACTATAAAGGAAGGAAATGGCAGGTCAAAATCTGTTTTATTTAGTACCATTCGTCATTGATGTATTTCATCAAATAGGTAGTAGGCATTCCAATTTAATGTGAGGTAGATTAACCTTAGATTATGCTTGATTCCAATGAAAATTGATGTCAAAGATAGGGGAAGAAGAAACTGTTGCGTACCTTTATGAGTGAGAAGATTTTTGATCTGTATACGGAGGTGAAATGGGCAGCGTGATATGTGATTGAGGAAGAATATGAACCCTTAAAATTGAGAAGAAATCTGATCCGTAAAGTAGGTGAGATCGGTTACGTGATTTGTCAAGGAGGCAACATCAGTACCTTAAGGACCGAGAAGAAATTGGATATGCGAAGGAGGTAATATCACTAGTGTGTCCTCTATAAGCAATTTCCTCCAACTTCTTCCTTGCAGGCACGCAGTTGTTCCTCAAGCTTCTTCCTTGCAACTAATCAATGTCTATGGTGGAAGATGGTGAAATGAAAAATCAAATTGATAAAATAAGGAGAAGAAACTCGTGGATGGATAAGAAGAAACCAGTAAATGGATCCGGTTAGCCGTAATATTGAGATCGGGGAAGTCGACAACTGCGAGATATTTTGATAGTTAAAACTATCGATAATTGTGGAGAATAATCAAGGAGGCCATAGCTTTCGCAGGATTGAGTATGGAATGCGGGCATCAAAGTTGGTCTGCGATGCCCTAAATCAGATGAGGAGGAAGAATATCACTGGAGAAGAAGCGACGTTGGTATAGAGATGGATATGCGGAGGTGTGATGCCCTAGATGGGAAGCGGAGAAGGGGTAACCGCGGGATGATGAGCGGCTCTGTTAGGGTTGTATATGTGATGATTTATTTCGATTGTGAATTTTATTCGAGTAAATCGTAGGTTTTAGATGTACGGCTCCGATTTATTTGGTGTCTTATTTGCCTAGTCATTTGTGTTATTTATCTTGCCATAGGAACTAAATCGATACTTCTTTTTAATATAGTATATAGTATGCATATATTTTTTTTTGTATGTTAAAATTGGTTAGAATTATTATTTTTTTATGTTTTATTCTTATAACAAATTTTGTATAATTGTTTCAAAAAAATTTAATTTCATATTACAAAAAATATGAAAACATTTAATACATTTATTAGTTGATTGTTTGCATGTTTTTATATAAATTTATAAGTTTGAAAATACTTGATGGGTTCTGCCTAAAAATTTCTGAGTCAAACCATTAGGACTTCAACTGAAACACTAAAGTAAGTGAACTCGATCGAGCAAGTCACGTGTGCGAACCGTGCCAGCTCGAAGCGGCCAAAATAACCACGAAAGGGGTGATGAAAATAAGTACACAAAGACACCATAAGAGGCCCTCTCATGCATGCATATGTCTGGCCAGCACGGGCATGCACATGTACGGGCGCACACGTTTACGGACATGACTCACAAGTGCGCACCCATTGTAATGCCCCAAAAATCCTGAAAAAGGAAGGATTGGAAGTTTACGTGTGGTGCTAGTGTTAACGTCGGTGGTAGCCTTGGAATTAAATCGACTGACATCTCAGGTATCTACCGCGCAGCAGTAGAACGGCACCACGTGGCGCTATCACTCGACGCACTCAATGCTTTCGACGAAGCGTTGAGAGACTACCGCGGTATGGTAGTCATCTAGCGGGTGGCGCTATCACTGGACGCACTCAACGCTTTCGACAAATTGTTCAGTTACCACTGCGTGGCAGTAGCAAGCTAATACACGGCAATAGCCGATTAAATTGACTTATGCCTCGGGAAGGTACCGCTCGGTGGAAAGAATTTAACACCAGCGGTAGCTTGCCATGTGATAGTAAGGTGGAGGTTGCTTTGGGCGATAGAGTGATTTCCATTGGGCCAAGCTGCGACCGCCTCAGGTACCATGCGGCAGTAGCAGATAATGCACAGTGATAGCTTGGTATTAAGGGCTGGATTTGAGATTTTATTCTCATTTTCCTTTATCACACTTTCTCTCTTGGTTCTTGAGCTTCTTGAGGGAAGAGGAGGAAGAAATTCCAGGAGGCTAAGAGGAGAAGCGATCCAAGGTGTGCTTGTGATAAGAATTATGAGTCGACGCTAGATCCACGGAGAGGAAGTTGTGACGATCAGTTCCATTCGGATCAAAGAATAAGGACATGGCTCCTAAGCGATTGATAAGAGTAACAATCTTCCTTCTTGGATAAGTGAAGTCCTCCTTTTTGCATATGCATGGAATCCCCCACCTAAAGGTGGAAAAGAGAAGGGAATTCTGATGGTTTGATACGTGATATCCCCGGGTAGTTTTTCATATAGAATCCGGAAATCGCAGTACGGAATAAGCATGGTGTGTGAAGCCCATCCGGATAGGTTGGTCTAGATTGGTGATGTTTTATTTTGCACACCGGAGAAGACTCCGAGTATAAACGGGTAGTTTATGGAGTCTAAAGGGTTGTGCCTGTAAATGGGAGTAGCAGGAAGAATTGGAGGCATTCTCTAGGAAAATACCCAGAAAATACCACAGTTGTGATAATCGTTGGATATCGCCTGGCGACAGTGACTATCGCTGGTGATAGCTCTTGATGAGTATATTTTGTGAAAGTCCAGTTCTTCTGGCATTGCATAATGCTGCAGTTTTTTCTGGATAGATGTTCTAGTTGTGGTTGAGTCTGGGTAGTGGTTATCGCTGACGATAGCTCCCAAATAGCATTTTGATTACCAAGCCTGTCTCTCAGAGACTGTGTGGCTAGTTTGTGATCTATAACATGGGTGCTCAGCTCTGATGGCCGTGAGAGTCTTTTATTTAAATGTAATGCGGTTATGTTTAACTCCTCGGGAAAGATGATGTGACCCGCGTCTATCCATTTAGCCATGGAATCTCGGCTTTCGTCAATGGCATGGCGATTTTAGCAGCGGGAAAAGGATGAACTATACCCGCCCTATGTCAGGTTATGAGGCATGGTAATTAATGCTGGTAGTAGGGAGGAGAGTCTTGGCTGTATGCCAGACAATAATGCTCATAGTTTGTCTTCAGTCTCGAACTTTTGGACGGTGGTGGGACCCTTATTATCCGGTACACCGAGAATGTGCCCTGAGTGCACGAAACGTTTAGCAATTGATGTAGATGTTTGTGATATATTGAATAGATCTTGAGTTGTACCTTCTTATGATATATATATATATATGGTTGTTATGCATGCAGAGAAGGGTATGGGGTAGGGTCATTATAAATTGGTCAGCTAATGCTGACCGTTGCCAAGTTTTCCACCTTCTGGAGGATTGTCCCTGTATAGGTGCTAGAGAGTCGGGCGGGAAATAGCGAGTTGCAGCCCTTTAATGCTATCCCGGCCCATGAATGTTAAGCGAAGGCTCTTTATTGTTTTTCATGTGTGGTTTTCCTACGAGCTGATGTTTGTAAACCACTCTTTTGGGGAAAAACATTTGTAAGGCATTAAAGCCGTAACATTTTGTGCATTTTGTAATAACATTCCTATGGTTTTTTTATAGTGGACATTGTTGATTCTTGAGTTCAATTTAACCCATGAAGCTTTCGCTAGAATGCTCTGAGTTAGGATTGGATTGGTCTTTGATATTAACATGTAACTTCGCTGACTGTCTGTAGAATATAACATGGGGCCTCGGTTGGACCCTTTATTATATTTCATGTGACAGATGGAGGTGTTACACCCTACATATGTACACACCCCATATGCGTAGAAGAATCACAGGGGAGAATATGCACGCCTTATGCTCGCATGTCATATGGGTGTGCGCGCGCGTCGGCGGCCTCCGCCGCCACCGGGCAACTTATTCGAGGGGCATGTTCGTCATTTCAGTAAAATTGGTGATATAGATGACCGAAATGAAGCAACATCATTCGTTAACTCAAGATTTAGCAAGGCGTAATTACCAACGCGATCCTTCATGGAAGCTATAAGACAAGCTGCTTGAGAGACTATAACAAACTCTAAGGTTTTTCAGCGAGGACATGAGAGTTAGATCACTACATTGCTCGCATTTTGCTTTGCTCCTTCTCTAGTCCGCTCACGATCAATATGCTTGCGGACACAGCAGCAGGTGAAGGAAAGACCTTGTAAGAATTCTCTCATAAAAGCACCTTTGAATGCACTCTTCAAGGCTTCATGGACTTAGACATTTTTTTCATTTCTCTACACTCAAAGCTTGTAATGAAGAGCTATCTTGTCACCCTTTGAGGAACTCAAATATTTGTAAATGAAAGGAAACATTGAATTTTGGCTTGACATAGATTCGACCACATGGTTTTTCACCCTTTCCGAGTTTTCCACATTAAAAACACCTCTTGTCATGGCTGCTTGGTCTTTCATTTAGCTGTTTGCATCCCCGATCCGAACTAGAGCTAAGATGGTCTGATTCTCTAAACTAGAGTGTTGGAGTATGAGACCGGGCGGTCTGGCGGTTTGAGCCTGGCGGGTTGTAGACCGCGCGGTCTGGCGGTTACTCTCCAGCAGTTTGATATCCAGGTTGTTGCTGTTTGTAGTCCGGCAGTCTGGCGGTTTATCTTCGGCGGCTTGGAAACCGGGCGGTCTTGCGGTCTCCTACCGCATCTCTCTCTTGCTTCTGGTATTGTCGAGCGGTAAGAACTTTGTCTAACCGCGTGGCCTATTCCGGTCTGTTGTTCTTACCACCAAGATTTTTGTATAGCTTTAGTCCCACATTGTTAGTTTGTACTCTCTCCTCTCTCCTCCATTCTATAAAAGGGAGACCATACCTTTGTAAATGATATCTTTTTCGATAATAAAACTTTCAATTATTCAAAGTTCTGACTTGTTTTCTAGTCGTTTGTTCGCTACTTTAGTCGTTTGTTCGCTACTTCTCACATGGTATAAGAGGACTCGATCTTCTCCTCCTGATTCTGTGCGCCCTGTCCGCGCGGCTTGCCTCTTCCTCTCGCGACCTGTTCTCGCGGCTTGTCTCTTCCGCCTGCTTGCGCCCTTTCCGCACAGCCTCCTTTTACCTGCCTTTCAGTCGTCACGACCTGTTGCTTTGTTCGTCGCGACCTACTGCCTTATTCGCCTTGTTTGTTCCTCCCTTCTGTTCGTGCGGTCTATCTTCTAGTCGTTCGACTTCTTTCCCTGCTTGGATCTGCGGCTTGGTCGTGGCTTCTCTGGCCGCTGGTGTATGACATCGTGACCGCTGCAGCTCTTCTTATTCCTATCCGCGCGGCTTGTATTCTAACCGCGCGGCTTCTCTTTGATTTCTCCTATGGCCCTTTCAGAAACCTCAACTACCACCACTCATATCGCCACTCCGGCTCCGCCTCCTACTCCCTCTGGAAACCTTGGCACGGTTTCTAAACTTGTTGGCTCCAACTATCCGGATTGGAGCGTTTCTTTCACCTTTCTCCTTCACTCTCAGCACAAACGTCATCACCTCACCGATGACCCTCCTCCTCCAGACTCTGATCAATTTGATGACTGGGATGCTAGTGATGCGCTTGTCTGCACTTGGTTGGCTAACAGCCTCTCCGATAAATGGCTTCCTGTCATACGCCATGATGAGACAGTCAAGACCGCATGGCTTCACCTTGCTGGTCTCTACTCGAAGGGGGCCCAGACATCCTACATTTATACTCTCTATGCGGATCTCTCTGCTCGCCCTTCCATGTCTCCTGCTGCGTCTTATCAGCAAGTTCAGGCTATTGGCACTGAAATCCTCCAAAATCGCCCCTTCTCCGCGGACTTGGCCGAGCAGCACAAACACTTCCAGGAACTCCTGGTTGTTTGTTATCTTCTATGGCTCCTTCAGTCTTTTGATATGATCTGCCAGCAGATCTTGGGAGAAGCAGAGTCTCCCACCTTGGATGCCACCGCAGCTCGCATTGCCGCTATTACTTCGCTGCTCCAGCATACTCTATTGTCCTCCCCTCCTTCACAGGACTCCTATGCTCACCAAGTTCAGCGGGGTGGCAATAGTGCCCGCAGCAAGTCTGGCACGTGCGGTCCGTCAAGGTTCCTCTGCTCTCACTGTGGTCGTACCGGCCACTCTGTTGACCGCTGCTGGCAGAAACATCCTCATCTTCATCCCTCCGATGATACTTATTCCTCAACCTCGGCCTCCTCTCGGCCATCTGCTTCTGTGTCCACGACCTCATGTAGTGCACACGTAGTTACCCAAGGTAAATGGTTGATTGACTCTAGTTCTACAAATCACATGACCGGAAACCCTCAATGCTTCTCTCTCCTAGAAATGCATGATCGGTTACCCCCGGTTCTTATTACGGATGGTTCGCCTTCCCCAGTTCACGGGACGGGCATGGTTCAAGTCACACCATCGCTTCGCTTAGCGGACACTCTCTATGTCCCGAAGTTCCCTTGCAATTTGCTATCAGTTACTACTTTATGCAAGCAACTTCAGTGCTCTGTATTATTTACTCCTACTTCTTGTTGTTTTCAGGACTCGAGGACCCAACGGACGATTGCTATTGGGACTGAGAGCGGCGGCCTCTACTTCCTCGATAATGTTTCCGCTCTGTCCGCCTTCTCTTCCTCGTCTACCGATCTGCTTCAATGGCATCTTCGCCTTGGACATCCTCCTCCTCGGATTCTTCGTCAGCTTCTTCCCCACTTACCTCAGACAAGTCCTCCGCTAAACTATGATGCGTGTCAGCTTGGCAAACATCACCGCTCCTCCTTCCCGCCGAAGCAATACTGTGGTTCCTCCCGCCCTTTTGATCTCATTCATTCTGATTTCTGGGGTCCTGCTCCTACTCTCACCGTTGGTCGGGGTAGTTCTTACTTTGTAACTTTTATTGATGATTTCTCTAGATGTACCTGGGTGTATCTATTAAAAGATCGCTCTGAACTCTTATCTGTATGGCAATCCTTTTATAATATGATTAAAACTCAGTTTGTTATTTCTAATAAAGTACTACGCTCTTATAATGCTACAGAATATCTCAGTCATGAGTTTTCGACTTTTTGTATGCAACATGGTCTTATTCATCAGACAAGCTATGTTTACTTCCTCCCAGCAAAATGGGGTGGCGGAGCGTAAAAATCGTCATCTCCTCGATATCGCTCGCACTCTAATGATGCAGATGCAGGTGCCTTGCTCCTACTGGGGCTATGCTGTTCTTCTTGCCTGTTATCTCATCAATCGCATTCCCTCTTCGGTTCTCCACGGCAAAACCCCCTTCTCCATTCTCTACCCGGGCAAGGAACCCTTTCCTCTTCCTCTCCATATCTTTGGGTGTATGACAAAATGTGTCTTTTTGGGATACTCGATCACTCAAAAAGGCTATTGTTGTTTTGACCCCGTTCTGCGCAAACAGATTGTTTCCGCGGACGTTACCTTCTTCGAAAATGCATCCTACTTTTCTTCTCAATCCCCGCTTCCTCCTGTTGTCTCTGACTCTCCACCTTCTCTTTGTATTCCTTCCACGCATATCGACGTCTCCCCTCCTATATCATCTCCTCCTCCATCTCCTCCTCTCTCTAATATACCCCCTCCTTCTTATCCGCAGCCGTCTCTCTCTAGTCCCGGGCCAGCTTTCTCCACCACGGACACTCCGGTCCCTGAGGCACGAGACGACCTGGATCTTCCCATTGCTCTTCGCAAAGGGGTGCGGGCGTGTACCCAACACCCGCTTGCGGCTGTTGTTTCCTATGATCGGCTTACTCCTTCTCGCAGGTGCTTTTCTTTGGCTATCTTGGCTATTACCACTCCCCGCACTTACCAGGAGGCTCTTGCTATTCCTCATTGGAAATCTGCCATGGATGAGGAAATCGCCACTCTTACTGAAAGGGGTACCTGGACCCTTGTTCCTCCACCAGTAGGTACTGATGTGGTTGGCTGCCGTTGGGTGTTCATTGTGAAGTTTCGCCCAGATGGCACTGTGGATCGTATAAAGCCCGGCTGGTGGCGCAAGGCTTTACTCATACTTATGGAGTTGACTATTTTGATACTTTCTCCCTGGTTGCTCGCCTCAGCACCATTCGGGTTCTTCTTTCTGTGGTCGTCAACAGGGAGTAGGTTATTTCCCAGCTTGATGTTAAGAATGCATTTCTCTATGGGGATCTTCAGGAAGACGTCTACATGGAGCAACCTCCTGGGTATGTTGCTTAGGGGGAGACACGAGTATGCAAGTTGAAGAAGGCCATCTACGGCCTTAAACAGAGCCCTCGGGCATGGTTTGACAAGTTTAGTGGCATTATGGCTGCCATTGGCTTTACAAGAAGTTCGGCCGATCACTCATTTTTTATTCGCAAAACCACATCGGGCCTTATGGTTTTGGCGGTGTATGTGGATGATATTATTCTTACCGGCGATGACCAGGCTGGGGTGCACTTGACAAAGAAACACCTCAGTCAACACCTAGTCATGAAGGATATGGGCTCCCCGAAATATTTTTTGGGGATAGAAATCTCTCGGAAGCCCGACTCGTTGGTTCTCTCCCAATGGAAGTATGCTCTTGATCTTCTACAAGAGGTAGGATTGACCGGTGCCAAACCGACCCGGTATCCCATGGCCACTAAAAAGGACAAAACATGGACAGATGACTCACCTCTTATATCTGATGCCATGAGGTATATACGTCTGGTGGGCAAACTCATCTATCTCATGGTGACCATACCCGACATTGCCTATGTTGTAGGCAAGGTCAGTAAGTTCATGCAAGCTCCCAGGGAATGTCATCTTCAGTCTGCCTTGAAGATACTAGAGTATGTTAAAGCAGCACTAGGAAAAGGGCTACTCTTTCAGAAGCATGGTCATCTGAGAGTTGAAGCCTACTTAGACTCAAGCTATGCGGATGATAAAGGTGATCGTAAATCTACATCAGGTTTTTGTACATTTGTTGGAGGTAATATTGTGAGCTGGAAGAGCAAGAAGCAGTCTGTTGTCTCAAGTTATAGTGTAGAAGCCGAATATCGGATTATGGCGTCAACCACGTGTGAGTTAAAATGGTTGCGGGCTCTCATGCTTGACCTAGGAGAGGTCTACGACTATCCTCTGTCTATGTTCTGTGACAACAAGCTGCTATATACATATCAAAAAATCCGGTCTTCCATGATAGAACAAAATATATAGAATTCGACTGCCATTTCATCTAAGAAGAGGTCTTGAAGAGACAGATTTGCACTCCGTTCGTCACCTCTGACAAACAGTTGGCAGATATCTTCACCAAGCAAGTTTCTACTTCCTTCTTCCACATTTATGACAACCTGGGCATGATTGATATCTATGCTCCAGCTTGAGGGGGAGTATTGGAGTATGAGATCAGGCGGTCTGGCGGTTTGAGCCTGGCGGGTTGTAGACCGCGCGGTCTGGTGGTTACTCTCCAGCAGTTTGATATACAGGTTGTTATTGTTTGTAGTCCGGCGCTTTGGCGGTTTATCTCCGGCGGCTTGGAAACCGAGCGGTCTAGCGGTCTCCTACCGCATCTCTCTCTTGCTTCTGGTATTGCCGAGTGGTTAGATTATTGTCTAACCGCGCGGCCTGTTTCGGTCTGTTATTCTAGCCGCCCAGATTTTTGTATAGCTTTAGTCCCACATTGTTAGTTTGTACTCTCTCCTCTCTCCTCCATTCTATAAAAGGGAGGTCATACCTTTGTAAATGATATCTTTTTGGATAATAAAACTTTCAATTATTCAAAGTTCCGGCTTGTTTTCTAGTCGTTTGTTTGCTATTTTAGTCGTTTGTTCGCTACTTCTCACATAGAGGAAAATCGGGTGGCCTGTAACAAGACTTATAATCAATCAAAGACTTTTTAATTTTTAAATCTTCTTTGTTTGTAATAAACTTATTGTTATAAAAATAAAACTATTGTATACAATTAAATATATTTTACAATGTGTCATCTTATATTTGTTAATAATCTTTTATCTTAGATACTATTTGATTTTATTTTGTAATATAAATGGCTCAATTTTATCTATTTATTATATTATTTTTATTTTTATAATATATATTTATTATTAGTATACATAAAAATAACATTTTATTTATAAGATATGGAAATACGATATTTTAAAATATTCCTAACATGTCTCCGACTTTCGACGTTTAAAAACTCATTCTAATATGTCATCGACATCTGATATTTAAATCATTGCATACAGTACACGCATACATTGAGCAAGGAGACAAGCTAGAGGCCAAACTCATTTTAGTGAGTTATTGTGGCGCTATACCACATGTCAATGGAAGTAGCGCTAGAATACAGTTGGATAGTTGGCGTGATGTTTTGCTCGCACAAAAAGGCGGAAGAAATATATATTTAGCATGCCCTATTGTGGCACGGTAACGCTCTCACCCGACGATAACATAAGGATAGGGTGTCAATCAGCACATGATTAAGGAGCCAAAAGGAGAAGGAGATCAACGATGGATCGTAATCATCACTAACACGAAGTGCTATCAACTACTACGTGGCGATAACAATCATGTCAGAATTAGCGAAGCACGACTTCCATATCTTCCACAATCCATGTGCAACACTTACTATATTTGGCTACTGCCCGACGGTAAAACTACTACTAGCGCTAGCTCCTGAGATCTATTTACAGAGCATCTCTGATCCTTCTATGGAAATGATTCCTCATCCTCCAAAGTCAGTACTCTGAATATCTTGAGAGAGGCTCGTCTCCAAAAATAGAGAGAACTCCCTTGGGAGAACACAAAGATCAGAAGAAATTTTTGAAGGAGAAGGTCTATAACACATATTCAACACGAAGGGAGAAAAAATCAAGAATGCTTACATCTACATCGCCTTCATCTTCTCCTTCAAAAAATCTTAGAGAGTCTATCTTACATTTTTAATGTCTTGTAATCCTTTTTACTTTTAATTTTTGTAACGGGCATGGAGAAATTGTTTGGGTAGAACGTCAGATTCCAAAAAGAATTTTGTGGGAAATTCATCGTGGTTGTTAGCAGCTAAGTATTGTAATACTTAGAGGGAAAATCATCTAGAGTACTACTAGAAAAATGGCTTTTAGCCACGGTTTCTTTTGCCACGGGGAAAAATCGTGGCTAATAGTGAGTATTAGCCACGGTTTTATTCCGTGGCTAATACTGGACTTTTAGCCACAGTTTGCCTGAACCGTGGCTAAAAGTCTAGTATTAGCCACGGTTTGCCTGAACCGTGGCAAAAGGTCGTGGCATCGTTTAGTCCCACACCGCCTAAACAAAATGAGATTTTTGTGTTTATAAGGAATTTATTTCAATTAGCCTTTGAAATAAATATGGCGGCGGCGGTGGCGGCGGCCGGGCGGCGGTGGCGGCGGCCGGGCGGCGGCGGCGGCCGGGCGGCGGCCGGGCGGCGGCGGCGGCCGGGCGGCGGCGGCGGCCGGCGGCGGCGGCGGCGGCCTGAATTTTTTATGTTATGAGTGGCCTTTTAACCACGGCAATTAAACCGTGGCTAAAAGTCCACTATTAGCCACGGCAATGAACCGTGGCTAAAAGTCCAGTATTAGCCACGGTTTTGGACTCTTAGCCATGGTTTGGACTTTTAGCCACGCTCGTATTGCCCACGCTCATTTTTCGTGGGCAGACCGTGGCTAAAAGTATTTAGCCACAGTTTTGGACTTTTAGCCACGGCAATCTGCCGTGGCTAAAAGTCAGTTTTCACTTCGATTTATCGTGTGTTATGGCGACTAGGTCTAGGGTAGATCCAGGGGAGGTTTGAGTCCTTATCTTGGAGAGAAAGGCTAGAACCAACTAGTCCTAGAGAGAGGGGTCAGTATAGAAAACAAAAAAGGATTTTAATATTTCACTTCGATTTCTAGCGTTATAGAAATAAAACATTTTTATAATAAATTTTTGATGAAATAAAATCATGTCTTCATTATTCCATAAATTTGATTTTATTTCTAATTCTAAAAATAGTCTAAATAATATTTTCCTTAAAAAGTATGAAAGTAAATCTATTGCAAATTACTTTTTGGAGTACACTCTTGGAATTCAGTCTTTGTAGCTATCGCCAGGCAATAACACTAACTGCTGACGGTATTAAAGAAAGATTGAAATCTGATCTATTTTGCAAGGTAATCTTCAATATAATCTTTTTCGAGATATTAAATTTTATTTTCCTATAAAATATTTTGAAACTTCACTGATAAACTCTGATATTTTTCTTAATATTAAATTCTATTAAACCCTTATTCACCCTACCCCCAAAGGAACCTAAAGATCTAGCAGGGACTTGCCCGTCAGCTTTGGAGGACAAGGAAGGCTTTGTCGAAGACTATAGTGTCGACGACTCCTTAAAAGAACCGCGAGTTGGCATATTCAGAGGCTTCCTTGGCCTGCTAGGATCAAGCACCTTTTTCGTGTTCTTCTTTGGGTAGCCCAGCTTTACGAGGAAGTCAATATTAGAGCTTGTCATTTTACAAATACAATCGTGCAAAGCGGCTGGCAGTTTCTTATGTGTATCTATATAGGGTAATAGCCTGGGCTATTTATAGATCTCAGGAGACACAAGGATTGTGTCGCAATCTTCGCGATTATCAATTACTAGTCCGCACGAGCTCAATAAAATATAGGGATTATGTTAACCCAAATCATGCTATAGGGGACAACACTGATTATAGAGCAGCTGGGCGACACTCCAAGGTGTTCACAGACGTTCTCTGATGAATCATACAAACACAACTAATGTTCTACAAGGGGTCGCATGTCCTTTGGAGGTTCCTCTAGCAATTTATCAAAGAATTCGCGACAGGAACTTATCGAGAGCTCGCGCAGACTCTTCTATTTGGAAACAGTACGGGCAGTTATGCTCGGTCTCTTCTTTCACCACCCCCGTCGCCTGACTCGCTCCTCATATTCCTCGAGGGGCCATGCATTTATTACCACATTTAATTGGGTATTAAATTCCCCATTCGTTCAGGCAGCATAGCCTTACATATAAATAAAGGGTCAGGGGTGCTCGAAAGGGAGGGGAACTTGGCCCAGAATCTACCTTGGTGTAAGTGCAGACACTAAGTTCATCTCTTGGATGCTCTCTTCTCTCTCCTCTTCCATCTTGTAGTCTCCACTACTCCCTTGAAATCCTTTAATCCGAGCAATAACATTGCCCGCCACAAGTGGTACTCACCGCAATGGGTAAATTTGGTGTCTGTCGTTGTTAGCAATCCCTCTTTTCTTGTTCTTTTTTTCTTGTTAAGCCTCCACAAGACTATTAACGTTCGATTACGGTCTCCGATCTCTCCATCAAACTAGGTGAAAATTTTGCACCTTTAATTGCAAGAGCTGAAGTAGCGTGAAACAGGTATAGGATCAGATCCGATTCACAAAACTATTGATCCTTACAAAGAGTGGTAGAAATAACATTTACAGGTCAAATTTTTTTTATGATTTACTCACTATGTATATTTATAGTAATGAATTATTTGTTCATGTTAGATTGCGTTGATTGTGAAGAAATTTTGATATAGTGGCATATCCCAAGAATTAGAAGAGAAATTGGACATGATGTTCAACCAAGTGGTTGCAATTGGTGATCTAGCATGGGCACTAAATTCAAGAAGTTTATGTCTCGAATCAGTTGATGAGCATGATATGTCTGCTGATGATGATTTGCTAGAAACAGAGAAATTGCCTACCTCTTCACAAGCAAATATGAAGAGAAAGATAAGGAAAAAGGAAGATAAGTGGAAGAAAAAATGGCAATGAGTTTAATAATGAATGAGATAGCTAAAACATCACACATAATTGGTTGTTGCATGTTGGAGCCTCCAAAAATCCAAATATCTTCTGCCCTATTTACAATCCCAAAAGCAATCACAGAGCTTAAGAAATATCACTACAACAAAGTCGCTCTATGGTGACGTTTTTTTATAACTTTTGTGACGATTTCAAAGCGTCGCGATAGTTTTCGTGACATTTATAATGTAATATCCCTCAGACAACTAGACCCCCTAGGAGTGGTTTTGTCATGACTAGGTCATGACAAAACCCTAGAAGCCCAAGAAGACCAAGTTGGACTTAGGAATAAAGATGATTGGGATGAATGGTCTACAAATAGTAGATTCCTAAACCCTTGTTTAGGATGATCATGAGGCTTCACCATGACTCCAAGACCCAACCATGACCCCGCTAATCTATTAAAAGGGCCCTTAGGGTCCATTGGAGTCAACCCAGGATGGCCAAGTTGACCTAGGATCATCCTAGGCCTAAATAAGGCAATGTGCCCTTAAGGAGCCCAACCAACCCTACCAAGGTATTCCTATACCTAAAGTGGGGTCAATGGGTCACCAAAGACCCATTGGAGTCAACCTTAGAGCTTAAGTTGACCTAAGTCAACCCTAACCCTAAATGGGTCAAACTGTCCTACATAGGGTCAATTGACCTTTCCTTATCCAAGTGGACCCCACCCATGCCCTCCTAACCCTAGAGTGAGGTCAATGGGTCACCAAGGACCCATTGGGGTCAACCCTAGTGGCTAAGTTGGCCCAAGTCAACTCAAACCCCAAAGTGGTCAAAGTGCTCTTAATAAGGGTCAAGTGACCTTCAAGGTGCCAAGTCAACCCTACCCATCCCTACCTAGACCCTAAGGGAGGCCAATAGGTCACCAAGGACCCACTAATGGTGACACAAAAGGTCAATTTGACCAAAGTCAACCCTAAGCTAGGTCAAGTCAAACTTATCTCAAAAAGGGCTAGCTCAAGCCCCTAGCCACTTGGGCTTACTACTTCCTAATCACTTTATAATATCTTAGTGGGCTTCATTTAGGCTGGTACCATGAACAAATTTGACCATGAGGGGCAAGAGAGCGAAAGCTTCAATTTCTCTTTAATGGAGGAGAGAGAAAAGGGGGTAAAGGTCATTCATTGCTTAGGGAGGCCAAGGGCCACCCTTATTGGTTGGATTCAACTCCTCTGGGGAAGAGGAGAAGTTTCCAGCCATTCCCGACCACCATAAGGAAGGTTCACAGCCCCCCCCCCCCCCCATCACTTTGCCGAGAGCTTCTTTCAATGGCCATTAATGGTCATTGATGCTTGACCACCCCCCCCCCCCCCTCCCCCATTTTATTATTTTAAAACCTTCACTGGACTCCTAGGAGTCGTTTACACACCTTAACTGAAGGAGCCAGAGTATTCCACTGTGCTGCTGTAGAAATCGAGCGGCGCCACCAACAAAAATGGCATCCCGACGATCAACCCGCCTCCAGGACGCAAATAAGGTCCTCCCCTTCTTCTTCTCCTATTGGTAGATCATAGGGATCATTTAGAAATAAAATCAGGCTTAATTGAGCCTGATCAAAGCTTTCAATTTCACGATTTTTCCATGAAAAATGACTTGTCGGGATCGCCGGAAAAGGGCCGTCCGGCGGCTGTGTCGCCGTCTGGCGATAGCCACCACCTCGACGGAGGTGGTGGTGGCGGTGGTCGGCCAGGGAGGTGGCCGGGTGGCCGACGATGGAAGCTAGAAGTAGTTCCAAGTCAGGTAAATCCTACCCATCGGCTGGAGGAAGAAGATGAGCCAGAGCTGCCAGATCTTGTGTCAAGATCCGTGCAGGATCAGCATATTAATATTTCATTTTAATGAATTCTGTCACACATATTCAGTCCCCTTGTAAATTAATTTAAAATTACTTAGAGGCTAAATCGTAGAAAGTGGTTAACTTATAAATTGTAGCCCTATTGGTCTAATTTAATTTAAATTTAATTTGAGTAAATTTGGACATCTAGTTTGACCAGGGCACCAATTTTGGTTGGGTCTATACCTAGGGTTAGATAGAAACTAAAATGAGTGTCCCCACTTCATCCCTTGTCCAAATGACCTAAAAATTGGACAGGGAGTCACCCTAATCTATACCAAGGTCCTGCCAAATAATGAGAATTTTTGGCAACAATTTTTCTATAGTTTTTGAAATTATTTAAATATCGTAGGGTAAATTATTTAGGGGACCTAATTACCTCCAAACCCTCCCAAATTTTTTTGAGTGGTCCTTGGGGTTATCATGAAGATCTGTATAAATTTTAACATCTTTTTGAGTTGATATGGGTAGGAATTGAGCAAACCCAAGCTTTTCCCTAATAAGGGGTATTTAGGTCAAAAGTTCACTTTAAGGTTTGGGTGGTCAAACCACCTCAACAGAGGCTGAAATTTTGGCCACTGGTTTACATGTCATTTAACACCCTCATATGGGTTATGGGGTGGTTTTGGGTTGAATTGCCCTAGGACTCAAGTTCAAACCCTATGTTTGGACTTTGGGGGTTGAGAAGGGAATGGGGTCAAATGCCCATATATGGACTTGAAATTTAGTAGAGAGGATACTAGAGTAGCTAAGGTCCTCTGGTAAGAATCTTAGAGGATTTTAAGATGGATAAACCCCTCAAAACCCTAACCCTTGTTTAGGGCACAACCCTTATACATGCAAGATAGGCTACCAAAACTTAATAAAAAGTCATGAAACTTGGGTAGTATGTTCATAGGGTTAATTAGAGACTCTGGTGATTTTATTGGTAATTTTGGAATAATACATTTAGTACCTTCTTTATAGTACATGGAATTGCCCTTGATAATATGTTAATTATTATGATCACTTTGTTTAACAGGAAGTTATGAAAATTGGGCAGAAGTTGTTTTAGGTCAATATACTCATACTTGAATTTTATGATAATATTTAGATATGTATTTTCAGTACTATCTTCATAAGCTTTTAATAATGCAATTATATTCAAAATTAGATTCAGAGCTCAATATTGGTTTGAAAATTGTGAAACTCATTTAAAAGCGTACTTAAGGCAATATACACTTAATGAAATTTTACCATAATTTTTAGGTGAATATTTACAAAAGTTGTTTCAATAATGTAAGAATGAGGATTATTGTTTTAAATAAAATGTGAGCTCATTATTCACTGAGAAGTTTTGAAATTTTGTCAGAAGTGTTTTTAGGGCATATTAGCCATGCTTGAATTTTATTATAATTTTTGAAAGCTTATTTACAATATTTACGTCATTAGCTGTTAATTATGTGATTATGTTTAAAATTATGGATCAAGGCCCAAACCTTACTGAAAAATTGGGAGACTTTGAATTTACTATAAAAGGTACTTCATGTTCAAACTAAGGTATTTGGATTCCTTAGGAAATTAGATAAATTATCAAGTAAATTAGGAAAATTATGAAATTCTGGATTTAGGCTAATAATGTCATGGTAGACCCTCAATAATTATTATAGGGATATTGGATGATAATTTGGAGTACCTCCCCTTGTATACATCATATAGCTTAGGATGGTCTGCGTTTAGTAAAACTGCAGAAATCGTGTTAATATGGGGAATGGTCGTAGAGAGATGGGATTGTATTTACTGGTTATGGTAACTGAATTGGAGTATACCATTGGAAGATGGGGAGAGTAGGATTGTAGAGTTGTCGAAGATAAGGTGGTACTCGGGATCGATAAAAAAATCATCTATCCTGTGAAGGGGGGGACAGGGTCAAAACTCATTAGGGTTAGAACCAGTATAATAATAAAGGGATCTTGAATCGGGTAGTAACCAATAATAATAAGTGCCTTGCAAAAGGGAGATTTGGGCTTCAGCCCATCGTAGTTCCTAGTGCCTTTTGAGAGCCCTTCACGGGGTATGCCGGGGGTAGTCCTGAGCTAACCTAAATTATAGGAAAACTAAACTGCAAGAATACCTAGCATAACTAGGGGTTCACTTTAACTCACCTCAATGTCTCGGGATGTTAGGTTGGGTCACACGGGCAGTAAGCTCGGTAGTTTTGTGATGGGCAGGTTGGCCTGGCAAGCTTTGGCTCGGATGTTTGTTGTGGCGGACGGGATGGTCCAGGTGCTTTGGCTCGGTAGGTGACACTAAGTTTGCATGTGCATAAAGTATAAGGTGGTGGGTCTTCGGTATTGGAGGGTCGATATACCGATGCTAATACGTTGACTCGGTAAGTGTGGTTTAGCACTTCGCCATATTAAGTCCGGTGCGCCAGCCGGCAAGAGGTCACAGGAGCTCCGCTTAGTGCACCTGCTTCGAGGCATATGATAGGTCTGACTGGTAGTGCAATTACCGGTTTAGAGGTGGGCGAGGCCCAACCCACCGCTTTCGTTTGCCACTACGGAGGTATCCTGGGAGTTTAGGCTCCAGAAAGTGAGAACTAAAGGTATGTCTACATAGAGTCGAGTGGGTGAGTTGCACTTGCATGTTCACATCATAACATAATTTTGCATGTCATAGCACCATCACTGCATATAACCCCTAACACCTATTGTATAAAGCGGTATGGGATGTTTTATAAAATAGGCCCTGCAAAACGACCCTTAGATTTATAAGTTCGCGTGAGTGTGCTTATAAGTTAAGGTTTATATTCTGTAGATATATACATGCTTGCTAGAAAACCGACACCCTATCGTATAAATTGGTATTGGACTTTTTATACGATAGGAGCCTTGCAAAAGATCCCTTAGCTTATGTGTTTTCATATAAGTTAAGGTTACATATTATTTATTCAATCTTTCTTACTTTTATTACTGTCTTATATACTCATAGAACTACTAGATTAGTTCCTCCGTCACCTGCTTCTTGTTCATTCTCCACCCTCTCTACCTCTACTTTCCTCCTCCCCGCTTGGTGCCTAGGAGCCATGGGGGAAGGGGAGGGGATGATAAGACTTAGTCTTTTAGACTAACGGTTTTTGAACCACATCATTTTAGGGGACCGTGGAGCCCAGCATGGAGGAGCAGCCTCGGAGGTCGGCACCCTTAGAGATGGGACAGTCTAGCACCAGAGTTTAGACAGCTAGTACTGTGAGTCCCGATCGTTAGTAGATGTTTTTTTTGCTTCCGCATCGAGTGATTGTAGTGAGTATATTGATGTATCGGGCACAAGCCCTACTTTTAGTACTTTATTGTTATATCTGTGGACTCTCCCTTCGTGGAGATTATTTACTATATATGTGATTTCTGTGGAATTGACTTTTATTATTTTGCTACAGTTTTGTGATCGAATCGGCTGGCAGGATCGGCATTTTGTAGTGATGACCTTCCTAGGCGTGAAGGTGTCACCGCAAAGTGGCTGTTCTGGGCCTAAGACCCCGGTATTTAAAAAGAAAAAAATTGGGGTCTTACAAGTGGTATCAGAGGAAACTTCAATCGAAAAAGTAGCAGTCCACAAACCCTGGGTCACCCCCGCACGAGTTTAGTTTGGGGACAAACTAAGCAGCGGAAGCAGTGGTGTGCCCATATGGGGGATCACATGTAAATTGTTCACTTTTAATTGGCCTTGAGTCAATTACTTACAATGGGTTTTTTATACAGCCTCCGGCACATCCTACACCACAGGGTGGAGTCCAGCAGACTCCGAATGTTGCACTACCTACCCCAGTCCCCACTCCGTTCTTACAGTCAGAGATGGGGCAGACCCTGATAGCTATTCTGAAGACTTTCAGGGCCCAGAAGGTTTCAGCTCCGCAGTCAAACCTGGGGGCCAATTGGCTGAGTATTTTCCGAGGACTTTCTCCCCCATCCTACTTGGTGATAGAGTCGGCCGTTCGGATGGAGGAGTGGTTGGACATCATGTATGAGATGTTGATCGGGATACGGTGCCCATGGGAGGAGACGGTACCTTTGGTGGTCTCTTGTTTGGAGTCCCATGCCAAGAGATGGTGGAATACATCGCTGGACACGACGTTTGCTGATAGAGAGGTTGCAGAGATTGCTTGGGAGGAGTTCAGGGCCGCACTGTTGGAGCATTTTGTTCCGTAGTTGGCCAAAGATGAGCTGGAAGACAGATATTTACAGAGTAGGCATGGAAACAAGACGGTGGTTGAGTACCACTGGGTGTTCAATCATCTAGCCTGGTTTGCAGATTCTTTTAAGTTGGATGAGGCATGATACACCAAGAGGTTCTATAAGGGCCTGTGAGAGGATCTGTGGGAGGCTCTGCTGTTCGTATCTGACGGGCCTATTCCTCAAATATTGGAGATGGTTAAGAGGATTGAGGCAGATTGGCACACTACTCGAGGTCGAAAGCATCCAACTGATGATCAGGTCCGCGGAGCAAGAAATGATCAGCGACGAGGCCGCTTTACTGATGGGAGAGATAGGAGAAAAGCAGAGGACCAGCCTTGTCAGGAGGTATGACAGGAGCAGAGAGAACCAGTGGTGATGGCTCCTTGTCCTCTCTAGATGTGGGATATGCAGAGACCCGGGGTTATGGCATATCCCCCGCCAAAGTGCTTCAACTGTCATCAGGTGGGGCATATCCGGAGAAACTACACCATGAAGGGGGAACCCCTACCAGCACCACAGGTTGCCCCACCTGCTCAATATTTTGGAGGCCGAGGATGTGGATACCAGGGCGGAGACCACAGGAAGGAGAGGGGGCAAGTGTATGCACTGGATCTGGCTCAACCACGGAACCTGGAGCAAGTGATCACAGGTACGCCAATAAATTTTAAGATTTCTTTCCTAAATAATTAGACTCGTGGATATAGAATTTACAGACTAGGAAAGAAAACCATAACTAGATTTCTAAGATATTTAACTGCCCCAGACATAGTCTTCATCAGCGGCAAGCCCGCTTATACGTTGTTCGATACTTGTGTTTTGCACTCGTTTTTGTAAGAGGCCTTCGTGGAAGGGTTGGAAGGCATGGAGCGATTCACAGGCTTGATGATGAGGACAGACTACCCGACAGATCGGAGCTATTCACCTCCGCCCACTGCAACATGGAGGAAGAGATCGGCGGGAAGGCATTCGAAGTACCAGCAACGATCCTTAGGATACCAGCCTATGATCTGATCTTAGGCATGACATGGTTGCATTGGAACCATGCCCAGATCGACTGCCTGTGCAAATGGTATCATCGTGAGACATGGGGATTCCCACGTCATCATCGAAGGTATTAGACCTATTCCCCCTCTCTTGCTATCATCCGTGCAGGCCATCAAGTCCCACTTGTAGGGGGGGAGTCTATGAAGTGTTGTTTGAAATGGCTGAGGCCAAGGATTCCATCTCTAATATCCCGGTGGTGTGGGATTTTGCTGACTTATTCCCAGAGAAGCTGTCAGGGCTACCCCCGCAGTGGGAGTAGGATTTCCAGATACAGCTGGTGTTAGGGGCTAAGCCGGCATCTATGGCTCCTTACCGGATGGCCCCAAAGGAGTTGAGAGAGTTTTGAATCCAGCTGCAGGAGCTAGTAGAAGCCGGATTTGTCCGACCGAGCTCTTCACCATGGGGATCCCCGGTGCTATTCGTCAAGAAGAAGGACGGGACACTCAGATTATGCATTGACTACCGAGCACTGAACCGACTGATAGTCCGGAATACCAATCCACTGCCAAGGATAAATGATATGTTTGACAAGCTGGAGGGGGCGCATTTCTTCTCGAAACTGGATTTGTGGTCGGGCTATTATCAGTTGCTGATTCGGGAGGAGGACATTCCGAAGACTGCCTTCAGTGGCAGATATGGATTATTCGAGTTTACCATGATGCCCTTCGGGCTGACGAATGCACCGTCGGCATTCATGAGCCTCATGAACCGGGTGTTCGAGGCTTATCTGGATGTGTTTGTCATTGTGTTTATTGATGACATCCTCATCTACTCGAGGACGGAGGAGGAGCACACACGACATCTGACACTGACTCTAGAGAGACTACAGGAGCACCACCTTTATGTGAAGTTCAGCAAATGCCATTTCTGGTTGAAGGAGGTGGCCTTCCTAGTCCATATTATCAGTGGAGCTGGGTTGGCAGTGGACCCGGCAAAGATTCAGGCAGTTCGGGATTGGCCACAGCTGAAGGCGTCCACAGACGTGCAAAGTTTTCTAGGACTTGCCAGTTATTACCAGAAGTTCGTGGAGGGATTTTATCGAATTACCCTCCCACTCACATCCCTAACAAGGAAGGATGTGCCATTTGTCTGGACCCCGCAGTATGAGATGGCTTTTCGAGAGTTGAAGGATCGACTCACCTCGGCTCTTATTCTTTCTCTTCCTTTGGGGAGAGAAGGATTCCAGGTCAACACCGATGCTTCCTACCAGGGCATGGGAGCAGTGTTGATGCAGAAGGGCCACGTGATTGCTTATGCTTCCTGCCAGCTGAAGAAGCATGATCAGAACTACCATGTTCATAACTTAGAGATGGGAGCGGTCGTGTTTGCTCTGAAAGTCTGGCGGCATTATTTGTACGGTGTCCACTACGACATATACTTCAATCATAAAAATTTGAAGTATGTGGACATGCAGAAGGAGCTGAATATCAGGCAGAGGCGATGGGTGTTATTTCTAGCAAATTACAAGTACGAGATGCATTACCACCCAGGGAAGGCGAACGTGGTAGCCGATGTGTTGAGTCGGAGAGCCGCCACCTCCTGAGCGGAGCCCCAGATTATGTCCATGGAGTTGGTGCAGAGATTAGAGGATATGCACATCACGTTGGTGTCGTCTGATGACCCCGAGCTTTATGAGGAGTATTTAGCCACGATGAGCACCACAGATGACATTCGAGACCGAGTCAGAGATGGGCAGAGGCAGGATGCCAAGTTGGAGCCGATATTCTAGGCCTTAGAGGCAGGCACTGCTAGAGATTACACACTGATGGATTGCCTTGTGTGCTTTAGAGGATGAGTTTATATACCAGAGGGAGGCCCGGTCTGTGGTGATATTATGACAGAGGCCCACTGCAGCCGGTATTCGGTACACCCGGGAGTTGCGAAGATGACTGCGGATCTGAAGAAGACCATGTACTGGCCAGGCATGAAGAAGGATATCACCTACTTCGTGACCCACTGCGAGACATGCCAGCTGGTGAAGGCAGAGTGCAGAAACCCCGTAGTATTTTTGCAACCAGTCCCAGTGCAGGGAATGGAAGTTCGAGGATATCGCGATGGACTTCATACATGGCCTTTCCCCGATCGCGGATGGGAAACGATTCTGTTGGAACACCCTAATCTTAATTTGGGTTAGGATCACTATGTATTTAAGTTTATTAGATTGACCCATCAATGTATAGCTAAGGGTCATAAGTTGTGCTAAGTCAGAGGCTCTCAGAGATTGAAGAAATCAGCCAAGAGAAATCAGTCAGAAAAATCAGCCAGAAGAAAACAGAATTCAACATTAAGCTTAGGTCGACGATCGTCGAGCTCCGGTCGAAGATCGTCGAGCTTAAACTCTGCTGTAATGTCGAGCTGCGGTCGACGTTTTATCTCAAGCTGCGGTCGATGCTTTCTGTCCAAAGCTCCGGTCGACGTTCCCTATGCCGGAACATCGAGCTCCGGTCGACGCTCTCCGAGCTCTATTCGACGCTTTTCTGCCAGAAATCTAAATCCAAGTCTCCAGGCAAATTTTCAGGATATTCTTCTGTCCTATCAAAGCCAGCTGTTATTATTCCAATACAGCTATATTAAAGGACAATTACCAGAAGGTATTTATGAATATTATAGCCGTTGGAGTATCTAAAAGGAAACATTAATAAATGCTATTATTCAAATGTTCGTTCCTCTTCTATCAGAATATATACAGAGATTCAGAGGAACAAAATAGACAAGAGAATACAGTGAAAACTGAGAATAAAGAAGAAAAGAAAAATAAACTACAGATCAGAGTTTCAGGAAGAACTCAACATCACCTGTACAGCAAAGTGCTCTTCTCAGATCTACTGTTCCAGGAAGCCTGAAGAGACAAATACTCTACATCAGTCTGAAGGCTTACTGGAAGATCATCTTCAAGGCTTCATCACTCACTCTCCAAGACAACTCACATTTCAGCCATTGCTGAAATCATCATTTGCTGGAGCAGTCATCCATTGAAGGCCTATCACCCTGTGCAAAGCTTCCACTCCTGAACCATCTACATCTCAGGGGGAGCTTTGACATCACAATAAATCCACTTGTGCTTCTCTTTGATTGTTGAACAGAGAAGATAACTTCAATCCTTTACTTTTTCGTTTCCCGCTGTAAAAGGGTTCGTGAACTCCCTTCAAAAGTTCTGCCTGGTTCTGAGAGCCTTGTCAAAACTCAGTGGTGGCAAGACACCTGATCAAAAAAATCTAGTTTGGTTTTTGAGCACCTTATCAAAAGCTCATTGGTGCCCAGGACACCTGATCAACTCATCCTGCAGTGGATTCCTACCAAGGGTGGTAGAAGAGTGGACGTACCCAAGTTGTTGGGGAACCACTATAAATTCTTGTATCGTCTGGATTGCAATTTCTATTTCTTTTACTCTTTTATTCTTGCTGTGTGTGTTTGCTCTAATCTCTAGGATAGATCTAACTTTCAATTGGTATCAGAGGGAGGTTGGTTATTCATACAGGCCAACACCTGAACCAAAAGATCTCTGTTTTGATCCATCCTAGTTAGATTAACTATTTTGTTTTTCACATAGCAAGAATATGGAATATTTAAGCACCAGACCTCCTAAGTGCAACATTAACAAATTTGCACTTTGGAAGACAAGAATTAAATTATATATGAACTCTATTGATGAAGATATTTTCTCTTCTATTATGACAGGTCTCCCAAACTCAGCAACAATAACAAAAAGGGCCAGGCTAGCTGATGCCAGAGCCATAAATATCCTAGCACAGTCATTATCTGATGACTTATTTCAGGAAGTTGTTGAATGCTCAACAGCTAAGGAAATATGGGATTCTCTTCATCAAATGGCTTCTGAACCAGTGGATAAAACAACAGGAAGATGCCACAACATCTTATTTGAAGAAGGAGAATCAATATCCCCAGATGTTATTTGGGATGTATCAGATGATGAATCAACATTTGAAGATGAAGAGGAGGAAGCAAGGGCCAAAGAATTCTGCTTAATGGCCATAAATACCTCTTGCAGCAGTTTAGAGGCTAAACAAACAAAAGGAAAATCAAAACCTGAAAAGGATCAGGTATTATCTAAATTTGTTTTCAGTTCAGCTAACTTAGAAATTCAAACTTGCTGCCAAAGTTCAATAAAACCTGAGGAGGAAACAAAACTTCTCAGAGGAATGATTTCAGAATATATTCAAAGAAAGAATAAATGTTTTAATCAACAAAATGAGTTCAGACCATCGAACTCAGTCTGCCTTTTCATAAATCTGATTAATAAATATAAGGATAAACTAATTAAAATAGTTTCAAATCCTTTTCTTATTTGGAACAAATTTATTAGGAAACATCTTTTCTTAGGGCTGTTTCTATCTTTTTGATATTTTGTTCAAAATTATTTTAGGACTTCTGTATGTGAATTCTCTGTCAGATACTTTATATTTCTTATAGATCTTTTTCTAAAATTCATCTAGATTGAGTCCTCTACTCTAGTTGCATTGATCAGCAGTGATCATGGCACTGTGTTTGAATCTCTTCTGATGAAAAGAAATTCTATAGGAAGGAAGATATCAGACTTTGTTTTTCAGATCCAGAATCTTAATAAAATTTGCTGGACAAATATCATTTTGCTGCTAATATATCCTTTCTTCAAGGAGAGAGCAATCTCTACCATAGCTTTCTGCAGGTACCATCTATAATAGTTAGCTGGATGACTCAATCAAAATAAAATTTTCAAAGTCATCCCAGCCTCCTCCAATCACAGTTACTGCATCAACATAGGGGGATTTTGTAGTGCCAGCAGCAGTTAGAAATAGAAGCCAGAATTGCAAAGTTTTTCTTTTTATATCTTATACTTTGTAATATTCATTGTAATATTTTCATTTTCATGTAAATAGTAATCCTAACCCAAATAGGGGGAGATTGTTGGAACACCCTAATCTGAATTTGGGTCAGGATCACTATGTATTTAAGTTTATTAGATTGACCCATCAATGTATAGCTAAGGGTCATAAGTTGTGCTAAGTCAGAGGCTCTCAGAGATTGAAGAAATCAGCCAAGAGAAATCAGTCAGAGAAATCAGCCAGAAGAAAACAGAATTCAACATTAAGCTTAGGTCGACGATCGTCGAGCTCCGGTCGAAGATCGTCGAGCTTAAACTCTGCTGTAACGTCGAGCTGCGGTCGACGTTTTATCTCAAGCTGCGGTCGATGCTTTCTGTCCAAAGCTCCGGTCGACGTTCCCTATGCCAGAACATCGAGCTCCGGTCGACGCTCTCCGAGCTCCGTTCGACGCTTTTCTGCCAGAAATCTAAATCCAAGTCTCCAGGCAAATTTTCAGGATATTCTTCTGTCCTATCAAAGCCAGCTGTTATTATTCCAATACAGCTATATTAAAGGACAATTACCAGAAGGCATTTATGAATATTATAGCCATTGGAGTATCTAAAAGGAAACATTAATAAATATTATTATTCAAATATTTGTTCCTCTTCTATCAGAATATATACAGAGATTCAGAGGAACAAAATAGACAAGAGAATACAGTGAAAATCGAGAATAAAGAAGAAAAGAAAAATAAACTACAGATCAGAGTTCCAGGAAGAACTCAACATCACTTGTACAGCAAAGTGCTCTTCTCAGATCTACTGTTCCAGGAAGCCTGAAGAGACAAATACTCTACATTAGTCTGAAGGCTTACTGGAAGATCATCTTCAAGGCTTCATCACTCACTCTCCAAGACAACTCACATTTCAGCCATTGTTGAAATCATCATTTGCTGGAGCAGTCATCCATTGAAGGCCTATCACCCTGTGCAAAGCTTCCACTCCTGAACCATCTACATCTCAGGGGGAGCTTTGACATCACAATAAATCCACTTGTGCTTCTCTTTGATTGTTGAACAGAGAAGATAACTTCAATCCTTTACTTTTTCGTTTCCCGCTGTAAAAGGGTTCGTGAACTCCCTTCAAAAGTTCTGCCTGGTTCTGAGAGCCTTGTCAAAACTCAGTGGTGGCAAGACACCTGATCAAAAAAATCTAGTTTGGTTTTTGAGCACCTTATCAAAAGCTCATTGGTGCCCAGGACACCTGATCAACTCATCCTGCAGTGGATTCCTACCAAGGGTGGTAGAAGAGTGGACGTACCCAAGTTGTTGGGGAACCACTATAAAATTCTTGTGTCGTCTGGATTGCAATTTTTATTTCTTTTACTCTTTTATTCTTGCTGTGTGTGTTTGCTCTAATCTCTAGGATAGATCTAACTTTCAGATTCGATCTGGGTAATCGTCGACCGGCTGACGAAGGTAACCAGATTTATCCCGATCAGGAAGGATGACTCGGTTGGTGTGCTGGTTCAAAAATTCATGGAACAGTTTGTCCGTTATCATGGCATACCCAGGACGATCGTATCGGATTGGGATGGACGGTTTACGTCCAGGGAGTGGTGATCAGTGCAGACTTACTTGGGTACCCGACTGACTTTCAGTACACCTTTTCATCCCCAGACCGACGGGCAGACGGAATGCACCAATCGGACCTTAGAAGATCTATTGTGACTATGCATTCTGGATTGCAGAGAGCCTTGGGAGAAGTTTTTGCCACTGGTCGAGTTCTCATACAATAACAGCTACCAGTCCAGCATGGGGATGGCTCCTTATGAGGCCCTATAAGGACGAAAGTATAGGACTCCACTGTCATGGATACAGGATGAGGATCCGAAGGTTTTGGGCTCAGAGTTTGTTGAGGACACCAAGGCTCAGGTAAGGCTGATACGGGAAAGGATTTTAGAGGCTCAGAGTAGACATGCTAAGTATTACGACGCCCGGCATCATCAGGTAAAGTTTCAGGTAGGGGACCGGGTATTCTTGAAGATCCGACCAATGCATGGAGTTTCACGGGTGCGTGGTCAGAAGAAGAAGATCAGCCCAAGATATATGGGGCCTTACAGGATCATGGAGCGGATCAGTCCCTTAGCATACAGGCTGGAGCTGTCATCGGAGCTGGCAGGTCTGCACGATGTATTCTACGTATCTTCTCTTAGGAGGGCTCTACTATGTCCGGAGCAGCAGATTACAGCCACGGATGGGCAGGTAGCATCTTATCGGTCAGTTCACCTGGAGCCGGTCCGGATTGACGACAAGGGGATATGAGTGTTGCATCGCAAGAAGGTTCCATTGGTCAAGGTCCTATGGAGAAATCAAAGTCAGGAGGAGCACACCTGGGAGCCGCAGGATCTGATACAACAAAGGTACCCAGAGCTTTTCAATCAGGTATTCCTCACAACCTCTCGGGATGTTACAATGTATTTTTCATATTTGAAACCCCGTATGCCTAACTAGAATTTCGAGGACGAAATTTTTTGTTTATGTATTGGGATTTGTAATATCCCTCAGACAACTAGACCCCCTAGGAGTGGTTTTGTCATGACTAGGTCATGACAAAACCCTAGAAGCCCAAGAAGACCAAGTTGGACTTAGGAATAAAGGTGATTGGGATGAATGGTCTGCAAATAGTAGATTCCTAAACCCTAGTTTAGGATGATCATGAGGCTTCACCCTGACTTTAAGACCCCACCATGACCCCACCAATCTGTTAAAAGGGCCCTAAGGGTCCATTGGAGTCAACCCAAGATGGGCAAGTTGACCTAGGATCATCTATAACACCCCAAATTCCAATTTCGAGTTCAGGCTGGGTGAAACGGCCTGGGACACGGGCGTGTCCCAGGGCGTGTCCAGCTTTGTGTACTCGAGTAAGTCTCGAGTAGGACTCGAGTGGGCCTCGAGTGTGTCTCGAGTGAGGCACACGGACTAGGATATGGGCATGTCCCAGAGCGTGTCCTTCACTATGTGGGCGGCACGGCCTGGGACACAGGAGTGTCCCAGGGCATGTCCTACTCGGGTTAGTAGCTGGGCTATGTCGAGTGTGGCACATGTCCTATGATACGGGCATGTCACAGGGGTGTGTTTGGCACACGGCCAAGGACACAGGTGTATGCCGTAGCCGTGTCCTATTTGGGAGTGTTGGTACTGTGTCGAGTGAGTGACACGCCCCTCAACACGGGCATATAGCTTGTGACACGGGCTGTCAGGGCTTGACACAGGCATGTCAAAGCCCGTGTTCTGATATGGATTGAGTCAGTTCATTAGCCGCTTAGGGAACAAATCCTGTGACATGGGTGTGTCATAGGTCGTGTCAGCCCAGGGAAGATGCTTTTCTGGGCGAATCCTGACCGTTCATTTCCTTCTATTTTTATCATGTGGTCCAAGCTTATTCCTGTTATGATAAGACCAAGGAATGAGAAGCTTCATCATTTAAGCTTTGGTCATTCTCTTTCTACAAAGAAAGAGAGAAGGGAGAGCTTGGAGGAGGAAGAAGGAGAAGGGTTCTGGCTACCAGAGGAGCTACAGCGGTCCGACTCGAGATCCGAGGCCAGCGTTGTGGAGGCTAGGCCGTCGCGGTGATTTCCAACCGGCCAGTTTGTCATGGCTCTGAAGCGATCATCAAGGGTAACGATCTCCTTCTTGGATAAGTGAAGTTCTACTTTATGCATGTGCATGGGATCCATCACCAAGAGGTGGAAAGCGTAAGCAATTCCAGCGGTTTAGTCTGAACCTAGATCCGAAAATGTGTAGTACGAAATAGGCATGTTGTGTGAAGCTCATCTGGACGGGTAGTCTAGATTGGTGATGCTGTGAACTGAAGAAGACTCCGTGTATAAAATGATTAGCTTGCAGAGATGGTGAGGACGCTTGTGAATTATGGTAAGGAAGCTTTGCATAGCTCCTTTGGTTGTATGCTCGGCACGAGCTGGATGATGGATGGGAAAGCGGCACTATGTGCTTGTATTATGAGATAGATTGCGGACACCTCTGAGTGGGATGGGCATGAGAGGTCTTCAACAGGAGTTTGGAGGCTGATTCCCATGGCCAACAAGTTAAGAACCTCTGAGTGGGTGGGCCACCCAACTAGTTCAGTGGTAGGAGCGTGTGAGCGGTCGATTTGTAGCACTGCAAATGGGGGGATGCGGGCCTTCCCGGCGGCTTATTACACTACGGGCGTAGGTCGATCTATAGTACTCATAGTTTCCATGAGGTGAATGCCTCTGAGTGGGGTTGGTGCATGAGGTCTCCGACATGTGTTTGGAGGCTTATGCCTGGCCAACAAGCAAATAACCTCTAATCAGTGGTGGGACCTAGAGGATTTCGGTACACCGTAAGCGTTCCCTGAGTGCACGGAGCGCCTGGTATGAAGGCCGGTGTTTGTGATGTTGTGTATATATATATATATATATATTGTGATTGCACTGCAAGTAGGGAAGGAACCACTGCCCCAGGTAAGGGGTAGGGTCATTATAATTAATCAACTGAGTGTTGACCGTTGCTTTGTTTATCACCCTTGGGGTGGACGTCCATATGTAGGTCTTGCCCTGGATGATGCTGACTTGGATTGAGCGGGCTGAAGCCCTTGCTGCTGTTACGGTTGCTTGTAGGCCCTTGAAGGCCATGCGAAGCTTTGGATTTCATGTGTGGTCGGCCTGCGTGTCGATGTATGAAATCATATTTTGTAAAGATAAACATGTAAGGCCTTAAGGTCGTGAGTTGTGTGTGTGTTTGTATACATTCCTTGTGTTATATATAAATGTGGTATTTATATATTAGTGGGCATTCATTGGTTGAGTTCTTGCAAGTAATAAGCTTCTGCTAGAATGCTATGGGTTAGGGTGCGATGGTATTTTGGTATTAACCTGTGACCTCGCCGTCTATTTGTGACATATAATGTGGGGCCCCGGTCAGACCTTCTATTATATGTTATTTAATGGGTGGAGTCATTATATTTTTGTATCAGCTTGTTTCGGTCTTCCTCTTTCGAATTCGTGGCCGAATTATTTTGTGAGGTGGCGAGCACGTGTACGTGCAAACCGTTTTAACACTAAGGAACTCAATAATGTCCACTAGGAATGTGAGCGTGTATATTAGGTATGTTTGCCGTCTAGGTTTGGAGGTTATTGATGTCTTGTTCATGTATAGGTGACAAGGAGTTGAACTGGGCAGTTTGATCCCCAACGTTCGGATGAGAGTGCGGCACCAGCTGCGGTGCCAACACCTCCTCCTTCGATCGAGACGATCCGGCTGATCGAGGGTGTGGTTTTTGCGAAGATCAAGGCCCACCATGAGCAAGTGGCAAGGGAAGGAGCATCGATCCCGTCGTTGAATATGTGTCTAACCCAAGGACCATACGGTCGAGGAGTACTTTCATGTATTTGTTGAGTTGAGGTAACATGCAGAGTTTGTGTTGGAAACTGAGGAGACGAAGACCAACAGATTTTACGATGGTCTGCTCGATGAACTACGGTGTGTATTGGGGGGGTCTAAAGTTGCTTGGATTTTATGCCTTGGTAATGGCAGCTCGGTCTTTGGAAATGTACTTAAAGAAGTTAAGAGCGAGGCATGGTGTCTATGTTCCAATCGTTGCAAGTGGGTCAAAATCCTATGGTCATACGTGGAAGAAGCAATTACATCTGTTGGAACCAACCACTTCCACCATCATGGGAATAAAGAAAAGGTGTGGTCCACATATTTGTTTTTCTTGTGGTAAGGTGGGGCATCGTGCCCGAAGATGCTATTATGGTACCATACCAAGGGCGAAGAAAGTTGAGACTGAAGCACTTGTAGGGCGAACTCCAACCATTTGCTACTCGTGTGGCAGAGAAGGACATAAAGCCCGAAACTGCAAAAGTGGCCCTTAGACGACACGAAGCAAGAAGGGCAAGACTATCTGTAATTACGTGTTCATATCTATAATCATGTATACGATCTTTGTTTTGCGCGTATAAACATGTTGTGATCGTGAATAGAGAGGTTGTTGGGTGTTGGCTTAAGATTTTTATTGTCCAATGAACTGATCTTGGTATCACCGCTACGAGTGAATTGACATAGCCGTGGTGAAAAGATCGATTTTGGATAGAGCGTGTCCGTAAAGAGGATTATGAAGGATACGGACGAGCGGAAATACCGTGAAGTAAAGAGTGTACTTTACTCTTGGAGTGATATATTCTCGTACCTATTGTATGTTTGTTTGTCAGACTTCGTTAGTGCGATGTCGTGGGGCGAGGCACCCCGGATTGTTTTGTGTAAATGTGCAACAAAGGAGTGGTTGTGGGTGAGCTAAATTTCAGGACGAAATTTCTATGAGGGGAGGGTTATAACACCCCAAATTCCAATTTGGAGTTCAGGCTGGGTGACACGGCCTTGGACACGGGCGTGTCCGAGGGCATGTCCAGCTCTGTGTACTCGAGTGAGTCTCGAGTAGGACTTGAGTGGGCCTCGAGTGTGTCTCGAGTGAGGCACATGGCCTGGGACACGGGCGTGTCCCAGGGCGTGTCCTTCACTGTGTGGGCGACACGGCCTGGGACACGGGTGTGTCCCACGGCGTGTCCCTCTCGGGTTGGTAACCGGGCTGTGTCGAATGTGGCACACGGCCTGTGACACGGGCGTGTCACAGCGGTGTGTTTGGCACACGGCCAAGGACACGGGTGTTTGCCTTAGTCGTGTCCTCTTCGGGAGTGTTGGTACTGTTTCGAGTGAGAGACACGCCCCTCAACACGGGCGTGTACCTTGTGACACAGGCATGTCAGGGCTTGACACGGGCGTGTCTAAGCCTGTGCCCTGGTCTGGATTGATTCGGTTCCTTAGTTGCTTAGGGAACACGGCCTGTGACACGGGCGTGTCACAGGCCGTGTCATCCCAGGAAAGATGCTTTTCTTGTCGAATCCTGGCCGTTCATTTCCTTCTATTCGGATCCTGTTGTCCAAGCTTCTTCTTGCTATGATAAGACCAAGGAATGAGAGTCTTTCTCATTTAAGCTTTGGTCATTCTCTTTCTACAAAGAAAGAGAGAAGGGAGGGCTTGGAGGAGGAAGAAGGAAAAGGGTTCCGGCTACCGGAGAATCTACAGCGGTCCGACTCAAGATCCGAGGCCAGCGTTGTGGAGGCCAGACCGTTGCGGTGATTTCCAACCGGCCAGTTTGTCATGGCTCTGAAGTGATCGTCAAGGGTAACGATCTCCTTCTTGGACAAGTGATGTTCTACTTTATGCATGTGCATGGGATCCTCCACCAAGAGGTGGAAAGCATAAGCGATTCCAGTGGTTGAGTCTGCATCTAAATCCAGAAATGTGTAGTACGGAATAGGCATGTTGTGTGATGCCCATTTGGATGGGTAGTCTAGATTGGTGATACTGCGAACTGGAGAAGACTCCGTGTTTAAAACGAGTAGATTGCGGAGATGGTGAGGATGCTTGTGAATTATAGGAAGCTTTGCATAGCTCCTTTGGTTGTATGCTCGGCACGAGCTGGATGATGGATGGGAAAGAGGCATTGTGTGTCTGTGTTATGAGATGGATTGCAGACACCTCTGAGTGGGATGGGCACGAGAGGTCTTCATCAAGGGTTTGGAGGCTGATGCCCATGGCCAATAAGTTAAGAACCTCTGAGTGGGTGGGCCACCCAGCAAGTTCAATGGTAGGAGCGTGTGAGCGGTCAATTTGTAGCACTACAAATGGGGGGATGCGGGCCTTCCCGGCGGCTTGTTACACTATGGGCGTAGGTCGATCTATAGTACTCACAGTTGCTATGAGGTGAATGCCTCTGAGTGGGGTGGGTGCGTGAGGTCTATGACGTGTGTTTGGAGGCTTATGCCCGGCCAACAAGCTAATAACCTCTAATCGTTGGTGGGACCTAGAGGATTTCGGTACACCGTAAGCGTGCCCTGAGTGCACGGAGCATCTGGTACGAAGGACGGCATTTGTGATGTTGTTGTGTTTTATATATATATATATATATATATATATATATATATATATATATTGTGATTGCACTGCATGCAGGGAAGGAACCACTGCCCCGGGTAAAGGGTAGGGTCGTTATAATTGGTCAGCTGAATGTTGACTGTTGCTTTGTTTATCACCCTTGGGGTGGATGTCCATATATAGGTGTTGCCCTGGTTGATGCTGACTTGGATTGAGCGTGTTGAAGCCCTTGATGTTGTTGCGGGTGCTTGTAGGCCCTTGAAGGCTGTGTGAAGCTTTGGATTTCATGTGTGACCGGCCTGCGTGCGGATGTATGAAATCATATTTTGTAAAGAGAAACATGTAAGGCCTTAAGGCCATGAGTGGTGTGTGTGCTTGTATACATTCCTTATGTTATATATAAATGTGGTATTCATATATTAGTGGACATTCATTGGTTGAGTTCTTGCAAGTAATAAGCTTCCGCTAGAATGCACTTGGTTAGGGTGCAATGGTATTTTTGTATTAACATGTGGCTTCGCCGTCTGTTTGAGGCATATAGTGTGGGCCCCGGCCAGACCTTCTATTATTTGTTATTTAACGGGTGGAGTCGTTACATTTTAGTATCAGCTTGTTTCGGTCTTCCTCTTTCGAATTCGTGGCCGAATTCTTTTGTGGGGTGGCGAGCACGTGTACGTGCGAACCGTTTTAACACTAAGGAACTCAAGAATGTCCACTAGGAATGTGAGCATGTATATTAGGTATGTTTGTCGTCTTGGTTTGGAGGTTATTGATGTCTTGTTCACGTATAGGTGACAAGGAGTGGAACTGGGCAGTTTGAGCCCCAACGTTCGGATGAGAGTGCGGCACAAGCTGCGGTGCCAACACCTCCTCCTTCGGTCGAGACGATCCGGTTGATCGCGGGTGTGGTTTTTGCGAAGATCAAGGCCCACCATGAGCAGGTGGCAAGGGAAGGAGCATCGATCCCGCCGTTGAATATGTGTCAAACCCAAGGACCATATACGGTCGAGGAGTACTTTCATGTATTTGTTGAGTTTAGACAACATGTAGAGTTTGTGTTGGAAACTGAGGAGACGAAGACCAACAGATTTTATGATGGTCTGCGTGATGAACTACGGTGTGTATTGGGGGGTCCAAAGTTGCTTGGATTTTATGCCTTGTTAATAGCAGCTCGGTCTTTAGAAATGGACTTAAAGAAGTTCATAGCGAGGCACGGTGTCGATGTGCCAATCGTTGCAAGTTGGTCAAAATCCTATGGTCATACGTGGAAGAAGTAGTTACATCTGTTGGAACCAACCACTTCCCCCATCATGGGAATAAAGAAAAGGTGTGGTCCACATATTTGTTTTTCTTGTGGTAAGGTGGGGCATCGTGTCCGAAGATGCTATTATGGTACCATACCAAGGGAGAAGAAAGTTGAGACTGAAGTAGTTATAGGGCGAACTCCAACCGTTTGCTACTTGTGTGGCAGAGAAGGACATAAAGCCCGAAACTACAAAAGTGGCCCTTAGACGACAGGAAGCAAGAAGGGCAAGACTATCTTCAATTATGTGTTCATATCTATAATCGTGTATACGATCTTTATTTTGCGCGTATAAACATATTATGATCGTGAATAGAGAGGTTGTTGGGTGTTGGCATAAAATTTTTATTGTCCTATGAACTGATCTTGGTATCACCGCTACGAGTGGATTGACATAGCCATAGTGAAAAGAGCGATTATGGATAGAGCGTGTCCGTAAAGAGGATTATGAAGGATGCGGACGAGCGGAAATACCGTGAAGTAAAGAGTGTACTTTACTCTTGGAGTGATATATTCTCGTACCTGTTGTATGTTTGTTTGTCAAACTTTGTTTGTGCGATGCCGTGGGGCGAGGCACCCCCGATTGTTTTATGTAAGTGTGCAACAAAGGATTTGTTGTGGTTGAGCTAAATTTCGGGACAAAATTTCTATGAGGGGAGGGTTGTAACACCCCAAATTCCAATTTGGAGTTCAGGCTGGGTGGCACGGCTTGGGACACGGGCGTGTCCTAGGGCATGTCCAGCTCTGTGTACTCAAGTGAGTCTCGAGTAGGACTCGAGTGGGCCTCGAGTGTGTCTCGAGTGAGGCACATGGCCTGGGACACAAGCGTGTCCCAGGGCGTGTCCTTCACTCTGTGGGCAACACGGCCTGGGGCACAGGTGTGTCCCAGGGCATGTCCTACTCGGGTTGGTAACCGGGCTTTGTCGAGTGTGGCACACGGCCTGTGACACGGGCGTATCAAAGCGGCGTGTTTGTCACACGGCAAAGGACACGGGTGTTTGCCTTAGTCGTGTCCTCTTCGGGAGTGTTGGTACTGTGTCGAGTGAGGGACACGCCCCTCAACACGGGCATGTACCTTGTGATACGGGCGTGTCAGGGCTTGATACGGGCGCGTCTAAGCCTGTGTCCTGGTCTGGATTGAGTCAGTTCCTTAGCCGCTTAGGGAACATGGCCTGTAACATGGGCGTGTCACAGGCCGTGTCAGCCCAGGGAAGGTGCTTTTCTGGGCAAATCCTGGCCATTCCTTTCCTTCTATTTAGATCCTATGGTCCAAGCTTCTTCCTGCTATGATAAGACCAAGGAATGAGAGTCTTTCTCATTTAATCTTTGGTCATTCTCTTTCTACAAAGAAAGATAGAAGGGAGAGCTTGGAGGAGGAAGAAGGAGAAGGGTTCCGGCTACCGGAGGAGCTACAGCGGTCCGACTCAAGATCCGAGGCCAGTCTTGTGTAGGCTAGGACGTCGCGGTGATTTCCAACCGGCCAGTTGTTCATGGCTCTTAAGTGATCGTCAAGGGTAACGATCTCCTTCTTGGATAAGTGAAGTCCGACTTTATGCATGTGCATGGGATCCTCCACCAGGAGGTGGAAATTGTAAGCGATTCCAGCGGTTGAGTCTGCATCTAGATCCGGAAATGTGTAGTACGGAATAGGCATGTTGTGTAAAGCCCATCTGGACGGGTATTCTAGATTGGTGATGTTACGAACCGGAGAAGACTCCGTGTATAAATCGAGTAGCATGCAAAGATGGTGAGGACTCTTGTGAATTATGGTAAGGAAGCTTTGCATAGCTCCTTTGATTGTATGCTCAGCACAAGCTAGATGATGGATGGGAAAGCGTCATTGTGTGCATGTGTTATGAGATGGATGGCGGACACCTCTGAGTGGGATGGGCGCGAGAGATCTTCAAAAGGGGTTTGGAGGCTGATACCCATGGCCAACAAGTTAAGAACCTCTGAGTGGGTGGGATACCAACCAAGTTCAGTGGAAGGAGCGTGTGAGAGGTCGATTTGTAACACTGCAAATGGGGGGTTGCGGGCCTTCCCGGCGGCTTGTTACACTACGGGTGTAGGTCGATCCATAGTGCTCACAGTTGCCGTGAGGTGAACGCCTCTGAGTGGGGTGGGTGCGTGATTTATCCGACGTGTGTTTGGAGGCTTATGCCTGGCCAACAAGCTAATAACCTCTAATAGGTGGTGGGACCTAGAGGATTTCGGTACACCATAAGCGTGCCCTGAGTGCACGGAGCGCCTAGTACGAAGGTTGGCATTTGTGTCATTGTTGTGTTATATATATATTGTGATTGCACTGCATGCAGGGAATGAACCACTGCCCCGGGTAAGGTGTAGGGTCGTTATAATTGGTCAGCTGATTGCTGACCATTGCTTTGTTTATCACCCTTGGGGTGGACGTCTATATGCAGGTGCTTCCCTGGTTGATGCAGACTTGGATTGAGCGGTCTCAAGCCCTTGTTGCTGTTGTGGCTGCTTGTAGGCCCTTGAAGGCCGTGCGAGGCTTTGGATTTCTTGTGTGGCCGGCCTGCATGCCGATGTATGAAATCATATTTTGTAAAGAGAAACATGTAAGGCCTTAAGGTCGTGAGCGGTGTGCGTGCTTGTATACATTCCTGGTGTTATATATATATGTGGTAATTATATATTAGTGGACATTCATTGGTTGAGTTCTTGCAAGTAATAAGCTTCCGCTAGAATGCTCTGGGTTAGGGTGCGATGGTATTTTGGTATTAACCTGTGATCTCGCCGTCTGTTTGTGGCATATAGTGTGGGGCCTCGGTCGGACCTTCTATTATATGTTATTTAATGGGTGGAGTCGTTACATCATCCTAGGCCTAAACAAGGCAATGTGCCCTTAAGGAGCCCAACCAACCCTACCAAGGTCTTCCTAGACCTAAAGTGGGGTCAATGGGTCACCAAAGACTCATTGGAGTCAACCTTAGAGCTTAAGTTGACCTAAGTCAACCCTAATCTTAAATGGGTCAAACTGACCTACATAGGATCAATTGACCTACGTAGGATCAATTGACCTTCCCTTAGCCAAGTGGACCCCACCCATTCCCTCCTAACCCTAGAGTGAGGTCAATGGGTCACCAAGGACCCATTGGGATCAACCCTAGTGGCTTAGTTGACCCAAGTCAACTCAAACTCCAAAGTGGTCAAAGTGCCCTTAATAAGGGTCAAGTGACCTTCAAGGTGCCAAGTAAACCCTACCCATCCCTACCTAGACCCTAGGGTAGGCCAATAGGTCACCAAGGACCCATCGATGGTGACACAAAAGGTTAATTTGACCAAAGTCAACCCTATGCTAGGTCAAGTTAAACTTTGCTCAAAAAGGGCTAACTAAGCTCAAGCCCCTAGCCACTTGGGCTAACCACTTCCTAATCACTTTATAATAGCTTAGTGGGCTGCATTTAGGCTAATACCATGAACAAATTCGGACATGAGGGGCAGGAGAGAGAAAGCTTCAATTCCTCTTTAATGGAGGAGAGAGAAAAGAAGGTAAAGGCCATTCATAGCTTAGGGAGGCCAAGGGCCACCCGTATTGGCTGTATTCAACTCCTCTGGGGAAGAGGAGAAGTTTCCAGCCATTTCCCGGCCACCACAAGGCAGGTTCACTATAATACCCCGATTTTTTTTCTTTTAAAACCACCGGGGTCTTATGCCCGGAATTGTCGTTTTGCGGTGGCACCGACACTCGGGAAGGCCGCCACTACAAAATGCCAATTCTGCCGGCCTTTTCGATCATAAAAGAGAGAGAAGTAATTATAACACAATATAGTCATGTCCACAGAATCACATATAAATAAAAATCACAGCAAGTTCATAGATATATAAAAGGGAGTACTACAAAAGATCAGTATAAATGAAATATAGACGGGCTTAAGCCCGGTACATCAAATCCTCACTACAATCTCTCGCGGAAGCTATAAGATAATACTAAACACTCACTGAGCTACTCAATGGTGCTCCGAAACTAGACTGGCCCACCTTCATGCGCACCATGCTCCGCTGGTACTGGTCCCAAGGTTGTTGGTCCCTGTCTCCCATCTGGAGCTCCTGTAATGTTGTGGTCCGAAAACCATTAGTCACAAAGACTAAGTCATATCATCCCCTACCCCTCCCCCCATGGCTCCTAAGCACCAAACGGAGAGGAGGAAAGGGAAGCTACAAATATGGAGAGTAAGCAAAGCAGATGATAGTGGAACTAATCTAACAGTTATTCATGTTGTATATCAGCTAAGTAAGAAAGGTACAATCTAGCAGTTCTACAATAGTGAGCAGTAAAGTAAACAAGTAAAATAAGTAGCAAATGTAATAAAAGGCAAGGTAGAAAAAAGTAAGTAAGTAACCTTAACTTATATGAATGCCCATACAAACTTATAAGTTAAGTGGTCTTCTGCAAGGCTCTAATCGTATAAAAAGTCTCATACTGATTTATATGTTGGGGTATCGGATGTATGCAAATATGAGTGTAGTGAAATGTTATGCCATGATTCATGCAAGTGCAACTCACGCACACGTTTTATGTGCACAGACCTTTTGTTTCCCCTGTTCGGGCAGCAAACTTCACTCCCAGGAACCTCCATAGTGGCAAATGGAGACAGTGGGTCGGGCCCCCCACTCCTAGGCGGGTATCCACACTACCGGGCCAAGCGCTTCCGTACGCCCCTAGAAGAACACAACCTAGAGTATCCGCGTACTAGTGCTGGCTATATCCACCAAGCTTTCTTTGGCTAAGTGTCCCACACCGCCGAGTCAACGTACCGACGTCGGTGTGAACGACTGTCAAATACCGAAGACCCACCACCTTATTCTGTATCCAAACCCTCGAGCCCCCGGCTCCCCGGACTATCCCGTCTGTGCATCTACCTTCCGAAGCTACTGTCCTGATGGCAATCAAACCAACCTATTCAACCTCCCTAGCTACCGGGGTGTGTTTGAATGTGAAACCCTAGTTATACTAGTTGCTCTTTTAGTTTATTACTCCTACGGTTAACGTTAGCCCAGGACTGCCCCCGGCATACCCCGTGAAGAGCTCTCAAAGGGCACTAGGAACTACGATGGGCTGAAGCCCAAAGCTCCCTTTCGCAAGGCACTTATTGTTATTGGTTAATACCCAATTCCCAATCCATCTTGTGTTATATTGGTTCTAACCCTAGTGTATTTGACACTTTCTCTCCTACGGGGTAGACGATGTTTCGTCGTCCCCGAGCACCTCTATACACTAGCCAGACCTCTCACTCCTCATCATGACTCCTCATATCACTTAACAGCCCATTACACTAATATCTCATGTCCCTTAGTTCACTTTTGCACCCTAATATGATTCCTGCAGTTTTTACTAAACGCAGACCATCCTAAGCTATATGATGTATATAATGGGAAGAACTCAAAATATTTATCCAAATGACCTAAGCTATTTACTGGGAGTCTATCATGACATAATTAGGCTAAATCCAGAAATTCACATTTTTCCTAATTTGTTTGATATTTAATTAATTTCTTTCCAATCTAATCCATGCTTGAATTGAACATGATGTACAATATTTTCTCAAGTAATAGCCACCAGAAATTTATGAACACTAGATAACAAAGAGTTAACAATAAATATCAAATTCAATAATTTTCCATAAATTTTTTGGCTTCTAATTAATTAATCCAATTAAATACAACCATGATGAATAAAGAAGGAAGTAATACAATTTATCATCAGATAATTATAGAAAGATTACTGAGTCTTAAGGGTGACCAAATAGGACCTCTGAGCAAATATCATAATTTTTCAAGCTTACTAGGTACCAAAATTAATTCAAATGATTTTACATGAAAAGTATCACTTTGTGAAGAAACCCATATAACAAGACTTCCAATATTTCCACAAAAATCTACAAAGCTTTATAACATCATAAAAGGTCCTCTGACTAAATTTTATAAGATTTCAGTGAGTGGTTAATTCATAAGAAATTTCTAAGTTGAAAGTACAATTTGATGGTTTGTAAATGAAGTACTATATTTATTGATCTATAATTCATAACAAAATTCCCAGACATGAAAATCACTATGGAAAGACTCCTGCCAAAGTTTCACTTTGAATTAAGGTCACATGACTCATTATAAATTTCATAGGGTGTAAAGACCTAAATACTTATTAAGTGTTTATGTGGGGTATTTGTGTACAACCACTACCCAATCACTTCCTATGGCCTTTAACCACCCTACAAGTATTTATTTTAAATACCAAGTCCATACAAGGACATATCACCCTATGTCCTTCACAAACCCCCAAAGTCCAACCTTAGGGTTTGAACTAGGGTCCAAGGGCTAACCCACCCCCCAATTCATCTCAAACTCCATGAAAGGGTGTGTTTACTAACCATGGGGCTCTGTCCAAGGTCCCAACCCATTTGGGTGAGAATTGGCTCTTCCAAGTCCCAAATACTCCTTGACCTAATTTATCCCTTAGGAGACCAAACTTTGGTCACACCAAAACTTATTTAATCAAACCCAACTGGGCTGAGATTTTTACCAAAGCCTTATGACATCCCCAAAAGATCACCCTCCAAAATATTGGGGGGTTTTGAGCTAGTTAAGACACATAATTAAATTGTATAAGTATTATTAAAACATTTCAAAAACTATAGAAAAAGGTTTCCCAAAAATCCTCATTTTTGGATATGTTCTAGGTATAAGTAATATTGAGCCCCATCCAAAATTTCAGGTCATTTGGATGGCTGGATTGGTGGGAGAATTCAAAATACTATATGGTCTAGCCTAGGTATAGACTCCACCAAAATGGGTGTTGTGGTCGAACCACTTACCCAAATGAGTCCAAATAAATTTTAAATAAAACTAGACTTCACGACCTACAACATTCATGTTGGTCATATTTCCAGTAGAGGGGTCTACTTATTTTTAATAATTATTTCAAAAATCATTCAGAAAACGGGACAGAAATTTGGATAAAAGGAATTAATAAATTTAATCAGCACACATCTTGATGCAGATCCAACAGTACTGGGATCGTATTCTTCCTCCAGCCAAGGGTTGAGATTAGCTTGACCTAGAGCACATTCCATATGCTGCCGCCGGCCAACCAGCCTCCTCCATGGCCGACCACTGCCACAACCACCTCCGTTGAAGTGGTGGTAATCGTCGGGCGGCGACGCAGCCGCTGGAGAGGCGGAATCCGGCGAACCCGAGATGTCTCTTTTTTTTGCGTAAAAACCAGGAAGACCAACTCATCCCGATCTGGCTCAGTTGAGCCCGATTCTTAATCCTAAAGAAGGCTAAGATCTACCCGTAGAGAGAGAGGAGGGGAGGACCTTGTTCGCGGGCTGGAGGCGTGTCGATTGACAGAAAGCCATTAGTGGTGGAGGTGTCGCCAGCGCTCTTCAACAGCACACAGAAATCTCTCGTCTCCTTCGGTCAAAGTGTGGAAATGAATTCTTGAGGTCTAGGGAAGTTTTTGAATCAGTAAAAGGGGGAGGGATGAGGTCTAACTGATGGTGGAAATTAATGGTCCTTAAAAGCAATTTCGGCCATGGTGGTGGGAGGATGAACACGGTTCAAACCAGCAAGGTAACGGCTGGAAACTCCACCTCTTCCCTAGGGGAGTTGAATCCAGCCGTTAAAAGAAGAGTGAAAGGATGCCAAGGCATTCAAGCGACATTAGTTGCCATGAAAGCCGACTCTCGACCATGGCCATGGTTGTTCACCTTCATAACTATCAGCCACGTGGCATTTCCTCCACTTGACCAGTCAAAATTTATTTAAATAAGACTTAATTAGGTCTTAATAGAGAAACGGCTAATTTAAGACATCCTGGCCCACTTCCCGAAACAGCCCGGTTCAGCTGAACCAGCACACAGATCAAAATCGCCAGGAAATAATCTAAGTACAATGGCGTTAAGTGAGCTCAGCTCACTCAATGCCATCTAGCCTATGGCTTTGAGTGAGCTATGCTCACTCAATGCCATTCAGCCTATGGCAAGATGGCGATGAGTGCAGTCAGCGCACTCAACGCCATTCAGCTTATGGCGTTGAGTGCACTCGACGCACTCAACACCATTAAGCCCACGTAAAATGGCATTGAATGCAGTCAGCGCACTCAACGCCATTCAGCTTATGGCATTGAGTGCACTCGACGCACTCAACGCCATTCAGCCCATGGCAAGATGGCGTTGAGTGCAGTCAGTGCACTCAATGCCATTCATCTTATGTCATTGAGTGCACTCGACGCACTCAATGCCATTTAGCCCGTGGCAAGATAGCGTTGAGTGCAGTCAGTGCACTCAATGCCATTCAGCTATTGCATTGAGTGCACTCGACGCACTCAACACCATTCAGCCCATGGCGTTGAGTGCACTCGACGCACTCAACGCCATTTTGCTTACGGTGTTGAGTGCACTCGACGCACTCAACGCCACCCAGCATATGACTTTGAGTGCACTTAACACACTTAATGCCCACCCAGAAATCTGTTTTAAGTGAATATCTGATCTACTACTTGCTGACCAAGGTGATTTTTACCTTGAGCCTGGGTCACTTGGCCTTCTTGGGCTTTCTAGGGTTTTGTCATGACCTAGTCATGACAAAACCACTCCTAGGGGTCTGGTCGGAAATGGGATGTTACAAATCCCAATATACAAAAATAAAAATTTCTTCCCCGAAATTAAGGTTAAGCCTACGGGGGTTTCTACTGGAATAGAAGAAATTATAAAATCCCTATGGTTTAAGGTATACCTAACTCGAAGAGTTCCGGGTACTTTTGTTGCATCTAGTCCTATAGCTCCCATGTATGCTCCTCTTGCCCATGATTTCTCCACTGAACCTTGACTAACGGAACCTTCTTACGTCGCAAGACCCGCACAGCTGTGTCATCGATCCTGATCGACTCCAAGTTGACTGATCGATCCGAGGCCACCGGGCCATCTGCTGTGGAAATCAGCTGCTTAGGGTGTAGTAGAGCTCTCCGTAGTGAGGAGACGTGAAAGACGTCATACAATCCCGCTAACTCTGGCGATAGCTCCAGTCTATAAGCCAAGGCGCTGATCTGCTCCAAGATCCTGTAAGGCCCCATATACCTCGGACTGGGCTTTTTCCGCCCACAAACCTGCGAGACTCCGTGCATCAGCCGTATCTTCAAGAAAACCCGGTCTCCCACCTGGAACTCCACCGGACGATGCCTCGCATCATAATATTTGGCCTGTCTGCTCTGGGCTTCCAACATCCTGTCCTGGATCAACCTAATCTGAGCATCAGTATCCCCCACAAACTCCGAGTCGAGTGCCTGTGGATCCTCATCCTAAACCCATGATAATGGGTTCCTGCACCTCCGTCCATACAATGCCTCGTATGGAGTCATGCCTATGATAGACTGATGGGTGTTGTTGTATAAAAACTCAATCAGCGGCAGCAATCTCTCCCAAGGCTCGCCGCGGTCCAAAATACACAGGCGCAAAAGATCTTCCAATGTACGGTTGGTGCGCTCCGTCAGCCCGTCGGTCTGAGGGTGAAAAGTCATGTTGAATGTCAACTGAGAACCCAAACGGGCCTGAACTGACCTCCACTCCCTAGATGTAAACTGCCCATCCCGATCTGAAACGATAGTCTTGGTTACTCCATGATAACGCACAAACTGCTCAATGAACCTCGGTACTAATACACTAACCGGAGCGTCCTTCGCCACTAGAATGAATCTGGCCACCTTCGTTAGCCTGTCCACTATCACCCAGATCGAGTCATTCCCCGCACGGGATCAAGGTAGCCCATGTATGAAATCCATGGTTATATCCTCAAACTTCCACTCCGGCACCGGGAGTGGCTGTAGCAATCCTGCCGGATTCTTACACTCCGCTTTTACGAGTTGGCAAACCTCGCAATGCGTCACAAAATACGTAATGTCCTTCTTCATGCCCGACCAGTACATCATCCTCTTAAAATCTTTTACCATCTTAGTGATCCCCGGGTGCACCGAGTATCGGCTGCAGTGAGCTTCCGTCATGATGTCCTCCCGGATCTTGCCTCCTGCCGGTATATAAACCCTGCCTCTGAAACATAGGAGCCCATCCCTCAAGGAGTAATCCCCTGCCGTGCCTTCCTCCAAGGCCCTAAATATCCACTCAGCTCTCGCATCCAGCCTATGCCCATCTCTGATGCGGTCCCGAATATCATCGGTGGTAACCATCGATCCCAGGTACTCCATGTATAACTCCGGATCATCCTCGGACACTAGTGATATCTGCATCTCCTCAAATGACTTAACCAACTCCAAAGCCATCAGTTGTGGGCCTACTCCTGACATACTCGCTCTCCAGATCAGAGCGTTTGCGACCACATTTGCCTTTCCGGGATGGTAGTGCATGGTATACTAGTAGTACGACAGGAACTCTACCCAGCATCTCTGCCTGATGTTCAGCTCCTTCTGTGTGTCTACCTATCTAAAGTTCTTGTGTTCTGAGAAAATGTCGCAGTGAACCCCATAGAGGAAATGTCGTCAGATCTTAAGAGCAAAAATAACTGCCCCCATCTCTAAGTCGTGCACCGGGTAGTTATGCTCATGCCTCTTCACCTGACGGGAGGCATAGGCTATTACGTGCCCGTTCTGCATCAGAACAGCACCCATCCCCTGATAGTAAGCATCTGTGTACACCTGGAATCCTTCCTTCCCTGAAGGAAGAGCAAGGATGGGAGCCGAGGTAAGCCGATCCTTTAACTCCTAAAAAGCAGACTCGTATTGTGGCGTCCAAATAAAAGGAGACTCCTCCTTCGTCAGAGACGTAAGAGGGAGGGCAATCTGAGAAAACCTCTTTACGAACTTCAGATAAAAACCGGCAAGTCCTAAGAAACTCCGAACATCCGAGGCCGTCTTTAGTGGTGGCCAATCTCGTACTGCCTGTACCTTTGTCAGATCCACTGTAAAACCTGCTCCACTGATGACATGGCCCAAAAAGGCCACCTCCTTTAACCAAAATTGTCACTTGCTTAACTTAGCATATATCTTATGCTCACAGAGATTCTCCAAAGTCAAAGCCAGATGCCTCGCGTGCTCCTCCTCTGTCCTCGAATATATAAGGATGTCTTCAATGAATACAATAACGAAGACATCCAGATACTCTTTGAACACCCAGTTCATCAAGGTCATGAATGCAGAGGGTGCATTCGTGAGCCCAAAGGGCATCACGGTAAACTCGTACAACCCATATCTACTGCTGAAGGCCGTCTTCGGGATGTCCTCCTCCCGAATGCGTAGCTAGTAGTACCCGATCTCAAATCCATCTTTGAGAACCAATGAGCTCCCTCCAGCTAATCAAATAGCTCGTCTATCCTTAGCAAGGGGTACGTATTCTGGACCGTCAGCCAGTTCATGGCCCGGTAATCAATACATAGCAGAAGAGTCCCGTCCTTCTTCTTGACGAATTGCACCGGAACTCCCCATGGTGAAGAGCTAGGCCGGACAAACCCGGCCTCCACTAACTCCTAAAGCTGGCTTCGAAACTCCACCAACTCCTTTGGGGCCATTCGATAAGGAGCTCTGGATACCGGCCTAGCCCCCAGTATGAGCTGAATCTGGAAATCCTTCTCTCGGTGCGGGGCTAGCCCTGGTAACTTCTCCGGAAATATGTCGGCAAAGTCTCGCACCACAGAAATATCTAAAATGGGATCCTTGGCAACGACCACCTCAAAAAGAACCTGATAAACTTCCTCCCCCTGCAGGTGGGCCTTGATGGCCTGCACAGATGATAATAACATGTAGGGGCTGGTAGAATACCTTCGATAATAATAAAGGAGTCCCCGTGCCTCACGGTGATCCTCTTCGCCAAGCAGTCAATTTGGGCATGGTTCTAGTGCAGCCATGTCATGCCCAGGATCAGATCATAGTCTGGCATCCTCAGGATCATTGTTGGTGCCTCAAACGCCTTCCAGTCAATCTCCGCCTCCATATTACAATGAGTAGAGGTCATTAGCTCTGATCCATCTGGTAGATGCACCCTCATCACCTCTGATCCATTTGGTAGATGCACCCTCATCACCTTTTCGGTGAATTGCTCCATGCCTGCCAGTCCTTTCACGAAATCTTTTGACACAAATGAGTGCGAAGCACCAGTGTTAAAGAGCGTGTGAGCGGGCTTGCCGCTGATAAAAACAATGCCTGAAGTGATTAAGTGTCTTAGTATTCTAGTTATAGTTTTTTTTTCTCTTAATTTCTAACTAGTCTATGCCTATGAAAACTAGTTCCTAGGAAAGAAAGAATTAAATGTACTTGCATACCTGCTATAACCTACTCTGGGTTCCGGGGTTGTGCTAGGTCTAGAGCATACACCTGCTCCCTCTCTGGCCTGTGGCCTCTGCCCTGATATCCTCGTCCTCGGTCGTGTCCTCGGCCACCAAACTATCGGGGAGGTGGAGCGCCCTGAAGTGTTGGTGGGGGTGCTCGCCTCATAGGATAGTTCCTGTTGATATGCCCCTGCTGATTGCACTGGAAGCATACCGATGCCTTCCCTGCTGTCCTTGGCATCTCTAGCATCTGTAAAGGCTGGGGAGCTAATACCACCTAACTCCTCTGCTCCTGTCCAATCTCCTGACGGGGTTGATCCTCGTTCCTTCTCTCCCAAATGACCTGGCCTCGAGGACGGTCCCTATGACCTCCAATCACTGCATCATTAGCCGGTCTCTTCCGGCTCTTGATTGTAAACTGATTCGCTTCTCTTTTCTTGGCCATTTCTAGAATCCTGGCCAAACTTCCCTAGGAGATGAAGAGGAGGGCCTGTCTCATGTCATCTTGTAGCCCCTTGTAGAACCTCCTGGCATAGCCAGCGTCGTCCAACTGATAAGCGTCTGCATAGCGGGCTAGGTAAGTAAACTCCTGATAATACTCCAGCACCGTCCTGTTCCCCTGCCTCAACCGCAGGAACCTATCCTCAAGCTCGTCCCTCGCCGTCTGAGGTACGAAATGTCCTAGGAGTGCAGCTCTGAACACCTCACAAGTAATATCTACATAATCCATACCCACAAAAGTGGTGTATAGCTGTGACTTCCACCACCTATTTCCATGTGACTCCAGGCAGGAGACTGCCAAAGAAACTGCCTCCTCAGTGGAGCATCAAATCCCCACAAGCATCTCATAGATGGTGTCTAACCATTCCTCCGTGCGAACTACCGACTCCGTCCCCAGGTAGGATGGAGGGGAAAGTCCTCGGAAGACACTCATCCAGTTGGCCCCGGGGTTTGGCTGTGGAGCCTGGGATTGCTGAGCTCTGAAGGCCTCCAGAACGGTCGTCAGTGTTTGCCCCATCTCTGTCTGCTGAAACGGAGCAGGAGCCGGTGGAGGTGGAACCATATTCGGAGTCGGAGGTGTCCCCTGCTGTGGAGTAGGGTCCGTCGCAGGCTACAAGGAAAATTCCATTTGTTAGATAGCGTACGAATGGAATAAAAGAAAGAGTTAAAATGGACTTTTACATGTGATTCCTCTTATGGGAACACCACTGCTTCCGCTGCTATTTTATCCGCAAACAAAGCTCGTTCGGGGGTGGCCCAAGGTTTTTTGTGTACTACTTCTCTTTCCATCGAGGTCTGCTCTGATACCACTTGTAAGACCCTGATTTTTTTTCTTTTAAAACCACCGGGGTCTTATGCCCAGAATTGTCGTTTTGTAGTCGGCACCGACACTCGGGAAGCCCGCCACTACAAAACGCTAATTCTGCCGGCCTTTTCGATCATAAAAGAGAGAGAAGTAATTGTAACAGAATATAGTCATGTCCACAGAATCACATATAAATAAAAATCACAGCAAGTCCAAAGATATATAAAAGGGAGTACTGCAAAAGATCAGTACAAATGAAATATAGATGGGCTTAAGCCTGGTACATCAAATACTCACTACAATGTCTCGCGGAAGCTATAAGATACTACTAAACACTCACTGAGCTGCTCACTGGTGCTCCGAAACTAGACTGGCCCACCTCCATGCCAACTGTGCTCCGCTGTTGCTGGTCCCTGGGCTGCTGGTCCCTGTCTCCCATCCGAAGCTCCTGTAATGTTTTAATCCGAAAACCATTAGTCATAAAGACAAAGTCCTATCATCCCCTACCCCTCTCCCCACGGCTCCTAAGCACCGAGCGGAGAGGATGAAAGGGAAGCTAAAAAGGTGGAGAGTAATCAAAGCAGATGATAGTGGAACTAATCTAACAGTAATTCATGTTGTATATCAGCTAAGTAAGAAAGGTACAATCTAGCAGTTCTACAATAGTGAGCAGTAAAGTAAACAAGTAAAATAAGCAGCAAATGTAATAAAAGGCAAGGTAGAAAACAAGTAAGTAAGTAACCTTAACTTATATGAATGCCCATATAAACTTATAAGTTTAGGGGTCTTCTGCAAGGCTCCCATCGTATAAAAAGTCTCATACCGATTTATACGTTGGGGTGTCGGTTGTATGCAAATATGAGTGTAGTGAAATGCTATGCCATGATTCATGCAAGTGCAACTCATGCACACGACTCTATGCGCACAGACCTTTAGTTTCCCCTATTCGGACAGCTAGCTTCACTCCCAGGAATCTCCGTAGTGGCAAACGGAGACAGTGGGTCGGGCCCCCCACTCCTAGGCGGGTATCCACACTACCGGGTCTAGCCCTTCCGTACGCCCCTAGAAGAACACAACTTAGAGTATCTGCGTACTAGTGCTGGCTATATCCACCAGACTTTCTTTGGCTAAGTGTCCCACACCGCCGAGTCAACGTACCAACGTCGGTGTGAATGATTATCAAATACCGAAGACCCGCCACCTTATTCTGTATCCAAACCCTCAAGCCCCGGCTCCCCGGACTATCCCGTTCGTGCATCTACCTTCCGAAGCTACCGTCCTGATGGCAATCAAACCAACCTATTCAGCCTCCCTAGTTACCGAGATGTGTGAATGTGAAACCCTAGTTATACTAGTTGCTCTTGTAGTTTATTACTCCTACAGTTTACGTTAGCCTACCACTGCCCCCGGCATACCCCGTGAAGGGCTCTCAAAAGGCACTAGGAACCATGATGGGTTGAAGCTCAAATCTCCCTTTTACAAGGCACTTATTGTTATTGGTTAATACCCAATTCCCAATCCCTCTTATGTTATATTGGTTCTAACCCTAGTGTATTTGACACTTTCTCTCTTACGGGGTAGACGATGTTTCGTCGTCCCCGAGCACCTCTATACACTAGCCAGACTTCTCACTCCTCATCATGACTCCTCATATCACTTAACAGCCCATTACACTAATATCTCATCTCCCGTAGTTCACTTTTGCACCCTAATATGATTCCTGCAGTTTTTACTAAACGCAGACCATCCTAAGCTATATGATGTATATAATGGGAAGTACTCAAAATATTTATCCAAATGACCTAAGTTATTTACTGGGAGTCTATCATGACATAATTAGGCTAAATCCAGAAATTCACATTTTTCCTAATTTGTTTGATATTTAATTAATTTCTTTCCAATCTAATCCATGCTTGAATTGAACATGATATACAATATTTTATCATGTAATAGCCACCATAAATTTATGAACACTAGATAACAGAGAGTCAAAAATAAATATCAAATTCCATAATTTTCCATAAATTCTTTGGCTTCTAATTAATTAATCCAAAGTAAATTCAACCATCATGAATAAAGAAGGAAGTAAAACAATTTGTCATCAGATAATTATAGAAAAATTACTGAATCTTAAGGGTGACCAAATAAGACCTCTAAGCAAATATCATAATTTTTCAAGCTTACTAGGTACCAAAATTAATTCAAATGGTTTTACATGAAAAGTATCACTTTGTGAAGCAACCCATATAACAAGACTTCTAAAAATTCCACAAAAATCTACAAAGCTTTATAACATCATAAAAGGTCTTCTGACTAAATTTCATAAGATTCCAATGAGTGGTTAATTCATAATAAATTCCTAAGTTGAAAGTACAATTTGATGGTTTGTAAATGAAGTACTATATTTATTGATCTATAATTCATAACAAAATTCCAAGACATGAAAATCTGTATGGAAACACTCCTGCAAAAGTTTCACTATGAATTAAGGTCACATGACTCATTATAAAATTCCTAGGGTGTAAAGACCTAAATACTTATTAAATGGTTTATGTGGGGTATTTGTGTCCAACCACTACCCAATCACTTCCTAGGGCCTTTAACCACCCTACAAGTATTTATTCTAAATACCAAGTCCCTACAAGGATATATCACCCTATGTCCTTCACAAACCCCCAAAGTCCGACCTTAGGGTTTGAACTAGGGTCCTAGGGCTAACCAACCCCAATCCATCTCAAACTCCATGAAAGGGTGTGTTTACTGGCCATGGGTCTTTGAACAAGGTCCCAACCCATTTGGGTGAGAATTGGCTCTTCCAAGCCCCAAATACTCCTTGCCCTAATTTATCCCTTAGGAAACCAAACTTTGGTCACACCAAAACTTATTCAAATCAAACCCAACTGGGCTGAGATTTTTACCAGAGCCTTATGACATCGCCAAAAGATCACCTTCCAAAATATTGGGGGTTTTTGAGCTATTTAAGACACCTAATTAAATTGTATAAGGATTATTAAATTTTTCCAAAAACTATAGGAAAATGTTTCCCAAAAATCCTCATTTTTGGATATGTTCTAGGTATAGGTAATAGTGAGCCCCATCCAAAATTTTAGGTTATTTGAATGGCTGGATTGGTGGGGGCATTCAAACTACTATCTGGTCTAGCCTAGGTATAGACTCCACCAAAATGGGTGTTGTGGTCGAACCACTTACCCAAATGAGTCCAAATAAATTTTAAATAAAACTAGACTTCACGGCCTACAACATTCATGTTGGTTATATTTCCCGTAAAGGGGCCTACCTATTTGTAATAATTATTTCAAAAATCATCCAGAAAATGGGACAGAAATTTGGATAAAAGGAATTAATAAATTTAATCAGCACACATCTCTATGCAGATCCAACAGCGCTGTGATCGTCTTCTTCCTCCATCTAAGGGCTGATATTAGCCCGACCTGGAGCGCATTCCAGACATTCCCTCCGGCCAACCAGCCTCCTCCCTGGCCAGCCACCGCTACCACCACCTCCATTGAGGTGGTGGCCATCGCCGGGCGGCGGCGCAGCCGCTGGAGAGGCGGAATCCGGCGAACCCGAGATGTCTCTTTTTTGCGGAAAAACCAGGAAGACCACCTCTTCCCGATCGGGCTCAGTTGAACCTGATTCTTAATCCTAAAGAAGGCTAAGATCTACCCGTAGAGAGAGAGGAGGGGAGGACCTTGTTCGCGGGCTGGAGGCGTGCCGATCGACGGAAAGCCATTAGTGATGACGGTGTTGCCGGCACTCTTCAATAGCACACAGAAATCTCTCGTCTCCTTCAGTCAAAGTGTGGAAATGAATGCTTGAGGTCTAGGGAAGCTTTTGAATCAGTAAAAGGGGGAGGGAGGAGGTCTAACTGATGGTGGCCATTAATGGTCCTTAAAAGCAATTTCGGCCATGGTGGTGGGGGATGAACACGGTTCTAACCAACAAGGTAACGGATGGAAAATCCTCCTCTTCCATAGGGGAGTTTAATCCAGCCATTAAAAGAAGAGTGAAAGGATGCCAAGGCATTCAAGCGATAATAGTGGCCATGAAAGCCGACTCTCGACCATGGGCGTGACTGTTCACCTTCAAAACCGTCGGCCACATGGCATTTCCTCCACTTGACTGGTCAAAATTTATTTAAATAAGACTTAATTAGGTCTTAATAGAGAAATGGCTAATTTAAGACATCCTGGCCCACTTCCCGAAATGGCCCGGTTCAGCTGAACCAGCACACAGACTAAAATCACCAGGAAATAATCTAAGTACAATGGCGTTGAGTGAGCTCAGCACACTCAACGCCATCCAGCCTAAGGCATTGAGTGAGCTCAGCATACTCAACGCCATCCAACCTAAGGCATTGAGTGAGCTTAGCTCACTCAACGCCATTCAGCTTATGTCAAGATGGCGTTGAGTGCAGTCAGCGCACACAACGCCATTCAGCTTATGGCATTGAGTGCACTCGACGCACTCAACGCCATTCAGCCCACATAAGATGGCGTTGAGTGTAGTCAGCGTACTCAATGCCATTCATCTTATGGCGTTGTGTGCACTCGACGCACTCAATGCCATTCAGCCTATGGCAAGATGGCATTGACTGCAGTCAGCGCACTGAACGCCATTCAGCTTATGGCATTGAGTGCACTCGATGCACTCAATGCCATTCAGCCCATGGCAAGATGGCGTTGAGTGCAGTCAGCACACTCAACGCCATTCAGCTTATGGTGATGAGTACACTCGACGAAATCAACGCCATTCAGCCCATGGCATTGAGTGCACTCGATGCACTCAACGCCATTCCGCTTACGGCATTGATTGCACTCGATGCACTCAATGCCACCCAGCCTATGGCTTTGAGTGCACTCGACGCACTCAACGCCCACCCCAAAATCTATTTTAAGTGAATATCTGATCTACTACTTGCAGACCAAGGTGATTTTCATCCTGAGCCTGGGTAACTTGGCCTCCTTGGGCTTTCTAGGGTTTTTTCATGACCTATTCATGACAAAACCACTCCTAGGGGTCTGGTCGGAAATGGGATGTTACATTCACCCCCCCCCCACCACCACCACCACCACTTGGTCAAGTGCTTCTTTCAATTGCCATTAATGGTCATTAATGCTTGACCACCCCACCCCCCCCCCCCGCCCATTTTATTGTTTTAAAACCTTCACTGGACTCCTGGGAGTCATTCACACACCTTATGTGAAGGAGCCGGAGCAGTCCACTGTGCTGTTGCAGAAACCGAGCGGCACCACCATCGAAAATGGCATCCCGATGTTCAACCCGCCTCCAGGCCGCAAACAAGGTCCTCCCCTTCTTCTTCTCCTATGGGTAGATCATAGGGATCATTTAGAAATAAAATCGGGCTCAATTGAGCCCGATCGAAGCTTTTGATTTAACGGTTTTTTCGTGAAAAATGACTTGTCAGGATTGCCAGAAAAGGGCTCTTCGGCGGCTGTGCCATCACCTGGCGATAGCCACCACCTCGACGGAGGTGGTGGTGGCGGTGGCTGGCCAGGGAGGTGGCAGTTTGGCCGGCGGTGGAGGATTGAAGTATCTCTAGGTCCGGTAAATCCTACCCGTCGGCTGGAGGAAGAAGATGAGCCAGAGCCTCCGGATCATGCGTCAAAATCCATGCAGGATCAGCATATTAATATTTCATTTTAATGAATTCTGTCACACATATTCAGTCCCCTTGTAAATTAATTTAAAAATACTTAGAGTCTAAATCAGAGAAAGTGGTTAACATATAAATTGTAGCCATATGGTTCTACTTGAATTTAAAATTGATTTGAGTCAATTTGGACATCTGGTTTGACCAGGGAACCCATTTTGGTGGGGTCTATACCTAGGGTTAGACAAAAACTAAAATGAGTGCCCCCACTTCATCCCTTGTCTAAATGACTGGAAATTTGGACAGGGAGTCACCCTAATCTATACCTGGATCCAGCCCAAATATGAGAATTTTTGGGGATAAGTTTTTTATAGTTTTTGAAATTATTTAAATATCCTAGGGTAAATTAATTAGGGGACCCATTTACCTCCAAACCCTCCCAAATTTGGTGAGTTGTCCTTGGGGTCATCATGAGAATCTGTATAAATTTCACCACTTTTGAGTTGATTTGTGTAGGAATTGAGCAAACCCTAGCTTTGCCCTAATTAGGGATATTTAGGTCAAAAGTGCACTTTGAGGTTTGGGTGGTCAAACCACCTCAACAGAGGCTGAAATTTGGGCAACTAGTTTGACATGTCATTTAACACCCTCATATGGGTTATGGGGTGGTTTGGGGTTGAATTTCCCTAGGACCCAAGTTCAAACCCTATATTTGGACTTTGGGGGTTGAGAAGTGTAACATCCCATTTCCAACTAGACCCCTAAGAGTGGTCTTGGTCATGACTAGGGCATGACAAAACCTTAGGAAGCCCAATAAGATCAAGTGTGCTCAGATAGGAATCTGAAGGCCACCTTGGTCTACAGATAGTAAAATTTTAAAACATAGTGTAGGAGGACTATTAGGACTAACCATGGCTTTATTACCCCACCACAACACCCATAGTCCATTTGAGGGTCCACTAGAGCCATATGGGCCCATTGGGGTTAACTCAAGTGGCTAGGTTGACTCAAGTCAACTCTAGTCCCAATTTGGTCATATGCCCTTGCTAAGGGTCATGTGACCTCTAAGGTGCCCAATCAACCCTACACAACCCTACTTGGACTCTAGGGGAGGCCAAAGGATCACCTAGGACCAATTGGGGTCAACCCAAAAGGTCAAATTAGCTAGGGTCAACCCTAGTCTATGTTTGGGTCAACTTAGCCCAAATGGGCTAACCCAAGCTTAAGCCATTGTTTCCCTTAGGCTAACTTCATTTCTCATAATTATTATGAGTAGAATGGCTGCATATATCCTATGGGGTTTGACCAGTCAACTTGGTGACTAGGAGAGAGAAAGGGAGCTTCATTCCATGGTAATGGTGGAGAGAGAAAATGGGGGAAAGAGGAATGGTGTGGGGACCGGCCTAAGGAGGCCAACAGCCACCCATTATGGCTGAAATCAACTCCTCTAGGGGAGAGGAGTTGATTCAAGCTATTTCCCGGCCACCAAGGGGCAGTTTCAGCCCCCCCCCCTCCTCTCAACCCGAGCCATGCTTTAATGGCTTTGATGGGCATTGAAGAACCAGCTGCCCCCCTCCCCCTCCCCAACTGACCATTTAAACATCATCAGTGGGCTGAGGGGAGCGTTTTCAAACTCTTACCTGGAAGGAGCAAGCCGCCCCACTGTGTTGTTGCAGAAGCCGAGCGTCGTCGCCGTCAACCATGGTGTCACGCCGCTCCTCTCGCCTTCAGGCCGCCGGAAAGGTCCTCCTCCACTCCTCTCCTCATGGGTAGATCTTAGGAATTGATTAGGGCAAGGATCAGGCTCAATTGAGCCCTATCCAAGATTTTCAAATCCATGAGAATCGGGAGAAAATTAATTTACCGGGTTCGCCGGAACAGTCGTCTCCGGCGGCCGTGCCGCCGGCTGGGGGTAGCCACCACCTCCACGATGGTGGTGGTGGCGGTGGCCGACCGGGGAAGTGGTCGGGTGGCCGGGAAATCAGCCTGCAAGCTGCTCTAGTACAGGACGATCTGGGCCATCGGCTGGAGTAAGGAGATAACTCGATGCCGTCGGTTTAGATTCTTTAGGATTCGTGCAGAATAATTCAGGATTTTAATTATTTTGATTTCATATAACTCTGTAACACTATATGCATCATTTGGTTTTAATTTTTAAAAATACTTAGGCTCATCTAATGTAAAAGTCACCAACATAAAATGTGTAGCCCTAAGGGTCTAATTTAATCCAAAATTTATTTGGACCAATTTGGACCTCTGGTTGGGCCAAAGCACCCATATTGGTGGGACCTATGCCTAGGGCTATCCTGAGATTCAAATGGATGGCCACCTTTCATCCCTAGTCAAAATGAGCTGCAATTTGGTCAGGGGGTCTACCTTAGCTATACCTAGGGCCTGTCCAAAAATAGGAATTTTTGGAGAATATTTTTTTATATTTTTTAGAAAAATTTAATAAACCATGTATAAATTAATTAGGTGTCATAAATACCTCAAAATCCCCCCAAATTTGGGTGGGTAGTCTTAGAGGGCATGTTAAGGCTTCGGTAAAACTTTCATCTCATTTGGAGATGTTTTGATTAGTTTTTTATCCAACCCTAGGTAGGGTTAATTAGGTCAAAACACACCCTTGGGGTTTTGAGTGGTCAAATCACCTCAACAGAGGCTGAAATTTTGGTCACTGACTTTTTATGGTATGACACACCCTCCAATGGAATTTGGGGTGGTTTGGGGCAGGGTAGCCCTAGAACTCTAGGGTAGGCCCTTTATGGTATTTTTAGGGTTTGATGGTCATTGGGTCAAATGTTCTTGGAATGACCTGAAAATTGGTGGAGGGGACCATAGGTTGTATATGGTCCTCTGGTTGAAGTTTCATTGAATTTGTAAGTCTTTAACCCCCTCAAATCCCTAACCCTAGATTAGGGCACAAAGCCCAATAATTGGGTTTAGGCAATCAAAACACCTCACAATAACTTGAAACTTGGGCAGGGTAATTAAGTGATAGGAAGTTGTCCTAAAATAATTTTGGTTAAATTTTTAGACTAATAAAATCAGTACTTCCTTTATAACCCTAGCAATGCCCCTAAGTTTTATGTTTCTTATTATGAAAATTATGTCCATTGAAAAGTTGTGAAATTTAGCATTTGGAAGTTTTACATCATGCTAGCCCCCTCTGTATTTTTATTGAAAATTTTAGATGATTATTTTAGGTACTTGATTCATAAATTATGAATTATGGAATTTTGATCATAAATAGATGTGGAGCTTAATATTATTATAAAAATTCTGAAATCTTGTCAGTGAGTGTTCTAAATTAATATGTATGTTCTGGAATTTTCTCATAATTTTTTGGTAACTATTTATAGTACTTGCTTCAATAACCCAAGAGTATGGAATTACCAATGTAAAATTAAATTAGGATTTACTGTTCACTGGAAAATTGGGAGAATCCTTCTAGAGTGTTTTTAGGTCATGATGATCTTACTGGATTTTTGCTATAATTTTTGGAACAATATTTCTGACCTTTGATTCTTAAAATGGTATTATTAACCTTATGTTCTAAATTGTGATTTTGGGGCCTAAACCATTCTAAAAATTCATATATCTTGGATTTACTGTTGAATTGCTCTTTAGTATTTATCATGATTTTATGAAGTTTTATACATACCTGAAAAGTGCACTTCATGTTCAATTGGTAGCCCTTAGAAGCTTTAAGAAAATTAATTAAATGCCAGAAAACTAGGAAGATTACAATTTTCTGGATTTAGTCTATTTGTGTCATGATAAGTCTTCAGTAAATAATTTAGGGCATTTGGATGATTATCTAGATTATCTCCTATCTGGTTCGACATATAGCCTAGGTTGGTCTGCATATAGCAAATTGTTAAATTGCAATAGGACATGATCTGGGATAGTTGTTGGAGTTAGTCATTTTAGCTGGGTGGACTGATGTGGATGGTTTCACTATAGAGGGATAGGAAGAGTAGTGAGAAGTGTTTTGGCTAGAGTCTAGAGGTATTCTGGTTCGACGAAAGATCGTCTTCCCCGAGGAGAGGAAGAGTCAAAATCACCCTAGGATTAGCCAACTGTAATATGAGAAGGAAATGGGTTAAGGGAATCAACCAATAATAATAAGTGTCTTGCGAAAGGGAACGATGGGCTTCAGCTACCATCATAGTTCCTAGTGCCCTTTGAGAGCCCTTCACGGGGTATGCCGGGGGCAGTCCTGGGTTAACGTAAACTATATTAACAAACTGATAAGAGTAACTTAGTAATTAGGGTTTCACATTCCACAAAACACTATTAGCACAAGAAGATTGTTGGGAGCTTCGGCTCGGTTGGTTAAGAGACGGACAGAATGGTCCGGGGAGCTTCGGCTCGATTGGTTAAGAGACAGACAGAATGGTCCGAGGAGCTTCGGCTCGATTGGTTTGATACGATAAATATTGCATGTGCATAGTCAGGAAAGAAAAAGGTGGTGGGTCTTCGGTATTAGAGGGTCGATGCACCGACACCAATACGCTGACTCGGCAAGTGTGGTTAGCACTTCGTCAACAGAAGTCCGGTGCGCCAGCCAGCAAGAGTACGCAGGAGTCCGCTTCGTGCACCAAGCGTTGAGGCATACAATAGGTCTGACCGGTAGTGCTTTACTAGTTTAGAGGTGGGCGAGGCCCAACCCACCACTTCCTTCTGCCACTACGGAGGTATCCTGGGAGGTAACGGCTACGAAAGGGGGAACTAAAGGTCTGTGTGCACAGAGTCGGGTGTGTGAGTTGCACTTGCATGTTCATATTCATACCCACTAGCATTTCATAGCATAGCCGTTATATTTAACCCCTAACACCTAATGTATAAGTGGAATGGGATGCTTATACAATAGGCCTTGCAAAACGACCCTTGGTCTATAAGCTTGTGTGGGCAAGTTTATAAATTAAGGTCAAATTCTTTATATATATATATTGTTGTTGATAACTGATACCCCAACGTATAAGTGGTATGGGACACTTTATACGATGGGAGCCTTGCAAAAGATCCCTTGGCTTAGGTGCTTCCACACATAAGTTAAGGTTACATTTCCTACTTTCTGTTTCTGTCATATTTGTTATAAAATTGCTAGCATAGGTCCGTTGTCACCTGCTTTTAATTTATTCTCCACCTTCATGTCCTTCCCTTTCTTCCTCTCCGTTCGGTACTTAGGATCCATGGGGGAAGGGGTGGGGGATGATAGGACTTAGTCTTATAGATTAACAGTTTTCGGACCACATCATTTAGGGGATCGTGGAGCCCAGCATGGAGGAGCAGCCCCGGAGGTCGGCCCGTTTGGAGATAGTGCAGTCTAGCTCAGGAGTTCAGCCAGCTGGGACTGTGAGTCCTGACTTATAGTAGATGTTATAGTTTGCTTCCGCTTGAGTAACCTGTAGTGAGGATTATGATGTATCGGGCATAATCCCTTACTTTCAGTACCTTTTATACTATTTTTGTGGACTCTCCCTTCGTGGAGATATTATTACTTTCATGTGATTATTTTGGACTAGTATTTGAGTTTCACCCTTACTCTTTACCTTTGCTACTTTTCTGTGATCGAATTGGCCGGCAGGATCGGCGTTTTGTGGTGATGACCCTTCAGGGCGTGAAGGTGTCACTGCAAAACGGCGGTTCTGGGCCTAAGACCCCGGTGATTAAAAAGAAAAAAATGGGGTCTTACAAGAAGGGCATGGAGTCAAATGCCCTTGTATGGACTTGAAATTTGGTAGAGAGGATACTAGGGCATGGAGGTGTCGCCAGCGCTCTTCAACAGCACACAGAAATCTCTCGTCTCCTTCGGTCAAAGTGTGGAAATGAATTCTTGAGGTCTAGGGAAGTTTTTGAATCAGTAAAAGGGGGAGGGATGAGGTCTAACTGATGGTGGAAATTAATGGTCCTTAAAAGCAATTTCGGCCATGGTGGTGGGAGGATGAACACGGTTCAAACCAGCAAGGTAACGGCTGGAAACTCCACCTCTTCCCTAGGGGAGTTGAATCCAGCCGTTAAAAGAAGAGTGAAAGGATGCCAAGGCATTCAAGCGACATTAGTTGCCATGAAAGCCGACTCTCGACCATGGCCATGGTTGTTCACCTTCATAACTATCAGCCACGTGGCATTTCCTCCACTTGACCAGTCAAAATTTATTTAAATAAGACTTAATTAGGTCTTAATAGAGAAACGGCTAATTTAAGACATCCTGGCCCACTTCCCGAAACAGCCCGGTTCAGCTGAACCAGCACACAGATCAAAATCGCCAGGAAATAATCTAAGTACAATGGCGTTAAGTGAGCTCAGCTCACTCAATGCCATCTAGCCTATGGCTTTGAGTGAGCTATGCTCACTCAATGCCATTCAGCCTATGGCAAGATGGCGATGAGTGCAGTCAGCGCACTCAACGCCATTCAGCTTATGGCGTTGAGTGCACTCGACGCACTCAACACCATTAAGCCCACGTAAAATGGCATTGAATGCAGTCAGCGCACTCAACGCCATTCAGCTTATGGCATTGAGTGCACTCGACGCACTCAACGCCATTCAGCCCATGGCAAGATGGCGTTGAGTGCAGTCAGTGCACTCAATGCCATTCATCTTATGTCATTGAGTGCACTCGACGCACTCAATGCCATTTAGCCCGTGGCAAGATAGCGTTGAGTGCAGTCAGTGCACTCAATGCCATTCAGCTATTGCATTGAGTGCACTCGACGCACTCAACACCATTCAGCCCATGGCGTTGAGTGCACTCGACGCACTCAACGCCATTTTGCTTACGGTGTTGAGTGCACTCGACGCACTCAACGCCACCCAGCATATGACTTTGAGTGCACTTAACACACTTAATGCCCACCCAGAAATCTGTTTTAAGTGAATATCTGATCTACTACTTGCTGACCAAGGTGATTTTTACCTTGAGCCTGGGTCACTTGGCCTTCTTGGGCTTTCTAGGGTTTTGTCATGACCTAGTCATGACAAAACCACTCCTAGGGGTCTGGTCGGAAATGGGATGTTACAAATCCCAATATACAAAAATAAAAATTTCTTCCCCGAAATTAAGGTTAAGCCTACGGGGGTTTCTACTGGAATAGAAGAAATTATAAAATCCCTATGGTTTAAGGTATACCTAACTCGAAGAGTTCCGGGTACTTTTGTTGCATCTAGTCCTATAGCTCCCATGTATGCTCCTCTTGCCCATGATTTCTCCACTGAACCTTGACTAACGGAACCTTCTTACGTCGCAAGACCCGCACAGCTGTGTCATCGATCCTGATCGACTCCAAGTTGACTGATCGATCCGAGGCCACCGGGCCATCTGCTGTGGAAATCAGCTGCTTAGGGTGTAGTAGAGCTCTCCGTAGTGAGGAGACGTGAAAGACGTCATACAATCCCGCTAACTCTGGCGATAGCTCCAGTCTATAAGCCAAGGCGCTGATCTGCTCCAAGATCCTGTAAGGCCCCATATACCTCGGACTGGGCTTTTTCCGCCCACAAACCTGCGAGACTCCGTGCATCAGCCGTATCTTCAAGAAAACCCGGTCTCCCACCTGGAACTCCACCGGACGATGCCTCGCATCATAATATTTGGCCTGTCTGCTCTGGGCTTCCAACATCCTGTCCTGGATCAACCTAATCTGAGCATCAGTATCCCCCACAAACTCCGAGTCGAGTGCCTGTGGATCCTCATCCTAAACCCATGATAATGGGTTCCTGCACCTCCGTCCATACAATGCCTCGTATGGAGTCATGCCTATGATAGACTGATGGGTGTTGTTGTATAAAAACTCAATCAGCGGCAGCAATCTCTCCCAAGGCTCGCCGCGGTCCAAAATACACAGGCGCAAAAGATCTTCCAATGTACGGTTGGTGCGCTCCGTCAGCCCGTCGGTCTGAGGGTGAAAAGTCATGTTGAATGTCAACTGAGAACCCAAACGGGCCTGAACTGACCTCCACTCCCTAGATGTAAACTGCCCATCCCGATCTGAAACGATAGTCTTGGTTACTCCATGATAACGCACAAACTGCTCAATGAACCTCGGTACTAATACACTAACCGGAGCGTCCTTCGCCACTAGAATGAATCTGGCCACCTTCGTTAGCCTGTCCACTATCACCCAGATCGAGTCATTCCCCGCACGGGATCAAGGTAGCCCATGTATGAAATCCATGGTTATATCCTCAAACTTCCACTCCGGCACCGGGAGTGGCTGTAGCAATCCTGCCGGATTCTTACACTCCGCTTTTACGAGTTGGCAAACCTCGCAATGCGTCACAAAATACGTAATGTCCTTCTTCATGCCCGACCAGTACATCATCCTCTTAAAATCTTTTACCATCTTAGTGATCCCCGGGTGCACCGAGTATCGGCTGCAGTGAGCTTCCGTCATGATGTCCTCCCGGATCTTGCCTCCTGCCGGTATATAAACCCTGCCTCTGAAACATAGGAGCCCATCCCTCAAGGAGTAATCCCCTGCCGTGCCTTCCTCCAAGGCCCTAAATATCCACTCAGCTCTCGCATCCAGCCTATGCCCATCTCTGATGCGGTCCCGAATATCATCGGTGGTAACCATCGATCCCAGGTACTCCATGTATAACTCCGGATCATCCTCGGACACTAGTGATATCTGCATCTCCTCAAATGACTTAACCAACTCCAAAGCCATCAGTTGTGGGCCTACTCCTGACATACTCGCTCTCCAGATCAGAGCGTTTGCGACCACATTTGCCTTTCCGGGATGGTAGTGCATGGTATACTAGTAGTACGACAGGAACTCTACCCAGCATCTCTGCCTGATGTTCAGCTCCTTCTGTGTGTCTACCTATCTAAAGTTCTTGTGTTCTGAGAAAATGTCGCAGTGAACCCCATAGAGGAAATGTCGTCAGATCTTAAGAGCAAAAATAACTGCCCCCATCTCTAAGTCGTGCACCGGGTAGTTATGCTCATGCCTCTTCACCTGACGGGAGGCATAGGCTATTACGTGCCCGTTCTGCATCAGAACAGCACCCATCCCCTGATAGTAAGCATCTGTGTACACCTGGAATCCTTCCTTCCCTGAAGGAAGAGCAAGGATGGGAGCCGAGGTAAGCCGATCCTTTAACTCCTAAAAAGCAGACTCGTATTGTGGCGTCCAAATAAAAGGAGACTCCTCCTTCGTCAGAGACGTAAGAGGGAGGGCAATCTGAGAAAACCTCTTTACGAACTTCAGATAAAAACCGGCAAGTCCTAAGAAACTCCGAACATCCGAGGCCGTCTTTAGTGGTGGCCAATCTCGTACTGCCTGTACCTTTGTCAGATCCACTGTAAAACCTGCTCCACTGATGACATGGCCCAAAAAGGCCACCTCCTTTAACCAAAATTGTCACTTGCTTAACTTAGCATATATCTTATGCTCACAGAGATTCTCCAAAGTCAAAGCCAGATGCCTCGCGTGCTCCTCCTCTGTCCTCGAATATATAAGGATGTCTTCAATGAATACAATAACGAAGACATCCAGATACTCTTTGAACACCCAGTTCATCAAGGTCATGAATGCAGAGGGTGCATTCGTGAGCCCAAAGGGCATCACGGTAAACTCGTACAACCCATATCTACTGCTGAAGGCCGTCTTCGGGATGTCCTCCTCCCGAATGCGTAGCTAGTAGTACCCCGATCTCAAATCCATCTTTGAGAACCAATGAGCTCCCTCCAGCTAATCAAATAGCTCGTCTATCCTTAGCAAGGGGTACGTATTCTGGACCGTCAGCCAGTTCATGGCCCGGTAATCAATACATAGCAGAAGAGTCCCGTCCTTCTTCTTGACGAATTGCACCGGAACTCCCCATGGTGAAGAGCTAGGCCGGACAAACCCGGCCTCCACTAACTCCTAAAGCTGGCTTCGAAACTCCACCAACTCCTTTGGGGCCATTCGATAAGGAGCTCTGGATACCGGCCTAGCCCCCAGTATGAGCTGAATCTGGAAATCCTTCTCTCGGTGCGGGGCTAGCCCTGGTAACTTCTCCGGAAATATGTCGGCAAAGTCTCGCACCACAGAAATATCTAAAATGGGATCCTTGGCAACGACCACCTCAAAAAGAACCTGATAAACTTCCTCCCCCTGCAGGTGGGCCTTGATGGCCTGCACAGATGATAATAACATGTAGGGGCTGGTAGAATACCTTCGATAATAATAAAGGAGTCCCCGTGCCTCACGGTGATCCTCTTCGCCAAGCAGTCAATTTGGGCATGGTTCTAGTGCAGCCATGTCATGCCCAGGATCAGATCATAGTCTGGCATCCTCAGGATCATTGTTGGTGCCTCAAACGCCTTCCAGTCAATCTCCGCCTCCATATTACAATGAGTAGAGGTCATTAGCTCTGATCCATCTGGTAGATGCACCCTCATCACCTCTGATCCATTTGGTAGATGCACCCTCATCACCTTTTCGGTGAATTGCTCCATGCCTGCCAGTCCTTTCACGAAATCTTTTGACACAAATGAGTGCGAAGCACCAGTGTTAAAGAGCGTGTGAGCGGGCTTGCCGCTGATAAAAACAATGCCTGAAGTGATTAAGTGTCTTAGTATTCTAGTTATAGTTTTTTTTTCTCTTAATTTCTAACTAGTCTATGCCTATGAAAACTAGTTCCTAGGAAAGAAAGAATTAAATGTACTTGCATACCTGCTATAACCTACTCTGGGTTCCGGGGTTGTGCTAGGTCTAGAGCATACACCTGCTCCCTCTCTGGCCTGTGGCCTCTGCCCTGATATCCTCGTCCTCGGTCGTGTCCTCGGCCACCAAACTATCGGGGAGGTGGAGCGCCCTGAAGTGTTGGTGGGGGTGCTCGCCTCATAGGATAGTTCCTGTTGATATGCCCCTGCTGATTGCACTGGAAGCATACCGATGCCTTCCCTGCTGTCCTTGGCATCTCTAGCATCTGTAAAGGCTGGGGAGCTAATACCACCTAACTCCTCTGCTCCTGTCCAATCTCCTGACGGGGTTGATCCTCGTTCCTTCTCTCCCAAATGACCTGGCCTCGAGGACGGTCCCTATGACCTCCAATCACTGCATCATTAGCCGGTCTCTTCCGGCTCTTGATTGTAAACTGATTCGCTTCTCTTTTCTTGGCCATTTCTAGAATCCTGGCCAAACTTCCCTAGGAGATGAAGAGGAGGGCCTGTCTCATGTCATCTTGTAGCCCCTTGTAGAACCTCCTGGCATAGCCAGCGTCGTCCAACTGATAAGCGTCTGCATAGCGGGCTAGGTAAGTAAACTCCTGATAATACTCCAGCACCGTCCTGTTCCCCTGCCTCAACCGCAGGAACCTATCCTCAAGCTCGTCCCTCGCCGTCTGAGGTACGAAATGTCCTAGGAGTGCAGCTCTGAACACCTCACAAGTAATATCTACATAATCCATACCCACAAAAGTGGTGTATAGCTGTGACTTCCACCACCTATTTCCATGTGACTCCAGGCAGGAGACTGCCAAAGAAACTGCCTCCTCAGTGGAGCATCAAATCCCCACAAGCATCTCATAGATGGTGTCTAACCATTCCTCCGTGCGAACTACCGACTCCGTCCCCAGGTAGGATGGAGGGGAAAGTCCTCGGAAGACACTCATCCAGTTGGCCCCGGGGTTTGGCTGTGGAGCCTGGGATTGCTGAGCTCTGAAGGCCTCCAGAACGGTCGTCAGTGTTTGCCCCATCTCTGTCTGCTGAAACGGAGCAGGAGCCGGTGGAGGTGGAACCATATTCGGAGTCGGAGGTGTCCCCTGCTGTGGAGTAGGGTCCGTCGCAGGCTACAAGGAAAATTCCATTTGTTAGATAGCGTACGAATGGAATAAAAGAAAGAGTTAAAATGGACTTTTACATGTGATTCCTCTTATGGGAACACCACTGCTTCCGCTGCTATTTTATCCGCAAACAAAGCTCGTTCGGGGGTGGCCCAAGGTTTTTTGTGTACTACTTCTCTTTCCATCGAGGTCTGCTCTGATACCACTTGTAAGACCCTGATTTTTTTTCTTTTAAAACCACCGGGGTCTTATGCCCAGAATTGTCGTTTTGTAGTCGGCACCGACACTCGGGAAGCCCGCCACTACAAAACGCTAATTCTGCCGGCCTTTTCGATCATAAAAGAGAGAGAAGTAATTGTAACAGAATATAGTCATGTCCACAGAATCACATATAAATAAAAATCACAGCAAGTCCAAAGATATATAAAAGGGAGTACTGCAAAAGATCAGTACAAATGAAATATAGATGGGCTTAAGCCTGGTACATCAAATACTCACTACAATGTCTCGCGGAAGCTATAAGATACTACTAAACACTCACTGAGCTGCTCACTGGTGCTCCGAAACTAGACTGGCCCACCTCCATGCCAACTGTGCTCCGCTGTTGCTGGTCCCTGGGCTGCTGGTCCCTGTCTCCCATCCGAAGCTCCTGTAATGTTTTAATCCGAAAACCATTAGTCATAAAGACAAAGTCCTATCATCCCCTACCCCTCTCCCCACGGCTCCTAAGCACCGAGCGGAGAGGATGAAAGGGAAGCTAAAAAGGTGGAGAGTAATCAAAGCAGATGATAGTGGAACTAATCTAACAGTAATTCATGTTGTATATCAGCTAAGTAAGAAAGGTACAATCTAGCAGTTCTACAATAGTGAGCAGTAAAGTAAACAAGTAAAATAAGCAGCAAATGTAATAAAAGGCAAGGTAGAAAACAAGTAAGTAAGTAACCTTAACTTATATGAATGCCCATATAAACTTATAAGTTTAGGGGTCTTCTGCAAGGCTCCCATCGTATAAAAAGTCTCATACCGATTTATACGTTGGGGTGTCGGTTGTATGCAAATATGAGTGTAGTGAAATGCTATGCCATGATTCATGCAAGTGCAACTCATGCACACGACTCTATGCGCACAGACCTTTAGTTTCCCCTATTCGGACAGCTAGCTTCACTCCCAGGAATCTCCGTAGTGGCAAACGGAGACAGTGGGTCGGGCCCCCCACTCCTAGGCGGGTATCCACACTACCGGGTCTAGCCCTTCCGTACGCCCCTAGAAGAACACAACTTAGAGTATCTGCGTACTAGTGCTGGCTATATCCACCAGACTTTCTTTGGCTAAGTGTCCCACACCGCCGAGTCAACGTACCAACGTCGGTGTGAATGATTATCAAATACCGAAGACCCGCCACCTTATTCTGTATCCAAACCCTCAAGCCCCCGGCTCCCCGGACTATCCCGTTCGTGCATCTACCTTCCGAAGCTACCGTCCTGATGGCAATCAAACCAACCTATTCAGCCTCCCTAGTTACCGAGATGTGTGAATGTGAAACCCTAGTTATACTAGTTGCTCTTGTAGTTTATTACTCCTACAGTTTACGTTAGCCTACCACTGCCCCCGGCATACCCCGTGAAGGGCTCTCAAAAGGCACTAGGAACCATGATGGGTTGAAGCTCAAATCTCCCTTTTACAAGGCACTTATTGTTATTGGTTAATACCCAATTCCCAATCCCTCTTATGTTATATTGGTTCTAACCCTAGTGTATTTGACACTTTCTCTCTTACGGGGTAGACGATGTTTCGTCGTCCCCGAGCACCTCTATACACTAGCCAGACTTCTCACTCCTCATCATGACTCCTCATATCACTTAACAGCCCATTACACTAATATCTCATCTCCCGTAGTTCACTTTTGCACCCTAATATGATTCCTGCAGTTTTTACTAAACGCAGACCATCCTAAGCTATATGATGTATATAATGGGAAGTACTCAAAATATTTATCCAAATGACCTAAGTTATTTACTGGGAGTCTATCATGACATAATTAGGCTAAATCCAGAAATTCACATTTTTCCTAATTTGTTTGATATTTAATTAATTTCTTTCCAATCTAATCCATGCTTGAATTGAACATGATATACAATATTTTATCATGTAATAGCCACCATAAATTTATGAACACTAGATAACAGAGAGTCAAAAATAAATATCAAATTCCATAATTTTCCATAAATTCTTTGGCTTCTAATTAATTAATCCAAAGTAAATTCAACCATCATGAATAAAGAAGGAAGTAAAACAATTTGTCATCAGATAATTATAGAAAAATTACTGAATCTTAAGGGTGACCAAATAAGACCTCTAAGCAAATATCATAATTTTTCAAGCTTACTAGGTACCAAAATTAATTCAAATGGTTTTACATGAAAAGTATCACTTTGTGAAGCAACCCATATAACAAGACTTCTAAAAATTCCACAAAAATCTACAAAGCTTTATAACATCATAAAAGGTCTTCTGACTAAATTTCATAAGATTCCAATGAGTGGTTAATTCATAATAAATTCCTAAGTTGAAAGTACAATTTGATGGTTTGTAAATGAAGTACTATATTTATTGATCTATAATTCATAACAAAATTCCAAGACATGAAAATCTGTATGGAAACACTCCTGCAAAAGTTTCACTATGAATTAAGGTCACATGACTCATTATAAAATTCCTAGGGTGTAAAGACCTAAATACTTATTAAATGGTTTATGTGGGGTATTTGTGTCCAACCACTACCCAATCACTTCCTAGGGCCTTTAACCACCCTACAAGTATTTATTCTAAATACCAAGTCCCTACAAGGATATATCACCCTATGTCCTTCACAAACCCCCAAAGTCCGACCTTAGGGTTTGAACTAGGGTCCTAGGGCTAACCAACCCCAATCCATCTCAAACTCCATGAAAGGGTGTGTTTACTGGCCATGGGTCTTTGAACAAGGTCCCAACCCATTTGGGTGAGAATTGGCTCTTCCAAGCCCCAAATACTCCTTGCCCTAATTTATCCCTTAGGAAACCAAACTTTGGTCACACCAAAACTTATTCAAATCAAACCCAACTGGGCTGAGATTTTTACCAGAGCCTTATGACATCGCCAAAAGATCACCTTCCAAAATATTGGGGGTTTTTGAGCTATTTAAGACACCTAATTAAATTGTATAAGGATTATTAAATTTTTCCAAAAACTATAGGAAAATGTTTCCCAAAAATCCTCATTTTTGGATATGTTCTAGGTATAGGTAATAGTGAGCCCCATCCAAAATTTTAGGTTATTTGAATGGCTGGATTGGTGGGGGCATTCAAACTACTATCTGGTCTAGCCTAGGTATAGACTCCACCAAAATGGGTGTTGTGGTCGAACCACTTACCCAAATGAGTCCAAATAAATTTTAAATAAAACTAGACTTCACGGCCTACAACATTCATGTTGGTTATATTTCCCGTAAAGGGGCCTACCTATTTGTAATAATTATTTCAAAAATCATCCAGAAAATGGGACAGAAATTTGGATAAAAGGAATTAATAAATTTAATCAGCACACATCTCTATGCAGATCCAACAGCGCTGTGATCGTCTTCTTCCTCCATCTAAGGGCTGATATTAGCCCGACCTGGAGCGCATTCCAGACATTCCCTCCGGCCAACCAGCCTCCTCCCTGGCCAGCCACCGCTACCACCACCTCCATTGAGGTGGTGGCCATCGCCGGGCGGCGGCGCAGCCGCTGGAGAGGCGGAATCCGGCGAACCCGAGATGTCTCTTTTTTGCGGAAAAACCAGGAAGACCACCTCTTCCCGATCGGGCTCAGTTGAACCTGATTCTTAATCCTAAAGAAGGCTAAGATCTACCCGTAGAGAGAGAGGAGGGGAGGACCTTGTTCGCGGGCTGGAGGCGTGCCGATCGACGGAAAGCCATTAGTGATGACGGTGTTGCCGGCACTCTTCAATAGCACACAGAAATCTCTCGTCTCCTTCAGTCAAAGTGTGGAAATGAATGCTTGAGGTCTAGGGAAGCTTTTGAATCAGTAAAAGGGGGAGGGAGGAGGTCTAACTGATGGTGGCCATTAATGGTCCTTAAAAGCAATTTCGGCCATGGTGGTGGGGGATGAACACGGTTCTAACCAACAAGGTAACGGATGGAAAATCCTCCTCTTCCATAGGGGAGTTTAATCCAGCCATTAAAAGAAGAGTGAAAGGATGCCAAGGCATTCAAGCGATAATAGTGGCCATGAAAGCCGACTCTCGACCATGGGCGTGACTGTTCACCTTCAAAACCGTCGGCCACATGGCATTTCCTCCACTTGACTGGTCAAAATTTATTTAAATAAGACTTAATTAGGTCTTAATAGAGAAATGGCTAATTTAAGACATCCTGGCCCACTTCCCGAAATGGCCCGGTTCAGCTGAACCAGCACACAGACTAAAATCACCAGGAAATAATCTAAGTACAATGGCGTTGAGTGAGCTCAGCACACTCAACGCCATCCAGCCTAAGGCATTGAGTGAGCTCAGCATACTCAACGCCATCCAACCTAAGGCATTGAGTGAGCTTAGCTCACTCAACGCCATTCAGCTTATGTCAAGATGGCGTTGAGTGCAGTCAGCGCACACAACGCCATTCAGCTTATGGCATTGAGTGCACTCGACGCACTCAACGCCATTCAGCCCACATAAGATGGCGTTGAGTGTAGTCAGCGTACTCAATGCCATTCATCTTATGGCGTTGTGTGCACTCGACGCACTCAATGCCATTCAGCCTATGGCAAGATGGCATTGACTGCAGTCAGCGCACTGAACGCCATTCAGCTTATGGCATTGAGTGCACTCGATGCACTCAATGCCATTCAGCCCATGGCAAGATGGCGTTGAGTGCAGTCAGCGCACTCAACGCCATTCAGCTTATGGTGATGAGTACACTCGACGAAATCAACGCCATTCAGCCCATGGCATTGAGTGCACTCGATGCACTCAACGCCATTCCGCTTACGGCATTGATTGCACTCGATGCACTCAATGCCACCCAGCCTATGGCTTTGAGTGCACTCGACGCACTCAACGCCCACCCCAAAATCTATTTTAAGTGAATATCTGATCTACTACTTGCAGACCAAGGTGATTTTCATCCTGAGCCTGGGTAACTTGGCCTCCTTGGGCTTTCTAGGGTTTTTTCATGACCTATTCATGACAAAACCACTCCTAGGGGTCTGGTCGGAAATGGGATGTTACATTCACCCCCCCCCCCACCACCACCACCACCACTTGGTCAAGTGCTTCTTTCAATTGCCATTAATGGTCATTAATGCTTGACCACCCCACCCCCCCCCCCCCCCCCGCCCATTTTATTGTTTTAAAACCTTCACTGGACTCCTGGGAGTCATTCACACACCTTATGTGAAGGAGCCGGAGCAGTCCACTGTGCTGTTGCAGAAACCGAGCGGCACCACCATCGAAAATGGCATCCCGATGTTCAACCCGCCTCCAGGCCGCAAACAAGGTCCTCCCCTTCTTCTTCTCCTATGGGTAGATCATAGGGATCATTTAGAAATAAAATCGGGCTCAATTGAGCCCGATCGAAGCTTTTGATTTAACGGTTTTTTCGTGAAAAATGACTTGTCAGGATTGCCAGAAATGGGCTCTTCGGCGGCTGTGCCATCACCTGGCGATAGCCACCACCTCGACGGAGGTGGTGGTGGCGGTGGCTGGCCAGGGAGGTGGCAGTTTGGCCGGCGGTGGAGGATTGAAGTATCTCTAGGTCCGGTAAATCCTACCCGTCGGCTGGAGGAAGAAGATGAGCCAGAGCCTCCGGATCATGCGTCAAAATCCATGCAGGATCAGCATATTAATATTTCATTTTAATGAATTCTGTCACACATATTCAGTCCCCTTGTAAATTAATTTAAAAATACTTAGAGTCTAAATCAGAGAAAGTGGTTAACATATAAATTGTAGCCATATGGTTCTACTTGAATTTAAAATTGATTTGAGTCAATTTGGACATCTGGTTTGACCAGGGAACCCATTTTGGTGGGGTCTATACCTAGGGTTAGACAAAAACTAAAATGAGTGCCCCCACTTCATCCCTTGTCTAAATGACTGGAAATTTGGACAGGGAGTCACCCTAATCTATACCTGGATCCAGCCCAAATATGAGAATTTTTGGGGATAAGTTTTTTATAGTTTTTGAAATTATTTAAATATCCTAGGGTAAATTAATTAGGGGACCCATTTACCTCCAAACCCTCCCAAATTTGGTGAGTTGTCCTTGGGGTCATCATGAGAATCTGTATAAATTTCACCACTTTTGAGTTGATTTGTGTAGGAATTGAGCAAACCCTAGCTTTGCCCTAATTAGGGATATTTAGGTCAAAAGTGCACTTTGAGGTTTGGGTGGTCAAACCACCTCAACAGAGGCTGAAATTTGGGCAACTAGTTTGACATGTCATTTAACACCCTCATATGGGTTATGGGGTGGTTTGGGGTTGAATTTCCCTAGGACCCAAGTTCAAACCCTATATTTGGACTTTGGGGGTTGAGAAGTGTAACATCCCATTTCCAACTAGACCCCTAAGAGTGGTCTTGGTCATGACTAGGGCATGACAAAACCTTAGGAAGCCCAATAAGATCAAGTGTGCTCAGATAGGAATCTGAAGGCCACCTTGGTCTACAGATAGTAAAATTTTAAAACATAGTGTAGGAGGACTATTAGGACTAACCATGGCTTTATTACCCCACCACAACACCCATAGTCCATTTGAGGGTCCACTAGAGCCATATGGGCCCATTGGGGTTAACTCAAGTGGCTAGGTTGACTCAAGTCAACTCTAGTCCCAATTTGGTCATATGCCCTTGCTAAGGGTCATGTGACCTCTAAGGTGCCCAATCAACCCTACACAACCCTACTTGGACTCTAGGGGAGGCCAAAGGATCACCTAGGACCAATTGGGGTCAACCCAAAAGGTCAAATTAGCTAGGGTCAACCCTAGTCTATGTTTGGGTCAACTTAGCCCAAATGGGCTAACCCAAGCTTAAGCCATTGTTTCCCTTAGGCTAACTTCATTTCTCATAATTATTATGAGTAGAATGGCTGCATATATCCTATGGGGTTTGACCAGTCAACTTGGTGACTAGGAGAGAGAAAGGGAGCTTCATTCCATGGTAATGGTGGAGAGAGAAAATGGGGGAAAGAGGAATGGTGTGGGGACCGGCCTAAGGAGGCCAACAGCCACCCATTATGGCTGAAATCAACTCCTCTAGGGGAGAGGAGTTGATTCAAGCTATTTCCCGGCCACCAAGGGGCAGTTTCAGCCCCCCCCCCCCCCTCCTCTCAACCCGAGCCATGCTTTAATGGCTTTGATGGGCATTGAAGAACCAGCTGCCCCCCTCCCCCTCCCCAACTGACCATTTAAACATCATCAGTGGGCTGAGGGGAGCGTTTTCAAACTCTTACCTGGAAGGAGCAAGCCGCCCCACTGTGTTGTTGCAGAAGCCGAGCGTCGTCGCCGTCAACCATGGTGTCACGCCGCTCCTCTCGCCTTCAGGCCGCCGGAAAGGTCCTCCTCCACTCCTCTCCTCATGGGTAGATCTTAGGAATTGATTAGGGCAAGGATCAGGCTCAATTGAGCCCTATCCAAGATTTTCAAATCCATGAGAATCGGGAGAAAATTAATTTACCGGGTTCGCCGGAACAGTCGTCTCCGGCGGCCGTGCCGCCGGCTGGGGGTAGCCACCACCTCCACGATGGTGGTGGTGGCGGTGGCCGACCGGGGAAGTGGTCGGGTGGCCGGGAAATCAGCCTGCAAGCTGCTCTAGTACAGGACGATCTGGGCCATCGGCTGGAGTAAGGAGATAACTCGATGCCGTCGGTTTAGATTCTTTAGGATTCGTGCAGAATAATTCAGGATTTTAATTATTTTGATTTCATATAACTCTGTAACACTATATGCATCATTTGGTTTTAATTTTTAAAAATACTTAGGCTCATCTAATGTAAAAGTCACCAACATAAAATGTGTAGCCCTAAGGGTCTAATTTAATCCAAAATTTATTTGGACCAATTTGGACCTCTGGTTGGGCCAAAGCACCCATATTGGTGGGACCTATGCCTAGGGCTATCCTGAGATTCAAATGGATGGCCACCTTTCATCCCTAGTCAAAATGAGCTGCAATTTGGTCAGGGGTCTACCTTAGCTATACCTAGGGCCTGTCCAAAAATAGGAATTTTTGGAGAATATTTTTTATATTTTTTAGAAAAATTTAATAAACCATGTATAAATTAATTAGGTGTCATAAATACCTCAAAATCCCCCCAAATTTGGGTGGGTAGTCTTAGAGGGCATGTTAAGGCTTCGGTAAAACTTTCATCTCATTTGGAGATGTTTTGATTAGTTTTTTATCCAACCCTAGGTAGGGTTAATTAGGTCAAAACACACCCTTGGGGTTTTGAGTGGTCAAATCACCTCAACAGAGGCTGAAATTTTGGTCACTGACTTTTTATGGTATGACACACCCTCCAATGGAATTTGGGGTGGTTTGGGGCAGGGTAGCCCTAGAACTCTAGGGTAGGCCCTTTATGGTATTTTTAGGGTTTGATGGTCATTGGGTCAAATGTTCTTGGAATGACCTGAAAATTGGTGGAGGGGACCATAGGTTGTATATGGTCCTCTGGTTGAAGTTTCATTGAATTTGTAAGTCTTTAACCCCCTCAAATCCCTAACCCTAGATTAGGGCACAAAGCCCAATAATTGGGTTTAGGCAATCAAAACACCTCACAATAACTTGAAACTTGGGCAGGGTAATTAAGTGATAGGAAGTTGTCCTAAAATAATTTTGGTTAAATTTTTAGACTAATAAAATCAGTACTTCCTTTATAACCCTAGCAATGCCCCTAAGTTTTATGTTTCTTATTATGAAAATTATGTCCATTGAAAAGTTGTGAAATTTAGCATTTGGAAGTTTTACATCATGCTAGCCCCCTCTGTATTTTTATTGAAAATTTTAGATGATTATTTTAGGTACTTGATTCATAAATTATGAATTATGGAATTTTGATCATAAATAGATGTGGAGCTTAATATTATTATAAAAATTCTGAAATCTTGTCAGTGAGTGTTCTAAATTAATATGTATGTTCTGGAATTTTCTCATAATTTTTTGGTAACTATTTATAGTACTTGCTTCAATAACCCAAGAGTATGGAATTACCAATGTAAAATTAAATTAGGATTTACTGTTCACTGGAAAATTGGGAGAATCCTTCTAGAGTGTTTTTAGGTCATGATGATCTTACTGGATTTTTGCTATAATTTTTGGAACAATATTTCTGACCTTTGATTCTTAAAATGGTATTATTAACCTTATGTTCTAAATTGTGATTTTGGGGCCTAAACCATTCTAAAAATTCATATATCTTGGATTTACTGTTGAATTGCTCTTTAGTATTTATCATGATTTTATGAAGTTTTATACATACCTGAAAAGTGCACTTCATGTTCAATTGGTAGCCCTTAGAAGCTTTAAGAAAATTAATTAAATGCCAGAAAACTAGGAAGATTACAATTTTCTGGATTTAGTCTATTTGTGTCATGATAAGTCTTCAGTAAATAATTTAGGGCATTTGGATGATTATCTAGATTATCTCCTATCTGGTTCGACATATAGCCTAGGTTGGTCTGCATATAGCAAATTGTTAAATTGCAATAGGACATGATCTGGGATAGTTGTTGGAGTTAGTCATTTTAGCTGGGTGGACTGATGTGGATGGTTTCACTATAGAGGGATAGGAAGAGTAGTGAGAAGTGTTTTGGCTAGAGTCTAGAGGTATTCTGGTTCGACGAAAGATCGTCTTCCCCGAGGAGAGGAAGAGTCAAAATCACCCTAGGATTAGCCAACTGTAATATGAGAAGGAAATGGGTTAAGGGAATCAACCAATAATAATAAGTGTCTTGCGAAAGGGAACGATGGGCTTCAGCTACCATCATAGTTCCTAGTGCCCTTTGAGAGCCCTTCACGGGGTATGCCGGGGGCAGTCCTGGGTTAACGTAAACTATATTAACAAACTGATAAGAGTAACTTAGTAATTAGGGTTTCACATTCCACAAAACACTATTAGCACAAGAAGATTGTTGGGAGCTTCGGCTCGGTTGGTTAAGAGACGGACAGAATGGTCCGGGGAGCTTCGGCTCGATTGGTTAAGAGACAGACAGAATGGTCCGAGGAGCTTCGGCTCGATTGGTTTGATACGATAAATATTGCATGTGCATAGTCAGGAAAGAAAAAGGTGGTGGGTCTTCGGTATTAGAGGGTCGATGCACCGACACCAATACGCTGACTCGGCAAGTGTGGTTAGCACTTCGTCAACAGAAGTCCGGTGCGCCAGCCAGCAAGAGTACGCAGGAGTCCGCTTCGTGCACCAAGCGTTGAGGCATACAATAGGTCTGACCGGTAGTGCTTTACTAGTTTAGAGGTGGGCGAGGCCCAACCCACCACTTCCTTCTGCCACTACGGAGGTATCCTGGGAGGTAACGGCTACGAAAGGGGGAACTAAAGGTCTGTGTGCACAGAGTCGGGTGTGTGAGTTGCACTTGCATGTTCATATTCATACCCACTAGCATTTCATAGCATAGCCGTTATATTTAACCCCTAACACCTAATGTATAAGTGGAATGGGATGCTTATACAATAGGCCTTGCAAAACGACCCCTTGGTCTATAAGCTTGTGTGGGCAAGTTTATAAATTAAGGTCAAATTCTTTATATATATATATTGTTGTTGATAACTGATACCCCAACGTATAAGTGGTATGGGACACTTTATACGATGGGAGCCTTGCAAAAGATCCCTTGGCTTAGGTGCTTCCACACATAAGTTAAGGTTACATTTCCTACTTTCTGTTTCTGTCATATTTGTTATAAAATTGCTAGCATAGGTCCGTTGTCACCTGCTTTTAATTTATTCTCCACCTTCATGTCCTTCCCTTTCTTCCTCTCCGTTCGGTACTTAGGATCCATGGGGGAAGGGGTGGGGGATGATAGGACTTAGTCTTATAGATTAACAGTTTTCGGACCACATCATTTAGGGGATCGTGGAGCCCAGCATGGAGGAGCAGCCCCGGAGGTCGGCCCGTTTGGAGATAGTGCAGTCTAGCTCAGGAGTTCAGCCAGCTGGGACTGTGAGTCCTGACTTATAGTAGATGTTATAGTTTGCTTCCGCTTGAGTAACCTGTAGTGAGGATTATGATGTATCGGGCATAATCCCTTACTTTCAGTACCTTTTATACTATTTTTGTGGACTCTCCCTTCGTGGAGATATTATTACTTTCATGTGATTATTTTGGACTAGTATTTGAGTTTCACCCTTACTCTTTACCTTTGCTACTTTTCTGTGATCGAATTGGCCGGCAGGATCGGCGTTTTGTGGTGATGACCCTTCAGGGCGTGAAGGTGTCACTGCAAAACGGCGGTTCTGGGCCTAAGACCCCGGTGATTAAAAAGAAAAAAATGGGGTCTTACAAGAAGGGCATGGAGTCAAATGCCCTTGTATGGACTTGAAATTTGGTAGAGAGGATACTAGGGCATCTAAGGTCCTCTGGTAATAATCTTAGAGGATTTTAAGATGGATAAACCCCTCAAAACCCTAACCCTAGTTTAGGGAATAACCCTTATACATGCAAGATAGGCCACCAAAACTTAATGAAAAGTCATGAAACTTGGGTAGTATGTTCATAGGGTTAATTAGAGACTCTGGTGATTTTATTGGTAATTTTAGAATAATACATTTAGTACCTCCTTTATAGTACATGGAATTGCCCTTGATAATCTTTTGATTATTATGATCACTCTATTTAATAGGAAGTTATGAAAATTGGGCAGAGGATGTTTTAGGTCAATATTCGCATACTAGAATTTTATTATAATTTTTAAATATGTATTTTAGGACTTTCTTCACAAACTTTTAAGAATGCAATTATATTCAAAATTAGATTCATAGCTCAATAATGGTTTGAAAATTTTGGAACTCATTTAAAAGTGTACTTAGGGCAATATACACTTGAGGACATTTTACCATAATTTTAGGTGAATATTTACAGTAGTTATTTCAATAATGTAAGAATGAGGATTACTATTTTAAATAGAAATGTGAGCTCATTATTCACTGAAAAGTTTAGAAATTTTTTCAGAAGTGTTTTTAGGGCATAGTAGCCATGCTTGAATTTTATTATAATTTTTGGAAGCTTATTTATAATATTTACTTCATTAGCTGTTAATTATGTGATTATGTTTAAAATTATGGATCAAGGCCCAAACCTTACTGAAAAATTGGGAGACTTTAAATTTACTATAAAATATTCATGTTGTATTTATCATAAATTTGTGGAGCATTTTGCATACCTAAAAAAGGTACTTCATGTTCAAACAAAGGTTTTTTGATTCCTTAGGAAATTAAATAAATTATCAAGTAAATTAGGAAAATTATGAAATTCTGGATTTAGGCTAATCATGTCATGGTAGACCCTCAATAATTGTTATAGGGATATTGGATGATAATTTGGAGTACCTCTCATTGTATACATTATATAGCTTAGGATGGTTTGCGTTTAGTAAAACTGTAGAAATCGTGTTAACATGGGGAATGGTCTTAGAGAGATTGGATTGTGTTTACTGGTTTTGGTAAGTGAATTGGAGTATACCATTAGAAGATGGGGAGAGTTGGAATGTAGAGTTGTCTAAGATAAGTAGTACTCGGGATCGACAAAAAAATCGTCTATCTTGTGAAGGGGGAGATAGGGTCAAAACTCATTAGGGTTAGAACCAGTGTAATACTAAAGGGATCAGGAATCGTGTAGTAACCAATAATAATAAGTGCCTTGCGAAAGGGAGCTTTGTGCTTCAGCCCATCGTAGTTCCTAGTGCCCTTTGAGAGCCCTTCACGGGATATGTCGGGGGCAGTCCTAGGCTAACCTAAATTGTAGGCAAACTAAATAGTAAGAGTAACTAGCATAACTAGGGGTTAACTTTCACTCACCTCGATGTCTCGGGATGTTAGGTTGGGTCACACGGGTAGTAGGCTCGGTAGTTTGGTGATGGGCAGGTTAGCTCAGCGAGCTTTGGCTCGGTTGTTGGTTGTGGTGGACGGGATGGTTTGGGAGCTTTGGCTCGATAGGTGATACATAAGGTTGCATGTGCATAAAGTATAAGGTGGTGGGTCTTCGGTATTGGAGGGTCAATGCACCGATGCCAATACATCGACTCGGCAAGTGTGCTTTAGCACTTTGCCATATTAAGCCTTGTGCGCCAGCCGGCAAGAGTACGCAGGAGCTCCGCTTAGTGCACAAGCGTCGAGGCATACGATAGGTCTGACTGGTATTGCAATTACTGGTTTAGAGGTGGGCGAGGCCCAACCCACCGCTTCTGTTTGCCACTACGGAGGTATCCATTGAGGTTAGGCTCCAGAAAGGGGGAACTAAAGGTCTATGTACACAGAGTCGAGTGGGTGAGTTGGACTTGCATGTTCACATCATAGCATAATTTTGCATGTCATAGCATCATCACTGCATATAAATCCTGACACCTATTGTATAAAGCGGTATGGGATGTTTTATAAAATTGGCCCTGCAAAACGACCCCTAGATTTATAAGTTCGCGCGAGCGTGCTTATAATTTAAGGTTTATATTCTGTAGATATATACATGCTTGCTAGAAAACTAACACCCTATCGTATAAATTGATATGGGACTTTTTATATGATAAGAGCCTTGCCGAAATCCCTTAGCTTATGTGTTTTCATATAAGTTAAGGTTATATATTATATATTCAATCTTTCTTACTTTTATTACTGACTTATATACTCATAGAACTGATAGATTAGTTCCGCCGTCACCTGTTTCTTGTTCATTCTCCACCCTCACTACCTCTCCTTTCCTCCTCCCCGCTCGGTGCCTAGGAGTAATGGGGGAAGGGGTGGGGGATGATAGGACTTAGTCTTTAAGACTAACGGTTTTCGAACCACATCATTTTAGGGGACCGTGGAGCCCAGCGTGGAGGAGCAACCCCGGAGGTCGGCACCCTTGGAGATGGGATAGTCTAGCACCAGAGTTTAGATAGCTTGGACTGTGAGTCCTGATCATTAGTAGATGTTTAGTTTTTACTTCCGCGTTGAGTGATTGTAGTGAGGATATTGATGTATCGGTCACGAGCCCTATTTTTATTACTTTATTATTATATCTGTGGACTCTCCCTTCATGGAGATTATTTACTATATATGTGATTTTTGTGGACTTGCCTTTTCTTATTTTGCTATTGTTTTGTGATTGAATCAACCCGCAGGATCGGCGTTTTGTAGTGATGACCTTCCCAAGCGTGAAGGTGTCACCGCAAAGCGGCGGTTCTAGGCCTAAGACCCTGGTATTTAAAAAGAAAAAAAAAAGTGGGGTCTTATATATAAAAACTTCACTAAACCGTCATGATTGCGGTCATCACCTTAGCTCATTGTGACGCTTTCAAAAAAAATGATGTGATTGGAATGTACTATATCGTGACCTTTTTCCAAAAAAACGTCATAATTGGCAATTGCTCTATAGCGACACTTTTCCAAAAGAACGACATAATTGATAGTTTCTCTATCGTGACACTTTTTCAAAAAAAAAATGTCATGATTGATAGTTGCTCTATCGTGACACTTTCAAAAAATGTTGAAAAAAATATTAACTCTACCACAATATTTGTTGTGCAAAACATCGACGTAATTAAAAATCTATAATAACATTTTTCAAAAAAAACATAACATATTGCATTTTAAGGGAAAAAATTAAAACATTTAGAAATTTATGATAATTTAAACTCTAAAAGTTAATTTAGCATCTAAAATCTTAATAAAAATTAAAAAAATTATTTTTTATATATTGTTTTTTATATTTTAAATATTTTTGAGAATAGTATAATGATATATTGAGAGATTTTTGCAACATGTTGTCCAAATAATATATCTATAATTATGCAAAACAAAATAAATAAAATACCTACATATTACATCACCGATTGAATTATATAAACATGAAAAAGATCAAATGAATGATAAACAAACTTGTTTCAAGTAATATAAACTTGCAAAAAAACATAATCATTTAATATATACATTATTTTCAATGCAAAAAAACAAATAAAACAAAACAAGCACCATGAGCTTTCAAAATTTTCTTATTTAACCATTGGCTTCATTGACATTGAAATAAGCATGATGAGTATTAACATTCATTTATACACCATCTACCACATCATCTTTTCAAACTTCAAGTATAACAAATAAAATTGATCAATTTCCTGCAAAATAAACAAAATTGAAACACATGATTAAGGCTCCGTTTGGGGGGACTTATTTTCACCGGTCGAGCGGTTACGATCGCATGAACCGGACCATAATTAAGGTCTGAGTCATGCAGCCGTAACCGCTTGACCGGTGAAACTAAGTCCCCCCAAACGGAGCCTAAATATTCATTCTAATTGCATGTAAGGCTACCATAATTAACTTGAAAAAGCGGCATAATAATGTGAAGAATAAAATATAAAGAGACCACATGTATCCATAATTTGTGGATGTCTGTGTCATTACAAATTGCGTGCATGAGGAATTGTTTTTAATTACAAACTGCTAGCAATAGTTTTGCACTAATTGCCGGCAACAATTTTGCACTAACTGTTGCCAAAACTTGCAGCAGTTTTGCACAACTGTGGCCAGCAGTTTGGACAAAATTGCTGCATTTTACCCAAATGATTTTAACCAAACTATTGGCAGTAGTTTTAACAAAACTACTGGCATCAGTTTGTGCCAAACTGTAGCCCATAGTTTGTGCCAAATATCAACCCGTAGTTTGTGCATAACTGTGGCCAGTTTGGCCCGCAGTTTGTGCCAAACTGCATGTAGTTTGGCCCGCAGTTTGTGCCAAACTGCGGCTAGTATGCCCAACAGTTTGGGCAGGACACAAATTACGACCAGCAGTTTTACACAAACTATGGCCAGGAGTTTTGCACTAACTACAGGCAAGACTTGCAGCATTTTTGCATAACTATGGCCAGTAGTTTGGGCAAAACTGCTGCCTTTTTGCCCAAACAGTTTTAACTAAATTATTGGCAGTAGTATGTGCCAAACTGCAACCTAGTAGTTTGAGCCAAACTGCGAGTGGCCAGTTTGGCACGTAGTTTATACATAATTGCGGACAGTATACCCAGCAGTTTGTGCAGCACAAACTGCGACTAGCATTTTTGCATAAACTACAGCCAGTAATTTTGTACAAACTGTGGCATATTTGATCACTTTTCTAGGGACCATCCTCTAGTACTAAATTTTGTTATATATACACACACGCACATATATAGGGCATATTTGATCACTTTTCACCTATAATTCTAAAGGAAAATGTTACAAATTTTAATGGAGAGTCATTACAAAGGGTAAAATTGAATATAATAATCATTTTCCATTCAATTGAAGCTCATAAATAAATAGAAGAGAGAAACCAAACCTTGATTCAAATTGATATTTTTAGTAGGAGATGGTGTAAGACCCCTTTTTTTTCTTTTTAAAACCCCGGGGTCTTATGCCCAGAATCACTGTTTTGCAGTGACACCGACACTCGGGAAGGTCGCCACTACAAAACGTCGATCAAGCCAGCCTTTTACGATCACCAAAGAGAAAGAAGCTTAAACCAGTTCTGATAAAACTAAGTCCACAATCACATATAATATAAAATATGAGAAATCACATCAAGTCCACATGATAATAGAAGTACTGAAATAGAACAGTACAAAGAAATATAAATGGGCTCACGCCCGATACATCAATCCTCACTAAAACCCTCGCGGAAGCTAAGTAAACTAATCACTCACGGAGCCAGTAGTCGGTGCTCCTGTGCTAGACTAGCCCACATCCATGTGCACCATAATCCGTTGGTGCTGTATACCCTGCTGCTGCTCCCTGTCTCCCATCCGGAACCCTTGGAATGTTGTGGTCCGAAAATCGTTAGTCAAAAGGCTAAGTCCTATCATCCCCTACCCCTACCCCATGGCTTCTAGGCACCGAGCGAGGAGGAGGAAAGGGAAGCTATGAAGGTGGAGAATTAACAAAGCAGGTGACGGTGGAACTATTTTAGAAGTTATTCATAATATATATATAGCTAAGGAAGGAAGGTACAAGCTAGCAGTTCTACACTAGCAAGCAGTAAGGTAAATAAGTAGAGTAAAGCAACATATGTAAGAAATACATACTAAGAAGTAAGTAACCTTAACTTATATGAATGCTCATACAAACTTATAAGTTAAGGGGTCTTCTACATGGCTCCCATCGTATAAAAAGTCTCATACTGATTTATATGTTGGGGTGTAGGTTGTATGCAAGTATGAGTGTAGTGATATGTTATGTCATGATTCAAGCAAGTGCAATTCACGCACACTACTCTATGCGCACAGACCTTTAGTTCCCCCCTTTTGGGTAGCTAGCTTCACTCCCAGGAACCTCCGTAGTGGTAAACGGAGACAGTGGGTCGGGCCCCCCACTCCTAGCCAGGTATCCACACTACCATGCCTAGCCCTTACGTATGCCTCTGGAAGGACACAACCCAGAGTCACCACATACTAATGCTGGCCATATCTACCAGACTTCCTTTGGCTAAGTGTAAACCACGCCCGCCGAGTTAGCATATCGACGTCGGTGTTAACGATAGTCCAATACTGAAGACCCACCACCTTTATCTTATGCACATGAAATTGTATTATATTCTCCCACTGAGCCAAAGCTTCCTGTACTATCCCGTCTGTCACAATTATCTACCGAGCCATCGGCTCGTCAGACTAACCTACCCACCACTAAAACCACTGATCCTATCGCTCGTGAGACCCAACCTAACTCCCACAACACCAAGGAGTGTAAGTTTAAGTGTAACCCTAGATATACTAGTTACTCTTAATCATTGATTATGAAAGACTTATTTCAAGAGCCTAAACACCTAGAGGGGGGTGAATAGGTTCTAATTTTCTTTTGTAATTCAGGCAATTAACTAGTATTAACACAGCACAGGAAATACAATCTATAGTATAGAAATCACAGCACAGCAAACACCAGATATATAGTGGTTCCCCAAGGTATGGGTACATCCACTTTCCCCCTTCGCCTATCTAGTAGAGAACTGGATTTCGCCCAACTTCCTTCCACTAGCTCATATCCACAGATCTTATAACTCAGAACCAGATTGGTTCCTACAGCTAAGACTTATACAAGTCTTACCTCAGATTCTTCCCAAGAATCATACCTCAGGCCTCAGCCCTACCTCAGCCTTTATCACTAGGCTTATAACTCAGACTATCACAAGTCCTACACCTCAGGCCCTCAGCCCTACCTCGGCATTTATAATTATAGGCTTACAACTCAGATCTTACAAAAGATCCTATAAGAAATTAATTTTTTAAAAGATATAAAGATATCACCAGATAGATCTCTCTATAGGTGTGAGCTTCTTGATCAGTTCTTGAATAAACTGAATCTTTAGATTCAACCTGACTTAGTTATTTCAAAGCTTCTTGATAGAACAAAATAAGGTTGAACTCTTCTTGATGTAGAAGTTGATCTCCTGTCAGCTCCTTCCTTGAATTCAGAATAAGATCTAAATCTTCTGATCCAGACTGTTCTGGATATGCCTTCTTAAGGGTTTCCCCTTTTCTTGTTATCAGATTCTCTTTCCTGAAATAGCTTGATTACTTCCCTTAGTTCTGTCCTTATTTTGTTTGTCAAGGATAAGTCCCTTATATAGAGTTTCCTCATGGTTACCCGCTGATCCGATTTGTAATAACCTTCTGATAGTTCTGACAAAGGTGTCAGACCTGTTGGTTATGACAGTTGTCGAGTCACCAGTCATGACAACTGATTCCTTAAAAACTTTACAACTCAGCATAACCACTCAACAAACTGCTTTACATATGTCGACACAAATAGACTAAGTGTCGACACAAGTCTTGATGATGTTGACATAACACTCCATGTGTTGACATAGTCATTCTTATGCTACTCGACACTGCTTCTGTTTATATGTGTCGACACAAGTCCTATGTGTCGACACAACTGCTCCTGGTTTTGACATAACTGATGTTGGCAGATGGCGTTGAGTGTATATCTAGCTGTCGTTGAGTGTGTGTCGAGACGTCATTGAGTGTGTGTCGACACAAGTCCTGTGTGTCGACATAAGTCTTCTGACTCAGTATAGTTGTTGTTGTTAGATGGTATTGAGTGTGTGTCGACACAAGTCCTGTGTGTCGGCACAACTGCTTCAGGTCTTGACTTAGTCGTAGACAAATGGAGTTGAGTGTGTGTCGACACAAGTCCTGTGTGTCGACACAAATTTTCTTCAGGTGTCGACACAATTACTGAGTGTCGACATATGCCTTTCTTCTGGTGTCGACATAACTCCTGGGTGTCGACACAACTTCTGCTTTAGGTGTCGACACAATTCCTGCCTTAGGTGTCAACACAATTCTGGGTGTCGATACAGCTTCTTCTTCAGGTGTCGACACAATGCATGGGTGTCGACACAGGCCTTGCTTCTAGTGTCGATACAACTTCTGGGTATCGACACAATTTTTCACAAGTATCGACACTTGTACTTATAAAAATTTATTGCAAACCTTACACCTGCACAATGAAACTAAAACATCCATCAAATACAAATTAATGTATATCATTGAGTAAGATGAGGATTCTCCAAATCTAGTACATATTTTTCAGTGTACCCAACAATCTCCCCATATTTGGAGAAGTCATAACCCTTAGTCAAAGATATACATCTCTCATAATAAAACACATAAGAATAGATGTACATTCATTTCAGTGCAGGATAACATATAAACAATGTAAACAACTCAAAGCAATAGTGAAGCTTATTTTATTTATTAATCAGAAAATACTTGGTTTACATGTTTTTCCTTAGAACAAAAACAAAAAGTTACATTGTTCTACACATAAGCCTATCTATCCTATGATTGACTACGCTCCTTAATTACAATGCATTTTCCAGACTTAATCTTTGCCTGCACAATGGGTTATGTATCATCAGCAGGTTTCTTCCCTTTGAGATCCTTCTTCTTTAATTCTTCATCCTTATCCTTTGCCTTTCAAAATAGTGAAAAGGCTTGGGGAAGTACCTGCTAGGCTCCAGAGAATTAGCAGCTAACTTCTCAGCTTTTGCACTTCTTCTGTACTGAAGAATAGATTCTTGCCTGGCTTGATACTTATTCCATTCTTGCTTAGAATACCATTTACCCCTATCATAGGTCTTATCCTTTACAGCCTTCCAGGAAGTCAAAATAATATTCCTAGAAGTGGGGCTCCATTGCTCAAAATCTGGCTTCAACTCAGCCTATTCTCTGAACCTTTTCATGGATAGTTGTGCTTCCTTCTGAGCTTCCTTGGCAGCCTTTGACATGTCTACTTTTTCAATAATCACATTGTGTGCCTCCTGTGGAGGGCTGTACATTTTTTGCACTTCTTGTTGAACCGTGTCAGAGTCAGCAGGAGGGTAAATAACCTGTACCACTTCAGGCTGATCTCCTTCATCATTAGCAGGTTGCACTCCAGGCTCAGCAACATTGTCATCATCACACAAAGGTGGAAAGCCAAGTGTAGCTCTGATGGAATTAGAGATCCATTTTGCATGATCAGAGCTAGCTTTGACTAACAATCTCTCCCCCTTTATGACTTCTCTAGTGATATGATCTCTCAAATCAGTCTTTTGAAATCTTATCTTATCAGCCAGATATTATGTATCTTCTTGATAGTAAGCTTTGAACTTAGTTAGGTACTCAGAAATGGTCTTTTGAGAGGCTCCAATAGCTGTGTGGACAGCAGCTAGATCTTCTTGTAGTTGCTTTAATATTTCAGTTTTCAAATCTCTTGAAATACTTCCCAATTTCTTGATGATTTATGCATGGGAGTCTTTGAGGTTTTCATTGGACCTGAATTGATTTTCCAAAACATACCCTTGCTTTGTGGCAATGTCCTCAACCTCAGTCTTCAGCAGCTGTTGTTGCTCAGCTAAATATACTACATCATTGCCTCCCTTATGGAAGCAATCTGTCATCTCTTTCTTGTGCATATTGACTTCAAATCTTATTGACTTTATGTCCTGAGCCAGCTGAAACTGTAGTTCCTTATTTGACTCATCCACATACACCTCTAAAGACTGCCTTTATTCTTTTAATTTTACTTGCATTTGCACTAGTAATAAACTGAAGTCTATGCTTGGAGCAGGTGGTTGTGTGACTGTGTGCAAGGCTTTCTTGTAGCCTGAGCTCCTTTTCCTGATTTCAACCATTTTTCTCTTCTTAGCCATAGAGACTTCCTCATCATCAGAGGGTTGTGATGAGCTTTTTATGTCTACTGTGTCTTTATTAGATGGGTCATGCAGTAACTCCTCCCCCTCAGTTCTTGGCAGGTTCTGTTCTACCTGGGATTGCTCTCCCTCAGTTCTTACAGTAGGTAAATAAGGAAATAGCTCTTCCATTGTTACCGCTTATTGTATCTATACAGTAGGAACAAGGTTAGTTTGGAAAATAGAAGGTTCTCCCTGTACATCCAGATTTTTGTCCAAGGCCTGTTCTAGAAGGGAGATACTTACTTGCTCATTCTGCACATCTTGTGCCTCCTTCTCAGCAATATCCAGTGCTTCTTTATTAATATCTAATACAATATTCATTACTGTATCTACTGCATACTCACTCTCTAGAGTAGCAGCATCAATTCCTTCCCCTTGAGCAAGTAGCTCAAAAAGTACAGTATCTTGTGTTGTTGATTCAGGATTTTCTCCCTCTGGAGTAGTGACTACCTGTTGCTCTGGGAGCACACTTCTCTCTACTTGATCTTGAGCATCTTTTTGTGGCCTGTCTTCATCTGAACTGAAGACCACTTCCTCTTCAGAATCACTAGAAGATTCTGCTTATTGAATAACTTCCTTCTTCTTTTCTTTCTTTGTCTGTTTTTGTGGAGTAGAAACCTCCTTGGTTAAAACTCTATCCCACCTAGACAGAATTCTTACATCCATTCTCCTCATATTGTTGATCTTGGATCCTGGAAGTTGGTTCATTACATCTGGTATTTCTGAAGATAAACATAAGCTGAGGATCCTTCCCAGATTTGGTTTCTTTATTCCTTCTTGTATTTTGTCAAATACCGCAGATGCTCAGTCTGTTTTTACAGTGAAGATGACCCTTTTCATTAGATTGAACATGGAGACTGATACTCTGTCATGTCCACCAGTCTACACAGTATTACTATGCCTATGATTTCAGACAGAAACTTTCCTTGTGAATTCATCCCTTTCCTGGTAATGGATGATCCAACTTTGATATTAGGGCTTAGGCCGCACCATCTTAATGCATCTTTTTTCATTGATGGAATGATGTCATCGTCATCCATAACCTTAGTAAGTTAGAGTGATTTCCTAATCGTCTTCAGAGTAAGTTTCACTCTGGAATCTTATACTGTGGCTTGAATCTTCTTCCCATCTATGTCCACGGTGGCTGATGAATAGAATCCCATGACTTCCTTCTTCCAGATCTTAGTCGGTTCTGAGACCAAGAATTCCAAACCATTCTCTGAAATTAGGGTAATTACACCCTGGATTTCTGGAGACGCTGTCGTGAATCCATCACGAACTAGTTCATAGCCTTCGTTCACCTTGTCTTCCTTGATGGGCGTCATTGATGAAAGAGAGAGAAGAGAAGAGAAGTGAATATCAAATTCGACACAAGGTCTAGAGTCGAGAAATCTGAAAGCATAGTCGACAAGATTTTGGCTTCACCTATTTATAGTCTAGGTGTAAAGGGGAGTTCAAAAGACGCTCCTTAGTAATAATACTAGGTCTCGACAATACTTAGGTTTGGTCGACACGACTATGTGTTAACATACTTATGTAAGTGTCGACATGGACTTGGCATGTCTCGACATAGTTGTGTCGATACCCATACTTCTGTCGACACAGATACTATTTCTGTGTCGACACATCCTTTTTCTTTATCGACACAACATGTTGAGTGTGTCGACACAATTTGTTTGTGTCGACACAAACTTTGTACTTAGAAAAATTTCCTGAGAAAAATTGTGCTTACATAATCTACTAAGGAATGTTTGTGTTGACCTACTCTAGGTTCAACATACCTAATTCAATTTTAAAATGATTGAATTTAGTTTCATCCAGAGGTTTTGTAAAAATATCAGCAATTTGACTATTTGTGCTTACAAATTCTAGATAAATATCTTCCTTCTCCACATGTTCTCTTATAAAATGAAACTTAATTTCTATATGCTTGGTGCTACTGTGAGATACAGGATTTATAGCAATAGAAATAGCACTTATAGAATCACAAAACAGTGGAATTCTACTTACCTTGATGTCATAATCTTCAAGTTGGTGCTTTATCCACAATAATTGTGCACAGCAACTGTCTGCAGCTACATATTCAGACTCAGCTGTTGATATAGCTACACTGGTCTGCTTCTTGCTGCACCATGACACCAGCCTTCCACCTAAGAATTGACAGGTTCCTGTAGTACTCTTCCTATCTTCTTTGCATCCTGCGAAGTCTGTATCTGAGAAACCTATTAGAAAGAAATCTCTATTCTTAGGGTACAAAAGACCTAGATTAGGTGTGCCCTTAAGATATCTCAAAATTCTTTTAACTGCAGTATAATGAGATTCCTTTGGGCAAGCTTGGTACCTAGCACAGACACATATAGCATACATAATGTTAGGTCAACTAGTAGTTAAGTAGAGTAGAGAGCCAATTATCCCTCTATGCAAAGACTCATCAACAGGTTTCCCTGTCTCATCTTTGCCTATAGGCATACTTGTTCCCATTGGAGTTTTCATGGTGGAGGCTGTGTCTATTCCATATTTCTTAATCAACTCCTTGGTAAACTTAGACTGGGATATGGATAATCCATCATCAGTCTGTCTTACTTGAAATCCCAAGAAGAACTTCAGCTCACCCATACTGCTCATCTCAAACTTCCCTTGCATAAGTTTAACAAACTTTCTACAAAGATTGTTTTCAGTAGATCCAAAGATAATGTCATCAACATATATCTGGACTAGGATTATCTTGCCTTTAGATTCCCTAAAGAATTGAGTTTTGTCTATCTTTCCTCTAGATAATTTATTCTCAATAAGAAAAGTAGACAAGATTTCATACCAAGCCCTAAGGGCTTGTTTCAATCCATATAGAGCTTTCCTAAGCCTATATACATAATCAGGATAATGAGAATCTACAAAACCTGATGGTTGTTCAACATAGAATTCCTCTTTTAAGTCACCATTCAGAAATGCTGACTTTACATCCATCTGATATACCTTGAACCCTTGATATACAACATAGGCCAAGAACATCCTTATAGCCTCTAGCCTTGCTATTGAGGCAAAGGTTTGATCAAAGTCAAGTCCTTCCTCTTGCCTGTAGCCTTTTTCTACCAACCTGGCCTTGTTCTTAATTATAGTGTCATTCTCATCAAGTTTGTTTCTATAGATCCACTTGGTTCCTATAATGTTATGATCCTTTGGTTTAGGAACCAGTTCACAGACTTTACACACTCTGAATTGATTAAGCTCTTCTTGCATAGCATCAATCCAGTTTGTGTCTTGCATAGCTTCTTCAAACTTCCTGGGTTTTATCTGTGATAAGAAACTTGAACATAAAACTGTGTTCATGTTCTTGCTCCTTGTTAGAACACCTTGACTTGCATCACCAATGATTTGGTGAGCTGGATGATCCTTCAGGTGTCTTCTAGCTGGAGGAAACCTGTCAACCTCTTGGCCTTCTTCATTTTCCTCAACCTAATGCTCCTCATTGTCTTCATCATCTAGTGAGTCTTGTTCTCCCCTGGACAGCATGCATCTTTTTCTTCATCCATCCTAGCAGGAGCTTCATCATTGATGGTCAGCTTGTCCAGCCTGTCTGTTAGACCTGTAGAACTAACTGAAGAACTAGACAATTCACTGTTAATCAATTTAGACTCATCAAATAAAACATGAACTGATTCTTCTACAACTTGGGTAGTCAAGTTATAGATCCTGTATGCCCTACTATTATTGCTATACACAATAAATATCCCTTCTAGGGATTTGGTAGCAAACTTAGTTTGGTAATGCTTACCATTAACTAGGACATAACACTTGCTACCAAAGATTCTGAGGTAGGAAATGTTTGGCTTTCTGCCTTTCAAAATCTGATAGGGAGTCATCTTATATTTCTTATTGATGGAGGCTCTATTGAGTACATGACATGCAGTATTTACTGCCTCTGCCCAGAAGTACTCTGGGAGAGTAGTGTCATTAAGTAGTGTCCTACTTGCCTCAATTAGAGTCTTATTCTTTCTTTTAACAACACCATTTTGTTGGGGTGTTCTAGGTGAGGAGAACTCCTGATGGATCCCAAGTTCTTCACAGAACTTTGTCATACATTCAGACTGAAATTCAGTTCCATGGTCACTTCTGATTTTGACCACTGAATTGTTAAATTCATTCTAAATTTGTCTGACAAAGGTTTGGAAAACAGTAGGAGTTTCAGATTTCTACCTCAAGAAGAAAACCCATGTGAATCTGGAATAGTCATCCACAATAACAAAAGTGTGTACTTTCCTACCATGACTATGAATTGGCATAGGACCAAACAAATCCATATGCAAGAGATATAAACATCTCATTGAATCTTTGCTATCTAGTGCATGAAAAGAGAACTTAGTCTGTTTGCACTTTTGGCAAGCTGAACACACTCCCTTTTTAATGAACTTGACTTGAGGACCATTCCTCACTAGTCCCATGCTGAACAGCTGTCCTATAGACTTGTAGTTTAGATGAGCTAGCCTCTTGTGCTATTTGACACATAATGAAGCTTTCTCACCTGTAACTAGGCAAATGGGTGAGTTGTTAAACTCACAATCTAGGTTAAGACAATATACATTCCCTTTCCTAGTGTCAGTCAAAATGATCTCTTGATCACTTGACCTCCTTATTTGGCACTCCACTTTGAGGAAAGAGATGACATAACCTAGATCACTAAGTTGACTTATGCTAATCAGGTTATGTTTTAGCCCCTTCGCATAAGCCACTTTAGTGATGGTAATTGAATCACTAGAGATGTTACCAAATCCTTTGATTATTCTTTTTTCTTATCCACCAAAGATCACTTTGGGTCCATTCTCTATGGTTAAATAGTCCCTCAACATTGTTCTTGTTCCAGTCATGTGTCTGGAACATCCACTATCCAAGTACCATATAGGGGTATGGCCACTTGGATTCACCTGCATCAAATAAAGAATCACTCATCCTTAGAACCCAAATTAGTTTTGGGTCCTAAGTTCTTGTTAGTTTGAAAACTATCATGTTTACCTACAGCTTTTCTGATAGGTAAACTATTCTTGGTTTTAACACTTGTGTTAAACCAGCAATCCATAACAAAGTGGACTACCTTGCCACAACACCAACACTCAAATCTGTTGTACCTTCTCTTAGGTAAAGACTTCATAACCTTGTTGCCAGCAGTTCTTTTGAGTGTAGGTGTTGGAGCAGCAAACCCCAAGAATTCCTTTTGAACCTGAGGGGCTTGCCTATAGAGTGGCCTACTGGCATTTGCACACTTGCCAATGTGATCTCCATACTCACAGTGACCATAAGTAATTTCATGAACATACCTGTTTGTAGGTTGCATCACCTTCTTAAAAAAATAGGGGGCTTAGAGGCTAGTGGCTGAAATGGGGCCTTACCTTTTCCATGTGAATTGGTGGCCCTTGTTCTTCCCTTAAATCCTAGACCAGTCTTACCTTTTTGAGAAATGAAGTTGTCTATTAAAGGCAAGACTGATTTTGGCTTAAAGAATTTAGCCACTAACTCTTTTTCTTTCTGAATTCTTGTCTCCAGATTCTTGATATGATTTTCCTTGAAAGAGATTGTGCCCATCTGAATGACAGTTATGTTCATCAGTTTGGCAACCTCATTCAGTTTCAAATCAATCAGCTTGGCTGATTTTGATGCTGCCTGCTTAAAGGATTCAATTTCCTTGGCCTGGTCCTTGAGAAGAAGCTTTATTCTCTTTAGAGCTTGCAACAACCCACTATACTCATCAATTAGTTGGTGTACATCCCCTTCAGACTCAGAACCATCCACATCTCTTAATGCAGATGCTTCTAATTCTAATCCAGTAAAATAATCAGACTCTAAGGAAGAATTGTATACCTTGCTTGGACCAGGCTGATCCTGGCACTGATCATTTTCTGACAGAGCCATCAGCCCTCTACAGTAATGGTCTTCTACTCCATTTATGGAGTCCAGCATTTGTAGGAATTCTAGTTCCATAGAATCCTCTTCTTTTGAGAACAGCCCAACATATGCTTCTGTACCATCTTCTTCTCCTGATCCTGAAGATGAAGAGTCTGTCCAACTCTTCTGTTTCTGAGCAATAAAGAATTTCTCCTTCTTGCCCTTCAGTTGATGCTTCTTCTTGTCCTTAGATTTAGTCCTCTTATCTGGACAGTCAGCTATGAAATTTCCTGGCTTGTTGCAATAATAGCAAACAATCTTAGAGTTAGTTTGTTTACTAGGTTTTGAGGCATACCTGTCCTCCTTGGGAGTCTTCTCTTTCTTGTAATACTCATCCTTTGAAAATGATGTTGATGTTCTGGTTCTCCACTTCTTCTTTTTCATGAACCTTTGGAACTACCTTATAAAGGCAGCAAAGTCCTCATCAGAGGTGTTGCTGTCTGATGAGGTAGTATCAGGAATTCCTTCTTCTGCCTCAGCACTCCTTATGGGTGGAGAAGGAGATTGTATCCTGCCCTTTCTTGTGTCTTCAGCCTTGAAGTCTACTGATTTCTCCTTGTACTCAGACCTGTTGCTCTTCTCTTCCTCCTTCCTGGAAGTAAGCTGCATTTCATATGATAGCAGCTTTCCAAATAATATGGGAGGTGTTGTATCAGCAAGCTTGGCCACCTCTCTGATGGCACAAATCTTTGTGTCTCAGTCCTTTGTTATAGACCTGAGAAACTTGTCATTTAGTTCATAAGTGCTGAAGACTCTTCCATAGGTCATCAGTTCATTAACTATACTGAAGAACTTTTTGTAACATTCAGCTATGTTATCAGTCTTGGCTTGTCTAAAGCTCTCATATTCTTGATTCAGCATAGATTTCCTGTCTTCTCTGACTTCTTCAGTTCCCTCCATGTAGACAATCAGGATGTCCCACATTTCCTTGGAGGTTTTACAATGCACCAGATTCTGAAATGTGGCATCATCTATAGCACTTACAATAATGCTTTGTGCTCTTTTGTCTAGAGTTGCCAGAATGATCTCATTTTTTGTCATTTCAGAATAGTTCTTATGGGTTCTAACATTTGCATCTAGAGCTGTTACCTTCATTAGAATGAAGGGTCCTTCTTGTACAGTAATGTAGATTCTTGGATCCGAAGCTTCCATAAATATTCTGACCCTTTCCTTCCAAATGCCAAAGCATTCTTTCCTGTAGATAGGCAGTTTCATAGATCCAAACTCCTTTTGATTCTCATTTGAACCAATTCTTGAAATCTGTTAATTACCTTGGAGATTCACTCAGACTGTTAGGTCAATCTTTGAGCAACCTCCCTCTGATACTACTTGAAAGACTTATTTTAAGAGCCTAAACACCTAGAGGGGGGTGAATAGGTTCTAATTTTCTTTTGTAATTCAGACAATTAACTAGTATTATCACAGCACGGGAAATATAATCTACAGTATAGAAATCACATCACAACAAACACCAGATATATAGTGGTTCCCCAAGGTATGGGTACATCCACTTTCCCCCTTCGCCTATCTAGTAGAGAACTGGATTCAGCCCAACCTCCTTCCACTAGCTCAGATCCACAGATCTTACAACTCAGAACCAGATTGGTTCCTACAGCTCAGACTTATACAAGTCTTACCTCAGATTCTTCCCAAGAATCCTACCTCAGGCCTCAGCCCTACCTCAGCCTTTATCACTAGGCTTACAACTTAGACTATCACAAGTCCTACACCTCAGGCCCTCAGCCCTACCTCAGACTTTATAATTATAGGCTTACAACTCAGATCTTACAAAAGATCCTACAAGAAATTAATTGTTTAAGAGATACAAAGATATCACCAGATAGATCTCTCTATAGGTGTGAGCTTCTTGATCAGTTCTTGAATAAAATGAATCTTCAGATTCAACCTGACTTAGTTATTTCAAAGCTTCTTGATAGAACAAAATAAGGTTGAACTCTTCTTGATGTAGATGTTGATCTCCTGTCAACTCCTTCCTTGAATTCAGAATAAGATCTGAATCTTCTCTTGCAGACTGTTCTGGATCTTCCTTCTTAAGGGTTTCCCCTTTTCTTGTTGTCAGATTCTCTTTCCTGAAATAGCTTGATTACTTCCCTTAGTTTTGTTCTTATTCTGGTTGTCAAGGATCAGTCCCTTATATAGAGTTTCCTCATGGTTACCGGCTGATCCGGTTTGTAACAACCTTCTGACAGTTTTGACAAAGGTGTCAGACATGTTGGTTATGACAGCTGTCGAGACACCAGTCATGACAACTAATTCCTTAAAGATTTTATAACTCAGCATAACCACTCAGCAAACTGCTTCACATGTGTCGACATAAATAGACTAAATGTCGAAACAAGTCTTGATGATGTCGACATAACACTCCATGTGTTGACATAGTCATTCTTCTGCTACCCGACACTGCTTCTGTTTGTATGTGTCGACACAAGTCCTATGTGTCGACACAATTGCTCCTGGTCTTGACATAACTGATGATGGCATATGGCATTGAGTGTATATCCAGGTGTTTTTGAGTGTGTGTCGAGACGTCATTGAGTGTGTATCGACACAAGTCCTGTGTGTCGACACAAGCCTTCTTACTCAGTATAGCTATTGCTGTTAGATTGCATTGAGTGTGTGTCGACACAAGTCGTGTGTGTCGACACAACTACTTCAGGTCTTGACTTAGCTGTAGACAAATGGTGTTGAGTGTGTGTCGACACAAGTCTTGTGTGTCTACACAAACCTTCTTCAGGTGTCGACACAATTCCTGAGTGTTGACATATGCCTTTCTTCTGGTGTCGACATAACTCCTGGGTGTCGACACAACTTCTGCTTTAGGTGTCGACACAATTCCTGCCTTAGGTGTCGACACAATTCTAGGTGTCGACACAGCTTCTTCTTAAGGTGTTGACACAATGCCTGGGTGTCGACACAGGCCTTGCTTGCTTCTTGTGTCGACACAACTTCTGGGTGTCGACACAATTCTTCACAAGTGTCGACACTTGTACTTAGAAAAATTTCTTGCAAACCATACACCTGCACAATGAAACTCAAACATCCATCAAATACAAATTAATATATATCATTGAGTAAGATAAGGCTTCTCCAAATCTGGTATATATTTTTCAGTGTACCCAATAGATTATTCTTATGGTTTACGTTAACCTTGGACTGCCCTAGGTATTCCCGGTGAAGGGCTCTCACAGGGCACTAGGAACTATGATGGTAGCTGGAGCTCATCATTCCCTTTCGAAAGGCACTTAATATTATTGGTTAATACCCAGTCCCTGATCCCTTTTAATGTTATATTGGATCTAACCCTAATGTATTTGACTCTTCCTCTCCACAGGGAAGACGATGTTTCGTCGAACCCGAGTACCACCTACACTAGTCTTCCCATCATTACTCCTCATCATGACTCTCATTGATAAGCACATTTCTATTTCACCATAACAGTAAAACTGATACCCCAACTCCCTATGTTCATTTTACATTCTGTTACAATTTCTGTCGTTTTACTATATGCAGACCAATCTAAGTTATATGATGTATACGATAGGAGGTACTCCAAATTTTCATCCAAAAACCCTAAAATATTTATTGGGGGCCTATAATGATATATTTAGCCTAAATCCAGAAACTTGGAATTTTCCTACATAAATTGGCATTTAATTAATTTTCCCAAAAATGTGTCAATGGGAGATTTGAACATGAAGTACTAGATTTACTTAAGATATGACCATACAAAAATTATGAACACTATAGGATAGCAAGATATCAGTGAATACAAAATTACATACATTTTTATAAAGGAATTATCCTCCAAATCAATAATCCAAGGTAATTCAACTAAAAAGGGGTAATGAAGGGAGTACCATAAATACTTATCTAAAATTTATACAAAAATTAACAGAGTTTTATTATAATCATGAAACTTTACTGACTAAATTTTATACAATTCCAGAGTCAGTAAACTATATATAAAAATATCTCATCCAAATCCATCATGAGGCACTTTGTGAAGAAACATCCTTTTAATCTCAACTTAACAACATGTAAATATTTTTCCAATCTTTTTTATGCCCGAAAAAGTACTCTGGCTAAGTAACATAATTTTCCAGCAAGCTATAATATTTATCTTCTATTTATCAAAGTAGGGTGCACTAGTTTACTTTACGCATGATGTACTAAAAAGAAATGTTCAACTATACCAAATAATTCACTAGTGCATCGACATGCTATTTGATCAGCTTTTTCAGAGTTTGAAATCATTCTAAGACATATAAACCATAATTACATCAATATCATCAAAAGGGCAAGATGAAGTTTATAACTACAAGGGTGAGCTACTGTTATCTAGACACCCTATGATAAATTCCAGAGGTATATATCACTATGACAATACTCCTACCAAAATATCACAAAGATCCAAGGTCATATGACCCATTGAATATTCCCTAAGATGTAAAGACCTAAATATCTACTGTGTGCTCTAAGTGGGGTGCATGTGTCCAAAGTCCACCAAATCCCTTCCTAGGGCATTTAACCTCCCTAGGATCACAAGGACTAATCAACAAGTACATCCAAGGACATAAACCATATGTCCCTCATAAATTCCCAAAGTTTAACCTTAGGATTTGAACTTAGTTCCTAGGGTAAATCTACCCTAATCTATCCCATACTCCATATGAGGGAGTTAAATATCATAAAAAATTAGTGGCTCCAGTTTCAACCTCTGTTGAGGTGATTTGGCCACCTAAAACCCACAAGGGACACTTTGACCTAATTACCCCTTTTTGGTCCAACTTCGGGTTTGCTTATTTCCAAACTAAATCATCACCAAATGGGATGAAAATTTATACAGAGCCTTATGATGACCCCAAGGACCACTCACCAAATTTGGGAGGGTTTGAAGGTCATTTAGACCTTTTAAATAATTCATACATTGATTATTAAATTTCTACAAAAACTTAAGGAAATTGTTTTCCAAACATTACCATTTTTGGATATGTCCTAGGTATATATAAGAGTGACTCCCATCCAAAATTTCAAATCCTTTGAATGGCTGGATTGATGGGGGCACTCAAAATAGTCTCTGGTCTAGCCTAGGTATAGTCCTTACCAAAATGAGTGATGTGGTCAAACCTGAACTCCAAATTGACTCAAATTAATTTTAAAATAAACTAGACTCTCAGATGTACAAGTTTTATGTTGACAACTTTTTTTGTAGGGGACTTTAGGTATTTTTATTATTTAATTTAAAAACAGCCCAATAAAGGGAATAAAATTAAAATAATATGAATTAATATAGGGTGATGCCAGCACGAATCTTAAAGCAAATCTGAGGGCCCTAGCCAAGTCTTCTTCCTCCAGCCAAGGGCCACGATCATCCCGACCTAGAGATCATTCCAAGCCATTTTCCAGGCCACACGGCGACCTCCCCGGCCGGCCACCGCCGCCACCGCCTTCGTTGTGGTGGGGGCTATCGTTGGGCGGCGGTACGGCCGCCGGAGGGGTCGTTTCAGGCGATCCCGAACATGAGTTTTCTTCCCAGAAAACCAGGACAATGAATCCAATTATCGAGCTCAATTGAGCCCGATTCTCAATATAAATGAATCCTAGGATCTACACATATAAGAAGGAGAAGGGGAGGAACTTATTGGAGGGCTGGAGGCGGGTCGATCGCCGGATTGTCATGGTGGTGGTGGCGCCGCTCGGGTTTCTGCAACTGCATAGTCAACTTGCCCAGCTCCTTCAGGTAAGGTGTGGAAACGGCTCCTATGAGTCTAGTGATTCTTTTAAAGTCACTAAATGGGGAAGAGAAGGGGTCAAGTACCAATGGCCATTAATGGCCATTAATGGCCATCAATGGCATTTTCAGCCATGGGTGGATTCACTGTTTCGGCCATGAACAGCCACCAAAATGGCCCCCTAACCTTCCCCATATTGAATGGGGAGTTGAATCAGCCCCCTTGGAGGTGGGGGAGGGGCTCTTGGTCTCCCTTGGCCATGAATGGTCTTCCTCCCATTTCTCTCTCCTCCATTAAAGGGCAAGTGGAGCTTTTATCTCTCCTAGTCACCTTGAAATTAAAGGGGTAATTCAGTCAAGCTACACCCCATAAACTCATCTAAATGATTATCATGAGGCTAGCCCAAATGAATTTGGGTTTGAGCTTGAGTTAGCCCATTTGGGTTAACTTGACCAAAAGGTGGGTTAGCTCAACCCTAGGCCACATTGGGGGGCCTAGCTAACCCTAGGAGGTGATTAGTGACCCATTGGCTCCTCCTAAGATCTAGGGAGAGCATGGTGGGGTGGGTTTGGCACCTTGGGGGTCACTTGACCCTTAGGAAGGGTACTTTGACCAAATTAGGGTTAGGGTTTACTTTGGTCAGCTTAGCCTCTTGGGTTTACCCCAATGAGTCCTTGGTGACCCATTGACCTCCCCTAGGGTCTAGGTAGGGTTTGGTAGGGTTGACTTTGCACTTTGGAGGTCACCTACCCCTTAGTTAGGGCACTTTGGCCATTTTAGGGCTAGGGTTGACTTGGGTCAACTTAGCCTCTTGGGTTGACCCAATGGGTCCTTGGTGACCCATTGACCTCACTTTAGGGTTAGGGAGGTATGTGTTGGGTTAACTTAGCTCAGGGAAGGCCAATTGACCCTAAGTAGGCCAGTTTGACCCATATTGTTAGGGTGGACCTAGGTAAACTTGACCACTTTGATTGCCCCCAATGGGTCTTTAGTGACCCTATGGACCACCCAAGGGGTTAGGGGTGTTGTGGTGGGATCATGAAGTCAAGTTGAAGCCCTAAGGTCAAACCCTAAGTCTGGTGGTGAGGCTGTGCTATAGGCAGACCAAGGTGATTTTCACCTTGGCCCTTGTTCACTTGGTCCTTTGAGCTTCTTATTGTTTTGTCATGACCTAGTCATGACAAAACAACTCCTAAAGGTCTTGTTGTTTGAGGGATGTTACAAATCCCAATATATAAAAATAAAAATTTCATCCCCGAAATTAAGGTTAAGCCTACGGGATTTCTACTGAAGTAAAAGTATGTAAAATCCCTAGGAGTTGAAGGTATACCTGACTCGAAGAGTTCCGGGTACTTTTGCCGCATCAAGTCCTGTGACTCCCAAGTGTGCTCCTCCTACCCATGGTTTCTCCACAGAACCTTGACTAGCAGAACCTTCTTGCGTCGCAAGACCCCGCATCGTCGTATCATCGATCCTTATCGGCTTCATGCTGACTGATCGATCTGAGGCCACCGGGCCGTCAATGGTGGAAATCAGCTATTCAGGGCATAGTAGAGCCTTCGAAGTGAAGAGACGTCGAAGACGTCATGCAATCCCTCTAACTCCAACGGTAGCTCCAGTTTGTAAGTCAAGGGTCTGATCCGCTCCAGGATCCTGTAAGGCCCCATATATCTCGGACTGAGCTTCTTTCGCCCGCAAACCTGCGAGACTCAATGCATCGGTCGTATCTTCAAGAAGACTTGGTCTCCCACCTAGAACTCTACCTAACGATGCCGCGCATAGTAGTTTTTGGCCTGCCTTCTCTAGGATTCCAACATCCTATCCCGGATCAATCTCACCTGAGCATCTGTGTCCTCCATGAACTTCGAGCTGAGTGCCTTCGGATCCTCATCCTAGATCCAAGATAGTGGGGTCCTGCAACTTTGTCCATATAATTCCTTATAAGGGGCCATGCCTATGCTGTACTAATGGCTATTATTGTATGAGAACTCGATCAGCGGCAACAGTCTCTCCCAGGGCTTGCTACGGTCCAAAATGCATAGGCATAGAAGATCCTCCAGTATCCGGTTGGTGCGTTCCGTCTGCCCATCTATCTGAGGTGGAAAGTCATGTTGAAGGTCAACCGAGAACCTAGATAAGTCTAAACCGACCTACATTCCTTGGACGTAAACTGTCCATCCCGATCTGACACGATTGTCCTGGGCACTCCATGATAACTACCAAACTGTTCGACGAACCTCCGCACTAGATCACTGACCAGAGCATCCTTCGCAACTGGAATAAATCTGGCCACCTTCGTCAGTCTATCGACAATCACCCAAATCGAATCATTCCTCGTATGAGATCATGGTAGACCATGTATAAAATCCATGGCTATGTCCTCAAACTTCCATTCCGGCACTAGAAGTGGCTGTAGTAATCCGGTCGGGCTCTTGCACTCCGCCTTTACGAGCTGACAAGCCTTGCAATGGGTCACGAAGTATGTAATATCCTTCTTCATTCCCGGCCAATACATCGTCCTCTTCAGGTCTGCTGCCATCTTCGTGATCCCTGGGTGCACTGAATATCTGCTATTGTGTACCTCTGCCATAATATCCTCCCGAATTTAGCCTCCTGCCGGTATATAAACCCTGCCTCTAAAGCATAGCAGTCCATCTCTCAGAGAGTAATACCCTATCGTGCCTTCCTCCAAGGCCCTAAATATCGGCTCTGTCCTCGCATCCAGCCTCTACCCATCCCTGATGCGATCTCGAATGTCGTCGGTGGCAATCATTGATGACAGGTACTCTGCATATAGTTTTGGGTCATCCTCGGACACCAGAGTTATCTACATCTCCTCCAACATCTGCACTAACTCCATAGCCATCAGTTGAGGCCCTTCTCAAGATGTAGTTGCTCTCCGGCTCAAAGCGTCTGCTACCACATTTGCCTTCCCGAAATGATAGTGCATGGTATACGTATAGTCCAACAAAAACTCTACCCAGCGTCTCTGTATGATGTTTAGCTCCTTATGTGTGTCCGCGTACTTCAGTTTCTTATAGTCTGAGAATATATCGCAATGGACCCCGTAAAGGTAGTGCTGCCAGATCTTCAGGGCAAAGATAACCGCTCCCATCTTCAAGTCATGCACCGGGAAATTTTGCTCATGTTTCTTCAACTAACGGGAGGCGTAAGCTATCACGTGCCCATTCTGCATCAGAATGGCACCCATCCCCTGATATGATGCATTCGTATAGACCTAAAATACTTCCTTCCCAGATGGAAGAGCAAGGATAGGGGTCGAGGTAAGCCGGCCCTTCATCTCTAGAAAGGCAGCCTCACACCGTGGCATCCAAACAAATGGAGTCTCCTTCTTCATCAGAGATGTGAGAGGGAGAGCAATCCGAGAGAATCCCTCCACGAACTTCCAGTAGTATCCGGCAAGCCCTAAGAAACTCCTCACATCAGTGGTCGTCTTCTGCGGTGGCCAATCCCGTGCTGCTTGAACCTTTGCTGGATCTACTGCCAATCCTGCCCCACTGATAATATGGCCCAAAAAGGCCACTTCCTTCAGCTAAAACTAGCACTTGCTGAACTTAGCATATAACTGGTGCTCTCGGAGCTTCTCTAAGGTCAGATCCAAGTGACACGCATGCTCCTCCTCAGTCCTCGAATAGATGAGGATGTCATCAATAAACACTATGATGAAGACATCCAGATATGGCTTGAATACCTGGTTCATCAAACTCTTGAACACAGATGGTGCATTCGTGAGTCCAAAGGGCATCACAGTAAACTCATATAGCCTGTATCTACTGCTGAAAGCTGTCTTCGAGATATCCTCCTCCTGAATACATAGATGGTAGTAACCTGACCTCAGATCCAGCTTTGAGAACTAATGAGCTCCCTCCAACTGGTCAAACAGCTCGTCAATCCTCGGTAGAGGATATGTATTCCGGACCGTCAGCCTATTCAAAGCCCTGTAGTCAATGTATAATCGGAGTGTCCCATCCTCTTCTTGATGAAGAGCACCGGAGCTCCCCAAGGTGAAGAGCTTAGCCGGACAAATCCGGCTTCCCCTAGCTCCTACAACTGGCTTCGAAACCCCACCAACAACTTTGGGGCCATCTGATAAGGATCCCTGGATGCCGGCTTAGCCCCTAACACGAGCTGTATCTGGAAATCCTTCTCCCGATGTGGGAGTAGCCCTGACAACTTATCAGGGAATACGTCAGTCAAATCTCATACCACCGGGATATTAGGAATGGAATCCTTGGCCTCGGCCATCTCGAACAGCACTTGGTAGACCTCGTCTCCCTGCATATGGGCCTTGATGGCTTGTACGGACGATAGTAAGAGGTGGGCGGTAGATCTAATACCTTCGATGACAACGTAGGAGTCCCCGTGCCTCAAGGTGATCCTCCTCGACAGGCAATCGATCTGGGCATGGTTCCAATGCAACCATTTCATGCCCAAGATCAGGTCGAAGTCTGGCATCCTTAGGATCGTCGCTGGTGCTTCAAATGTCTTTCCGCCGATTTCTGCCTCCATGTTGTAATGGGAAGAGGTTAATAGCTCAAATCCGTCGGGTAGACGCACCCTCATCGTCAAGATGTTGAATCGTTCCATGCCTTCTAGTCCTTCCACAAAGGCTTCTGACACGAACGAGTGCGAAGCCCCGTATTGAACAGTGTATGAGTGGGCTTGCCACTGAGGAAGACTATGCCTGAGGTGGTTAAATGTCTTAGAAATCTAGTTATGGTTTTCTTCCTATTTATAACAATTCTATATCCATGAGTCTAGCTTTTAGGAAATAAAAGAGCTTAAAATCATCGGCGTACCTGCTATCACCTACTCCGGGTTCCGGGGCTGAGCCAGGTCCAAGGCATACACTTACCCTCTATCCTGCCTACGGTCTACGCCCTGAAATCCACTTCCTCGGTCGCATCCTCGACCACCAAACTGCCAAGTAGGTGGGGCATCCTGAAGTGTTGGTAGGGGTGCTTCCCTCATGGGGCAATTCCTCTTAAAGTGCCCCGACTAGTTGCACCGGAAACATACCTGTGTCCTTTCCCCTGTCCTTGGCATCTCCCGTATTTATAAGGGCTGATGAGCCAATATCACCGGGTCCCTCTGCTCCTTACTGTCCTCCTGGCGGGGTTTATCCCCATTCCTTCTTTATCCGATGACATGCCCTAAGGGCTGTTATCTCCTGCCACCAATCACAGCATCGTTAGTCGGTCTCTTTCGGCCTTGGACTGTAAGCTAATCCGCCTCTCGCTTCTTGGCCATCTCCAAGATCCTGGTCAGGCTCCCATCAGAGATGAAGAGGAGGGCATGTCTCATGTCATCATGTAGGCCTTTGTAGAACCTCTTTGTGTAGCCTGTGTCATCCAACTAATATGAGTCTGCATAGCGGGGCAGATGTGTGAACTCCTGGTAGTACTCTAACACTATCCTGTTGCCCTGCCTGAACTACAGGAACCTACCTTCCAATTCATCCCTCGCTGACTAAGGTACAAAATTCTCCAATAGAGCTACTCTGAACTCCTCCCAGGAGATGTCTACGCAATCCACTCTAGCAAAGGTGGTGTCTAGCTGCGACTTCCACCATCTCTTCCCATGTGACTCTAAGCAGGAAACTTCCAAGGCAACCGCCTCCTCTGTCGGGCATCGAATTCCAGCCAGCAACTCGTAGATGATGGCCAACCACTCCTCCGTACAGACTGTTGACTCCGTCCTGAGGTAGGATGGAGGAGAAAGTCCCCAAAAGGCACTCATCCAGTTGGCCCAGGGATTTAGTTGTGGAGGAAGGGCCTGCTGAGTCTTGAAGGCCTCCAGAATGGCCGTCAGTGTCTGCCTCATCTCCGTCTGCTGGAACGAAGTCAGATCCGGCGGGGGTGGAACCGCATTTTATGCCTGAGGTGTACCTTGCTGCGGAGTAGGGTTCATCGCAGGCTACAAAGGAAAAATTCCAATTGTTAGATAATGTACAAGTGGAACTAAAGAACAAAGTGTACTTTTACCTGTGATTCCCCTTATGGGCACACCATTGCTTTCACTGTTAGTTTGTCCACAAACTAAGCTCGCGCGGGGTGGCCTAGGGTTTTTGTGGACTACTTCTCTTGGATCGATGTTTTCTCTGATACCAGTTTGTAAGACCCCCCTCTAACACCAGTTTATAAGACCCCTTTTTTTCTTTTTAAAACCCTGGGGTCTTATGCCCAGAATCATCGTTTTGCGGTGACACTGACACTCGAGAAAGTCGCCACTACAAAATGACGATCCTGCCAGCCTTTTACGACCACCAAAGAGAAAGAAGCTTAAACCAGTTCTAATAAAACTAAGTCTGCAATCACATATAATATAAAATATGAGAAATAACATCAAGTCAACATGATAATAGAAGTACTGAAATAGAACAGTACAAAGAAATATAAACGGGCTCAGGCCTGGTACATCAATCCTCACTACAAACTCTCACGGAAGCTAAGTAAATTAATCACTCACGGAGCCAGTAGCTGGTGCTCCTGTGCTAGACTTGCCCACCTCCATGTGCACTGTACTCCGCTGGTGCTGTATCCCCTGTTGTTGTTCCATGTCTCCCATCCGGAGCCCCTGGAATGTTATAGTCCGAAAACCGTTAGTCAAAAGGCTAAGTCCTATCATCCCCTACCCCTCCCCCATGGCTCCTAGGCACCGAGCGGGGAGGAGGAAAGGGAATCTATGAAGGTGGAGAATAAATAAAGCAGGTGACGGTGGAACTATTCTAGCAGTTATTTATAATGTATATGCAGCTAAGGAAGAAAGGTACAGGCTAGCAGTTCTATAATAGCAAGCAGTAAGGTAAACAAGTAGAGTAAAGCAACATATGTAAGGAAAGACATACTAAGAAGTAAGTAACCTTAACTTATATGAATGTCCATACAAACTTATAAGTTAAGGGGTCTTCTGCAAGCCTCCTATCGTATAAAAAGTCCCATATTGATTGATATGGTGGGGTGTAGGTTGTATGCAAGTATGAGTGCAGTGATATGTTATTACATGATTCATGCAAGTGCAACTCACGCACACGACTCTATGCGCACAGACCTTTTGTTCCCCCCTTTTGGGCAGCTATCTTCACTCCTAGGAACCTCTGTAGTGGCAAACGGATATAGTGGGTCAGGCTCCCCACTTCTAGGCGGGTATCCACACTACCAGGCCTAGCCCTTACGTACGCCTCTGGAAGGACACAACCAAGAGTCAATAATGCTGGCCATATCCACCAAACTTCATTTGGCTAAGTGTAAACCACACCCGCCGAGTCAGCGTATCGATGTCAGTGTGAACGACAGTCCAATACCGAAGACCCACCACCTTTATCTTATACACATGCAATAGTATTATATTCTCCCACCGAGCCAAAGCTCCCAAGACTATCCCATCCGTCACAATTATCTACCGAGCCATCGGCTCGCCGGGCTAACCTGCCCACCACTAAAACCACTGAGTCTACCGCTCGTGAGACCCAACCTAACTCCCACAACACCGGGGAGTGTAAGTGTAAGCTTAACCCTAGATATACTAGTTACGCTTAATCATTGATTATTCTTATGGTTTACATTAACCTTGGACTGCCTTAGGTATTCCCGGTGAAGGGCTCTCACAGGGCACTAGGAACTATGATGGTAGCTGAAGCCCATCATTCCCTTTCGCAAGGCACTTACTATTATTGGTTAATACCCAATCCCTGATATCTTTTAATGTTATATTGGATCTAACCCTAGTGTATTTGACCCTTCCTCTCCACCGGGAAGAGACGATGTTTCGTTGAAGCCGAGTACCACCTACACTAGTCTTCCCATCATTACTCCTCACCATGACTCTCATTGTTGAGCACATTTTTATTTCACCATAATAGTAAAACTGATACCCCAACTCCCTATGTTCATTTTACATTCTGTTACAATTTTTGTTGTTTTACTATATGTAGACCAATCTAAGTTATATGATGTATACGATAGGAGGTACTCCAAATTTTCATCCAAAAGCCCTAAAATATTTATTGGGGGCCTATCATGATATATTTAGCCTAAATCCAGAAACTTGGAATTTTCCTAAATAAATCGGCATTTAATTAATTTTCCCAAATATTGGTCCATAGGTGATTTGAACATGAAGTACTAGATTTACTTAAGATATGACCATAAAAAAATTATGAACACTATAGGATAGAAAGATATCAGTGAATACAAAATTTCATAAATATTTATAAAGGAATTATCCTCCAAATAAATAATCCAAGGTAATTCAACTAAATAGGGGTAATGAAGGGCGTACCATAAATACTTGTCCAAAAATTATACAAAAATTAACAGAGCTGAAAGTCCACCTAGTGCCAACTACCTTCACCTATGGGGGGGGGGGAATAGGTGTCTTGTAGCGTTTTTGCGGAATTAAAACTATACCTGCACAAATAAACAAAACAACACAGCACAGAAAGACACAGGCAATTTATAGTGGTTCCCCGATTTGGGTACGTCCACTTTCCCCCTTCGACCTATCTCCCAATAAGGGATGACTCGGTCACTTCACCAACCGGATTGAAATCCAATCCACACACTAACGGAAGGAACCCTTCCAAGCGAAGGAGTCACCACTCCACCACGGGTTGCACCCAACCCTTACAACGAGGAACCTACGTTCCTTTACAACAAAAATAAAATGGAATGTATAAAATATACAAACTTCTTATGGATGCTAGGTGTCCCTCTTCGTTCGATGACGCGTTCTTGACAAAGACGAAGAGTCCACGACCTTAGCTCTCACTTAGAATGAATCTCCACAAAACCGGCGGCGGAAAGAAGAGCGGCGGCTTGGCGTTCGGGATCGGAGGTGACAAGAAGTGCGGCGACTGAGCTTTAGAGATCCAACCTTCATAGCTATGCTAGCAAGGTCTACCAACGGTCTTCCTTGGATCAATCGTCTCGATCGATTCAGAAAGAGAAAGTATTCCCGATCTACAAACCAAGAGACAAAGGATCTCAAGAAGGACACGTGAGATGCGTTGCTTGGCAAAGCTTCTGTCGCCGGGGGATCAGGAGGTATCCACGATCAACGGCAGCGACTACTTCCCGAGCGGCGACGGCGGCGGCGGAAGAGAAATCCGCGATATAGGTCACGTCGGCGGCTCGGTTTTCTTTCTTGTGTATTCGGAGTATTGCGTATGTGTAAAGATCGAAATACAACAGTATTTATACTATAGGTCATACAGTATGACCGTTGTGGGCCCCACCAAGGGAACCCTAACTCCGGTTCAAAACAGTGCCTGAATATTTGGTCCGGTCCAGTGAGCAGAAGAAATTCTCCTAAGGCAAATTCAGCGAGAATCATTGGTGATTCTCGACGAATCGGCGAGAATCACTTATGATTCTCGCCGAATTCTACTTGGCATAATTCTGGCTGAAGATCTAGCCATCCGAAAAGAATCGGCGAGAATCAACATTCATTCTCGACGAATCGGCGAGAATACAAAGTCATTCTCGTCAATTCGGCGAGAATCAACTAGTGATTCTCGACGATTCTACCTTAAGCAGAAATCAAGACGGCGTTGAGACAGCCAGCTGCAATCGGCAAGAATCAGCGAGTGATTCTCGACGATTCGGCGAGAATCACTAGTTATTCTCATCGATTCGGCGAGAATCACTTAGTGATTCTCGACGATTTCTACTTAGACAATTTTTCGTCTTTCCACCCGTGAGCTGCTCTTTGGCCCATCCTTGCTCCTTGACTGCTCTTGATCTATCACGGCCCTGTACTTGTAAATAAGTACACTCCAATAGAGAGAGTACACGTAAGCCAACACACTGATCTGCTCAACAAGGGATTATGTTGTGCAGACCCGTGTATATTTACCTACTGCACCCTGACCTTGGTGTGTACTTAGCGAGGAATAACTGCAAGCACAACTTGAATACAAATGATCAAATACAATGTCAATTCACCTTAGCTGGTCCAGGGGCTTCTTCAAATCAGGTACATTGTGGATACAATACCCAACAATCTCCCCCTATTTGAAGAAGCCTAAACCCTACAAGCTAAGGTGAATATAACGGATGGAAGAAAAACATAAACTGAATAATCAGTTGAGAAAAAATTTCCATACCATTATCTTTAGAGCATTTGGAGCATACATTTCGAGAGCACCTTAGCCCTTAGCACCTTAGCCGAGAGGGAAATCTCCCCCTTTTTGGCTTCTACAAATCTGGGGCTTTAGTACTTGCCACAATGCTCCCCCTCAGTTCTTGCATTTGGGCTTACACTTGAGTTTCTTGCGGATGCTCTTCCTAGATGCACGAGTCTGGAGCTTCTATAGTCTTCATTCCTCATAGTTTAGCATCCCCAGTTCAGTTTTGAAGAGACTGAACTTGGCCTCGTCTAGGGGCTTTGTGAAAATATCTGCAATCTGCTTATCCGTTGGGACATAGCAGAGAGAGATGTCCTTGTTTTCCACGTGCTCCCTAATGAAGTGCTAGCGCACTTCAATATGCTTTGTCCTGCTGTGCGATACCGTATTGTTCATAATGGCAATTTCACTGGAGGAGTCGCAGTACATTGGTACTTTCTTGAACTGAAGGTCATAGTCTGCTAACTGGTTTATGATCCATAGTAGTTGTGTGCAACAGCTGCCTGCTGAGATATACTCAGATTCAGCTGTGGAGGTTGCAACACAATTTTGCTTCTTACTATTCCATGATATAAGCCTTCTTCCGAGGAATTGGCACGTCTCGGAAGTGCTTTTCTGATCATCCCTGCTTCCTGCAAAGTCAGCATCTGAAAAACCTATTAGCTCGACATTATTGTTTCTCGGGTACCACAAGCCAAGATTAGGTGTACCCTTAAGGTATCTAAGAATTTGCTTTGCAGCGACATAGTGAGATTCCTTAGTGTTCACCTGATATCTGGCACAAACGCATGTAGAGAACATAATATCTAGTCTACTTGCAGTAAGGTAGAGCAGGGATCCAATAATGCTTCTGTATTTGGTTTCATCAAAAGGTTTCCCTTTCTCATCCTTATCCAGAGACATAGTGGATCCCATTGGAGTCCTCATAGAGGTTGCATTCTCCATTCCAAATTTCTTGAGGAGTTCATTTGTGAACTTCGTCTGAGAAATGAAAATTCCATCCTCAGACTGTTTCACTTGAAGTCTCAAGAAATACTTTAGCTCACCCATACTGCTCATTTCAAACTTTCCTTGCATAAGTTTAGAAAACTTTTTGCAAAGATTGTTATCCGTTGAGCCGAATATGTCATCAACGTAGATTTGCACTAGCAAGATCTTGCCTTTGACTTCCCTAAGAAACAATGTCTTATCTATTTTTCTTCTAGAGAATTTGTTCTCAAGAAGAAAACTAGACAGAGTCTCATACCAAGCTCGTGGAGCTTGTTTTAAGCCATATAGAGCTTTATTAAGAAAGTATACATGATTAGGATAAGTAGGATTGACAAAACCTGGGGGTTGAGCGACGTATACTTCCTCTTTCAGGTCTCCATTCAAGAATGCCGATTTCACGTCCATCTGATAGACTGTGAATCCTTTGTGAGAGGCATATGCTAGAAACAGTCAGATTGCCTCGAGCCTTGCAACCGGCGCAAACGTTTGATCGAAGTCGATCCCCTCCTCCTGTCTGTATCCTTGAGCCACCAGTCTGGCCTTGTTCTTGATGATGACCCCTTGTTTATCCAGCTTATTTCTGAAGATCCACTTGGTGCCAATCACGTTCTACGTCTTTGGTCTGGGAACCAGCGTCCAGACGTTGCATCGTTCGAATTGATGCAGCTCATCTTGCATGGCCAATATCCAAGACGCATCTTTGTTTGCTTCGTCAAACTTCTTTGGCTCAACCTGCGATAGGAAGATAAAATGCAGAAACTCGTTAAGTGTACCTTGGCGTCTCGAGGATCTCCGATGATTTGATTTCTGGGATGATCCCTCACGTGTTGGAGCTCTAGTAGTCTTGCATCAGGAGCTCTAGCATTTTCTGGGGCTCCTTCCTCTTCAGGGAGGACTACTCCATCCTGACCGTCATCATCTCCGATCGGCATTGAGGTGGAGACCTTGACGTACTTTGGAGTTGCATCTTTATCGGGCTCATCCAGGTGTAGCTGTTCGATTCTTGCACCTGCATCTTCAAGAAAACCACTGGAAGAATTGCAATTAAGCAAGCTTCCTTCATCAAATACAACATTTATTGATTCCTCTACCACTAGGGTTTTCTTATTGAAAACCCTATAAGCCCGGCTATGGCTACTATAGCCCATGAATATGCCTTCGAAGCATTTTTCACCAAACTTAGTACGCGGGTACTTCCCGTTATTCAGTACATAACATCTGCAGCCAAAGATCCTAAGATAGGACATAGTTGGCTTCCTTCCTTTCAGTAGCTCATAAGGTGTCTTATGATGACTCTTGTTGATCAAGGCCCGGTTTTGTACATGACACGCCGTATTGACATCCTCTGCCCAGAAATATTCTGGGAGAGAAGCGTCATTCAACATTGTCATGCAGGCTTCAATGAGCGTTCTATTTCTCCTCTCCGCAACTCCATTCTGCTGAGGAGTGCGCGGGGAGAAAAACTCATGAAAGATACCAAGTTCTTCACAGAACTCTGTCATAGCACCAGACTCGAACTCTGTTCCATGGTCACTTCTGATTTTGACCACCGAGCAGTTAAGTTCGTTCTGAATCTGCCTGACAAAACTGGTGAAGATGTCAAACGTATCAGACTTGCATTTTAAGAAGAACACCCAAGTAAACCGAGAGTGATCATCAACAATCACTAGCGTATAAGACTTGCCTCCCAAGCTATGAACTTCCATTGGACCAAACAAGTCCATATGCAGAAGATAAAGACATCTGGAAGAGTCTTTGTCAATGATGCCCTTAAAGGTAGCCCGAGTCTGTTTGCCCTTCTGGCATGCAGGACATGGGTTATCTTTGATGCACTTAATGATGGGAGCATCCATTACTAAGTTTTTAGAAAATAGCATACTAATTGTCTTGAAATTAATATGTGCCAATCTCTTGTGCCATTGTTCACAAAGAGATGCACTGCCTGTTGCTACTAGGCATACGGGGGTAGATGAATCTAAACTAAGAAAATCTAAACAGAAGATATTTCTGCTCCTAATGCCTGTTAATACCGTCTTCGAAGAGGCACACGATATTATTAGGCATTTATCCTTGCAGAACTTAACGTCATAACCTTTATCACATAACTGACTTACACTGATCAGGTTATGATTTAACCCTTCAACGTAAGCCACGTTGGTGATAGAAATTATACCGTTGGAAATCATACTGTAACACCTGGTGACTCCTCGATCTGATCCCCCAAAGATGACTTTGGGTACATTCTCGACTGGAGAGTAATCACGCAGTAGGCTTCTTATCCCGGTCATATGCCAGGAGTATCCACTATCTAAGTACCATATGGGAGTTTTGGTGGCCTTTGGACATTCCTGCAAAACAGAATTAATTTCCCTTAGGAACCCAATCGAACTTGGGTCCTAGATTCCTCGTTAGCATACTCCCCCTCGGATGGTTAGCCCTACGAGTGGTCTGCCTCGCATTGCCAACATGAGGAGTCTCTTTATTCCTTGGATTAAACCAGCAATCAACGGCAAAGTGATCAACTTTGCCACAGCACCAGCAGTCAAATCTGTTATACTTTCTCCTAGGCACCTGCTTCACCATTGGAACGGAAGGTTGAGCCGGGGCCTTGGACCTGGAGGTGGAGGCATCATGATGACAACAGTCGCATGATTTCTTCACCTCCTGGTTTCTCAGTGTAACAGGCTTGGCCTTGGGTGCCTGCTTCCTATTATGGTCGCTAGAGAAGTGGTCATAATCCTCCATTTGAACTTCCTCATAAGGTGCCTTCAAGACACTCTCGCCAAAGTTGCGAGGGAAGGCCCACCCCTCATACCGGCTCTTGGGCTTTTCAACCGAGGGCCGGAAGAAGTGGCCCTAGGTTGACTCAAAGTCCTGTTCATTGCAGGGATAACCAGGCTTCCTGAATACCACAGGGTTGAGTGGGGCCTTTCCCTTTTCAGCAGTAGAGGCCTTCTTAGCAGCCTTATTTCTCCTCTGCTTTTTTTTCTCCTGGATGATTTACCAGGCACACCCACATGCCCCAAGCCAGCCCCCTTAGCCTGAGCAGAGAAGGTATCAACCAGTGGAAGAACAGTCTTTGGCATAGAGAAGCTTTGGACAATCTTCTTTTCTGCCGTAAGTTGTTCTTCTAACTTATTTATCTCTTCCTGTTTAAGGTCAAGGAGACTTAGAGACTCTGAGTGCTTAGAGATTAAGTCCAGGTGCTCCTGTCGGAGAGAAATCAAGCTGGTGATCTCTTCCCTTAGGGAGACACCCTCGACCTTAAGGAATTTGACTTCCTTTTTCTGAGCCCTCAATCTCTTGTGGCATTCCTCGAAGGTGTTGAGCAGAAGCTCATACTTTTTGAGGAGCTCAGCTTCTCGGGAAGATGGGTTGTCCTCGAGATCATCATCAGGAGACTCATAGTCAGAGTCAGAGAGGGGGGTACGAGCTTTTACCTTCCCAGTGAATGGGGGCATTCTTCTTCTAAGTCAGAGCGACCACCCAGCCCGAAGTAGGCTTCCTCATCATTACTGGAGTCTGAGGAATCAGACTCACTTAGTGTCTTTGACTTTTTGGCGATGTAGCTCCTCTCCTTCTTTTTATCTCTAGAGGTTCTGTGCTCTTCTCCCTTCCCCTTCTCTCTCTTGCTTTGATGGCAGTCGGTCACGACGTGTCCTGGCTTATTGCACCCAAAACAAATGATGTCAGTATGACGATGTTTGTTCGGTTTTGATTCATACCTGTCAGAAGAATAATTCTTCTTCTGATTTCTGGAGGAGGAGCTGTCTCTCTTTCTTTGATTCCTCATCTTAAGGAACTTCTTGAATTATCGGGTGATGAGGGAGAAGTCTTCTTCAGACAACTCTGAGCCGGAGGAGCATGGCTCGGAGTCTTCCTCCTCATCCTTTTTCCCCGCACGGGATGAAGCCGCACCCTTGCCCTTCCTGGAGTGAATGGCTTTTAGCGCCACAGTATTTTCCTTGGCTGCGGCCTTCTCTGCTTCTTCTTCAGCTTTCCTCGTGTTCAACTGGAGCTCATAGGACATGAGCTTCCCAAAGAGTATCTGAGGATCAGTTTAAGCTAATCTGCCAAACTCTCGAATGGCGCAGATCTTCGTGTCCCATTCCTTAGTAACGGACCTAAGGAATTTATCATTAAGTTCACCATTAGTGAACACTCTTCCATATCCCTTGAGAGCATTGACGATCTTGAGGAAGTTATCGAAGGTAACTCCGATCTCTTCCTTGGGCCCCTGCCTGAAGGACTCATATTTCTGGTTCAGGAGGGATCTCCGATCATCCCTCACTTCATCTGTGCCCTCCATCAGGATAATCAAGCTGTGCCAGATATCCTTGGCTGTCCTGTAGTTGTAGAAGTTCTGCATCATGGAGTCATCGACTGCGCTGATTAGTATGTTCTGTGCCTTCTTGTCAAGTTCGACAAGCACCATCTCGTCCTTGTCCATTTCAGAAAGCTTCTTTGGCACCTTTTTGGTAGGATCAATGGTGGAGGCCTTAGTGGGAATATAAGGGCCCTCCTCAACGACCATGAAGAGTCGAGGGTCGACTGCTTCCATGTAAAATCTAATCCTTTCCTTCTAGATAGGAAAGTTTAGCCTGGTGCACACTGGGATCTTGCCTGAGTACTTGAGTCTGTCCATAGTAGATATCTGTCTTCTTCTTGACACTAGTGACAGGAACTTACTCGAGGTGTTAACCCCTTTGATGAGTAACCTCCCTCTGATACCACTTGAAAGTCCACCTAGTGCAAACTACCTTCACCTATGGGGGGGAATAGGTGTCTTGCAGCGTTTTTGCGGAATTAAAACTATACCTGCACAAATAAACAAAACAACACAGCACAGAAAGACACAAGCAATTTATAGTGGTTCCCCGATTTGGGTACGTCCACTTTCCCCCTTCGACCTATCTCCCAACAAGGGACGACTTGGTCACTTCACCAACCGGATTGAAATCCAATCCACACACTAACGGAAGGAACCCTTCCAAGCGAAGGAGTCACCACTCCTCAACCACGGGTTGTACCCAACCCTTACAACAAGGAACCTATGTTCCTTTACAACAAAAATAAAATGGAATGTATAAAATATACAAACTTATTATGGAGGCTAGGTGTCCCTCTTCGTTCGATGACGCGTTCTTGATAAAGACGAAGAGTCCACGACCTTAGCTCTCACTTAGAATGAATCTCCACGAAACTGGCGGCGGAAAGAAGAGCGGCGGCTTGGCGTTCGGGATCGGTGGCTGCAAGAAGTGCGGCAGCTGAGCTTTAGAGATCCAACCTTCATAGCTATGCTAGCAAGGTCTACCAACGGTCTTCCTTGGATCAATCATCTCGATCGATTCGGAAAGGGAAGGTATTCCCGATCTACAAACTAAGAGACAAAGGATCTCAAGAAGGACACGTAAGACGCATTGCTTGGCAAAGCTTCTGTCGCCGGGGGATCAGGAGGTATCCACGATCAACGGCGGCGACTACTTCCCGAGCGGCGACGGCGGCGGCGGAAGAGAAATCCACGATCTAGGTCACGTCGGCGGCTCGGTTTTCTTTCTTGTGTATTCGGAGTATTGAGTATGTGTAAAGATCAAAATAAAACAGTATTTATATTGTAGGTCATACAGTATGACCGTTGTGGGCCCCACCAAGGGAACCCTAGCTCCGGTTCAAAACACCGCCTGAATATTTGGTCCGGTCCAGTGAGCAGAAGAAATTCGCCTAAGGCAAATTCGGCGAGAATCATTGGTGATTCTCGACGAACCGGCGAGAATCACTTATGATTCTCGCCGAATTCTACTTGGCATAATTCTGGCTGAAGATCTAGCCATCTGGAAAGAATCGGCGAGAATCAACATTCATTCTCGACGAATCGGCGAGAATGCAAAGTCATTCTCGTCGATTCGGCGAGAATCAACTAGTGATTCTCGACGATTCTGCCTTAAGCAGAAATCAAGACGGCGTTGAGACAGCCGGCTGCAATCGGCAAGAATCAGCGAGTGATTCTCGACGATTCAGCGAGAATCACTAGTGATTCTCGTCGAATCGGCGAGAATCACTTAGTGATTCTCGACGATTTCTACTTAGACGATTTTTCGTCTTTCCACCCGTGAGCTGCTCTTTGGCCCATCCTTGCTCCTTGACTGCTCTTGATCTATCACAGCCATGTACTTGTAAATAAGTACACTCCAATAGAGATAGTGCACGTAAGCCAACACACTGATCTGCTCAATGAAGGATTACGTTGCGCAGACCCGTGTATATTGACCAACTGCACCCTGACCTTGGTGTGTACTTAGCGAGGAATAACTACAAGCACAACTTGAAGACAAATGATCAAATACAATGTCAATTCACCTTAGCTGGTCCAGGGGCTTTTTCAAATCAGGTACATTGTGGATACAATACCCAACAAGAGCTTTATTATGACCATAAAACCGTACTGACTAAATTTCATGCAATTCTAAAGTCAGTAAACTATATATAAGAATATCTCAACCAAATCCATCATGGGGCACTTTGAGAAGAAATATCCTTTTAATCTCAACTAAACAACATGTAAATATTTTTCCAAGCTTCTTTATGCCCTAAAATGTACTCTGGCTAAGTAACACAATTTTCCAGCAAGCTATAATATTTATCTTTTATTTATCAAAGTAGGGTGTACTAGTTTACTTTACACATGATATACTAAAAAGAAATGTTCAACTATACCCAATAATTCACTAGTGCATCTACATGCTATTTGATCAGCTTTTCTAGAGCTTGAAATCATTCTAAGACATATAAACCATAATTACATCAATATCATCAAAAGGGAAAGATGATGTTTATAACTATAAGGGTGAGCTACTATTATCTAGACACCCTATAATAAATTCCAGAGGTATATATAACTATTACAATACTCCTACCAAAATGTCACAAAGATCCAAGGTCATATGACCCATTGAATATTCCCTAAGGTGTAAAGGCCTAAATATCTACTGTGTGTTCTAAGTGGGTTGCATGTGTCCAAAGTCCACCAAATCCCTTCCTAGGGCATTTAACCTCCCTAGGATCACATGGACTAATCAACAAGTCCATCCAAGGACATAACACCCTATGTCCTTCACAAATTCCCAAAGTTCAACCTTAGGGTTTGAACTTGGTTCCTAGGGCAAATCTACCCTAATCTATCTCATACTCCATGTGAGGGAGTTAAATATCATAACAAATCAGTGGCCCTAGTTTCAACCTCTGTTGAGGTGATTTGGCCACCTAAAACCCACAAGGGACACTTTGACCTAATTACCCATTTTTGGTCCAACTTCGGGTTTGCTTATTTCCAAACAAAATCATCTCCAAATGGGATGAAATTTATACAGAGCCTTATGATGACCCCAAGGACCACTCACCAAAATTTGGTTGAGTTTGGAGGTCATTAGACCTGTTAAATAATTCATACATGGATTATTAAATTTCTACAAAAACTTTAGGAAAATGTTTTCCAAAAATTCTCATTTTTGGATATATCCTAGGTATAGGTAAGAGTGACCCCCATCCAAAATTTCAAATCATTTGTATTGCTGGATTGATGGGGGCACTCAAAATAGTCTCTGGTCTAGCCTAGGTATAGTCCTTACCAAAATGAGTGTTGTGGTCAAACCTAAACTCCAAATTGACTCAAATAAATTTTAAAGTAAACTAGACTCTCAGATCTACAAGTTTTTTGTTGACAACGTTTTCTTTAGGGAAAACTAGGTATTTTTAAAATTTAATTTAAAAATAGCACAGTAATGGGACAGAAATTGAAATAATGGGAATTAATATAGGGTGATGCCAGCATAAATCTTAAAGCAAATATTAGGTCCATGGCATCGCCTTCTTCCTCCAGCCAAGGGCCACGATCAGCTCGACCTGGAGCTCATTCCAAGCCATTTTCCCGGCCACCCGGCCACCTCCCTGGCGGGCCACCACCGCTACACCCTTCGTTAAGGTGGGGGCTATCGTCGGGCCGCGTCACGGCCGTCGGAGGGGCCGTTTCCTGCGATCCCGAACATGAGTTTTCTTCCCGAAAAACCAGGAAAATGAATCCATTGATCGAGCTCAATTGAGCCCAATTCTCAATCTAAATGAATCCTAGGATCTACCCATAGAAGAAGGAGAAGGGGAGGACCTTATTGGAGGGTTGGAGGCAGGTCGATCGCCGGATTGTCATGGTGGTGGTGGTGCCACTTGGGTTTCTGCAACTGCATAGTCAACTTACCCATCTCCTTCAGGTAAGGTATGGAAAAGGCTCCTATGAGTCTAGTGATGCTTTTAAAGTCACTAAATGGGGAAGAGAAGGGGCCAAGCACCAATGGCCATTAATGGCCATTAATGGCCATCAATGGCCATCAATGGCATTTTTGGCCATGGGTGGATTCACTATTCTGGCCATGAACAACCACCAAAATGGCCCCTTGACCTTCCCCATATTGAATGGGGAGTTGATTCAGCCCCTTTGGAGGTGGAGGGAGGGGCTCTTGGTCTCCCTTGGCCATGAATGGTCTTCCTCCCATTTCTCTCTCCTCCATTAAAGGGCAAGTGGAGATTTAATCTCTCCTTGTCACCTTGAAATGAAAGGTGTAATTCAGTCAAGCTACACCACATAAACTCTTCTAAATTATTATCATGAGGCTAGCCCAAATGAATTTGGGTTTGAGCTTGAGTCAGCCCATTTGGGTTAACTTGACCCAAAGGTGGGTTTGCTCAACCCTAGGCCATATTGGGTGATCTTGATAACCCTAGGAGGTGATTAGTGACCCATTGGCCCCTCCTAAGATCTAGTGAGAGCCTTGTGGGGTGGGTTTGGCACCTTGGGGGTCACTTGACCCTTTGGAAGGGTACTTTGACCAAATTTGGGTTAGGGTTGACTTTGGTCAACTTAGCTTCTTGGGTTGACCCCAATGAGTCCTTTGTGACCCATTGACCTCCCCTAGGGTCTGGGTAGGGTTGGGTAGGGTTGGGTAGGGTTGACTTGGCACTTTGGAGGTCACCTACCCCTTAGTTAGGGCACTTTGGCCATTTTAGGGCTAGGGTTGACTTGGGTCAACTTAGCCTCTTAGGTTGACCCAATGGGTCCTTGGTTACCCATTGACCTCACTTTAGGGTTAGGGAGGTATGTGTTGGGTTCACTTAGCTAAGGGAAGGTCAATTGACCCTATGTAGGCCAGTTTGACCCATTTATTATTAGGGTGGACCTTGGTCAACTTGACCACTTTGATTGCCCCCAATGGGTCCTTAGTGACTCTATGGACCACCTAAGGGGTTAGGGGTGTTGTGGTGGGGTTATGAAGTCAATTTGAAGCCCTAAGGTCAAACCCTAAGTCTAGTGGTGAGGCTGTGCTATAGGCAGACCAAGGTGATTTTCACCTTGGCCCTTGTTCACTTGGTCCTTTGAGCTTCTTATGGTTTTGTCATGACCTAGTCATGACAAAATCACTCCTAGGGGTCTAGGTATTTGAGGGATGTTATAGATGGTGTTGGGGTGTTGTTAGGGGTAGACTCATTTATATTTGATATTTGAATAAAAGCCATCATTCTCAAAAACTACGCACATAATAAATATTTATAAAATAATTCTAATTAAATTAAGCATTATTAACTATATTTAAACACAATTATTACTTGGTCTGGTGATAGATGTATCCCTTGTCCCACTGATGATCTATATGAATCATTCCTAAAATTCTGTTGCGGCCTGTCATCCACAAGATGATTTATGGTCTTTTGCATGATCGACATTTATAATTTCAATTGTTCAATCTCCCGCAACTCTTTTGGATTTGTTTGTTTTAAGCTAGTTGTCCTGGAGCTGCGTGATAAATTAGGGTATATCTGAATCGTAATGACACCCATTCCCATACCACGACATCGGCCATAATATTCCGGTCCAAATGTAGATCTAAAAGAGAAATAAAAATTTATTGTACATTACTCTAAATTTAAGTAAAGTATTATGATTTTTTTACCTAAAAGCACATTCATGAATTTTATTTGTTGTTGGGAGGATGCTACAATATTTGTTCCTCTATAGCCTTGTCCAAGGTAACCAAGAAAAAAAGTTTATAAATGAAATCTTCAGTAAATAATTTGGATATTATTTAAATGTTTAAATAATTTAGCTAAAGAATGAAACACTTATTTTTTTTGATATTGCATCATCATTCACCAAAGTTTTTCCCTTTTTCTTGCTTGTGCGACTATCTAAGAATAAGTCAATGTGAGTTGGCTCTCTGTCCAATTCAATTTCCTTATAAAAAAAAACTATTTAGCTTTATGCAATAAAGTAAGAAAAAATAAAGATATATATTTTTTATATGTATATATGTATACCAAGTCTTTTTTGATTTGCAAGGCTCATCCGTCTGGGAGTATGTGCACCAATATTTTTTTGCGACATACTTTTTCTTTTCACTTATACTCTACGACATCAAAAAAGTCATACTCTCAAACTTTTAATATGTTGGAAATTTATACAAAAAGTTGGAAGAATAAACAAATAAAGTTATAATACCCTTCCTTTTGCAGAATACCAATATTTCACAATGATAACAAATTGGCTCTCTGGCATATTTGTAGGACCACCTAGTGCAATAAGTGCTTCTGGAGAACATAATGGATCATAATATTGTTTTTTAAAAGTTGACTTCCAATTCCTAAAACTTTCTCTTATCATTTTCATGATAAGTTTTTTGTTTGTCTCAAATACGAGAAATCTTTGTTGTATGAATAAAAATTAAACTTATAAAATTATTGATATATTCAATAAAAACAAGTTTTTTGCTTATGTGCACTCACCTTATCCATACGTCATGTAGTTTCCTTGTTATATTGGGACACATGTGTCCAAGATAGAGAGGTTGATAAAGAAAATCATATTCTCCAATCTATACTCGATTAAGGCAAGTGTACCTGTCAAAATATAGCATTGGATATAATAATATCAAGGTCATATTAAAACTCGAGTCTGTCGAGTACTGAAACTTCAAGAAACAACTATTTTCTTATCGATCGAAAATCAAAGATGAAACGAAATTAAAACTAAAATAAAAATAAGAAAAAAACATTTGTTCAAAACTTGCTTTGAATAAAATAGAAAGATGATTTATAAATTCTAATCTGTGCCTTGACTGTGGGAATTCCCAAAATATGAATGCACCTATCTTGAGGAATATGCCCAACTGAGATTAAGAATATCAATCAAACTCTTGTTTTATAATCAATAACCTAATACTCGTTTTAATAAGTTGAATCTCGCAAAACTGGAAGAATAACATCATGCTCTCTCGAGGGTTGCATTCGATTCTATTTATTCTTAAGGGATCAATTCGCACGCACGAGCCTTTTGGCTAACTAGAATACAAAAATTGATATGAAAGTCCACACATCGACATATGAACTCGATATTAATCATGAATAAATCGAAGGAGATCAAAAATATAAGAGATAATATTTCATTTAAAGCTCATAATGAACAAGAACTATTTGACATGAAATAAAAGACAAGAAATAAAAAGAGGCATTGCATGTAGAAAAGAAATTAAACTTCTTTTGCATAAAAAAAGTATAAGGAAATAAAACCACATTGCATAAAAAAAGAAAATGTAAGAAATGACATCTAAACTAGCTTAAGGAAATATTAAAGTACATAATCTTTCCAAATGGGCAGTAGAAGAGAGAGGAGTATGAAGAAATTAGGTCACTATATATAGGGAAAGTTGAGGATGAACAAGGATAGTACATGAAGGGTTGGAAGTGGAAAAATTAAAGAGAATAATTTTGTTTGGTCCATTGATCATAACATCTTAGATTTGAATAAGGCCCACAGATCAATGGTATACACATGATTGTATCTGATATATGTTCAAAGTTCATTGTATGCATGGTGTATACTATTATAGTGATTAGACAGGTTGTTTGGGCCACAATGATAGTGGGACTCAAGACAGGATGCTGAATAAGCAGAAAATAGGCTAAGTCTAGAAGCATTGAGTGAACTCACTTCACTCAATGCCAGAAATCTAAGGGTGTGTTTGGAAAAGCTTATGAGCTCCGGTGAGGCAACTTAAAAATGGAGTTTTCATAATAAGTTGTTTTTAGGTTGAATAAGCTATAAACGACGTTTGATTAGTTCAGCTATTTTTAGGCTTCCCTCATCCGCGGTTTTTTACTCAAGTTCCACCACGTTGCGCAGCTTCCGCCCTTTCTGCTTCCAATCCCAATCGTCACTGCACTTCACTGTGATCTGCAATTCCTTGCGCCTCTCTGCCACCGCTGACATTTCTGATCCCAATCCTCACTCCACCACCATTGTTTTTACGCTCTATTCCATCGGCGTTTCCAATCTCCGATGGTTGCAGCTTTCGTCGGCGCTACGCTACCCATTTCTGATGCTCTATTCTGTCGGTATTTTCTAGATCTGTAACCTCAGCTGCACATCTTTCCCAATCTCCCATCATCCCTGCCGGCATTTTCTAGATCTGTTCCTTTATCAGAGCTCCTCATTTCCTCCATTTTTGCCAGTTTCACATTTTCGTCGGTCTTCACATTTCAGGATAATTTCTGGACTGCTGCCAGAGCTCATGATATCACCTTCTTTTTCCATATAGCATACAGATCTAGTAAGTTTTCAATCTCATTTCAGCCAGATTTCAATTTCTTCCAGATCTCATGATAATTACTTTATGTTTATCAATGTTTTTTTCATTGTTAAATTGATGGGGCAAAGCTTTTGAATGCGTATATGTAGTATGTGTGTGTTTGTAGTTGTATATGAGAGTGTGTTTGTAGTTGTGTATGAGTATGTGTGTGTTTGTAGTTTTATATGTGTGTTTGTAGTTGTATATGTATGTGTAGTATATGTGTGTATGTGTGTTTGTAGTTGTATATGAGTGTGTGTTTGTAGTTGTATATGAGTATGTGTATGTGTAGTATGTGTGTGTATGTGTGTGTTTGTAGTGGTAAATGAGTGTGTTTGTAGTTGTATGTGTATATGTATATGTAGTATGTGTGTGTATGTTTGTAGTTGTATATGAGTGTGTGTTTGTAGTTGTGTACGAGGTTATGTATGTGTAGTACGTGTAGTATGTGTGTGTTTGTAGTGGTAAATGAGTGTGTTTGTAGTTGTATATGTGTATATGTATATGTAGTATGTGTGTGTGTATGTTTGTAGTTGTATATGAGTGTGTGTTTGTAGTTGTGTATGAGGTTGTGTATGTGTAGTATTGTGTGTTTGTAGTTATATAGGAGTGTAAGTGTGTATGTATGTGTGTGTGTGTGTGTGTGTTTGTATACGTGTTTGTTTGTTTATGAGTGTATGCGTATGTGTGTGTGTGTTTATGAGTGTGTATGTGTATTTGTGTGATTGTATATGTGTGTGTTTGTATATGAGTGCATGTATGTGTATCTGTGTGTATCTGTGTGTATATGTGTGTTCGTAGTTGTATATGTATGTGTGTGTATGAGCTAGTGTATTTGTATATATATGAGTGTGTATGTATTTGTGTTTTTGTGTGTGTGTCTATATGTATGTGTGTGTTTGTATGTGTGTGTGTGTGTGTGTGTGTGTGTGTGTGTGTGTGTGTGTGTGTGTGTGTGTGTGTGTGTGTGTGTGTGTGTGTGTGTGTGTGTGTGTGTGTGTGTGTGTGTGTGTGTGTGTGTTTGTTTGTTTGTTTGTTATATTAAAGAGAAATTGTGTTAATGAGTGCGTAGGTTTGTTTGTGAGTGTGTTTTTTTATTTGTTTGTTTTTCAAATTTTAAAAAATTGTAGATGGGAAAACCAGAGGATGGAGGGATATCAGCTATATGGGATCAAAATGATACATTTGTATTTTGTGACCTATGCATTATCAAAATTGAGCTCGGTAATCGGCCGATGACATATTTTAACAAAGAGAGCTGGAACAATCTAGTTGTGAAATTTGAGGAGAAGACCAAAAAGAAGTATGAACGAATTCAAATGAAAAATAAATGGGATCACCTAAAAAAAGAGTGGAAGTTATGGGTTGATCCTAAAAGAGGGGAAACTGGCCTAGGGTGGAATGGCTCTAGAAAAACCATTGATGCTTCAGATGAATGGTGGGATGAGAGGTTGAAGGTAAACTTTTAAATTAAACATGCATTATGTTTAAAGTTTTTCATTAATAAATTTAATTAATTTCTTTTACTAGGTTGTACCTGCCGCAAAAAAAGTTCAGGTATGTAGGTATAGTCCTAGAGCTTAAGGAAAAAAATGAACATGATGTTCAGTTCGGTTGTCGCCACTAGAGTGCATGTGTGTGCCCCGAACATTACTTTCCAAGCTCGTGTGTTAATTGATGAGCGAGATATGTCTAAGGATGATAATGATCTGATTGACATTAGTGAAAATGTAGACAGTATTGATGCATCAATTGCAATTGAATCTCGTAAACGACGGAAGAAGGGTAAAAATAAAGTAACCAACTTAGTCTTAATTGATTTGGTGGAATCTACTAAGGATATCAGTGCTTCTCTCCAGGAGCCGCCAAGAAGGACTTACCCATTCTCTATTGCCCAAACTTTAAAGAAAGTTGAATCCTATCCTGAAATATGCAAAGATTGTGATTTTTTCGATTTTTCTACAATGTTGTTGATGGATAAGAACCATAGGGAGACCTTTATGTGCCTTAGGGAGGAAATCAGAGTGAAATGGCTACATACCCGCTACGAGAAAGGGTAAGAGTAGGATTTGTTTTGTTCTTACTATCTATCTACAATGCTGGTAAATGTGACTCAAGGGGGAACTTTAAATAATGTGCTCCTAAGGCTGTCTTTTTTGTTAGTCCAGTGTTGTGTCTGTAGAACTCGGCAATCATGTCAAGTATGTCAAAGTATGAATCTTCCTGCAATCCTACTGCTTCTCTAGTTTTTAGTTTTTTGGTTTTAAAACACTATATATATATATATATATATATATATAATCTGAGTCATCAGTGCATTCATGTTCAGAAAATGAAGAAGTTAATTCTAATTAGTTAGTTGGTGGTATGTGATTGATGAGAAAGGAAATGAACAATTCATTTCTATATTTTATGACTTTAATTTTTCCCCATACCTCTGCTTGTCCATATCTCTTATATTTTATGGCATACTTAGGTTCTAGGTAAAATTGATCATCATTAATGGCAGGGGCTTCAAATTTTCTTTATTGTTTCAACTTAGGATTATGGACCTGGTATTTGCAGCTTCTTATGGCTTTAATCATTCCCCATTATGAATTGTTCATGGTTCTGTGAGGCCCATCCCCTGTTTCATTGATTTTAATTGATGCATTCATGTTCATGGTTTCAGTGCTCTGAATTTGTTTTTGTTAGTGAGAATGATCTACATTATTTCATTTGTTATGTTATGTTGTCTCATGAATCTAAATTTTTTTGCATCATAGATGTTGAGCACAAGTAATGTTTTTGCATCATTTGATATTGCTACTAGGACTTTGGACCATCTTTATGTTCTCATTTGCTTATCCTTACACTAGTTTTAATTTACTTTATGTGTGAAGTAGAGAATGTCTAGTGATGACTCAGATTATTCTAGTGATGACTCAAATTATTCTAGTGATGAGTGTGAGACAGTTAGAAGACATCATGTTGCCGCCTACCATCAAGTTTTAACTTCAACAATATATGTATTAGCTGAAGACACTAGTTTATTTAACTCTAACACATCATGCAAGACGTCAAAACAAACTGGTGATAAATGGTTGGCTGGATTAGTTGGTGGACATCCAGTTAGATTTCATAATACTTTCAGAATGTCAAAACAAATATTTTTTTGATCTACTGCAAACTTTAGGACAAAACTATGGATTGCAAGGTTCGCGAAGGACCACAAGTAGAGAGGTCGTTGTAATTACATTATATGTTTTATCACATAACAAAACTATTAGAAAAGAAACTGAGCGGTTTCAACATTTAACTGAGACTGCTAGTAGATATTTTAGCGAAGGTCTTTGTGCTTTGTTGTGCCTCGCATAAGATATTATAGTGCCACAAGAGGGATATTTTGCTACTACTCTACCAGAAATTATACAAGATGCGTGTTAAATGCCTTTTTAAAAGATTGCATTGGTGTCATAGATGGAACACATGTTGATGCAAGTATTCAAGTTAAAAATCAAGTACCATATATTGTGCATCATGGAACTACTACACAAAAAATAATGGTTGTTCGCAATTTCAATAGGTGTTTTACTTTTGTCATGGCTGGTTGGGAGGGATCTGCGCATGATAGTCAAATTTTTAATTTTGCTATAAGCAATCCAAAGTACAAATTTTCGCACCCCCCCAGAGGTAATGAAGTTATAATTGTAGTTATATATTATTTTTTTCCTCAATATTTCTTCATTAAAATTGTGTGTCGATCATGCAGGAAAGTATTACTTGGTAGACGCTGGATATCCACTACAAAGAGGGTATAAAAACCATATTCAGATACACGGTACGATCTTCCTGATTTTGCTCATGGTAATCGTCCAGCTGAAGGACTTCAAGAGATTTTTAATCAAGCACATTCTTACCTTAGGAGTGTGATTGAACACACATTTGGTGTATGGAAGAAAAAGTGGGCAATACTGCGTGATATGCCAAGCTATAGTTTTGAGAAACAGACACATATTGTCCTGGCGACAATGGCTTTGCATAATTTTATATGAAGACATCCATCACGTATAGATCCTAATTTTATAGAAAGTGAAGGAATGCATACGTAGGGCGGAGTAGACACAGAGATAAAATGATACAAGCATTGATATATAAAGTGGTGTAGACGAGATGATAACACTGCATGAGTCTATAGTGCAACAACTCTATGAGACAAGAAGGTAATATTTATTTCTCATATTTAATATTTTAAATAATTTAATATAAGATTCTAATTAAAATATTTTCAATCATGTAGGTGATGCACTGAACTACTTGCATGCAGCCGATGGATTCATGCAATGAGAGTTTTAAAAATTTGTAACATTAATATCTGAAAAACATTCAAATTTTATTATGTTATGTCGTGTAATGTTGGTCTTATACATTTAAAACTATTTCAGGTATTAAACAAAAAATAAAATTAATTAGAAAAAAATTCACCTATGAAAACTCCATATTTGCCAAACATTTTTTTAAAACAATTTATCAAAAAGCTTTACAAACTCCATTTCACCCAAATAATTTTTAAATAAAACTCTGTTTTTCAAAAACAACACTTTTCCTATCAGCAGCTTTTCAACAGCAACAGCTTTCCCAAACGCACCCTAAAAGTGTTGACAGGAGATACAGCAATCAAATCCTCATTATCGCTGACTTGAAATCTGTCTAAGGATAGAATCATTGAGTGAAGGCAGTTCACTCAACGACTACTCAAAAGGAAAACTGCCTAAATACAGAAGCGTTGAGTGATGAAGGATCACTCAACGCTACATCATAAAATTCAGCAAAATCAGAAAGCGTTGAGTATAGAAGCTTCACTTAACGCCTTCATAAAGGAAAATTCTTCTAAGTCCAAAAGCATTGAGTGATGAAGGCTCGCTTAATGCCTTATCAGTTAGGCTGTAAAAGTCAAATGCGTTGAGTGTTAAAGGTTCACTCAATGCCTCAAGATAGAGATTTTCTATTAAGTATTTCCGTATTGAGTTACATGGCCTCACTCAACGCTTATGCAAATTGACTAAAAATTGCCAAGTCCCAAACACTGGGTCATGCTGACGTCATCCAAAATTCAAATGTTACGGGACTTGCGTGCTAGATGACAAAAGGCATTTCATGCCTTTAGTATAGCAATTAAAGTTATAGTTACTTGGCAGTTGCCAAATTCGTCTTGCCCATACTGAGAAAAGAGCCATTAGACGACGGGACAAAAAGGTGGACTTTATAGTGAAATTAAAAAAGAGCTTTTCTCTCTGCATAGTCATCTTCTTGACAAGCAAGAAAATCCTAGAGATGGGGATTTACAGAAGGTCTGAAAAATACAGAAACTGGTTGTCTGAAGTTTTACAAATAACAGCAAAAATCACAAAGTCTTCAACAACAAGAACACAAAACTCTTTTTTGTGTAAGGAGAAGAAGCAGAGTAAACTTTAGTTGTTGTTCATCTTCAAGGCCACTTCACTCAACTCTACTACATCAAAGGCTTGAAGAAACAATGCTCTGCAATTGTTTTCTTAGAACAAGGAGAAATAGCATGAAGAATAACTATCTTAGTGTTGTGAAGAAGTTAGGGTTGAGTTTACTCAGTTCAGAAAGAAGGCTCAAAGAACCATTTCTCTGGAGTCAATCAACATCAAATATTTCCTCCTTTTATAGGATCATCAGTGATCTGAGTTATAAGCCTAAACTATAAAGGCTGAGGTGTAGGATCATGTTGAGGATCTGAGGTAAGGCTTGTGTGCCTGAGGTAGGATCTTAGTTAAGATTGAGGTAGGAGATTTATTATCTCTGAGTATAGGGCTACCCTCCTAGCCTGAGTTGTAGGACTTCTTGATAAGCCTGAGGTAGGTGATCTGGAGGGTCACTGAGATGTAGGAGTAAAGATTACTATGAGTGTGTAGGGCTGTGGTTTGAGGTAGGGCTTGGAGGAAGCCTGAGAGATCCTGAGGGGTCTGTGTTGTAAGCTATTTGAGCCGAGTTTAGAGAAGATTGCCTTATCTAATACACTATTAGAAAGGTGGGAGGGATATTAGATGTATACATACCTTAGGGAACCACTATAAATATCTGTGTGCTATCTGTGACTGTATAGTTAAACCTAAAACAACTTAGAAAAATAAGAAAAAAAACCATCAACCTATTCACCCCCCCCCCTCTAGGTGATTTAGTCTACTACTATAAATAACTTTCAAGTGATATCAGAGGGAGGTTGTTTAAAAAGGACTCAATAGTCTGAACAGATCCCCAAGAGTAGCTGAAGATTATCCATATGGGTTAGGGTGAAACTATAAGGAGTTAAGCTCAATAAAACTTCCTATATATAGAAAAGAGAACTTAAGAATCTTGAAGGAAAGGGTGAGGCTATTTATGGAAGCCTCAGACCTAAGGATATTCATTACAGTTCAAGAGGGACCATTCATTCCCGTAAAGGTCTCTGCCATTGATGCAAATGTCTAAACTCCAAAGAAGGATACTGAAATGACCAATGATGAAGTCATTCTAGCAACCATGGATAAAAGGGCTCAAAACATCATTGTTAGTGTAAGACCCCCTTTTTTTTCCTTTTCGAACACCGGGGTCTTAGCCCAGAATTGCCGCTTTGCGGTGGAACCGACTCACGGGAAGGTCGCCACTACAAAACGCCAATTCTGCCAGCCCTTTTCGATACCACTTGTAAGACCCCTTTTTTTTTCTTTTTCGAACACCAGGGTCTTAGCCCAGAATTGCCGCTTTGCGGTGGCACCGACTCACGGGAAGGTCGCCACTACAAAACGCCAATTCTGCCGGCCCTTTTCGATCATAAGAGAGAGAAGTAAGTATATATAAAATATAAACAGGTCCACAGAAACATGTATGAATAGAAAATCACAACCAGTCCATCAATAGATAATAACAGAAAATAGAAGTATAAGTACTGCAAAGATACAGTTCAGATGAAATATAGATAAACGGGATCGAGCCCGGTACATCAGAGTCCTCACTACAAATCACTCATCGTGGAAGCTATAAAAACACTAATCACTCACGGAGCTGGTCGCAGGTGCACCGGTGCTATACTGACCCACCTCCATGCGCACTGTACTCCGCTGGTGCTGGTCCCTGGACTGCTGGTCCCTATCTCCCATCCGGAGCTCCTATAATGTTGTGGTTCTAAAACCATTAGTCATAAAGACTAAGCATTATCATCCCCTACCCCTCCCCCCATGGCTCCTAAGCACCGAGCGGAGAGGAGGAAAAGGAAGCTACAAAGGTGGAGAGTAATCAAGCAGATGACAATGGAGCTAATCTAACAACTAACATGGTGTATAAACAGCTATCTAGAATAAAGTACATCTAGCAATTCAACGGTAGTAAGTAATATAAACAGAAGAAGACAAGTAGAACAAGTAAGTAAGCAAGTAAGTAAGTAACCTTAACTTATATGAATGCCCATACAAACTTATAAGTTAAGGGGTCTTCTGCAAGGCTCCCATCGTATAAAAAGTCCCATACCGATTTATACGTTGGGGTGTATGTTGTATGCAAATATGAGTGTAGTGATATGCTATGCCATGATTCATGCAAGTGCAATTCACGCACACGACTCTATGCGCACAGACCTTTAGTTCCCCCTATTCGGGCAGCTAGCTTCACTCCCAGGAACCTCCGTAGTGGCAAACAGAGATAGTGGGTCGGGCCCCCCACTCATTGGAGGGTATCCACACTACCGGGCCTAGCCCTTTCATACGCCCCTAGAAGAACACAACCTAGAGTATCTGCGTACTGGTGCTGGCTATATCCACCAGACTTTCTTTGGCTAAGTGTCCCACACTGCCGAGTCAACGTTCCGATGTCGGTGTAAATGACAATCAAATACCGAAGACCCACCACCTTTATTCTGTACTCAAACCCTCGAGCCCTCGGCTCCCCGGACTATCCCGTCCGTGCATCTACCTTCAGAGTTACCGTCTGAATGGCAACCAAACAAACTTATTCTACCTTCCTAGCTATCGGGGTGTGTGTATGTTCAACCCTAATTATACTAGTTGCTCTTTTAATTTATTATTCCTACGGTTTACGTTTGCCCAGGACTGCCCCCGGTATTCCCCATGAAGGGCTCTCAAAGGGCACTAGGAACAATGATGGTAGTTGAAGCCCACCGTTCCCTTTCACAAGGCACTTATTGTTATTGGTTGATACCCGTTACCCGATCCCTTTTAGATTACTTTAGACCTAGCTCTAAAAAATTAAGCCTCTTCCTCTCCTACCCGGGGCGGACGATCTTTCGTCGTTCCCGAACACCACTTAATACTAGCCACTCTCACACTCTACTTATCCTGACTTCTAATAATGAACTTAAACTTAACTTGCCCTATACGAACCAGCAAACTACCAAAATTCATTTTCCCCAAGTTCATTATCCACTCTAGTTCAGTTTCTGTGGTTTTACTATATTCAGACCATCCTAAGATGCATGAGGTATATAAGGGGAGGTACTCCAAACTGTCTTCCGAATCTCCTATAATATTTACTGGAGGTCTATCATGTCATAATATAACTAAGTCCAAGATTTCCAAATTTTCCCTTTTTATCGGGCATTTAATTTATTTATTCTAAGCCTCTCAATGCCCTAGTATGAACATGAAGTGCACTAATGAGCCAACAATAAATCATCATAAAATTAGTAAAAATCCTATGAGGCATTTAAGCAGTAATTCCAAATTTTGAGAAATTTCAGAGGTGTTTAGGCCTATATTTCTTAATTTACCAATTTAGGTCACTTCTACCATATTATGAAGCAAGTACTGTAAATATGTACCCAAAAATCACAATAAAATTACAGAAGCTTTATGGTGACCCAAAACCTTCAGAAACTAAGTCCCATGATTTTTATCTAATATTTTGGCTCTGAATTTATTTTAATGTAAAATACTAATCTTCCTAGCTTAGTGAAGGAGGTTCTATTTTTAATTATCTAAAAATCCATAGAAACTTATAGGGTGACTATCATGGTTTTAATCACCCACTGACCAAATTTCATAATTTTCCAAATAATAATTAGGCATTATTTGTATTTTTGACTACATATCCCAAATGGTAAGTTAAAGAAGCAAGTACCAAAAATAATCAGATAAAACTCCCAAGAAAAGTACAGAAGGTTTAACATGCTATAAGATGCCCTAATTCAAGATTTCATAACTTTCCAGTGAACATAAATTCCAGAATCATCAGAATAAATATCTAGGGCACAATAAGAGTTGTGAATGAATTACAGTATAAATTAACCCAAAATTACCAACAAAATTACATCATAGCCATTTAGACCAGAAAATCATCCTACCCAAATTGTATTAGATTTGTAGATCAGTTGATAGCATAATAGTTCAAATTAAGGTTGGTGACCTAAACTAGGGTTAGGGTTTTAGGTTGCCTAACTATCTCCAAAGCCCCTAAGATTTTGTCCATAGAACTATAATGGCCCCATTGTCCTCTCCACCAAATTTCAAGTCTGTCCAAGGTCATTTGACCCAATGACCTTCACAACCCTAAAAATCCCCATTAAGGGACCTACCCTAGGGTTCTAGGGCTACCCTATCCCAAACCACCCCAAATTACATTGGAGGGTGTGTCATGCCCAAAAAAGCCAGTGGACAAAATATCAGCCTCTGTTGAGGTTGTTTGACCACTCAAATCCCAAAAGGAATGAATTGACCTAATTAACCCTATAAGGGCCAACCTAGGGTCGAGTTAAAACTCAATCAAAACACTTCAAAAAGAGGTGGAATTTTTACTAGAGTTTCTAACATTCCCCCTAAGACATCCCACCCAAATTTAGGGGGATTTTGAGGTGTTTAGGACACCTAATTAAATTATACATGAATTATTAAATTTTTACAAAACCTATAGAAAAACATTCCCCAAAAATTCTGATTTTTTGATAACTCCTAGGTATGGCTAATAATACCCCATACCCCAAATTTAAAGTCATTTGGATGTCCAGATTGATGTGGGCATCCAAATCAATCTCAGGACAACCCTATGGATAGACCTCACCAAAATGTGTGTTGTGGTCTAACCAGGACTCCAAATCAAGTGAAATCAATTCTAAATTAAACTAGACTTCAAGGGCTACATTTTCTATGTTGACCACTTTTTATGTTTCATCCCCTACGGGCTATAATTTTCAGTTTAAACCTAGTGCACAGTAAAGGGGGGTTAATTCCTAATTATACAATATATAATATAATAAAATGCTACTGTTCATCTTCTTCTTTACCCGAACCCGAACAGCACCAGAAAAACAAACACTTCATGTAGCTTTTCTAAAACTATTTCCCGGCCACCCAGCCATCTCCCTGGTCGGCCACCACCACCACCACCTCTGTTGAGGTGAGGGCTACCGTCGGGCGGCGGCACGGCCGCCAGAGAGGCGGTTTCCGGCGAACCCGACCACCATTTATTTTTGAAAAACCATAGAAAAGCTCGCTCAATCTTGCTCCTTTGAGCTTGACATCTCTCCTAAGTAATTTCTAAGATCTACCCATAGAAGAAGGAGTAGAGGAGGACCTTGTTCGTGGTTTGGAGTCGAGCCGATCGTCGTGATGCCATTAGCGCAGTGGTGGCATCGCCGGAATTCTTCAACAACACAATGGGAGGCTCGAAAACTTCAGGTAAAGGCTGGGAAAACTTCCTCTTTGGGCCTCTGAGGGTGTTAAAAGGCTTGGCCAGGGAGGGGGAACGGCCAAAAGCTGGTGGCCATTAATGGCCCATTATAGCTTGGCTCGGCCATGGAGATGGGGGGGCTGAAATGGCTCTGTGACAGCTGGAGGAGGGCTGGAAACTCCTCCTCTCCCTGAGAGGAGTTGAATCCAGCCGTTTCAAGGGGAAGAGGGAAGGCCATGGCATCAAATGCCATTGACAGCCATGAAGGCTGGGGCTCGGCCATGGCCGTAACTGCTCCTTTGCAAATCTATCGGTCCACGTGTCAAGTTTGACCGGTCAACTTAAATTAAATAAGACTTATCAGGTCTTATTGGAGAAAATGGCCCACTCCCATACCGGCCCTGTTCAGCTGAACCAGCACCCAGCTAGAAATAAAAATGCCAGAAAATTCTAAGTATAATGGCGTTGAGTGAGCTCAGCTCACTCAACGCCATCCAAGCTACGGCGTTGAGTGAGCTCAGCTCACTCAATGCCATCCAAGCTATGGCATTGAGTGAGCTCTGCTCACTCAACGCCATCCCAGATACGGCGTTGAGTGAGCTCTGCTCACTCAACGCCATCAGAATGGCCTCCCAGACTATGGCGTTGAGTTAGCTCAGCTCACTCAATGCCATCCAGATTATGGCGTTGAGTGAGGTCAGCTCACTCATCGCCATCCAGATTATGGCCTTTTAAACGATGGCGTTGAGTGAGCTTATCTCACTCAGCGCCGTTCAGATTATGGCATTGAGTGAGCTCTGCTCACTCAATGCCATACAGACTACACCAAATGGCATTTAGTGCGGTCAGTGCACTCAACGTCATTCAACTTATGGCGTTGAGTGCACTCAACGCACTCAATGCCATCCCGCCTGACAGATTACGGAGTTGAGTGAGCTAAGCTCACTCAACGCCATCCAGTCTACGGCGTTGAGTGAGCTCAGCTCACTCAACGCCAACCTGCCGACACCAGATGGCGTTGAGTGCAGTCAGTGCACTCAATGCCATTCAACTTATGGCGTTGAGTGCACTCAACGCACTCAACGCCATCCCGCTTATGGCTTTTAGTGAGCTAAGCTCACTCAACGCCATCCAGACCACGGCGTTGAGTGAGCTTAGCTCAATCAACGCTATTCCAAGGTCACGGGCGTGACGGATCGGTCATGGGCGTGTCTGGACTATGTTGAAATTTCTGAGCTCGACGATCGTCTTCCTGAGGTCGACGATCGTCAAAGGGGGTCACGCCCTAGGTCACGGGCATGATGGGTCAGTCACGGGCGTGACCACCCCTTGACTCAAAATCTTGGTCGACAAACTTCAATTCCTGGGCTTCCTAGGGTTCTGTTAAGACAAAACCACTCCCAGGGGTCTAGTTGGAAATGGGATGTTACAGTCAGTGCCATAAATGAATCCACCTTTCAGAACTTGGTCCACTATTAAAGAGATGTAGGATTCTCTTATAGTATACATGGAAGGGACATAGGAGGTGAGGGATAACAGGAAATCCCTCCTGAATCAGTAATATGAGGCCTTCAAGCAAGGCAAGAAAGATTCCATAGCCGAATATTATGAAAATTTCTTCATGATAGTGAACAGTCTGATCACATATGGCAAACAGTTCATAAACTATGAGCTGAATGATAGTTCTTGAGATCCCTAAATAAGGAATGGGATATCAAGATCTATGCCATTAGATAGGTTGGCAACTTGGCCAACACATTGCCTCAAATTTTTTTTGGGAAGTTGTTGTCTCATGAGATGCAGCTGAACTCCAGAAGGGCAGAAGAAGATGCTGCCAGAACTCACAACAAAGAGAAGGATATGACCATCAGTGTTGAAGCCCCAAGAAGGAGCGAGGAAAAGACTCCATCCCCTCCAAGGAGAGTTGTAGAGTCAGAGAGCTCAGATCCCAGCTCCTGAGGCAATGTGCTGTCAGATGTAGAACTCATGTTGTTTTCCAAACAGTTCAAGAAAATGTTGAGTAGAAGAAGATAGTGGAAGAACAAGAGCTCTTCAAGCTCCACATCAAGTGGCCCTATTCTAGCAAGGACAAGTCCAGAAAAGACCCCTCTGGGGAAAGGTATGACTCAAAGCAGAACAAATAGGTTAAGAATAATGTTTTCTGCTACTATTGCAATAGGAGTGGACATGTCATTGCTGACTATCCAATCAAGAGAAAGGAGTACAAGAAGTATGAATACAAAAATAATCACAAGGACAAGATGGCTAAAAAGTGCTTCTTGGCCAAGAAGAAAATTAGCCTATCAGACAGTGATTCTGAGTCCTCAAAATCTGATGAAGAGGAGGCCTACATTGGTCTTAAGTCCATTGAAGTAGAGGTTGATCATCATGTTGCCCTATCTGGCATAAGGGCCCTATTGTCCTCTGTTGACAGTGACTTTGATGAGGATGATGAGTTCAGCCTCATGGCCCTATCTGAAGATAATCAGGACAATTTTATTCCTGATGAGGTACACTCTATCCCAAGCTCTCCCTCTATCTATGAGTCTGGCTCAGAATCAGAAGCTTCCACTTCCTCTAGTGGGGATGATGGATCAAAATCTGAAGATGATGTCAATCAATTGATTGACAAGTATGGTGCAATTCTGGATGCTCTAAGGAAGAGCAAAAAGCTTATCAAGAGATAAGTTGAAGAGATTATCTCTCTTTATTAAGTTGCTTCCCTGCAGCCTGAGTTAGCATTTTTGCTAGCTCAAATGAGGAGAGAAGTTAGCCAGCTGAAGACAATCTCAATTATCCAAATTTGCACCATTAGCCAGAAGAACAAGATCATCATGGATCTTGATCATCATGGATCTTGAAGAGAAGCTCCTCAAGGAGAGGAAGCTTGTGGCCGAATTCTCTAAGCCTAAAACAATTTTGCCACTGATTGACTCCTTCACCTATCAAAAAGATAAGAGAGGTTTGGGGTTCAAGTGGAAATAAAGAGCTACCCATTCCAACGGGAAGGGCAAGGCTCCTATTGTGCCTCATACCACATTTCAAAAGGTAATCCTCCCTTCAAAAAGGTATGACCAGGACAGCATGTATGGTCACTGCAAGAATGGAAACTCTTGATATATGAATACAAGTGTATCTTACAATGGAAGGAGAAAGGGCATGGGATTGGGTGCACTAAAGGCTCCCCATGAGGAAATTCAAATGGCCCATTATGGACCATTTATGTTTGGTGCTCCAGCCCCCACTCTTAAGGATAAGGCAGTGGCTCATTCTCAAATTCCTTCGGCACAAACCTTGACTAAAGGCAAGTAAGTCAGTAGGCCTCACTTGGCTGTCTCTGATGCCATCAAAAACAAGTCAACTCTAAAGAATATTTTTGTTGGTGAAACTCAGAGTAAGCCATGTACATCTACAGGCAGACTCACCTTCAGTCAAATTCTTACTGAAAGAAACAGGAAGAGGGTTGCTGCTCTCCCCTTTGAACAGATAACTATTGATAGCCTGCACACTCCAAAAGCTATTCAGAAGAGGAGATACAACATTCATGAGTGTTGGTGTTGTGGCAATGTGGGTCACTTTGCCATAGACTATTGGAACAACCCAAGTGTGCCAAGGGCAAGGGTGAGTCTTCCTGTCAGTGTTGTTGTAGGTAGAAATGTTCATTTTCAGACTAACATAAACCAAGGACCCAATCCCTTTTGGGTTCGTAAGGTAAACTAATTTGTGTTTGCAGGATAGTCCAAGTACCCATACAATGCCAATATAGTTCTTGGATAGTGGTTGTTCGTAACATATGACTGGAATAAGGAGTCATCTTAAGGATTATACTCTAGTGTGGAATGGGCCTAAGGTGAACTTTTGAGGTACAGACAGAAGAGTTACCAAGGGCTATAGTATGATCACTAATGGCATAGTCTCTATCACAAAGGTAGCTTATATGGAAGGATTGCAACATAATCTGATTAGCATAAGCCAACTATGTGATATTGGTTGTTATTGTCTTCCACAAGGATGAGTGTCTAATAAAAAGGTCAAGTGACCAAGAGGTCATTTTGACAGGCACTAGGAGTGGAAATATTTATTGTTTAAACTTCTTATGTTTAAGTACAGACTCATCAATATGTCTGATAGCAAATGTGAAAGTCTCTTATTGTGTGCAATGGCATAAGAGTCTTGCTCACTTGAACTACAAGACAATTAGCAAGCTCTTCAGTGAAGGGCTAGTCAGAAATGGACCCAATCTGAGATGCACCAAAGAGGGCATTTCCTCTGCATGCCAAAAGTGCAAGTAGACAAAAGCATCCTTTAAGAGCATTGGGGACAAGGTTTCTGAGAGGTGTTTGTACCTCTTGTATATGGACTTATTTGATCATATGTCAGTTCATAGTCTAGGTAGGAAAGTCTACACACTTGTGATAATTGATAACTATTCTAGATTTGCTTGGGTTTTCTTTCTTAAGAAAAAGTCAAAAACCCTTGACATCCTTATGACCTTTGTTAAATAATTTCAGAATGAAAAGGACAGCTCTGTGGTCAAAATCAGAAGTGATCATGGTACTGAATTTCAGTCTGAAGGCATGACAAAGTTCTGTGGAGAGCAAGGTATTCTTCAGGAATTTTCTTCTCCAAGAACACCCCAGCAAAATGAGATTGTTGAGAGAATGAACATGACTCTTATAGAGGCTGGCATAAAACTACTTAGTGACACTTCACTCTTAGAGTACTTTTGGGCTGAGGCAGTAAACACTACCTGTCTTGTCCTGAATAGAGATTTTATCAACAAGTGTCACAAGAAGACTCCCTATAAGATTATGAAAGGCAGAAAACCAAATCTTGCCTATCTCAGGATTTTTGGAAGCAAGTGCTTTATGCTGAATAATGGGAAGTCCTACTTGACTAATTTTGCTGCCAAATTCTATGAGGGAATTTTTGTTTAGGTACAGAAATCACAGCAAAGCCTATAGAGTATACAACTTGAAGAATCAAGTTGTAGAAGAGTCTGTGAATGTAGTATTTGATGAATCATCTATGATTAATAATGAGCTGCCAAGCTCCTCTAGATCTGCAGGTATAGAATTAAAGATGGATAAACTAAACATCAAGGACACTCCTACTCCTCAAGAGGAAGATGATGGGGTGGTCATCCCTGAAGAAGATCCAAATACACAGCACATGGGTGAAGACCAGCAGGATCCAGCCATTGAGGTTCATGATGCAGAAGACAGAATACCATCAGTTGTCAGGAATTTAAGGGATCATCCCAGAGATCAAATCATAGGTGATGCAAGAGAAGGTGTTACAACAAGGAGCAAAAGCCTAAACATTGTTATGTATTCAAGCTTTCTTTCTCAGGTTGAACCAAACAGATTTGAAGATGCCAACATAGGCCCATTTTGGATTGTGGCTATGCAAGAAGAACTGAACCAGTTAAAGAGATGCAAGGTCTGAAAGCTGGTTCCCATACCACATGGACATAATATCATTGAGACCAAGTGGATCTATAGGAATAAACTTGATGAGAAAGGGGTTATCATCAAAATTAAGGCTAAACTAGTTGCCAAAGGATACAGACAAGAGGAAGGTATTGACTTTGATCAAATCTTTGCACCCGTTGCTAGACTAGAGGCAATAAGATTATTCATTGCATATGTTGCACATAAAAGGTTTAAGGTCTACCAAATGAATGTTAATTAAGCTTTCCTAAATGGTACCTAAAAGAGGAGGTCTATGTTGGGCAATCATCGGGTTTTGTTAATCCTAACTTTCCTGATTATGTATTTAAGCTTACAAAACTTTGAATGGGTTGAACCAAGCCCCTAGGGCATGATATGAAACCCTATTCTAGCTTTCTCAATGAGAATAAATTCACAAGAGGAAAGATAGACAAGACATTATTCCTTAAGGAAGTCAAGAGTAAGATCATTATAGTCTAAATTTATATAGTTGACATAATTTTTGGGTCTATTGATGATGGCCTCTACAAGAAGTTTGCTAAACTTATGCAATGGTAGTTTGAGATGAGCAGTATGGGTGAACTCAAGTACTTCTTGTGCCTCCTAGTTTGACAGTCAGAGGATGTTCTATTCATCTCTCAGTCTAAGTTCACCAAGGAGCTAATCAAGAAGTTTGCAATGGAGAGTGCCTCCATATTGAAAACTTATATGGGTTCAAGTGTGTCAATAGACAAGGATGAGACTGTGTTGGGTCCGGCATTCCTTCACTTGACCCGTGGCGCTTTGTTACTTATTTAAGAAATTAAGTAGCGCCCTCTCCAACAGTCCGGGATTTTGGTGCAGTTGGGTATGCGCTTGATCCTTCAATTGGTATCAGAGGGAGGTTACGGGTTCAAGACCGGGGGGCGCTATTAAATCCTGATTTTTCCCTTCTACCTGTGTGGGTCTGGTGGGTCAGGCAACCGTGGACATGTGGTAACCCCACCTCTGAGCCGTGTGGGCCATGTGGTAACCCCACCTCTGAGCCGACGGGTTGTGCTGGATGCTGGGGGGGATTGTTGGGTCCGGCGTTCCTTCACTTGACCCGTGGCGCTTTGCTACTTATTTAAGAAATTAAGTAGCGCCCTCTCCAACAGTCCGGGCTTTTGGTGTATTTGGGTATGCGCTTGATCCTTCAGACTGGGAAACCTATTAATGAAACCTTGTATAGAGAAATAATTGGCTACCTCTTCTATTTGACTAAAGTAGGCCAGACATCTTGTATGATGCATGTGCTTGTGCTAGACACCAGGCTAACCCTTAGGATTCTCATTATTCTATAGCAAAAAGAATTTTGAGATATCTCAAGGGCACACCTGATCTTGGCCTATGGTACCCTAGGAAAAATGATTTTGAACTAATTTATTCAGATGCAGATTTTGCAGGGTGTAGAGAAGATAGGAAAAGTACATCAGGCACCTATCAATTTCTAGGGAGAAGACTTGTATCTTGAAGCAGTAAGAAGCAAACAAGTGTTGCCATCTCAACAACTGAATCAGAGTACATCTCAGCTGGAAGTTGATGTGCACAACTACTTTGGATACAGCATCAACTCCAAGACTACAATATCCAGCTAAGTAGAACTCCAATATTTTATGATTCTTCTAGTGCAATCTCTATTTCTAAGAATCATGTGTCTCATAGCAGGACTAAGCACATAGAGATTAGATATCACTTCATTAGAGAGCATGTTGAAAAAGAGGACATTAGTCTTGAGTTTGTCTCTACTGACAGACAAGTGGCTGATATTTTCACTAAGCCACTAGATGAAGCCAAGTTCAACACCTTCAAATTTGAGTTGGGCATGTTGAACTTAATATAGCTTCATTATGTATTCATATATATGTGTTACAGGCAGAATTGAACCTTGCAAGTTATCAAGGTAGATATGGAATAAGTGTCCAGGCATCGAGTGCACTAAGACGACATAAGGCATCGAGTGCACTAAGACTAAGTGTCCAAGCATTGAGACAACTTTAGGCGTCGAGTGCATCGAGACCACTCAATGATCTTACTCAGGCAATTCTGATTAAGGCTATCTTCCGGGATTAATCTCAGTCATTGATCAACTCATGTCAAACACGACAGGCACTCGCCTCTCCACATTCTCAAATCGTGGTAAGTATAAATAGAAGTGTCTGTGCTTAAAATAAAATACATTATTCCTAGCCCTTTTCGACTTTCTGCCTCACTACAACGAAAGATCGTGCAAAACTCCAGAAATTCAAAGACTCAATGGTGCCAAAAGGAATGGATTTCCTTTTCAAGGGTTCTGAGTTAGTGAGAAATGGATTCAAGGATTCTCTTGAGGAAGTACAACTGGTTCTCCACTTACTGCAGGTCATTGACCTAGAATTCATCCTATCAGAGCCAAGCTCGATATGAAAGCGAGAAATTCTTGAACTATATTTGAATGCCACAGTTGACTAATCCTCCAACAAAATCAAGTCATCTATCAGTGGACACAAGATCAAGATCACTCCCATAAGACTGAGCAAAGCCATGAATCTGCCCAAGTTCAGGTCGTCTAATTAATAAGGAGAACTATATCAGGATGATGTGAAATCCGCCCTCAAGTGGTGTGGGATTTCAAAACATACCACTGGGTCTATTCTGATAAAGGTGATGAATTTAAAAGGAAAGTTTCTGGCAAATTTTGTTGGCAAAGCTCTGATCTGCAAGACAGGGTCCCAAGACAAGATCTCTAGAAAAATGTTTGAGTTAATGATAAGGATAATTCTATCCAAGTGAACTGATTGGAGAAAGGTGTTGTTTGATCGGGTTATGGAATGTGTTCTAGAGCCAAACCTGGGTAGAATTCTGTCCCTGTACTTGTATGTTACTATTCTAGGGATCCTCAATGTCAGGCTAGGAACAAAGATCCATCATATGAGAAGGATGGACTCAAAAATATTTGATAGATGGGACAAAGTATTGCTTCCACACCAACAAACAATTGTCTAGAAGAAAAAGAAGGAAGTTATCATCACTGAGGATAACACTAGAAGCAGCTCTTTTGAGAGCAGAGAGGAAGAGCCTCATGATCCTCAGCTATCTGACTCTTCTGAAGAAACCAAAAGAAATATAATTGCTTAGGTTTCTATGTCCTCAGAACCTGCATTAAGGATTCCACATGGTGGCTCTCAGTCTGAAGAGACTCCGGTAGAAATAGTTGAAATATGGGCTAGAGATGTGTTGGAAAAGATCTGTGCAGCCATTGAGGGGGGAGACTACCCGGATGAATGCTCCTACTCAGGGGAAGCAAGTTACATCAGTACAAGAATAACTTGATACCTTCCTAGAAAATATAAAAAGTAGGATTCATCAAACTCCAGGTGGTCCTAAAGTGATTCTCTTCAGTCCTCAAGGTGAGGGGGAGCAACTTCCAGATAAAGTGAATGAAGGTGCCTTAGTGACAGTTGATACAGAGCTTCATATTCCTTATAGGGAATGCAGAGGTTGATGGGGAGATTCCAACAGAGCTCCCTACTCAAGAAACTGAAAATAATATAGACATATCTGAAGATGGTGTACCTGAGGCTGATGTGCCAAAGACTTATGCTACTGAACACTCATCTGAGTTCAGGATTGCTGACTTAGAATCCAGGCAAGTTGCAAGGGAGAAGGATGATGATGCTTGCTTCTAAAGGGCATCTCATCAGGATGATCCAATGTCCTCAACATTCTTGGCTCAACTAAAAGGTCTGCTAGATGACCAGAGGAGACAACTAGAATATTTTGTTGATGATTCCATCAAAGAACTAAGAAAAGATCTATCAACAGAAATCAAGTCAATCAGATTTGAAGTAAACTTACTAAATTCCAACATAGTTTCCTTCTTCATGAGAGTTGCCCCTACTGTAACCTATACTGAGAGCATGCTTGAGGAGATCAGGAAAACTCAGAATGATATAGTAGAAAATCAGAATGTCATTTCTAGTAACATGGAAATGGTCTATAATGTGCATAAGACACTGATGGAAGCACACAAGACAACTCTAAAGAGGAGAATGGATGCATGCACACAAATTCTGGATGATCACATGCTGGAAGTTAAGAATCATGTGACCAAGGGGGTCCTTTTTTTTGGATAAAAGACTTTCTGTAGCCAAGAACTCCCTAACTGTTATTATATCTAAAGAAGTCATAAAGGGGGAGAAGGCAATGATCAAAGCAAACTTTGAGAATGTTGTTTGGATCACCAATGTAATTAGGGGATCATGGGGACTTAAACAATATTCATATGATAATATGGTTCCTGCTCCTCTTAAAGAAGAACAGATTGATGGTGATCAGTATGATGATCAGTATGTTGATCAATATGGTGCTCAGTGGGATGTAAAAGTCTCTAGTGTCGACTAAATCCACCTATAGGGTGGGGGAAATAGGTGTCGTGCAGTCTTTTGCGGAATTAAATTTACCTCCACAAATTAACAAACACAGTACAGAAAACACACAAAGAATTATAGTGGTTCCCCGATTTGGGTACGTCCACTTCCCCCTTTGACCTATCTCCCACCAAGGGACGACTCGGTCACTTCTCCAAACGGATTGAAATCCAATCCTCACACTACGGAAGGAACCCTTCCAACAAAGGAGTCACAACTCCACCACCACGGGTTGCTCCCAACCCTTACAACTAGGAATAAAAATTCCTTTACAATAAACCAAAATTGAATGTAAAAGAAAATACAAACAAAGCTTTTGGAGATTCCGATGTCCTTCTTCGTTCGTTGAAGCTTTCTTGAAAGTTACGAAGAGTCCACAACCAGATTTCTCTCTTTGAGAGGATCTTGTCAAGATCGGCGGAGGCAAGTGATTGCGGTGGCGATACTTTGTAGATCCAAATTTCTTGACGAAGCAAGCAAAGTCTACCAACGATCTCAGTCAGATCAATCGTCTCCACCGATTCGGAATGGAGAACTAGTCTCGTTCAACGAATCAAGAGACAAGAGATCTCAAGAGAGATGCGTGAGACGCTCGGCTTGCCTCGGTACTGTCGTTGGAAGATCAGAGAAGATAGGAGATTAGCGGCGACGACGAACTGCGAGCGGCTACAGGCGATCGGCGCTTTCCGCGATCCGCTAGGTCACGCTCGGCTTCTTTCGATTTCCGAGAATGTCTGTCGATATAGAAGTTCAAAATATGCGAGTATAAATACTAGAGGCCAGCCCTAAAGACCGTTATGGGGCCCACGAGAAGAAACCCTAGCCCCGGCCTAAACAGCGAATGGCGAGATGGTTCAGCCCAGTGAACGGAGAAAAATTGCCTAAGGCAAAATCGGCGGGAATCGTTGGTGATTCCCGTCGAAGTCGGCGGAAATAACTCACAATTCGCGTCGATTCTACCTTGGCAGAGTTCCTGTTGGAAAACTGTCAGCCGGAAGAAGTCGGCGAGAATGCAGACTGATTCTCATCGAAGTCGGCGGGAATCACTAACGATTCTCGTCGAAATCGGCGAGAATCACAAGTGACTCTCATCGAAGTCGGCGGGAATAACTTAGTGATTCCCGTCGATTTTGACTTAGAAGAATTTTCTCTTCCTTCCTTTGATGACTTGGTCTTTGACCCATCTTTGCTCCTTCTTCTGCTCTTGATCTACATAGACCCTGTACTTGAAAATAAGTACACTCCAATAGAGAGATCACACGTGAGTCAATACACTGATCTACTCAACGAGGGATTATGTCGCGCAGACCCGTGTATATTGACCACTTGCACCCTGACATTGGTGTGTACTTAGCATGGAATAGCTGCAAGAACAACTTAATAGAAGATCGTCAAATACATTGTCAATTCAACTTAGCATGTTTAGGGGCTTCTTCAAATCAGGTACATTATGGATACAATACCCAACAATCTCCCCCTATTTGAAGAAGCCTAAACCCTACAAGCTAAGGTGAATAGAACCGATGGGAATGAAAATCATAAAATGAAAATTCAGTTGAGAGTGAAGTTCATTACCATTTTCTTGAGAGCATATTTAACATTGGCAGCCACCTTAGCCTTAGCCGAGAGGGTAATCTCCCCCTTTCGGCTTCTGCAAATCTGGGACTTTACTTGGAGCATAATGCTCCCCCTCAGTTCTTGCATCTGTGCCCGATCTTGAGTTCTTCACTGATGCTCCCCCTTGATCCAAGAGCCTTGAGCCCTTCAGTCTTCAATCTTCATAGTTCAGCATGCCGAGTTCAGTTTTGAAGAGACTGAACTTGGCCTCGTCTAGGGGCTTTGTGAAGATATCTGCAATCTTCTTATCCATGGGGACATAGCAGAGAGAGATATCTTTGTTTTCCACATGCTCCCGAATAAAGTGGTAGCGCACTTTAATATGCTTTGTTCTGCTATGCGACACAGGATTGTTCGCAATTGCTATAGCCCTTGAGGAGTCGCAATACATAGGAACTTCTCTGAACTACAAGTCATAATCTTCGAGTTGATTTCTGATCCATAGAAGTTGTGCGCAACAGCTGCCTGCTGAGATGTACTCAGATTCAGCCGTGGAGGTTGCGACACAGTTCTGCTTTTTACTGTTCCATGAAATGAGCCTTCTTCCAAGGAATTGCCACGTCCCGAAAGTGCTTTTCCTATCATCCCTGCTTCCTGCAAAATCAGCATCTGAAAAGCCTATCAGCTCGACATCATTGTTTCTTGGGTACCACAAGCTAAGATTTGGTGAACCTTTAAGGTATCTAAGAATTCACTTTGCAGCGACATAATGAGATTCCTTAGTGTTCACCTAATATATGGCACAAACGCATGTGGAAAACATAATATACGGTCTACTAGCAGTAAGGTAAAGCAGGGATCCAATTATGCTTCTGTATTTGGTTTCATCAAAAGGTTTCCCTTTCACATCCTTGTCCAGAGACACAGTGGATCCCATTGGAGTCCTCATAGAGGTTGCATTCTCCATTCCAAATTTCTTGAGGAGTTCATTTGTGAACTTCGTCTGAGAAATGAAAATTCCATCCTCAGACTGTTTCACTTGAAGTCCCAAGAAGTACTTCAGCTCACCCATGCTGCTCATTCAAACTTCCCTTGCATAAGTTTAGAAAACTTCTTGCACAGGTTGTTGTCCATTGAGCCGAATATTATGTCATCGACATAGATTTGCACCAGCAAAATCTTGCCTTTGACTTCCCTAAGAAACAATGTCTTATCTATTTTTCCTCTCGAGAACTTGTTCTCAAGAAGAAAACTAGACAGAGTCTCATACCAAGCTCGAGGAGCTTGTTTTAAGCCATATAATGCTTTATTAAGAAAGTAAACATGATTAGGGAACGTTGGATTAACAAAACCTGGGAGTTGCGCGACATATACTTCCTATTTCAAATTTCCATTTAGGAACGCAGATTTCACGTCCATCTGATAGACAGTGAATCCTTTGTGAGAGGCATATGCCAGGAACAACCTGATCGCCTCGAGCCGTGCAACTGGTACAAAGGTTTGATCGAAGTCAATCCCCTCCTCTTGTCTATAACCTTGAGCCACCAGTCTGGCCTTGTTCTTGATTATGACCCCGTGTTCATCCAGTTTGTTTCTGAAGATCCACTTAGTGTCGATCACATTCTGTTTCTTTGTTCTGGGAACAAGCGTCCAGACGTTGCATCGTTCGAATTGATGCAGTTCATCTTGCATTCTCAATATCCATGACGCATCTTTTTTCGCTTCGTCGAACTTCTTTGGCTCAACCTGTGATAGAAAGCTAAGGTGCAAGAAATCATTAATTGTACCTCTTTGAGTTCTGATACCGTCATGAGGATCTCCTATGATCTGATCTCTACGATGATCCCTCACATGTCGGAGCTCTAAGAGTCGTGCATCTGGAGCTCTAAAAGCTTCTCGGGCTCCTCCCTCTTCTGGGAGATTTTCTCCATCCTGATCGTCATCTTCTCCAGTTGGCATTGAGGTGGAGACCTTGACGTACTTGGGAGTTGCATCTTTAGCAGTCTCATCGAGACTTAGCTGTTCAAGCCTTGTGAAAGTGAGGAAAAGATCTACCTTAACTCTAGAGGGGGGGTGAATAGAGTATTTTTAAAATAATTTATAATTAAAAATATAAAGCAGTGGAAGACTTAATTTATGTATATGTGTAAGGTGCTTGTTATGAAATAAAAACTAAAGCAAGAGCTAAGAAAACACACAGCACACAACAAAGTCAAACACACAGCAACCAGATGACACAAGGAACTATAGTGGTTCCCTAACAACCTGGGTACATCCACTCTTCTACCACCCTTGGTAGGAATCCACTGCAGGAATAGTTGATCAGGTGTCCTGGGCACCAATGAGCTTTTGATAAGGTGCTCAAAAACCAAAACTAGATTTTTTGATAAGGTATCTTGCCACCACTGAGTTTTGACAAGGCCTCATAAACTAGTCTCAGAACTTTTGAAGGGAGTTTTGAAAAACCCTTTTACAGGAGGGAAAGGAAAAAGAAAGAAAAAGTTGAGTTATTCTTCTCTATCAACAGTCTGAGAGAAGACAAGTGGATGATGATGTCAAAGTTCCCCCTAAGATCTGTAAGGGTTCAGGAAGGTGTGATTTGCTAGGGTGATAGGTCTTTAGTTGCTTCAGATCTCCAGCAATTGATGATTTCAACAGATGCTGAAATGTTTGATGTCTGGAGTTCTTGATGTTGAAGCTTTTGAACACTTGATGATTTGGAGGAGTTGAGTAGCAGAAGATTTCCTCCACAGAAAACTTTCTTGTGTTCTTGAAGATTTGGGATTCAGTAAATTTCTAAATCTCAAAAGATGAACTCTTGATCAGAGAGTTTTTATTGTTCACTCTTATGTGTCTCTTTCAATCTAATTCTGTTGTATATCTCTTGTCTCTATAATTGTATTGATCTGTTGTATTTTCAAAAACATATTCTGAAGGAGTATATCATATTCTGACTTAGGTGGCTGTTACTCAGTCATAAATGACTTCCATAAATGACAACTGTCTCTGAGGAAAGTCCTAAGTAACATTCCTTTTAGTCTTCCTTGAAACTTGCATTAGATTGCTTGAAACAGCTAGAAAATCCTTTACAATAAATGCAGGAAATAACTCTGAATGAATCTGAAAGAATTCCATAACTGTTCTTGAATTCAAATTATGAAAGCATCGATCTCTCACAGAAATCGTCGACCTGAGCTCTACGATCGTTGAACTGAGCTCAAAGATTGGATTTATACTAGAGACAGAAAACGTCGACCTGAGCTCTACGATCATCGAACTGAGCTCAGCGACTGGGAAAATAGCTGAAGACAGAGCGTCGATCTGAGCTCAAAGATCATCGACCGGAGTTCGACGACTTGCAGAGTTGAGCTCAGAGAACGTCGAACTGAGTTCGATGTTTTGTCGACCTAAGCTCGACGAAAATTGTCTTTGTCTCGGCAATGAATCCTGATCTTTGAATGGTCTTGGGGGCAGCTCCAAACCTAAGTTCTAAGCCTTAGACTCATTCTAAGTTGACCTTTTCAACTATACAACTAGGTCAAACCAATTTCCTAATAACATAGTGATCCTTGCCAAAATTAGTAATAGGGTGTTCCAACAATCTCCCCCTATTTGGGTTAGGATTACTATTTACAGGACACAATAGGAAATACAAAAGCATACATATAGAAACAAAAGCTAACACAACAATGTAGAAGAAAAACATAGCAGCATTGCAGAACTCATATAAAATATCAGCAATATATAGAGATATAGATGTACTGTCTGCTTACAGAAATCATTTCTTCTCATTGCCTTTCTTAAATAGAATCTCCCTGTTAGGATTGAGAGCATCTTTCTTTGATCTTCTGTCATCATCTGCACCTAAGGATGTTTGGGATCTTGGCCTTGGGACTACAGCCTCAGGGTGCAGCTTCATGTAATCTTCTGGATCAAAGAACTTTCTTGAAGCATATCTCTCCAGTTCTGTCTTTCTTTGTTCTGATAGGGTTGTAATGTTTGAAATGTCTTTACCTTGCTCCTTGGCCTTCTTCATTTGATCTAGAGCAGCAAGCTCTTTCATTCTGGCAGTCCAAGACACTGGGTTATTTTCAGAATCTTCAAAAGGGACTGGAGGTTCATATCTATTGATAGATTCTGAATCAGTAGGAGTCCTGGTGATAACTGAATCTCTAAGCTTGTAAGGGAAAGGACCTTGAGTAGAATCAATTGGACCTTGTCCTTCCCTTTGTTGTCTAGAATAGGTTCTGTACTCTCTCTGATTTCCTCTGAACTGACCTCTTCTAGAATGATGGCTTCTTTGATGTTGACCTCTGGGTTGATATCTTTGAGAAGATTGAGAAGAACTATGCTTTGAAGCAGATCCAGGTTGAGAAGCAAATCCTCCACCAATACCAGCATCTGGAGGAGGAAGAGGATGAGACTGAGAAGATCCTTTCTCATATTTGTCAAGTTTTCTTCTTTTCCTCATAGCCTTTAACTGATTCTTAGAATATTGAATCCAAGGCTCTATTATTTGACAATCATGCAAAATATAGTATGGTATATCATTTACATCTTTGGCCTTAGCAGGGGGAACTCTCATCATTGCTTTGCTTCTTTCTTTCCTTTTCTTAGAGATGGTGCCAGCAGAATCATCAGAGTCAGTGTTAAATTGATCACTTTCTGAACTCTGGGGTCTGTCATATAGATCATCAATGCTTTTGATATACTCTTCTCTTTGTTTAGACTTCTCAGCAGACAGAACGGGAGTAGGATCAAATATAGTAGCAGTAGGAGTAGAAGGAACTTCTGGAGCAACAGGAGCAGCAGGAACCTCAGAAACAACAGGTTATTCTAGAAAAACAGCAAGTTGAACAGCAGCAGCAGCATCAACAGGATCAGCAAGCAACATATCAATATCATTAGATTCAGCAGCAGCAGCAACACAATCAGAAACTTCCATAGCCTTAAGAGAATTTATATAAGATATGATCAGGCTGGGATCACAGGTAGTAATAGGCACAATGGCCTTAGTGAGGTCTTCAACTCCCAGAGTTGGTAAGCAGCTTCTGTGAAGAAGATCAAATGCATACAATAGTGCCCTGAGGTCCACTGTGAGTACTGGTTCTGGAGCAGCAGTGGAGATTTGTGGAAGCAGCAGATCACCTGGAGCAGCAGGCATTACCTCAGCTTCATAGGGCATATCCCCCTGCCTTGATTTAGTGATGACTGGATCAAGGCACCCCATAGAATGGAATGCCTGAGGAGAAGAGAGAGAGTTTAGCCTGTCAGATAGCTCCTTTATTGAGATCAGGAGTGGAGCCATGGTGGTCTCCAGCAGGCTTACTAGCTTGGGGGGCCAGTATCCCATATAGCCGATCTACCAAGGCTGATAGATCCACTTGCTCAAGTGTGACTTGAGTAGAGGTGGAGGAGGGAATGGTTTGGGCTGGTGATGGATGAACTATGGTAGATGGTATTGTGGATGGTAGGATGGTTGGTTGAGAGATTGGGATGGTGAAGATAGATGATATGGGTGTGGAGATGGATGGTGTGAAGGATGATTGAGTGAGAATGTCATGAAGGAGCTGTTGGTATGAGGAGGTAGAAGGAGGCTCAGTATGGGAGGAAGTGGAATCATTCATAAAGGAGTCTTCCAAGATGTTGAAAGAGGGTATGTCAAGAGGTGGATAGAAGTGAAGTGGATGGAATTGTTCTGAGGTGGCTGGAGGTGGGATTAATGAAGAAATGGTAATGGGGGAAGAGATGGATGTGGAGATGGTTGATGTGGAGGTGGAGGTAGAAATAAGTGGTGGAGAAGGAGAAGAAGAGGTGGAGGCAGGCAACTCTTCCATGAGGGCAGAGGCCTGAGGGGAAGTGACTGCAAGTGTCCTTGTACCTGAAGCCATGGTAGTCCTGGATGGTTTGATTATCTGCCTATCCCACTTACCAAATAGGGCACAGGTCAGTCTTTTTGATGCATTGATGTGCATCCCATTTGAGACTAGCAGTTCTGGGCACCTGGAGTGCAGGAATACCCCTAAAATCCTCCCAAAATTCACAAAGCTCTTGTTTATTTTCTTCTTTATCAGATCAAAGAAAATTGCTCCCCAATTCAAGTGTTTCTTGTCTACCAGGGCTCCCATCAAACAAAACTGATACCTTGATATGGTATCATGAGCTGAGTGCTTTGCCAGAAGCACTTTCCCCACAACATCAGCCAGAAATCTAAACTCAATAGAGAGGTTCTTTTTCAATAATTTGTTAGGGTTAGCTGCAGAGTGACCCATTCTATCCAACATTGAAACAAATTCCTCTCCAGACATTTAAGTAGAATCATCTCCAGTACTTAAATGAAATACTTCACTTAGGAGAGTAGGTGATAAAGATACCTGAGTCCCGCTTATAGTACCGACTATAGTATTCTGATCCAGATTATTTGCTGTAAATACTCATTCCTTTATCTCATCTGCCGCAATCTTCATTCTGGTAGACATAATATGCACCAACTGTTGTTCTCTGAATAGTTCCGGAATGTCTTTGAATATTTGATCGCTCCCGTCAAACGAATCCATATCGATATCAAATCCAGTATCAAACTTCATCTTAGCAAGAGCGACAACGTTAATAGCCATTGTATACCTGCAAAAATTAACAAACACGACCAAGTGTAGTAGAGTTTGGAGGGAAAGAAAGAAATTGCAGAGAATATGAAAGCGCAAAAGAAGAACGACGGCGAAAGAATGATTTTTATATTAGGGTTCGACGCCGGAAAGGAAGGATCATTGAACTCCGTTCGACGATCTGGGCTTCTTAATGGAATCTAAAGAGTCTACAATATTGTCGATCTCCGTTCGACGACATTGGAGAGCGTCGAACTCCGTTCGACGATCGTTGACCAGAAGAAGATAGCCTAGCGCTGACTGGAAAACGCTGAACTCCGGTCGACGCTTATTGGAAAGCGTCGATCTCCGTTCGACGATTTTTGGGAAAAACGTCGAGCGCAGTTCAGAGACAAAACAGAACCTACAGACACTAGAAAATATAAGTTTTTTAGCCTAGTCTTGGTCTGTTTTTAGATTTAAAAATCTTGGGATTTATTTTAAACTTCCTCCATCTAACATTCCTAACTGATTTAGGAAGAAGGTGTGTTTCTTTTCATCCAAAGGTTTGGTGAAAATATCTCCCCTTTGCAAATCAGTTGGGATATATTGAATTTCAATTTTATTTTTCTCTACATTGTCTCTTAGGAAGTGATGCCTAATCTCTATATGTTTTGTCCTACTATGGAGGACTGGATTTTGTGCTATAGAAATAGCACTAGTGTTATCACAAAATATTTTTGACCCTTCTAAGTTGTATCCATAGTCTAGGAGCTAGTTTTGAATCCACAGAATCTGTGAGCAACAACTACCTGCTGTCATGTATTCAGCTTCAGCAGTTGAAGTGGACACTGATGTCTGTTTCTTACATAACCAGGAGACAAGTCTATCACCAAGGAACTGGCAAGTTCCACTGGTGCTTTTCCTGTCTACTCTACATCCAGCATAATCAGTATCTGAAAAATCTAGTTAATTCAAATCCTGAGTCTTTTGGATACCAGAGTCCTAGATTTGGACAACTTTTCACATACCTAAGAATCCTCTTAACTAATGTTAGGTGTGACTCTCTAGGGCTTACTTGGAACCTAGCATATATACATATAGCAAACATTATATCAGGTCTACTAGCTGTAAGGTACAATAGAGAGCCAATCATTGCTCTATATGTTGTCTGATCAACATGTTTACCATGTTCATCAGTATCTAATACAGCATTGGTAGGCATAGGTGTTTTCATACAAGATGCTTCAGACATACCAAATTTCTTAACTAATTCTTTTGCATACTTGGTTTGAGAAATAAATACGCCTTCAACATGTTGTTTGACTTGAAATCCTAGAAAGAAGGAAAGCTCACCCATGCTACTCATTTCAAATTTAGAGTGCATCAGGTTGGAAAACATTTTGCACAAATTTGAATCAGTAGAACCAAAGATAATATCATCTACATATATTTGTACTAGTAGGGTATGGGACTTATGGGTTTTAATAAAAAGAGTTTGGTCTACTCTACCCCTTATAAAATAATTTTTCAGAAGAAAGCATGCTAAGGTCTCATACCATACTCTAGGAGATTGTTTGAGACCATATAATGCTTTATGCAATTTGAAAACATGGTCATGATAAGTTGGAGAGATAAAACCTGGAGGTTGTTCAACATAGACTTCCTCTTTGATGTCTCCATTGAGAAATGCACTCTTCACATCCATTTGATAGACCTTGAATCCTTTGTGAGCAGCATAAGCAAGGAATATTCTTATGGCCTCTAACCTTGCAACTGGTGCAAAAGTCTGGTCATAGTCAATTCCTTCTTCTTGAGAGTAGACTTGAGCAACAAGCCTTGCCTTGTTCCTTACAATAACTCCTTGATCATCCAACTTGTTTCTGAACACCAACTTTGTTCCAATAATTGAGTGATCCTTAGGCCTTGGTACTAGCTCCCAAACTTTGTTCCTCTCAAATTGATGTAGTTCCTCTTGCATAGCAATGATCCAGTGTGGATCTTGTTCTGCATCTTGAATGGATTGAGGCTCAACTTGAGATAAAAAGCAGGTGTGCATCAGGTTCTGGTTGACCTTATTTCTGGTTTGCACACCAGTTGAGATGTTTCCAATCACTTGGGAGATTGGGTGAACTCTTGTTGTTACTAAATCAACAGGGGGTGTTGATTGTTCACCAACCTGTGTTGTTGTTTCCTCTTGTGGAACAACAACTGGCTCTTCAGAATGGTTTTCTCCAAGATGTTGAGTATCCTCTTCATCTTCACTAATTTCAGCTCTTTGTTCGATAGGTGAATGTACTGAATCCTTTTCTATAATGTGTAACCTGTCCAAATTTTCTGAAAGAGAGTGTACCTGCAATGGTTCTATGGTAGAAGTAGACTTCTCCTTGTAACACATGTTAGTCTCATCAAAAGATACATGAACAGATTCTTCAATTTTAAGAGAAGTTTTATTATAAATCCTATAAGATTTACTGATCATGGAGTATCCCAGAAACACTCCTTCATCAGCTTTAGCTTGGAATTTTGCTAAATACTTCTTGTCATTATTGTGAATATAACAAATGCAACCAAAAAATTTGAAATAGTCTACTTTAGGTTTCTTCCCTTTGAGCAATTTATAGGGAGTCTTGCCCTTCAGCTTATGTATCAAACTTCTGTTCAATACATAGTTGGAGGTGTTCACTGCCTCTGCCCAAAAAGATAGAGGAAGGTGAGCATCTGTCAATAATGTAGTGGCAGATTCAATTAGGGTTCTATTTTTCCTTTCAGCTACCCTATTTTGTTGAGGAGTTCTAGGAGCTGAGAAAGTATGCTTGATCCCTTCACTTTGACAGAACTCTTGCATAAGAAGAGAATCAAACTCTGTCCCATGATCACTTCTGATCAGGGCAATGTGAGTATTGAACTCAATCTGTATGCATTTGAGAAAATCTTTCAAACATTTAAAGTTATCAGACTTCTTCCTCAGAAAGAATACCCAAGTGAATCTAGAGAAGTCATCTACAATCACTAAAGTGTAAGATTTCCCTCCTAAGCTTTGTACTGTAATGGGTCCAAAAAGATCCATGTGTAACAGATACAAAATCCTAGGTGAATCACTCTTATTAAGTGACTTAAAACTGTTTTTAGTTTGATTGCCTAATTGACAATCCCTACAGAGTCCTTCCTTCTTGTAGGGGGCCAGAAGGTAGTCCTCTGACAAGGTTGTCCTTGGACAGTCTAGCAATGGTTCTAAGGTTTAAGTGTCCTAGTCTCTTATGCCATAAATCATTTGGTTTGCAGACTGAATTAAATAAGCAGATATCTATGTTGGTTGAAAGGAAATCTACAAGATAAATGTTACCTTTCCTTTTACCTGTTAACACTGTTGTGTTATCCTCTGACTTGATCTGGCATAAAAATTTGTTGAATGTCACTTGATATCCTTCATCACAGAGTTGACTGATGCTGATTAGGTTGTGTTTCAGTCCTTCCACATAAGCCACCTTCTTGAATGTGACTGAGCCAATCTGAACAGCACCATATCCTTTTGTTTGACCAAATTTTGAATCTCCAAAGATCACTTTGGGTCCAAGTTTGGCTTTGAAGGATGTGAGATTGTCCTTGCTCCCTGTCATGTGCTTTGAGCACCCACTATCCAGATACCATTGTTGGTTCATTGCTGGATAGGTCTTCACCTGCACATAAACAATTTATATGTTTTTGACCAAGTTTACCTTGGGTCTAGGTTGATAACCTTTAAATTCAGAAATGAAAGACATCCCTGGCTGACTCTTATATCCTTCAGGATGGTATCTCCTAGGAGGTACTATCCATTCAGTATAAGGGTTGAAGCTTTGGGATGAGGGACTTCTAGGATTGACTTGAGATTTACCTCTGAAAGAAGGTTCAAAGCTCTGAGCTCCGTTCGATGATCGTCGAACTGAGTTCGACGATCTTGGGTCAGATCGTCGAGCTCCGTTCGAAGATCGACTATACCAGAGTTTAGAAGTCATCGATCTGAGTTCGACGATCCAGCCTTGGATCGCCGAGCTCTGTTCGACGATCGTCGAGCTCTGTTCGACGTTTTCTGTTGAACTTGATTTTCCTTAGGTAAATCTGGATTCTTCCTAGCTGCCTCTACAACACCCTTTCCTTTATCAGAAATAAATTTAATTGGGGTTGTTAATACTATAGGTTGGCTGGATGAAGCACTTAAGCCCAGTGTACTGTTGAATCTTGAGTTGACTGTGCTTGTGATGTCCATCAATCTTATGCTTCTCCCATTAAGGGATTCTTCAAACTTCTTTGCTTGGGATAACTCACTTTTCAGTGAAGCTATCTCCTCCCTACAGCATTCTAACTCCTCAGAGAGTTTGAGTTTGTTTGATTTTAAGGTGCTATGTTCAGATAATTGATTTCTGAGAGAGATAATCTCTTTCTCAGATTTTAACAGGTCTAAACAAAGTGCCTTAAATTCAGACCTAAAGTCCTCTGAGTCAAAGTCAAAGGAGTCAATTACCTGGTCTTCTTTAGTTTGAGTTTCAGATTCTAAGTCTGATCCCTGTTCTGCATCAGAATTTTGCTGAGAGGCATTGATAGCCATCATGCAGAATTCCTTTTCTTCAGCATCATCCTCATCATCACTTGAGCTTGATGAGTCTTCTGATTCTTCTTCAGTATCACTCCAGCTTTCAGCTACAAACCCCTTCCTTGTACGTTTATTTTTGTTGGAGGAGGATTTGGTGTTGTTGTTTCCCCTGGAGTCCTTGTCTTTTCTCCTATCTTTCCTGTCCTTCTTGTCCTTATTCTGATTTTCTGGACAGTCAGGCACAATATGGCCTGGTTTCCTACATCCAAAACAGATTATTTCTTTATTATTTGATTTGTTATACCTTGGCTTCTCATGCCCTCTGAATGACCTCTTTCTGAAATCTTTCCTGGCCATCTTATAGAATCTTTTGGCCAGCAAGCTCATCAATTCTTCATTGCATGTGACCTTGTCTTCAGGCAGATCTTCTGTAGCTTTGAATGCTATGGTCTTCTCCTTTCTGATGGATGGAGAAGCAGTCTTTTGTTCGTCCTCTCTGTTCTTGATGAGCAGCTAATAAGACTTGAGCTTGCCCAACAAAGTTTCAGTAGTAATCTCAGTTAGGCTTTTGGCATCCTTGATTGGCCAGATCCTTGAGTCCCAAGTGCTAGGGAAGCACATTAAGATCTTGTCATTTAGTTAAGTTAGTGTTGTCACAACCCGCATTTTCTCCGAATTAAGAATTATCAGAGTAAGAGAAAACACGCGTCATGATGCCACGTCAAGCAGGGGATAACTGCTGACGCTCAGGCAAAACCAACTACAATCTTTATGCAAGGAAATCATGTGTTTAATGAATAGAAATTCAGTTATGTTTAGAGTCCGTATCCCTCGGCTCAGTGGATCATCTAGTCCACAAAAGAAAACTATATTTAAACGCTGCGGAAGAATACTTTGATTAGGTTTTACACCCTAAAGAGCGCATAAGGGTCCCAAGAGAACCACTCATACTATGCAAGACACTACACTTAGTTTATATAATATATATAAGAAAACGGTTTTCGTACGTGATTTGGAAAGTAGTGATTAAGTTTACAAAACATGCTGATCATGAGCTTCATTTATAATAGTAATTATAGTTTAAAAATAACTAGCAACCTAGCATAAAACCTTCTCAAAGCAAGTAGACTATCTCCAGAAATTAAATGGTAGCAGCAATAGTATATATCTAGTACAAGGTAAAAACTACTAGTGGGCGCCAACAACCTGACACGAACCCACCAGCACACATATATGTCTGTAAGAAAGTACTGAAAACAACCTCACAAACAAGGTAAACAGAACTCCAAAGGTCCGGAAGTCCACCAACAACAACACCACCAACTAGCCACCAGACTGGCTACAGCTCAGAACCTGGGGTATTCCAAAAGAAAACAGAATACCTCAGCAAGCAAAAATCAAGGTAAAACTGCATGAAAGAGTCAACCAAAAGGACAAAGTAACTGAAAAACATGCAGTAGAAAGATTCACAACTGTCCAAACAGGACCACAAGGAATGCACAACGTGCAAAGAAACAGCAACGATCCAGCCCAGGAACCACATCCTGCAGGGCCTACTAGACTACCAAGAGTCAGAATGCTGCAAACTACCAAAGAAGAAACTTCTAACACCCTAATCTGCGGGAAGTGATAGTAGCAAAAACAACAACGAGGAACCGGATCGAAGGCAAACGCAGTCCCCCAATCCACCATGTCCAAGTCAAAAGCTCGAGGGTCAACACGTGAAAACACAAGGGACCTTCCACCCGACATGCCCAGCCCGTACCTGGAGCAAGAAATCCATGGGTGGCCTTGGCTATATCACACAACTCCACCCCCATAAAGAGCTACAACCACCACTACTATTCACGACCCACGATTCGGCCTTTAGGAAAAATAAAGAAAACGGCCGACAAGGAAAACCCAGAAATACAACTGGAAAATCCACTCGGAAACGAAATACAAGGTAAAGGAAGAGTGTTGAAATAAACCAACACGACTAGGCGTTGAGTGAAACGCACTCAGCGCCTACCTAAACTTTGGCGTTGAGTGAGCTAGCCTCACTCACCGCCAAAATTATACCACTACCCACAAGCCCACTAAAGAATACGGAGCTCGACGACAGTCGAACGACCAAGGCAGAAGATCCAGAACTCGAGTAGCTGCCTGCCACTTGAGTATCTAAACTCCCGCACTCGAAACCATCTAAATTCGCTTATCAAAAGAAAATATACAAAGCGCACGATCAGTGGTCGTGCGCACTCATCGGCTGATGATCGTGCGAAATGAACCTGGAAAACCTGACAGAAAACCTAGCAACTGCGCACGATCAGTGTCGCACGATCAGTGGTCGTGCGCACTGATGTCAGCGCTCGTGCGATTGCCCGAGACAGAACTTTGGAAACTGAAGTTTATACGCGCACGAACAGAGGCACACGACCAGTGGTCGTGCGCCCTAAAGGTTGATGACCGTGCGCGGTCAACCTACACCGTTTGGAATTTCCCGAACGACACCGGAACGCGCACACGACTCACGCCACTGCAGTAGCAGTAGACAACTCTTAACGCCGCACGCTACTACCATTCAAACTATGCCTAACCATTCGAATAATATCTTAACGAAGGAAATTGGCAACCACACCCCCCCCCCCCTCCTAACTTTCCCTCTCGGCTATACCCGAACCAGAGCAACATTTAAAAATAAAGGAAAACAACGGCTCCACACCGACAATTTGGATTCCAAACATCACAACATAGGGGGGGTTTCAGTAGGAAGAACTAAGCCCTATAGTTAGCAAGAAAATGAGAACAACAAGGCCTCTAACCTGGGCTAACCGGGATTTCTATTTCAGCAAATAAATTCAAAGAAAACACTTGGCAAGGGCAAGAATACCACTTGCCTCAAATCTCAGCGAAGCTTTGGACTGCTTTCCTCCTCTTCGCACGGATCAAAATGGCCGCAACACCTAGAACAAAGATTTGGCCATTAATGGCGGAAAACTTCCAAAACCGAAAATTCCAATCCTTCCAAAACTCCACGAAAATCGAATTTCTTTCCGCAGGAATGAAGGTCTCGACGAGAGCAATCCGTATCCACTCTCGGAATCGAATTCCGTCCACAAACGCTCCGGGAATCGGCGTCCGAAGGGAAGGCTCGGCGGTTACTCGTTTCTCTCGTACAAGGGGCCGGCGGTTTCTATCGTGAAGAAGATGATGATCGGCTCCTATCATTCTAATACATATATATATATATAATTATATAATTATATAATTAATTACAAAATTACATAAAGCACCAAATCGACGCGAAAACCGAACTACCTCGGAATTCGACGAAATTCGCACCGTAGCTAAATACCCACGCTACGAACACAACGGCGAAGTCGAAATTAACTTTCGACGAACAGAACTCGAGTTACACCCAAACGAAGCCAAACACAAACATCCCCCCGAGAGGCCTCACCGGTCACCAAAACGACTCGGTTTGCTAGGGAGATCTTGCCAACAGGCTACCAAACAGGGCACTCAGTTCTAAGGAGCTAAACCATACTCCACACATGGCACAAGCCACGGAAACGCGTCATCGTAACGCCAACCGAGAATAAAAATAATCGCTGAACAAAAAACGGGGCGTTACAGTCACTCCCCCTAAAAGAAAGTTTCGTCCCGAAACTTTACGCACAACCCTCCTACAAAAGAAGGACAAGTAACAAACAGAAGTTACAAAGGGAAACATACCGATCAAATCAGAGAAACAGGTGAGGGTACGCCCTCCTCATGGCCGACTCTAGCTCCCAAGTTGCGCTCTCCAAATCCTGATTCTTCCATAGAATTTTCACCATCGGTATGGACTTCTTTCGCAGCACACGCTCCTGAGTATCCAAAATACGAACTGGCACCTCAACGAAAGAGAGGTTGGGCTCTAACTGGGGCACAACATCCAAGAGTTGCCCACTGCTGCGCACACACTTCCGCAATTGGCTAACGTGAAAAACATTATGAACACCAGGGAAGTTCGCTGGCAAATCCAGTCTATAAGCAGACACACCAATCCGCTCCAAAACCTCAAACGGGCCCACATACCTTGGGTCCAATTTCCGGTTTTTACCAAATCTCTTTACACCAACCATTGGAGAAACCTTGAGGTATATATGATCCCCTACTAAAAACTCCAAGGCAGACCTACGCCGATTGGCGTTCTTTTCATACCTCTCCTGGGCTAAACGAAGCTTCTCCCGAATAAGCTTCACGGCGACTTCCATCTCTTCCAGAGCATCAGGACCCAACAAAGGCTTCTCACCAGCCTCAGCCCAAAACAACGGAGTCCTACAGCGCCTCCCATACAAAGCTTCAAACGGAGCCATCTGCAAGCTTTCCTGATAACTGTTATTGTAAGCAAATTCCATGAGTCGCAGACGCTCATCCCACGCTCCACCGTGGTCTAAAATATAGCACCGGATCATATCCTCAACAATCTGATTGACCCGCTCCGTCTGCCCATTGGTCTGAGGGTGGTACGCAGTAGAATACCTCAGATCCGTACCCAAACCCTCCTGCAGACTCTGCCAAAAACGAGAAGTAAACCGGGAGTCTCGATCAGAAATGATGCTAACCGGCACACCGTGGAGTCGGATGACTTCATTCAAGTACAACTCCGCTATCTTCTTCATCGGGTAATCAATCTTATAAGGCACGAAGTGAGCACACTTCGTCAATCTATCCACTATAACCCAAACAGAATCAAATCCTCTCGGGGATTTTGGCAAACCCGTAATTAAGTCCATTGATATACTCTCCCACTTCCAAGTCGGGATATCTAGCGGAGTCAACTTACCACCGGGCCTTCCATGATCGGCCTTCACACGCTTGCAAGTGTGACACTTAGCAACATATCGGGCTATATCTCCTTTCATACCATTCCACCAAGCAATTTGCCTTAAGTCACGGTACATCTTCGTAGATCCTGGATGGTAGGCAACGCTGGAACCATGAGCCTCACTGCAAATCATACTCTTAATGTCCCCAACAGCGGGAACGCAAAACCTGCCGCGGTACTTCAAAGTACCCGCATCATCAATAGAAAAATCTGGCAACTCTCCCTTCTCTGTCCTGGTAAAAAGGTGCAACAGATCCGGATCGTCCTTCTGATGCAGTCTAGTCAAAGAAATCCAGGACGGCTCTTCCACTGATAAGCTACTCTGCAAACTACAGCATCCCACTGAAATATCCATAAGGAGGAACTCCTCAACTAATCGATTGGCGGAGAGGTTAAAGATCTTTCCCGTCTTTCGGCTCAGGGCGTCGGCCACCACATTGGCCTTGCCCGGATGATACTGGATTTCCACATCATAATCCGCCACATACTCAAGCCACCGCCGCTGACGCAGATTCAACTCCTTCTGCGTGAACACGTACTTCAGGCTCTTATGGTCAGTAAAAATCTTGCACTGAGCCCCATAAAGTAAGTGCCTCCACAACTTCAACGCATAGATAACCGCTGCAAACTCAAGGTCATGCGTAGGATAATTCCGCTCATGAGTTTTCAACTGCCTTGACCCATAAGCAATTACTTTTCCATCCTGCATTAATACGCATCCCAGTCCTATATGCGAAGCATCCACATACACATCATAATCCACGCCCTCAGTAGGAAGGGTCAGAACGGGAGCAGTACACAATCTCCTCTTTAACTCCTGAAAAGCTTCTTCGCACTTCTCGCTCCAAACAAATGCCACATTCTTCTGAGTCAGCTTGGTCAACGGTGCGGCTAGAGAAGAGAAACCCTCCACGAATCTCCTGTAATAGCCAGCCAACCCTAAGAAACTTCTGATCTCCTTAGGAGTATTCGGCCTACTCCAATCCGTCACTGCTGCAATCTTTTCTGGGTCAACCGAGATCCCATCCTTGTTCACCACGTGGCCTAGAAAAGAAACCTGAGGCAACCAAAATTCGCACTTGCTCAACTTGGCGAATAACTTGTGGCTCCTTAACTCTGACAGGACCAAACGCAAATGCTGCTCGTGCTCCTCAGCACTGCGAGAATAAACCAACACGTCATCAATGAAGACCACAACGAACTTGTCTAGGAAATCCTTGAACACCCTGTTCATCATATCCATGAAGGCTGATGGTGCGTTGGTCAGACCAAACGACATCACCAAAAACTCAAAGTGCCCACGCCTCGACCTAAACGCAGTCCGTGGAATATCTGCCTCACGGATCCTGAGCTGATGATAGCCCGAACGAAGATCGATCTTGGAGAACACCGTGCTACCACGCAACTGGTCAAATAGATCATCGATCCTCGGCAGAGGGTACCTGTTCTTGATAGTGACCTTGTTCAACTCTCTATAGTCGATGCAAAGCCGCATCGACCCATCTTTCTTCTTTACGAACAAAACAGGAGCACCCCAAGGTGACGAACTCTGCCTGATAAAACCTTTAGCCAATAACTCGTCTAACTGAATTCGCAACTCCTCTAACTCACGAGGGGCCATCCGGTACGGCGCCTTGGCAATAGGACGCGTACCCGGCTCCAATTCAATAACAAACTCCACATCCCGCTCAGGAGGGATACCAGGAAGATCATCAGGAAAAACATCGGCGAAACCACGAACAATAGGAATCTCCTCCAAGCGTGGCACGCTAACAACGGTTCCAACCGCCGAGACTAAACAAACACAACAATCAGAAAGAAACAATCTCTGAACACATACCGCAGAGAGAACAGGAGAATCCTGACACGGAGCAGCATACACGCTGCTGGGCTGACCGTCGTTCCTGATGAAGTCCAAGCGCTTTCCTTTGCACTGAATGACCGCATCATACCGAGAGAGCCAGTCCATGCCCAAAATGACATCGAAGTCCTCTAGATCAATCATCTTCAGATCCGCCTTCGCAAGAAAATCCCCCAACAAAACCGGGCAATCCAAAATACCCAAATCTGACAACACAGATTCACCAGAGGGAAACTTGACACGGAAGGAATCCCGAACACGATCTAGAGACAACCGATGACGCTCCACAAAGGCTCTAGCCACGAATGAGTGGGTAGCGCCGGAGTCAAACAGAACACGCGCCCAGCGGTTCTTCACCTTAAATTTCCCTATAGGAACGCACAAAGCTAAGGAACTAGCACAACAGTACCGCAAATAAAACTAGCAACTAAACTACCAGGCTAGAAAGAAGACAACAAACCACTAACCTGAGATCACCTGGGCCGAAGTCTAAGCCTCCTCGGAAGAAATCACGTTCAGCTTCCCTTTTCCCTTGTCCACACGCTGAGGTGGAGGTAATGCCTGCAATGGAACTGCAGGAAGAGCTGACTGGACCTGAGGACACCTCGACTTAACGTGACCCTTCTGCCCACACTGATAGCAGACTCTATCCCTGGACCAACACTGGGCTGCATCATGCCCGGATCGCTTGCAAACTGAACAGGAGACATCTCTCCCAGGAGCACCCTGAATAGCATGAACCTGCTCCTTCTTCTGAGCTGTCGCCTTCTTGAAACACCTCTCAACAGGATGGCCTGACCGGCCACAAAAACTGCACACCACCCTGCTCCTCTTTCTCGGAATAGCATCGGGTACCAGGGGTTTCTTCTCCTCTACCAAATTCCTCTTATCCTTCCTCAACTGCTGGCCTCTGCTCTTCGCCGTCTCAATGGCCTCAACCTTAAGAGCAGCCTCTACAACTCCAGCATAAGTCACTGTCCCATAAGCACTGGCCAACTGCTGCACCTCACTCCTCAAACCACCGAGGAATCGCTTAACTCGATCAGCCTCAACGCTGACCAATCCAGGGGCAAAATGGCTCAACTTACTAAACTCTATCTCATACTCACCCACCGTGAGCTGCCTTTGCTTCAGATAGAGGAAATCATTCATGAGGCGGTCACGCTCGACCGAGGGTAAGAACTTCCTCAACAGCATCTCCTTGAACACTTCCCAAGAGCATCCGGCTACCAGGCTCTCCTTCTCTCTCAGCCACCAACTCTTAGCCAAACCTTTAAGCTGATAGGCGGCTATCATCACCCTCTGATCATCTGAAATCCCTGAGTACGAGAACATCTCCTCCATGGAGATCAGCCAGTCGTCTATCACCATGAAATCTGCCTTCCCATCATAAGTGGGAGGGCTCAGCCTCTGAAACTGCGAGATGAAGGCCATCTCTACTGGCACCACCACTGGAGGCCTCAAGGGTGCAGGAGGAGGAGGAACAGCTAACCCCCCTGTAGGAACTTGCGCACCCTGAGCCTGCCCTGCCACAACTGCCACCAAAGACTGAATCTGGGCTTGCACCTCCTCCAACTGCCTACCCATAGCTTCGCTACTCTGACGCAGACCCTCGATCACCGCATCGTTCTGAGCTCCAGAAGATTCACCCTCAGACAGGGGAGTCGATCGAGTCGCAGGACGCCTATCCATCCTAAAAAAATCAATACAACGCAAATCAGATCCAAATCCCACGACGAGAACCGACTACCAGTACAGACAATACATATGTAGATATAGACTTAAAGCTGCCAAACTTGCTCTGAGAGTTTATCTTCTTCACAATAATTAGATGATATGCCCTAACCTAGGATGGTTAACCACCACCTCACCAACTCTTGTGCCTAGATCGGATGCATGAACTTATGTTAGTTTGAAAACTTATGTGTGTACATATGTCATCCTGCAAATCTTTAGCTCGGCGCGTTGTGCTTATGCAATGTTATGATATGCATGATTGTGCTATGCATTCTAAAAAGGCCCTAATGCATGATATGAGCGGCGTACACATGAAAATGTTATGCATCCCATACTACATAACATTTCCATGCAACGAAAAAGAAACGCGCTAGTCGCAGTCATGTGGTGAGGTTATGCATCCCATACTACATAACCCTCACATGTAGCCCCTATGGTGGATCCATATACGAACACATATTATGCATCCCATACTACATAATATGCCCCGTATACTTCATGTTATGCTATGAGTGTAGTGTTCGTGCTTTTGCCAAGACGTGCTGATGACATATCGGTGTGTGAATGACATGATGCTGAACTACTAAAAGCATCCAAGGAAGGTTGCTCAACTAACTTGTCAAGCAACCTCCCTCTGATACCAACTGTCACAACCCGCATTTTCTCCGAATTAAGAATTATCAGAGTAAGAGAAAACACGCGTCATGATGCCACGTCAAGCAGGGGATAACTGCTGACGCTCAGGCAAAACCAACTACAATCTTTATGCAAGGAAATCATGTGTTTAATGAATAGAAATTCAGTTATGTTTAGAGTCCGTATCCCTCGGCTCAGTGGATCATCTAGTCCACAAAAGAAAACTATATTTAAACGTTGCGGAAGAATACTTTGATTAGGTTTTACACCCTAAAGAGCGCATAAGGGTCCCAAGAGAACCACTCATACTATGCAAGACACTACACTTAGTTTATATAATATATATAAGAAAACGGTTTTCGTACGTGATTTGGAAAGTAGTGATTAAGTTTACAAAACATGCTGATCATGAGCTTCATTTATAATAGTAATTATAGTTTAAAAATAACTAGCAACCTAGCATAAAACCTTCTCAAAGCAAGTAGACTATCTCCAGAAATTAAATGGTAGCAGCAATAGTATATATCTAGTACAAGGTAAAAACTACTAGTGGGCGCCAACAACCTGACACGAACCCACCAGCACACATATATGTCTGTAAGAAAGTACTGAAAACAACCTCACAAATAAGGTAAACAGAACTCCAAAGGTCCGGAAGTCCACCAACAACAACACCACCAACTAGCCACCAGACTGGCTACAGCTCAGAACCTGGGGTATTCCAAAAGAAAACAGAATACCTCAGCAAGCAAAAATCAAGGTAAAACTGCATGAAAGAGTCAACCAAAAGGACAAAGTAACTGAAAAACATGCAGTAGAAAGATTCACAACTGTCCAAACAGGACCACAAGGAATGCACAACGTGCAAAGAAACAGCAACGATCCAGCCCAGGAACCACATCCTGCAGGGCCTACTAGACTACCAAGAGTCAGAATGCTGCAAACTACCAAAGAAGAAACTTCTAACACCCTAATCTGCGGGAAGTGATAGTAGCAAAAACAACAACGAGGAACCGGATCGAAGGCAAACGCAGTCCCCCAATCCACCATGTCCAAGTCAAAAGCTCGAGGGTCAACACGTGAAAACACAAGGGACCTTCCACCCGACATGCCCAGCCCGTACCTGGAGCAAGAAATCCATGGGTGGCCTTGGCTATATCACACAAATCCACCCCCATAAAGAGCTACAACCACCACTACTATTCATTACCCACGATTCGGCCTTTAGGAAAAATAAAGAAAACGGCCGACAAGGAAAACCCAGAAATACAACTGGAAAATCCACTCGGAAACGAAATACAAGGTAAAGGAAGAGTGTTGAAATAAACCAACACGACTAGGCGTTGAGTGAAACGCACTCAGCGCCTACCTAAACTTTGGCGTTGAGTGAGCTAGCCTCACTCACCGCCAAAATTATACCACTACCCACAAGCCCACTAAAGAATGCGGAGCTCGACGACAGTCGAACGACCAAGGCAGAAGATCCAGAACTCGAGTAGCTGCCTGCCACTTGAGTATCTAAACTCCCGCACTCGAAACCATCTAAATTCGCTTATCAAAAGAAAATATACAAAGCGCACGATCAGTGTCGCACGATCAGTGGTCGTGCGCACTCATCGGCTGATGATCGTGCGAAACGAACCTGGAAAACCTGACAGAAAACCTAGCAACTGCGCACGATCAGTGTCGCACGATCAGTGGTCGTGCGCACTGATGTCAGCGCTCGTGCGATTGCCCGAGACAGAACTTTGGAAACTGAAGTTTATACGCGCACGAACAGAGGCACACGACCAGTGGTCGTGCGCCCTAAAGGTTGATGACCGTGCGCGGTCAACCTGCACCGTTTGGAATTTCCCGAACGACACCGGAACGCGCACACGACTCACGCCACTGTAGTAGCAGTAGACAACTCTCAACGCCGCACGCTACTACCATTCAAACTATGCCTAACCATTCGAATAATATCTTAACGAAGGAAATTGGCAACCACACCCCCCCCCCTCCTAACTTTCCCTCTCGGCTATACCCGAACCAGAGCAACATTCAAAAATAAAGGAAAACAACGGCTCCACGCCGACAATTTGGATTCCAAACATCACAACATAGGGAGGGTTTCAGTAGGAAGAACTAAGCCCTATAGTTAGCAAGAAAATGAGAACAACAAGGCCTCTAACCTGGGCTAACCGGGATTTCTATTTCAGCAAATAAATTCAAAGAAAACACTTGGCAAGGGCAAGAATACCACTTGCCTCAAATCTCAGCGAAGCTTTGGACTGCTTTCCTCCTCTTCGCACGGATCAAAATGGCCGCAACACCTAGAACAAAGATTTGGCCATTAATGGCGGAAAACTTCCAAAACCGAAAAATTCCAATCCTTCCAAAACTCCACGAAAATCGAATTTCTTACCGCAGGAATGAAGGTCTCGACGAGAGCAATCCGTATCCACTCTCGGAATCGAATTCCGTCCACAAACGCTCCGGGAATCGGCGTCCGAAGGGAAGGCTCGGCGGTTACTCGTTTCTCTCGTACAAGGGGCCGGCGGTTTCTATCGTGAAGAAGATGATGATCGGCTCCTATCATTCTAATACATATATATATATATAATTATATAATTATATAATTAATTACAAAATTACATAAAGCACCAAATCGACGCGAAAACCGAACTACCTCGGAATTTGACGAAATTCGCACCGTAGCTAAATACCCACGCTACGAACACAACGGCGAAGTCGAAATTAACTTTCGACGAACAGAACTCGAGTTACACCCAAACGAAGCCAAACACAAACATCCCCCCGAGAGGCCTCACCGGTCACCAAAACGACTCGGTTTGCTAGGGAGATCTTGCCAACAGGCTACCAAACAGGGCACTCAGTTCTAAGGAGCTAAACCATACTCCACACATGGCACAAGCCACGGAAACGTGTCATCGTAACGCCAACCGAGAATAAAAATAATCGCTGAACAAAAAACGGGGCGTTACAAGTGTGATCTCCTTATCCAATGTTTTCAACTCACTGACTATCAGACTGAGCCTGTTGTACATATCTGCAACTAACTCTGCTTCTCCTTTCTTGAAATTCTCATATTGAGATATGAGATGGGATCTCCTGTCCTTCCCTAAGACAATTTCAGATAACTTGTCCCATATATCTTTTGCTGAACTGCATTCAGACACTTTTTAGAATATCTCATAAGACATGGTCTGAGCAAGAATATTCATTGCCTTTGCATCTGCAACTTTCCATTTCTTTATTTCTGTATCTGTTCCTGAAGGAGGTGGAACAGCACTTGTACTTGTGATCACTGGGGGTCTTGGACAAACTATCAAAACAGAATTAAAAATGTCATCATCAATAGAATTCATGTAAAGCTTAATCCTTGCCTTCCAAAGTGCAAACTTAGAGAGGTTGCACACTGGAGGTCTGGTGCTAGCATAATCTTTGTTCTGTTCCATGGTTTTGTCTGAAAATAAATATAATACAAAAAGTAATAACTATCCTCTACAGAAGGTTTATCTTATCAAGGATCTTTTGGTTCAGGTGTTAGCCTGTTCAATCAATCTGTTGAAGATTCAGATGTTGAATAACCAACCTCCCTCTGATACCAATTGAAAGTGAGGAAAAGATCTACCTTAACTCTAGAGGGGGGGTGAATAGAGTATTTTTAAAATAATTTACAATTAAAAATATAAAGCAGTGGAAGACTTAATTTATGTATATGTATAAGGTGCTTGTTATGAAATAAAAACTAAAGCAAGAGCTAAGAAAACACACAGCACACAACAAAGTCAAACACACAGAAACCAGATGACACAAGGAACTATAGTGGTTCCCCAACAACCTGGGTACATCCACTCTTCTACCACCCTTGGTAGGAATCCACTGCAGGAATAGTTGATCAGGTGTCCTGGGCACCAATGAGCTTTTGATAAGGTGCTCAAAAACCAAAACTAGATTTTTTAATAAGGTGTCTTGCCACCACTGAGTTTTACAAGGTCTTAGAAACCAGTCTCAGAACTTTTGAAGGGAGATTTGAAAAACCCTTTTACAGGAGGGAAAGGAAAAAAGAAAGAAAAAGTTGAGTTGTTCTTCTCTGTCAACAGTCTTAGAGAAGACAAGTGGATGATGATGTCAAAGCTCCCCCTGAGATCTGTAAGGGTTCAGGAAGGTGAGCTTTGCTAGGGTGATAGGTCTTCAGTTGCTTCAGATCTCCAGCAATTGATGATTTCAACAGATGCTGAAATGTTTGATGTCTGGAGTTCTTGATGTTGAAGCTTTTGAACACTTGATGATTTGGAGGAGTTGAGTAGCAGAAGATTTCCTCCACAGAAAACTTTCTTGTGTTCTTGAAGATTTGGGATTCAGTAAATTTCTAAATCTCAGAAGATGAACTCTTGATCAGAGAGTTTCTATTGTTCACTCTTCTGTGTCTCTTTCAATCTAATTCTGTTGTATATCTCTTGTCTCTATAATTGTATTGATCTGTTGTATTTTCAAAAATTAATTCTGAAGGAGTATATCAGATTCTGACTTAGATGGCCGTTACTCAGTCATAAATGACTTCCATAAATGACAACTGTCTCTGGGGAAAGTCCTAAGTAACATTCCTTTTAGTATTCCTTGAAACTTGCATTAGATTGCTTGAAACAGCTAGAAAATCCTTTGCAATAAATGCAGGAAATAACTCTGAATGAATCTGAAAGAATTCCATAACTGTTCTTGAATTCGAATTCTGAAAGCGTCACTCTCTCACAGAAATCGTCGACCTGAGCTCTACGATCGTTGAACTGAGCTCAGAGATTGGATTTATACTAGAGACAGAAAATGTCGACCTGAGCTCTACGATCGTCAAACAGAGCTCAGCGACTGGGAAAATAGCTGAAGATAGAGCGCCGATCTGAGCTCGAAGATCGTCGACCGGAGTTCGACGACTTGCAGAGTTGAGCTTAGAGAACGTCGAACTGAGTTCGACGTTATGTCGACCTGAGCTCGACAAAAATTGTCTTTGTCTCAGCAATGAATCCTGATCTTTGAATGGTCTTTGGGGCAGCTCCAAACCAAAGTTCTAAGCCTTAGACTCATTCTAAGTTGACCTTTTCAACTATATAACTAGGTCAAACCAATTTCCTAATAACATAGTGATCCTTGCCCAAATTAGTAATAGGGTGTTCAAATACCTTGCACCTGCATCTTCAAGAATGCCACTGGAAGAATTGTTGTGAAGCAAGCTTCCTTCATCAAATACAACATTAATTGACTCCTCTACCACTAGGGTTTTCTTATTGAAAACCCTATATGCCCGACTATGGCTATTATAGCCCATGAAGATGCCTTCGAAGCATTTTTCTCAGAATTTAGTATGTGGGTACTTCCCATTATTGAGTACATAGCATCTACAGCCAAAAATCCTTAAATAGGACATGGTCAGTTTCCTGCCTTTCAATAGCTCATAAGGCGTCTTACGATGATTCTTGTTAATCAATGCTCGGTTCTGCACATGACAAGCCGTATTGACAGCCTCTGCCCAGAAGTACTCTGGAAGAGAAGCGTCATTCAACATTATCGTACATGCTTCAATGAGCGTTCTATTTCTCCTCTCCGCAACTCCGTTTTGCTGAGGAGTACGTGGGGAGGAAAAATCATGAAAGGTACCATGTTCTTCATAGAATTCTGTCATAGCACCAGACTCGAATTCTGTTCCATGGTCACTTCTGATTTTGACCACGGAGTAGTTAAGTTCGTTCTGAATCTGCTTGATAAAATTAGTGAAGATGTCAAATGTATCTGACTTTCGTTTCAAGAAGAACACCCACGTAAACCGAGAGTGATCATCAATAATCACTAGCGTATATGATTTGCCTCCTAAGCTATGAACTTGCACTGGACCGAACAAGTCCATATGCAGAAGATAAAGACATCTGGAGGAGTCTTTGTCTGAATTGCCCTCAAAGGTAGCCAGAGTCTGTTTGCCCTTCTGGCATGCAGGACAAGGGTTATCTTTGATGCACTTAATAGTAGGGGCATCCCTTACTTAATTCTTGGAAAACAATATATTAATAGTCTTGAAATTAATATGTGCTAATCTCTTGTGCCATTGTTCACAGAGAGAAGCACTGCCTTTTGCTACTAGGCACACAGGGGTAGAAGAGTCAAGCTAAGAAAATCTAAGTAAAAGATATTTCTACTCCTAATATCGGTTAATACCGTCTCCGAAGAGGCACACAATATTATCAAGCACTTATCCTTGCAGAACTTAACGTGGTATCCTTTATCACACAACTGGCTTACACTGGTCAGGTTATGGTTTAACCCTTCAACATAGGCTACGTTTGTGATAGAAAATACATTGTTAGAAATCATATCATAACCCCTGGTGACTCCTCGATCAGATCCTCCAAAGATGACTTTGGGTCTATTTTCGACTGGGGAGTAATCACGTAACAGGATTCTTGTCCCGATCATATGCCGGGAACATCCACTGTCCAAGTACCAGATTGGCGTTTTGGTTGTAAGACCCCATTTTTTTTACTTTTAAACACCGGGGTCTTAGGCCCAGAACCGCTGCTTTGCGGTGACACCAAATATGCTATGGAATGCACAAGCAAGTGCAACACACCCACACGACTCCATGTGCACAGACCTTTAGTTCCCCCTATTCGGGCAGCTAGCTTCACTCCCAGGAACCTCCGTAGTGGCAAACGGAGACAGTGGGTCGGGCTCCCCACTCCTAGGCGAGTATCCACACTACCGGGCCTAGCCCTTCCGTACGTCCCTAGAAGAACACAACCTAGAGTATCCGCGTACTAGTGCTGGCTATATCCACCAGACTTTCTTTGGCTAAGTGTCCCACACCACCGAGTCAACGTACCGATGTCGGTGTGAACGATAATCAAATACCGAAGACCCACCACCTTTATTCTGTACTCAAACCCTCGAGCCCTCGGCTCCCCGGACTGTCCCGTCCGTGCATCTACCTTCAGAGCTACCGTCTGAATGGCAACCAAACCAACTTATTCTACTTTCCTAGCTATCGAGGTGTGTGAAAGTGCAACCCTAGTTATAATTGTTGTTCTTCAATTTATTATTCCTACGGTTTACGTTAGCCCAGGACTGCCCCCGGTATTCCCCGTGAAGGGCTCTCAAAGGGCACTAGGAACTATGATGGTAGCTGAAGCTAGCTGCCCGAACAGGGGAAACTAAAGGTCTGTGCGCTGGTTGAACAAGTGTCAAACAGGTGTCGGCAGGTTGGCGTTGAGTGAGCTGAGCTCACTTAATGTCGTAGACTGGATGGCATTGAGTGAGCTTAGCTCACTCAACGCCGTAAGCTTATGGCGTTGAGTGAGCTTAGCTAACTCAACGCCGTCCAGGTTATGGCGTTGAGTGAGCTTAGCTCACTCAAAACCGTCCAGATTATGGCTTTGAGTGAGCTTAGCTCACTAAACGCCATCCAGGTTATGGCGTTAAGTGAGCTTAGTTCACTCAACGCCGTCCAGATTATGGCGTTGAGTGAGTTATTGATAGTTATACTTTCAAGACCACCTAAACACCTAGAGGGGGGTGAATAGGTTCTAATGCTTGTTTTAACTTAAGGCAAAATATAATTACTGACTATAAGAGAATTCAGCAAACACTGCAGCAAACACAACACAGCAATCACAAATATGCACACATCATAGATTGCACACAGATTTATAGTGGTTCCCCAAGATCTGGGTACATCCACTTTCCCCCTTCACCTATCTAGCGGTATGCTAGATTCGGCCTAACTTCCTTCTTTATCTCAGATCCTCAGATTCTACACCTCAGAACTCTAAAAGATTCCTACAACTCAGAACCCTATAAGGTTCCTACAGCTCGGCTAACCAGCCCTACCTCAGCCTTGCCACAAGGCCTACAACTCAGAGAAATACCTTCTCCTACACTCAGGCATAAACAGCCCTACCACTCAGAAAATACCTCTCCTACACTCAGCCTTTATAATTTAGGCTTAAACCTCAGATCTATACAAATAGATCCTTCAAAAATTGAAATTGAAGTTATATAATATCTTGCCCCTGTTGAGAGAGAAGGGACAAGACTGTTCTTGATCAGCTTCTAGAAAAACCTGATGGATGAAATCAACTGGATCTTAGCTTTCTTCAAAGCTTCTTGAATCTGAACTTAAGAAACCTGTGATAGCTTCCTTCTTGTCTTCAAAATGGCTGGATCCCTCTCTATCCAACACCTTTGATGATACTTCAGAATTCTTGAAAGAATTCTACTTAGACTGATCCTGAGTGGTTGTACACGTCAGAATGTCTTCTTAGATCTTCTCACGAAGATCTTCTTCTATGCCTTGCACTTTCTTGATCAGAGATCTTATCTCCTAATAGATGATTAATGTGTGTCATGTTGTCTCAATACCGTTTTTCCTTCTTCTGAATCTGTCTATTTATAGACTTCATCCTTGGAAACTGGCTGATCCGGTTTCTAACAAACTTCTGACAAGTCTGACAGCTTCTGTCAACCTGTTGTAACTCACAGCTGTCAAGTTTTCAAATAGATCTTGTGTCTTTGTCTTTGTCAGCAAAGCGTCGAGACTGTCTGTCAGAAAGTGTCGAGACCATCTGTCAAGATGTGTCGACACAAGTGACTTAAGTGTCGACACTGCCTCTGTTGATGTCGACAAAGCTGTCTTGATGTCGACTTAGCTTCTTAACACTGTATTTTGAGAATGTGTCGACATAGATGTTGTCGACTCTGCCTCTGTGTGTCGACTCTATCTTCTGGTGTCGACACAAATGCTGTCGACTAGCAATTCTGTGTGTCGACACAGTTGATGTTGACTAAACTTCTGTGAGTCTACACTGCTTCCCGGTATCGACACAAATGTTGTCGACTCTTTTTCTCTGTGTCAACACAGCCTTCTTCAAGTGTCGACACAATTATTCTGAAGTGTCGACACAGCTTCTTCTGGTGTCGACATATGGACTTAGAATATTTTTCCTATATTTTAGTACATTCTTAACCTGCACATGTCAACTCAAAATAACATCAAATACACTTTGATGTATATCATTGAGCTAAGTTAGGCTTCTTCAAATCAGGTACACATTTTCCAATGTACCCAACAATCTCCCCCTATTTGGAGAAGTCATAACCCTTTTAGCTAATGATATACACCATTTATGAAAATTTAATATGATGATGTACAAGAGCATAATACAACAGGAATCTTTTATAAACAAAACATTAACCACAGATTCATCACAGAATAAAGATGAACATGAAGAAATGATTACAGAACAAGGTTTTGTTTATTCATTTAGAAATGTTTGTTACAGCTTGGTTACATTGATTGGATTAACAAACAGATCATTACAAAACATTTGAAAGAACTGATAAACTTAAACTAAGACTGATCAGGCTCCTGGATGACAATTCCTTTTCCTGATTGAATCTGAGCCTTCACAGTAGTTTCAGTAACATCAGCAGGCTTTTTGCCTTTCAGTTCAGCTTTCTTTTGAGCTTCCTCCTTGAGCCTTTGCCTTTCAAAGTAATGAAAGGGCTTGGAAAAATACTTGCTCGGCTCCTGAGCATAAGGTGGTAGCCTCCCCATCTTAGCCTTTCTTCTAAACTGAACTATGGCCTCCTGCCTGGCCTCATACTTTTGCCATTCAATTTCATTATACCACTTTCCTCTTTCATGCATTTGATCCTTCACAGCCTTCCAGACAGTTAGTATAATGTTCCTTAAGGTGGGGCTCCACTGCTCAAAATCAGGTCTTTGTTCAGCTTGCTCTCTAAATCTCTTCTTGGATAATTGAGCATCTTGTTGATCTTTCAAATTAGCTCCTGGCTGATCTACTTTTTCAATAATTACATTTGTAACCTCCTGTGGAGCACTGTACATTGCCTGTACTTGCGGATGAATCATTTCAAAATCAGCAGGGGGTATATGACTTGGGCAACCTCAGGTTGATTTCCTTCAAGTAGACCTTGTTGTATTCCTGACTCAACAATGGCATCATCATCACACAATGGTGGATATCCCAATGTGGCTCTAATACTTTTGGTTACCCACTTGGCATGTTCTGAGCCAGTATGGATAAGTACCCTCTCCCTCTTTAGGACTTCTCTAGCAATATGATCCCTAAGATCATCCTTATGAAACCTTATTTGTCCATCAAGAAAATTCACACCTTCTTTAAAGAATGATTTCAATTTGAGAAGCTTGTCAGATATTTCTTTATGTGAGGTGGTTATTGCAGTTTGAACTTAATCTAGAGCATCCTTGAGTTTTTGATCAAAATCTTCCATATCTTTAGTCCTTGCAGCAGTCAGCTTTGTTGCAGTATCTTTTAACTTAGTGAGAATTTCATTGTGAGATTCAGTCAGATTGTCATTCATTCTTAGCTTATTTTCTAGAACATATCCTTGTTTCAATGCAATGTCATCCACCTTAGTAAGGATAGTTTATTGTTGTTGAGCTAGAAAAACCACAGCATTACCTCCCTTGTGGAAGCAATCTGTCATCTCCTTTTTATTCAGATTTACCTCTAATCTGATTGACTTGATGTCTTGGGCAAGATCAAGCTGAAGTGACTTATTACTTTCATCTACATATTTTTCCAAGGCTCTTCTTTGCTCATCCATCTTTTCCTGCAAATTCACCATGAACTTATTGTAATCAAACTCAGTAGGAGATTGATGACTTGTAGTCTGGATAGCTTGCTTATAGCTTTGACTTCTTCTCTTGAAGACCATGAGCTTCCTTTTCTTAGCCTCCCTGACTTCTTCTGCCTCAGATTCTGAAGAACTGTCAATCTGAACTCTTTCTTGAGGAGATGGAGGAATTTCTTTCTCAGTGTCTTGTTGTTCTTCCTCAACATTCACTTGCTCCCCCTCAATAGCACCTTTCTCCTCCTCAACCCTTAGGGTGTCATCCTTATCAGCTGCCTGTCCAATGTCATGAAACAACTCTTCTAGAGTGTATTCCTTTTGTGCTGGTGCAGGTGATGATATATCAATATCAGCAGTGTTCAAATCTTCTGATAAGTTTAGTCTCTCTTCCACTTGTACTTGGTTAAAATTGGGCTCCCCCTACAACTGGTCAGGATTAGAAATGTTTTGGGCAGGAGTGTGAGCTTGCTCCCCCTGCACCTGTGCAGGTATTGGTTCTTCCTGGACTTGATTAGACCCAGTCTGTTCCTCAGCCTGTTCTATAACTTGTTCTCCTTGAATTTGTTCAGTGCCAAGAACATGTCTTGGTGATGTCTCAGTAGTGTCCTGCCTGTCCACATCAGCCATCTCTTTGGACAGAACCCTATCCCACCTAGAGAATAATCACATGTCCATTTTCCTCATGTGATTGATTTTGGACCCAGGAATTTGTTGCATGACCTCTGTAATGAGTCGATCCAGGTATAGACTCATAATTCTAGCCATATTTGGCTTCTTCATTCCTTCTTTGATTTTATCAAACAGAACTGCAGACCAGTCTGTGTTAATCTTGTAGATTATTCTTGTCATGAGAGAGAACATCATGGCAGATATCCTATCATGGCCTCCTGGTTTACATAGAATCACCTTTCCTACTACTTCAGATAGGAACTTCCCTTGTGGATTCATTCCCTTTCGGTTAATGGCTGCTCCGATTCTTATGGTTGGATCCAATCCACACCACTGGAGGGCCTCCCTTGTCTTTGAGGCTGGGACCTCTTCTTCATCTTGAATATAGGGTATGTGAAGAATCTTCCTTAAACTCTTTAGAGTAAGTTTCACCTTAGTTCTATGAACTGTGGATTTGATTTTGATTCCAGAAGTGTCCATTGTTGCAGAAGTATAAAATTCCAATACCTCTTTCTTCCAGATCTTTGAAGGTTCAGAAACAAGGTATTCCAATCCATTGTCAGCAAGAAGAGAAATCACCTGTTTGATTTCTGGCGCGGCATTGTTGAATGCATCCCTAACCAACTCATATCCCTCATTGATGTTGTCTTCAACCTTTGGCGCCATTGAAAAGATGAGAAAGCTTGAGAGAAGAGAAGAGAGATTGTCAACACAGGGTTTTAGTCTCGAAAACCTTATGAGCGTGTCGACAGAATACGTTCTCGACCTATTTATACCCTCTAATGAAAGAAGGTCAAAAGTCGGGCAAAAACAGTCTAAATGTGTCGACACAGTCAGAATGTGTCGACACAAACATCTATTGTCTCGACATTAATGTTGACTACTTTGTGTCGACACCAATTGATGATATGTCGATACGGGAGATACTAAGTAGTGCATCAGAAATTATGTGTCGACTCTTAGTATAATAGTCAACACAAAATCTGTAAGTGTTGACATCATTATACTGCATGTGTCGACACTACATTTCTGGATGAGTCGACTCTTGACCCCTAGGTGTCGACACATTTTCTCATGTGTCGACACAATTTCCCTGACAAGTCGACATGACTTTTCTGTGTCGACACATTATCACTAAATGTGTCGACACCATTTTACTTAGTTAGTGTTATGGTAAATTAACCTATGGCCAGCATTCCTAATTCAATTTTAAATTTATTGAATTTAGTTTCATCCAGTGGCTTAGTAAATACATCTGCAATTTGATAATCTGTTTTAACAAATTCCAATGAGATGTCTTCTTTTTCTACATGTTCTCTAAGAAAATGGTATTTTATTTCTATATGCTTAGTTCTAATATGTGAAACAGGATTGTTTGCAATAGAAATATCACTCTTAGAATCACACAATAAAGGTGTTCTACTTACTTGAATACCATAGTCCTTTAACTGATGTTGAATCCACAATAGTTGTGCACAGCAACTTCCTGCAGCCACATATTCAGACTCAGCAGTGGATATTGCCACACTAGTCTGCTTCTTACTGCTCCAGGATATCAACCTTCCTCCCAAGAATTGACATGTACCTGTAGTACTCTTTCTATCTTCTCTACAGCCTGCAAAATCTGCATCTAAATAACCTGTTAGTAGAAAATCTCCATTCCTAGGGTACCAAAGGCCTAGATTAGGTGTGCCCTTAAGATATCTCAAGATCCTTTTGACTGCAGTATAATGTGATTCTTTAGGGTAAGCTTGGTACCTAGCACAGACATATGTAGCATACATAATGTCTGGTCTACTAGTAGTGAGATATAATAGAGAGCCAATTATTCCTCTATACAAAGACTCATCTACAGGCTTACCTACATCATCTTTGCATATTGAAATATTTGTTCCCATAGGAGTTCTCATGGTGGAGGATGATTCCATACCATACTTCTTAATTAATTCCTTGGTGAACTTAGACTAGGATATGTACAAGCCATCTTCAGTCTGTCTTACTTGGAGTCCCAAGAAGAACTTAAGTTCCCCCATACTGCTCATTTCAAACTTCCCTTGCATAAGTTTGGCAAACTTTTTGCAAAGGTTGTTCTCTGTAGACCCAAAAATTATCTTACCTTTTGATTTCATTAGGAATAGAGTTTTTTCTATTTTACCTCTTGAGAATTTGTTCTCAATAAGGAAAGTAGACAGGGTTTCATACCAAGCCCTTGGGGATTGCTTTAACCCATACAATGCTTTCCTAAGTCTATAAACATAACCAGGTTTAAGAGAATCTACAAAACCTGATGGCTGCTCTACATAGACTTCTTCTTTTAGATCACCATTCAGGAATGCTGATTTCACATCTATTTGGTATACTTTGAATCCTTGATATGCTGCATAGGCAAGGAACATTCTGATTGCCTCCAGTCTTGCTACTGGGGCAAATGTTTGATCAAAGTCAATCTCTTCTTCCTGCATGTATCCTTTAGCAACCAATCTTGCTTTGTTCTTCACAATTACTCCACTCTCATCCAACTTGTTCCTAAAGATCCACTTTGTGCCAATGATGTTGTGGTCTCTTGGTTTAGGAACTAACTCCCAGTCTTTGCACCTTCTGAATTGATTAAGCTCCTCTTGCATAGCATTAATCCAGTGTTGGTCTTAGATAGCTTCTTCAAATTTCTTAGGCTCCAGTTGAGATAAAAAACTTGAATGCAGGACTGTGCTCAGATTTCTGCTTTTAGTCTGCACTCCTTGTCTTGAATCACCTATAATTTGATTTGCTGGATGATCTTTTAGATGTCTTGTAGCTGGAGGTAGATTTCCTTCAGGTTGAACATCTCCAGCTCCTTCATTATGCTGCACCTCTTGGTTGTCATTAGTTTCTATTGAGTCTTGTACTCCCCCTGGACAGTAGCCTTCATTTTCCAATATTTCATCTGCATTTGATGCTTCTGCAATGGAAAGCTTGTCCATCCTTTTGCTTATACCTGTTGGATTATTTGATCTACAAGGCAATTCACTATTGATTAATCTTGTTTCATCAAATACAACATGTACAGATTCTTCTACAACTTGAGTAGTCAAGTTATAGACTCTATAAGCCTTACTATTGATGTTGTACCCAACAAATATCCCATCTTGGGATTTGGCAGCAAACTTAGTTAGATAAGACTTGTCATTGTTAAGTATATAGCATTTGCAACCAAAGATCCTAAAGTAGGATAGATTTGGTTTTCTACCTTTCATAATTTCATAGGGAGTCATTTTGTGGCTCTTGGTGATAGAAGCCCTATTAATCACATGACATGCAGTGTTTACTGCCTCAGCCCAAAAATATTCTGGAAGAGAAGTGTCACTCAATAGAGTTCTACCAGCTTCAATCAATGTCCTATTCTTTCTTTCAGCAATACCATTTTGCTGTGGTGTTCTTGGTGAGGAGAATTCTTGGAAAATCCCAAAGTCTTCATATAATTTTGTCATACTTTCAGATTGAAATTCAGTGCCATGGTCACTTCTGATTTTGACCACTGTACTGTTCAGTTCATTCTGAATTTGTTTCACAAAACTAAGTAAGACACTTGGGGTTTCTGATTTTTGTCTCAGAAAGAACACCCATGTATATCTAGAATAGTCATCTACAACCACAAAAGTGTAGACCTTCCTACCTAGACTATGAACTGGCATAGGACCAAAAAGATCCATATGTAAGAGGTATAAACACCTCACTGAATTCTTGTTTTCAAGGCTATAAAAGGAGGATTTTGTCTGCTTGCACTTTTGACAAGCTGAGCATATCCCTTCCTTTATACACTTAACTTGAGGACCATTCCTCACTAACTCTTTGCTAAAGAGTTGGCCAATTGTCTTGTAGTTAAGATGGGCCAGCCTCTTGTGCCATTTGACACAATGAGATGCATTATCATCAGCTACAAGACAGATAGGAGAAACCTTGTTCTCACATACAAAATCAAGACAATAAACATTTCTCTTTCTATACCCATTCAATATGACCTTTTGATCACTTGACCTTTTGATATGACATCCATCCTTAACAATGAAATGTCATATCCAAGATCACTCAGCTGACTTTTGCTTATCAGATTATGTTTCAAACCTTTTACATAAGCCACTTGAGTGATGGTAATTTGGTTTGAGGAAATGTTACCAAACCCTTTGATGATCCCTCTTTCAGATCCGCCAAAGATAACTTTAGGCCCATCCTTGACAGATGTGTACTCCTTCAGCAGCCCCTTTGTTCCAGTCATGTGCCTGGAACAACCACTGTCCAAGTACCATATAGGGGCGTGGCAACTTGGACTTTCCTGCAATACAGAATTACTTTCCCTTAGAACCCAAGTAAGTCTTGGGTCCTTGGTTCAGGTTAGCACCATTCACATCAAAACTACCAGCAGCTCTTCTAACTGGTAGACTATTGTTCTTCCTTCCACTTGTGTTATGCCAGCAGTCTAAGGCAAAATGGCCTCTCTTGCCACAGCACCAACATTCATATTTGTTGTATCTAGGTCTAGATATACCCTTGGCAGAAAAATTTCTATCCAGTGCTGGTGTTGTTGCAGCTTCACCCACTGATTTCTTATAACCATTGGGTTTATGAACATGGGTAGACCTATTGGCATTAACACCCTTTTTTTTAAGAACATCAGTCTTAATATGACCATGAATATTTTCAAGATCATATTTATTAGAAGGCACTTGCACTTTTCTAAACATCATAGGGACTTTGGAGTTTTGTGGTTGAACTGGAGCTTTTCCCTTTCTTTTGAATTGGTCAGCTCTAGTGTTATCTTTAAATCCCAAGCCTGCCTTACCCTTTTGAGCTATAAACTCATCTATCAAGGGTAGGACAGATTTTGGCTTAGAGTAACTAGCCACTAAGTTCCTCTCAACTTGAAGTTTGGCCTCCAGACTTTTAATTTGATCAGATTTATATGTGATTGTGCCCATCTGAATCACAGTTATTGTTTTCAGTTTGGCAACCTCATTCAACTTTTGATCCAATTCTTTTTTCAAGTCTGATACAACCAACTTAAGATCAGCAATTTCCTGAGCCTGAGTTTTGGTCAGGTTTTTGCTTTTCTTAAGAGCCTCCAATAAGACCCTATATTCATCCATCAATTGATGAATATCACCTTCAGATTCAGACTCATTCACATCACTTGATGTAGATGAATCTGACTCTGAACCAGTACTAATATCAGAAGTGCTAGAATCATTTTGTACCTTACTAGGACCAGGCTGATCCTGGCATTGGTTATCTTCTGACTCAGCCATCAGACCCATGCATTCTTGGTCTTCTTGATCATGGATGGAGTTTAGCAATTGCATAAACTCATCTTCTTCATTAGCTGCATACAGTCCAATGTATGCTTCAGCTTCAGATTCTGACTCTGAGGAGGATTGATCTGTAAGACTCTTCTCCTTCTTAGCAACAAAGTATTTCTCCTTCTTGCCCTTTTGTATAGTCTTCTTTCTGTCTATTGACTCCTTTCTCTTTTATGGACACTCAGCCACCACATGTCCAGGCCTATTGCAGCAATAGCAAACAATCTTTGATGTAGTAGCTTTGCTGGGCTTAGTTCTGCTCCTCTCCTTTCTTGATGATTTTCTCTTCTGATAGTAATCATCAACTGGCTGTGATGTGGAGGGCCTTGACTTCCACTGCTTCTTTTTCAAGAACCTCTGAAACTGCCTTGTAAAGGCAGCAAAATCTGCATCTGAATCACTGCTTTCTGAGTTCTTATTGTCTGAATTTTCTGAGTTAACTTCAGCAACTTCCTTAGGAGGTGATGGAGATATCCTCCTATTCTTTCTAGTGGTTTCAGCCTTGAAGGCCACAGACCTTTCTCTATGTTCTCCTTTTGAATTCATTTCTTCCTCCTTCCTATCCATTAGTTGCATTTCATATGATAGCAACTTTCCAAACAAGGTTGGAGGAGAAATGTCTGCCAGTTTGGCCACTTCTCTTATGGCACAAATCTTGGTGTCCCAATCCTTTGTCAAGGATCTTAGGAATTTGTCATTCAGTTCATAGGTACTGAAGACCCTTCCATAGGACATTAGTTCATTCACTATCCTGTAGAATTTCTTGTAGCATTCAGTTATGCTATCAGACTTCCCTTGTCTGAAACTCTCATATTCTTGGTTGAGCATAGACTTTCTATCTTGTCTAACTTCTTCAGAACCCTCCATATAGACAATCAAAGTGTCCCACATTTCCTTGGAGGTTTTGTAGTGAATCAGATTTTGAAATGTGGCATCATCTATAGCACTTACAATAATGTTCTGTGCTCTTTTGTCTAGTATTGACAGGATGATCTCATCCTTGGTCATTTCAGAATAACTCTTTGGAGTTTGAATATTTGCATCAAGAACTGATACCTTTATTGGAATGAAGGGGCCTTCCTGTACTGTGATATATATCTTTGGATCAGAAGCCTCCATAAACAACCTTACCCTTTCTTTCTAGATTCCAAAAATCTCTTTCCTGCAGATGGGTAATTTCATTGACCCTAGTTCCTTGTGATTCTCTCCAGAACCAATTTTCTTGATTCTTGATTCTGCCTTAGGGATCTAACTCAGACTGTTAAGTCCTTCTTTGAGTAACCTCCATCTGATACCACTTGATAGTTATACTTTCAAGACCATCTAAACACCTAGAGGGGGTGAAGAGGTTTTAATGCTTGTTTTAACTTAAGGAAGAATATAATTACTGACTATAAGAGAATTCAGCAAACATTGTAGCAAACACAACACAGCAATCATAAATATGCACACATCACAGATTGTACACAGATTTATAGTGGTTCCCCAAGATCTGGGTACATCCACTTTCCCCCTTCACCTATCTAACAGTGTGCTAGATTCGGCCTAACTTCCTTCTTTATCTCAGATCCTTAGATCCTACACCTCAGAACCCTAAAAGATTCCTACAACTCAGAACCCTATAAGGTTCCTACAGCTCGGCTAACTAGCCCTACCTCAGCCTTGCCACAAGGCCTACAACTCAGAGAAATACCTTCTCTTACACTCAGGCATAAACAGCCCTACCACTCAGAGAATACCTCTCCTACACTCAGCCTTTATAATCTAGGCTTACAACTCAGATCTATACAAATAAATCCTACAGAAATTGAAATTGAAGTTATATAATATCTTGCCCCTGTTGAGAGAGAAGGGACAAGACTGTTCTTGATCAGCTTCTAGAAAAACCTGATGGATGAAATCAACTGGATCTTAGCTTTCTTCAAAGCTTCTTGAATCTGAACTTAAGAAACTTGTGATAGCTTCCTTCTTGTCTTCAAAATGGCTGGATCCCTCTCTATCCAACACCTTTGATGATACTTCAGAATTCTTGAAAGAATTCTACTTAGACTGATCCTGAGTGGTTGTACACGTTAGAATGTCTTCTTAGATCTTCTCACGAAGATCTTCTTCTGTGCCTTGCACTTTCTTGATCAGAGATCTTATCTCCCAATAGATGATTAATGTGTGTCGTGTTGTCTCAATACTGTTTTTCCTTCTTCTGAATCTGTTTATTTATAGACTTCATCCTTGGAAACCGGCTGATCCGGTTTCTAACAAACTTCTGACAAGTCTGACAGCTTCTGTCAACCTGTTGTAACTCACAGCTGTCAAGTCTTCAAACAGATCTTGTGCCTTTGTCTTTGTCAGCAAAGCGTCGAGACTGTCTGTCAGAAAGTGTCGAGACCATCTGTCAAGATGTGTCGACACAAGTGACTTAAGTGTCGACACTGCCTTTGTTGATGTCGACAAAGCTGTCTTGATGTCGACTTAGCTTCTTAACACTGTATTTTGAGAATGTGTCGACACAGATGTTGTCGACTCTGCCTCTGTGTGTCGACTCAGTCTTCTGGTGTCGACACAAATGTTGTCGACTAGCAATTCTGTGTGTCGACACAGCCTCCCAGTGTCGACACAGTTGATGTCGACTAAACTTCTGTGAGTCGACACTGCTTCTCGGTGTCGACACAAATGTTGTCGACTCTTTTTCTCTGTGTCAACACAGCCTTCTTCAAGTGTCGACACAATTATTCTGAAGTGTCGACACAGCTTCTTCTGGTGTCGACATATGGACTTAGGATATTTTTCCTGTATTTTAGTACATTCTTAACCTGCACATGTCAACTCAAAATAACATCAAATACACCTTGCTGTATATCATTGAGCAAAGTTAGGCTTCTTCAAATCGGGTACACATTTTCCAATATACCCAACAGCTATGCTCACTCAACGCCATCCAAACAGCACCAAATGGCGTTGAGTGCGGTCAGTGCACTCAACGCCGTTCAACTTATGGCGTTGAGTGCACTGAACGCACTCAACGCCATCCTGCCTGACAGCTTACGGCGTTGAGTGAGCTAAGCTCACTCAACGCCATCCAATCTACGGCATTGAGTGAGCTCAGCTCACTCAAGGCCAACCTGCTGACACCATATGGCGTTGACTGCAGTCAGTGCACTCAACGCCATTCAACTTATGGAGTTGAGTGCACTCAATGCACTCAATGCACTCAACGACATCCCGCTTATGGCTTTGTGTGAGCTAAGCTCACTCAACGCCATCCAGACCACGGCATTGAGTAAGCTTAGCTCACTCAATGCCATTCCAAGGTCACGGGCGTGTCTGACCTATGTTGAAATTTCTGAGCTCGACGATCGTCTTCCTGAGGTTGACGATCGTCGAAGGGGTCACGCCCTAGGTCACGGGCATGACGGGTCGGTCACGGGCGTGATGGGTCAGTCACGGGCGTGACCACCCCTTGACTCGAAATCTTGGTTGATAAACTTCAATTCCTGGGCTTCCCAAGGTTCTTTTAAGACAAAACCACTCCTAGGGGTCTAGTCGGAAATGGGATGTTACATTGGTGGCCTTTGGACATACCTGCAAAACAGAATTAGTTTCCCTTAGGAACCCAATCGAACTTGGATCCTAGATTCCTTGTTAACACACTCCCCCTTGGTTGGTTAACCCTACGAGTGATCGTCCTCGCATTGCTAACAAAAGGAGTCTCATTGTATCTTGGATTAAACCAGCAATCCATGACAAAGTGACCAACTTTGCCACAGCACCAACAGTCAAACCTGTTGTACCGGTTCCTAGGCTCCTGCTTCACCCTTGGAACGGTGGGTCCAGCCGGGGCCTTGGATCTGGAGGTGGAGGCATCATGATGACAGCAGTCACACGACTTCTTCACTTCATGTTCCGTCAGTATGACAGGCTTGGCCTTTGGTGCCTGCTTCCTATTATAGCCGTTAGAGAAGTGGACATAATTCTCCACTTGGATTTCCTCATAAGGTGCCTTGAAGACACTCTCACTGTAGTTACGGAGGGAGGTCCAACCATCATACCGGCTCTTGGGTTTTTCAAACGAGGGCCAGAAGAAGTGGCCATAGGTTGACTCAAAGTCCTGCTCATTACAAGGAAAGCCAGGCTTTCTGAATGAAACAGGACCAAGTGGAGCCTTTCCCTTTTCTGCAGCAGAGGCCTTCTTAGTAGCCTTATTTTTCCTCTGATTTCTATTTCTCCTGGATGATTTACCAGGCACAGCTATATACCCTTAGCCAGCCCCCTTAGCCTGAGCAGAAAATTCATCAACCAGAGGAAGAACGGTCTTGGGCATAGAGAAGCTTTTGACAATCTTCCTCTCTGCCGCAAGCTATTCTTCCAGCTTGTTGATTTCTTCCTATTTTTTGTCAAGGAGCCTTAGAGAATCTGAGTGCTCAGAAGTCAGGTCCAGGTGTTCCTATTGGAGAGAAATTAAGCTAGTGATCTCTTTTATTAGGGACACACCCTCAGCCTTAAGGAATTTGACTTCCTTTTTCTGAGCCCTCAACCTCTTTTGGTACTCTTCGAAAGTATTGAGCAGAAGCTCATACTTTTCGAGGAGTTCAGCCTCACGGGCAGATGGACTGTCCTCGTGGTGATCTTCAGGAGACTCAGAGTCAGAGTCAGAGTCAGAGAGGGGGGTGCGATCTTTTACCTTCCCAAAAAATGGGGGACAGTCTCCATCTGAGTCAGAGCGACCCATTAGCCCGAAGTAGGCTTCCTCATCATCACTGGAGTCTGAAGAGTCAGATTCACTCAGTGTCTTTGGCTTTTTAGCAATGTAGCTCCTCTCCTTCTTCTTATCTCTAGAGTACTTGTGCTCCTCTCCCTTCCCCTTATCTCTCTTGCATTGGTGGCAGTCAGCAACGACGTGGCCTGGCTTATTGCATCCAAAGCAAATAATGTCAGCATAGTGATGTTTGTTCTGTTTAGATTCATACCTGTCAGAAGAGAAATTCTTCTTCTGATGTCTGGAGGAGGACCATCTCTCTTTCTTTGATTCCTCATCTTGAGGAACTTCTTGAACTCTCGAGTGATGAAGTAGAATTCTTCTTCAGATAGCTCTGAGCCGGAAGAGCATGGCTCAGAGTCTTCTTCCTCATCCTTTTTCCAGGAGCGGGACGAGGTTGCACCCTTGCCTTTCCTTGAGTGATTGGCTTTCAGGGCTACAGTCTTTTCATTGGCAGCGGCTTTATCGGCTTCTTCTTCAGCTTTTCTGGTGTTCAGCTGAAGCTCATAGGACATAAGCTTCCCAAACAGAATCTGGGGATTAGTTTCTGCCAGCTTGCCAAATTCTCTGATGGCGCAGATCTTGGTGTCCCATTCCTTAGTAAGGGATCTAAGGAATTTGTCATTTAGTTCACCATCGGTGAACACTCTGCCATAACCCTTCAGGGCATTGACGATCTTCAGGAAGTTCTCGAATGTCACTCTGATTTCTTCCTTGGGACCTTGCCTGAAGGCCGCATACTTCTGGTTCAGAAGGGATCTTCGATCATCCCTTACTTCATCTGTGCCTTCCATCAGAATGATCAGGCAGTGCCATATGTCCTTGGCAGTCCTGCAGTTGCTGAAATTCTGCATCATGAAATCATCGACGGCGCTTACTAAGATGTTTTGAGATTTCTTGTCTAGTCTGACAAGCACCATCTCATCCTTATCCATTTCGGAGAGCTTCTTGTGCACCATCTTGGTAGGATCAATGGTGGAGGCCTTAGTGGGGATATAAGGGCCCTCCTCCACTATCATGAAGAGTCGGGGGTCGACTGCTTCCATGTAGAACCTGATCCTTTCCTTCCAGATGGGAAAGTTCAGCTTGGTGCATACTGGGATCTTTCCTGAATACTTGAGTCCGTCCATTCCTGAGATCTTCTTTCCTCTTAACACTAGACACAGGATCTTACTCAAGGTGTTAACCTTACTAATGAGCAACCTCCCTCTGATACCACTTGAAAGTCTCTAGTATCGACTAAATCCACCTATGGGGGGAATAGGTGTCGTGCAGTCTTTTACGGAATTAAATTTACCTACACAAATTAACAAACACAGCATAGAAAACACACAAAGAATTATAGTGGTTCCCTGATTTGGGTACGTCCACTTTCCCCCTTCGACCTATCTCCCACCAAAGGATGACTCGGTCACTTCTCCAAACGGATTGAAATCCAATCATCACACTACGTAAGGAACCCTTCTAACAAAGAAGTCACAACTCCACCACCACAGGTTACACCCAACCCTGAGAACTAGGAATAAAAATTCCTTTACAACAAACCAAAATTGAATGTAAAAGAAAATACAAACAAAGCTTTTGGAGATTCCGATGTCCTTCTTCGTTCTTTGAAGCTTTCTTGAAAGTTACGAAGAGTCCACAACTGGATTTCTCTCTTGGAGAGGATCTTGTCAAGATCGTTGGCGACAAGTGATTGCGGTGGAGATACTTTGTAGATCCAAACTTCTTGACGAAGCAAGCAAGGTCTACCAACGATCTCAGTCGGATCAATCGTCTCCACCAATTCGGAATGGAGAACTAGTGTCATTCAACGAATCAAGAGACAAGAGATCTCAAGAGAGATGCGTGAGACGCTTGGCTTGCCTCGGTACTGTCATCGGAAGATCCGAAAAGATCGGAGATAAGCGGCGACGACGAACTGCGTGCGGCTATAGGCGATCGGCGCTTTCCGCGATCCGCTAGGTCACGCTCGGCTTCTTTCGATTTCCGAGAATGTCTGTCTATATAGAAGTTCAAAATATGCGAGTATAAATACTAGAGGCCGACCCTAAAGACCGTTGTGGGTCCCACGATAAGAAATCCTAGCCCCGGCCTAAACAGCGCATGGAGAGATGGTTCGGCCCAGCGAACGGAGGAAAATTTCCTAAGGTAAAATCGGCGGGAATCGTTGGTGATTCCCGTCGAAGTTGGCGGTAATCACTCACGATTCGCGTCGATTCTTCCTTGGAAGAATTCCTGTTGGAAAACTGTCAGCCGGAAGAAGTCGGCGGGAATGCAGACTGATTCTCTTCGAAGTCGGCGGGAATCACTAACGATTCTCGTCGAAATCGGCGAGAATCACAAGTGACTCCCGTCGAAGTCGGCGGGAATAACTTAGTGATTCCCATCGATTTTAACTTGGAAGAATTTTCTCTTCCTTCCTTTGATGACTTGGTCTTTGACCCATCTTTGCTCCTTCTTCTGCTCTTGATCTACCTAGACCCTGTACTTGAAAATAAGTACACTCCAATAAAGAGATCACACGTGAGTAAACACACTGATCTACTCAACGAGGGATTACATTGCGCAGACCCGTGTATATTGACCCACTGCACCCTGACATTGGTGTGTACTTAGCATGGAATAGCTGCAAGCACAACTTGATAGAAGATCGTCAAATACATTGTCAATTCAACTTAGCTTGTTCAGGGGCTTCTTCAAATCAGGTACATTATGGATACAATACCCAACAGGATGAACCCTCTACTATTGTTACTAATATTCCTACCTTCAGTCCCACTGCAGAATAGATTTCAAGAGCTAAAGGCAAGTCTATTGTTGAAGAGGGGGAAGTGGTCAGGCTCAGCAAAAATAGGTACAGAGAAGAGATGGAAACCAGGCCATACTTTGAAAAATGGAGTCCTCAATCAAGGACTATCATTTTTGTTTGCCTGGGATCAAATAAAATAAAATAAGACTGATATGGGAAAGCTGTATAGCTCCTAGGAATGGGTTAATCTTGAATGAAATGAAGAGGCCAGGAGAAAATTTAGAAGAGATAAGAAGACAGGTGCAGTTCCACCAGATGCTCTGGAGCCAAGCAAATACTTCCCAAAGCACTACAATTACTTTGAAAGACAGAAGGAAAAGAGTACTTGTTGGGAATATTACCCTCAATATTCCCTAGACTTGATTTGAAGAGACATAACCATCAACACTAAGAGTATAGTTGTATTTGATGTTGGTTAAGCTCATCATGTACAGGTTGTTCTTTGGAACAAGGTTAGACATGTTGTATAAGTGATGGTGATAGGTAGTCACAAAATAGGCAGGTGGAAAGACAGAAAATCTGTCTAAGTACACGGGCGTTGAGTGAGGATAGCTCACTCACCGCAAAATGCAAAGAAATGTGGTTTGTCCACAGGCATTGAGTGAAGCAAGCTCACTCAATGCAGGATACAAATAGATGTGGTTAAATCCACAGGCATTGAGTGAAGCAAGCTCACTCAACGCTAGAGGCAAAGATGTGGTTTAAGTCCACGGGCATTGAGTGAAGCAATCTTAGTCAATGCCAGATGCCAAAAAGCGCTGAAAGAAAACAAGTCAGTCAAAGCCTGGCTATTTGTAAGGCATAAAAGTGGCCAAGTCCACAGGCATTGAGTAAAGGCAGTTCACTCAATACCATACTACAAAAAGCGTTGAGTAAAGCTCAGATAGTCAAAGCTTTGTCTTTGACAGGAAAGAAATATGGCTAAGTCCAAAAGCATCGAGTGATGAAGGCACACTCGGCGCCTAAGAGGTTAAGACTACAAAAGTCTAGATGATTGTTGAGTGATGAAGGCTCACTCAACGCCAGAGAAGAAAGTGTCGTGTTCACTCGAAGCTCAAGGAAAGAATGGACAGAAAATCTGTCTAAGTGTTTTGGCGTTGAGTCAAGCCTACTCACTCAATGCCTGGTGATAGAAATTCTGTCTAAGTGTTTTGGCATTGATTCAAGCTTACTGACTCAACGCCTAGTGATAGAAAATCTTTCTAAGTGTTTTGGTATTGAGTCAAGCTTACTCACTCAACGCCTAGTGACAGAAATCTATCTAAGTGTTTTGGCGTTGAGTGAAGCTTGTTCACTCAACCCCTATACTAATGTGCTTGAATTTTAAGTCCACAGATGCTGACATAAGCAAAAGTCAACAAGTCAACAAAATTCAAAATAAGTCTACTCACTCAACGCCTACGCGACAAATGACGTTACAGGCCTACAGTACGACTTTTGGCTCTTAAAGTAAAAGTGCAGCTGTCAAATTCAGTGGGGCCCACTGGTCAAAATAGTCGTTGATCGGTGGAATAGAAAAGGCAGAGTTTAGAATGAAGAGATCAACTTTTGGAAAAAGCTATGGACTTCGTCTTCTCCCTCGGTCATTATTGCAGAGCTTTGAAGAAGAAGTTCAAGCTTCAGATCTAAGAGTTCAAAAGAGATAGCTGGTGTCATTCACACCTGCACCAGCAAGATCAGAAAGTTTACTTTTTTGTGGAAGTAGAAGAAGTAGAGATAACTAATTTCTACAGTCAAGGTTAGCTGTGTGAAGAATACTTAGAACTAGTATTTCATCTGCCTTCTCCAGCAAGATCAGAGATATTCTTTGAGGAAGTAAAAGTAGTCAAGCTGCAGCTGGTCTGAAAGCAATTAAGAGATAGTTATTGCAAGCAACACCTTCAACAGCAAGATCAGAGTAATTCTCTGAGTAAACTGAACCAGCAGGTTGTTACCCTAGCTGCAACATCTGGAAGATAATCAAAGTTAGTTGTTGCCATCTCCACCATCAACAATAGTTCAGAGTAATTTTTTGAGAGAGAAGGTGCAACAAAGGATAACCTTATCTGCAGCCACTTCATAATTCTAGTTGTACAATTCTGAAGGACATTTTCTGGAGGTTGTGAAGAAGAAGTTAGGACTGAGCTTCTGGTTCAGTCCAGGAAGAAAAGAAGAAGCAGTGCAGGGTTCTGCAGGTTACTTCCAGCACAAGCATCTGCTTGTTGAAGATTTTATTTTGTTGCTGAGAAGAAGATATGGTTGAGTATTTCTTAGTTCAACAAGGAGTAGACTCAGGGAATATATTTCTGGAGTCAAAGTTGGGCTAAGTTTATCTCAGTCCAGGAAGGCTGGCATAGAGAAATTTCTCTTATATCAAATCAAATCAACAACCCACTTCCATTCTATAGGATCCTTTTAGATTTGAGTTGTAGGGCAGATTTGCCTGAGAGTAGGATCTAGTTGTGGATCTGAGGTAGGGTTGTTTAGCCTGAGGTAGGATTCTGTTGAGAATCTAAGGTAAGGCCTATGTGCCTGAGGTAGGGCTTTGGCCTGAGAGTAGGATCTAGTTTGGATCTGAGGTAGGGCTTTTGAGCCTGAAGTAGGACAATCATTCTCTCTGAGTTGTAGGGCACTTGTGCTTGAGTTGTAGGATCCTTTGGATCTGAGGTAGGGCCTTTGTGCCTGAGCTGTAGGAGAGTCATTCTCTCTGAGGTAGGGTTGTCCTCCCAGCCTGAGTTGTAGGGCCTTTGGGCCTTAGGTAGGTGATCTTTGGATCACTGAGTTGTAGGGTCTTGTGCCTGAGCTGTAAGTCTTGGAGGAGACTGAGTGGTCCTGCAGGATCGTGTTGTAAGCTCTTAGGGGTCGAGATTGGAGAAGTGCCTTGTCTAATAAGTTGTTAGAAAGGTGGAGGGAAAGTGTACGTACCTATAATTTAGGGAACCACTATATAATATGTGTGTGCTCTTTGTGTTGTTTCTTTATTGCAGGTTGTGTAAGTTGAAAGCAGAAAACTACCTACTCATAAAGCACTTAAAGAAAAAAAATTAAAGATAGTCGCAAGAGACTAAGACACCTATTCACCCCTCCAGGTGATTTAGCTATCCTTGAAACTAAATACTTTCAGTACAGATGTTGATGAAAAGGCTGCTAAGAAACCCAACAGAGGCATAGTTATCAAGAAACCTAAAACTTAAAATGTTTATGTATTCCTTAAGGGCTCTAGGATTGTGAAACCTTATTATAAGCACACTATATGTTTATAATTATCACTTTAAATGTTAATCACATATTTGATTATGTGTAAATTATTACTCTTATCTACTGTGAATGTTTACCTCCTTATTATAGAAGTGTATATCATTTACTAGGGTTCTGACTTCTTCAAATAGGGGGAGATTGTTGGGTCCATTAATCACAATGTCCTAGATTTGAAGAAGGCCCACGGGTCAATGGTATATACATGATTATATCTGATATATATTCAAAGTTCATTGTATGAAGAGGGGGAATACTATTACAGTGATTAGACAGGTTATCTAGGTTACAATGATAGTGGGACCCAAGACAGGATGCTAAATAATCATAAAATAGGCTAAGTCCAGAAGCATTGAGTGAACTCACTTCACTCAATGCCAAAAATCTAAAAGCGTTGACAGGATATCCAGTAGTCAAAGCCTCGGTATTGCTGACTTGAAATTTGTCTAAATACAGAAGCGTTGAGTGAAGACAGTTCACTCAATGCCTACTCAAAAGGAAAACTGCCCAAGTCCAAAAGCATTGAGTAACGAAGGATCACTCAACGCCACATCAAGAAATTCAGCAAAGTCAGAAAGCGGCATTGAGTGTAAAAGCTTCACTCAACGCCTTCATACAAGAAAAATTCTTTAAAGTCCAAAATCATTGAGTGATGAAGGCTCACGCAACGCCTTATAAGTTAGGTTGTAAAAGTCAAATGCATTGAGTGTTAAAGGTTCACTCAATGCCTCAAGATACAAATTTTTTGTTAAGTCTTTCTGCGTTGAGATACATGGCCTCACTTAACACCTATGTAGATTGACTGAAAATTGTCATGTCCCCAAGCACTGAGTCATGCTGACGTCATCCAAAATTCAAATATTGCGGGACTTGCGTGCTAGATGACAAAATGCACCGTATTCCTTTAGTACAATAATTAAAGCTAAAGTTACTTGGCAGTTGCCAAATTTGGCTTGCCCATACTGAGAAAAGAGCCATTACACAACGGGACAAAAAGGTGGACTTTATAGTGAAATTAAAAAAGAGCTTTTCTCTCTGCATAGTCATCTTCTCAACAAGCAAGAAATCCTAGAGATGGGGATTTACAGAAGGTCTTAAAAATACAATAAGCTGGTTGTTTGAAGTTTTACAAAGAACTTCAAAAATCACAAAGTCTTCAACAACAAGAACACAGAACTCTTTTTTCTGTGTAAGGAGAAGAAGTAGAGCAAACTTTAATTGTTGTTCATCTTCAAGGCCACTACACTCAACTCTGCTACATCAAAGGCTTGAATAAATAGTGCTCTGCATTTGTCTTCTCAGCACAAGACGAAGCATCCTAAAGAACAACTATCTTGGTGTTGTGAAGAAGTTAGGAATGAGTTTACTCAGTTCAAAAAGAAGGCTTAGAGAACCATTTCTCTAAAGCCAATCAACATCAAACATTTCCTCCTTTTGTAGGATCATCAGTGATCTGAGTTGCAAGCCTAAATTATAAAGGCTGAGGTGTAGGATCCTATTGAGGATCTGAGGTAGGACTTGTGTGCCTGAGGTAGAATCTTGGTTAAAATCTGAGATAGGAGATTTATTATCTCTAAGTGTAGGGCTATCCTCCAAGCCTTAGTTGTAGGGCTTCTTGATAAGCTTGAGGTAGGTGATCTAGAGGGTCACTAAGCTGTAGGAGTAAAGATTACTCTTAGTGTGTAGGGTTGTGGACAAAGGTAAGGCTTGGAGGAAGCCTGGGAGATCCTGAGGGATCTGTGTTGTAAGCTCTTTGAGCCGAGTTTGGAGAAGATTATCTTGCCTAACACACTGTTAGAAAGGTGGGAGGGAGAGTGGATGTACTCATACCTTTGGGAACTACTATAAATATATGTGTGTTATATATGATTGTGTAGTTAAACTTAAAACAACTAAGAAAAATAAGAAAGTGACCATCAACCTAATCACCCCCCCCCCTCCCTCTTGGTGATTTAGTCTACTACTCTAAATAACTTTCAAATTTAATATGTGTAAGGGGGGAGGAATGAGTCTCATAGTTAGCAAAGGGGAGATGAATATGGGCATCAACATAAATGAGAGAATTCAAGAGGGGGAATGAATATAGATATGGACAAAATTTGCATGGGACCATGTGGATGATGATGTGGCATTGCATGGATTTTGCATGTATGATATATGAAACTTGAAGGTGGCGGCATGCAAAGGTGGCGGGTGATACGACATGTTAATATGATTAGCTTGAATGGTGTTGCACGTGGAAATGACAGAGTTGAATTATGATGAGGTGGAATGAAGTGACAATGATGGAAAAATGAAGGTAGCAGCATGCATGGAGGTGACGTGGCTTTGCATGGGCTGAAATAAACAAGGCTGGCTTGTGGAGAATGGCTTATGACGGCAATGGCGTGAATTTGCATGGAGATGGAGGTCGGCGACTTGATTTCACTTTCTCGGCTTGCATGTATGGTTTATATGGAATTAACGTAGAGGACATTTAATGATGTGGTGGAGACGGCATTGTGCATGAGAATGGCGGACAATAGCTTGGCGGCATGGAGGCAACTTAGACTTGTGTGACATGAATGGTCGGTCATGCATGACAGTGCGAGTAACATCTTGATATTATTGTGACTAGAGCTAGATTGTCGTGAAGGCTTTAAAATATCATCGTGACAACATGAATTTCTTGCTTTGGATGAGTGCAGCTCAAGCGAGCGCAGCAACTTCATCAAATATTTCATTCTTTTCAACATCATGAGTGCGACCACATCATTAAACCTACAAAATAAAATGAAATTATATTAGTACGTGATTATAAATAAAAAATAAGTAAAATACTAATAATTTGTATAAATATTATACTTAAATTAATACTAAAAATATGTATAAAACACTACTTATCAAATACTCTCATACTTAAGTTTTTGCTATTCCAGAGCAAAAGAATGAGAAATATTTATAAGACATAAATAAAATTTCCGATTAAACTAAAAAGTTTATTAAATCACAATTTAGTTTAAAATAAAACTTAGGGATTTAAAAGATAAATCCTAAATTATGAAATTAAAAAGAAAAAAAGAAATATTTTGCCAAAAATTCTCAAATAAATTAACTATCAATCAAAATTGAGTAATTAGCAAACAAAATTAGATTAAAATTATAAAAAACCTAACTTTAAAGAAGCTTTAAGGAAAAAATGCAACCTACTAGTTAGGATCTCCCAATATTTTAATTTAAATCTAAGACAATTATATTGGCTAAAGGGTTTTGGGAAATAAGGCATCTGAAGAGTTTTTTTATTGGAGGTGATTTAAAATTTTATCCTCTCACCTCACATATTTTTTTCTAAATATATTTGTATATATTTATTAGAGAAAATGATGAATTTTATTCTCTCATTTTTCATGACATATAAATAAATATTTCTCTTTATATAAAAAAGTAAATGATTAAGAGTAGTGATTTTTATCCTTTTACTCTATTTTTAACTTAAAATGGGTTGTATATATTTACCAGAAAATAATGAATTTTATCTTTTATTATCATGACATATGAACTAATAATAAAAAGAAAAATCAAGGGTAGGGGAAGGCTAAGGTAAAGGGCTAAATAAATTCTAGAATATAAATCAAAATATTAGAGAGCAACTACTAGTAGATTAAACTTTCCAATAAATCTAAAAGCATGAAGTAGAAATAACTAAAATCTAAATATGTTAGGAAAAACTACTACAAAATGAAGCTACTTAATATATAATAGAAAATGTGCGAAATAAATTACTTTAATTAAATTAAAATCATAAGATATTTCTTAAAACTAAATAACCTGGAAATTAAATCTAACTAACATGATGAAATAAAAGATTAGCAAACCAAAATAATAAAAATGTTTATAAATAAACTCAAACCAAATTTCTGAAAAAAAAACGAAAACAAAGTATGGGTTTATTATACTTTCAAATTTTTTAAAGGTTTTTCATATTTTTTTGGAATTTTGACTATGATCTTTTTTTAGATTTTTTAAAGATATAACAACTAGAAAAAAAATAACAAAAAAAGAACTATAATACTAAAAAATTATATTTTTGAATTTTCTTTTTTTTTTAAATTTTACTTTTTATTTTTTTTGCTTTTAAAATTTCAACTTTTTTTCTTTTAAAATTTCTAATTTTAAAATAAAAAAGGAAAGACTGCCAACATAGGATATAAAAATCTTGATAGAGAAAAATCATGTTCTCCAATCTATACTGAATTAAGGCAAGCGTACCTATCGAAATATAGCACAAGATATAAAAATATTAAGGTCGTATTAAAACTCAGGTTTATCGAGTACTGCTACTTCTAGAAACAACTATTATCTTATCGATCAAAAATCAAAGATGAAACGAAATTAAAACTAAAATAAAATAAGAAAAGAACATTTGTTCAAAACTCGCTTTGAATAAAATAGAAAGATGATTTATAAATTCTAATCTATACCTTGATCGCGAGAATTCCCAAAATATGGATGCACCTCTCTCGAGAAATTCACTCAACTAAGATTAAGAATATCAATTGAACTCTTATTTTATAATTGATAACCTAATTCTCGCTTTAACAATTTGAATCCCGCAAAGTCGGAAGAATCGCGTTATCCTCTCTCGAGGGTTGCATTCGATTCTATTTATTCGTGAGTGATCAATTTGTACGCATGAGCCTTTCAGCTAACTAAAATACAAAAATTGATACGAAAGTTCACTTATCGACATATGCACTTGATATTAATCACGAATAAATCAAAGGAGATCAGAAATATAAAAGAGATACTATTTCATTTAAAGCTCGTAACGAACAAGAACTATTTGACAGGAAATAAAAAGAGACATTGCATGTAGAAAAGAAATTACACTTTTATTGCATAAAAAGTACAAGGAAATAAAACCACATTGCATAAAAAAGAAATTGTAAGAAATGAAATCTAAACTAGCTTAAGGAAATATAAAAGTACATATTTTGCCCAAATGGGCAGTGGAAGAGAGAGGAGTGTGATGAAATTAGGCCACTATATATAGGGAAAGTGAAGGATTAATATGGATGGCACATGAAGGGTTGGAAGTGGAAAAATTAAAGAGAAGAATTTGATATGTGCAAGGGGGGAGGAATGAGTCTCATGGTCAGCAAAGGGGGATGAATATGAGCATCAACATAAATGAGAGCATTCAAGAGGGGGAATGAATGTAGACATGGACAAAATTTGCATGGGACTATGTGGATGATGATGTGGCATTGCATGGATTTTTCATGGATGATATATGAAACTTGAAGGTTGCGGCATGCAAAGGTGGCGGGAGATATGACATTTTAATGTGATTATCTTGAATGGTGTTGGACGTGGAAATGGCGGAGTTGAATTATGATGAGGTGACATGAAGTGACAATGATGGCAAAATAAAAGTGGCAGCATGCATGGAGGTGATGTGGCTTTACATGGGCCGAAATGAATATGGCTCATTTGTGGAGTATAACTTATGACTGCTATGGCGTGAATTTTCATGGAGATGGAGGTCGATGACTTGATTTCATGTTCTCGGCTTGCCTGTATGGTTCATATGGAATTAACGTAGAGGACATTTAATGATATGGCGAGACAATTTTGTGCATGAGAATGGCGGGTAGCAGCTCAGCGGCGAGGAGGCGACTTAGACTTGTGTGACATGAATGGTCGGCCATGCATGAGAGTGTGGGTAGCATCTTGATTTGTCGTGACTAGAGCTCGATCATCGTGAAGGCATGGAAATATTATCATGACAACAAGAATTTCTTGCTTTTGACGAGTGCAGCTCGAGCGGGCGCGGTAGCTTCGTCGAATATCCCATTCTTTCCAACGTCATGAGTGCGAGTGCATCATTAAACCTACAAAATAAAATGAAATTATATTAGCACGTGATTATAAATAAAAAATGATTTATAAATAAAAAATAAGCAAAATACTAATAATTTGTATAAATATTATACTTAAATTAATACTATATATATAATACTACTTATCAAATAACTTTATACTTGAGCTTTTGTTATTCCAGAGCAAAAGAATGAGAAATATTTATAAAGCTTAAATAAAATTTTCAATTAAACTAAAAATTTATTCAATCAAAAGAAAGCTAGAAATAAAATTTAGAGATTTAAGAGATAAGTCCTAAATTATGAAATTAAAATAAAATGAGAGAAATATTTAGTTAAAAATTCTCAAATAAATTAACTAGCAATCAAAATCGAGTAATTAGCAAACATTGGATTAAAATTATAAAAAACCTAATTTTAAAGAAACTTGAAGAAAAAATGCAACCTACAACCTACTACTAATAATATTTAACAACAATATTTAACATCAGTTGTGTGTCATTTGCATGTGGCTAGTTCATTATCATCAAGAAGTACATCTCGCATGACATCACATCAAGTTGGGTCTAAATGGGATGGAGAACTTCTTATTAGACATCTTATGAAAATTTTTTATTCTTTCAGGATATCGAAGGTCATAGTTGTTGATTTACTTCAATTACCCGAACAACACTGTGGGTTGCATGGATCCAGGAGAAGTACTTCACGAGAAGCATTTGTAATAACATTACAAATTCTAGCATATAACAAAACAATTAGATTTGCAAGCAAACAATTTCAGCACTCAACAAAAACACCTAGTTATTTCTTAAGAGGTATAACAACCTTAAAGAAACTATCCTTAGATTGCATATCACCCGCATATGAATATTTCAGACATTCCACGATGGATATTAAATGATGCTTGATATGCATTATACTTCAAAGACTGCATTTGAGCAATTGATGGAACACATGTGGATGCGCGTGTTACTGCTAATCAACAAGATGCGTACATTGGTCGATATGAAACAATAACACTGAATGTTATGATAGTTTAAGACTTTGATATGTGCTTCACATTTGTGATAGCAGGTGAGAGGGTTCTACTCACGAGAGTCTCATTTTTCAGCGAGCTCTTATGGATGCAAACTATAATTTTCCATATCCAGCTCCTGCTAATTTTTAATTGTTTGATTTGCATAATTTTTCTCTTCCCCTTGCAATATACTCATCAATATACATAAAAAATTTACAAGAAAACCTTATTTAGTTAATGATGGTAGATATTAACTACAACATGGCTTTTTGAAGTTGTATTTAGATATACAATATTATTTACCAGATTTTGCTAGGGGAAGTCATCTAGTGTAGTGAAGATATGAAAATATCAATCAGACTCATTCTTCACTTCATAACATCATAGAACGAACATTTGATGTTTGGAAGAAGAAATGAGTTATACTTTTGGATATGCCACAATATAGTTTAACAAAACGACGTGATATTATGATAGCAATAATGACTTTGCATAACTATATTTGTAGGCATCCATTTAGCTCGAATGTTGATTTCACAGCTTGTGGTGAGGACTACCATTAGACTTACCCAGGAACACATCACCAAAGACGAGGCCAAATTCCAACTAATGTCTGAGAAGATGTAGATCATGTTTGAGACGTGTGAGAAGGTGTTGATGAGATGAGTGCAATGCTTGACACCATTGCCGAACATTAAATAGTTTTTTAGTAGTATGCATCTTTTCAAATTATTTGTTCTGTTGAATGTGTTTTTTTGTACAAATAAAGTAATGAGAAAAATAATTAAAAAATCTATCAATCAAAACAATCTTAGGAAAACTCATTAAAAATGATCTGTTTTAAAGGGAAAAAAATTTGTTGCGTTAAATGCACCAAAAATTGATGCGTGTTTAAATAAGCTGGGCATACCTTTTCAAATTATTTTATCGTTTCTCTCCTATCCCGACTATGTCCCTTTGGCGTTGCACGTCCCACTTTTGAACCTTAAACTTCTCCCTTCCCACGATCTCAACAACTGATGTTGAAGCTTCCTCCCCACCACAGGCCGCTATCGAAGTCTTCACCCCTCTGTAAGTCATCGTAGGCTACGGAATGACCCATTGCCAGCTACTGCCTTAGTCTCCCACATTGAATATTGCTAAGGTATGAGTTTTCTATAATTTTTGTGTTGAACATGTTAGATTTTTGTTGTTGGTTGGGTTTCCCAATTGTTATCTGGTTATAATTATGTGTTGTTTATAATCGATTTTTTTCAAGTTTTTTATCCAGTTATATTTCAAAGCTGTTTTACAGTTGGATTTCTTACCAGTTGTTATGTAGTTACAATTATGTTTTCTTTTTCTCGCTTTTTCCTCTAGATTTTATCCAATCCAATTTCTGTGCTTTTTTACAGTTTGATTTCCTCCCAGTTTTTATCCAGTCATATTTCAGTGTTGTTTTTCCCTCTAGATTTTATCCAGTCCAATTTCTTACTGTTTTATAGTTGGGATTCTTCACAGTTGGTATCTGGTTACAATTCTGTGTTGTTTTACAGTCGGTGTATTCTCCTGATTTTATCCAATCAAATTTTTGTGCTGTTTTATAGTCGGGTTTATTCCCAGTTGTTATCCAGTTAGAATTCTATAATGTTTTATAGTCGGATTTATTCCCATTTGTTATCCAGTTAGAATTTTATGTTCTTTACAGTCGGTTTTTTCTCCAGATTTTATCCAGTCATATTTTTTTGTTGTTTTACAGTTAGATTTCCTATTAATTTGTTTTGATAACTATATTTCTGCTGATAAGGCAAGTTATATTCTATGAAGAAGCATCACAAGGAAGAATTATTTATGTTTAATATGTAGAGTCCTTTTCTATCTTATAAGGTTATATGTTCATTGAATTGTTTCCCAAATACAGTGTCAGGTAGCCCTTATTTGAACTATAGATGCGCAATGTCAACATTTCTTGTAAATACCCAAACCCTACTTGAGGTCTTATCTAAGGAGTCAGGGAATGTTCTAAATGAGGCTCGAGTCCTTCCTCTCTTTAGTATTCTGAAGATGCCACAAAACATATCTCTTCTATATATTCTAGTTCGCATCTTCAATTGTGAGAAATATGCTTTCCTCTTAGACAATTGCTATGTTTCTCATAATGTCAATGAGATTGAGCTTATTCTGGGGTTACCGAATAGCAGGCTAGACTTCTCTTTTATTAGAATACCTTTTGCATGGGTTACCCAAAAAAATTATTGAAGATATGAAAGGTTTGGTGGTTTAAGAGTTGTCTCCGACTTTGGATAAAAGATGCATCGACATAATGGTTAGGAATCTAGTGGTTGTCTTCTTGTTCCCGCTAATGGGGCTAAAAATTCATGCATCATTGATGACCATCAAAGGACTTGAAGAGTTTTTGAAGTACAATTGGCCTAAGGTCGTACACAAATTTTTGCTTGGCCAAATCAATGAGTTTAGTAGCAGGAGTGCTCTCCGAGAATCAGGCAAAAACTTGGGTTATTTTGAAGGTTGCTCCGTGGTTCTTTTGGTAAGCGAGACACTACTTTTATTTTTTTAATCATTTAAAGTGCTCTTACCATACACTATTGTAGGTATGACTCTATGAGCACACAAATATACAGTTGGTTGTAGACTTTATAACACGACCTCAGATCTACCGATAGTCCTCAAAGTTCAGTTACAACTCCAAGATCTGCTTTAATCTCCCACGTTCTCTCAAGCTTGACGATCAGGTTTGTCAATTTTTTTCATTTAATTCATGTGATTGATTATTAGTTGTAAGTTTTTTTTTTAATTGCAATGTTTGTATTATAGGTGAGAACAAAATTTGCACATATAACATCTCGGGAGAGTGCCCTTCTTAGGGAGGTGGAGGAGGATTCAGATTTTGAGCGCATTAAAAAAACTAGAGACGGTACAACTTTTTCAAGTTACCATAACTAATTTACAAATATAACCTGTGGATTTCATATGTCTACTTTACTTTGTAAGTGAGGAAGAAGAAAAAAGTTGTGAGGTTTAACATTGATGAAGGTGAAAGAATGGAGGAGGAGGAGAGAGCAGAGAAGAGGGAAAACAGAAAGAAGGAGAGGATGTTCCTAAGAAGGGTTAGGAGGGATAAGGAGGAGATGTTAAGGGCAGCCGAGGGTTTGAGAGGTATGGAGGTCCGTCTTTGATCTGTCATAGATGAGGTTAGGAAGGATGTCCAATCTCTAAGGGATTTATGTGAGTCATGGTTTATGCACCCAAGTGGTAGATCATCTCCCTCATAATCTACAAAACCTTCCACAGTAAATCCTACAATTTATACCACCCCTATTTTTACACTCGAGGTGACACTCGTTCAGCCCACACCCCTGCAGGAAGTTTATACAAAGAAGAAGGAATAAGGTACACCAAAGAAAGGACCAAAGGTGAAGTTCGAGGAATCATATCGTGGTAGAGCTCTAATAATTGCGCCAGCACATGCTTCGGGTCATTGGTGTCTTCTGGTGTGCGACCTAAAGCATTGCATATGAGATTTCTACGACACGATGTCGTGTGGTTGGCATCAAGGATCTCTTCCCAATTTGGTATGTTTTATTTTATTCTGTTGTGTAATTCCTCCTTAAATAATGTATTAAGTTCATATCTTATGCTTCAAAAAGGTGTGCCCCTTTCATGAGGATGCTAGTGTCGCATTGCTGCCCAATATATTGGAATGAAAGATCGTGCTTGTAAAGGGAATCCCTTAGTAAGATAATGGGATTGACTGTGGGGTGTTCGTGTTAAGTTGGATTTACAATATAATGTGTAATGTTAATATCAATAGAAAAACACAATAAAATACTTGGTTTGGGTTTTCTGTTTCCTCGCTCCCAATGATCCTTCATACATGCATTCAAAGCACCCTTTAGTCTCTTCATTGGCAGATCGTTTACCACCATCTTCCTCTTATCATTATCATCTAAATATCCATTCATGTGGTGCTCTCCATTGTCAATTAACTCATCTATCTTTTTGGACATTGCATTCATTTGGCTTATAACATGTTCCTTGGCTTGTTTGTAATTTTCAACTCGTCGTGTGAGATCATAGGTGAATCGCATTAGGTGATTTCTAAATATCAGGTCTGAGTTGGAATCTGCTATGGAGGGTGTGTCGGGTAGGTAGATTTCCTTTTTGGCACTCACAATAAATCTTTTTAGCGCATAATAACTCGGTATTTGTTTAGCATTTCTTAAGTTAAAAATCCTTAAGATATGCCGACATAAGTTACCTTTAGTCTCGAACCCATGACAAGAGGATTGCGCTTCATTGGTGGCAGAGTTATAGGTAACAAACCATCTTTTGTCAGCATACACTACATCGCTTTGAGTTGAATTATATAGTATGTTTCTATCAACGTATCTGTTTTCATCCACCACATTAACTCCTACTACTCCCTCCATGAATGTTTTTTTTTCAAATATTGCAAAAATTTTCCGAGTATATTGCTTCGAAATATTCTTAAGTAAGAATGTAAGATACACATTTTGTATCGAGACTAATAACGTCGTGCTTACACTTGAAATCGTCATCATACTCAATGCACCGCAATGATGAGACAAGTTTCTCCATTCAATAAAAGCACTTGATGAGAGAACTAGTAACCTTTAAACATCCATGCAAGCAATTATTGGCTGACTTGCTTCTTTGGGTGAAAAAAATACCTAGGTTCAATACATCTTTATTGAATGCGATGAACCACCACCTCCTAATATTATAAATATCTTCCAGCCATTTGTTTTCTTATAGGTTAGCTCTAGTTATCATTTCGTGCAAATACTTATTGAACTCATCCTCACCATTTCTCATGCAATTTTAGAAACATGTCCGAACATTTTTGTCGTGGTTGAAACTTGAGACTTTTGATGGTGCCTTCTTGCATATGTGCCACTGACATAATCGATGGCGAGTAGTAGTCAATACTTGCTCAATAACAACAACCATTGCTTGATCCTAGTCCGTGAAGATAGTAATAATTAGTTGTTTACCACCCACATTATTCAAAACACCCTGAACAACCAGCAAAACGATTCGATAGTATCCTCAGCGATAAAAGCCCCGCCGACAAAAAAATTCTGCTAGTGATGGTTCAAGACAATAAATGGCGCACAAGCTAGATTATACTTGTTTAGTCTATAGATAGTGTCAAAAATAAGCATGTCACTGAAATAGTCGTAGTCTATCTTGCTGTGTCCATTCATCCAAAAGAAACTTGTCTATCTATTAAATTCATCTATCCGGACTTCGTAGGAGAACATGTTATCTGCCAGTTGTCTTTTTTGTAGTAAAGTAAGCAAGTTGGAAGCGTCATCGAATTCTATCAAATCCCTTCATTCCCATTGAATATAATTGAAGGAATCCATCTTGGAGAATCCTATGTTTTCAATCCCACCAGCTTCTGTAGATAGGAAGCTATAGAAATTCACTGCTTTAATTCCCGCTGCTGTCATATTTTTCATAAGACTATCTTGCATTTCAAAAATATTGGGGCAAGACCTCAACAAATGCACCTCTTTCTCGATTGCCAACAGTTGATTATGTTCCTCTACAAACTCCGTGACTGTCCAGTTTTGCCTTCTTTATCAGCTTGGAAAGTAATGCAGTCAAGACACCATGTGAGTGTATCCGATTTGCGATACCTCATAAGTGATTTTTTTGTACTCTTGAGCCCGACTTTGGAGCAACAAAACTTTCATATTTTAACTATCCATGTTTGCGTCCAGAACATTAAGTGTTGCTTATACATGCTGAATCCTGTTTTGCGCGCATAATCAAAGTATATTTTGTAGGCCTTTTCATTTGAATGAACGATGAGAAAGGCAACGGGTCCTATCTTGACCTACGAGAACAAAAATAAAAAAATTACATTTAGGAGCAGCAATACAAAATGAAAATTTTAATTTGTATGTAGTTGACAATGTATGATTAAAAATCTAGTCTGAAATTTAGCATATACATACAACTATAAAAAGCAGCTTAAAATCCAATTGGAAAATTAGTGCACTCAAACAGTTACAAAAAACCACACAAAATTCTAGTCGTAAAACTAATTGATTATTATAGTTGAGAAAAAATGATATAAAATCCAGTCATAAACTCACATAATTTATATAGTTAAAAAATTTCCTGCTCACTAACTAATTTTATGAATTTCTTATTTCACAGAGTATAAAACATAATGTTTCGACAATTGCTTGGGGGTTTGAAGTGGTCATGTTGAAGTACACTCAACTACTTGCCATTTCAAGAACACCTCAAATTAATGATGAAAAAAATTCGCATTCATATTAACCTAATATTAAAGGAACACTGAATGCAGGGGTAGAAGAAATGGAAGCATTTACACTAATTCTTTTTTCAGCTTGGAAATGACGGGGAGGGAGAACAATAGTACCTGTGCAACTGGGGAAGACAAACAGCTGGGCAATTTGGGGAGGGAGAACACGCGGAACACCTTCGCCTCTGCTGCCTGTAACGAGGGAGGGAGAACAATAGTGTGCGCGTGAAGCTGGGGAATGACGAGAGTTTCTCCCTTCATTTCTGGGTTTTTCCGGCAAGGGAAAAGCAGAAAGGGAAAGAGACAAAAAAAGGTGGACCCAACTTATTTAAACACGCAACAATTTTTTGTGAACTAAAATTTTTTCCCTTTGAAAAAATTTTAGATAGGTTATTTTCACCTAAAAATAGGTACAGTATTAAATACTGACCATTAATTTCTTACAAAAATAACATAATTGATCAACCATAGTTATTTAAGAGTAATTTTAAGTGCAAACCACTTTTGGTTATGTACAAATCAATGTTATGTGCAAACCAATAATTTTTAAGTGCAAATCAATTTTTTAGATACAAGCTATGTGCAAACCAATTACTAGATTAGAGGCTGTCTAAGACAAAAGCAAGATGGATGATGACAGATTTGCAAATTTTGATGAAAAGAAAAGCGGATCCAGCGGTGATGGCGGCGGTTGCCGCGGCGATGGCGGCAATGATGGCGGTGGTGATGATGGCGATGGCGGCGATGGTGGTGGCGATGGCGGCGATGGTGACGACGATGGCGGCGGTGATGACGGTGATGGCGGCGGTTGCCGCAGCGATGGCGACAACGATAACGGCGGCGGCCGCGGTGATGGCGGTGGGTGCTCTTTGGATAACCGTACCCCATGCATGGGATGCGGCTAGCTCTCCTATTCCCGCACAGAGTAGCATAAGGAATACTTGGTTTTTTTCCTCCTCCCTCTCGATACAAGTGGAAAGAAATCGAACAACGGAGGAGATTTTGGTCACCCCTCACACGGCTCAGGCAGCACAATAAGAAAAAATACGAAGATGTTTTCACTTCTTCCTCACCCCGGCAAAGAAGTCCATTTTGCAGGAGATTTCTGAAGTAGTGCCTGAAAGCGAGGAAGTTGGTTATGATAAATGAGAGTTTTATATAAGAAGAAGAGAATTAACATAATTTTGTTCGGAAATTAAAAAGAAGAAGAGTGCACCTCTCCTCTCACCACCTCCTCCGGCATCCTTTTCGTATATCATCCATCCTCCACTATTCTGTCCTAGCTCTCACCTACTCGCTCCCCTGCATCCTCCTTCGGCGGACTTTTCTGCTCTGATTCTCCGTGCTTTTCGCTGATGATGGAGCCGACTTCCCACGACATGTGGCCAAGGAGCGTCCTCCCTCTGACGATGATGGTGACCCGATAGATATGAATGGAGATGACGGCCCGCAACTACTTGAAGACGGCGATGGAGCACTGCCACTTGACCATGAAGGGTGTCGCCACAATAGCCGTCCGGAGCGCAAGCCCATTTATAATTTATTAATAATAAATATTAATAAATTATTATGGAGTATTAATATATTTTATTATTTGTTTTATTTCAAAATTATCATTGTTATTTCGTGTTTAATTTCATGTATTAGTTGTTACATGGTTATGTTATAAAACCATGAGTTTAGATTTCATTTTTCATGTTGGGCTGCATGTATCCAGTTGGAGTGTTTGTTGTAGCCTATATATAGGCATGTACCCCTTTGTTTCTCATTAGTGAATGAATGAAAACAAAACTAATTTCAAGAATTGAAATCCTCCTCCTCCTCCTTCAAGGCAAGTTTTCGGCCCTCCTCCTTCTTCTTCCTCTTTGGCCGTCGGCCACCTCTCCCCCCCTCTCTATCTCGGCCTCCCTCCTTCTTCCTCTCCTCTACTCCCTTGCAAACCCGAGCCCTAGCCACCACCTTCCTACCCGGCCCCTCCTCCAACCTCCAAGGCGCCACCTCCTCTCTCACAAACCCGGCCACCACCAAACTCCAACAACCTGAGCCCCTCCCTCCTCCACAAAATCTTAGCCGCCAACCACCAACATCAACAAGCCCGACCGCTTCCTCATCCCCGTCCTAAATCCAAATATCACTTTCCAAATTAAGCCTTTTAGACTACCATAATAGAAATATTTCATTCCCTAAATATTTCTAAATCCACCACCTTTTTATCTCCTGCCTTATTTGGAGATATTTGTTTCCATATTTAGAAGATTCCGCCGGGACTTTCCAAATACAGCGTGACACGAAGAAGGCGACGAATTTCTCTCCCTTCGGCGTATCTCTGGTGGTGCCGTTAAGGAATGATTCTAGTCGAGTGAATCAGATTCATCAAATCCGGTTGGGTAACGAAAATTTCCACCTTTATGAGTTTCTCTTCTTTAGATAATTCCCGTGACATTGGCAAATAGCGCGTTGTAACACCCCTATCCGTCGTATAGCATATAGCAGTAGGTCCGGCCGGGGCCCGACGCCATATACTACGGACAGACCGGTTGGTTATGCGTTGAAACCATACAACCAATCACCAACGTCCTACACAGAGTCATTCTAGCGGAAGCAAATTATTAAGTTGCACAAATTCAAGAACCCTGCCAAGCAAGAATGTCCACTACAGAAGTAACAATAGGAATGAAAAATACCAAAGTACCGGCTTTATGGCCTTACAAGGTTTTTTTAACAAAACATGTCTTACATACTTTGGCTCGCAGGCCGGCCATACATGAAATAAACGGAAAGCATAAAAAGGGGTTAGGCCTTCGAGGGCCAACACCGCAACATGGGCTTTAGCCCGCTATTTTCCGCTCAGCTCCGCAGCACCTGCAAGCACAAACCACCGCCTGGTGGCAAACAAAAGCAACGGTCAGCTATGCTGACCAAATTATAACGATCCCGCCCCCAAAATCGGGGCGGCGATGCTCTTTCCCTGCACTTTATTAGTATAGGCAATATAATAGTGTGAACACACATCAACACAGGCGTAGGCTCGCACGGCCACACACCTCGTGCACACAGGGCACATTCACGGCGAACCGGCCAACGTCACGTCAATTCAAGCCATAGACGTTCCCGTTCTACCACCGCCTCATGGACGGTCAACCATATGAGCATTTTGCCTTCCTGGCCTTGGTCACGGCAATTTAAGCCATAGACCGCCGAAGACCCTCATCCATGCCAACGGTCCTACCGAACGACATAGACCGGGTACGGTTCCGCCTGACCCGTGCTCACACCGCAACGGCAATTTAAGCCATATGCGCAGGTCAAGACTCACCGAGTCCCGTTTCCACCACAATAATCACATAACCCGGTTATGTTCACGTTGGCTCCCCGGCCATCGTATTGGCAAAACCCTCTTTTGCCCAGTTTTCCGGGTGCACCTTGGAGTTAATCTCCAAGGCTCCCTGATGCAATATACCACATAGAAAACCCGAAAACACCCAAACATCCGGATTCTTGCCCGGTTCAAATGCAAAGCAACATCACCGTTCCGGCTCTACTTGTCCGGATAGGCTTCACACACAATGCCTATGTCCGTTTTTGCATACGGACTCTACACAAGGGGGACTTTACATATCTACCCCAAGGAACGCTCCAACTCTTCGCTCACTCGCGAGAGAGGGCTTCCTATGCAAAGGAAAAGAGGGCTTCACATGCCCTAGGATGAGAATCGTTACCCTTGCGTTCTTCCGCGGCGCCATCGAAAACTATGTGGTTGGAAAGTGATAGTTTAACTTTCAAGGCAGCCTAAACACCTAGAGGGGGGGGTGAATAGGTTCTGCTTCTCTTTCTAAAATTTCTAGACAGAATTCAATTTATTAACTAATATGAAAACACAGCAATCACAGAAAACAAAACATCACAGATTGCACTATGTTTTATAGTGGTTCCCCAAGGTCTGGGTACATCCACTTTCCCCCTTCACCTATCTAGCTGTATGCTAGATTCGGCCAAACTTCCACTTATCTCAGATCAATAGATCTTACAACTCAGAACCCAACTGGTTCCTACAACTCAGGCACAACTGCCCTACCTCAGCCTTGCCCCAAGGCCTACAACTCAGAGAATATCCTTCTCCTACACTCAGGCAATCAGCCCTACCACTCAGAGTTCAACACTCCTACACTCAGCCTTTATAACATAGGCTTACAACTCAGATCTGTATAAACAGATCCTACAGAAATATAGAAAAGATTGTTTAAATTGTCTTGCCAAGTTGAGAGAGAAAAGGCAATGACAATTCTTAATCAGCTGATGCAATCAACTATTTCTTAGCCTTCTTCAAAGCTTCTTGAAAATGTACTTAGCTGTGTTGATTCCAAACAGCTTCTTGAGAATCCACTGGTGGATTCCTTCTTCTTCTTCAAATTCTGACTTGATCTCTCTCTATCCAGAACTTTGAATGATTCTTCTGAATTCTGATTAGAACTCTTCTTAGATCTACCCTTAGATAGTCTTCTTAGATCTCCCGGAGAAGATCTTCTTAAGTGCCTAGCACTTTCTTGAAATGAGTAGAATGTAATCCTTCTCCACTTTCTGATCCAATGTATTTCAAAGGGTCAGTTCTATATGTTGTTCATTCTATTCTTCTCCTTCTGAATCTGTCTATTTATAGACATTCTTCATGGTAACCGGCTGATCCGGTTTCTAACCGTTTTCTGACAAGTCTGACAACTTCAGTTAACTGATGATAACCCACAGCTGTCAAGTCTTCAAACAAGTCCTGTGCCTTAGTGTTGAAACAGTCTGTCAGGAAGTGTCGAGACCATCTGTCTATTTGTGTCGACACAATTGACTTTGGTGTCGACACTGCCTTCAGTGATGTCGACTAAATTGCCTTTGTGTCGACACATCTTCTTCTGAAAATAACTTGGTCTTTGACTCTGCAGTGTGTCGACACAAGTCCTGTGTGTCGACACAGTTGTTGTAGAATCATAACTTTAGTAAGTGTTGACTTAGCCTTCAGGTGTCGACACATTCATTTTTTTAACTTTGCTATAATGTGTCGACTTACTCACTATGTGTCGACACATTCTGCTGGTGACGACAAACTTGTGGTCGACTATTTTCTTCTGTGTCGACATATTCAGATGATGTCGACAAACTTGAGATCGACTATACTCTTCAGTGTCGACGCATTCTCCCAATGTTGAGGTCGACGTTTTTCTTCTGTGTCGACACAATTTCCCAGTGTTGTGTCGACTTACTTCTTCTGTGTCGACACAATTTCCCAGTGTTGTGTAGACTATGTTTATGTGTCGACACTTTTTCCCAGAGTAGTGTCGACTTACACCTTCTGTGTCGACACACTTTCCCAGTGTTGTGTCGACAACTTTCTTCTATGTGACGACACATGTTCCTTTGTGTCGACACTTGGACTCAGAATTTTTTTCTGTAAACTCTAACAATTCTTTACCTGCACATGTCAACTCAAAACAACATCAAATACAACATGATGTATATCATTGAGCTAGGTTGGGCTTCTTCAAATCAGGTACACATTTTCCAATGTACCCAACAATCTCCCCCTATTTGGAGAAGTCATAACCCTTATAGCCAATGATATACACCATTTATAAATAGTATAAAATGATGATATATGACAATACACAGGGATACTTAATTATAAACAAAATAATAAGAACATCATGGATAAAACAATCTATCACAGATTTTAACAATATTTTGTTTATTACTGGGTAATGTTTGATTACATGGTTTTTCTTTGACTGATCACATTACATCATTACAAAACATTATGAAAGAACTAAAACATTATCAGGATTGATCAGGCTCTCTAATAACAATCCCTTGGCCAGATTTAATTTTAGCTGTCACAGGAGCTTCTGATTCTTCAGCCATCTTTTTTCCTTTAAGATCAGCTTTCTTCTTAGCTTCTTCCTTGAGCCTTTGCCTTTCAAAATAGTGAAAAGGCTTTGGGAAGTATTTGCTTGGCTCCATAGCATCAGTTGGAAGTCTTCCCAGCTTAGCTTTCCTTCTGAATTGTACAATGGCTTCTTGTCTTGCCTCATACTTCTGCCATTCCTGCTCATTGTACCACTTGCCCCTTTCATGAACTTGATCTTTGACAGCTTTCCATGCAGTGAGTATTATATTTCTGGAAGTAGGACTCCACTGCTCAAAATCTGGCTTCAGCTCAGCCTGCTCTCTAAATCTTTTCTTTGACAGTAGAGCATCTTGCTGTTCTTGCAAATTTACCTCAGGCTTATCAACCTTTCCAAAGATAACATTTACAACCTCCTTTGAAGGACTATACATATATTGCACTTACTGATCCAATATATCAAAATCTGGAGGGGGGTATATGACTTGGGCAACCTCAGGTTGGTCACCTTCAAGTAGTCCTGTTTGTAGACCTGACTCAGCCACCATGTTATCATCACACAATGGTGGATATCCCAATGTGGCTCTTATACTATTGGTCACCCATTTGGCATGCTCAGAGCCTGCATGAATTAGCATCCTCTCCCCCTTTATGGCTTCTCTTGATACATGATCTCTAAGATCTTCTTTCTGAAATCGAATTTGGCCATCCAAATAATTCACTCCCTCCTTGAAAAATGGTCTTAACTTTTGAAGCTTTTCAGATATTTCCTGTTGAGAGGTTGTGATGGCAGTCTTAACAGATGCAATAGCAGCCTGAAAATTCTTATCAAATTCTTCCATTTCTTTGGCTCTATTTGCAGGCATCCCTGGAACAATCTTCTTCACCTCTTGAATGATCTCATTATGAGATTCAGTTAAATTGTCATTCATTCTTATTTGATTTTCCAGAACATAACCTTGCTTCAAAGCAATATCATCCACCTTTGTAGAGATAGCCTGCTGTTGTTTAGCCAGATAAACTACAGCATTGCCACCCTTGTGGAAGCAATCTGTCATTTCAGTTTTATTCAAGTTGACTTGAAATTGGATAGATTTGATATCTTGGGCTAAGTCAAACTGCAGAGTTTTGTTGCTTTCATCAACATATTTCTCAATGGCCACCCTGTGGTCATCCAATTTCACCTGTAAATCCACCAAGAACTTGTTATAATCAACTTCAGGAGGTGGTGGTGGAGGTGTTGTCTGTAAAGCCTGCTTATAAGTCTTGCTTCTTCTTTTAAATACAACCAGTTTTCTTTTCTTAGCCAACCTGGCTTCTTCAGTTTCAGATTCAGAAGTACTCTCAATGTGAACTCTATCTGCTTCAGTGCCATGTTGCTCAGTTTGAACATGTACTGGCTCCCCCTCAATTCTTTGCTCCTCCTCTACTTCTTGTACTTTTTCAATCTCTTGAACTTTCTCCACTCCTTGTTCTAGCTCTATGTCAAGAGGCTGCTCAACATCTTGGTCCTCTTCTATTCTATCAGTAGCTATGTCATCATTAGGAAATAACTCATCCAGAGTGTATTCTTTTTGAACTGGAGCACCTGAAGATAAGTCATTAGGTGCATCCTTGTGCACATTCTCAGGCAGCTGCATATCTGGAGTAGGAGAAGACACATGCTCCCCCTGAACCTGTGCAGAGAAAAAAAACTTTTAGAAAGTCTTTTATAGTAAAATACATTTGCTCCCCCTACACCTGTACCACTTGTACCTGAGCAGGGGTAGATACATTTTGAGCAGGAGATTGAACTGGCTCCCCCTGCATCTGTGCAGATGTATCTACTTGATGAACTATAGTGGAGGCAGGTTGTTCTTCACACTGTATCCTAAGTGGGTCCTCTTGTTGTTGCTCAGTCTCGTGAGCTGGAGAAGGGGATTTCATAGGGGTGTCTGGCCTGCTCTCTTCAGGCACATCCTTAGACAGCACCCTTTCCCACCTGGAGAATAGTCTCATGTCCATCCTTCTCATATGATTGATTTTAGATCCTGGCAGTTGCTGCATCACTTCAGGAATTGCTCCATTGAGATATAGACTTATGATCCTAGCCATGTTAGGCTTCTTGATCCCTTCTTTAATCTTGTCAAATAGGATTACTGACCAATCAGTAGGAATTGTAAAGGCAATCCTGGTCATAAGGTTGAACATATAGGCAGAAATCCTATCATGTCCACCTGTCTTGCAGAGAATTACTTTCCCAACTATTTCAGACAAGAACTTTCCTTGCTGATTCATACCCTTCCTATTGAATGCAGCTCCAATCTTCATGTTTGAATCCAAACCACACCATTGAAGGGCTTCCCTTGTCTTAGAACTAGGAACCTCTTCTTCATTTTCAACTACTTGTAATTGCAAAAACTTTCTCAAACCTCTTTGGGTAATCTTAATCTTAGTCCCGTGAACAATGGACTTGATCTTGAGTTCAGTAGAATGGACTGATGCTGAGATAAAGAACTCGTGCACCTCCTTCTTCCAGATCTTGGATGGTTCTGAGACAAGAAATTCTAACCCTGAGTCGGAGAGGAGGGTTATAACCCCTTGAACATCGGGCTGCGCATCTGCAAACGCCTGGCGCACCAACTCATACCCTTCATTAACATTGTCTTCAATCCTTGGCGCCATCGAGTCGTCGAGAAGGCTTGAGAGAGGAGAGAAAGAAAGACTGTCGACACAGGGTTTGAGTCTCGAAAACCTTGAAAGCGTGTCGACAATAAGAGCTTTTGACCTATTTATAGCTTCTGTTGAAAGAAGTTCAAAAGGCGCCAAAAACAGTCTAAATGTGTCGACACAGACGGAATGTGTCGACACAAGCTTCTATTAACTCGACATTTCTTCAGCCTACTATGTGTCGACACCAATATATGGTTATGTCGACACCTTGGATACATAGTAGAAAGACAGAAATTCTGTGTCGACACTAAGGACAAGTGTCGACACATATTTTGTAAGTGTCGACACCATAATTCTGGTTGAGTCGACATTACATTCCTGGTTAAGTCGACAATAAAACTCTTAAGTGTCGACACATATTCTCTGTGTCGACACAATATTTCTGACTTGTCGACATAATTTCTCTGAGTCGACACATTATTACTGAATGTGTTGACACATTCTTACTTAGCCAATTTCTGTAACTTCAATGTGTCCTTTTTAACACTTGATTATGTTGTTACTACTTTTACTTACTTATAAACCATTTCAATAGCATTGTTAATGATTTTGTTTAATACATTAATCAATGGTTAACATACCTAATTCAATTTTGAATTTATTGAATTTGGTTTCATCTAAAGGCTTAGTAAATACATCTGCTATTTGATAATCTGTTTTTACAAATTCCAATGAGATGTCACCTTTTTCTACATGTTCTCTAAGAAAATGATATTTGATTTCTATATGCTTAGTTCTACTATGAGAAACTGGATTATTAGCAATAGAAATAGCACTCTTAGAATCACATAAAAGGGGTGTTCTACTTACCTGAATACCATAATCTTTAAGCTGATGCTGCATCCATAATAGCTGTGCACAGCAGCTTCCTGCAGCAATATACTCTGACTCAGCTGTGGAAATTGCCACACTAGTCTGTTTTTTACTACTCCAAGATATTAGTCTTCCTCCCAGGAATTGACAAGTACCTGTAGTACTCTTTCTATCCTCTCTACATCCTGCAAAATCTGCATCTGAATAGCCTGTTAGTTGAAAATCTCTATTCCTAGGGTACCAAAGACCTAGAGTAGGAGTGCCCTTTAGATATCTCAGAATCCTTTTTACTGCAGTATAATGAGATTCTTTAGGGCAGGCTTGGTACCTAGCACAGACACATGTTGCATACATAATGTCAGGTCTACTAGCAGTGAGATATAGTAGTGACCCAACTATTCCTCTATACAATGATTCATCAACAGGTTTACCTGCCTCATCTTTGCATATTGGCATACTTGTGCCCATAGGAGTTCTCATGGAGGAGGATGACTCCATACCATATTTTTTAATTAATTCCTTGGTGAACTTAGACTGGGATATGGACAATCCATCATCAGTCTGTCTTACTTGGAGTCCCAAGAAGAACTTAAGTTCTCCCATACTGCTCATCTCAAACTTCCCTTGCATAAGTTTGGCAAACTTTTTACAAAGGTTGTTTTCAGTAGATCCAAAGATTATGTCATCAACATAGATCTGGACTAAGATGATCTTTCCTTTGGATTCCCTAAGGAATAGAGTTTTGTCTATCTTTCCTCTTGAGAATTTATTCTCAATGAGGAAGGTAGATAGGGTTTCATACCAAGCCCTTGGAGCTTGTTTTAACCCATACAAAGCTTTCCTAAGCTTGTACACAGAATCAGGTTTAAGAGGATCTACAAAACCTGATGGCTGCTCTACATATACTTCTTCTTTAAGATCACCATTCAGAAATGCTGACTTTACATCCATCTGGTATACTTTGAAGTCTTGGTAGGCTGCATAGGCAAGGAACATTCTGATTGCCTCCAGCCTTGCTACTGGAGCAAAGGTTTGTTCAAAGTCAATCCCTTCTTCCTGCCTGTATCCTTTTGCAACCAATCTTGCTTTATTCTTTATTATTATTCCACTTTCATCTAGCTTGTTCCTATAGATCCACTTAGTCCCAATTATGTTGTGGCCTCTTGGTTTAGGAACAAGCTCCCAGACCTTGCACCTTCTGAACTGATTCAGCTCCTCTTGCATAGCATCAATCCAGTGCTGGTCTTGGATAGCTTCTTCAAACTTCTTAGGTTCCATTTGAGACAAGAAACTAGAATGCAAAACTGTGCTTTGATTTCTGCTTCTAGTTTGCACTCCTTGTCTTGGATCACCAATTATCTGATCAGTAGGATGATCTCTTAGATATCTTATAGCTGGAGGTAGATTCCCTTCAGGTTGAGCATCTCCAGCTTCTTCATTCTGCTGTTCCTCTTGGTTTTCATCAGCTTCCATTATCTCTTGTACTCCCCCTGGACAGCAGCCTTCATTTTCCAATGCTCCCTCTTCCTTTGAAGCTTCAGCAATGGAGAGCTTGTCCATCTTCTTGCTTATACCTGTTGAGTCATTTGATCTACAAGACAATTCACAATTGATTAATCTTGTTTCATCAAATACAATATGCACAGATTCTTCAACAACTTGAGTAGTTAAGTTGAAGACTCTATAGGCCTTACTATTTGTGCTGTACCCAACAAATATCCCATCCTGGGATTTGGCAGCAAACTTAGTCAAATAAGACTTACCATTGTTAAGTATATAGCACTTGCAGCCAAAGATCCTAAAATAGGATAGATTTGGTTTTCTGCCTTTCACAATCTCATAGGGAGTCTTCCTGTGGCTTTTGGTGATAGAAGCCCTATTGATGACATGACAAGCAGTGTTAACTGCCTCAGCCCAAAAATATTCTGGGAGAGAGGTGTCACTCAATAGAGTTCTACCAGCTTCAATTAATGATCTATTCTTTCTTTCAGCAATTCCATTTTGCTGAGGTGTTCTAGGTGAGGAGAACTCTTGGAAAATCCCAAAGTCTATACACAAGTTTGTTATGCTTTCAGATTGAAACTCAGTACCATGGTCACTTCTGATTTTGACCACTGTACTGTTCAGTTCATTCTGAATTTGCTTTACAAACTTAAATAATACACTTGGGGTTTCAGATTTTTGTCTCAGAAAGAACACCCATGTAAATCTAGAATAGTCATCTACAACCACTAGTGTGTAGACCTTCCTACCTAGACTGTGAACTGGCATAGGACCAAAAAGATCCATATGCAAGAGGTATAAGCACCTCACAGAATCCTTGTTTTCAAGGCTTTGAAATGAGGTTTTTGTCTGCTTGCCCTTTTGACAAGCTGAGCATACCCCTTCCTTTATACACTTAACTTGAGGCCCATTCCTCACTAGTTCTTTACTAAAGAGTTGGCCAATTGTCTTGTAGTTTAGATGAGCCAATCTCTTGTGCCACTTAACACAATGAGAAGCATTGTCATCAGCTACAAGACAAATGGGGGATGCCTTATTCTCACATTCAAAATTAAGGCAATACACATTTCTCTTCCTATACCCAGTCAATATGATCTCTTGATCACTTGACCTTTTGATATGACATCCATCCTTACCAAATGAAATGTCATATCCTAGATCACTCAGCTGGCTTATGCTTATTAGATTATGTTTCAAACCTTTTACATAGGCCACTTGGGTGATAGTAATTAGGTTTGAAGAGATGTTACCAAATCCTTTGATGACTCCTTTTTCAGATCCACCAAAGATCACTTTATGTCCATCTTTGACAGATGAATACTCCTTCAGCAGCCCCTTTGTTCCAGTCATGTGCCTGGAACAACCACTATCCAAGTACCATATAGGGGCATGGTAACTTGGATTCACCTGCAATACAGAATTACTTACCCTTAGAACCCAAGTAAGTCTTGGGTCCTTGGTTCAGGTTAGCCTTAATAAAGTTATCATAACCTCTTCTAACAGGTAGACTCTTATTCTTTATAACACTTGTGTTATACCAGCAGTCCAATGCAAAATGACCCCTCTTGCCACAGCACCAACATTCAAACTTATTGTATCTAGATCTAGATACATCCTTGTCAGAAGCATTTCTGTTCATTGCTGGTGCTGTTGCAACTTCTCCTACTGGTTTCTTAAAACCATAGGGCTTATGACCATAGGTAGGCCTGCTTGCCTTAACACCCTTGTTCTTCAGAACATTTGTCTTGATATGATCCTGAATGTCTTCATGATCATATATGTTAGAAGACACTTTCTCCTTACCAAACCTTATGGGGACTGAAAGGTTTAGTGGCTGAATAGGGGCTTTGCCTTTCTTCTTGAATCTGCCAGCCCTGGAGTTACCCTTAAATCCTAATCCAGCCTTACCCTTCTGAGTGACAAATTCATCTATCAAGGGTAAGACAGATTTTGGCTTAGAGTAACTAGCCACTAAATCCCTTTCAATTCTAAGTCTGTCCTCCAGACTCTTTACTTGATCATTAGTATAATTAATTGTGCCCATCTGAATAATAGTTATATTCTTCAGCTTGGCAATTTCAGCTAACTTTTGATCAAGGACTTTTTCTAACTCAGTTGTTGTAACCCTTAGATCAGCAATTTCCTGAGCCTGTGATTTAACCAGGTTCTTGCTTTTCTTAAGGGCCTGCAATAAGTCCCCATACTTGTCTATCAATTGATAGACATCTCCTTCAGATCCAGATGCATCTTCATCACTTGATGCAGATGTAGCTGATTCTTCACTTGTACTACAAACATATGTACTGGAAGGACAGTTTACCTCATTAGGACCAGACTGATTCTGGCATAGGTCCTCTTCTGATCTAGTCATCAACCCCATGCATTGATGTTCATTGATGGAGTCTAGCAACTGCATAAACTCCTCTTCCTCAGATGCAGCATATAATCCAATATATGCTTCAGCTTCAGATCCTGATTCTGAAGTTGACTGGTCTGACAGACTTTTATCTTTCTTTGCTACAAAGGATTTCTCCTTCTTGCCTTTCTGATAAGTCTTCTTCTTTTCTGAAGATTCTTTCCTTTTGTCAGGACACTCAGCCACTACATGTCCAGGCCTATTGCAACAATAGCAGACAATCTTTGAAGTAGTGGCTTTGCTGGGCTTTGACCTGCTTTTCTCTTTCCTAGATGACCTTCTTTTCTGATAATAGTCATCTACTTGCTGTGATGAGGAAGGCCTAGACTTCCATTGCTTCTTTTTCAAGAACCTTTGAAATTGCCTAGTGAATGCAGCAAAGTCTGCATCTGAATCACTGCTGACTGAACCCTTATCTGAATTTTCAGAACTACCTTCTTCAACTTCCTTAGGAGGAGATGGTGATTTCCTCCTATTCTTTCTGGTGGCTTCAGCATTAAATGCCACAGTCTTTTCTCTATGCTCTCCTCTTGAGTTTCTTTCCTCCTCCTTCCTTACCATAAGTTGCATTTCATAGGATAGCAACTTTCCAAACAGAGTTGGAGGAGATATCTCTGCCAATTTTGCCACTTCTCTTATGGCACAGATCTTTGTATCCCAATCCTTTGATAAGGATCTTAAGAATTTGTCATTCAGTTCATAGGTACTGAAGACTCTTCCATAGGAAATTAGCTCATTCACAATTCTATAGAATTTCTTATAGCACTCAGTTATGCTATCAGATTTTCCTTGTCTAAAACTTTCATACTCCTGATTTAGCATAGATTTTCTGTCCAGCCTTACTTCTTCTGATCCCTCCATGTAGACAATCAATGTGTCCCACATCTCCTTGGAGGTCTTGCAGTGAATCAGATTCTGAAATGTTGAATCATCTATGGCACTGACAATGATGTTCTGTGCCCTTTTGTCCATGGTTGCCAAGATGATTTCATCCTTGGTCATTTCAGAATAAGTCTTTGGTGTTTGGATATTTGCATCAAGAACAGATATCTTCATTGGTATGAAGGGGCCTTCCTGTACTGTGATGTAAATCCTTGGGTCAGATGCTTCCATAAACAATCTGACTCTTTCTTTCCAGATCCCAAAGATTTCCTTCTTGCATATGGGTAATTTCATTGACCCTAGCTCCTTATGATTCTCTCCAGAACCCATCTTCTTGATTCTTGAATCTGCCTATCAGATCTACCTCAGACTGTTAAGTCCTTTTTGAGGAACCTCCCTCTGATACCACTTGATAGTTTAACTTTCAAGGCAGCCTAAACACCTAGAGGGGGGGGTGAATAGGTTCTGCTTCTCTTTCTAAAATTTCTAGACAGAATTCAATTTATTAACTAATATGAAAACACAGCAATCACAGAAAACAAAACATCACAGATTGCACTATGTTTTATAGTGGTTCCCCAAGGTCTGGGTACATCCACTTTCCCCCTTCACCTATCTAGCTGTATGCTAGATTCGGCCAAACTTCCACTTATCTCAGATCAATAGATCTTACAACTCAGAACCCAACTGGTTCCTACAACTCAGGCACAACTGCCCTACCTCAGCCTTGCCCCAAGGCCTACAACTCAGAGAATATCCTTCTCCTACACTCAGGCAATCAGCCCTACCACTCAGAGTTCAACACTCCTACACTCAGCCTTTATAACATAGGCTTACAACTCAGATCTGTATAAACAGATCCTACAGAAATATAGAAAAGATTGTTTAAATTGTCTTGCCAAGTTGAGAGAGAAAAGGCAATGACAATTCTTAATCAGCTGATGCAATCAACTATTTCTTAGCCTTCTTCAAAGCTTCTTGAAAATGTACTTAGCTGTGTTGATTCCAAACAGCTTCTTGAGAATCCACTGGTGGATTCCTTCTTCTTCTTCAAATTCTGACTTGATCTCTCTCTATCCAGAACTTTGAATGATTCTTCTGAATTCTGATTAGAACTCTTCTTAGATCTACCCTTAGATAGTCTTCTTAGATCTCCCGGAGAAGATCTTCTTAAGTGCCTAGCACTTTCTTGAAATGAGTAGAATGTAATCCTTCTCCACTTTCTGATCCAATGTATTTCAAAGGGTCAGTTCTATATGTTGTTCATTCTGTTCTTCTCCTTCTGAATCTGTCTATTTATAGACATTCTTCATGGTAACCGGCTGATCCGGTTTCTAACCGTTTTCTGACAAGTCTGACAACTTCAGTTAACTGATGATAACCCACAGCTGTCAAGTCTTCAAACAAGTCCTGTGCCTTAGTGTTGAAACAGTCTGTCAGGAAGTGTCGAGACCATCTGTCTATTTGTGTCGACACAATTGACTTTGGTGTCGACACTGCCTTCAGTGATGTCGACTAAATTGCCTTTGTGTCGACACATCTTCTTCTGAAAATAACTTGGTCTTTGACTCTGCAGTGTGTCGACACAAGTCCTGTGTGTCGACACAGTTGTTGTAGAATCATAACTTTAGTAAGTGTTGACTTAGCCTTCAGGTGTCGACACATTCATTTTTTTAGCTTTGCTATAATGTGTCGACTTACTCACTATGTGTCGACACATTCTGCTGGTGACGACAAACTTGTGGTCGACTATTTTCTTCTGTGTCGACATATTCAGATGATGTCGACAAACTTGAGATCGACTATACTCTTCAGTGTCGACGCATTCTCCCAATGTTGAGGTCGACGTTTTTCTTCTGTGTCGACACAATTTCCCAGTGTTGTGTCGACTTACTTCTTCTGTGTCGACACAATTTCCCAGTGTTGTGTAGACTATGTTTATGTGTCGACACTTTTTCCCAGAGTAGTGTCGACTTACACCTTCTGTGTCGACACACTTTCCCAGTGTTGTGTCGACAACTTTCTTCTATGTGACGACACATGTTCCTTTGTGTCGACACTTGGACTCAGAATTTTTTTCTGTAAACTCTAACAATTCTTTACCTGCACATGTCAACTCAAAACAACATCAAATACAACATGATGTATATCATTGAGCTAGGTTGGGCTTCTTCAAATCAGGTACACATTTTCCAATGTACCCAACAGAAAGCACCGCAACGGCGTCACCTCCGCGGATCTGGACTCGGATCGCGATTCGGAGCTCCGAAGCTCCTCCGGCGGCCGGATCTTGGACTCCTCCTTCCTCCTTGCTCTCCCTTCTCTCTAAACTCTTAGAGAGAGAATGGCTAAGGGAAATGAGGATTCCCAACCCTAAATCCCGGATAAAACCACCCAGGAGCAGCCCCCCACCGTCGGATCCAAAGCCAAGGAAACGAACGGCCAAGATTAGATCTGAAATCATAAAATCTAGGCTGAACACGGGTTGCAACACGGCCGTGTGCCTGGCCGTGTCACCCATTCGCCGTCTCGATCGAGTCGAAAAACCAGCACACGGCCTTTGACACGGCCACTGACACGCCCGTGTCACTTGCGACACGCCCGTGTCGGGACCCGTGTCACGCCCCCCGTGTGCAATCGACCAACATTTCGCAGTCAAAGAGGTACACGGCCTTTTGACACGGCATCAGACACGCCCGTGTCAAATTTCACACGCCCGTGTTTGTGCCCGTGTCACGGCCCGTGTACCACACTTGTAGATTCCCTGGAGTGACACGGCCTGGGACACGCCCGTGTCCTAGGCCGTGTTCTACAACTCGACTAGCGTCGATCGCCAAAGCGTCGACCGCACGACCCGAGGCCGAACACGCCTGTGTCATGCCCGTGACACGCCCGTGACACGCCCGTGTCACGGCCGTGTCACGCCCGTGACACCTGCTCCAAAAACCAAACTGGGCTTAAAACATCACCCGTCCCTCTTTTGAGTTTCGGGGTGTTACAACTCTCTCCCCCTTAAAAGAATTTCGTCCACGAAATTACTAAAGGAAAGTAAACATAAAACCAAGAGCGGTACCTGAGCGAAATAACTCTGGGTACTCCTCCAGCATGGTCTGCTCCCGTTCCCAAGAGAGCTCCTCACGACCATAATTGTCCCAACGGACCTTGACCATTCGGATCTCCTTGTTACGAAGCCTCTTGACCTCTGCATCTTCAATACAAATGGGCTTGACCTTAGTCGTCAACCCTTCGTCCACTGGTACTTGATCAACTGCGATCACCTGCGAAGGCTCTTGCACCGCCTTCCGCAATATAGAGATGTGGAACACATCATGTAGTCCACTCAACTCTACCGATAACTTCAAACAGTAAGCAGCTTCGCCGACTCGCTCCAGAACCTCAAAAGGTCCAAGGTATCTTGGGCTCAGCTTCTTCAAGCGTCTCACCCGCGAAACCCCCTTGAACGGCTTCACTTTCAAGTATACCCAATCGCCTACCGCGAACTCCACGTTCTGGTGTTTGGCATTGTAATACTTCGCCTGCCTGTCCTGAGCGATCAACAAGCGCTCCCAAATGACCCGCACCAACGAGGTAGCACTCTCCACCTCCTGCTTCTTGTACAACCTTACCTCACCCGTTTCAAGCCACGATAACAGCGTGCGACACTTCCTACCATACAGGGCCTCGAAGGGTGCCATTTGTATACTCGCTTGGTAGCCATTGTTGTACGCAAACTCCACCAAATACAGGTGGTCCTCCCAATGCTTCCCGAAGTCTAGGACACACATGCGGAGCATGTCCTCCATCGTTCTATTAACTCTCTCGGTCTGCCCATCCGTCTGCGGATGGAAGGCTGTGCTGAACTTCAACTTTGTCCCCAGCATCTGCTGCACCAACCTCCAATCATTGGACGTGAAACGCCCATCGCGATCACTCACAATGCTGCGAGGCACACCATGCAGTCTAACTATATTGTCAACATACAACTTTGCCAATCTCTCCACTGGATCATCCTTTCTATGCGGAATGAAGTGTGACACCTTTGTTAACCGATCTACGATCACCCAGATGGCGTCGTTCCCTTTCTGCGACCTTGGCAACCCATGCACAAAGTCCATAGATATGTCGTCAAACTTCCACTCCGGTATAGGCAAGGACTTCACAAATCCTCCCGGCTTTTGGCACTCCGCCTTCACCAAGGCGCACATTTGGCACTTAGCCACAAACAACGCCACATCTTTCTTAAGCCCCGGCCACCAAAACAGCTTCTTGAGATCACGATACATCTTCGTGCTCCCTGGGTGGATTGAGTACTTGGTATGATGAGCCTCGTACATCAACTCCGCCCGGAGGTTACCCCCACTTGGGACGCACAACCGATGATCCTTCCTTAACAAACCATCTACTACCGAGAACTGGGAATTTGACCCATCCAGAGCAGCCTCCATAAGCTCCTTCATGGAGTCATCTAACTTCAATGCCTGCCGAACCCGGTCAGCCAGGTCATACTGAACTTCTGTCCAGTTTAACATTGCTTTGGCGCTCGTCTGCCTGTCAACGCAACAGATCTCAAGCTCCTCCAACTCCCGTATCAACCGCTCATCATGCACCGACAACCAGTTGGCTTGGGCGGGAGCCCTGCGACTCAACGCATCTGCAACTGCATTGCCCTTCCCGGGTACATAATGTATTTTGAAGGTGTGGTCCCCCAGGAACTCCATCCATCTCCTCTGCCTCATATTAAGATCCTTCTGATCCAACAAGTACTTCAGGCTCTTGTGATCGGTATATATATCGACCCTTACGCCGTATAGGTAGTGCCTCCACAGCTTAAGTGCAAATATCATGGCCGCCAACTCCAAGTCGTGGACCGGATAGTTCCTTTCATGCACTTTCAGCTGACGCAATCCATACGCAATCACACTTCCATGCTGCAACAACACGCAGCCCAAACCACTACCGGAAGCGTCGCTATACACCTCAAAGCCCTCGGTCCCACTCGGCGAACTAAGCACTGGCGCCGTGGTCAACCGTCTCTTCAGCTCCTCAAACGCTTGCACGCACTCCTGCGTCCACAAGAATCTCTGATCTTTCCTTGTCAACTTCGTGAGAGATAGCGCTATCCGCGAGAAGTTCTCTACGAAGCGCCTGTAATATCCGGCAAGCCCGAGAAAACTACGGACTTCCGCGACAGAAGACAACGCAGGCCACTCCCGTATCGCAACGATCTTCGTCGGATCCACCGCTATACCTTCCCCACTAACAATGTGCCCAAGGAACGCTACTGAGGGTAGCCAGAACTCGCACTTGGAGAATTTCGCATAAAGCTCATTCCTCCTCAAAGTCTCCAACACCAGATGCAAGTGCTTGAAGTGATCTTCTTCGCACTGCGAGTACACCAATATATCGTCAATAAAGACGATCACAAAGCGATCCAGGAAATCTCGGAACGTCCTGTTCATCAAGTCCATAAACACTGATGGCGCATTCGTCAGTCCAAACGGCATGACCGTGAACTCGAAATGCCCATACCTTGTGCTGAACGCCGTCTTCGGGATATCACATTCCCTTATCCTCAGCTGATAGTACCCCGACTTCAAGTCCAACTTAGAATATACTGACGATTCGACTAACTGATCAAAGAGATCATCAATACTCGGGATCGGTGATGAACATTTTCACTAAGCCTAACCTTGATGCGGAGTCATTCTACGTTTTATCATAACTATGTAGATGGGCATAAGCTAGATTGAATTATCTTTCAGGCAAGTGCACCTATCAATCATAGTATAATAGAAGCTTACATCTCGTATCGTATTCCACAGGGTCCTTTCAACTACTTGTACTCACTCTCACTCTATTATCATACCTAAATTTAAAAGTGCGTTCTAACATAAATTAATCCTAACTATGACTACTTGGATAAAAATTGTATTGGAGAGTTACAAAAATAATTTCAAACCGAAAGTTAAGAGCATTCAATGAACATCATCATTTTGTGTAATCATGAAATAACAAAACTATCAAATTCATTGTATTGTAAAGGGTTAAACTACTTATCAAATTCTCTCTCGAGCAATTTGAAATTTAAATCTAAGTTAAGTAAATCTTCTCTCGAACAATTTACAATACTCAAATTTGCATTGAATGAAATACCCTATCTACTACCTAGATTCATGGAACTTTATCTCTAAAATACCATAATTCCATCATTTCGTATTCTAATTTTCCAAGAAACATATCTCTCGATCATGAATTTTAGATTACAAAGAGAATTAACACATAAATATGAAGATTTAACCATCATCCAAGGAATCCAATTTCTCAATCTAGACATTTGGAAGTCATGTAAAAGTAAATAATCATTCATAACAAGGATAATCCTCAATGTTTTCAAACCCATATACAAACAAAATACCATGAAATTGATTAAAACAAGAAGATACATGATTACTAATTTGTTCAAACACATTGTTCATGAAAATTAAAAGATAAATAAAGTTGGATTACCAAGAGAGATACAAGATTAAATGAGATAAATTGAAGAATAAATGCATACGAATATCTCCTTCAAGCCTTCCTTCTCTTGGGTGCTCCACTTTCGTTCTCCAGAAAATCTCCAAACAAAATTGATCCAAAAAGTCCAGAATAATATTTTTCTCCAGGTTTTTATAGTCTCATAGCAAACATGGTCGAACACGGGTTCCGACACGGCCGTGTTGCAGGCTGTATCGGCAGTTCCAAGGCAGCTCCACACGAGCATACGTGTTTGGTCATGGACCGTGTTGGATGACACGGGTACTGACACGGTCGTGTTGGAGAACACGGCCGTGTTGTTCTTCATGTTCTTCGGACACAGGTAGGCCGGATTTAATTCTTCAATTTGTCCCGAGAAGGACACGGTCTGGACACACGGGCGTGTTCAGACCCGTGTGAACAAATAGTTCCAGCTAGGATAGAACACGGGTAGGCACACGGGCGTGTTCCTACCCGTGGTCGACCAATTCTTCTGCTTTGATCAGCCCTCCTGGTCCCGTCAACTCCCCTGTTTGCTCCAAGACTTTTAGTTCCACTGATTAGTCGTACCTGCATTAGAAAAATGACGTAGTAAGTGGGGAGTTCAATACATAAAATAGTAAAAACTCTAACCTATGCTCTACTATTCATGACAATACCAATTCTCAACTATTTTGCGCAATTACTTGAGTAAAGAGGTAGAAAACAGTGGACATGATTACAATTATGATAGTCAGAATCTATCATAATTGTACTCATCAAATACCCCCAGACTTGAGTGTTTGCTTGTCCCTAAGCAAACTAATTCAAACAATTGAGTTACCGATACATAATTCTTCTTCCGCACACTGATTGTTTTGAATTCAAATAGAAATTTGATGCTGTAATTGTATAGGAAATAGTATAGCAGACTTTTCTAAATATAACTTTATCTTAAAAATTCCTCCAATACATATCTTAACTATTTTTTGCTCTTTCTTAGAATTAGGATTATAGTTATCCATTACTATTGTAAGGAGAAAAGAATAATCTTAATAACATATGCATTAGTCTTTCAAAACTTAAACATACCTCTATTGATAATCATACACTTTCCTTTACACACCCTCTCCATAGCACTAATGAGAATTAGTAAAGTTAGATCCTTAGGACTTGTATGGTGGTGTAACCTTTTTGGCTTAGGATAGGTAATTATAGGTGGGGTAAGCAACTAAAAAAAATAACTCGATGGGTTTTTTTTTTCTTTGCACACCTAGATCACAATTGAGCCCTTGGTATGGTCAATACCTTAACAAACATTGATATTCTACGAGCACCCCCAGACTTTGCACGTATTATACTTCCCATATATTTTTTTCTTTGTTTCTTAACCAAAGATCCATAGTAGGGATCATTCCGAATGGGTGCAAAGTCACACTCACTCAGGCCACATATCACTATGTTTTTGTTTTTAGGGACTTCATAGTAGGAATCATTCCGAATGGGTGCAAGTGTACACGCACTCAGGCCACATATCACTATGTTTTTATTTTTATGACAAACTCAATGATAGGTGCTACTAGGTGAGGATTTGCCTTGGTGAATTTTGGAGTTGGAATATCACAAAAATATAGGGATAAGGTCCAAATTGGGTGAGCAAGGGTATAATGTTTAAGGTTTTGGGATGTGAACGGCTCAAGCTATCCAAAAGGAGGCCTAAGTCATTTCCACCTTTACTAATTAACATCTGCAAAAGGTTTGAGGATCGTTGGTTAGTTCTAGACACCAATAGAGAAAAGTTTTGTTATTTTATTTTGATCTCCTAATACACAATTATCAAAATATTGCATTCATCAACTCACTTTAGTATAGATAAATATATTTTCTAAAATGGAGTGATTATTAGTTAATAATATAAAGGACAATCTTTTTAAACCAAATTATATGGAGAAAAGTAGGCTAATGAATTTCTATACGTAGTTACTAATCAACAAATTTGAACACGAATTCGGTTTAATCAGCGTGCGAAAGTAAATTAGATATTTATATTCCCAATGAGTGAAGTACGGAAAGCTTAAAGAAAAGTAATAGAATGCTGTGATAGAGAAAGAGAGTACTATGATAGAGATAATATCAGTAACTGTAATCATGCACCCCACTGTCAACACCAATACCCCCAGACTTGTGTTGCAATGTCCTCATTGCAAAAAAAAAAACAAATTGAGGTTATTATTGCACCAGGATAGAGAGAACTGATGATCATGAATATAAAGGAGCACAGAACACAATAATGAGCAAAAAAAAATACAATACTTCTAGATATACAGTACATGCTAATACAAGATCATGATAATAACAATTAAAAGGATATAACGCTACAAAGCCAAATAGACAGGGATATAAAATCAAAAATACATAGGCGTATCATCCTGGTCATTCGGATCATCCTGAGTGCGAGATCGATGAGGAGCTGCTCGTGGTGGGCTAGTAATCCCTAAGTGTTGCCGGATCTGATATATGACGTCCTCAGTCCGCTTCTGCGTCTCCTCGATACGCTGAAGGCGCGGCGATAGCTGAGTGTCATAGAAGCGCTGGATCTCCTGTGCATATCGAGACTGCCGCGGAGGCTTGGTAGAAGAGGACTCCCCCTGAGTATACGTCGAGCGGGGTGGGGGAATGAGAGGCTCATCGAGGTCTGGATCTACCTCCTCGTCATCGTCGTGGACATGACGTCCACGACTCGCAATGGTGTAAGTAATCCCACCCCGGCCTTGACGTGCTAAAACGAGGCGGATGGATCGAAGACTTGCCATGGTGATGGGCATAGTCTTTGCTACCACCGTCATCGGGGGAAGAGGCAAGAATATGCCCATATTCCTTGCCAAGCGCGTAATGTAAGGGGCTACACAAATGGACCCAACGCGGGAGTTCTCCGCCTGATGAAGAATGAAGTGAGCAAGCATATAACCTAAGTGGATGGGGTAACGTGCTGTCATGCTTTGCAGATAAAGGATGTCCTGTCGGCTAACTACGTCGGAGCTTTCGCCCCGGCCGCTCAGAGTATGGCTAAGCAGATGATGAACGTAATGTACGGCGGGGGAAACCAGCTTTGAGGCCTTAGACCTCTTGGCTTCGTAGGGCTCGGTGTCAAAAGAGAGACGGCGCCAAATATCGCCCGCCTGGTCGCGACTGGGGAGACTAAAATTCAGATCTGAGTAGGCGTCACTAAAGAGGAATGCCTCTTCGTACACTCCTAAATGTTGTGTAAATTGGATGAGAGATAGCGTGTAGAAGGTGCCTCCTACCCGAAAGGAGATATTCCCCTCGGTTGGTCTTCCATTATCGGTCATGGAGGGTCGAAGGTTTAAATAGAAGGTGGACAAAAACACGAGCGTGAGTTCGCGGAAACCTAACTCTTCTATTGCAAAAAAACCTTGCCACCCTATTACAGAAATTAATTCCTTAACATTGGCAGTAAGACCGATGGCTTCCAAGACGTCCCAATCGATCATTCGTATGTCCTGAAACTTCTTGGCTTGCAGGCGGTTATAGCGGTTAGTATGCACTGCATCCGTGAAAACTAAGGGCTGAACGACGTCGCGTCTTTCAGTAGACAGCGCTTGAAGTTCCGGTCTACGTCGGCGACCGCCTTGGCTACGTGAAGATGACATGATCTGAAAATAAAGGAACAAAATATTCTAAAGCGAAGGAAGATGGAAAAAATCCAATAAATAAGAAGAGATCTTATGGATAGAAACCCAGGAATTATACCGATGATGTAAATAGCGAAACGACGAGGCGATTGCACGAAATTGGGAGAGCTCCGGCTGTACTGGTTGCAGGAATGAAAAGGGGAGAAAGTGGAACTGATGGAATGAGAAAGAAGTCGAACACGGCCCCTATAAAAAGAAGTCGAACATGGGTGTACACACGGCCGTGTGTGCACCCGTGTTAGGGAATCGACGTGGGCGCGAAACACGGTCTCCAAGGAGACGTGTGGTCATTTCGCGGGAACTGCTCGTGTCAGTGGACACGGTCAACAACACGGCCGTGTCCACAACCCGTGTGGTCAATCTGGCAGGTGGTTGGATCGGACACGGTCCACAACACGGGTGTGTGTGGACCCATGTCCTTCTCTGTATGAAATCACTTTAATTGGCCTTATCGACACGGGTGTGCACACGGTTGGGTTAATAGCCGTGTTCATTAAAACACGGCCACAAACATGGTTGTGTGGAGACCCGTGTTATGCGCTAGCGTATCATTGAAATGGCGATGAATGACACAGCAACGCACACCGGCGTGTATTTGCCCGTGTGGTGCTCTGTAAATTTCTGCCTTCCCTGGTTTAAATAGGGTGCACGGCTGGGTGACTGTGTGTGTGCTCGACACGGCCAAGCACACGGCCGTGTGCTTGGCCGTGTACTATTCTTAAATAATGATTTCTCCTAAGTTCTTTATTTTATTTTATTTAATTTTTCGGGGTAGAAATTTAAATAAAGTTTTCATTAAAATTTTTATAAACTATTTAGACAAGTTACTATTGAATTATATATATAGTTTCTTAGTCTAGATGAAGGCAGGATTCTAGGCGAGCAGAAGCTTGGGGAAGTGCACTATAATAAAGTTTTAACCGGTGCCCGTTGACTTTAAAATCTCCTTTTTCAGGGTGAGTTAGTTCGATGGTGCCATAGGGGAAAACTTTTTTAACTTGGAAGGGTCCGGACCACTTAGACCTAAGCTTCCCTGGGAATAGACGCAGCCTAGAATTAAAAAGGAGAACCTGGTCACCCTCGTTGAATGTTTTGGTTTTTCGGAGGTGACGGTCATGAAATAATTTGGTTCTCTCCTTATAAATTCTGGAGTTTTTATATGCCATAGTCCTCCATTCGTCTAGTTCATTAAGTTGAAGTTTGCATTTTCCCCCTATAGAATTAGTATCAAAATTTAGAGATCGTATGGCCCAATATGACTTGTGCTCTAATTCTATAGGTAAGTGACAGGATTTACCATAGACTAATCTAAAGGGGGTGGTTCCTATAGGTGTTTTAAATGCGGTCCAATAAGCCCATAAACAATCGTTTAGTTTCCTAGACCATTGTTTTTTATTCCCTTCTATAGATTTTTCTAGGATACGTTTAAGTTCTCTATTGGATACCTCAACTTGACCACTAGTCTGCGGATGATATGGTGTAGCGGTCCTATGTACGACTCCATATTTCTGCAATACCTTATCTAGCTGTAGATTGCAAAAGTGAGAACCCCTATCACTAATAAGTGTACGTGGTGTGCCAAATCGCGCAAATAGAGATTTCAGGAATTGAATTACTACTCTACTATCATTAGTAGGTAAAGCTTGCGCCTCAACCCACTTTGATACGTAATCTACGGCTACCAAGATAAATTTATTCCCGAATGAAACTGGAAAAGGGCCCATAAAATCTATCCCCCACACATCAAATACTTCACATTCAAGAATAAAGTTTTGCGGCATTTCATGTAATTTAGAAATATTACCTGTTTTCTGACAAGAACCACATGAAAGCACATACCTTTGGGCATCCCTGAATAGAAGGGGCCAATAAAAACTCGAATCAAGAACCTTTTTCGCAGAGCGATTTGCTCCATAGTGACCACCAGTAGGACCTGAATGACACTGCTCCAGGATTTTCCACCCTTCCTCGGCTGATACACACCTTCGGATCACGGAATCTGCACATATCCGAAAAAGAAAAGGGTCCTCCCAAAAGTAATATTTCAAGTCGGAGAAAAATTTCTTTTTCTGCTGATATGAAAAATCCTGTGGGAGGACCTTAGCCACAAGATAGTTTGCATAATCTGCAAACCATGGATAATCATTGTTTACTTTCGAAGATAAGGCAAATAACGATTCCTCAGGGAATGCATCAGAAATTTCAGATTCTTCTAATATTGCTCGTAATGGATTTTCTAAACGTGAAAGATGGTCTGCCGCTAAGTTTTCTTCTCCTCGTTTATCCCTAATTTCCAAATCAAATTCTTGCAATAGAAGAACCCAACGGATTAAACGAGGCTTTGCGTCCGCTTTGGCTAGCAAATATTTAAGTGCAGAGTGATCCGTGAAAACAACTACCTTGGACAATGTTAAATAGGATCTAAATTTATCAAAGGCAAAAACTACTGCTAGAAGTTCTTTTTCAGTAGTAGTATAATTCTCTTGTGCATTATTAAGTGTTTTACTAGCATAAAATATAGGATGAAAATGTTTGTTTCGGCGTTGTCCTAGAACAGCCCCTACCGCAAAACTGCTAGCATCACACATGATTTCAAAAGACTGAGTAAAATCAGGCGCTATCATAATAGGAGAATTAATTAATCTCTCTTTTAAGAACTCAAAAGCATGTAGACACTCTTGATTAAAGAGAAAAGGTGTGTCCTTTTCTAAAAGTCTCGTAAGTGGTTTAGCAATTTTGGAAAAGTCTTTAATAAACCGACGGTAAAATCCGGCGTGGCCTAAAAAACTTCTCACTGCCTTAACGGATGTGGGTGGTGGTAACTTTTCTATTGTCTCTATCTTCGCTCTATCTACTTGAATTCCGCGATTGGAGATTTTATGACCAAGTACTAACCCTTCTTGTACCATAAAATGGCACTTCTCCCAGCTAAGTACTAAGTTTGTTTCCTCACACCTCCTCAAAACTTTTTCTAAATTATTCAAACATAAATCAAAGGAATCTCCAAAGACGGAGAAGTCATCCATAAATACTTCCATGATATCTTCAACATACTCATTGAAGATGCCCAACATGCATCTTTGGAAAGTAGCGGGGGCATTACATAGACCGAAAGGCATACGCCTATAGGCAAAGGTGCTGAATGGGCACGTGAACGTTGTTTTCTCTTGGTCTTCTGGGGCTATTGGTATTTGGAAATACCCAGAAAGTCCATCTAGAAAACAATAATACGCATGCCCTGACAAGCGTTCTAAAATTTGGTCAATAAAGGGTAAAGGGAAATGGTCCTTCCTAGTGGCATCGTTTAGCTTTCTATAGTCTATACAGACACGCCAACCTGTTATTGTTCGCGTTGGAATTAATTCATTTTTATCGTTTGCTACCACAGTTAAACCACCCTTCTTAGGAACGACTTGGACAGGACTAACCCATGAACTATCGGAAATAGGGTATATCATACCAGCATCTAACAATTTAACAATTTCAGCCTTAACTACCTCTTTCATATTAGGATTAAGCCTACGTTGCGGTTGAATAGATGACTTATAGTTTTCTTCCAAAAGGATTTTATGAGTGCAAAAACTAGGATTAATACCTTTTATATCATATATTTGCCAGGCTATTGCACCTTTACATTTTTTCAACACAGTTAATAATTTGGTTTTTTCAATCTCAGAAAGATGAGAAGAAATGATAACTGGGTAAGACGAATTAGTTCCTAAGAATGCATACTCAAGATGATCCGGTAAATTTTTTAATTCAACTACAGGTGGATTCTTAGTATTATTCTTAAGAACTTCATGATTTCCTTCTGTAAGTAAGTTATATTCAGTATTTCCATTCATCGAAACTGAGCTATCTAGAAAAAATAAATGCTCAACAATGTCTTCACTAGTTTCATCTTCTAGAAAGCAATTAGTAATGCAAATTTCTAAAGGGTCTTTATAATAAAAATTAGAATCAATAGAAGTCATTAAATCATCAACACCATGAGAAAAGTAGCAACAATCATCACTATCCAAAGATTGTTTCATAATATTGCCAATTTGAAAAGTGACTTCATCCTCCCCTACTCTCAAAACTAATTTACCATCAAAAACATCAATAAGAGCTCTAGAAGTGGCTAGAAATGGACGACCAAGTATAAGTGGTACTTCTATATTTTCGTCCATATCTAAAATAACAAAATCGGCAGGAAATATAAATTTGTCTATCTTAACTAATACATCCTCCACTATACCTCTTGGGTACTTAACCGACCTATCTGCCAACTAGATGCTCATCCTAGTCGGGCTAAGTTCCCCTAGGCCTAGTTTCAAATATAATTTATAAGGCATCAAATTTATACTAGCTCCTAAATCCGCTAAAGCTTTATTAACTTGCAAATCACCGATTAAACATGGAATTGAAAAAGAACCGGGATCCTTAAGTTTTTGTGGTAATTTATTTTGTAAAATAGCAGAGCATTCTTCACTAAGTGTGACTAAAGACAATTCTTCTATTTTCCTTTTATTAGAAATTAAATCCTTCAAAAATTTTGCATACTTGGGCATTTGAATAATATTAGAAAAAGGTAAATTAACATGCAATTGTTTAATCATAGATAAAAATTTACCATATTGCGCATCCATGCGCTCCTTGTTTATCTTTGTTGGATATGGTACGGCTGGTTGATATTCCATTGGTGTCACGTTCGGTGCTTCTCCACTGGACTCCTCTTGAGGTGCATCCTGTGCAAGCCTTGGGTCTTGTAATTCCTTCCCGCTCCTCAGCTGAATTGCTCTTGCATGCTCCTTTGGATTTGTCTCAGTATTTCCTGGAAGTGTCCCTTGTTGTCTCTCTGATACCATCCTTGCCAACTGCCCAATCTGATTCTCCAAATTTCGAATAGAACCCTCTTGATTACGGAAGGCAACATCGGTAGTTTGCATGAACTTTGCAAGGACATCTTCCAATGTTGGTTTCCTTGGCTCCAATTGTTGTTGTTGTTGTCCAAACATGGGTTGTTTGCCTTGGTTGCCTTGCCCTCCCCAAGAGAAATTGGGGTTGTTCCTCCATCCTTGGTTGTATGTAAAACTATATGGGTTGTTTGCAGGATTGAAAGGTGGTCTGGGATTATTACCCATGTAATCTACATGTTCTTGCACTTGAGGTTCACCACTAGGTATTCCAACAAGGGAAGGGTCCCATTGTTGAGGTACCATGGGGGGCGTAGCTAAAGAAAGGTTGTCCATCTTTTGATGGAGCTTCTCCACTTGAATTGCTAAGGCTGTTACGGCATCCACTTCATACATTCCGGCAGGTTTAGTAGACTTTGGCCGCACAGTAGTCCATTGGTAGCTATTCATTGCCATTTCTTCTATCAACTGCTGGGCGGCCTCAGGTGTCTTATTATTCAAGGTGCCTCCACTAGCCGCATCAATCATCTGTCTGGTGGCTGGATTTAGACCATTGTAGAAGGTCTGAATCTGAAGCCAAGAAGGTAAGGCATGATGGGGGCATCTCCTTAATAATTCTTTGAATCGTTCCCAAGTATTGTACAATGATTCAGCCTCCAATTGAACATACGTAGAGATGTTGTTTCTTAACTTTGCGGTCTTTGCCGGTGGAAAATACTTCATCAAAAACTTCTCAACCATCATGTCCCAAGTAGTAATGGAACCTCTAGGTAACGAATTGAGCCACTGCTTTGCCTTATGCCGTAATGAGAATGGGAACAATCTCAATCGAATGGCATCGTTGGAGACACCATTAATCTTGAAAGTATCACATATCTCTAGGAATCCGGCTAAGTGTGTATTGGGGTCCTCTTCTTGTAAGCCATCATATTGAACATATTGTTGGACCATCTGTATCACGCTCGGCTTCAGTTCGAAATTATTGGTTGGAATGGGAGGTCGAACAACGCTTGACCCAGTTCCTTGGAGATTAGGTCTAGCAAAGTCAGACATGGTTTGCTCATTTTGGTTTGCCATGATATCTAAATCCTCAGGATGGTGTTCTCCTTGATTCACTGTTTCTTCTTCTGACTGTTCGGTTACAATATCTGTGGCGTTAATACCCACGTCTCTTTGATTGGTGTTATGAATAAGTCGTTCTGGATCAGATTGAAATGGTTCTAGCCCAGAATATCTTGCCCTGGTCATAGACTAACAGACTACAAAACAGAGATTAAATAATATAATTATACTATAAACTATATTACATATATTTATTAGTAAACAAAAATGGTAGATTAATAGAGTTAAAGCTTTCAAAATATTAAAAAGGAGTCCCTGGCAACGGCGCCAAAAACTTGATGAACATTTTCACTAAGCCTAACCTTGATGCGGAGTCATTCTACGTTTTATCATAACTATGTAGATGGGCATAAGCTAGATTGAATTATCTTTCAGGCAAATGCACCTATCAATCATAGTATAATAGAAGCTTACATCTCGTATCGTATTCCACAGGGTCCTTTCAACTACTTGTACTCACTCTCACTCTATTATCATACCTAAATTTAAAAGTGCGTTCTAACATAGATTAATCCTAACTATGACTACTTGGATAAAAATTGTATTGGAGAGTTACAAAAATAATTTCAAGTCGAAAGTTAAGAGCATTCAATGAACATCATCATTTTGTGTAATCATGAAATAACAAAACTATCAAATTCATTGTATTGTAAAGGGTTAAACTACTTATCAAATTCTCTCTCGAGCAATTTGAAATTTAAATCTAAGTTAAGTAAATCTTCTCTCGAACAATTTACAATACTCAAATTTGCATTGAATGAAATACCCTATCTACTACCTAGATTCATGGAACTTTATCTCTAAAATACCATAATTCCATCATTTCGTATTCTAATTTTCCAAGAAACATATCTCTCGATCATGAATTTTAGATTACAAAGAGAATTAACACATAAATATGAAGATTTAACCATCATCCAAGGAATCCAATTTCTCAATCTAGACATTTGGAAGTCATGTAAAAGTAAATAATCATTCATAACAAGGATAATCCTCAATGTTTTCAAACCCATATACAAACAAAATACCATGAAATTGATTAAAACAAGAAGATACATGATTACTAATTTGTTCAAACACATTGTTCATAAAAATTAAAAGATAAATAAAGTTGGATTACCAAGAGAGATACAAGATTAAATGAGATAAATTGAAGAATAAATGCATACGAATATCTCCTTCAAGCCTTCCTTCTCTTGGGTGCTCCACTTTCGTTCTCCAGAAAATCTCCAAACAAAATTGATCCAAAAAGTCCAGAATAAAATTTTTCTCCAGGTTTTTATAGTCTCATAGCAAACATGGTCGAACACGGGTTCCGACACGGCCGTGTTGCAGGCCGTGTCGGCAGTTCCAAGGCAGTTCCACACGAGCAGACGTGTTTGGTCATGGGCCGTGTTGGATGACACGGGTACTGACACGGCCGTGTTGGAGAACACGGCCGTGTTGTTCTTCATGTTCTTCGGACACGGGTAGGCACACGGGCGTGTTCCTACCCGTGTTCGACCAATTCTTCTGCTTTGATCAGCCCTCCTGGTCCCGTCAACTCCCCTGTTTGCTCCAAGACTTTTAGTTCCACTGATTAGTCGTACCTGCATTAGAAAAATGACGTAGTAAGTGGGGAGTTCAATACATAAAATAGTAAAAACTCTAACCTATGCTCTACTATTCATGACAATACCAATTCTCAACTATTTTGCGCAATTACTTGAGTAAAGAGGTAGAAAACAGTGGACATGATTACAATTATGATAGTCAGAATCTATCATAATTGTACTCATCAATCGGGTACTTGTTCTTTTCCGTCAGCTTGTTCAACTCTCTGTAGTCGATACACAACCGCATACTCCCATCCTTCTTCTTAACGAAGAGGACCAGTGCGCTCCAAGGCGACGAGCTTGGACGCACATAACCTTGCTCCATCAGCTCCTCTAGCTGAACTTTCAACTCTGCCATCTCCTTAGGCGCCAACCTATACGGAGCACGTGACACCGGTTTGGCCCCTGGCACGAGCTCGATGGTGAAATCAATCTCCCGCTGCGGTGGGGCTCCGGGGAGACTATCCGGGAACACATCGGGGTATTCGCAAACCACGGGAATGCTATCCAACATGGACTTTGGCTCCACAGCCCCCACTATTGCGAAGAACAGCTCTGCACCAGCACGAACTGCCTTTACCACCTGAAGAGCAGACATCAGCGTCTTGCTCAACCCCTTGAGTCCCTCGAATGTTGTCCCCCGCCCAACACCCAGCTTTACCTCCTTCCGGTCACAGTCAATCCAAGCTTTCTGCTCCGAAAGCCAATCCATCCCAAAGATCACGTCGAACTCTACTAGCGGCAGCAATGACGCTAGCAAGTCGAACTCTTGGCTCCCAATGTGAACCTTTACGGCGCACACCCTGTCCGCACGCATCGAGCACCCATTCGGTAGCAGCATATCCAACTTGTCCTTTGCCATCGAAGATGGGACTCCGATGCGTGATATGAAACTTTCGGACAAGAAGGAGTGTGAAGCTCCCGTGTCGAACAGTGCCCGTGCCGGACTATCACTAATCAAAACAAAGCCTATACAAACAATATTAGGCTAACAAGCAATAGACAACAGTATATAAAGTTAACTTGCTGTAAATTAACTCGTACCTGTCACCACATCAGCTTGTTTGATGGCCTCCTGCTGGCCCAAGTTATAGACTCTAGGCTGAGTCGGAGCATAGTGGGACGCGGTTGACTCCACCGCCTTGCCCTTCTCTTCGTAAGTAGCTCCTTGCTTTCTCTCGGACTTTGGGCGTCCGCTCTAGCAATCGCGGTCAAAGTGCCCCATCTTTCCACACGTGAAACAAGCGCCCGAGGTTCGATTAGTAGTTGCCCCCGAGGCACCCGTAGAAGAAGCTGGACCTGACGTCCTAGCCTTCTTGAAGAATTTTTGATAGCTCGACTTCGACGTAGTCGGCGCTTTGAACTCCGATTTCTTCCCGCCAGAATCCTTCTTAGCTTGCACATTCTTCATGTCCTTCTCCAAGGACCGGGCCGAGTTGACCAAGGTTAGGAAACCCTGCGCCATGGGCCCTGACAGTAACAACCTCAGCTCATCTCTTAACCCTTCGTAGAAGCGGTTAGTCTTTCGCTCCTCGTCGGTAAAGGTAGTGCTAGTATATCTCCCCAACCGAGTAAACTCGTGGAGGTACTCGTCTACAGTGCTATCTCCTTGCACCAACTTTTGGAACTCGTTCTCCAAAGCGATCCTCTGCGCTGAGGGGAGGTATCGAGCCATGAACAATCCTGAAAACTCCGCCATAGGAACTTCGGCCAACGGCCTTCCCCTCAACTGGTGTAGCTCTAGGCCTTCCCACCATAACCTTGCGTCCCCATCCAACAGGAACGTTGCTATTATGGTCTTCTGCCACTCTTCCGTTTCAGTCGCTGTCATCACCCTATTGACTCTTGAGAGCCAATCTTCAGCCTGGGTCAGGGTTCCCGTTCCCGAGAACACCGGTGGGTGGAAGCCCATCACATGCTTCAACTGTCTTTCAGTTGCTCTCCTAGGCAACTCCGGCTCCACCGCCACCTGCTCAACCCTTCTAGGCTCCGCCGCTTGGAGCGGCACTTGCTCCCCCGCAGGAGCAGGCTGCTGCACCTGGCTTGCAGGTTGCGCATTAATCATAGCAAAGGCAGCTTCTGCCACCAATCTAATGGTCTCGGCAGACGGAGGTGTTGCAGGCGCTTTACTTGGAGCACTGCTTGCCTCAGAACCTGGCCGTTCTGACGGTCCAGCACCACTTCTGGTCACCTATAATCATGCAAAACACCGATAAGCGACCAAAAATTACTGCAAACAGCAATTATAGGAACACGCAGGTTCCTCAAACATGTGTATTTTCATTCCTAAGTGGACATTCATGGGTTCTTTTCATGTTATAACGATGACGCACACATGTGTTCACCACCCCTTAAAGTGAATTCGTCCACGAATTCTTTTAAGTGTGACCGAAACCAGTAGTCTGATACTAATTTGTAACACCCCTATCCGTCGTATAGCATATAGCAGTAGGTCCGGCCGGGGCCCGGCGCCATATACTACGGACAGACCGGTTGGTTACGCGTTGAAACCATACAACCAATCACCAACGTCCTACACAGAGTCATTCTAGCGGAAGCAAATTATTAAGTTGCACAAATTCAAGAACCCTGCCAAGCAAGAATGTCCACTACAGAAGTAACAATAGGAATGAAAAATACCAAAGTACCGGCCTTATGGCCTTACAAGGTTTGCTTAACAAAACATGTCTTACATACTTCGGCTCGCAGGCCGGCCATACATGAAATAAACGGAAAGCATAAAAAGGGGTTAGGCCTTTGAGGGCCAGCACCACAACATGGGCTTTAACCCGCTATTTTCCGCTCGGCTCCGCAGCACCTGCAAGAACAAACCACCGCCCGGTGGCAAACAAAAACAACGGTCAGCTATGCTGACCAAATTATAACGATCCCGCCCCCAAAATCGGGGCGGCGATGCTCTTTCCCTGCACTTTATTAGTATAGGCAATATAATAGTGTGAACACACATCAACACAGGCATAGGCTCGCACGGCCACACACCTCTTGCACACAGGGCACATTCACGGCGAACCGGCCAACGTCACGTCAATTCAAGCCATAGACGTTCCCGTTCTACCACCGCCTCATGGACGGTCAACCATATGAGCATTTTGCCTTCCTGGCCTTGGTCACGGCAATTTAAGCCATAGACCGCCGAAGACCCTCATCCATGCCAACGGTCCTACCAAACGACATAGACCGGGTACGGTTCCGCCTGACCCGTGCTCACACCGCAACGACAATTTAAGCCATATGCGCAGGTCAAGACTCACCGAGTCCCGTTTCCACCACAATAATCACATAATTCGGTTATGTTCACGTTGGCTCCCCGGCCATCGTGTTGGCAAAACCCGCTTTTGCCCAGTTTTCCGGGTGCACCTTGGAGTTAATCTCCAAGGCTCCCTGATGCAATCTACCACGTAGAAAACCCAAAAACACCCAAACATCCGGATTCTTGCCCGGTTCAAATTCAATGCAACATCACGGATCCAGCTCTACTTGTCCGGATAGGCTTCACACACAATACCTATGTCCGTTTTCGCATACGGACTCTACACAAGGGGGACTTTACATATCTACCCCAAGGAACGCTCCAACTCTTCGCTCACTCGCGAGAGAGGGCTTCCTATGCAAAGGAAAAGAGGGCTTCACATGCCCTAGGATGAGAATCGTTACCCTTGCATTCTTCCGCGGCGCCATCGAAAACTATGCGGTTGGAAAGCACCGCAACGACGTCACCTCCGCGGATCTGGACTCGGATCGCGATTCGGAGCTCCGAAGCTCCTCCGGCGGCCGGATCTTGGACTCCTCCTTTTTCCTTGCTCTCCCTTCTCTCTAAACTCTTAGAGAGAGAATGGCTAAGGGAAATGAGGATTCCCAACTCTAAATCCCGGATAAAACCACCCAGGAGCAGCCCCCCACCGTCGGATCCAAAGCCAAGGAAACGAACGGCCAAGATTAGATCTGAAATCATAAAATCTAGGCCGAACACGGGTTGCAACACGGCCGTGTGCCTGGCCGTGTCACCCATTCGCCATCTCGATCGAGTCGAAAAACCAGCACACGGCCTTTGACACGGCCTCTGACACGCCCGTGTCACTTGCGACACGCCCGTGTCGGGACCCGTGTCACGCCCCCCGTGTGCAATCGACCAACATTTCGCAGTCAGAGAGGTACACGGCCTTGTGACACGGCATCAGCGTGTCAAATTTGACATGCCCGTGTTTGTGCCCGTGTAACGGCCCGTGTACCACACTTGTAGATTCCCTGGATTGACACGGCCTGGGACACGCCCGTGTCCTAGGCCGTGTTCTACAACTCGACTAGCGTCGACCGCCAAAGCGTCGACCGCACGACCCGAGGCCGAACACGCCTGTGTCACGCCCGTGACACGCCCGTGTCACGCCCGTGTCACGCCCGTGACACCTGCTCCGAAAACCAAACTGGGCTTAAAACATCACCCGTCCCTCTTTTGAGTTTCGGGGTGTTACACGCGCCTTGTGTAACGCTTTATTTTTTTCGTGGTTAAATTTCTTTTAGTTATTGTCGTGTCTATTTCTTTCGTTTAAGTTTGTGAGGTGTGGCGGCCCTCGTTTGTATTTTGTTGGGAGAGAACCACCCTTGCCCGAATATTTTGTTTTCGGTGGTTTCTCTTTTGGTACAACACGCTTGATCGAACCGTGTGGGTTCTTTTCGCTTGAGAGGACCTTGGCTTATCGCCTTGGTATTATCTTTAAGGGCTTTGTGAACCCTCCGTAATTGTTAGTGTAGTAATAATATTAATTAAACCGCTGCGACGTTAAATGCTTGAGTGTGACGTGAGAGTTATTCGAGAGTGTCGCGTTTGTTTCGTCGATCACCAAAATACTCGAAAGAGCGGGCCTGCATCAATTTGGCATCAGAGGGAGGTTCTCGTCAATTTCCTAATTGACACTCCTCCCCCTCTTATGTGGCACGTATGTACGCACTCACCCGTTTCGTTGCAGATCAATATTAAGAAGATTAGTTTTCATGAAATGCATTGAAATTCCAAAATTTCAAATTTCAAATTAAAAACAAATAAATTTCAAATTTCAAAATTTAAAATTCAAAATTCAAATTCAAATTTCAAAATTTCAAATAATAAATTTCAAATTTTTCTCCAAATTACAAAAAAAAAAATTTAGTGGTCTGCAAATAGCGGCCTAAAAATGTTAATTTTTCTCAAAATATAAAATATAAAATTTTTGGAATTTCTCCATCTAATTATTAGTAAGAAAATAAAAAAAAAATTCATCAGTAATTATTTTTATTAATTAATTTGAAAATTTAGTATTTGGTGTGCCAATAGCGGCCTATATTTTTATTTTTTCAGCAAAATTCAAAAATAATTTTTTTTTAATAATCCTCATATTTTTTCCAGCAAGAAAATCTATTTTATATAATGATAACCTTAGCTATTATGCGGGAACAATTCCATCTTCATTAGAGTTTAGTGGATCTAATTCCCCTTTTCTTTGCAAGTGCACTAAATTGAGATCGAGTGTCCTCTCCGGTTCTCTCTAGGATGACATATGACGTATATGCTATCCAGTTAGACTATTCCTATGCTAAGGATATGACTAAACACACCCCTAGGGCACACCACATTTATCCTACTTATGACGGTTTAGAGTATCCCCAAACTTTTAGAGACTGGCTTAAGGGATTAGAACAATATTTTATTTGTCACTTATGGGATGACTACGAAATGATTAGCTTTGCCCGAGAGCGATTAGTAGGTCGAGCCTGATTATTTTGGTTAAACGAAAAGCGTCGTGTTGGTAGCTATCGTTATGCTTGGTCGCACATGCGTAGCCTCCTCTCGGATCAATTTGATCCCGCCTACCTGCGCACTAATTGCACCACACCCGTTAGTAAGAATAGTTATGGCACTAGACCTGTATCTTCTATTAGGAGTGACCCTATGCCTCCGGATAGATCCTATCCCCAGAGAGGTAGTAATACCCCAAAATTTGAACCCACCTATAGGGAACATAAGCCATTTAGACCCCAAAATTTGAACTCGAAAGAGGTTACTATTAGGGTGCTTGCTTCTTTGGCCTCGACATCTAAGCCCTCTGGTATAGCGACTGATACCTCTGAGGATGCTTATGTGGATATAGAATCTCTGGATGATGAAGTTAATCAGCTAGGTGAGAGTCTTCCTTCACTTACGATGGCGCCTGACTCTCCTGTTGAACCTGAGGATGTGATTAGGACTGAGCCCGTTACTGAGGACGGGGCAAGTTTCACTGGCGCTTTTAGTGACGTTGAGGAGATTGGTTATCCCAGTGATTTGGATGAGGATTTCTCCCTGAGGAATCATCTCCAACCCCCTTCAACGATATTTTAGTCAGGGAGTCTTCTGATGACCCTGAGTCAGAAGACGTTCCGGTATAGTCGGTAGAGTCATCCGACGCTGAGAGCGTACCTGTTACTGATTTAGGTGATGACTCGCTAGGACCCGACATTATTATGGTTGACCCAGGCTTATTAAATATTTCTACGGTATTGGAAGAGTCACCTTGGGATGGTTGGTCAATTTGGGATAATCTTAGTGTGATACATCCGGGAGTTAGTTCGTTTACGTTATCAACGCCGCTTAAAGGTCAAGTTGACTTTGATACTCCCTAGGATTCGATTTGTCCATCCCCATATTCTGACTTAGACGATGTCCCTACCTCATGGGAAGAATTGGTCGATATAGGATGTGATGCTGTAGTAGATTTACCCTGCGAGGAAAATTTATCTTTGGATGACGGTAGCACTGAGGGCCCGATAGACTTTTCTTTGATGATAGCTCCTTCGCCTGAGGCCCAAGTTAGTTTAGAAGTTTTATCAGATATAAATTTTCCTACCTTAGAGACGATCACTAGATCTGAATTAAATAAAATATCTAATGCGTTGGAAGACATGTCGGCTGATTTGGGGGATCCATTCTGTGGCAAATATTTTACTGAGGATGAGTTTTTAGTGAGGACGAATCCACTATTCGAGTTTACTTTTGGTTTTAAAGGCTTGCAACCGGAGGCATTCTTTTGGACACTTAATCCATGCTTTGACATTGAGTGTGCCTTAGTTCCCCCTACGGACTCAACCCTGTCGACTCTCACTCCGATTCTCTTTGCTCGATTAGATGATTTAGTCATTTCTAGCCCTTCATATTTAGAGAAGTTTATTATTTCCGTCTTTCCGTTAAGCTTACTTAGAAGGACGTGGGCGAACATAGTTGGTGACGAACGTTTTCTGCTGACTATTTATTATGATATCTTTAAATCGAAATTTAATTCCAAAGTTAAAACAAAAACGTTGGAACCCACTACATTAATTTTTGAACTTAAAGCACCTGTGTCACCCGACATAATTCAGTTATTTTTTACTATTAATTCAAGTCATGTGGCACATGAGTTCTCCCTTCATGGTTTTAATTTAATTAGGCGCATTTTTAATTTCTTGACCTTTCTAAATGCGTCCTTTAAATTACTTGCGAGGTTGTGTCGAATAATCGTCCACCGTTATGTGAATGATTTGGTATTGGTTTGTCTCACCCCTAAACGGATGCCCCCGGGCACTTTAGAAATATTAACGAATTGGCTAGTCTATTCTTTACGAATTTTACGAAAGTTTGGTGACATGACATTCCTTTTAAAATTTTCCACTGAGTGGGGCATAGCTCCTATTTTCATCGTTACATACTTTACGCTTTATGCTTTAATGCCACCGGAAATGTCTACCTCTCCGTATATATTTTCCACTATGCTTTCTATTGGGTTGGGTGGTGACAGTTTTCTAGGATCGTTCTCCTTCTCGGTCTCCATCAGAGGTACGTTGGTGGATGTTGTTGAAATTCTTTTTCCTTCTTTGGCTAACGCGTATTTGAGGTCCCTCCAAGACACCTTTTGCCATGCAGGTCCTTCTTCCCCGCCGACGACCTTCCAGGCGAGTACATACAGGCATACTCATCAGTGATGAGTATTTTTAAGAGAGGGAGGATTGATGGAGCTAACTTCCCACGACATGTGGCCAAGGAGCGTCCTTCCTCTGACGATGATGGTGACCCGATAGATATGAATGGAGATGACGGCCCGCAACTACTTGAAGATGGCGATGACGCACTGCCACTTGACCATGAAGGGCGTCGCCACAATCGCCGTCCGGAGCGCAAGCCCATTTATAATTTATTAATAATAAATATTAATAAATTATTATGGAGTATTAATATATTTTATTATTTGTTTTATTTCAAAATTATCATTGTTATTTCGTGTTTAATTTCATGTATTAGTTGTTACATGATTATGTTATAGAATCATGAGTTTAGATTTCATTTTTCATGTTGGGCTGCATGTAGCCAGTTGGAGTGTTTGTTGTAGCCTATATATAGGCATGTACCCCTTTGTTTCTCATTAGTGAATGAATGAAAACAAAACTAATTTCAAGAATTGAAATCCTCCTCCTCCTCCTCCTCCAAGGCAAGTTTTCGGCCCTCCTCCTTCTTCCTCTTTGGCCGCCGGCCACCTCTCCCCCCCTCTCTATCTCGGCCTCCCTCCTTCTTCCTCTCCTCTACTCCCTTGCAAATCCGATCCCTAGCCACCACCTTCCTACCCGGCCCCTCCTCCAACCTCCAAGGCGCCACCTCCTCTCTCACAAACCCAGCCACCACCAAACTCCAACAACCCGAGCCCCTCTCTCCTCCACAAAATCTTAGCCGCCAACCACCAACACCAACAAGCCCGACCCCTTCCTCATCCCCGTCCTAAATCCAAATATCACTTTCCAAATTAAGCCTCTTAGACTACCATAATAGAAATATTTCATTCCCTAAATATTTCTCAATCCACCACCTTTTTTTATCTCCTGCCTTATTTGGAGATATTTGTTTCCATATTTAGAAGATTCCGCCGGGACTTTCCAAATACAGCGTGACACGAAGAAGGCGACGAATTTCTCTCCCTTCAGCGTATCTCTGGTGGTGCCGTTAAGGAATGATTCTAGTCGAGTGAATCAGATTCATCAAATCCGGTTGGGTAACGAAAATTTCCACGTTTATGAGTTTCTCTTCTTTAGATAATTCCTGTGGCATTGGCAAATAGCGCGCCTTGTGTAACACACTATTTTTTCGTGGTTATATTTCTTTTAGTTATTGTCGTGTTTATTTCTTTCGTTTAAGTTCGTGAGGTGTGACGACCCTCGTTTGTATTTTGTTGGGAGAGAACCACCCTTGCCCGAATATTTTGTTTTCGGTGGTTTCTCTTTTGGTACAACATGCTCGATCGAACCATGTGGATTCTTTTCGCTTGAGAGGACCTTGGCTTATCGCCTTGGTATTATCTTTAAGGACTTTGTGAACCCTCCGTAATTGTTAGTGTAGTAATAATATTAATTAAACCGCTGCGACGTTAAATGCTTGAGTGTGACGTGAGAGTTATTCGAGAGTATCGCGTTTGTTTCGTCGACCACCAAAATGCTCGAAAGAGCGGGCCTGCATCAGCTGAGTTCATTGACGACAACACGTCGGTGGCGATAGAAAGGTTATGAGATGGTGAACTACGTGCAGAGGATGATCGTCGGGAGGAGAGAGGAGGGTTGCATCATATTGCTACACAAAATAATGATTTGCACATAGCTAAAATTGGTTTGCATTTAACATCACATTTTTGTAATTGAATTTTGTTTGCACATATCAGAAACTGATTTGCACTTAAGAACACTCTTATTTAATTGAGCAATTTTTCTAAATGAGAGACCCACCTATGATTTTTTACTTTCAAAGTGACCGCAAACCTCTTCATAGCTTGATAACTTGGGATAAAGTGAGCTATTACTCGCCGTACAGTCGCTGCCCTCGTCAACTCTACTGTATTTCACCTTCTGCTCTCTCTCTCCCTCCAAAAGTGGGGAAGCTTTACACGGAAACTTGTAACCTCAAGGCTTTATCGACGGCCAATTCAACTGGCATCTTTGATTGGTGAAACCAGCGGATCATTAGTTTTTGCTTTTTAGAAAACTCCGCAAGATCTACGCCCGGGAACGCTGTTTAGGGTTCCTTGTGCTGGGTCGAGAGGATGCAGAGGCCAAATCGGCACCTCGAGAGATCCACAACGATGACAAGGGAGAAGCGAACTTTGGATCATGGCGACGCTGATGAACGCGGCGGCCCAGATACCAAGCGTCAGAAGGTCCCCGCCCTTGCCAGGTACTGTTAAGGTTGCACGTTTCCAAGTAGGATGACTGATGCGTATGTGAATGTGGAAGTTCTGATTAGTGCTGAATTCGTGTTGTATGTCTGCGGGCTAAGCTTGAGAGATGATGACATGGGGATGTGATTTGAGTATTGCACTTAGTCCACTCTAAAATCAATGGTTTTTCATATTCTATTCATCTTTATGTCTAAACGCTTTATTTAATGTACTGTGGTTTGGGATGGAGAGGAGATTGACGTGTAATCATAAAATTGAGCTGCCTTACTTGTTGCAGTCAATCCGACCAGTTTTGTTCATTTCATCCGACAGTCCATGGCCTTCCACATGTCAGATTATCGCCATCCACTGTTAATGCAATGACACAATTGGAGGATCCAGATTTAGGCATGGCTTCAACGTCCCAGATGTTGGCTCTGCTTTCTACACCAGATCAGTGGTTCAGATAACAACCACATGTAAACTCAATTACAAATGAAGAGTTCATGATGACGATTGTTAACCACAATCTGTAAAGTGTTTGTTTAGCATAGAGAGTGACCTAGAGGGGGGTGGGGGGTGGGGGGTGGGGTGGTGAATATGTTCAATTTAAATCTTGACTACTTTTAAATCATAGAAATTTCCTAGTGTGTTTATTAACACAGCCACAATATTCAAGAACCCTGTTGATCTACCAAATACAACACAAATCTAAGCTTACCAATCACAACATAAAACTAATTTTAATAATCACAACACACATCTAATTTTAATAATCACAACATACATCAGAGCGCAACATAACATTTTTATAGTGGTTCCCTAATTTATGGGTACATCCACTTTCCCCCTTCTTCGCCTATCTAGCAATAAGTCAGATTCGGCCAAACTTCTTCTTTCTTTTCCTCAGATCCTCAGATCTTACACCTCATAGCCCAGCTGACTCCTACAACTCAAACAAAACAATGTCCTACCTCAGATCCTCAAGATCTTACAACTCAGGTTCCTCCTAGAGAACCCTACTTCAGAATGATCCTCCACTCCTACTCCTCAGGCAAACCCTTGCCCTACAACCTCAGAAACTTCCAGTTCCTATAGCTCAGAGAAATACCCCTTCTCCTACCTCAGGCTCACATCCCTACCTCAGCCTTTATAATTTAGACTTACAACTCAGAGAAATCAATCTCCTACAACTCAGATCTACTGATAGATCTTACAAATTGATATAAAAAAAGAATTTGAGTTTTGAAATGTCACCCAGGAAGAAAGAGACAGGTGACTTATTCTTTATCAGATCTTGATGTAAAATCTTCTCCTTTAATCCTGGTTGTGAAGAAAATGATCCAACCCTTCTTAGCTTTTTCAAAGCTTCTTGAAGGAGAAGATATGGTTGAACTAGGCTGGAGAAGATTGAAGTTGATCCACGACCTGCCTCCTCTCCACCTTCAGAATTCTATTGAAATTTTCTGACAAACATAGATGGAAAAAATGATTATTGTTGTCTCTAGTTTCTGTTGTGTTGGTCTCCTTATATAGGCTTTGACAAGAGTGACCGACTGACCCGGTTAATCCACTGACATCTGACAGTTCTGACAGTTGTCAGAACTTCAGGCTTTGAATTCTGGAGTTAGAAGAATTTCTGTCTGAGAGCTTCTGCATGAAGGTGTTGACACCAGTTCTGAGTGCTGACACTTCTGTACTTAGATTATGTCGACACCAGTCCTGGGTGTCGACACTTCTCTTATGTGGATGTCGACAACAATCGAATGTGTCGACACTGCTAGCTTCTTGTCTTAACACAACTTGTATCAAATGTGTCGACACTAGTCTTGAGTGTCGACACAGCTTGCTTCCAGTCTCGACATAACTTATGTAAAATGTGTCGACACTAGTCTTGAGTGTCGACACAACTTGCTTCCTTGACTGACTGTGTCGACCCAAGTCCTGGGTGTCGACACAACTTGCTTCCTGTCTCGACACTACTTGAATAAGAGTGTCAATACTAGTCCTGAGTGTCGACATAACTTGATTGCTTGTCTCAGCACTGCTTTTACAAAGGTGTCGACACTTGTCTAGTGTCTCGACACTTTTGTACTTAGTTTATTTTTCTTCAACATAGAAACTGCACATGTAAACTCAACATACATCAAATACAATTTTGTGTATATCATTGAGTTGAAAGAGCTTCTCCAAATCAGGTACACAATTCCCAATGTACCCAACAATCTCCACCTATTTGGAGAAGTCATAACCCCACTTCAATGATATACACCATAAAACCATAATATTATGATAAAGATATATATTAAAAATGCTGAACAAAAATGTAAAAAACATAGGAATGAACACACAAATATAACCAAGTTCAAGCAGACTTTTCATTCCAATTTGTTAACAGTTTACAACTTTCAGTTTGTTACATAGTTCTTAAAGAAAAGACAAAATTACAAATGTTTAAAAAATAAAATCTAGGAAAGATCTGGCTCTCTGATGACAATCCCTTTTCCTGATTGTATTTTTGGCTTTAACTTCAGGCTTTTTGTCATCAGCTATCTTTTTGCCTTTGCCATTCTTGGCTTTAGAGATCTTTTCCTCCTTAAGTCTCTACCTTTCAAAATAGTGATATGGCTTGGGGAAGTATTTTCTGGGCTCAACAGAATTAGCTGGGATCTTCCCTGCCTTCAGATCATTTCTGAATTTGTAGATGACCTCCTGCTGCTTTAAATGCTTAGCCCACTCTTGCTCTGTATACCATTTTTCCTATCAACTGCATTAGTATTGACTGCTTTCCATGCAGTGAGTATAATTGATCTGGAAGTTGGGCTCCATTGTTCAAAGTCTGGCCTAGCTTCAGCCTATTCCCTGAACCTTTTCTTTGACAGCCGAGTTTCTTTCTCTTTAAGTAAAGCATATGCAATCATCTCCAACTCTTCACATACTATATTCTGAGCTTGTGGTGGAGGACTGTACATGGTCTGCACATCAGCTTGAATGTCCTCAAAATGAGCTGGTCTGTACAAGAATTGGACATCTGGTTGAATGGCCTCAAATTGAGCTGGGTGGCAGTCAGACTCAGCAGTTTGGTCTTCATCATACCATAGGGGAGGATGATCTAAAGTGTCTCTGATGCTATTTGAGAGCCAAGTGGCATGCTCAGAGCTAGCCTTTATCATTACCTTCTCCCCCTTTATGACTTCTCTTTTCATATGATCCCTCAAATCATTTTTGTGAAATCTTACTTGACCATCTAGATAATGGATTCCTGAGGTTAAAGTATTCTTGACTTTCAGTAAATGATAATCCAAATTCTTATCAGAAGCCTTGATATCCTTAATCAATGAGGTGGAATGAATTTGCAGCTGAGTTTCCATGTCCTTTGTGGCAGAAGTTATCTTGGTCTCCAAAGCAGTAGTTTGTGTCTTTATTTCTGCCAAAGTAGTATCATGCATAATTATCATATTTTCATTCATTCTTGTTTGATTTTCCATGACATAGCCTTGTTTAATAGCCATGTCATTTTCCACTTTCTGTGATTCTACTTGCTGTTTTGCAATGTATATTACAACATTTGCTCTCCTTTCAAAGAAGTCTGTCATATCCTTCTTTAGTAGATTTACTTCAAATCTTGTGGATTTAATGTCCTGAGCTAGCTGAAATTGCAACTCCTTGTTGCTTTCATCTACATACTTGTCAAGTTGTGTCCTTTATTGACCTAGTATAATCTGTAGTTGAACTATAATTGAACTTAAATCCACTGCAAGAGCTGGAGTTATGCCAGACTGAATAGTTTTCTTGTAGCCTTTGCTCCTTTTTTTGAGTTCAATTATTTTCCTCTTCTTTAGTTGAGAGGCTTCTTCATCTTCTGATTCAGAAAAACTAACCACCTCTACAGATTCTGGCTTTTTAGCTGTTTCAGTAGTTGGGGGCTGATCTTCAAACTCCCCCTCAACTATTGCACCTTCTTCATTGATGTTTTCTAAGTGTGTCTCTTCTTGCAGTACTTCAGTATCAGGAACATGGTCCTCTGGAGTATTAATTGTCTCCCCCTGGACATCTAAATCAGTATTCAGAAGTATTTCTTCTTCAGTCACTTTGGGGATTATATCTTCAACCTCTCTTTCAGACATCTCGGTTTCATGAACCTTTGTTTGTTCCAGTTCTTGTACAACTTCCATGATTATTGTATCTACTGTGTCTATTTCAAGTTCTGGCAGATCATTGAGGTTCTCCCCCTCAATTGGATCATTTTCTTGTATTTTCTCTCCCTGCACCTCATCACCAGTTTCAGGTGAGGTCCTTGGAGAATTCTTAGCTACTGTATCATTCTGTTTTTCTGAGCTTGAACTTTCTTGTTCTCTAGATTCACTGGAAGAATCTTCTTCCACAACTACAACCTTCTCCTTTTTCTCCTTCTTCTTCTCAACTACAGGTGTTTCTTTGGATAAGACTCTATCCCACCTTGCCAGTATCCTCATGTCCATTCTCCTCATGTGGTTTATCTTTGATCCAAACTTAAGATTAAGACTGTCAGGAATGACATGAACTAAGTAGAGCCTTATAATTTTTCCCATGTTGGGCTTTTTAATACTCTCTACTATTCTATTAAAAACAATCTTGCTCCAGTTTGTCTTGACTTTGAATATAACTCTTGTCATCAGCTCAAACATGAATGCTGAAATCCTGTCATGTGCTCCAGTCTTACACAGCAACACCTTCCCAATAATTTCAGACAGGAATTTGCCTTGGGAATTCATACCCTTCCTGTTTAAGATACTTCCAAACTTAGTGGTTGGAGCCAATCCACACCACACCAGTGCATCATCAGTCTTGGTGGTGTCTAATTCATCTTCTTGATCGATTTTTGGAATTTGAAAAACCTTGGTCAATTTCCTGGTTGTGATTTTCACTTTCTCTATTTACCTTAGACTTGTTCTTTTCTGAGCTTGAATCTAGTTTAACATTAGAGAAGAACTCTGAAACTTCTTGTTTCCAGATGTTTGTTGGTTCTGAAAATAGAAATTCTATTCCAGCTTCAGTGATTAGGTCAATAACATTCCTGATTTCTTCTTGCGTTGAGTCGAAATCATTGCGTACAAGCTCATACCTTTCAAAGATGTTGTCGTCGTTCTTGGGAGCCATTGGAGTTGAGAGAAATTGAGAAAGAGATGTGTTGACTAAAGGAATTCTAGGTCTCGACACTCAGAGATCAAAAGTTCAAGATATCAAGAAAGCGTAGTCGACTTCTACTTTCACACCTCTTTTATAGTTAAATCTTCTCTGAAGTCGAAAGGGCGCGCTGCATTTAGACTTTTCTAAATTTTTGGTGAATACCTAGTGTCGACACAAGGAAAGTTGTCTGTCGAGATGTGTCGACTTAAGTCGACACAAGGATTATGTCTCTCGACACATACCTTAGGGTCTCGACACCCTTATGTCTCGACACTTATTTTAGTGTCTCGATACTTTGCATTTATGAGGTGTCGACACACATTCTGGTGTCTCGACACATTACTATCTATAGTGTCGACACACTTTCTGGTGTCTCGACACTTTTCAACTGTCTCGACACATTTTCTGATGTCTTGACACAATTTTTTTTAGGAACCAATGAAAATGGTTATTCTATATTTAACATTCCTAGTTCAAACTTTAAGCAATTGAACTTGTTTTCATCTAAGGCTTTTGTGAATATGTCAGTAATTTGATTTTTAGTTGGAGTATAATGTAAACATATATTGCATTTTTCAACATGTTCTCTAAGAAAGTGATATCTGATTTTGTGTTTGGTTCTACTGTGAGAAACATGATTATTAGCAATTGAAATTGCACTAGTAGAATCACAATACATAACAGATTTACTTAGCTGAACACTGTAGTCCAGGAGTTGATGCTGAATCCATAGTAACTGTGCACAACAACTTCCAACTGATATATACTCAGACTCAGCTGTTGAAATAGCTATACTTGTTTGCTTCTTACTGCTCTAACTAATGAGTCTTCTCCCCAGAAATTGACAAGTTCCTGATGTACTCTTTCTGTCTTCTTTACATCCTGCAAAATTTGCATCTGTGTATCCAATTAGATCAAAATCACAATTCCTAGGATACCAAAGACCAAGATTGGGTGTGCCCTTTAGATATCTCAGTATTCTTTTAGCTGCTGTATAATGAGACTTTTTAGGACATGCTTGGTACCTAGCACAGACACATATTGAAAACATGATATCTGGTCTACTAACTGTCAAGTAAAGAAGTGATCCAATGATGCCTCTATACAAGGATTCATCCACTGATTTCCCAGATTCATTCTTGTGTAGTGATACTGAAGAACCCATTGAGGTTCTCATGGTAGAAGAATTTTCCATACCATATTTCTTAATCAACTTCTTTGTGAACTTAGACTGAGAGATGAATATACCATATTCAGATTGTCTAATTTGGAATCCTAAGAAGAACTTTAGCTCACCCATGCTGCTCATTTCAAACTTGCCATGCATAAGTTTGACAAATTTTCTACATAGCAGCTCATTAGTAGAACAAAAAATAATGTCATATACATAAATCTGGACTAGGATGCTTGAGCCTTTGATGTCCGTTAGGAATAGTGTCTTATCTATCTTCCCCCTAGAGAACTTGTTCTCTATGAGAAAGGTAGACAGGGTCTTATACCAGGCTCTAGGTGTCTGTTTTAACCCATACAATGATTTATGTAATCTGAAGACATGAGAGCTAAGTTTAGGATTTACCAAACCTGATAGCTGTTCTACATAGACCCATTCCTTCAATGTACCATTTAGGAATGCAGATTTAACATCCATCTGATAGACTTTATATCCTTTGTAAGCTGCATGTGCTAAAAACAATCTAATGACTTCTAACCTAGCTACAAGTGCAAAGGTTTGGTCAAAGTCTATTCCTTCCTCTTGTTTATACCCCTTAGCCACAAGTCTTGCCTTGTTTTTAACTATAACTCCATTCTCATCTAATTTATTCCTATATATCCACTTAGTTCTTATGATATTGTGATTTCTAGGTGTAGGAACTAGACTCCAGACCTTACATCTCTCAAATTAATTAAGTTCCTCTTGCATTGCTATAATCTAGTTGGGGTTTGAATTGACTTCTTCATACTTCTTAGGTTCTATCTGAGAGAGAAAGCTAGAGAACAGAATCTCATTATGATGTCTACTCCTAGTAGTCACTCCTAGCCTGACATCACCTATTATTTGATCAATAAGATGATCTCTAAGGTGTCTAACAGCTACAGACAGATTCATACCATCACCTAGTTCTTTAGATAGTGAAGGGTGAATCTCTTCCTCCTCCTGGGCAGTGACTGTGTCTTCTATAGGAACTACAACATTGTTTCTATCATCTAATTCTATATCAAATGAATCTCCTATTTTTCATTTTTCCATCTTAGAGTTAACATCTCTTAGACTAGAATTGTTAGATAGTTTATTATGTAAGACAGAAGTTTCATCAAAAACAACATTAATTGATTCTTCTACCACTTGATGTTTCAAGTTGTAGATCCTATATATGTTGCTATGATTATTATAGTTTACAAAAATACCTTCATAGGACATCTCTAAAAACTTTGTTAGATAAGTCTTTCCATTGTCAAAGACAACATTTACTTCTAAAGATTTTGAAATAGGACAGACTTGGTTTTCTGTCTTTCATTAGTTCATAGGGAGTCTTGTTGTGACTTTTGTTGATCAAGGCCCTATTCTGAACATAACAAGCAGTGTTTACAGTCTCAGCCCAGAAATATTCTGAGAGAGATGTGTCACTTAACATAGTTCTAGCAGTCTCAATGAGAGTTCTATTTTTTCTCTCAGCAACTCCATTTGCTGGGGAGTTCTAGGAGAGGAGAATTTCTGAAGGATCCCTAGTTCTTTACTGGAATTTATCATTTTTTCAGATTAAAATTATGTGCCATGGTCACTTCTAAACTTGACAAAAGAACAACCCTTTTCATTTTGAATTTGTTTGGCAAAATCAGCAAGAATGTCCAGAGTTTCAGACTTTCTTTTTAGGAAGAATACCCAAGCAAATCTAGAGTGATCATCTACAATCATATAGGTGTAAGACTTCCTACATAAACTAAGAAATTTCATATGGACCAAATAGGTCCATATGAGTAAGTATAGACATCTCTTAGTGTCTTTGGACTGAATGCTCTTAAAGGAGACTTTTGTTTGTTTGCATCTTTGACATGCAGAACACATGTCTTCTTTGGAGCATTTTAGCTGTGATCCATTTCTAACTAAGTTCATAGAAAACAACTTGCTCATAGCTCTATAATTTAAGTGAGCTAGCCTGTTGTGCCATTGCACACACAAAAAGTCTTTCTCACTTGTTACTAAGCATACAGGAAAATCCTCATTTATACTTGAGAAATTTAGACAATAAATGTTGTCACTCCTAGTGCCTGACAAGATGATCTCTTGATCACTTGCATTCCTTATCAGACACTTATCATTGTGGAATATGATTTCAAAACCTATATCACAAAGTTGACTTATGCTTATCAGATTGTGGTTCAATCCTTCCACATAAGCCACTTTTGTGATAGCCACTAGACCATTAGAAATGTTATCATATCCCTTGGTGAGTCCTTTTTCTGAACCTCCAAAGATTACTTTTGGTCCATCCTTTACTGAAGCATAGTCTCTTAGCAGATTTCTTGTTCCAGTCATGTTCTTGGAACATCTACTGTCCAAGTACCATATTGACATTTCTGTGATACTTGGTGTTGAAGCCAAAAATTGGCCTCAACGAGAGTTCGAATCTTGGGGTGTAACCAAACCTACTTCTCCCAAACCTAGACCCCTGACTAGCAACAAAGAACCAGAAACTGAGCATAAGCCTTAGCTGGGAGGTCCCTTCACTAGCCCGGAAGCTTTCTGAGCGCTTCCCTTCCAAAGCCAATTGCTGAGCCTGGAGTACCTCAGAAAGCACCAAAGACTTGAGAAATTATGAAAAGTCTGCCTTCTGAAGAACTCCATGGGTCTATTTATAGGTCTTCAATATCTTGTCTGCAAAAAGCGTACTTTTACTGCCCTAAAATTACTAAAATGCCCCTGGGCTGGCCTGCCAATAGCCAAACTACGCTGTTCTGAGGAGCTAAATGCAGACCTAGGGGCATCCAGGTAATTTTCACCCAAGGGTACCCATGTAATTTCACCCCTGGGGCACCCCCGGCGGAAGCCTTATTACTGAACTTATGGGCTTCCTGCTTGTTACGCGCGAGAGCCTTCCCGCCTACCCCGGGAGGGAGCCAATAAGTTAACTCTGAGCTCAGTTCGACGAACGCAGAGCCCAGCTCGACGAACGCAGAGCCCAGCTCAACGAAAGCAGAGCTCAGCTCGACGAGCGAGAGCCTTCCCGCCTTTCGCTGGCGGGAGCGAAAAGGCCAAAGGGCGCTGAGAGCGTTGAGTGGAAAGACCTCACTCAACGCCAAAGCCTGGAAGGCGCCGAGAGCGTTGAGTGGAAAGACCTTACTCAACCCCCAACTCCATGGGGCTTCCTGCTTCTCCAAGCGCGACCCTTTGCGCACGCCTTAGGCGAGAACCCCTTCCGCCTATTCTTCTAGCCTGACCCTATTTTACTTAGTGCTAGCCCAAGGCTAGCCTAATGGGCATTTAGGTCCCACCCAACGAATATGGGCTTGTACACTTGGATCCACATGCAATCACAGAATTAATTAACCTTAGACACCCAAATAGTTTTGGTGTCTTGGTTTCTGTTAGACTTGGCTGTGTGAAGCACAACAGACTTTCTGAATAGATGAGTTTGTGACTTAAATGAGCATGCTGTTGGATTGTACCAACAATCTAGGGCAAAATGCCCAACCTTCCCACAACACCAACATTCAAATCTGTTATATCTTCTCTTAGGCTGCACCTTTGAAGTTGTACTTCTGGGCAACTTAGAGTTGATATTCAGATTTCATGGTAGAGATGCAACATTGACACCCTTACCTTTCAGGTTTAAGTGCTGTGCACTGGGACCAGATCCAAGAATTCCTTGACTCCTTGGATTGATCACTCCTTGTGGTGGTCTGTGGGCCTTATAGCCATTAGATTTTTGTCCTTTCCAGCTAGGCTCTTTATTGACCTTGCTGGTGGTGCACTCAGAATTCATGTATCCAGGAACACATGATCCCTTGCATCTGTTAGTAGTCAGATGCTTGGCTGGTTGCTTAGCTGGACCCATTGAGGCTTTACCCTTAGGCTCAGGTTTCTTATTGATCTTATTATCCTCAATATATCTTACACCACTTCTAAATGATGCAGAAAATGTATCAATAATAGGTAGCACAGACTTAGGTCTTGAGAACTATTTTAGGAGCTATCTTTCCTGAAGAAGCTTTGCTTCCAGGTCCTTGACAGTCTTGACTTGTTCTGTAATAGTCTCAGTCTGACTATCTATTTTATTGGTTAAGTCTATGAGCTTCAGTTTTTGAAGGTCCAACTTAATGTTGACCCTCTCCAGCTGTAAAGGTACTGCTCTCAGAGACTCTAGTTCTTTGGCTTGTTCCTTGACTAGCTCTTTGCTTGTAATTAAAGACTTCAACAACTTCCCATATCTGTCGATGAGTGTGTTAAAATCTACTTCAGAATCTGAACCATATTCACTATTATTAGAAGAATGTGAACATGATTCACTCACTGATGCTCATCTAGAGCCTGAGGCAAGACTAGTAGTAAGATGTTTTATCTTACCAGATTTTGAACAATGCAGATCTTCTTTTTCTGCTAGGGTCATCAGCCCTTGATCAGTATAGTCTTCATTATCACTGGATGACAATGTGGTTCTTCTTCTGTTGCTGGTCTCCTCAATGGCCATTAAACCCAAAATAGCCTTCTCCTCTTCTGATTCAGTTGAATCTGTCTCACTATCTAAAAGAGTGGACTGCTTCTTGGCCAAGAGGCTTTTGTCAAATTTCTTATGCTGTCCAGTCTTCCAATTTTCAGACTTTTTCTCCTTCCTTTTTACTGGGCAGTCAGCAATGACATGCCCTTACCTGTTACAGCAATAGCAAACAAGATTAGTCTTAATGTGTTTATTCTGAGAAGAACCATACCTGTCCCCAAATTTCTTTTTCCTGGGTTTCTCTGTGTGATCCGTCTTCTTGTGAGAAGAGTCTCCAGCTGGACCCTTCCAGCTGCCCTTCCTTCTCCCCCTCGACATCTTCTTGAATTGTCTTGAGAAGAGTGACATTTCTTCTTCAGTCATGTCCCCTACTGATGAGGAAGATTCCGTGCATTCTGAGACTGCATCCTGTCTTTCTGAGGGAGCAGATTTCTCTATGACTTTCCTGGATGTCTCAGCCTTTAGGGCCAAAGACTTTTCTCTGTTGAGTGCTCTTGCTGAGTCTTCTTCAGACTTCCTGAGATTCAACTGTAGCTCATGAGACAACAGCTTGCCAAATAGAACCTGGGGGTCTATATTGGCTAAGTTGCCCATTTCTCTAATAGCACAAATCTTGATTTCCCATTCCTAATTCATGGACCTCAAGAACTTGTCATTGAGTTCATAATTGGTGAACTTCCTGCCATATGTTCTCAGGTTGTTCACTATTCTTAAAAATTTCTCAAAGCTCTCTGCTTTTGTGTCTTTCTTGTCTTGCCTGAAAGCTTCATACTGTTTGTTTAATAGAGATTTTCTGTCATCTCTAACCTCATCAGTGCCTTCCATATATACAATCAATGATTCCCAAATTTCTTTAGATGTTTTGCAATGAATCAAGTTTTGAAATGTAGAGTCATATATAGCACTGACAATTATGTTCTGATCTCTCTTGTTCATAGAGGCCAAAATTATCTTATCCTTGTCCATCTCCATGTAAGTCTTAGGTGTTCTTATGTTGGCATCAAACTGACACTTTCATAGGTATGAAAGGTCCTTCCAATACCGTGATGTATATTCTTGGATCTGCAACCTCCATGAAGAGTCTAACCCTTTCCTTTCAAATCCCAAAGTTTTCTTTAGAGCAGACTGAGAGATTGATGGATTGGTTTTCTCTTTGAGCCATTATTTGATCTCTGTTAATCCTTAGGATTCTCACTAGGCTGTTATGCCTTTACAGTGAACCTCCCTCTGATACTAATTGTAAAGTGTTTGTTTAGGATAGAGAGTGACATAGAGGGGGGGGGGGTGAATAGCTCCAATTTAAATCTTGACTACTTTTAAATCATAGAAATTTCCTAGTGTGTTTATTAACACAGACACAATATTCAAGAACACTGTTGATCTATCAAATACTACGCAAATCTAAGCTTACCAATCACAACACAAAGCTAATTTTAATAATCACAACACACATCAGAGCACAACACAACACAACAGTTTTATAGTGGTTCCCCAATTTATGGATACATCCACTTTCCCTTTCTCCTATCTAGCAATGAGCCAGATTCGACCAAACTTCTTCTTTCTTTTCCTCAGATCCTTATCTTACACCTCAGAGCCCAGCTGGCTCCTACAACTCATACAAAAAATGTCCTACCTCAGATTCTCAAGATCTTACAACTCAGGTTCCTTTTCAAGAACCCTACCTCAGAATGATCCTCCACTCCTACTCCTCAGGCAAACCCTTGCTCTACAATCTCAGAACCTTCCAGTTCCTACAGCTCAGAGAAATACCCCTTCTCCACCTCAGGCTCACAGTCTTAGCTCAGCCTTTATAATTTAGGCTTACAACTAAGAGAAATCAATCTTCTACAACTCAGATCTACTAATAGATCTTACAAATTGATATAACAAAAAGAATTTGAGTTTTGAAATGTTACCCAGGAAGAAAGAGACTGGTTACTTCTTCTTGATCAGATCTTGATGTGAAATCTTCTCCCTTAATCCTGACTGTGAAGAAAATGATCCAACCCTTCTTAGCTTTTTTAAAGCTTCTTGTAGGAGAAGATAGGGTTGAACTAGGCTGGAGAAAATTGAAGTTGATCCACGATCTGCCTCCTCTCCACCTTCAGAATTCTATTGAAATTTTCTGACAGACTTAGATGAGAAGAATGATTATTGTTGTCTCTAATTTTTGTTGTGTTTGTCTCCTTATATAGGCTTCGGCAAGAGTGATTGGCTGTCCCGGTTAATCCACTGACATCTGACAGTTCTGACAGTTGTCAGAACTTCAGGCTTTGAATTCTGGACTTAGAAGAATTTCTGTCTGAGAGCTTCTGCATGAAGGTGTTGACACCAGTTCTGAGTGCTGACACTTCTGTACTTAGATTGTGTCGACGCCAATCCTGGGTGTCGACACTTCTCTTATGTGGATGTCGACAACAATCGAATGTGTCGACACTGCTAGCTTCTTGTCTCAACACAACTTGTATCAAATGTGTCGACACTAGTCTTGAGTGTCGACACAGCTTGCTTCCAGTCTCGACATAACTTGTGTAAAACGTGTCGACGCTAGTCCCGAGTGTCGACACAGCTTGCTTCCTTGACTGACTATGTCGACCCAAGTCCTGGGTGTCGACACAGCTTGCTTCCTGTCTCGACACTACTTGAATAAGGGTGTCGATACTAGTCCTGAGTGTCGACACAACTTGATTCCTTGTCTCAGCACTGCTTTTACAAAGGTGTCGACACTTGTCTAGTGTCTCGACACTTTTGTACTTAGTTTATTTTTCTTCAACATAGAAACTGCACATGTAAACTCAACATATATCAAATACAAATTTGTATATATCATTGAGTTGAAAAGACTTCTCCAAATCAGGTACATACTTCCCAATGTACCAAACACAATCCAATTTTGACTTGTCGCACCCCAATATTAATCGCAACTCAAAACATTTAAAAAATGCCAACCACAACTCGATATTTGACTCGCTGTACTTTGTTGTTAACCACAAATAAAACATGGATGGACAGCAAATAAATTAATTGCATTTCTGAATTTGTTAAGTTAGAAGCAAATAAAACACTTGCTAGCTACTTTGATATTTGGTTTAAAATATTAAAACTGTGGGGTTCTGAGATATTTGGCTTGGGGCAACCCATGGAAGAACAAATAAAACACTAGTTAGCTGCATATCTATTCACTTCTTCTCCTCCACCTTGGTTCTCATAAGAAGCGCAGAGCCAAATGACCCTTTTCCAATCTGCTCCAAAACCTCATACTAATCCATCTTACGATCAATGATAGTCTCCCAGCTCTATCAAACTTATGAAGCTTTCTCTAACTTACTCAAAAGACACAAATAAAAACATCTTAATTACACCAGTTACAAGACATTTGTTCAATTTATTAATATTAACCGTTAATGGACTAACTCCCAATACTTTCACCACCGCAGCATCTCCTATCCATTAATGTCATCAAATCTAAAGCAACAATCATCAAGGATTCAATGCATGAGTTCAAAAACGCAGCATCTCCTCTCCATTAATGTCATCAAATCTAAAGCAACAATCATCAAGGATTCAATGCATGAGTTCAAAAAACGCATGAGTTCAAAAATCCAGAATCTCATATCTGAAATGATGAAGAATAATGTGGATATTACCTATTGGAGAAGAAGTGTTAGGAGTTGGAAATGCTGGGCATCAGGCGTTCCTCCATCTACACCTGGTAAAGTTAGGCATCAGTCTCGTAGGAAGAGGAAGGAGGAAGGAGGCATCAGGAGTCTTCAGCGGGAGGCGGTCTCGGGCTCGTAAAAGGAGAAAAGAGACGTCCGGAGGCATCAATTGACTTTAACGGAAAAAGTCAGTGGGCTCGTAGACAAGGGATGAGGCGTCGAGCAACTTTAACGAGAGGAGGAAAGAATGAAAGGGGGTTAGGCGGGACTAAATAAGGAATAAGCTAGGGGTAGGATTTTAAGATTTGAATTGCGTTTAAACAAAAAACAAGTGGTGTTTTTTGAAATTTTGGGGTGCGGATAACCAAACATGGGTGCATTTTGAAGGAGAGAAAAAGTGATCATATTTCAGCCTCGAGTTTGTTGGACGGACTGCGTGGTGTTTCCGGCATTCGTGTGAATACCTATGGAGATGCGAATACTATTCTGCATTTGAACTCAAACTCAAATTATTCTTCTCGAAATCTGATTTCGACATATGTATAAACTTTTTTCTTGATTTAGTGCATTTCGCATGGATCCTACCGAGAATTTTCTGTAATTCCGCTGCACATTTGATGCCCATGAAACCCAACAGTAGTATCAAAGCTGGCTGGGAAACCTTTCTTTAAGAAATCATTTTTTTCCCTTTTCGCAGTAATTGTCTATCTCTGTACAGATCTGTTCGCTATTATATAGATAGGCGAGCATGTCTAGTATCTAATGGAAGATGGATTTGAAATGTATGTGCGTGTAAATATAATAATTTAGAATTGTTCTGAAGCATCAAATTTAGTCCCGGGACAACAAATGTTGATAAATTTTCTATAAGAAATTTGTGGTGATTTTTTCAAAAATGGTTAGAGTTCTCCCCCGCACTCCGCAAGGAATTTGCCCCTTGACTCCGTTGGCTGATCGGTTAGCGAGACCACCGCTAGTTGGAGCCCTTAGAGGGGCGCAACCCCTTGGAACCCCGTCAGGAGTCCCTTATATTTCAATGTGATTGGATGTATTTGCAATATGAATGATGTAATTTTATTGTCTTATTTAAATGGTTTAAATGACCACTTGATTAAGCGTTCATCACACACTATATTTAAATGGTTTAAATAAAAGTATAATTAAATGCTAATCATTTATTTTGGTTAAAAGGTTTAAACTGTACACATGATTAAAAGTTAATCATTTTTATAAAAATACCTTAAAAGAATATTAAGTGTTCGAATGTCTTCTGATGGATGATACTCTTCCTTCATTAATCGAGGAAGTGTGGGCTTGTTAAAGCAAAATGCATCAATCTATCTTGGCGGGGTGCGAGCGGATAATTGTAATATCCTGTTGTCGACATCGAGTTTAATTTAACTAGGTGGCCTCAATGGTTGAGTGCCCAGAGACATTGGGTTGACATGTACCACAAGATGGATGCGAATAATGGTTATTCACAATCCATACAAAAGTTGCACGATGATGCAAGTGACAAACGTTGCCTGCCTTAATGGTCTTGTTGTGGGTGATCAGCCAAAGCTGACTTATGATTGTGGTGAAATACTAATCTTGTCCTACTAGAGAGTCGCCCGCTTAAACTCTTCGAATTAATATTGAGGCTTTTTAATTTGAAGAAAATAGTAGCAGTATTTTAATAAAGTCTTTATTAAGATCAAATATATTTTGAAATATAGTACGAAAATAAATTTTGCATATTTTTGTAGAATATCCGTGACAAGTAATATGCATCACACCTTGTCCCTGCGCTCAGTCCTTTATTAAGGACAAACTTAATTTGACAAACTTCTTGAATTAGTACAGTAATATGAAATTATCCTCAAATATAAGCGTAAACTCTATGTCTTATAAGAAGACCCCCTTCAAGAGTCACTCAGAACTGTCTCTCGCGCAAATAAAGATGCTTACAAGAAGTATCAAGATGATTCCTTGGTTGTCGAATGCCTCATTTCACAACCATGAATTCCGAGCTTTATAAGCAATATGACAACATGTGTGGTTACGAGATAGTCGAGCACCTCAAGAAATTTTCCAGGGGCAAGCACAACAAGAGAGGTACGACGTGTCAAGAGCATTGTTTTAGTGTAAGATGAGAGCTCGTGACCTGGTGAAAACTAACGTACCCTAGATGATTTGTATATAAAGAACTTACAAAGACTGTGTTTTTCGATGGGCCTTGAGTTGGCCATTGATTTGATCTTGCAATCTTTATCAGACAATTATGAGCAATTTGTCTTGAACTATAATATGAATAAAATTGATAAATCGCTACCCGAGCTCCTAGACATGTTGAGAACGGTCGAAATCAATATGAAGAAAGCCAAGCCCGCTAGCCTCATATTGATGGTGCATAAAGGTAAGAGCAAAACTAAGAGATTTAAGAAGCCTAATATTGAATCTAAGTCTAACGTTAATCTCACATCTTCTATACTGAAAAGGAAAGGACTGACTAAGGATGTAAATTGCCACCATCGTGGATAAGGCCGAAAGACAGGACATTGGAGGAGGAACTGTCCTCTTTACATTGAAGATTTGAAAAAAAAGAAAGTGTAACTTTCACTTCATGTATCTTTGTTATGGAAGTCAATCTTTCTACTTCTTTATCTTAGATATTAGATACCAAATGTGGTTCTCATATTTGTGTAAATGCGTAGGAACTGAGAAGAAGAAGAATGATGACTAATAACGTGGTAGACTCAGGAGTTGGAAATGAAACAAGAGTTTCTGTCGTTGCTGTATGGACTTATCATCTATCTTTGCCGACTAGGATTTTAGTAGAGTTAGAGAACTACTATTATGTATCTGCTATTATCAGAAATATTATATTCATTTCTTAGTTGGACATGAAAAGATTTTCATTCATTATTCTGAACTATTGATAAAAGATAAGGCACAATGACGACAAAGGATCCATAGCCGACCCCACTCTAGTGGGATAAAAGCTTGAGTGTTGTTGTATTTTGAACTATTGTTGCTCTATATATTTGAATGATATTTGTTTTGGAATGACAAAAATGTTTAATGGTCTTTATATTTTGAACTTGAACCAACCCATCTATAATATTAATGATACTAAAAGATTAAAAACAAATAACTATAATCTTACATATCTTTGGCATTATCATTTTAGCAATATTAACGAGAAACGTATTTCCAAACTCCTTAACGATGATCTATTTTACTCATTTGATTATGAATCATATGAGAGTTGCGAATCTTATTTGTTAGGCAAGATGACTAAAGCTCTTTTACTGATCAAACATGGATGACAAATTATATTTTGAGTGTAATACATAATGATGTATGCCGACCTGAGTTTTATAGAGGTGTGTTTTACTACTTCATTACGTTGATTGATGATTTCAGTATATATTGATATATGTATCTTATGAAGTGTTGGTACCAGCACCAACTCTCCGTGCACTACCGCGAGAAGGGTTGGATGGCGGAGGAAAAAAGGCTCGGAACTGAAAGACCTGTGAATAGCAAAAGAACAAGAAAACCGCGAAGCGGAAACACCAGATTTGACCCACCGTGGCGAATGCCTCTCTTTCGGCCTGGCTTTCTATTGAACAAAAGAAGCATTTACAAAGGTTGAAAAGCAAAAGCCGCGCGAGCAGGAGACAACAAAGCCTTAGAATCGAGACTGTACAACCCCGTATTTGGCAAGTGGGCTTCTGTGATGATGTATCGATCGGGAAGGACCATTTAGGTCAAGACGAGTTGAGTGGGCGAGTGGATGAATCTCGCCCAGCACGCGAGTAATAAGGTCTCACCTGACTCACGTACAGTTTATGCCTAGGGCGAGTGGGGAGTTTTGACCCACACTCACCCGACGTCAAGGCAGGCGGTGAGTGCGAGCCTCACCAAGAACTCGCCGCCCCCGAGCGAGTGGTGAACTCCCTCAATGGTTTCTTCTAGATGAATTCTGTTTGGCCTGTAATAGCCTCTCCAAACAACGGAGTTTCGCTGTTGGCAAACCAATTTTGGCTGCGTAAAGTAAATCCAAAATGCGGGTTTTTGCTATTTGTAGACTAGTCTTGGAAAACTATAAATAGACCCTTAAGAGCACCTTTGAGGGGATCCGTTTTTGGCTTCTTTCTCCTCTGGTCAGCTTTGGTTGGCTTCCAGTGCCCTCCAAGGTGCCTAGCTCCAACATTGGCTTAAGAGGGGAAACTCTCTTCGATCTTTCCGGAGTGTGGCGGGACCTCCTCGTTGCAGCTCTGGGTCTGTTCTTTAATTCTTAGCCACCAGTCAAGTGCTCTGGCTCAGGGGAAGTAGGTGTGAGCTACACCCCTTGGGTCCGAACTCTTCTTGAGACGAAGTTCTTGTTTTAACATTTTCGGTGCGGTGAGAGTGGATTGTAGCCTGCATAGGAAAATCCCCAGCTAAGCTTCATGCCTGGAGGCGAAGGGGAGGGAGCTGACTCGGGCAACCCACCATCACCGGCGAATGGAGTCACGGTAAGGATGCTTGAAGATTTCAAGAGGGTGGTTTTGCAGACCATTCATCTCGCATTTGCTGCAAGAAGCGAGTGGACGACGCCCTTCCGTCCTGATGGTCGCGCCTCCGTCTCTGGGCGAGGACGCCCCTGGCCAGCGACCTGGGAAGGAAGTGCCTCCCGAAGGTGGCGAGAGGGATCTCACCGGGCGAGAGTTGTTCCCCAGCCTGGCGAGTGCTGACGGGACCAATAAGCAGGCAATGCGAGAGGGTCAGCTCGCCCTGTAGAAGGAGGGAGCCCCTTTAGCGAGTTGATCGTTTCGGCTCTAATTCCGGAGGGGTTTAGAGAGCCGGAAATGTCCTACTACACGGGCAGGGATGAACCTGTGCAGCAGGATGCCGTCTCCATCAGGTAGATATCAGATGCCTTCAAGTGCCGACTCGCATGAAGACAAGCTTTCTCTCCACAGATGAGCCACCTCCATATGACGTAAGTTCGTCAAAGACCACGTCTCTGGAAACAACGAACTTTTTCGTCACTGGGTCCATACACTTCCATACCTTCTTCCTCTCGTCATATCCCACGAAGACAAGCTTTCTCTCCTTCACATCCAGCTTTGTCCTGAGAGCATTGGGAACGTGTACATAGCAGGTCGACCCGAATACCCGAAGATGTCCAACGCTTGACTTTTCCTTGAACATAATCTCATGGGGAGACTTTATGTTGATCGGATTCAGAGACATCCGATTGATGACATAAGTTGCGCAGGACATTCCTTCTGCCCATAAGGCCCTAGGAATGCCTTTTGCAGGAAGCCAACACTTGTAGGTCTCTGTCAGATGACGGATCTTCCGCTCTGCTACTCCATTTTGTTGCGGAGTATGTGCACATGTGATCTCTCTCCGGATTCCGTGCTTCCTGCAGAAGTTTGAGAGCTCATTTGAAATGAACTCACCTCCGTTGCCCGTTCTCAACTTCTTAATTCACAGGCCAAGTCGACCCTCCACTAGCTCCTTGAACTCCACAAAAAAATGGAACGCGTCTGACTTCTCCTTCATAAAGTACACCCAAGTATACCTCGTGTAGTCATCAATCAACACCAGCATGTATCTGCTGCCTCCAAGACTGGCGGTGACGGTCGGACCCATCAGATCACCATGGATACACTCCAATGGTGCTTTACTCCTTTTCTGTGACTTGTCAAACGGAAGGATATGAGCCTTACCATATTGGCATCCCGCACATACATGACCGTCGCCGAAGGATGACAACTTAGGCAAGCCTTTCATAAGGCTCTTCACCGCCATAGCTTTCAACTTGTCCATCCCGACATATTCCATCCTCTCGTGCCATATATCAGCGCTATCTTTGGCTCTCATCCGATCAACATAGGAGCTTGTTGATAACACAAACAAGTACTTAACCCTTCTCCCTACATGAGCAACGCCAGCCTTCACTGCTGACACGTTGCGGAGAAATTTCACTTTTGTCGGGCCAAACAGAACGTGATAGCCTGCATCCACGGTGTTGGTCACAGAGAAGAGGTTCTTTTTCATGCCCGGTACATGATACACACTCCTCAAGGTTAGTGGATCCTTATCACTACCTAAAGAAACTACACCCTCTTTCTCGACTGCATGCACAGTATCATCTGTAGTAATAATAGCTTCGTTACCTGAGTACGCTTGCAGAGAGAACTTCGACTCGTCCCCGGTGAGGTGATGACCACACCCCCAGTCCACTATCCAGTCATCTTGGTAGTCGATGGTGGACAAGGCACGGACACATGTGCCCGTCATGAACGCATTCCCCCATCCGGCTTCCTCAGCACTGGAACCAGCTTCCTCTTTATCTGCAATATACCCCGACTGCAGCTTGATCTTGCAGTCCTTCTTGAAGTGACCCAGCTGGTTGCATCTGTAGCACCTTAACCCTTCCTTCTTTTTCCAATCACGCTTAGAAGCAACACTCCTCTCTTGCTGATAAGAAGTTGAAGGGCCATCACCAACAACAGACTTCTTCTTCTCCCATCTCTTCTTTTTCCCTGAGAAGAGCGCCTCATTACCTCTTTCAGAGATAGTGACTCCAATCATCTGTCTAGCTAAGCTCTCTTGCGAAGCCAGCAGGTTCTCCAGCTCCAGCAAAGACGGCTGAGTGACCTAGCCTTGAACAGAAGTAACAAAGACCACATATTCCTTCCGCAAACCGCGGATTATGTGCTTCTTCAGCTTTGCTTCCGAAATAGGCTCATCATGGTCCAATGCTGAAATCTTAGCGCACAAGTTCTTCATCTTCAGGAAAAACGTTGAGATGAACAGATCTCCTTGAGTGACTCTCGCCAACTCATTCTCCAGGAATTGTAGCTGTGCTACATTCTTCCTATTGAATAACCCATCAAGGGAAGTCCAAATCTCCGCAGCTGACCGACATCCGATGATGTGGTCGAAGAGTTTCGGTGAGATAGTCCGCTTGAGAGTAAACTCCGCTTTCGTGTTTCTCTTCCTCCAAGATCTCACCGCTTCAGCATTGCCAGTGGCATCAGTCACCTCTTGCCTGTCGTCTTCGCAGACGACCTCCCACAGGTCCTCACCCAGAAGGTAGCTTTCCATACATGACCACTTCTTGAAGTTGGTCGATGTAAGAAGCTCGATTCTAAGACCTCTTACGAATCCTCCTTCCATTGCACTATCACTAGTCTACTAGACTCACAGAAGCAAAAAATAAGTCTGTCGGTTGATCACTGCTCAAGTCTCTGTTCCCTCTGATACCATGTAAAAAATTATGAACCGCGGAAAACAGAAACCAAGCGCAGGAACACTCAACCAAAACCAAGCCAAGTAAACCAGATGCAACTAGAAGAGCAAGTAAATCAGATGCAACTAGAAGAGCAAGAAAACCAGATGCAACTAGAAGAACAAGAAAACCTTGTACTTTCAACAATCTTTACAAGGCGAGGCATACATGGCGAGACATGATTCGCCGATATATCCGATGGAAGCAAAAAATACATGGCAAAGAACAAGCCGCACAGACTCAACGAGTAACAGCCGACTCTGCCGAGCTGCCTACGGAGTCTGCTGAAACCGCTAAGTCGCCAGACCGCAACCTAGCCGCGCGGACACCCCGTTATTCTAATGCTGAAGAAAACTCTGTCCACTAATCCGCAAGCCGCCTAACCGCGAGGTCTCCTAGCCGCCAGATCGCTGCAAACAGCTGCTGCTGAACTCAACAAGTTGCCAAAAGCGGACAACTTATTGAATTGAGAAAGAGTTGCCAAAGAAAAGATCGCCTAGTTGCAAGCCGCGACCTGCTGCTAACTGCTGATTGTAACCGCAGAGTCCGCACTGATCTCTGACCGAAGTCAGAACCAATTCCCTGGCTTCTCAGCATTGTCCGCATAATCTGTACAGAAAAAAATCGGTCAACTCCTTCAAGTCGCGCGAACACAAAAACCTGTCCGCAACAACCACCCGAGCTCACTTACTGTTTTTTCGATTGTACTGTTGAGTGATAGGGGGTCCTATTTATAGGCGCGGAGAGGAGTGTGATCATCTCCCTAGTCGATAGGATCACTACCCTATCTCGCGGAGAGCACTGAGTGTATCCGCACAACTGCGGATACAAAGCCAGTCCGTCTTGTCGTCGCAATTAGGCTGGATAGCCAGTCCGCCAAGGTCGCACCACCAAGGCTGGATAGAAATCCTATCCGCCTTGTCGCCACAAAACCACGCCAGGACTTGTCCGCCACACCAGCGGACCCTGCGGATGCTCCCCCAGTCCGCACACAAGTGGACACACCTCCAGTTCGCACGCCCCTGCGGACACTACTCCTGTCCGCAACTAGAGCACACAAGGCTGACAGCTGCTGAACTCGGCGAACATAGAAAACAGTCTGCGCTAACCGCGCGATCTCCCGGACTGAGTACACCTGGACTTGGTACAAATCCAGACCAAGTCCACACCACCAGCCATCCATGATGCGAACACAGCACCAACGGATACAAGGGCTAGTCCGCACAAACTGGCGGACTCCAGCACCAGTCCGCACAAACCGGCGAACTGCGCGGTTACACCAAACCACACCACCAGAGCGAGACCAAGGCACCAGTCATGCCGATCTCCCGAGCTCCAATCCAGTCCGCAACACGGACTCAACAGACTCCAGACTAGTCCACAACACGCCGGACTCGGCGAACTCCACGGATATCCATCCTATCCGTCCGGTTAACTCCAGGGAACAAGCTGCCTGCAGAACACTAGCCGACCTGGCTAGCCTCCACCCCTGTCCGCACTGACCGCGCGGACAGTCCGCCCAGGCCGCCACTTTTTCTTCAAAAAATTCAACAAGCCTCAGATGGAATATTATTCGGGTTTTCGGGAGAAAGTAAGGAAGTAGAGGGTGGTGTCAGGCTCTATGTGACGTTAAGGGGAGTATCGAAGAACTGTCAGTTTGTCATCGTTGACGCTCTGAGCAGCTATAACGCCATTTTCAGGCGCCTCCTCATTCGCGCCTTCCGCTGCGTCCCTTCATATTTCCATCAATGTCTTAAGTTCAACAATGGAGGCATTCAGGTTCGGATCAGGGGAGACCCTAAGGTGGCGAAGCAGTGCTACATGATTGCCGTTAACACCATCTCGTGGATGACGGAGGTCGAGGAAGTGGAGAAGGTGATGGAGGAATGTGCAAGGCAGGAGGGCGATGCTGAAGTGTCTGAGGAGGGGACAATGAAGGGGTCGACAATACAGGGAGAAGTGATGGAGGTGACAAAGGAAGTAGGGGAGAATGAGGTCCGCGCCCAGGAGGGGAGACAGATGAGGTGCCGGAAGTTCAGGCCGAGTTGATGGTGGTGGAAGAAGGGGAGGAGGAAGAGGCCCTCGTTCCAGGAAAGAGGGCAAGGAGCGAATGAGGGGAGCAGTCTCAGCTGGAAGCAGTGAAAGAGGTGGTGGAGATGGAGGTCCTTACCCAGGGAGGGAGGACGAAGAAGGTGCGGGTCAGTGAAGGTCTGCGCCTAGAAGATCAGGGGAAGATACTGGAGTGCATCTAGAAGAGCGTGGATGTCTTCGCATGGAGCGCGACGGATATGACGGGCATCGATGCTGACGTGACATGCCACCGTCTCAACCTCAACCCGAAGGTCCGTCCCATTCGCCATAAGAGGATGACCATCACCGACAAGCTGGAGGAGCCTATCCAGGAGGAGGTGGAAAAATTCGTCAAGTCAGGTTATGTATCGTAGATCCAGTACCCAGACTGGGTTTCCTATGTGGTAATGGTAAAGAAAGGGGATGATCGGTGGAGTATGTGTGTTGATTTCTCTCTTTTAAATAAAACATGTTTTAAGGATTGTTATCCTTTCCCAAAAATCGACGCGCTGGTTGACTCAGCCGTCGTTTTTTCTGTGATGAGTTTTTTGGATGCATTTTCAGGTTATCACCAGATCAGGATGCACCCGCCAGATGTCAAAGATGTCTCATTCATCACGAGAGATGAATGTTACTGTTATAAGATGATGCCCTTTGGGCTTTAGAATGCAGGAGCAACATATCAAAGAATGATGGACCAAGTCTTTCGGGAGCAGAGGTGAAGGAAATTGGAAGTGTATGTGGATGACCTCATGGTGAATAACAAGGACATGAGCTCTCACCTCCAGGATCTGGAGGAGACCTTTGCCGCACTACAGAAGTTCAAGATGCGGCTAAATTCCTTGAAGTGCTTTTTTGGGGCCAGCGGAGGGAAGTTCCTGGGTCACCTCCTTACCCTGGCGGGAGTGGAGCTTAACCCTGATAAGGTGAAGGCCATAATTGAGTTGGTGTCACCGCGAAGCGCCAAGGAAGTCCAACGCCTGACAGGGAAGCTCGCAGGGTTAAGCCGGTTCCTCTCTCTAGCAGGGGAGAAGTGCTCGCCCTTTTTCAAGGTGTTACGAGTCAATCAAAAATTTGAGTGGTCAGGAGAGTGCGATGAGACTTTCCAAGCCTTGAAGAATCAACTCACCAAGGCTCTACTTCTTTAAGGACCCAAGGAGGGAGATGATCTAACTTTATACCTTGGTGTAGGGGCGGAGGCAATAAGTTCCGTCCTGGTCCGGGAAGAGGGCAAGAAGCAACTGTCAATTTATTATGTGAGCAGAGTCTTAAAGAAGACAGAGCTTCGATATCCGGTTCTAGAGAAGTTGACCCTTACCTTGGACATCTCTGTCAGAAAGCTCAGACCATACTTTCAAGTGCACTCGATTCGAGTGGTGACCGACCACCCACTTCGCAATATCTTCGAAGGGGTAGAGCATTCGGGAAGACTTACTAAGTGGTTGGTGGAGCTGAATGAATTCGATATTTCTTTCATCTCCCGCCCATCGATAAAGGCTCAGCCGGTAACGAATTTTTAGCCGACTACGTGGTCGAGGTGGAGGAATAAGGGACTACCCCGCAGGTATCCTGGAAGTTGCTGGTAGATGGAGCTTCGGGGAGGTACTCCCTAGGAGGGGGGGGGGGTGGTGGTGTTGGAAAGCCCCCAAGGAACAAGGATAGAGCAAGCCGTGTCGATACATTTTGCCTTCAGTAATAACCAGGCAGAGTATGTTGCAGTGATTGCGGGACTGCGTCTGACCAGGAAATTGGGGGTGCATGATGTGGAGGTTCTCACAGACTCAATGGTGGTAGCGTCACAGGTCAGGGGTGAATTTAAGATGAAGGAACCCACACTTATTAGGTATTTGACCAAGGTAAGGAGGCTCATCTTGGGGTTCCGAACCTTCTCAATTCGGCACATACCGTGGGAAGAAAGCACCTCAGCTGATCGGTTGGCCAAGTATGGACCCCGGGCTGGAGGGACCTTGACGGATTTGTTCCGCTCATCCATCAAAGAAGGAGAGTTGATGGAGGCAGATCAGCGCCCCTCGTGGATGCGCCCCTTTGTAACTTTCTTAACAACGGGCAAGTTTCCGGAGGAGATCCCAGACAAGAAGCACTTCATGCACAAATCAGCATACTACCTGTTGCATGAAGGAGGTTTATACCGAAAGACCCTTTCGGGGGCTCTTGGCTCAATGTGTGGCCGAAAAGGAGGTCCCGAAGATTTTGGAAGAAGTTCACTCCGATGAATGCGGCAGTCACTCGGGAAGCAGGACCTTGGAGTCGAGGGTAATGGGGCAAGGGTATTTCTAGCCGACCCTGAGCAAGGATGCGTCGGAGTTTGCAAGAAGATATCTAAAGTGTTAACTATTTGCTCCACTCCAACTCTTACCGGCTCAGATACTTAAGAGTATCACGACGCCTTGACCCTTCGCAATTTGGGGGATGGACTTGGTAGAACCTTTTCTCCAGGAAAATGGGCAAAGGAGGTTCCTCTTGGTCATGGTCGACTATTTCTCGAAGTGGTTGGAGGTCAAGGCGCTGACCAAGGTGACCTCCCTGGTAATCCGTAACTTCGTGTGGGGAGAGATCATCTGCTGACATGGACTTTCTCAAGCCATAGTCACTGATAATGGGCCACAATTTGCCAGTGTGGAGTTCGTCAGCTTTTGTTGCCAGCTGGGGATAGAACTCAGGTTTTCATCAGTCTACCACCTCAGGAGCAACATGCAGGTGGAGGTGGTAAACAAGATCATCGTGAACCTGCTGAAGAAGATGGTGGAGAACCTGCAGGGAAACTGGGTAGAACAACTTCCCTCGGTCCTATGGGACCTGAGAATACCCCCAACATGACCGCAGGAGAGACCCCCTTCAAACTTTCCCACGGCTACGAGGCCGTGCTTCCAGTGGAGTTCGAGGTCAAGTCTCCTCGGGTGGTAGCCGCCGGAGAAGGAGATGAAGAATGGAGAGTAGAGAATGAAGGCGAGCTGCGACTCTCACTAGACCTGGTGGAAGTGCTCCGAGACCTGATTGCCATTCGATAGGAGGAAGTCAAACACCGGATGACCAAGTACTTCGACAAACATATCATGATCAAACAGTTCGTGGAAGGAGACCTGGTCCTAAAGAAAGTCGATGCAGCCTGGAGGTCGGCGACCGTTAGGAAGCTCAATCCTAACTGGGAGGGTACCTACATAGTCGAGGAGGTCCTAAAGTTGGGAGGGTGCCGCCTCCAGAATGTGGAGGGGGTATCCATAGGTCACACTTGGAGTGCCTTTGGTTTAAAAAATAAGATTGTATATTTTTTGTGATATATTGCTTGTAATTTATTTCTCCCTGAGTATGGATTATGTTCTCTCATGATATTGTGATAGTTGAAATATTAGCCCCGAGCAGACCCGCTGTCCAGGCTCTCATTAGCGGGCAGGTCTGTAGGCTCACTCAGAGGTGAGATTGAAAGAAAGTGATAGTTGAATGGCTACTCCCGAGCTGACCCGCTGCCCAGACTCTCACTAGCTGGCAGGTCCGTAGGCTCACTTGGAGACGGGATTGAAAGAAAGTGATAGTTGAAAGGTTAGCCCCGAGCAGACCCGCTGTCCAGACTCTCATTAACTGGCAGGTCCGTAGTCTCACTCGGAGGCGAGATTGAAATAAAGTGATAGTTGAAAGGTTAGCCCCGAGTAGACCCGCTGTTCAGGCTTTCACTAGCTGGTAGGTCCGTAGACTCACTCAGAGGTAGGTTGAAAAGAAAGTGATAATTGAAATATTAGCCCCGAGCAGACCCGCTGTCTAGGCTCTCACTAGCTGGCAAGTTCGTAGGCTCACTCGGAGGCGGGATTGAAAGAAAGTGATAGTTGAAAGATTGGCCCCGAGCAGACCCGCTGCCTAGGCTCTCACTAGATGGCAGGTCCGTAGACTCACTCGGAGGCGAGATTGAAAGGAAGTGATCGTTGAAATATTGGCCCCGAGCAGACCCGCTGTCCAGGCTCTCACTTGCTGGTAGGTCCGTAGGCTCACTCGGAGGCGGGATTGAAAGAAAGTGAATGTTGAAATATTGGTCCCGAGCAGACCCACTGTTCAGGCTCTCACTAGCTGACAGGTCCGTAGGCTCACTCGGTGGAGAGATTGAAAGAAAGTGATAGTTGAAAGGTTAGCCCCGAGCAGACCCGCTGCCCAGGATCTCACTAGCTGGCAGGTCCGTAAGCTCACTCGGAAGCGGGATTGAAAGGAAGTGATAGTTTAAATATTGGCCCCGTGCAGACCCAATGTCCAGGCTCTCACTAGCTGGCAGGTCCATAGGCTCACTCGGAGGTGGGTTTGAAAGAAAGTGATAGTTGAAAGGTTACCCCCGAGCAGACCCGCTGTCCAGGTTCTCACTAGCTGGCAGGTTCGTAGGCTCACTCGGAGGCAGAATAAAAAGGAAGTGATAGTTGAAATATTGGCTCCGAGCAGACTCGCTGTCCATACTCTCACTAGCTGGCAGGTCCGTAGACTCACTCGGTGGCAGAGTGAAAAGAAATTATGTGAAATTGATGTTCCCGAGCAGACCCGCTGACCAGGCTCTCGCTAGCTGGCAGGGCAGGAAGTCGCTCGGTGATAGGTTGTGTGTAAAGAGGGGATGGAGGAAATAAGGGAAATGAAAGTAGGGGCAACGAGCGGAGCCATGCACACAGTGGCGGATCCAGAAAATTAATAATGGGGGTGCACAAATTGATAATGGGGATGCACAATTTTTTTTTTTGAAAGTGTCATTGTGTTCTAAAAATTTTAATATGGGTAGAGCTGTCACGGTTCCGGTTCGGTTCCGATTCTACTGAAACCATGAACCGAACCGCCAAGGTAACAATTTTTCAAGTTAGAACCAAAATCTTAGTTGGTTTGACCGGTTCCGGTTCTGGTTCCGGTTCCATCATAATTTTTGGAACCGTCGTGTCAACGGTTCCGGTTACGGTTTAAGAAGAACCAAAACCAAACCGGCCACTAACGGTTCGGTCCGGTTCTATGCGGTTCGGTCTTGTTCCAATCGGTTCCAACTAAAACTAAAATCAAATTTGACAGAATGAAATAAAAACGGTCTCCAAAAACTCAAAACAACATCATAATAGAAATAATTAAGTTGCACACTCCTCGACGGTCTCTTCCATGATCGGTGGGCTAGTATGTGTCGTATTCCTACGCATGTAGACTTGCTACGACGTCTACTTGGCTTGTGCGCGTCTCGTCGACATGCTTCTATGTGGTTCGGTCCGGTTCAAATGAGTTCCAACTAAAACAAAATCAAAATTGACGGAATGAAATAAAAACGGTCTGCAAATTGTAAAACTCAAAACAATAACGAAATAAAAATAATTAAGTTGTGCACTTCTCGTTGGTCTCTTCCACGATCTGTGGGCTAGTATCTGTCGTCTTCCTACGCGTAAATACTTGCCACAACGTCTAGTCGGCTTGCGCGCATCTCGCCAGCTTGCACAACCGTAATAATCGGCTATAATTAGTTATGTTTTTCATGATTACTATTTAATAGTAATTGTATCCCTTTTTTATTTTTAAAATAAAATATTTCAGAAACATATGTAAGTAAAATTAAAAATACATTATATAACTGTATAAAAATCAAAACTGTACTATAAAAATCAACTTCAAACCGCACCAATGTCAAACCATATCACATGGTTTTGGTGCGGTGCAGTTTTGATGCGGTGCGGTTTTGTTCAGTCCAAAACCGACCCATTTCTGTGCGATTACGGTTTGGGTCCAAACTGCACCAGTTTCACCTCTGATAGCAAGTATAAATAATATAAATAGATTATAAAATTATAACAATATTATAATAAAATTAATATATAATAATAAACGGGTTGAGGTTCGGTTCTACTTCGGTCCGGTTCAGATCGGGTCCAAAAATTTTGAAACCGTTTGAGACTTGTATGTTGCGGTTCCGGTTCCGATTCCGGTCCGGATAATAAAATGTAAGAACCACACCCGAACCAAAGTTGTTCACGGTTCCAAAATTCAAACCAGAACCCGAATAATTTGCAAACGGGCCGGTCCGGTTCTTTGCGATTCCGGTTCGGTTTCGGCTCGGTTTACGGTTTTCGGTTTTAAGTGACAGCTCTAAATATGTGGGGTTAGACATCAACTTACTTCAAAAAAAAATTTGAATGTTTCAATCTTATCGGAGCTGTACCTTCCTCATCTGGCCACCGTTTTTGACGTATAAGTAGTCAAAATCCATTGCCTCGACGAGAGGAATTCAAATACACTAACCATTTTGAAAAATAATGGGGGTGCCAGTGTCCCTCGGGCCCCCCTCTGGATCCGCCCCTGCATGCACAACACACTTACCTGCCAAGAGATCTCACCCGCTCCATCGGAAAGGAGTCGCCTAAAGGGTCATGGGCGAGTTGGGCACCAATAATCCCGCTCGCGCGTGTTGGATCATACCCATACTTGAAGGACAAAATGAACCGCACAAGATCTCTCAACGACCACGAATATTAAAATGAAAAATAAAATTAACTTGACAAGGAAAGAAACCAGTCTAAAAAACATAATTAGTGTATATTCAATGGGGGTTCTAGTACAAAATGCCCTTGCCCGCGAGTACATGAGAGGAAACACATAACAAAAATAAAAATAACGGGCGAGTGCTCAGAAAAAAAGAAGGTAATAATAATATACATATGCATATCCTAAGTCCTAGTTTTCAAGCCTTCTCATCATCGCCGTCGGCGTCTCTCCCATCCTCTTCGTTGTCTTTGCCATCAAAGAGTGAGTCACCCTCCTCCGCGGACGAGTCTTCCAGTATGAACAACTCCGGGACCAGGTCTTGGGCGGTTATCTTCTCGCAGTCGCCTTTTAGCATGCCAAGGGTCTACATCATCAGGAGCATGTGCGCCAAGGGTCTACATCATCAGGAGCATGTGCTCGACAGCCTTTCGTGCAGTGCCCCTGACCCTCTTTTCCATCTCCCGCTCAGAGAACATTCTCGCTGGGGGGCTTTTCGAGATGGCTCGCCATGTTCTGGAGGGAGAAGGGTGTCCATCAAGCGAGATGCCTCAACCCTTTATTCTCCTCCTCCAAGCAAGCGACGCGCGCACGAAGCCGATCTGCTGTGGTGGTGTCCCGAGGAAGACGAGTAGGAGCTGGTTAGAACGACGAAAGGAAATGACGGTACAAGCACCCCAAGGAGTTGAGGAATTACCACCCCACCAGAACTCGCGGCCAGAAGCTTCTTGGAAGTCGCTAGCCGAAGCGTTAGACCTTTCACCTCCTCGACCGCAGCCTCTCGCGCGGCTTCGACTCTGTCTAGCTTTTTCTAGAGATGAAGGGTGTGGCGCGAGCTCATGTGGGCGAGCTCGAGGGCTCGCAGCTGAGCCCGCGAGCTCTCGCGGGCCATAGTTTTGGAGTCAAGGTCGTGATATCTCCCCGCGTCCTGCCGCCCGTAGAGCCCGTAGCAGAGGGCTTGAACGTGCCCGCTAGGTGGGCTTCGATCTGACCAAGAAGGGAAGAAGGTGGAGATTAAGGCTCGACCCGACTTCTTGTACTAAAGGACCATAGACTCACCGGATCTGTCCTTTACCTTCTGACCCAACAAAAAGTTCGGGTGAGAGTCGGGCTCCCCTTCCTCTTGCTTTGGTAATTTCGACTCAGCAGGAGGGTCAGGAGCCCCACCCCTTGTCGACTTCTCTTTGGAGACTCTCTCGCCCCCCTTGGCCTTGGACGCCGTTGTTTTCTTCATTTGTTTGGGAATGACATCTGGGGGGGGGGATCATAGCTGGCGGGTGTTGACCGCTTCTTGCTGTTGGAAGGAGCGGATGAACCCGACATCTTGCCATGGGCAACCACTACTTCAGCTCGCCTGATCTCAGATGTGTGGGTTTGGGCACTTGCATGGGGGGGGGGGAGTTCTCAGGAATGAATCACTTACCTGCGTCGCAAGGGTAGTACTATTAGTAGAAGAGCATGAAAGCCACGAGAGGTAGAAAAAGTTCGGGGGAAAGCTAATTCGTACCATCGTCGGGATGAACTGGGGGTAGCGAGTCGACGTGGCGCCAGAGGTAGGCGACTTCAAAGTTCTTCTGGAGGAAGAACTGATGAAGCTTCGCGTCCATGCCACTCATCTGCGGTGCGCGGTAGGTCGCCTCTTCTTGCTGGGTCGGCGAGTAGGGGATACCCCTAGATTACCTTTGACGAAGATGAACTTCGTGATCCAGTGGTGGTGTTTGTTGGCGGTCTCGCACATTTTGGAGTGCGAGCCGGAGAGGAAGCAGATGCCGTCATTCGTCGCTCGGAAGATGAAAAGCTTGCGGAAGACGGTGAGGTTGAACTCAATCCGCTCTTCGCGCATATAACAGGCGAATGCCACAAGCATGACAATCGCGTTGGTGTTGAGCTGGGCCGGGACAGTGCCCAAGTAATTTAGGGCCTGGAGGATTTCGGGCCACAGAGGAAGACGCATCCCCACCTCGAAGTGCAAGATGGGGATCGCGAGCTCGACCTCATAATATATGGAGTTGATCGCCTCACTTTTAGTGGGGGAGCGTGTGATAAATTCTGGAGGGACATACTCGGCAACGCACGAGAGGTACTCCTGCTCCATCAAGTTTCCCTCAAAGAACAAGTGGTCCAGGACCTGCTGCGCGCACTTCAACCGGTCGTCGGTGTCACCATCGCCGCCCATTATGACAAGAATAGAGAGATCGGAAGACGGAGTGCGAGTGCGTGAGAAGGGCAGGGGCGAGATCTCTGAAGTAGTAAATGCGGTTGGTGGATCGTACAGTGAAGTAAAGGGGAGGGGGGCTATTTATAGGAGAAGGGGAAATGATTACACGAGCAAAGGGGTGGGGGTGGGGGGGAGAGCAAGGCATGTGTGCGGATAGCCAATCCGCCTCTCCCCAACCTCACCCGAGCACCAGTCCCACGTCCCCACCTCGCCTCGTAGCGAGTCGAGCAAGTGTTACACCTCAAATTAGAGTTCACAAGATTCGCAACATAGCATCACGCAGAAACGAGTCCTCAAGCACTCGCCAAGCGAGTCGAAATTCAACAAGTTAAGCGAGTGGAAAATTCAAACGCGAGCTACAACAACAACAACATTCAAGCCTTTATCCCACTATAGTGGGGTCGGCTATATGGATCCTTTGTCGCCACTGTGCCCTATCTTTTGTCATAATCTCACTAATGCCTAAGTACATCATGTCTTTCCCTACAGTTTCATTCCAAGTCTTTATTGGTCTACCCCTCCCTCGTTTAACATGCTTAGTGACTTGACTCTCACAATGCCTAACAGGTGCCTCTAATGGTCTCCTTTATACGTGTCCAAACCATCTTAGACGAGCTTCTCACATCTTCTCTGCAATTGGTGCTACTCCTGTCTTATCCCTGATACTTTCATTCCTAATTTTATCCAATCTCATGTGTCCACACATCCACCTAAGCATTCTCATCTCTGCAACTCTCATTTTTTGCTTATGTACAAAATTCATTGCCCAACACTCAGAACCATTGAGTATCGCGGGTCTAATTGCAGTATGGTAAAACTTGTCTTTAGGTTTTAGTGGTACTTTACGATCACATAAGATCCCTGACGCGCCTCTCCACTTCAACCAACCCCTTGGATTCTATAACAAGCTAATTATGTTCGCAAAGAAAATACAGTTATCAACATTAAACAAAGACGAAAGGAAGAAGGAAAGAATGCAGAGGCAAGAGAGGTATGAGGGGCGAGTGCCAGTAGGCTTAGTATTGGAGCCATTTCCACCGTCCCCGGCCTCGCTCCCCCGCCCCAGGTGGACGGCAAGGATTGTGGTACTCCCGAACCGCGTCAAGTTCCAGTCGCACAATGCGAAGGTGTTCCTCGATTCGCCCAATATTCACCCGGGGAGAAGTCGTCTCGCCCCTCCCCCTGCCTCATCTCCTCCTCCAGCAGTAAATAATCCCTCTCCAGGTCGCTCAGCCGCTGCTCGCTAGCGGCTCGATCCGCCTGGATCTCGCAAAGCATTTGCCCTGATTTCGAAGAATCCCCGTGAGCCGCCTACTCTTCTCCTCGGGGTCACCCACGTCACCAAGAAAGTTGTCCATGTCTGAAAGCGAGGGAGGCGGCGAGTATGCACCCGCTTCCGAAGACTCGGTCACCGAGACGTCCTGGCTTCCTGTGAAAAGGAGCGAATGTCAGATCTGGCACATCATAAAGCGGAAGCGACAACTGCGACTAACCCTGTGAGGGACCAACTTCTTCGTTAAGGAGACGACGGGATGAGCTTGGTCTCCCTTGAAAGAGATTACCGTGGGGGGAGCGGGAGCGACTTTTCGAGACCTGGAGGGAAGGGGATCTGCTCCCATATTTGTGTGACGGAAGGGATTTGAATGGCGAGGGCGCTCTTAGCCTTAAGGGCAGCGGTAGAGGAGGGATCGTCTCCGATCCCGCGAGTTGGCGACTTGGATGACGTCGCCCCCATACCGGTAGTCTCGAAGGGTGGTGCTAAAAGATGGAGGAAAGACAGCACGACAGAGAGGGATGTGAGAACGACAAAATTAGAGTAAGCAACTCACCAGGCGTTTGTCGAAGGTCGCCCGGTGTGGCGCTTGGACTCGCCACTTCGGTGGGAGTGGTCACCCGAGCCCCAGGATGGCTCGCGCTTTTAAAAGGACGAGCGTTGATTTCATGTAGCGATGTCTTCCTGGGCGATTTCTTGAGGACGGTCCTCCTGCGAGTGCTTAAAAGAATTACGACATAACAAGGCTAAGCGTGAGGGGTTTCATCGATAAACCTGCGGTCTCTCGGATTGTACAACCTGTTGAGATGCAAAAGCAAGAAAGCTGGTGGGGGCGGGGTCGTTGGTGGCCGCGTCGCGCTTCATTCTCTTGGCCCCCACCTTTCTCTTGGAGGGGGAGCCCGCAGGATTGGACGGTGACAGCGAAAACATCACGAGAGAGGAAGACTTGTTCTTCTCCCGGGCAACAACGAGTCACTCTTGAAGTTCCTTGGCAAGACGATCGACAGGATGGAAAGAAGTTAGAGGGTGAGTAGGTCATCAACCCCCCTCCCAAAGGGGGGGGGGGGTCATATATATCAGGTTGTGGGATCAACAAAAAAGATTCTCTTGAGCCACCAACTGCCACTTACCAAATATCCGGGGTTGAACTTTTCTTTCCGTGACTGTAGCAATCTCGTAAAGAGCGGGGATTGTATATAACCTCGTATTTGGCAAGTGGGTTTTTGTGATGATGTCTCGACCGGGAAGGACCATTTAGGTCAAGGCAAGTTGAGTGGGCGAGTGGCTGAATCTCGCTGAGCGCGCGAGTGGTAAGGTCTCGCCTGACTTGCGTGCAGTTTATGCATGGGAGTTTTGACCCACACTCGCCCGACGTCAAGGCAGGCGGCAAGTACGAGGCTCACCAAGAACTCGCCGCCCCCGAGCGAGTGGTGAGCTCACTCAGTGGTTTTCTTCTAGATGAATTCCATTTGGCTTGCTAATAACCCTTTCAAACAGTGGAGTTTCGCTGTTGGCAGACCAATTTTGACTGCGTATGGTAAATCCAAAAGGCTGGTTTCCACTATTTGCAGGCCAGACTTCAAAAATTATAAACAGAACCTTAAGGGCACTTTTGGGGGGGGGGGATCCGATTTTTGGTTTCTTCCTCCTCTGGTCAGCTTTGGTTGGCTTCCAGTGCCCTCCAAGGTGCCTCGTTCCGACATTGTCTTAGGAGGGGAAGCTCTCTTCGATCTTCCGGGTGTGTGACGAGATCTCCTTGCTGCAGCTCTGAGTCTGTTCCTTAGTTTTTAGCCACCAGTCAAGTGCTCTGGCTCAGGAGAAGTAGGCGTGGGCTACACCCTTTGAGTCTGAACTTTTCTTGAGACCAAGTTCCGGTTTCAACAAAGACCGCAACTCTTAACAAACGAGTTACTGGATTCGAGTCTGTGTGCTTTGGGAGTAACGCTCCCCCTATTTATAGGTTCGGAGCCTGCCCAAGTTGGCAAAGCTAAAATAACTGTCTGCCAGAGGTACAGAAGAATCAGGCAGAGGTGACAGGACACAAGCTAAAAGAGAGCAGGCAGACCGCACGACCAGACTGTTTACCCTTGCGGTCTGGACAACTTTTTTGGGCGCGTGCAGCTTTGGTGAACTAAAAACTGATGCGGTCAGGTGAATCCTAATCGCGCGAGTTGAGTGCTTGAGCTGGTCGCGGGCTCTCGGGTAAACATAATCCCCGTACATTTCTAAATTTCTTGAAATTTTGGAAATGTTGGCTTTAACCGCGAGGCCACGACTTTCATTGTTGTTGGAAAGACTATACATACGACCGGAGGCTCTGCAGACTTCAGAAGAATCTTTACGCCACTGGTCATTTCTCTCCGCTTGCGGTTAAGGTTTTCCAGACCGCGATGTCTGGTTTGGGTAAAATGATAGCGATTTCATCTCGCGAGGACGCAATCAAGTCGCGAATGATGAAGAAGAAGACTGTGTCGAAGAAGCCTGAAACTTCTGCCCGCCTCGCAGGCAATTCTCTGAGGCGATTAAAGCCGCAACTGTGGCTGAACCTCAGCCCGATAAGGTCGCATCCCTTCCTATGGACGTAGATCCTTCCAGTGCGTTTGTCGTTGTTGATACTGCGATGGTTACCGTTGTTACTCCAGCAGACTTTGACATGGCTATAACTTACTCGCCCTGAGGGACTGTTGTGCTGAGGGTTTCAGTGCCGGAGGAGGTTAGCCATGACTCCGGGATGCCAAAGGTTGCAGAGGGAGAGAAACCGGCCAGCGAGCATAAGTCCACTTCCACTGTCCCAATTGATGTGGATGCCGACCCCATTCGCAAGCGGTTGCGCCAGCTTGGGCAGATCGCCGCAGGGAAACTGCGGCAAAAAGATCTTGCATCGTAGTCCAGTGGTAAAAAAAGAGATAGAAAGGATAAAACGACGACCGTTGACGAGCGAGTTCAAAAGAAACTAAAGGGGATGAAGGAGATGAATGCCTCTGTCAAGGTCACTGCAGTTAGCCTCCAACACAGACTGCGCGACAAGGAGGTTCATGAAGCAGCCTTGGAGACCCCTACTATTACTCTGGGTAACGAGACTGTGGTCTCTTCGGCAAGGCTTTCTATTGGCGAAATTCAGACAAATTATGACAAGTTTGAAGAGATTGATGAACCCTTGAAGGAGGCTCTTCGACCTACTCCAGGCGATCTGGCGGCTGAGGACCCTGATGTTCAGGTGTTGGGAGTAAAAATTGGTGAGAAGCAGGCTTCATAGGTCCCTTCTGAAGGGGACGAAAAGAAGAGGCTCAGGGAGCAGATCGTCGCTGACAAGGCGGCTAAAAAGAAGACTGATGGAGACAAGCGGGCATCGACGAATCTGCAAGTCGCAACGGACCTTTTGCGGTGAGGTAAGCTCAAACCGGCACTCAGGGTCATCAAGCTCCCACCTCCTTACAAGTCTCCTTCTCGAAAAAAGAGACCTGTGGTCATCATTACAACAACTGACAATATCGTTCTTTCCACCAAGGAGTTAGATGTGAGGAGGAATGGTGTTCACAGCAACTGGTGTGATTAACTAAGGCGAATTGACCCTGAGCGGTTAAGGTGCCCTACACTTGATAGTCGCTTGGTTGCTACTGTGATTGAGCAAGGAACCTCGCGGCCTAGCGGTCTCGCTCCCTTAAGCGTTTGAACTGTCATGTCTTGTTAGTCAACCAATTTTCTAAGCTTGTTTTTCTACTTTTGCTGTAGCTGCAAATGAACCGGCAGTTTCCCCAGAACCAGGCGAATTCTTGCCGCTGCCTTTGCTGCTGCCACGATTGCCCAGTGAATTGAGCCAGGAGGATCAGGTAGTACTGCTGGATCTGTCCGGCCAGCTGGATGCCTTAAAGGGCATGATGGACAAAGAGCGATAGTCCGCGCGGGAAAGAGAGGAGACTCTGAAGCAGCTGTTGGTCAAGGCGCGAGAAGGAGAGGAACTCCTTCGTGCCGAACTGGGGAAAGAGGAGCGGCTGGAGAGGAAGAAGACATTCAAGACCAGATCGCTACTCTATCTTCCTCTCTCGAGATGGAGAGGAAGAGCAACCGAAGGTTTTACGATAATGCCAAGTATTACAAGGACAAATACTTGAATTTGGCTCATGAGGCTGATAGGACCCGACGGCCTGGTGTCGCGAATGCTAAGAGGCCACGGAACCCAGACCGCATGGTCCGGGGCAAAACCTCCAACCCTCCAGCTGTTGGAGTGATTGAGCAGCCCGACCCAACGAACCGGGTGTACCGGTGGAACACATGATTTCCTTAAATCGCGTAGATTGCGATGCTTCCCGCTTTCATCAGTCTCTCAATACTATTCACTATCACTTGTGGCAGTTACAAGAGCTCTTCTTTAAGCTGGCGATCATGTGGCTCATATTGGTAGAGACCGCATTGACCGCGGTCAATAGTAGACAATTTGAAATTGTAATGTTATTTGTTGGTGCTGAATAACATTTGGTGTGCTTCTGAGACAATCTTTATTTAGCTGATGGTGATTGATTCAGTTTTCTTTTCTTATTTGTTGAACGTCTGCTATTTGTGTTCGCATGAACCGGCTCTTCTTGCTTGGTATATTTGCTTGCGCTAGATGATTTTCTTGCGACCTGTGCAGTTATATTGTTTTAACCACAATCTTTGTATTGTTTTATAAAATGTTGCAAGTGCGGGTTTGAAATCGCGCGGATTGGCGGACAGGTTTGCGGTTAGCTCAGTTATATGCAGACCAAGTATTGTCTATAAATAGAACCGACTTCCGTCTTTTTAGCAAAAAAATTGAATGCGCCCGAAATAGAACTCCAAGCGGTCTGATAAAATGGTGTTTGCGCGAACAGATGTTGCCGTCGCTTTTCATGGCGCGAACCATAAAAAATGCCGTGTTTCAGATGCTGAACTCCAGAGCTTTATTGAAAACATATGCAAAATTCGACACTCCTGGTGGCTGGTACGACTTCCAAAGAAGCATGAGAGAATTAATATTTCCTTGGCAAATCAGATCGCAGTTCCCATCGATCATTTCGATTGTGGTTTCAAGTTCCCTCTTAGTAGAGATCTTTGATCATTATGGGGTTGTTCATGGTCAGCTCGCCCCCAATACCATTGCCGCAATCTTCAGCTTCATTGCCTATCTTCGGTCTGAAAGGATAGCGCTCTTGCTGAACGTCTTTAGGAAGATCTTCTCAGTGCGGTCTGTTACAAAGTCCGGCGGTACTATTTTCAATGGGATTCTGTACTTTTACTGCAAAGGAATAAAGGCTGTGAACCTACTGAATAAGGTTCACAACTGGACAGAGCCCTATCTCATGTTTGAAAGAGATCTTGGCTTGATTCACTCCAATCCACAAGTTCGCGCGGACAGTGAGTTCAAGTCCTGGGGGCTGCTGGATATCAAGAAGAAGATTCTTGAGTTTCTGTGTGGTTCACGACTGGATATCGATTACTACCTTCCTTTACATCCAACATTGGAAGTGGTGGTTCGCTAAGATTGTAAGAGACTTCCTGCGATCAAATTTTTCCTAACCGCGTTAGTTGCATATTAACAATAAATTTTGTAGCAAACCCGGTGGTACCCGCGAAGCCGCCTCTAACTCCAGGTCGTTTGTCCCTTACTCAACGAGCAAGGAAATGACTAGAAGAGAATGACCCAGCTGCAGACTCTTCCAACGATTCCTACCCCCTTCACGGGATTGGGGAAAAACTGAACACGGAAGCCCAACCATGCAATGACATCGCCGTGACAAACATGTCAAGGTGTCAACCACTCTTCCCTCCTGGAGGAGCGGGCGAGTTACACTGCATGCCTTTGCAGCTAGCACTGCCCTATACGGCAAGCGCAACTTCAGAGAGTTGTCGGAAGTTCCTCTTGAAGAGCTGCCGTATCTAGCCGCTCAGGCTCAGGCGAACGGTCTAGTTACCATCTACTTCCTGGGTTGCTTCTTGAAGAATGCGATGAAGGCTAACTTGCAGCTTCACGACCGGGTGGAGCAGTTAGAGGCTGAGATCGTGCAACTGAAGAAGGAAACGGTAAGATATTACCTTAGCGTCGCGACTTGCAATTCTTAGATCGTGCAATCTGAGTGTTTTTGTTTCTTGCAGGCAGCCTACGACCCAGAGAACTTTGACTTTCAGGATGCAATCTTTCCTTTCCTGAAGGAGACTGTTGAGGACGCCGTTGTCCACTTCAGCGGTTTTCGCGGCGTGAAAGAAGGCTTCGAGAATACTTTTTCGTCGACCTCTTTCCAGAGTGCAAGAGGAAAGTGGCTGCGTTGAACCTAGCGGCTAAAGGTAAAGTAGTTATTAAATGCGCGCCTCAGGCGCACCTAAGGCTCCAGGCTCACAAAGCTCAGAGGTTTGCGCCTCTGTGCACCTTATTTGCGCCTTTAGAATATAAAAGACGTTCCTGAGTGAGATTTTTGTTGTAAATTTTTTTCTTCAAAAAATTAGAAAAAATAATGTAAGAACTCAATAATTTTTTTGATTTAGTGTTTGTGAAAGATAATTGTGCGTTGAGACTTAGATATGATGTACGAGATCACATTGATTCTATTTTTAAAGAGATATAAATGATAGTAATGAATGATTAATTAGTAGACTAGATGAAGAATTTGATCGTGAAGAAAAAATGATGTTTGATGTTGATTATTTAAAATGCTTTTGGTTGCGCCTTGCCATTATCAGGCGCGCGTCTGGGCCTTGTGCCTTGCGTCTAGGCTCCAAGACCCCTTTGCGCCTTGACGCGCCTTGCACCTTTAATAACTAAGCGCCGAGGAGCTAGAGGTTGATGAAAAAGACGACGAAGAAGTGGGAGAAGAAGGAGAAGAGGGAGAAGGTAAACGTGAAGAGGGTAGAGAGAAAAAGGGGAATGACGATAAGTCAGATAATGACGGCAAGCAAAAGAAGGCCGCACTGGACGCCTCCGAAGATGAGTCCGATGAATCCAACCACCAGAGTCGTGTCAGCTATTATCGGAAAAGCGAAGATTGTAGCGAAAGCAGTGGAACAACCGTGGGCTCCAAGTCGCTTAGCAAGGACTATTCTCCTCCAGCAGATATAGATGGTTCGGCTGATTCTGGGGTGTCACCTGTGGCTAAGAAGCTTAGGCCGAGAGAGTAAATATAATGTAATTTTTTTGCTTTTTTGAAGGCTCGGCGTTCTTTTTTGTTAACCGCGCGTGCACAATTTTTTGGAAATATAATGAAAGATACAAAGTTACCTTCATTTTTGTCGCTTTTACTGCAATGAATGATTTCAACTTACGCGGTTTGACATATATCTGCTCGCATTCATTGCTTATTCTTCCGTATCGACGAAGTGTCTAGTCGCACAATTCGCACGAATAAATTTCCCTGAGATGAATCCTAATGTTTTGCAATCTTGCTAGTCGTGCGACCAAGGCTTGAAGAGTATTTTCTAAGTTCCACCATGACTCAAGATTTATGGACATAATTTTATATTTGAGCCAACAAGTGCTTCCTTATTCTTCTTGTATGTTGGTTATAGAAATAATCCAGGTCTTAGATAATGAGACCGCAACATTAGTCGCGTTTGGGCGCTACAAGATTCCCATAATTTTCAGAAACTGATTTCTTGAAGAATTAATCAATCATTGAGATTGCTGATGATTATTGATAACAATACTGGAGAATAATCCCGAACGACATACAGTTAACCGCTCTGGCCGCATAAATGATATCCTAGGGAATTAGCCGAGTCATCTCGTTATTATTTATTTTATCTGATGTATGGAGCGAAGCAGAGGTTTGTAGAATAAGAGATTAGCCCGCGCGGCTAGTTGCATAAGTATATTCTCGCGAAGAATGCCTGTAACAAAATTAGGATTAATCCTTTGAAGCATCAAATGCCGTAATGCTAATAACAGTGTCTGTCGCGGGCATTAGGTTCAAACCAAATATTTCTAACCAGGCAATTAAGAGAATCATCTGTGAGGAGAGGCTTGATATTATATAAAATCCAAGTAATACGGCGGCTTTAACGATCAGACAAGTGGATCGAAAACCTGATTATTAAATATTACTAAACTTTGAGTGCAAATTCTAGCCGCATAGGACATTTATTGATTCTTTCATGATAGAAGAGATGTGCTCCAAGTATAATCTCAATTCAATATTAGATGTCTAGATCCCATATGAAAATAACTTGGCGAACAGAATAAGCCAACCACCTTTGTGGTTTTACATCCCAAGACGAATGATCAGACAGGTGCGCGCAGAGCAACATTTCTTTCCTCAAGAGATCGCCCGAGCTATAAAGTCCATAATGCAATCTCCGCGGCTAGAAAGAGCTAATCGCACGGGTAGATTACAATCTAGGACGACCAAGTGGGCAGGTGCGCACAGGGCAACATTGCTTTCCTCAAGAGGTCGTCAAAGTTGCAAACTTCCCTAAAAACGGTGATTTGGGCCGTCTAAAAAGTCTGACGGCAAAAAACAGAAAGAACTTGAGGGACACATACTAGAGCGACAATTGGGCAGGTGCGCGCATGACAACATTGCTTTCCTCAAGTGGTTGCAGAAGTTGTAACATCACCCCCAAAAATGCACGACAGAGCCGATCGACCACCTGGACTTCAACCAGATGCAGAGGTGTTGTCAGATGTCGGCGGGGTTTCTCAAGAAAACAAAAGGGGTTGTACAGTCCAAGATGATTAGTCAGGCAGGTATGCCCAGGGCAGCATTGCTTTCCTCAAAAGATCATCAATGCTATTTCATTCCAACGAGCCAATATGATCCAATGCTCCCGTACCTAGGGTTACAGACTAAGTTGATCAATCAGGCAGGTTTGCGCAGGGCAACACTGCTTTCCTCAAGAGATCAATAGAGCTTTGGGCCCCCTGTAGGCACCGCTTGAGAGTACCAAAAAGTGTTCAAGGGTTACAGGCTAGAATGATCAATTGGGCAGGTGCGTGTACATCCACATTGCTTTCCTCAAGAGATCATTAATTCTGTAACGATATCCCTATCGAAGCATGGTAGCGCTAAAGAACACCCTGTCCCTCCTTAATGCAAATGTGTGTTAGATACCGGCTAGGATCGAAGATCCTGAAGTCCTCCGCACGAGAATTTGCAAGCTCCCATTACACGGTGTGAAATATCCCCGCTACATGTGGTCATCGTGGTGTTACGCTAATGACAACAATTCCGTGGAGATTCAAGCAGGATTCGTCGATATCTCTTGGTTTAGTGATCCTTAAATAGACTTAAAAAGTGATCCCAAGATAGGAAAAGTGTTAGTACCACCAGGATCTTAGCTTAAATAATTTGTAGTTCACAGAAATACAAGAGAAGACAACGTTCATGAATAAAACCGCTTGAGATCATCACCGCTCCAAGTATGAGAGATGTCTTCTGCATCATAGGTCTAAAGACGATATACTCCATTCTTCAACACTTCTTTGACGACGTATGGGCCTGCCCAGTCCGGGTTGAGCTTCCCGACTGATCTGGCCCTAGCCGCTGTATCAACCTTCTTCAAGACTAGATCTCCAAGCTAGAATTGCTTGATTCTTACATTCTTATCAAAATATTTAGCGACCCTTCTTTTGACTTCCTCCTGTCTAACAACGACCTTATATCGGAGTTCCTCAATCAAGTCAAGACTACACTTCATCTCTTCATAATTTTGATCCATCCAATCCTCTTCTCCTTGTTTGGCAAGCGTGACTCTTGGGCTATGTACTTCAAATTCTACCAGAACCAGGGCTTTGGAACCGTGGGAAAGCTTAAAAGGTGTTTCCCCGGTTGCTGAAGAAGGCTTGGTCCTGAGGGTTTAAAGAATTGAAGGAAGCTGCTCTGCCCAATTGCTTTTGAGATTCTGCACTTTCTTTTTAGGAGATTTAAGATCAATTTATTTGCAACTTCGACCTGTCCATTGCTTCTAGGATGGTGTACTGATGAGAAATACAGCTCTGTCCCAATCTGATTGCAGAAGTTGATCATTGTTGGGTTGCTGAACTGAGGACCATTATCAGTGATAAGCGGCATGAGATTACCATACCGACAGACGATCTCTCCCCAAATGAAACTTCTTATGACTTGAGTTGTAATCTTGGCTAATGCCGTAGCCTCAATCCATTTGCTGAAATAATCAATCATGACTATTATGAAGCAACGCTGCCCACTAGCCATTGAGAATAGACTGGGGAGATCCATTCTCCAAACTGCAAAGGGCCACGACGTTACTATAGACTTTAGCTGCTGAGCTGGCTGAAGCTGAAGGGGAGCGAATTTCTGGCACTGAACGCATCTCTTAGCTTAGGCTTTCGAGTCGCAAAAAATAGCTTTTCCTGAGAATTCTCTTTTCGAAAGTCCTCGCTCCCGAGTGACTGTCGCACTCACCGGAATGAACTTCTTGGAGCGCTACAAGGACTTCTTCCGAAACACACCTGGCTAGAGGCGACAGGAAAGTCTTCCAGTAGAGAATTTCAGATAATAGATAACAATGGGCTACCTTGATCTTGAACTTCTTATCCTTTACGGATGGATGGTATTCTCCTTTTGAAAGGTAAAGGATAAAGGGGTCCATCCAAGACGGATGCTGGTCGATATGCATCAACACTCCTTCTATTGACGGGAGGAAAAGCTCTGACATTGCCCCTCCTGTGAGGAGCCCAAATTTGGCTAGTCTGTCCGACTTTGATTTTTCAGATCTAGGGATGTGCTGAATAGTGAAATTGTTGAATCTCCTGATCCTTGCTTTTACAAGCGTCAGATATTTTTGCAAGACAGGATCTCTAGTCTCAAAATTTCCCAGAACTTGAGATGCCATCACCAAAAAGTCTATTTTTACTTGCACATCTTCGATCCCCAGCTCCTTGGCAAACCTCAAATCTACCAAGAGTGCCTTATACTCCGCCCGGTTATTAGTAACTGGGAAGTAGAACTTTACTTCCTGCTCCAATCTTACTCAATTTGGATTTATGAGGATAATTCCTGCGCTTGAGGAGTCCTTCTCGGAAGCTCCATCAACAAAGATAGTCCAAGCCAGTGGTTTCACTTCTGGAATTGGACAAGCTTCTACTGTGTCGACCAGAAAATCTTCCAGAACTTGCGCCTTGATCGCCGTTCTTGGAACATAAGAAATATCAAATTTACTAAGCTCAATTGTCCACTTGGCCATCCTTCTTGAAAGCTCGGGTTTTTCCAACACACCCTTCGAAGGCAAATCCATCACCACCTGAATGGAGTGGGCTTGGAAGTATGTCCTGAGCTTTCGGGCTGAGATGATCAAAGCTAAGACCAACTTTTCCAAGATTGAATATCTTGACTCAACATCCTTCAGGATGTGACTGACGTAGTACACTGAGAACTGTTTCTTTTTCTCTTCTCTAACAAATACTAACTTACGGCTTCTGGGCCCACAATGAGGTAGATACAAAGTATTTTTCCTTTGAGGGGACTTTGAAGCAAAGGAGTCGATGTTATCAACTTCTTAAGCTGCTCGAAAGCTGTGTCACACTACTCGGTCTACTAAAACCGAGTGGCTCCTTGTAGGGGGTCTGAAGAAGGGAGCACTCTTGTCTTCTACCCTTGAGATGACTGCTAGCCTACTTCCCAGTTGCTGGACTTCTCTTTGATTGCGAGGAGGTGCCATATTAAGAATGAACTTTACATTATCTGGATTGGGAGCGAGACATTCGGGGGTAAGGAGATGGCCAAAAAACTTCTCTTTACTAGCCTCGAAGACACACTTGAGTGGGTTTAGCCTCATCTTATGCCTCCGTAGAGTGGCGAACGTCTCTGCGAGGTCCTTCAAGTGCGATGTGAAGGACTTACTCTTAACGAGTCATCATCAACATAAACTTCGAGATTCTTACCTTTTTGTTGCTTAAAAACAAAGTCCATCATACGTTTATAAGTGGCACCTGCATTCTTAAGCCCGAAGGGAATTACGAGATAACTGTAGCAATCGTCATTCGTAATGAACAATGTGTGCGGAACATCAGACTTATGCATTCTAATATGGTGGTAAGCAGAGAATGCATCTAAAAAACTCATGCATGAATACCCGACCGCAGAATCAACTAAGGAATCTATCCGAGGTGAGAGGTAACAATCTTTTGGGCATGCTTTATTAAGTTTCGTGAAATTAACAAACATCCGTCATTTTCCCCCAGCTTTTTTAACCATTACAATAATGGAAATCCGCTCAGGATATTGAATTTTGCAGATAAACTTTGCCTTGAGGAATTTGGCCACCCCCTCTTTGATTGTCTGGGCAAGATTCGTCGCAACTGCCCTCTTCTTCTGCTTGATGGGCTTGAAGCTTGGATCAATGTTCAGGTGGTGGCAGGAGACATCTTGATCTACTCCTCGCATGTCATCCGCGGACCAGGCGAAGACATCCAAATTCTTCAAGAGGCGGGAGATCAACTGGACTTTTTCCTCCTTTGGCAGCTCGGAGTTGATGGAGAGCTTCCTCTCCCCATATTCAACAACTGGTACTTCTTGGATCACCTGGGAAAGTTCCAGATGAGCTCCCTCTCGAGCGTCTTCTTCTACTGGCTCTTCGGCAGCTTCTGATTGATTGGAGACTTCTAGCACAGGCCGAGCCAAAAGAGCTTCTGGGTTCCATGATAATTAAAAGAGCTTCTGGGGTAGGCACTTGTTCGGTCACATTGACTGTCCTGACGTAACACTCCCGGGTTAGCTTTGGGTCACTTCTAACCCGTCATTGCTTCCCTTGCATAAAGAACTTGATGGCCAAGTGGAAGGTGGTGACTACTGCCTGATATTCATTGAGCAAGGGTCTTCCAAAAATAACATAGTAACTGCTGGGAGCATCAATTACTATGAATTGGACGAGCTTTGTAACCCCTCCGAGTGTCACAAAGAGAGTGACACTTCCTTCCACATTTTTCCTTTCTCTAAAAAAGTCATAGAGTGACCCTTCAGTGGAAAGCAAGGGCTTCCAAGTCTTCACGACTTCAAAGGTCGGCTTGAAAAAGAGGTTGACTAAGCTACCGGTGTCTATCAAGATTTTATGCATCGAGTAGTTTTCGATGACTGCCTTGATCACAAAAACATCATTAAATGAATTTGCAGTCCGGGGAAGGTCGTCTTGGCCAAAGGTTATGACCCCCCTAGTAGGAGCAGACGAGGAGGTGGCAGCTACCTCCTGCCAGAAGACCCTGAAGATACTGGCCTTCCGGGATAACTCAGGTCCGACCCCTCTGTGGATACAGAAGAGACGTACGTCATTCACTTCCTAGCATTCCCAGGAAACCTCTGCCACTTCCTTGCCCTTGGAAGTGAACGGCTTTGCAGAATCATTTCTCAGAATCAAGTCCCGCAGCTTGCCTTCTTTTAGGAAGTTCTCTACTAGCATACAGAGAGCTCTGCAGTCTTCAGTCAAATGTTCCCTCTCCTTGTGATGCTCGCAATAAAGTGAGAGATTTCGGGACTTGACATTGGCCTTTAAGGGAGTGGGCCTCTTATAATCTGGCCGCTTCTGATGAATCTGAAAAACCTCATCCATAGAGATGTTCAGAGGAGTAAAGGACTCCTGTGAATCATCGAATTGCTGGTGAGATTGAGTAGCTGGCGGTGGAGGTGGTAGATACTACGACTGATAAACATGCATGAGGTATTAGGGTAGATTGAGCGTATGAGGCGGCCAACGATAATTTCATTTGCTGAAATTGTTGATGGCCTATAAGAGGGCGACGATGGCGGATGTTCCTCCCTTATTGAGCAGGAGGTTGGAACTTTGGGTGAGGAGGCCTCGCTGGTTGAATAGCTGAAGAAGAACTTGTCTCACCCTTCTGGCTTGCTTTAACATCGAGGTTGGAGACATAAGAAGGGTTGGACCTTTCTCCTTGAATAGACATGTTTGCGAGGTTAATCATCTCTTGGTAAGTTCTCGACTCTCTGAAATTCGCCTCGAACTTTAATGGACCTTCCCGGAGTCCGTTGATTAGAGCCACTTTGTATAGCTCCGGGTCCACATTCCTTACTTCCATGATCTCCCTTTGGAAGCGGTCAACAAAATGAGCCAAAGTCTCATTTTCTCGCTGTTTAATTTCAAAGAGGGCCGCAGGACCACTCTTTTGCTTCTTGGAGGTTGAGAACCTCAGAAGGAGCTCCCTTCAGAGCTCAACGAAACAAGTAATGGACTGAGGGCACAACTCATAAAACCATTCCCGTGCCTGTCCATCAAAAGTGGTCACTAGTAGCTTGCATTTTGTTGCGTATGAGAGAGTCCTCAAAGCGACAACAAGTTCGAAGGCTTGTAAGTGCGAGACCGGATCGGTCTCTCTAGTATATACCGACAAACGAGGTTCCCTGAAATTGCTGGGGGCAGGCTCCCAGCGAACTTTGTCAGTGAATGGAGAAGGCTCCTCCGCTTCATTATAAACAACATAAGGAACAGGAAGAGGCTAAGGATAAACACCAATAGCTTGAGCATGGGGAGGGTCGGCTGTATATTTTTCCTGGAAGTTCAGCACTCGGGCTGAACTTCCCCTGGCTGCTTTCAGATAGAAGTCCCGACGGACAACAAACTCTTTATTTTGATGCTGCAGTGGATCTGCGATCTGAGCTGGCGGGCAGGGTAGAGTCTCCACCACAGAAGCTGGAGTTGAAGTCGCGAGAACTGCGGGCTGAGGGGTTAGCTGCTGGGTAAGAGCGGCTAGCGCTTGACTGATCGCTTCGAACTATTGTGCGGTCTTCCTGCGAGACTACTCAGCCTCCAGATGAGACTGCTCGTCTTCCCGCCGAGTTTGTTCGATGACCTCCCAGAGAGCACCTTCATTGGGGCTTGAGGGCTTGACGAACTCGCGATCTAACATTATTATCGGCAAGATTTCAGATTCCACACTAACTGCACCAACTGTTGGCACCAAAATGGACACCAACTCTCCGCTCACTACCGCGAGAAGGGTCGGATGACGGAGGAAAAAAGGATCAGAACTAAAAGACATGCGAATAGCAAAAGAACAAGAAAGCCGCCAAGCTGCAACACTAGACTTAGCCCGTCGCGGCGAATTCTTCTCTTCCGGCGGGTTTTCTATTGAACAAAAAAGCAGTTACAAAGGTTGAAAAACAGAAGCCGCGCGAGTAGGAGACCGCAAAGACTTGGAATCGAGACCGCTACTCTTAACAAACGAGCTACTGGATTCGAGTTAGCATGCTTTGGGAGTACTGCTTCCCCTATTTTTAGGCTCGGGGGTTTTCCCAAGCGGGCAGAGCTAAAATAACCGCCTGCCCGGGGTATAGGAGAATCGGGAAGAGATGACGACACACAAGTTGAAAGAGAACAGGCAGACCGCGCGACCAGGTGGTTAACCCTTGCAGTCTGGACAGCTTTTCTGGGCGTGTGCGGCTTTGTCAAACTAAAAACTAATGCGGTCAGGTGAATCCTAACCGCACGAGTTGAGTGCTTGAACTGGTCACAGACTCTCGGGTAAACATGAAGTGCAAATTAGAATGCTTTGGAAAATTCGAAGAATTCAAGAGTGAAGTGCAAAACCAATTATGAGAAACTATTAAAACACTGATTCGATCGAGGTGGTGAATACCAGAGTCAGCAGTTTCAAAATTATCTTAGAGATTGGTATTATATCACAACTCACTTCACCTATGACATACAACATAATTAAGTTTCAGAGAGGAGAAATCATATCTTGTTATATATGGTGTGGTCTATGATGAATCATGCAAGTCTGCCTATTTTATTTTAGGGACATGCTTTAGAGACAACTGCTCTTACACTAAACCGTGTTTCTACTAAAACGGTTCAAAATACAGTATATGGGATATGAACATAGAAGCGTTCTACTGTCTTTTATAAAAATTATGGTTGTGAGACATACGTACGTCGTCAAATGTCTGATAAACATGATACCAAATCTGATAAATATTATCTTGTGGGTGTCCTATGGAAATAAATTGGTATTGCTTCTATAAACACTCTGAGGATCTGTGTTGTAGATGTCGGCTGACATGTCCGACATGTCGACCGACACGTCCGACATGTCGACCGACACAAAGGTTTTGGGTAAAAAATGCCACGACATCGACATTTTAAGCAAAAATATCGTTTTTGAAAATATCCTCCGATATATCAGTCTTATCTGATATATTGGGTGATATCGCGATCGATATATCCGCCAGAGTATTAAAAAAAAAATATTTCAATTCTTTTAAGCGTCCGAGTAGTAACATTTTGTTTTATGCATCTCTCTGAGCCTAGATTCGACGTCTTTCTCGTCTTACTCATTTGATGCTCTTTATGTCATTTACTGTTGTCAACGTTTTTTTTGTATAATTTATATACATGCATTATGTATATATATGATTATTGTGTCATTTATAAGCATACAATATACGTGCAATTGTACATATTTACAAAAAATATGAGTTTATATGAATAAATTTACGTAAATATTAAAATCCTATATTGTAATATATCCCCGATATATACCCCGCAATCAAACATCCAACATTTTAAACTCAAACTGACATGAACCTGACATCCGATATCTACAACCTTGCTGATGATAAAGTGTTTATCGCGAGAGTTGGTATTTTTCTAGAAGAGTTTTTCTTGAAAGACTACTAAGATAGAATTTGAAGAAGTTCAAGAACCATGAGCAATAAATGAACCTGAGATGGAATATGTGCAAGAGCTACAATTTTTTGTAGCCAGAGAGCTTGCTCAAGAAACATAAGTCATACGTAGATCTGATAGACCATGATTTGAGCCTGAGACATATGAATTTTTTATGATTCAAATTGGTAATGCATTGCTTAAGGTTGATGTTGAGTCTACAATCTATCAAAATGTTATAAATGGACTGAACTCCTAGAAGTGGCTTGATGAGACCCTGGAATCTGAAATGGATTTCATATATATAAATCAGGTTTGATCCTTGGTGGAACCACCTGAAGGGGTACGATCTATACAGTGCAAGTGAGTTTTCAAGAATAAGACACACATGGATGTGAATGTTAAGACATTCAAAGAACGATTAGTGATTAATGGTTTCAAGCAAATTCATGATATTGATTATGATGCGACTTTTTCCCTGTTTGCAATGATTAAGTCCATTAGAACTCTGATTGTTATTGATGCGTACTATGATTATGAGATTTGACAAATGAATGTCAAACTAACTTTTCTTAATGGAAACATCCACGAGGATGTGTGCATGGTACAATTAGAGGGTTTTGTATCTCTACATGAAATCACTAAAATATGCAAGTGTCAACCAGGGGTACGAGAAGTGGCTTGATGAGACCATGAAATCTGAAATGGATTCCATATATATAAATCAGGTTTGGTCCTTGGTGGAACCACCTGAAGGGGTACGATCTATAAGGTGCAAGTGAGTTTTTAAGAAGAAGACCGACATGGATGTGACTGTAGACATTCAAAAAACGATTAGTGGGTAATGATTTCAAGCAAATTCATGGTATTGATTATGATACGACCTTTTCCCTATTTGTCATGATTAAGTCCATTAGAATTCTGATTACTATTGATGTGTACCATGATTATGAGATTTCATAAATGAATGTCAAACCAACTTTTCTTAATGAAAACATCCACGAGGATGTGTGCATGACACAATCAGAGGGTTTTGTATCTCCACATGTAATCACTAAAATATACAAGTTGCAAAATTCCATTTATCGATTGAAACAAGCTTCTTAAAGTTGGAATTTTCATTTTGATGAGAAAATCAAAGAATTTGGTTTCATCAAAAATAAAGATGAGCCTTGTGTTTATAAGAGAATTAGTGAGAGAATAATTGTATTCTCAATATTGTATGTAGATAACATACTATTGATTGAGAATGTTATTCCAACCTTACAAGCTGTTAAGAACATGAACTGTTTTTTTATGAATAATTTGGGTTAAACAACTTACGTACTTGGTATTAAGATCTATAGAGATAAATCGAAGGAGTTGTTTGATTTGACCCAAAATACATATATTGAAAAGGTGTTGATCGGTTCAACATGCTTGAGTCTAAGAAAAGGTACTTACTCATATGTCATGGTGTGAGTCTTTCTAAGACACAATGTCCTAAATATAAGGTAGATAAGGACACGATGAGTTTGATTCCATATGTATCGGCAGTTGGATCAATCATGTATGCAATATGATATACTTGTCATGATTTTTCATTTGCATTGAGCATGACTAACAGATACCAGTCAGAACTAGGTGAATGTAACTGGTCTATTGCCAAGAATATCCTGAAGTATTTGAGAAGGACTAATGATGTATTCTTGGTTTATGGTGGTGAGGAAGAACTCATTGTAAATGGTTATACAGATGCTAAATTCCAAACTGATAGGGATGACTCAAACTCTCAATCAGGTTTTGTGTTTTACATTAATGGAGGTGTTATATACTGGAATAGTTCGAAGCAAGATACAATAATTGATTCTACAACAAAGGCTGAGTGTATTACTGCTTCTGATGCAGTGAAAAAGACTGTATGGATTAGGAAATTCACCAGCGAGTTAAATGTAGTTCTTAACATTATTGATCCCATAGATCTCTACTGTGATAATAATAGGGCAATTGTCCAAGCTTAGAAATCTACGTCTCATCTGCGCTCCAAACTCATACTACAGTGGTTCCTTCTCATTCGAGAGATATTTGATCGAGGTGATGTGAACATATGCAAAATATCGACTGATGACAACATAGCTGATCCTCTTACAAAGAAACACGACCCGAGGTACACGCCCGTGCGCCAAAGGAGCGTGCGCTCAAAATGGCGGGATAATGGTTGTTAGCAGTTCTGGAGCAAAAGCCGCGACTTTTGAAGGCACACGCCTGCGACGCACGCCTGTGTGTTATTTTTCGTTCCATAATCACTAGGAGTCGCGTCTGCATGAACATATACGGATTTTGGGATACACGTCCATGGCACACGCTTGTGTACATTCCAAATATCACGTACGGGTTCATGCCTATAATAGACCAACTTATCCTGAAGAACTAAGGTTGTTCTCGGAGTTCTTCATACTGTAAAACCACCTAAAACACTTCTACCAAATCAAAATTATGATTTCGAAGGAGAGAAGAATTGATCTTCCGACCTCAAGTTCCTTAGACAGACTTCATTGTGTTTCCGATGTTGGTGTGAATATCTCTAAAGATACTATTTTGTGTTTGGACTCAAACGCCAGTTATTTTTCTTGAAATCTTATTTTGATGTAGGTATAAACTTATTTCTTGATTTAATGTGTTTCACATGGATTCTGCTGAAGATTTTCTGTATTTCCACTGCTCATTTGATGCCCATGAAGCCCAACACCATCATCATCTCAAGGTTCACATAAATCATTCAATACAACAACACCACTCAAGCCTTTATCCCACTATAGTGGGGTCAAATATATGGATCCTTTGTCTCCATTGTGCCCTATCTTTTGTCATAATCTCACTAATACCTAAGTACATCATGTCTTTCCTTATAGTTTCATTCCAAGTCTTTATTGGTCTACCCCTCCCTCGTTTAACATGCCTAGTGACTAGACTCTCACAACGCCTAACAGGTGCTTCTAATGTTCTCCTTTGTATGTGTCCAAATCATCTTAGTCGATCTTCTCGTATCTTCCCTGCATTTAGTGCTACTCCTGTCTTATCCCTGATACATTCATTCCTAATTTTATCCAGTCTCGTGTGTCCACACATCCATCTGAGCATTCTCATCTCCGCAACTCTCATTTTTTGTTCATGTAAACAATTCACTGCCCAACACTCAGAACCATAGAGCATCGCAGGTCTAATTGTAGCACTGTAAAACTTGCCCTTAAGTTTTAGTGGTACTTTACGATCACATAAGATCCCTGACGCGCCTCTCCACTTCAACCAACCCGCTTGGATTCTATGTGTCACATCTTTATCAATACCTCTGTATTTTTGAACTATCGATCCAAGATATTTAAAACATTCAATACAGGAAATATCTTGATCACCAAACTTAATAACGAAGTCATCCATCCTTCTTGTATTGATAAATGTAAGCTCCTTGTACTCTGTCTTTGCCCTGCTCAACCTAAAACCCATCTTTTTTAAAGTATCTCGTCAATATTCAAGTTTTGCGTATACACCCTCGCGCGTCTCAGTGACCAAAACGATATCATCAACAAAAAATAAAAATAAATCATTCAATAATACAACTAATTTTAAACTTTCCCCGTTCAAACGATTGTCACCCGCAGAATTACAAAGATGTCGTGATAAAGTTTTGTGCTACAATTGTGACGAGAATACCATGTGGGACATCGCTATAAGGGACAAGGAGTGTTATTGTAATTTCATGGATCCAAAGATGAAAAAATCCTAGGAAATGACGGCACCATACAAGAACCAAATGACGACTTCTCAAACACCACAGTTTGTTTACATGCACTATTCAGAACATTCCAACTCACAGTTTGTGTTTAACATCTTATATTTCAAATTTCAAAACAACCTTTAGACACATTTATAGACGGAGGAAGCCCACACAATTTCATTTCCACATGAATGGCCAGCTATTTACAACTACTAATCTGCGTAATCACTGAATTTCCCATTTATATGGGTAATGGAACTACAACTAGCTGCAAAGGAAGATATAAGGATATCCAACTGCTCATTCAATCCAACGCGTTCACCGTACACTTATATGTACTCGATATTGAAGGCGCTGACATAGTGTTGGGCATTCGATGGTTATAGACCTGGGCCAGTCATTATCGATTATACCAATCTAACTATGTCCTACACTAGTAATAAAGGACAATTCTAATCGGGCATGATAATACTCAGTTTGAAAACATATCATCATTGCAGTTATACGAAAGAAGAAATAACCCCATTTATAAAGCAATGTGATTTATGCCAGAAAACTAAACCTTTATATCATTCATCATATAGATTACTCTAACTGTTACCACAGAGATTGTGGACCGACCTAATTATGGATTTTATAACGCATCTACCAGTATCATCCTCTTTTACAATAATTCTAGTAGCAGTAGATCGTTATTCTAAAGACTTCACTTTGCACCATTAGAACCCTTAATAACATGCCCAATAGTGGCATCATTATTTTGGGAATCAGTAGGCAAATTGCACGGGATACCGGAATCCATAATTATTGATCGGGATTCTATATTCTTGAGTAATTTTCCACATAATTATTCAAAAAATAAGGAACATAATTACGATACAGTTCATAACCATCCACAAACGTATGGTCTAACTTAAAGAGTAAATCTTTGTTTAGAACAATACTTACGATTATTTTCTCATCGAAACGTAAATCGTTGTCTAGAACAATACCTTTGATTATTTTCTAATAACCCAACCATTGATCCTGCGGAAGGGATTACCTCTAGCAGACATCACATTGGAAGATCTCGCTTCCCTCCATGATTTCCCCCACTGCCAAGCCGAAATAACAATCTATCTAAAGATCTCACCGATGCGAAGAAAAAGAAAAAAGTAGTCGACCTCCTAATAACAACAAACTTGGCGCAAAAGAAGAAGAGAAGTGTTCACAGAAAAATGTCGGAATAACAACGAGAAGAGGAACATCCTCTACATATTTCACAAATCCAAGTGGCATTGATTAGAAAATAATCTAAACGAAAGTTAATCCAGAGCAATCGCTACGCTACTATTCGAGACAAGTGTTACATCCTTGGATCTTTGTGAATGCTTGGTCCCATTCTCGAATCCCACCATCATTACAACTCCCTTCACAATTGTTTCTGCCTTGGGTTCCATGGCGCGCCAGGAGAGATTCGTTCTATTCTTCGATGCTGCTAGGGTTTCAAGATAAAAGAAGAGTAGAAAGCACTAACCACTGAGGACATCACTTTTACACATAAGGCCAGATATTGCAGTCAATCAGATATGACGACAAGGGGGAGGGCCGGCGGAAGTGAGGAAGAGGAAGGAGGAGGGAACGAGAAGAAAACCTAGGGAGCAACCCTAAATTCCATACATCCAAGCTTTATGAAAAAGAGTATAACGCAACCCTTTATAGGTGTAGGGTGCGAATAACGAAAAAAAATGCGAAATTAAAGCATACACATAAATTAAAATAACCTAACAAATGCAAATAAAGTAATAAAGTCAGCGGCTCGTCTTCGACCTCTCCTCCACCAGACGGACCCGTCATCGTCTCCCTCCTTGTGCGGTCTCGCTACAGTGTCTTGTCAGTGTGTGCATGTCCTATCAGCATGCACAACCGTAACAGTGTTACTGTCTGGAAAATATGTCTTGTCCCCAAGGTAGTGGTCGGAGGGGTAGCGACCGCAGTGATCCTGGGGTAGCCATGTAACTTCGAACTCCAGACGGTAAGTCCCTGCAATAGGGACCTCCTGCGAGTCGTTTCCCCTCTGAAGGCAGTAGTGGCGATCAAGTAGTTTGGCTGGGTAGTACGACGTCAACTGCTGCCTTTCTTCCGAACCAGAAAAGTTGGGCTGGTGGCAATCCTGTCGGGGACTCGATGCTGTCGACGAGCACAGTAGATGACTTTTGGTTGACCGCTGAAAAAAGAGGAGGCACAATGGACGGGCCCGAGAGGGCCCACAACCCTGCGGAGAGGACGACGTCGGTGGTATGTTGGATAGTGCAGAGGGAGATCAGAGAGCATAGGAGGGTGGAGTCACTATTGAGGTGATATGGGTGTCCCTCGTGTAGGAACTACATGGACATAGTCCCCCAATTGACACATACATCGTCGAGCTTGCGGAGCCAAGCCACTCCCAGAATGACGCCGAGACCGCCTACGTCGAATGTGTAGAAGGTTGCAGTCATGGAACAGGACCCCACAGAGAAAGAGACGGTAGCGCAACGGCCCTGAGTCGGTCGGTGGCACCCATCGCTCATACGGACCGCAACGTCCGGGTAGGGAATCGAGGGAAGACGGAGCTGCTATACCAAGTGCTCCGAGATAAGGTTGTGGCTTGCCCACCTGTTTACCATGATGATGATCGAGCGATCCCGCAGTGTGTCTATGAGCTGTATGGTCTGCTGGCCGGAGATCCCACTCGTCGAGGCACAGGATAACTTCCGGCGGTGTAACGTAGCCGCGGTGGGGTCGAGATGTGTATCCCCTTTGTAGAGTTCCAGGGCATCAAAGTCGGACAGGGTCACCTCCGGTTCGACGTCACCGATGATAGCGTGAAACTCCTTCACGATGCACTCATCATTGGGAGAGTAGGTTGTCGACATTGAAAATAGAGACCCTTGCTGCAAAGCTCATTGTAATCACTATTTGAGATGTGTTGAGGGGGCCGATGGGCGACCCGACTGGTTTCCCCTAGGAGGCGGCCACGGTGGAGGAACTGTGGCTCATGGCCTCCAAGGAGGCCGAGGCTGACGGTGGTCGGTTGTAGGAGCCGGTGGTCGGGGAAGGAGGTCGGCTTCCACCAGAAGGGCCAAGTCCATGGCGTCTGAGACTGTGGGGGGGTGGTCCGTGCGAAGACGAGAGTGAATATATGGCAGTAGACCCTGTATGAAGAAACTCAGGTAATGATCGGGCGATAGCCTGGTAACGTGGGAGACCAGGGCGATGAACTCAGCAACATAGTCGTCCAGGATGGCCGTCTGGCGAACGCCACAAAGATGCTCGATAATGGAGGAGACGGAGTAGCGGGTGTCATACCGTCGGATCAACCCCTGCTTGAGATTGGGCCAGGAGAGGCACACGTTGGAATTACTGAGCCACTGAGCCCAGTGAATGGCCGAGCCGTCCCAGTTAACCACAATCGTAAACACTTTGTCCTGCTCCAGTGTGTAGTTTAGGTCGAAATATTGCCCTTCTTTGGCGATCTAACCCATTGGGTCGATGCTGACAAAAGAGGGAATGTCAAGGGAGAGGGAGGACCGACCCAGAATGGGCGGAGTGGTTCTAGATGGAATGGGCGACGATCCGATGCCGATGAGAGAGCCGCCGTCCGCGGGTGAGTGGGGTTCGGAGGTAGCGCTCGACGCGTGGTGGGAGTCGATCTTGGATTGGAGGGCAAGGAGAGAGGCATGCATGGAGGCGACAAGTTGCTCTTGGGCCTCCAAGCGGCGGCTTAGGGCTTCAGCAGTCGCATCAGGAAGACTATCACCTGCGGAGTGAGTATTGGGGGCCATGGACTGGAATCAGTGGGCGAAGGAGTGACTGGAAGGGGGTCGACACTTGCGGATGCTAAGGGATAAGGGCTGGGATTCCGTGGAAAGGGAGACTGGAAGGTGAAAGTGTTAAGTTGTCTACCTAAATCACCTAGAGGGGGGTGAATATGTGAATTGTGCGTCTATTTGCGGAATAAAAAATTTAACGAACTTGCACAACAACAATCAAGCAATCACAGACGACAAGAAGATTTATAGTGGTTCCCCAATCTTGGGTACGTCCACTTTCCCTCACCGATCTAGTAAATCACTAGACTCGGCTACTCCACTATCTCGGATTGAAAACCAATCCTACGTCTCGGAACCAAGTTCCTACAATCTTGATCCAAAAATTTCTACACTCGGAAGATGAAAACTTCCTACAACTCGGAGAACAACGCTCCTACACTCGGAGAATAATCTCCTACAAAATTACAAAGAGATATGAAATACAAACAAAGATTTGTCTCAGATTTGGAAAAATTTATCTCTAGGTCTTCTTCTGAACTTTGCGACTTTTTCAGAATTTGTTGAAGAAGACTTGGTAGATCTGATCTGAGAAAACTTTGGCCTACTCGATCAAGGAGAAGATGAAGATTCCTTGAACAACAAGTCCTTGATCGAAAACAGTCGAGTCGATCTTCAAACAGAGCGGCGGCGGTGGCTTCTGTAAGTTCGTTCTTGGAGAGAGACGGTCGATCAGAAACTTAGAAAGTGTACGGTTCACCGCTTATGGTTAGTCTTGGTGAAAAGACATTATATAGGATTTCCCTAACGGTTAGAATTGACATTAATGACGACACGCGGACCAATCACGTCAAGTCATTTGAAAATCCCGTCGATCTGGACTTAAGTAAATTTTTTGAAAGATGAACTGCTGTTCTCGAGAAGTATGAATAAGTTCTCGAGAACAAGGCTGATTTCTCAAGAGCTATACTTTCTGGACTTAAGTTAGTATTCGAGAGATAAGCGTTGAGTCAACTCAAGAACTAAATTACGCTTCTCGAGAATTAAAATACCATTACTCGAGAACCTAATCTTGTACTCGAAAACTAAGCTGACTTCTCGAGAACTAAAAGCTAAGTTCTCGAGAACTATAACCAGCTTCTCGAGAGATGGACTTAGAAAATTTTCACGGCTGTCTCTGGCTACTCGAGAAATATAAGAAGTGACTTCTCGAGAACTAGGCTAAGCTTATCGAGAACTTTAATGATGTTCCTCGAGAACTAGTCTAGGCTTCTCGAGAACCAAGTGAACTTCTCGAGTCTGCTAACTCCACTTCTCGAGAACTATACCTGACTTCTCGAGAAGTGGACTTAGAAAAAATTTTGAACTTGAACTTAGAAACTTTTCTCTTCAAGAATCCAATCTTCATTCCATGGTCCAAGTGCTTGAATATGAAGTGTGTCCCAATAGAGAGGCTACACATGAGTCAACACCTTGGATCACATAGTGAGAGATTACACTGTATGGTCCTGTGTTCATGACCCACTATAGACTGACATTGGTCTACACTTAGCAATGATGGTCTGCAAACACACAACTAAACAAAGATATTAAATACAACTTAATTCATCTTAGTTCAAGGGTGACTTCATTCAAATCTGGGTTATTGTGGATGCAATACCCAACAATCTCCCCCTATTTGTAGAAGTCATAACCCTCTACACTAAGGTGAATTATACCAATAAGAAAAGAACTGTATATGAGGAGTAGATTCAAATGCAAGAAATGAAAAATTAAACACAGAATTAGCAAAACCAGAAATTATATATATATAATGTTTTAGATTTCCAATCAACATCCATTTCATCCATAATCTCAAAACAGTTATCAACAAAAAGTCATTCCTTGCTCTGATGTTGCCTGTCATACTTCTCTTGTTATCTTCTCTGGTAGCTGAAAGGCTTGGGTAGTACCTTGGAGGTTTTGGAGGAGCCTTAGGATTGTTCTTGCCATACTCTCTGTCATAGATTCTCATTTTAGTCATGGACTTCTCATAGAGTTCCCACTCAGAAGAGCTGTAGTGGAGATTCCTGTTTTCATTGTAGTCCATTACTAATTTGAGAGTATCAAGAATTAAGGCTTTAGAGGTAGGACTCCAGACTTCAGCAAATTCCTGTGTTTTTCTTTTCTCTGTGTCTGGCTAAGGAATACTTTTGCTAGCAGAGGGGCCTTCCCCATACTTCTTCTTCTTAGAAGTGTTGATTTCAGGTAAACTTTGAGGAATAACATCATCCCATACTTGGTCATAAGAAGCAGGAGGAGGATTTTGATCTTCTGGCCTTGGAGAGAAGCATGACATCTGAGGTTGCATCTGAGCAGGCATCTGACTTGACTGACCTTCAGCAAGAGGGTTCAGGTTATGAGGAATGACATTAGGATCAACCTGAAATTCAGGGAATATCTGGTTATGCATCCAGACTGTAGTGCCATAGTTATGGAACTTAACAGACTGGATTTGTTCTAAAACATTCTTATTAATTTCAGATATCTTGTCAGACCAAACTGTGTTTACAGCAGTAGTAAACTTGTCCACAAGCTTTTCCACATATTCTTTCACCAAGCTCTCCCCCTTTCTGAATTCTACAGATAGTGTAGCTATATCATCCTCTTTGAAGGTACCAACCTCTTCACAGATTTTCATGAGGTTTTCCTAGGCTTTCTTCTCCAAAAAGATTTGATTGTTAGTAAGAGTTACTGTTTGATTCATGACTTTGCCAACACTAGTGATAGTGTGGTTTATAGCTTTATCACCAATCTGAAACAGTTCTTTGAGAGAGTCAGTATTGTGCTGAATTTCTGCAAATCCTCTGCTCATCTCTTTCTCTAGAACAGTGACTTTGTCTTGGACTACTTTGAGGGATTCATCAAAGTATTTCCTTTGCTCAGCCAACATAACTTCAATCTTACTTAGTATATCAGAACTTACAGGGGTAGCAGCAGCAAGAACAACAGGAGTAGCAGGAACAACAATATGAGGTGGAGTTGGAACTGCCCATTGAGGGATCTCTTCAACAACTACAGAGCTTTTAGCTCTGGTAGTATGAATGACTATATCTCCTTCTTCATCAAAGGAAGGTAGGAATAGAGAAATCAAGTCTCCTTAGAGGAGCTTCAACTGCCTCAGGTTTTGGCTCATCCTCTTCTAATAGAAGGATGGTATCTGGTTGAGGTGAGACTTTTCTTGGAGAAGGAGAAGGAGTTGGTTTGGGAGAAGGTACTGAAGATGGAGAAGGAGCTGGAGATGGATCCTTTGAAGGTTCTTCAGCAGTTTCTGTGTGGAGGGGAGGAAGAGGTTCATCAGAGGTGAACTCTTTTATCATGTCTTCTATATCTGCTGCAGTAGAGTTGAGGGTTTTCTGAGCTTGCTCATCTGAGAATGTCTCATCTGATATGTCTGCCACTGGGGACCTAACTGAAGATCTGATAGGACTCCTGACTGGACTTCTGACAGGACTTCTCATTGGTGATCTAGCTGGTGTCTTGGCTGGTGAACTGACTGTACTTCTGACTGGAGATCTGGCTGGAGATCTGGCTGGAGGAGGAGAGGGAATTCTGTCAACTGGAACAGAGGAAGCAGGCTCCCCCTCAGTTGCTGCACCAGATGGTTCAGCAACTTCATGAGAGGAGGGAGATGGGGTCCTGACCTCTGAAGCAGGGGCTGCAAGCTCTTTAGCTATCTGCTTTGGATTCTTCAGTTTTAACTCCCACCTTTGAATGGAAGCTAAGGAGATCTTCTTTAAGTGATGAATTGGTGTACCTTTTGAAGTCTTGAAGACCACTGGATCAATCTCATGCAACATCAAGGAGATTATCCTGGCAAACTTTGGTTCTTTAATGCTATCCCTGATCATGTCAAAAATCATCAAACCAAATGGAAATTCCTTCCTGCAGACTATGGCTGTCATGACATTGAATATGTCATTGGTTATGAAACCTATAGACCCTGTCCTGCACCAAAGAATTTTTCCAACTATATCCACTAGAAGTTTGCTAACATCATTCAGAGCAGTTCTCCTTAGAGAGGTAATGTCCACTGGAACTCCACAGAAATAACAGGTTCTGGCATTGTCATCTTCTGTCAGTTCATCCTCATCATCCACATTAGGCAATCTTAGAAGTCTGGACACTATGGTCGGGCTTAACTTAATCTTAATTCCCTTGACCTTAGATTTCAGTACAGTGCTATTCCTCCTTATCTTGACATTTCTATAGAACTCTTCTACTTCTGGAAACAGAATCTTACAAGGTTCTGAAAGAACAAAGTTCAAACCTGCGGTTTCTAGCAGAAGAAGATTCTTGAAATCGTCTGAAATATCTACAATCCCGGCAACCACAAGTTCACTGCCGACTCCGATTCTGGACTGCTGTGCCATTGAGACTGACGACGACGATGGACGGAGCGCGAGAAAGCGGCGGTGTCGAAGCTCTGGTCGGCCGAAGGCGAAGAGTTTTCGAGAGAATGGATTTTGAAATGTCGGTTGATTTGAGATTTCTAAAGTTATATATATATATATATATATAACCCTAGTAATGTTGATTATGTGTCTAATTAATCTAAAATAACCCTTGGATTAAAGCAGAAGTCGATCGATTTTCGAAATAGAAGAAATGAACAGAAATCGAAAATAGACGGGGCATTTCTCGAGAGGTAGGGTTAGTTCTCGAGAGACATGGTTATAGTTCTCGAGAAGTATATTTCTTGTTTTCGAGAACTTATTGTACTTCTCGAGAGACAGATCTTTAGTTCTCGAGAAGTGGACTTAAGTTTTCGAGAACTAGTTATGTACTTTTCGAGAAGTAATTGTATTTCTCGAGAACTGCCTTCCACTTGAGAAATTTCTGACCTTTTTGTAGTATCCTTGATTCTTGAGCTTTGAAATTATCTCTTTTGGTCTATCCTTCTCTGTTCAGCATCCCAAGTTCAGTTTTGAAGAAATTGAACTTGGTCTCGTCCAGCGGTTTTGTGAAAATATCTGCAACTTGCCGATCTGTTGGCACGTACTGCAGATCCACATCCCCTTGCTCCACATGCTCCCGGATGAAGTGATATCTGAGCTCGATGTGCTTTGTCCGGCTGTGCGAGACTGAGTTGTTGGCAATTGCTATTGCGCTCTTGTGCCATTGGTCATCAAGAGACGCACTATCTTTTGCCAAAAGACACACTGGTGTAGAAGAAACTATACAAATGAAATTTAAACAAAATATATTCCTGCTTCTAGTGCTAGATAGAATCGTTTCCATGTTGTCAACAGACTTTATCAGACACTTGTCAGCGTGGAATTCAACTATGTATCCTTTGTCGCATAATTGGCTTATGCTTATAAGATTGTGTTCCAATCCTTCCACATAAGCTACATCCGAAAAGGATACACTACTGGTAGTGATCATACCGTAGCCTTTAGTTATCCCTCGGTCTGAACCTCCAAAGATGACCTTTTGTCCGTTCAACATTGGAGAATAATTTTAAAGTAGGCTTCTTGTCCCGGTCATGTGTCGAGAGCATCCACTGTCCAAATACCAGATTGACGTTTTGGTGGCCTTTGGACATCCCTGCAATCATAATCAGTTTACTTTAGGAACCCAAACATGTTTGGGTCCTTGGTCTCGTATTAGAACACTCCCCTACAAGGATTAACATCATGAGTGGTCATTCTCATGTTGCCAACTTGAGGAGTTGCAACATTTCTTGGAATAAACCAACAATCGATGGCAAAATGACCAATTTTGCCACAACACCAACAGTCGAATCTGTTGTATCTTTGCCTTAGGTACTCCTGCTTGACCTTCTGGGATACTCGTCCAGCAGGGGTAGCATTCTTGGAGGAAGAAGTTTCATGATGATGGCAATCACATGATTTCTTCTCCATCACAGACTTTTCTACAATGGATTTTACTTTTGATGCTTTCTTGAAGTTATGACCATGATCATAAAGATCATAGTCCTGAATAATGACTTCTTCATAAGGTGCCTTAAAGACACTCTCACCAAAGTTTCTAGGGCGAGTCCATCCTTGGTAACAAGACTTTGACTCTACATAAGTATGCCTAGTCAAGTGGCCGTAGGATGAGTCAAGATCAAACTCATTAGTTGGAAATATGACTTTCTTAAAGACAGTCTGATCTTGAGGGGCTTTCCCCTTTGCTTTGGCCAAGGCTTTCTTGGCTGCCTTATTCCTTCTTTGAGCCTTATTCCTCCTAGAAGATTTACTAGGAGCTTCTACATGGCCTAGCCTAGTACCCTTGGCCTGAGCAGAGAACTCAGCAACAAGAGGAAGAACTACCTTGGGCTTAGAGAAACCTTCAACAAGTTTCTTTTCGGCTTCTAGTAAGTCTTCCAACCCCTTGATGATTTCATCCTTCAGATCAAGGTGCTTGATAGCCTTGTTGAACTCATCAACATCAGTATCTAAGTCTTCTCTGAGTGAGTCCATGATAACGACTTCCTCTCTCAGGGAGCTTTCTATGGCCTTTAGAGACTTTATCTCTTTTGCCTGAGTTTCCACAACCTTTCGACATTTGTCGTAAGCCATGATCAACTCCTTATACTGGGCCATGAGTTCAGACTCATCGTCAGAGGAGCTGTCCTCATGATCATGCTCAGAAACTTCAGATTCTGAAAGAGGGGTGTGAGATTATACCTCCCCAGTTAACTGTGGCTCTTGTTCATCATTTGATTGAGCCATAAGTCCAAAGTAGGCTTCCTCTTCTTCACTTGACTCAGATGAGTCAGAGTCACTAAGAGTCTTGCCCTTTTTGCCTATCAGGCTCTTCTCTGTCCTCTTCTTGTTGTACGAGGATTTTTTTTCTTCTCTCCTGCCACCCTCCTTCTTCTTGTGGGGGCAGTCAACTATGACGCGACTTGGCTTGTTACAACAGTAGCAAACTATGTCAGTCGAAATATGTTTGTTCTGTTTAGAACCATAACTGTCGTGGCTGCTTGAGTCTTTTCTGTGTCGATCACCGTCATGTCGTGATCTTCTGTGAGAGGTATCCTTGCCCTTCCATTGCTTTTTCTTGTTCAAGAATTTCTTGAACTGCCGTGAGAGTAAGGAGAACTCTCCTTCAGATAGTTCAGATCCCGAGGTACTTGGCTCCGAGTTTTCTTCTTCACTAACTTCTTGTGCTTGGGTTGGAGAGGTAGCCTTTGACTTCCTGGAGATGTCTGCCTTTAAAGAAACAGACTTCTCTTTGGATGCAGACTTGCTCTTTTCTTCTTCAGCATTCCTTGTGTTGAGTTGAAGCTCATACGACATCAGCTTCCCGAAGAGATTCTGAGGATCTATCTCAGCTAGCTTTCCAAATTCCCTGGTGGCACATACCTTTTTGTCCCATTCCTTGGTTAAGGATCTTAGAAACTTGTCATTCAGTTCCTCGTTGGTGAAGACTCGGCCATATACTCTGTGACCGTTAACTATCTTGAAAAAGTTCTCAAAAGTATCTGTAATGATATTTTTGTGCCCTTGTCGGAAGGCTTCATATTTCTGATTCAAAAGGGATCTTCTGTCATCCCTTACTTCTTCTGTACCTTCCATCAAGGTGACGAGGGACTGCCACATCTCCTTAGCAGACTGACAGTGGATCAGGTTTTGCAGCATAGAGTCATCGATTGCACTTGCAATTATATTTTTATCTTTCTTGTCCAAAGAGATAAGAGCAATTTCGTTTTTATCTAGATCCATCAGCTTCTTTGGGACTTTCTTTGTTGGATCTATGGTTGAGATAGTCATAGGAATGTGAGGACCTTCTTCAACAATCATGAAGATCCGGGGATCCACAGCTTCCATGAAAAATTTAATTCTCTCTTTCCATATGGGAAAATTGTTTTTTGTGCACATGAGAAGCTTGGCAAAATATTTAGTTTTGTCCATTGCTTGAAATTTCTCAAGAGACAACTTAGAGAGAAAATTAATCAAGGTGTTAACCTTTTAACGACCAACCTCCCTCTCATACCAATTTAAAGTGTTAAGTTGTCTACCTAAATCACCTAGAATGAGGTGAATAGGTGAATTGTGCGTCTATTTGCGGAATAAAAAATTTAACGAACTTGCACAACAACAATCAAACAATCACATACGACAAGAAGATTTATAGTGGTTCCCCAACCTTGGGTACATCCACTTTCCCTCACCGATCTTGTAAATCACTAGACTCGGCTACTCCACTATCTCGGATTGAAAACCAATCCTACGTCTCGGAACCAAGTTCCTACAATCTTGATCCAAAGGGATCTACACTCGGAAGATGAAAACTTCCTACAACTCGGAGAACAACGCTCCTACACTCGGAGAATAATCTCCTACAAAATTACAAAGAGATATGAAATACAAACAAAGATTTGTCTCAGATCTGGAAAAATTTATCTCTAGGTCTTCTTCTGAACTTTGCGGCTTTTTCAAAATTTGTTGAAGAAGACTTGGTAGATTTGATCTGAGAAAACTTTGGCCTACTCGATCAAGGATAAGATGAAGATTTCTTGAACAACAAGTCCTTCTTGATCGAAAACAGTCGAGTCGATCTTCAAACAGAGCGGCGGCGACGACTTATGTAAGTTCGTTCTTGGAGAGAGACGACCGATCAGAAACTTAGAAAGTGTACGGTTCACCGCTTAAGGTTAGTCTTGGTGAAAAGACATTATATAGGATTTCCCTTAACGGTTAGAATTAACATTAATGACGACACGTTGACCAATCACGTCAAGTCATTTGAAAATCCCGTCGATCTGGACTTGAGTAAATTTTCTGAAAGATGAACTGTTGTTCTCGAGAAGTATGAATAAGTTCTCGAGAACAAGGCTGATTTCTCGAGAGCTATACTTTCTGAACTTAAGTTAGTACTCGAGAGATAAGCGTTGAGTCAACTCAAGAACTAAATTACGCTTCTCGAGAATTAAAATACCATTACTCGAGAACTAAATCTTGTACTCGAAAACTAAGCTGACTTCTCGAGAACTAAAAACTAAGTTCTCGAGAACTATAACCAACTTCTCGAGAGATGGACTTGGAAAATTTTCACGGCTGTCTTTGGCTACTCGAGAAATATAAGAAGTGACTTCTCGAGAACTAGGCTAAGCTTCTCGAGAACTTTAATGATGTTACTCGAGAACTAGTCTAGGCTTCTCGAGAACCAAGTGAACTTCTCGAGTTTGCTAACTCTACTTCTCGAGAACTATACCAGACTTCTCAACAAGTGGACTTAGAAAAGATTTTGAACTTAGAAAATTTTTCTCTTCAAGAATCCAATCTTCATTCCATGGTCAAATGCTTGAATATGAAGTGTGTCCCAATAGAGAGGCTACACATTAGTCAACACCTTGGATCACACAGTGAGGGATTACACTGTATGGTCCTGTGTTCATGACCCACTGTAGATTGACATTGGTCTATACTTAAGCAATGATGGTCTGCAAACACACAACTAAACAAAGATATTAAATACAACTTAATTCATCTTAGTTCAAGGGTGACTTCATGCAAATTTGGGTTATTGTTGATGCAATACTCAACAGAAGGGGCTGGAGGATCTAGGCTAGGAGCCAGCGAAATTAGCGTCTGACCTTCCTTCGTTAGATCGGTGGAAAGGGTCGGCTCGGGGGTCGCAGTAACGGCGAAAACGGTTCGACAACGTCCGTTTGATGTGCAGCGGTGACAACACGGCGCACAGGTGGCAGAAGGCGCGACAAGCGGTGGAAGCAGATCGGTGCTGTAGCAGACGGGATCAGGCATAACAACGGGTTCGATGCAGAAGGGGGCGAACGACGTGCGGGATCCGGCTCGGGCTGTCGGGTGGAAACCAAAAATGTGGGAATCCCTTACACAAATTTGAGTACCGACAACGAGATGGCGGGCGGTGAGGCAGGTCGGACCAAATTAATAGAAACCCGAGAGGAATCCCGCAAGGAGGATGGCCGCGGCGGAGGTGAGGAAGAGGAAGGAGGAGGGAACGAGAAGAAAACCTAGGAAACAACCCTAAATTCCATACATCCAAACCTAATGAAAAAGAGCAAACGCAACCTTTTATAGCTGCAGGGTGCGAATAACGAAAAACAGCGCAAAAATTAAGCGTACACATAAATTAAAATAACATAACAAATGCAAATAATGTAATCATGTCAGCGTTGCGTCTTTGACCTCTCCTCCTCCAGACAGACCCGTCATCGTCTCCCTCCGTGTGCGGACTCGATACGGTGTCTCGTCGGCGTGTGCGTGTCCCGTCGGCATGCACAACCGTAACACAATCCGATGACCAGATTTTGTTCATTTCATCCGAACGTCCATCGCCTTCCACGTGTCAGATCATCATCATCCACTTGTCAGATCATCGCCATCCACTTGTCAGATCATCGCCATCCACGTGTCAGATCATCGCCATCCACCTTTTAATACAAGAACACAATGGAAGATCCAGATTTAGGCGTGCCTTCAACATTCCAGATGTAGGTTCTGCTTTCTACACAAGATCGATGGTTCAGATAACAGCCACGTGTAAACTCAAGTACAAACCTGGAGTTCTTGTTTCAACGATCAAATTTATATTACAAAATGCTATAAATAAGTTTAGTCTGTAATATGAGGATTAGGAAAATTCTGGATATTTTTTTTTTAGTTTCTTCTTTCTTCTATGTCGTTGGTCACCCCCAACCTTTGGCCATCCTTTGTCCATTCTTCTCAATAGAAATTAGGAAATAGTTGCTTGAATACTACTTAACTCATGAATCCTTGCTAGTTCTAAAGAGGGTGATTTCTTCCATGGATCATTTGGCTGTAAATCTAAAATATATTTTTGCTTTTAATTATTTCGAGCGTGATCAAATGAAAGCATTAGATTTGAGAGATTTGCCCATGCTTGCAGAACATAAAATCAATGTTAATTTCTGCAACATGCAAGCAAATGAAGGGATCTTGAAAATGAATTCAAAACTACTTTCCTAACTTATAGAATAAAACAAGCCTTGATGTGTTTGAAGTGATTTATGGAGTAGTTACATCCTATTTCTTTTAATATGAATGGCAAGGAGCTGAACACCGATCCTTAGAGTGCCATTATATGTTTTTGATTTACAACCCTATTCCCTTTCTGCTAATTGTCATTCATATTGACTATTTTTTTAATCTTATCAACCTTATAAATTTACATTTTGTTTATGTAAAAATGATGTCACAAGAGAGTGGAATTGGAAAAATGCTGTCATTTGATGTTTGCTGGGCTTTATGGTGCATTGAACTTGCAGTGATGAAAGTCTAGCTTGTTGAAAATACATTCATGGTGTCTACAACCATTCTCTTTTTTGATTTTTGAAATTGTAATGTGCGATTATTTGAATTCTGGGTTGTTTTGATTGATATGAATTTTTTCTAATCCAATGTACAATTAAAGAATTTGGAAGTTTTGCAACTATCTTTCTGAAATTGATCAATCCACTGAAATGTGTGGTCTGTTTGGATATAGTTTATTCAATAATCAATTGAGGGATATATGATAATTTTGATGCTTTTGATTAGGTAGTTTACCCAACCCCTTCATAATGCAGTTAAGTTTTAGATGTTGATTTCTCTCACTTGAGTGAAATTTTCTATTGAAATTATTGACATGTCAACTAAAAAATAATGTTCTTCATTTGGTTGCACTTTGCCATCTTAATAGGATTGAGATTCAGGTGCTGCCAAATGACGTTGATTGATTTCTAAAAAGTACATCTTTGTTAGATTCTACTTCAGAGCTTGCTGGGCTCGACGTAATGAAGATGATTATCTTCTTGCAGTCCACTAATGGTAGAAACAAAAGTAAAATGAACTAGCTAGTCCTAATTTGGAATTTGTGTTCTATCCATATCTTTGCTAGCCTTGATCTCCTTCTCCAGGCACATAAATTTTCTTAGCTCATAATGTACTTTCATGTTGATTGTATAATTTCATCATATAGGAAAAGTGCTACTTTTCAAACTTTAAAGGTGATGTTTTGCTAAATGTTTTCCTCTAAAATGTTTTGAAGTCTAAGAAAGAATTCACACAACTGAAAGAATCTATGGGAAGGAATCTTAGAAACTCTCTGCCTCTTTTTTCTCTTTTTATTTGTATTATGAATCTGGGCATATGTTATTCCTTTTTTTATTTTTATTTAGATGAAAAGCTTCACTGTTCATGTTCATGCTTCAATTAATTTAAGAACATTTAGTCCTCTCCACTGTGACTGTTGAAGCCCTCAAGGTTGGTTTGCAGAATCTGTGTTTATGTTTATGCCTCAGCTAACTAGAAACATTTACCCTTTGCAGTGTGATTATTGAAGCTCTTAAGGTTGATAGTCTCCAAAAACTTTGTTCATCATTAGAGCCTGTGCTTCGTCGAGTTGTAAGTTGGAACATCTTGCATTCTTCATTTTAGTATTAAATTGCCATTGAATATGATAGATATGGTTTAGTTCCCCCATATACATGTTGAGTGATGTTGTTAAGACTATGATGTCTTCTTTCATACATGTTTATTATTTCTATCTAATATAATTGTCTGGTTAGTCATGTACGATATTTCTAATTAAATGAAATATTCACAACTTCTGATTCACCCTAGTCATAGTTTCGTGTTCTTTAATTTTCTTATTAATTCAATATTCTGACATCTTACATTTTGTAAATCTTTTAAATTATTTTTAGTTTGTTAATGGGTTAGTTAGATTTATGTCACATCTCTCTCAATGAAATGTTGAATCATGTGTTACGTGTCTCTTTGGTGGTTTGTTGGATGGCAGTGGGAGGTGCAGATAGAGGTGGGTATACAAGCGTTGTTAGCCCTAGATGTGGTGGTGGAGATGAGAGAAGTTTAAACCCTAGAAGGGAGGGGTGAGAAGAGAAGAAGCTTGAGCGAGAGAAAGCGAACTTGATATATTTCTTGCATAACCCTTACATGACCCCAAGGGCCCTATATATATAGGCGCCGATGGCAAAACCATAAATACCAAATATACTTCAAATATTAAAAACACTTAAATGCTATGACGACTATGATTCAATACAACACGAGTTGATACAGTGACTCGAATCAACATATAATTAATAATAATAATACAAGATAACTGTCGAGTGACAAAGGACCCATAACACTCCATCCGTCCTTGACATCGAGCTTGCCCGGAAGCTCGAACTCCACGTGGATGGTCAGATCATCTGACATCTTGATCTCCCGGCAGAACAATGTTTGATAGCACGTTGCGGCGGCGGTGGCGTCAACGAGTAACGATGGCACCGTTGGAAAGGCAGACGATGGAAGTAATTGCTTTGGCAGGGTCTGTGGAGCGGTGGTGAGCAACAACGTCAAAAAGGTTGGAGGAACGACGACCGACAACAGGAACTGATCTGTTTGGTTCAGCGGAGCACGGGCCGGCAGGAGAGGCGGTGCTGTGGCCGGTGGAAGAGGCAAGGTAGGGGCCGGTGGAGCAAGATCCAATAGAGGATGTAGTGAGATGACCGGAGACGGCGGAGCATGTGACCGGAAAGGAGGCGGAAGCGGTGGAAAGACGACCACCATGGCGAGAGGTGGTGCATCAACGCCCGGTGGCGGCGGCGACTGCATGGGGAGAGTTGGCGACGGGACAAACGAGGGAGGCAAAGTGATGGAGTAGCCGTCCGTGGGGCGTGTCGAGTCGCGACGGTCGGCAAGTTGAGTTTGGAGCATGCAGTCGATCCGCGCTTCAAAACTGTCAAGCCAAGCGAGTATTTGTGCAATGAGATCTTTGTCGCAGGCGGAAAATGGGGCGAAAACATTAACTAATTAATCACCTTATTAATTCTAGGTAAGAATGGATTAGAATAATCAGTATATTAAGAAACCCATAAATTAATCAAAAGTGAATAATTAAGTACGAAAGAGAGGGGTGGTTGGGAAAAAAATAAAATAATAGGGGTGGGAGGGTGTGCGTGGCTTTGGGCTTGAGGGAGATAAGTGAGGAGAATGCCTGGCGGCAGAAACAACGTGAGGGGCTCGAGTAGATGGGACGCAAATTGATCAACATCTGTCCGTTCAAGACAGCAGGTCGAGGAAGGAGAGAGGCGGTTGATGTTGGAGGAATAAAAGGAAAGAAAGGATGCAGGTTCTTGAAATATGGGGTAGCTGGAGATCAAATTGCACGGTTTGAGAAAGAGCCCGCACACAATGGACAAAGTGGAGAAAAGGCGGATGTTAGCGTTGATGTCTATGCGGCGAAGATGAGGTTTGGATGCGATATTTTCTGCGGAAGAGGAGTCCTCAGGGGTCGTGGGGAGCTGCTGGGTCACGGAGAAGCATGCGAAAACGGGAGGAGGCAGAGTAGCGTAACACGCTGTAGGATGCGGCGGGGAGGTTGCTAGAGATGGTGGTACAGTCGTCCGGTGGTTTTTGAAGGAGAGGCTGGGCTGGAGGGAATGGCGTTGGCGAGTGGGGCACAACTGCAACACAGAGTTTTTGATGTGCGCCGGTGGAAGAGGATCGAGAAGTTTTGATACCAAGTTTGTTACGTGCCTCTTTGGTAGTTTGTCGGATGGCAGCGGGAAGTGCGGATGGAGGTGGGGATACAAGGATTGTTAACTCTAGAAGTGGTGGAGATGAGAGAAGTTGAAGAAGGCAGGGGTGAGAAGAGAAGAAGCTTGAGGGAGAGAAAGAGAACATGATATATTTCTTGCATAACTCTTACATTGATACCAAGAGCGCCTATATATATTGGTGCCGATGGCATAACCGTAAACACCCAACATACATAAAAAAATAGCAAGACTTAATCGCTACAACGACTATGACTCAATCCAACACGACTCTATACAGTGACTCTCAATATATAAATAATAATAATAATAATAATATTATAAGATAATTGATAGAGGACCCGTAGCATCATGTTGAGTATCTCGTCGCATATGGTTTGAGGTTTCCAGTGATTCTTCTCCGGCTAACTTGCAGATTGAGTTTGTCTTTCAGACCATGCACCAAACCTAGTGATTAACATTGAAGTTAAAGATTAAATAGATAATAAACACTTGCGTATTGAGTGATTAACCGTAACATTAAAGATTATGTCGTATAAATATCAAATTCTCAATTTAGTTCATGTACATGTATTTTGGACATACTAGGTTTGATTCATCAGAACCTTTGTCAAGATCCTGTTAGTTGCCACGTTAATGCATCCCCCGCCGCATCAAATGCATGACACCATCATGCGACATTTATCTTTGAGTATTTATTTATTTAATATCATATTTTTTTTCCTGTGCATCTGCTTAGTTTGAATTTTGGCTCACTGGCTTGACCATTCGATGAGACCATGAATAAAAGGTCCGATAACTTTAGGTAATTAGAACGCAAAAGCAAGCTTAAAATTATTTAAAATGGTATAAATTTAAAATTCAAATTCAAAACTGATGCAACCCGAGTCGCATCATATTTTCTTTCCCGCATTTTATTTTGTGAGTCGCGCATGCTTTCGCGCACTTATTTTTGTTATTGTTGCGCACATTACTAGCGCATGTATCTTGTTCCACGCATGTCACTCGCGCATGTTTGTTCGGCTTGTTGGCGTGACCGACCAACAAGTCCTTGAATAAATAGGTCCGTCAAATTAGGTTAGATGATAATTAGGGCAATCTTTGAAATTATATTTTTATAGAAGTATTTTAGTTAATTATAATTATGTTTAAATTATAAATTCTAAAATTATATTATCAAAATTATAAGGGAATGAGGAAATTTCAAATATCCAAATTCAATCCTTTGGCCTCTTCATTATCTCACCTTTTTATTATCATTAAAATCCTCCTTTATTAAAAGAAAATTCTCACTTTTCTTCTTGTTTCACCGTTCTCCTCACTTGAAAACTGCCTACCACCCATGCATTAGCCTCCCTGCCACAACTTTGAAAAAACTGTCAGATATTAATTTCATCACCTTGAAACTGCCACCAAAAATAAAATCCCCTTATTTAATATTTTAATATTAAATCAAACCTACTTCTTTTTATTAAATTAAAGCACATATTCCCCCATCATTTTATAAGCTCATTGCCCGGATCCAAAAAGGGGTAGCCTGGACAAATTCCTTTCGAAGATGAAAAACTTCTTTGTCTTCGAAAGGTAGTGCCGGCCCTGCCCGTCAAGTCTAGCCGCCGTCGAGCTCTCCACCACAGTTCTACGACACCGACGCATTTTCGTTCTCCACCAAAGCCCGCATCCTACTGACGTCCATATACACGGCCCGGTCGATCCATGATTTCCCTGATTGAACCCGTTCAACCTCCTCCGTTCCATATGAGATCCGTCGGATGATTCCTCCATGTTTGATAGCCTGAGGTATAATCCTTGCTCACTTTGCTCTCATCCTCGTTAGTTTAATTTTATGCTTATATTTACATGATCACTATTATCAAAGCTTGCCTTGAATTATTATGTATACCTATGTGATGTTAATTTCCTAATCATTTATTTGTCTTGTAATTGCAGCTTGTGGAATGATAAGTCATGTTGCTCATTGTTTGATGTTAGCGCTTCTGCTTGTTTGCGACACCTAGATCTCTTATCGTTTTAAAATAATACGTGGAGTTTATTTGCGCCGCATTAGTTAAAAGAGATCACAAAAATTATCTTTTGAAATCAATTCTCGAATTCGTGTCGCATCAGTTTGGTATCAGAGCTAAATTGGATTCACTTCTATTGTGAATCCGGCGATTACTTCCTTAAAAAAGAATTTACACAAAAAAACCCAAAAATGTTTTTAAACGAGTTTTAACTGTTTAAAAAATTGCTTAATTTTTTTTTTCTGTGTGAAAAAAAAAAGATAAAAAATTTCTTAAGTTTTTTTTTAGAAACAAAACAAAATCAGAGCCTAAACATTAAGCCCTAAGTTCTTTTTTTCCATTCGAAAAAAAACAGAAGTCCCTTTTTTAAATTAACAAAAGAAAAAAACTTTTGAAATGGAGAATATTTACGAGCGTCTTAAAAAGTAAATGAAAAACATCGACTTTCTCTCCTCTAATATTAAACATGAAGTGAACGAGATGTGGACTACTGTAGATAGACTCGATGCGATAATACCCAAGCATTATGTTTTTCCTGATTACCTCCCAACTCTATATCAACAAGTGGAAACCGGGTTTAGGTCTCTACTAATAGTCCTATTTCTAGTCTCTTCATTCCCCCAATGAACACTTTGACCCCACTTATCTCCACTGTAACACTCCTTTCAGTCTAGGAGTCTCTTCCTGAGCCCCGACTCTAGGAAGAAGATCTTGCTCATCCTCTCATCCTGACTGCAATAGTGTTTCCACTTGCTCACAATGAAGCATCACCTCTTGTCACCGAGTTTTTTTCCTGAACCCCTATTTCAGGAAGAAGAATTTACTAGTGATGTGTCACTCTCCTTGGTTGACATGAACTCAATATCTCTTCTCACGATGAAGGAATGTACTAGTAATGAGTCTCTCATCTAAGATGACACTGACTCAATCTCCCATCTCTCGAGGAAGGAATCGACTATCGACGAGTCATTCATCTTAGACGATATAGACTCGGTCTCCACATTTTCTGATCCTCCGAGTCTACTACTGTTTCTTACCCTTGAGCCTGGAAGCATTTTACTTGGCGGTCACTTGACGCTTACACTAGAGTCTTCACAATTTACAGACTTTGTTTTTCGGTGACCGTTCTTTTAGTTATTTTCATTATCATATTATTATTGGAGAGTGCATTAAGTTTTGTTGTCAATTTATTGGTTTTCTCACACCTAGTCGTGTTAGGGTAGTATGGTACCTAAAATTTTCACAACTCATAGTGACACGCTTTAAGGGATTTCTTTGGTTGTTTTTAAATAATAAATTTGGGATCAATCTTAAGTTTTGTTGCGCTAGTCAAATTCTAATGGATAATATTTTTGGGATAATTAATCTGGGTTTAGTTGACGCTTGTAAATGTCTAGCAGATGAGTGTATGATGCAATATGATTTATTGATTTCACAGGTCGATGATGTTTTCTCTATACCTCGCCTCTTCCCTTTATCTTACTTTTTCAATCCACTATCTCTTCCACTTTGCAATTCTCTTCTACTTGATGCTCTGATTTTTACAGGTCAATTATATATTTTGCATAAAATTATGGCTAACAATTTGCGAGCATCTTCAAAAATCTATAATCCCATGGCTGATTTTTTCACCAGGGATCATATTTTTCCGAAGGAGATAGGTTGTCTTCCTATTTCAGGTACGAGACCTTGTCTGCAAATCTTGGTTATGCGGCAGCAGGGTGGTAGCATTTCATTCCTCAGATTGACATTTGGACTTTCTACTTGCAGGTCACATCACAGTCTCGTCGGGGTCGAGCTCTTTTAAACCCGGGAGAATTGATTCAATATGAGTCACATCATATTTTATTTCCCGCATTTTATTTTGTGATTCGCGTATGTTTTCGCGCACGTTTATTTTTCTTATTGTTGCGCATGTATCTTGTTCCGTGCATGTCACTTTCTCATATTTGTTCGGCTTGTTGGCGTGACCGACCAACAAGTCCCTGAATAAATAGGTCCATCAAATTAGGTCAGATTATAATTAGAGCAAGCTTTGAAATTATATTTTTATAAAAGTATTTTAAGTTAATTTTAATTGTGTTTAAATAATAAAATTTGAAATTATATTATCAAAATTATAAGCGAACAAGGAATTTCAAATGTCCAAATTCAATCCTTTTACCTCTTCATTATCTCACCTTTTTATTATCATTAAAAACCTCTATTAAAAGAAAATTCCCACTTTTCTACTTTGTTTGACCGATCTCCTCCTCACTTGAAAACTTCCTACCGCCCATGCCTTAACTTTACACTGCCACAACTTTGATAAAACTGCCAGATATTAATGTCATCACATTGAAACTGCCACCAAAAATTAAATCCCCCTATTTAATTTTTTAATATTAAATTAAACTTACTTTTTATTAAATTAAAACTAAAGTTTTAAGAACCGGACCGGAGATTGAACCAGTGAGATCAAAGGTTCAAGGTCTGATCGGTAGACCAGGGTTGAACTATAATATTATAATAAATAATAAAAAGATATAAAAAATATTTATATCTATGTAAAAATACTTTGTATAATTTTATACATATTTTATAGTTTTATAGTTGTATATATAATATATACTTTTAGGGCGTTGTTATAAGCAAACCATGTTTGGTTATTAACAAATCTTGGTTATTAGCAAATCATCTTTTTTGACAATAGCTATTATCAAACATTTTTGTTATTAGCAAACCATGGCCAAAAATAAAAAAAAGGATTTTACCCAAAAAGGAGGTTCATCCAAAATTAAGGGTTTGATTTTTTTGCACCAAAATATTACAAAACTTAAAAATATGAATGAGCATCTACATTCTTTTGGTTCAAAATCTTCAAGCTCTTCAAATAACCATATATTTTTTCAAAAAAACATTAGTTAGCACTGTAAGCACTAAAGGTAATCATGCTTTTCAAATATTTGATAAAGACTAACAAAATTGATTCCATTGATTATGTTTTCCAACTTATATTGTAAGTCTTCAATCTCTCCAAAATAACACTGTTTATACCAAAATAGAAGTTTAGGAACATATTGAATACATCGAAAATAAAGATAAAGAGACAAATATGAGGGTAAGACTGACTATTTGTGATTTTTTTCAATGTAAACACGAAGCGTAAATTGTTTCCCAAGAACTAGCAATTGGATGATGAAATCTCGTCCAAGTTGAATAAATTTGAGGTAACGGACATCCATCTTTCATTCGGAGGCCAACAAAATGATTATTATTTATAAATTCGATGAAAATGAGCTTATGATTGGAAGGAACCGCAGAATCCAATGGGAAAAAAGTTATGTTTTGACCTTTTGAAACAAGAACCACCCCAACATTGTAGCATGACGAGATGACCAATCCCATGTCCGACATGGACATCCACTTCTCCAAAGGTGCTGGAAGCCTAGAATGATATGACAGTGTAATGAATCGATCAATTTCTTGCATCTTGGAACTCCCAAAATGTCACCGTAAATGTCTTCTTTTGTAGTCAATTAAGTGGAGAGATCACTTCTAACTTTAAGCCAGTCATCGGATATATTCAAAGCTTCCGCAATAACATGGTAACCACAATGTCCGTCAGATGCTGCATAATAACATCTACCAAATTTTCAGCAAATTGTAATGGAAGTTGTCGACATACCCGATCAAAACAATTGTTTTTCTGACTTATTTGACTTCTAGATGATTTCTTCAAGTTTGCAACGAGAGTGGAGCATCCATCAGAACATGCTCAAAAAATGATGGCTCACGCTTTGTATTTCTTATGTTTTCTTTAAATTTTTTTGTACTTCTTTTCGGCCGTCCTTTCAACTTGATAGGTAAATATGGCTCAATTGTAAGGCTTGAACCCGGATCCATGATCTCCCGTAATTTTCTCTTCATTTCCGATTGTCGATGTTGAGAAGTGTTTTGAAACCTTTTTTTGATCCCTTCAATCTCAATGTCTATGTCATACTTTTCAATTTTTTCATCTTCATGTGTTTGACTTTTGGATTCAGTTGTGATGTCGTGTATATTCAACTGTTTCCAATGCTTATGTATTAACCATAATGGGTAAGATTTTCTCTGTGTGATATGGAAGATCAACTCATGAGCACATGCTAGTCCCAATGTTGAACGAGTAAGATGGGTGCATTTCTCTTCACAAGCATACTCGTTGCGATAATATTTTTTTTCTTCCTTTATGATGTACAATGCCTGGAGTGAAACACGGCCCACTAGATCGGAATATAGTATACTATGAAACTCTGCTTGATTGCATTGTACTATGACCAAACGACCTTTTAATTTCTGTATGTTGTAGATCAATCATTTTATCAAATGCCCTCCAAACAGTTGTCAAGTTGCCAATAAAGACTTCAAGAAACTTTTTCAACTGACTATGTCCACTCTCAACACGATTTGTTGTCGAGTTTCCTAGGTGTAGATACTTGTCAATCCACGAAGAAACAAAGTATTCTTTATATGGTTCCACCCATGTAGAGCTAACATATGAAACAACATTAGGATATGAAGAAGAATATGTTGAGATAATGTCATTATACCGCATATGGAACTCATTCTCAGTTCTAGCGTCAACCAACCGTTGCCACACACCAAGAAACTTTTCACATTCTTTCCCCTCCTTAAAATACTTCTTACAATTTGCCAAAATGTTCCTATGAATGTGTACTTGACATAAGATATGCTTTGAATTTGGGAAGCAGAACTTGATTGCGTTCAACAATGCCAACTCCCTATCAATTACAAGCACTAAAGGTAATGTTTTCTGATCTAAAATGCTTTTGAAATGATCAAGTGCCCACCTATAACTGCTCTCAGTTTCATCGGATAAAAATGCAAATGCAGAGAAAAATGTTTGTTGAGTTGATGTCATTTCAACAATGGACTACAAAGGGAGCCAAAACCTGTTCGTCTTGTATGTGCAATCAAGCAAAAATACATTTGAAAACATTTTGCTAAAACGAATTGCAGTAGGATGGACAAAAAATATGCTCTCTAAATTGTGTGTCCCTTCATTTACCTTGGTAAAACTGACAGAACCTGTTTCACTTATACAGTTGTAGAGAAACTGTATTGGTGTACCTCATTTCAATTCCTTGTTATGCTGTCTAAGTCTCTCATTGTATATAGTTCTCATGACTGAACTATTACTTGGACTCCTCTTTTTAAGTGTGGAAAGTATTTTTCTGGGTTTTACATTAGAGGCGTACATATCTTGCACAATTTTTTGTTCCTCTGTATTTAATCTTGCAGCAATAGAATGTGCTTCTATATGTACCAACTCGTGATTATGTGAGTCACACTTAACTTCAAGTTTCCACTCCTCACACAAAGCTTCCTTTTGTCCGATTAACAAAAATGGGCAACCACATCGTTTAGAGGTTGTTTTCCACATTTTTTTGACCCACCCTTTCTTGCACTGGTTAGTACAATAAAATCCATCTCTATCGCAATCCAGTAATACACGTGGTCTAGTTCTACCACCAGATAATTTAGCCGATCTTTTAATATAAATAACAAAATTAAGAGATTTAGCGACATTACGAATCCAATCAACTAGCTCTTCATGTGATGGAAATGTGATATCAGTTTGAAAATGAGACCCAACATTCACTTGTAAGCTGAAAAAAAACATGAATTTTTAAGAGAAAGCTATAAAAACCTTGCAAAATCTTACAAAAAATATGAACAAAACATGATTACCTAAACCCAAGAGAACTTTGACATTCCTCCTCAACAAGCATTATGCTAAAATACTCCTACAACAGACAAAACAAAATTTAATCCTCACTTAAAAAAGGAAATAATACCAAACATGTAATGCATGACCTATAACTGCTAATACACTTAGTATATGAAATAAACTTTCTGGGAAATCCTATCTTCATGACTTGTAACATGTTTTCTCCATCACCATCACCATGTACTGCATGATTTCAGATTTGGTATTTCCAATCAACTAGGCATTACTATTGCCTTGTCAAACATTGATTTTATGGCAGTAAGAACACCTTGCCAAATGGATTTTGAACAAACTGAAATCACAAATCAAAATGGAGAACTCAACTGAAATCTTAAATGGACAAAAAACTGAAATCTAAAATCAAAATGGATTTCATGGCAGTAAGAACAAACTGAAATCACAAATCAAAATGGAGAACTCAACTGAAATCTAAAATGGAGAACTCAACTGAAATCTAAAATGGAGAACAAACTGAAATCTAAAATAAAAATTGATTTTGCGGCAGTAAGAACAAACTGAAATCAGAAATAAAAATGGAGAACTCAAACTGAAATCTTAAACGGAGAACAAACCTAGAACCGATCGGTCCTGAAGGAGATCTACAAGCCAAGGACAGGAAGAATCGGTCGGCCGCTAGTCGCCGGTCGCCGGTCGCCGGTTGGAGCTTTTCGGCGGGCGCGGCGAATCGCCTGTGCGGGAAAACGACGAAACCTAAATTCGCGATTGGGGGAGGGGGAATACCTTGTTTGCGCGCAACATGCGGATTAAAGAGAAAAGAGTTTTTAAGGGGAAAAAACCGGGTTTTTTTTGAGGTGCCATTAGCCTATAATGGTTTGCTTATAACAATGCCCTACTTTTATACTTGAGTATATATATGTATATTAATTTATATTTATTGTCATAGTCCCCGCCCCGCATATCCTGGACCATGAGGGATCCCTCCAGCATCTCCCAAAAGGAGTCATGCTTCCCTCCGCCTTCTTCTTCAGCCTCGACCTCCACTTGTGCGTCACAGGAGTATCACCAACGATCTTGGGCACAAGGCCCCAAGCCTTGTTTCCTCTGAGAGTAGTCACCTCCTCAACCTTGACGTCATTCACCTCCTTGTCTCCAGTGGTGTCATCACAGCTAGAAGGTACTCGCTCGATCTGAGGGTCTGTGAGAAAACATGAAACCAAGCTCACCGCGTTTCCTCCGCAATATCAAGCTGGTGGGTTGATGATCCTCTTCGATCTCCGAAGAACCTGATCACGACTAACCACCTTTGCTGCTCCTTCTGAACCAACTCCGTTCCCGGGCAAACCCGAAACAATGCTCCCCTTGCTTCCTGAACAAGAAGCCACCGCACTGGAACCAGAAGCACCTGGAGCAACGCTCCCCCTGCTACCTGAACCAGAAGCCTTCGCTCTTGAATCAGAACTGCCTGGAACATCGCTCCCCTTGCTACCTAAACAAGTAGCCACCGCCCTGGAACTAGAAGCACCTGGAGCATCGCTCTTCCTACTTCCAGAACCAGACGCCTCTGCCCCGGGGCTAGAACAACCTGGAGCTCCTGGTGACACAGACAGCTCCACCTGAACCTTTGCAGCAGTCTCCTCCAGCCCACCATCTGACCTGCTCACCTCTAGATCCACATCTGAGCTACCCCAATACGACGTCAGCTCATCGAAGGCAACGTATCTCGACACGATGAACCTTTTCGTCACATGATCCATACACCTCCATCTCCTCTTCTGCTCATCATACCCAACAAAGACTAGCTTCGTCTTGAGAGCATTCAGAGCATGTACATAGCAGATAGAACCAAACACCCGAAGGTGCTTCACACTGGGCTTTATCCTGAACATCAGTTCATACAGAGTCTTCAAGGTTATCGGAATCAGAGGCTTTCGATTGATGACATGTGCCGCGCAGGCTATCCCTTTCGCCCAGAAGGCCTTAGGAATGCCTTTGCACTGAAGCCAACACTTGCAGGTCTCCCTCAAAAGACGGATCTTCCGATCTGCTACTTCACTTTGTTGCGGAGTATGCCCACAAGAGAGCTCCCTTCAGATTCTATGCTTTCTGCAGAAGTTAGAGAACACGGTTGAGCCGAACTCACCTCCATTACCCGTTCTCAACTTCTTGATCCGCAGACCAAACTGACCCTCCACAAGCTTCTTGAACTCCACAAACAAACGGAACGCGTTCGACTTCTCCTTCATGAAGTACACCCAAGTATACCTCGAGTAGTCATCAACCAATATCAGCATGTACCTGCTGCCTCTAAGACTGGCAGTGACGGTCGGCCCCACCAGATCACCATGGACAACCTCCAATGGTGCCTTACACCTGGACTCCGCCTTATCAAACGTAAAGCGATAAGCTTCACCGTGTTGACATCCCACGCAAGCTTGACCGTCGCCGAAGGATGACATCCTAGGCAGGCCTATCACAAGACTTCTCACCGCCATTGCTTTCAGCTTGTCCATCCCGACATGTCCCAGTCTTTCATGCCAGATAGCTGAACTATCATTGACCTTCAACTGATCAGCATCAGAACTTGTTGACGACCCAACCAAGTTTTCTCCTTACTCCCAACATAAACAACATTCACCGAGTGCATGATCACCTTACACTCCTTCTTGAGGTGACCAGGCTGCTTGCATCTATAATACCTTGGTCCTTCCTTCCTTTTCCCATCACGCCTAGGAGAAACACTCCTCTCTTGCTGATCAGAAGTAGAGGGACTAACCTCCGCAGCCAACTTCACCTCCTTGTTGAACAACCCATCAAGGGAAGTCTAAACCGCCGCAGCTGAACGACATCCGCCGATATGGTCCAAGAGTTCCGATGAGATAACCTTCCTGAGAATAGACTCTGCTTTCGCGTTTGTCTCCTTCCAAGCTCTCATCACTTCAGCATTGCCAGCAGTAACCACTTGCCTTCTGTCTTCGCAAACCACCTCCCAAAGGTCCTCGCCAAGAAGATAGCTTTTCATACATGACTTCCACTTTTCAAAGTTAGTCCATGTAAGAATCTCCATTCCAAGATCCCTTGCAAAACCACTGATGCGGAGCAGAGACGAGGACGCGTTTTGGGCCCGTTCGGGGCTGATTTGGCAACTTTCCATATTTGGCGCGCTCGGATCGACGATCGGATCCGCGATTGCGTCCGGAACGTCGCCGCGAGTCAAAACGCTATATTACTTTATATTTTTGAGTTTATTTTGATGTATTTTAAAGGGCTAACCCACCGGCCAATCATAGCCGTTGATGGGGATGCCCTAGTTTGTGTTTTCTTATAAATAGGATGCTAGGGGGCTGATTTGAGGCGATTGTTGAATTTGGAGAAAAGCTTTCCCGGATTCCAGCGATCCCTCCTCGGTGCCGACGCCGTGGAACCCTAGGTGACGACTCCTAGGCCGCCAAACTCCTCCCCAAGGTAACCCCTACCCCCACCATAATTTTCCCCCTCTCCTCCTTCATTTTCAGCCACCGAAAACCCCCCAACGGCCAGCGTTTCCCTGCAGTCCAGCAACCTAGATTTCAGTGCAAGTTACTGTTCATTTATGCAAATTACTGTTCGTCCCTATAGTTTGAACAGTACCCCCCTTCCTGGCCACCGCCTCCTTGCTTCCCCTCTACAGGCCGTTAGCTCCCCTTTCCACCGCCCTCCCTCCTCCGCTACAACAACCAGTCCAGCACCCCCCAAGGGTATATTTGCCCTAGCCGACCCTCCCTTCGTCTTCCCTTACGTGGATCCACCTCCCACCGCTCCGAAAATCCTAGATCTATTTTGATCTAGTGCTACCACCCTCCAATCCATCATTTTCTTCCGTATTCCTCTTCCCGTATCCCAGATCCGCCATCAAAACACCGGATCTATCCTCCTATGCCCGGATCTATTCCCTAGTGGCCGGATCTTTCCATTTTTGGCCCGTCTCTCCTGTTTTCCGCCTTGGACAGCCACCTCACCGCCACCGCTCCACCGGTTCCACCTCCGATCGCTTGTTTTGCATCCGACCCTTCAAATCCTCCATCGCCTCGGATCAGCCCACTACGTCGTGAGTATTAGTGGTATTGTGTTCTGTAACTTGACATTTTCATTTGGTTGTTTATCTATATTGTGCTGTGATTATGGTTATGTAGTAGTTGTTTCCTTTATGCTAATAATTGTCTGTGGAAGTATTCGCCACCGCTTGCCTTAGGCCCTCCGAGCGGAGGAAGCCGTTGCCAAATTGCTAAAATTATTTAATTGCTTCTTCATTTTGATTAACTGCGTGGTGTTGTTAATTCTCACTGCTTAAATTAATTGTTGTCGTCATCCGACTGTCGCATTGCATTTAGGTGTTGCATTAGCACATCCCCCGCACCTACACGTAAAGTCCTAGCTTCCGACCACCACTAGCCTACCCTACATCAACCACCTTCCATTGCACTTAACCCTTGTTCACTTAGACTCACAGAAGCACTGAAGCAAACTGCCGGTTGATCCACTGCTCAAGCCTCTGTTCCCTCTGATACCATGTTAAAAATTTTATATAGCGGAAGACGGGAAACCAGGCGCAGGAACACTCAACCACTCCGAGCCCAAATAAACCAGATGCAAACCAGAAGAACAAGAATCTTGTACTGAACAATCTTTACAGGGAGAGACATACACGTCGAGACATGATTCGCCAAAATACCCAAAGGGAAAGCAGAAACAATTACAAGGCAAAACCTAAACGCGCGAACTTAAAGAGTTAGCCGCCGGCTCTACTGCTGCACTACAGAGTCCGCACAAACCGCCAGGTCGTCAGACCGCAAACCAAGCCGCGCTGACTGCCCGTTATTCCAATGCAAGAAGGAACTCTACTCGCTGATCAACAAGCCTCCTAACCGCAAGGTCGCCTAGCTGCCTGACCGCGCGATCTGCTGCTGTCAAACTGAATAGGCCGCCAGAAGCGGACAACTTATTGAACCGGAAAACTAGTTGCAGAAGAGAGACCGCCTAGCCGCAACCGCGACCTGCTGTTAACCGCTGGTTGCTATCCGCAGAGTCCGCACTGTCCCTGACCGCAGTCAGAACCAAGTCCATGGCTTCCAGCGCTATCCGCACAACCTGCACAGCACAACCCGGTCAATCTTCAAATCGCGCGGATACAAAATCCAGTCCGCAACAACTATCCGTGAGTTCACTTACTGTTCATTCGCCTTCTAATTGATGTGATAGGGGATTCTATTTATAGGCACGTTGAGGAGTGTGATCACCGCCCTAGTCGATAGGATAACCGCCCCTTCTTGCGACGATCACCAAGTGTATCCGCAAGCCGTGGATACACAGCCAGTCCGCCACGACCTGTGCAGGATAGCCAGCCCGCCAAGTAGCATCACCAAGGCCGGATAGAAACCTCTATCTGCCTTATCGCCAAAGGCCAAGCCAGGACGCCGCCACCAGCAGAACTCTGCAGCAACACCCTGTCCGCCTATCAGCGGACACCACTCCAGTCTGTGTGCCCTGCGGACACATCATCAGTTCGCACCCCCCAAGTTCGAACCCAAGGCACAACAACCAACTGCCGAATTTGGCGGACACTGCACGAGTCCGCATGCATTGCGGACTCAACTCCAGTCCACATTCCCCAAGCTCGCAACCAAGGCACACGACAACTGCTACCGAGTTTGGCGGACTGAGAAGCAGTCCGTGCTTAACTGCGCGATCTCCCCAGACTGAGCCAAACCTGGACTTGGTTCAGAACCAAGTCCACACCACCGGCCACAAGGGCTAGTCCGCGCTTACTGGCGGACACTGGTATCAGTCCGCCAATCCTGGCGAACTCCAGCACCAGTCCGCACTAACTGGCGAGCCCTGCGGCTTCCACCAACCGCACCACCAGAGTTAGACCAAGGCATCTGCCATGCTGGTCTGCCGAGCTCCATCCCTGTCCGCTTTTTGCCGGATTCTGCGGATACAGAAGCTATCCGTGCGGTTACCTTCTGGGATCCAACTGCCTGCTGAGCATAAGCCGGCCTGGCTGGCCGCCGCCTCTGTTCGCACAAACCGCGCGAACAGACAACCCAGACAGCCAAGGAACAAGCCGTCTACAACAGCTCTTCCGACCTGGCTAACCGTCAGTCCTGTCCGCATAGACCGCGTGGACAGGTCGCCCAGGTCGCCCAGGTCGCCCAATCACCCACTTTCACTTCACCATTTTCAACAGTTAGTGCTCTTGCATGCTTGTGATGCCTAGATCACTTATCATTTTGAAATAATCCATTAAGTTTCTTTGCACCACATTAGTTAAAAGAGATCACTAAAATTATTGTTTATAATCAATTCCCGAATTCGAGTCTGCATCAAAAACCAGTTATTAAGAAGTTTGAGAAGTATAGGAAATATCATGTTTGGAAACAATGTTAGAAATCAATTGTTGGAAATAAGATAAGAGTTATTTGGAAACCCATCAAACAATATTTAGGAAATAATTACTTTGGAAATAGCTAGTTTGGCAACCCTTCAAAAAGTGTAGAGAGAATAACTCTATATGAAGGCCAAAGTGAGGAAGAACCGAAGAATAGGGCTGCCGGGTATAACAGAGAACGACATCTCGTTTTCATTGTAACATTGGAAATCCACTTCTTCTTTTCTGTCCCTAGCATCTCCCCATCGAACGAAGCAACCACCCACCCGAAGCTTCCTTTACGATGCCACCAACAGCGAATCCGACTAACGGAAGGTTCGTCGTTGGCTCCGACTACGCTGATTTTCAGCCTTCGGGCCACCGTCGACCTTATCACTTGCTTCCGACATCCCATGCAGACTTGTTAGAGTATATTAGGAAACGTTGATGTAAAGACCCATTAATATGAGCCATTTAGGATTCTAGTTTAGTCCCACATCTTTTGTATATTTGTCTTTCTCCCTCTTCTCTCCTATATATTTATACTCATACTTGTATTTTGTAATTCAAGAAGTATATACATGGTTTGAACATTCTTCTATATGGTATCAGAGGAAGCGATCTTCCTCTAAGCGGATTCCTTCTTCCTGACCGCTGCTATCCACACTTATCCGCTCTCCTTTGAGCGGGCAAGCTGTGTGCTCGCTGCTATCCGCTCGGACCGCTGCTATCCACGCGGTTTCCTCTTGCCTATCCGCTTCTGCTGGACTCTCTCGTGCCTTCCACTTCTCCTTTCTCTCCTTCGCCCCTTTATAGACTTCTTCTCTCTGACAAGTGGACCTCACTCCCGTGCTTCTGTCCGCCTCCCCACTGGCTTTTCTAGCCGCGTTTTTTTTCTTTAGTCGCTGCTTTGGTACACTCTCCTTAACCGCTGCGGGTTATCTTCTTAACCGCTGCGGGTTTCCTTCGTAACCGCTGCGGGCAGTTTCTATCCACTACCGGTCCTCCTACCACTGGTGTATTCTTGTCTTGTCGCTGCGGTTTTCTTTCTAGCCGCTGCGGGTTGCTTTCTAGCCTCTGCGGTTTGCTTTCTATCGACAACTTCTCGCGGCTTGCGGTCTCTCTGCCTACCCACTGAGTCTCAGACTCGTGTTTCTAAAATCGTTGCTCTGCTTAGCCGCTGGTATGCTTTCCTTAACCGCTGCGGGTTGCCTCCTTAGCCGTTGCGGGTTGCCTTCTTACCGCTGCGGGCTGTTTCTCTCCCCTGCATACTCTCCTTCCTTCCGCTTGTGTGGTCTCCTCTTGCCGCAACGATCTTTCTTCGTAACCGCTGCGGTTTCCTCTTTAGCCGCCTCTCTTGCCGCTGGTGTTCTGTTGCCGTGACCGTTGCAAGTTCTCTTCTACTTGCTCGTGTGCTCGGTCTCTTTGTCGCTGCGAGCTTTGTCTCTTAACCGCTCGAGAGCCCACTCTAGCCGCTGCGGGCTCATGGCTTCTGAGAATTCTAATGCCACCTCCCGCTTTGCCTGCTCGTGTTGCGGCTCCGGTTCCCGAGCTTTGCGATGAACTCCAGATTACTACTATCTCCCTTAGTGGGAAGCGAAATTTCATGGAATGGGTGCACTCAGTTTGTCGAGTACTGCAGACAAAAGGACTTCTTCATCACTTGACCCAGGTCACTCCTACCACCCCCACCGATGAGTGGCTTCGGGATGATGGACGGGTTCAGTCATGACTGCTCAACTTCATGGACACCGTGCCCTATAGGATGACTATGTATCATGACACGGCGAAGGCCATGTGGGAGGAGCCCCACTCTTTTTACTCTGGGCAGAATAGTCTTCAACACTTGTTCGACACCATCTCGGATCTTCAAAACCTTGATCCCGGGGCTCCCGGTAATATGATCTCCTTTATGGATAAAGCCAAGACTCTGTTCGAGGCCTGGATCCAGCATCTGCCTCCTAATACAGACCTGACTACTCAACGGGCCCAGAAAGAAGCTGTCGGGATTGCGATGATGATGTCCCGAGTTCCTTCTCACCTGCACAGTGTTCTGATCCAGATTCTCTCATGTATTACCACTCCATCTCTGTCAAGTGTGTGCTCTATGCTTCTGAAGGTCACACCGCCCTAGGATGCTCCTGTTACTCCCTCCCCAGCTCTCCTACAACACTCTACACCTGCTCCGTCAGCTCGGTGGTCCTCAGCCCGTGGGGGACGCAACATGCCTATAAGACGTGGCCGGTCTGGAAGATCTCCGTTTAAGTGCGTGTATTGCGGTCGGGATGGTCATCTTGAGGCCACCTGCTATCGCAAACTTGGCCTGCCTCCACATCTTGCTGCTCTTGCTATGGCTGATCCTTCCACTTCTCCTGTCACGGACTCTACAGCTTCTACTCGGGATGACATTAATGCTCTGCGCACTCAGCTCCAACAACTACAAGGGATGATCTCTCGCTCCTCTGGATCTGTGGCATCTATCTCAAATGAAGGTATATCTTGTCTCTCACAGGGCTCCCATGGATTGTGGATTCGAGGGCCACACACCATATTACTTCGCAGTGCCCTCCGCAATATTCGATAACTGCCCACCCCGAGTTCATTACTGTGGCTAATGGTGATACCACCTTCGTCTCCGGCGCTGCTGATATCCTCCTCACACACACTCTCTCTCTGACTTCTGCTCTTCATGTTCCAGGATCACCATTTAACTTGCTCTCGTTAGCCGTCTTACTAAAGACCTTAATTGCTGTGTTACCTTCTCACCCTCTAACTTGCTCTTCCAGATGTCTCCTTGCATGAATTTTCTTGTGAATCTTGTATCTTTGGCAAACAACATCGTGTTTCCTTTCAGTCCACTTGTACTCGGAGTACTACTCCTTTATCATTAGTCCATTCTGATATTTGGGGACCTTATAAAACTCCTAGTATGTTTGGCTATCGTTATTTTGTCACTTTTATTGATGATTACTTTCGATTAATCTGGTTGTACTTACTTCGAGATCGTGCTGAACTGACCTCTACTTTTCGTGCCTTTATTATGGAAACTCGTACTCAGTTCTCTCCTTTAAAAATCATTCGCATTGATAATGCAAGGGAATACACTAGCCGGACATTCGCGAACCTATGCACAGAATTCGGCATTATACATCAAACCTTGTGTGCATATACGCCTCAATAGAATGGTATGGCCGGACGCAAGAATCGTCATCTTCTTGATGTGACTCAGTCACTTATGATTCAAATGTAGGTTCCTACTCGTTTTTGGAACTTTGCTGTATCTGCAGCATGTCATCTCATCAATCGCATGCCATCCTCTGTGCTCAACTTTGCCACTCCGTTTAGTCTCCTCTTTACGTCCTAATCCCCGTTCACTCTCACGTCTCGTGTGTTTGGCTCTACTTGCTATGTTTACAATCTTGGTCCGACCACGAATAAGTTTGCCCCTCGTGCCAGAAAATGTATGTTTCTCAGGTATTCTGAGACTCAAAAAGGCTATCTTTTTCATTCTCCGACGACTGACAAAGTTATTATCTCTGCCGATGTCACCTTTCGTGAGGCTCAACTATTCTATGACTCACCGTCTGCATCTGCTCCTCTTCTCTCCCATTCCATACCTCGTCCAACCGTTCCGGTCACGTCTTCCCTGCCACCCCTTCTTCCCACTCCACTTCCAGCACTTGTTCCACCTCAACCACCCAAACCGCCTCTTCTTCCTGTATACACTTGTCGTATCCCGGTCTCTGGAGCTTTACAACAGCCCTCCTCCACCGATGCTATCCCGCGGACTGACGATCCAACATCAATATTTATCGCTCACCCCATGAAAAACTATTTTTCACTACATCGACTGTTTCCACCTCTCCGCAAGTTTGCTCTCTCTCCTCCATCTCTATTCCTAACTCAATGCAGGAGGCTCTTCTTCATCCAGGGTGGCGTGCGGCTATAGAAGAGGAAATGACCGCTCTTTGGTCTAACCAGACTTGGGATCTCGTCCCTCTTCCTCCTGGACAATCGTGTGTCAGTTGCAAGTGAGTGTTTGCTATCAAACATGCTCTAGATGGGACGGTTGACCGACTCAAAGTCCGACTTGTGGCTCGGGGGTTCACTCAACAACTGAGACTTGATTATGATGAAACCTTTTCTCCTGTCGTCAAGTTGAACTCTGTTCGGATATTGATCTCCTTGGCTGTTCATCACCACTGGCCTCTCCATCAGTTGGATATAAAGATTGCTTTTTTAAATGGTGATCTTCAAGAAATGGTCTGCATGAACCAACCTCCCGGGTTTGAGATCAAGAGGGAGTCTCGTGTATGTCATCTTCGGAAATCTATTTATGGTCTCAAACAATCTCCCAGAGCTTGGTTTGATAAATTCAGTAAGGCCGTTCGCGAAGTTGGATTCAAGAAGAGCTCGACGGACTTCTCTCTCTTCACTCATCATCAACCTGCGGGACTGTCATTCTCTTGGTTTATGTGAATGATATTTTGATTACTGGCGATGACTCCACTGGGATACAATAAATTAAGCAACACTTAAACTCATCTTCTAAACAAAAGATCTGGGGGCTTCAGGTACTTTCTTGGACTTGAGGTTGCAAGACGGCCTAATGGTCTTGTCCTTTCACAACAAAAGTACTGTCTTGATCTTCTCCACGATGCTGACTACTCTGTGTGTAAATCAGTGGAAACTCCGATGGATGCAAATCACAAGTTATGTAGGAACCCTGAGTATTATCGGCGTCTTGTAGGAAAACTGATATATCTGACAGTTACAAGACCTGATATTTCTTGTGCTGTTGGAGTGGTTAGCCGGTTTATGCATGCTCCTCGGATCTCTCATCTCCAGGCAGTGGACCATTTGAAGACAGCTGCTGGACAAGGATTGGTATATAAGCCATCCTCTTCTCTATCTCTTATTGCATATTCAGATGCGGACTATGCGGGCTCCCTGGATGATTGGCGTTCCACTAAAGGTTTCTGTACCTACTTTGGAGAGAATCTTATCACTTGGCGTAGCAAGAAGCAGTCTGTTGTTGCTTGCTCTTCTGCTGAAGCTGAGTATCGTGCAATGACGGCCTTTGTATTTGAACTAACCTGGCTTGAGGGTCTTCTTGGTGATTTGGGGGTCACTCTATCCTCACTAGCAACTTTGTTTTGCGATAGTCAGGCTGCAATCCATATTGCGAAGAATCCTGTGTTTCATGAGCGGACCAAGCACATTGAAGTTGACTGTCACTTCGTCCGTGAAAAGGTTCAATTGATGAAGTTAGAGCTGGAGCATGTTCCTGCATCTGAGCAAGTTGTCGACATTCTCCCCAAGGCATTACCACGACAATTGTACCATCAGTTCTTATCCAAGCTTGGTGCCTACGACTTGTACGCTCCAGCTTGCGGGGGAGTGTTAGAGAATATTAGGAAAAGTTGTTGTAAAGGCCCATTAATATGGCCCATTCAGGATTCTAGTTTAGTCCCACATCTTTTGTATAGTTGTTTTTCTCCCTCTTCTCTCCTATATATTTGTACTCGTACTTGTATTTTATAATTCAAGAAGTATATACAAGGTTTGAACATCCTTCTACAAGACTGTTTATGTGAGGATTTCCGTCGACCTATGACGATCTACTCCAACAAACTCTCGTTATCCACACTTGCAGATTGGCAACCATTCATCTGCTATTATTTCCCCTGTTTGTCGGAATTGGACTGGGCCAACTTCCCTTCGCATTATCTCCGTTAAATGGTCTTTAGCTTTCCTTGAACGTTCAAAACGTCTTAATTTCCATTATTCATAATTCATAAATTATTGCTTGTGTTTTGGCCCGTGGATGACCGGATCTCGCTTGGGTTCAACTCGTTAGAGGTTCGAGGGGACATCTTCGGATAACGATTAGCGGTTTTTGTGAAGTTAATTATTGAGAGTAATTTGATGCACAAATTTTCAATTTGGCCCCCTTTGGCCTACATCGGTTAAAATTGATCGCAACAAAAATATCTTCTTAAAAACCTATATTTGTTTTACATCGCACATGCACTTGGGAACATTCCATTTTAAGCAACAAACTATATTTAATGTACTGTGAGTGCTTGAATTATTGGACTTTTTTTCCTTCCAGGATTACAGCTATTATGATGTGTTGTTTTCAGGTTTGCCATATCTGGTACAAAGTTAGTGTGGGATGAAAAATTTAATCAAGTTATTAATATTTTGATAATGATGTCCACTCTTATTTACGTGTATTTTCTTAAGCTGTCATCATTTGCATTAAGCTAACTTTGGTGCTAATTGTTTTTCATGTATTTACAAATTATAAGACAGGTGGCCAATTGGCCAGGATCAAAATCTGCTTAATTCTACTACTATGCATATTTATTCGTTTATATTTCCTTTTCTCTTGTCTCAATTGTTGGTAAATCACTATTTGCTTACGGCATTTGTATTATATAGGTCAGTGAAGAAGTGGAGCGTGCTTTAGCAAAGCTGGGCCCTGCAATACTTGGCGCAAGGTATGGAATTAAATTGCTAACTACTGTTAGCTTTGGAGTACTTCGTAATCTTTCTTTAATGTTTTGTTTTATTTGTCATAACATTAATCGACTTTTTAATTTTTTCCTTCTTTGCAACCTACATGAAAACAGTGGAATTTAAATAATTGTAAATTTTTTTGGGTCTTTTCAGTTGGATGAAATCGGGGCTTCAGAATTGAAATTGGAGTTTGAATTTCATTGAAAATGGACCTCCAATTCAAATTACCCAATTCTGTGCAAATGAATGAACCCTTTATGAATTTGTGAAGGTTTTTGAGCTTGTTATTGAGCGCTCTCTTTTTTGCTACTCCTTTTCCATGCTCTTAAGCTGCTGGACCGCTAATGGCACACTATGAAGGAGTTTGGACACCATCCTTCCTATCTCCAAATAAATTATATTAAGTTTCTTATCACGTTAAACAGTTGATTAATTTGTTCAAATCTTGAATACTTACTGGCCAAGTTGGAATTTAACTGTTGCATTTGCTAAAGTATCTGAATAAATTACTTCAATAATGTATAGCTTTAGCTCTGCTTGTTACTGCATGCATGTTTGTCTGATTTCTACCATTTATTAGCCACACATTTGATGATTATCTCATGGTCATATTAATCCTTTTGCCAACTATTTATGTTGGTTCCTTTTCTTTTAGGTTGTTCTGGCACCCTCAGGTATGCTTAATGCCAATAAATCTAGTACCATGAAATACCTTCTGCAGTTTTGCAATTTTTAGTTAAATGAAAAATAACAAATGAATTCGCTTGTGAGATTGACATCCTCAAAACCGTGAGGTATATGAGATTGTGTTATGTGAAGCAATTCAATGACTGATAGATATACAGTTCATGTGAATGATTGAATTTCCCTGGCATCTGTTCTTCGGTTGGAAGGTCCAGTCATAGTCCTTGAAGTGGTCTTTTTTCAAGCCGTAGAAAGTCTTGTAAGTGATCTGGTTATTTAAGAGTGGTGTTGATGCGGAGCAGAGACGAGGACACGTTTTGGGCCCGTTCGGGGCTGATTTGACAACTTTCCATATATGACGTGCCTGGATCGACGATCGGGCTCCGCGATTGCGTCCGGAGTGTCGCCGCGAGTCAAAACACTGTATTACTTTATTTTTTTCAGTTTATTTTTGATGTATTTTAAGGGCGAACCCACCGGCCAATCATAGCCGTTGATGGGGATGCCCTAGCTTCTCTTTTATTATAAATAGGATGTAGAGGGGCTGAATTGAGTCATTGTTAAATTTGGAGAAGAGGCTTTCCCGGATTCCAGCGATCCCTCCCCGGTGCCGACGCCGTGGAACCCTAGGTGATGACTCCTAAGCCGCCAAACTCCTCCCCAAGGTACTACCCATCCATAACTTTCTTCTTCCCGCTCCGAAACCCTCATCCCCAACCCCTACAACCCCAAAATCCCAACCCTTACTGCTGCCAAGGAATCTCGAAATTACTGTTCATCCGAAACTACTATTCGCCCACACTGTTCACCCGTCGGCACTGTTCATCCACACTGTTCATCCGCACTATTCACCCGCCGGTGCCGTTCATCCGCCGGCCCTATACCAATCCCGCAACCCCTCCCCCTCCGTGGATCCACTTCCCACTGCTCCAAAAACCCTAGATCTATCTTGATCTAGTGCTACCACCCTCCAACCCGTCATTTTCACCCATATTCCTCTTCCCGTAGCTCGGATCCGCCGTCAAATTATCGGATCTATCCACCTACACCCGGATCCATTCCCTAGTGGCCGGATCTCTCCGTTTCCGGCATGTTCTCCCTCTTTTCCACCGTGGGCAGCCACCTCGCCGTCTCCGTACCACCGGAGCCACCTCCGATCGCCCGTCTACTCATCCGGACCTTCAAATTTTTCAGTGTCTCGATTCAGCCCTCTACGTTGTGAGCTTTGCGGTATTGTATTCTTTGATTTGACATTTTCATTTGGTGATTTACTGTATTGTGCTGCGACTATTGCTTGTGTGGAAATTGACTCTAGTATACTAATAATTGCAGGTGGAATTATTCGCCGCACGCTTTGCTTTCGCCCTCCGAGCGGAGGAAGCCATTATAAAAATTCCTGAAATTAATTGTTTGTTTTCTAATTCAATTATTTGCGTGGTGCTATTAATTTTATTGCTTAATTTAATCGTCTCCATCACCAACAGTTGTATTTGCATTTAGAGTTGCATTAGTGTGTCACCCTCTGCACCTGCACTTAGATTTGTAATTTCCGAGCACCACTAGCCTACCCTACATCATTTTGGTATCAGAGGTCAAGTTTAGGCCATTTGCATGATTCGTAGTGGTAGGCTTTAAATAATCATTGGGTTCATTTATGTCTAGTTATCGTCGTCGTTCGTCTCCTCCATCTGAGTATCCTGAGTCTACATATACCCGACCTCATAGAGCCCCTCTAGAGAGATCTTCATGTTATCATTATGATTATCATCGTTCCCCGCACGCCACTCCTAGAGATCGTGTCAACCCCTCAACACAATTCCATCATGCTAGAGGCGATCACCACGACGAGAGGTCCTCACGTTTTCATCATTACACCTCTCCGCGATTTCACGATGATAGAATTGAATATCGTTCAGTTCATCGCCGCTACACATCTCCTCTAGGAGAGGAACCTGAGTTTGGATATGAGCGACATCCACTACACGATCACAGGGCCCATACGCATCCACGAGCACAATCTGATTATGTTAGGAACTACCATCAAGACGACCCTCAGGAACCCTATAGAGGTCACCATCGGCAGGAATACAATACATGTCAAGACCCTCCTAGTGTTCCACCAATAGAGTTGCCTGAGGCTGAATTTATGCAATTAGTTCTTGACCATTTTGATCTCTTAGAAGCTCAATTTGATCACCTAAGATCTATATTACGAAGAAAGCCTATGGATTTGGGTCAAGACACTGATGCGGCGAGTAGTGTTCCCACCGAGCCAAGAGACCCGACACATGGTTTTGATCCTTCTCAGTTTGATGAGACTCAGTGTCATGTGATCTTGAGGTTGAATTTGATCATGAACCTATGATACAGGTGGATAATGATACTAGCCTGACTAGTGAACATGGTCACGTGGGTGAGGACGAGCGACCTAGTGATGCTGTGTTGGTATACCTATTCTTTTCACATCACCTAGACCTACATCTAGACCTAGTGCCCCTTTGAACATAGACACAGTTCTCAATGCTATATCGATTGATCCACACTTGAGTCTGGTCATCCCTTGCTCTTCCCTTAGGACTATCTCGAGTCACTTCACTGCTGAGAGTCGAGAGTATAGTGTTGATCTCGTAGTGGCTATGCCACTCATGCTCGGGGGCACTACCCCTTTCGATGGTACTCATCGGGAGGACCTTGACCTTAGTGACGAGCCATATGACGAGCCCCCTGTTGAGCCTCCTGATGATCCGCCACAACCCCCAAATCCCTTACCGCTGCCAAGGAATCCCAAAATTTCTGTTCACTTAAAACCACTGTTCACCCGCAATGTTCCCCTGACGGTACTGTTCATCCACACGGTTCATCCGCCGTTACTGTTCATCCGCACTATTCACCCGCCGGTGCCGTTCATCTGCCAGGCCTATACCAATCCTGCAGCACCTTCCCCTCCGTGGATCCACTTCCCACCGCTTTGAAAACCCTAGATCTATCTTGATCTAGTGCTACCACCCTCCAACCCGTCATTTTCACCCATATTCCTCTTCCCGTAGCCCGGATCCGCCGTCAAATTATCGGATTTATCCACCTACACTCGGATTCATTCCCTAGTGGCCGGGTCTCTCCGTTTCCGACACGTTCTCCCTCTTTTCCACCGTGGGCAGCCACCTCGCCGTCTCCGTACCACCTGAGCCACCTCCGATCGCCCGTCTATACATCAGGACCTTCAAATTCTTCAGTTTCTCGATTCAGCCCTCTACGTTGTGAGCTTTGCGGTATTGTATTCTTTGATTTGACATTTTCATTTGGTGATTTACTGTATTTCGCTGTGACTATTGCTTGTGTGGAAATTGACTCTAGTATACTAATAATTGCAGGAGGAATTATTCGCCGCATGCTTTGCTTTGGCCCTCCGAGCGGAGGAAGCCATTATAAAAATTGCTGAAATTATTTGTTTGTTTTCTAATTCAATTATTTGCGTGGTGCTATTAATTTCATTGCTTAATTTAATCGTCTCCATCACCAACGGTTGTATTTGCATTTAGAGTTGCATTAGTGTGTCACCCCTGCACCTGCACGTAGATTTGTAGTTTCCGAGCACCACTAGCCTGCCCTACATCATGTGTTATAGGAAAATCACATACGACTCTCAGCTAACCATTACTAATAACATACCGCTATTTTCTAAAATCGCTATTCACAAACCATATTGCTATTTGCAAAATAAAAGCTTCTTTCTCCATCCTTGGCAACTGAAAGTGAATTTCCAATCTGACTTTAGTTTTCTTTCTTTCAATTTCTTTCTCCTCCGGTGGAATGTGAAGCGAGCATGATGTGGCTCAACCACAAGATTGACAGTGGTGATCGGACCACCACCTGGTGGAGACTGCATTTGTGTACTCGCGCATGAGGCATCGATCGAATAGGTAATCCGAGACCAATGATGCGGCCGGAGCGCTGTTTTCCTATTTATCTGTATTTCTATTATTTTTTGGAATTCCCTAACAATGTTGGCTTACATTAAAGGTTCAGCTTTAAGCCCTTATCTCTTTACCCTTATCTTAGATGAGCTCACCGGACATATCCAACAATGTTGGCTTACCTTGGTGTTTATTGTTTGCGGATGATATTGTTTTGGTCGATGAGACGCACGTGAGTGTCAACGCCAAACTTGAATCTTGGCGAGACACTTTAGAAAAGAAAAGTTTTTGGTTGAGTAGGGCAAACACGGAGTATTTTAAGCTTAAATTTAGCAGTGCAAGGACGGATGACTTCGTTATTAAGTTAGGTGATAAAGATATTTCTCGTAGTGAGTGATTTAAATATTTTGAATCAATAGTTCAAAAAGATGGAAGTGTTGATTAAGATGTGATACATAGAATATAAGAAGGTTGGTTGAAGTGGAGAAGGCGTTAGTGATCTTATGTGATTGTAAAGTACTGTTAAAACTTAAAGAACATTTTTACCGTACTGTAATTAGACCAGCGATGCTCTATGGTTCTTAGTGTTGGGCAGTGAATTGTGTACATGAGCAAACAAATGGGAGTTACAGAGATGAGAATGCTTAGGTGGATGTATGGACATACGAGACTGGGTAAAGTTAGGAATGAATGTATCAGGAGATATTAGTGGCACCAATTGGAGAGGAGATGCAAGAAGCTCAATTAAGATGGTTTGGACACGTAAATGGAGACCGTTACAGGCACCTGTTAGGCGATGTGAGAGTTTAGTCATTAGGCATGTTAAACGGGGGAAGGGTAGACCAATAATGACTTGGAATGAAACTATAACAAAAGACATGATGTACTTAGGCAATAGTGAGATTATGACTAAAGATATGGTGCAATGGTGACAAAGGATCCATATTCCCGACCCCACTATGGTGGGATAAAGGCTTGAGTGTTGTTGTTGATATTCAGACACCGGGCATGGTGAAAGTCACACTAGTGTCAACTATCTTCACCTAGGGGGGGGGACAGGTGATGCACAGTCGTTTTGCGGAATTAAAAATTTACCTGCACAATAAAAGAAAACAAACAGAGCACAGAAAGACACAGACAGTTATAGTGGTTCCCCGATTTGGGTACGTCCACTTTCCCCCTTCGACCTATCTCCCAACAAGGGACGACTCGGTCACTTCACCAACAGGATTGAAATCCAATCCTCACACTAATGGAAGGAACCCTTTCACTCGAAGGAGTCACCACTCCTCCACCACGGGTTGCACCCAACCCTTACAATGAGGAACCAACGTTCCTTTACAACAAAAGTAAATATGGAATGTATAAAATACAAACTACGTTTGGAGCGCTTGGTATCCCTCTTCGTTCAATGTAGTGTTCTTGAAGAAAACGAAGAGTCCACGACCTAAGCACTCTCTTGGAGAGGATCTCCTCGAGATCGGCGGCGGCAAAGATTGCGGCAGCGATTCTTTCAAGATCGGCGGCGGCACAAATTTCGGCAGTGATTCTTTCGAGATCCAACCTTCGTAGCAAAGCTAGCAAGGTCTACCAACGGTCTTACTTGAATCGATCGTCTCAATCGATTCGGAAGGGGAAGGTATTCCCGTTCAACAAATCAAGAGACAAAGGATCTCAAGATAGACACGTGAGACACGTTGCTTGGCTAAGCTTCTGTCGCCGGGAGATCAGGAAGAATCCACGATCAGCGGCGGCGACCTTCTTCATGAACGACGATGGCGGCGGAAGAAATACCGCGATCAATTAGGTCACGCGAGGCGGCCGTTCCTTTTCTTGGTGTTCGCCCTTCCTTCGTTCAAAACAGAAGAGTATTTATACAGTAGAATAATCCATTATGACCGTTGTGGGCCCCACCAGTAGAAACCCTAAGTCCGGTTCAAAACAGCGCCTGAACATTTGGTCCGGTCCAGCGAGCCAACGAAAATCGCCTAAGGCAAATTCGGCGGGAATCATTGGTGATTCTCGACGATTCGTCGAGAATCACTAATGATTCCCGTCGAATTCTACTTAGAAGATTTCTAGCTGAAAAAGCAAGTCATCCGGAGTGAATCGGCGAGAATCACAATTCATTCTCGACGAATCGGCGAGAATGCAAAGTCATTCTCGCCGATTCGGCGAGAATCACTTAGTGATTCTCGCCGATTCTGCCTTAGCAGAATTCTAGACGGCGCTGAGACAGCCGGAAGCATTCGGCGAGAATCGGCTAGTGATTTTCGACGATTCGGCGAGAATATAGTCGAATCGGCGAGAATCACTTAGTGATTCTCGTCGAATCTTACTTAGACAAATTTTCGTCTATCTTCCCGTGAGCTGGTCTTTGACCCATTCTTGCTCCTTGCCTGCTCTTGATCTATCACTGTCCTGTACTTGAAAGTAAGTACATTCCAATAGAGAGAGTACACGTAAGCCAACACACTGATCTGCTCAACGAGGGATTACGTTGTGCAGACCCGTGTATATTGACCTACTGCACCCTGACATTGGTGTGTACTTAGCGTGAAGTAACTGCAAGCACAACTTAAAGATATATCATCAAATACATTGTGAATTCATCTTAGCTTGACAGGAGGCTTCCTCAAATCCAGGTAATTGTGGATACAATACCCAACACATGGAGACCATTAGAGGCACCTGTTAGGCGTTGTGAGAGTTTAGTCACAAGGCATATTAAACAGGGAATGGGTAGAACAATAGAGACTTGGAATGAAACTATAAGGAAAGACATGATGTATTTGTGCATTAGTGAGATTATGACTAAAGATAGTGCACAATGACGACAAAGGATCCATATTGCCGACCCCATTATAACGTGATAAAGGCTTGAGTATTGTTGTTGTAATCTGACACTAGGTGTAGCGATCGACCGTGGCTGTGTACGCTGGGCGCCCTAACCTTATTTTTTATTAAATAAGGTCAATGACTGCCTTGGTGAGGGATTCTTAGCCTTTTGAAAAAATTCAGAGCCTACAATCATATCGTGGTGCAGTGCTGCGAGATATCGGGGTGCCACACTGCGAGCCCCGAGGTGCTGATGCACGACAATGATATCGATTGCAAGTAATAAAGTTTAGGAGTTTGCACTTGGGGTATTGTATCATAGAGAGCAACAAAAAGGTCGTATCTGAAAGGGTTAACAGTTAATAAAATTCTCCGAGTATTCTCTAGAGGGGGGGTGAATAGAGATTAAAAATAATTTCTACCTTAATTATATTTTTCACAGAATTTGCATACAATCAATTTTATAACCAGAATTTTAAACCTATATCAATATTAATCACAACATAGCATATGAATAATCACACTAAAAGAACAATCTCAGAAGACACAAAATTATAGTGGTTTCACAAAATCTGGGTACATCCACTTTTCTATCCTCTTGGTAGGAATTCACTATCACTGTGCCTGAGTTTTTTGATAAGGAGACTCTCAGAATTAATCTATAGATCTTTTGATAAGGAGATCTTAAACCAATACAATCTGAGTCTTTTACAGGGAGACTCTCAAAACCACAATCTGAATCCTTTGAAGAATGGTTCTCAAAACTCTTCTCAAACAGTAATAGATCTTCTTGATGAGTCCTCTCAGCATGAATTCTGAGGACTTTTTGACACTAAGTGAATTAAACACTAGATCTTTGATGAATCCTTAATAGAGAAGATTTCAAGAATTATAAGCTCTTTGATCCAAATGATTTTTGATCCTTCACTGAATCTGTTGCAGTACTTGAAGAGCCCTAAAGAACAAGAAGAATTGACTCTCTTAATCAGATTCAGGAACAAGATGATAATCGATTGATTTTTGGAAGAACTTCTCTAGCAGGAAAAGAATGATCATCTTTCTAATCTGCCCCGTCGATTCAAAATTTCCAAATCACTTTCTGTTTCTCTGTGTGATTGATTGATTCGAATTCTCAATGTGTCTATATTTATTTCCTGTGTCTCAATGTATATATATAAATATATATCTGGTAAAGAACAATTTTCTTATTATCACCGTCTTCCAACGTCTCTAAGAAACAGTTATTTCATTTAAATCTTTCTTGAATAAGCCTGAATTAATCCTCAAAAAATTCCATTCAGAAGTCTAATCGACGTAACATCGATTTCATATAATAGTTACGTCGAAATTTGGCTTCACTTTGATTGTCTGTCGACTTAACTTTATAATCGATGTTACGTCGATAACATGTCGCAGTATGCGTCGATATATACCTTGAAGTAACGTCGACTATTATTGTTCTATTGCTCTGACTTCTAATCGAAGTATCGTCGACATCAAGTCGATGTTGCGTCGACTTCTAGTTGATGCATCTTGGCTTTTCTTGACTTTCCTTTAAAATTCAGTATGCCCTACTCATGTCCTTTACTACATTGATTTCCTAGGAATTTTAAGATCACTTCACCCTCTCTATATTTCATGATTAATTGATCTATGATGTAAAATCACTTAAAATATAATTTGTTATGGTAAATCATAAGGATTTTTCCCAACTTTCTCCCCTATTTATCTTAACAAATTTTATAAAGTTCCAAAAATGATTTTGCAAAAGTAAAATAATAATAATAGTAATTTTGATTTGTACAAACATGTGAAATGAACACAAATAAAAACAAAGGACAAGAACATGAGAGGCAACTGAATATTTGAAGCTTCAGCTTGAATTTCATAATACCAGTATATACCTGTAAAATATATTTGTTTTAAAAGTGATTTTTCTTTTTCTGGAAAACTTCACGTGTACATCCTTCTTTATTCTTTATTCTTAAAACTCTTTTCCAAGCTCGTCTTGTCACTCTCCCTAAACTAATGCAATATCTTCCACAACTTCTCTATTTAATAAATCTTTCTAAGCTTCTTCACAAAGAGCCTCATTCTCTTCTAAAGGTTCCATGAACTGGTACTGGTCTTTCTCAGACATCTCCCCTTCTTAACCTCATGAGCCAAGGAGGTTAAGAAAGACCTGGCCATCTCTGTGGAAGCTAGTTTATCTTGAACTTGTCTCATGAAAACTTGAATCCCACCAATTTGGGTCAGCATTTTTCCAATTGAGGTTTTATAATTTGAAGCATGCTCAGTTATAAGCAAGGTTGTGGATGTCGGATATCAGGGACTTATCAGTAGCGATTTTTCATGTCGGTTTTAATATGTCGGGGGATATATCGAGGATATTTCATATATCGGGTTTGAATATTTAATTGTTTATGTGTAATTATTTATAAATTTAATACTTTTTTAATTTATATATATTAATGTATTAATAATTTGATATTTATTGAACTCTTAAATTTATCAAACTAATATAAACATTTTGTGTTACACAAATAATAACGGTATAACGCGTGAAATAAAATAGGAACAAGCAGAATGTCGTGACGTTGTCGATGACAATGGAAGATAAAGAACCTTTAGTCTATAATTCATAATCCATGCATAATTGAAGTCGATGACGGACTTGAGCAAGGAAGAAAATCAGAGGAAGGGGAAAAACAACATAAACAATGAAACAATGTTGGTCTATTATCTATTGGACCATAGACACTAATTAAAAAAAATTAAAAAAAATCAGTTAATAAAATATCTGGATATATCAACCGATATATCAGCGAATATATCGGTCAATAACAGACATATCAGAGGATATATTCCCAAAGGATATTTTGCAAAAAAATATCGGAAACGTGTCGTTTTGTCCATAAAACCTTTATGTCGACTGACATGTCGGCCATGTCGGGTGATATCCACAACAGTGATTATAAGGGGTACTTAGAGAGGCAGTAGTTTGTTATATTACTTATAGAATAATATTATCAATATCAAGAGTAGCATGTGAAGATGCATCTGCTTGACTGTGATCAGCAGGAAGTGAGGGTTGGTTGTTGTGATGTTCTAGTTCTGTAGCAGGTAGCTCAATATTCATAGTCTGTGGATGACTTGGTTTTGAAATAACATTTTGTGATGGAGATAATGCTGTGTCTCCTTGAATGACTGATTCATGAGAAACATCAGGTGGTGAGGATGGATGTGTTACATTTTTCTTTGAACTAGATTTGATAATTTGTCTCGTCTTCTTAGAGAACAAGACTATAAAAAGTCTTTTGCCGATTGTTTGCTCTTTTTGGTTTACACAAAGTTGGATAGTGTTGTTTAAGAATCTGACTCATAAATGTCATATAGGCATTGTCCTTATGACTGTACCTCTGACCTATAAGGTGCAATATACATTTGCTCCAATCAATTTTCTTTCCTATTACCAAGAACCCCATCAAATACATTTAGGCCTTAGGGACAACATCATGTGCTGGAATTTTGCACATAAGCACATTTCCTACTAGATCAACTAGAAATTCATATTCCTCAGAAAAGTCTTTCTTCTTAAGATGAATTGATTTATCTTTAGAGAAATTCATCCTTTTCATTGTTTCCTTTATCTCTACATCAGAAAGTTCTGCTTCACCTTCACCAGAGGGCAGTTCAAAAGTCTTCTTTATCATTTTTGCAGTTATATGAACATCTGTCCCATTTATCTGCCAAATCATTATTCCATCTTCATCAATTATGACACTGGTTATGAACACTGTTAGTTCTGCGGATTATAGAAGACATCTTGTAGTGATTAACTTATTCAAACCGGCATTTGTGAAGAGTTGTAAAATTCCTTTCAAGGAATCTTCCACAGCTGTAAAGGAATCATGATCAACAATGAATCCTGAATTTGTCTTAGTTGCCATTTGAGTACCTTCAAAAATTACAAGGAAGATAGGAGAGAACGAGTATAAAAAAATACAGCGGGGAAGATGAAGAGTTTTGAGTGAATATGAAGCCTAATATAAGTAGACGAAACGTCGACGAATTAGGGCATAAAATTTCAGTACATGTTTCTTTAGTCAACGTGATGCCAACTTTTATTCGACGTAGTCGACACATGCGTTGATTTATATCGACGCTGCGTCGACTTAGTCCAAAACTCTACATAGTCGCCGTCTCTAGACGTTGCATCAAATAGAAGTTGACGTGCCGTCGACTTATATTCAACGTTACTTCGAGAATAAACTTAGATTTTAAGTCTTATGCTGGGAAAAATACTTATATGAAAAATTACATATTGTGACAGTGGTAAGATAATTTATTGTGATTTATCAAGCATTCCCAAAGCATTGATAAATTGTTTGTTCTTAATCTCATCAAGAGGCTTAGTGAAAATGTCAGCCCTTTGATTCTCAGTAGACACATATTCTAGAGAATTTTTCCTTTTTTCTACATTGTCTTTGAGAAAGTGATGACTTATTTCTATATGTTTTGTCCTGCTGTGCTTCACAGGATTGAAGGCAATTGAGATATCACTTGAGCTGTCACAAAATATTATTGAAATAGTGAACTTTAGATCATAATCAAATAATTAATTTTGCATCCACAATATTTGTGAATAGCAGCTTCCAGCAGCTATATATTCAACTTTTGCTATAAAAGTAGAGACTGATGTTTGCTTTTTGCTAAACCATGATATCAGTCTAGCACCCAGAAACTGACAAGTTCTTGAGTTACTTTTCCTATCCAATCTGCATCCCGCATAATCAACATTTGAATATCCATAAAGTTCAAATTCTGATTTTGCTGGATAGCACAATCCCATTTCAGGTGTGCCCTTATGATATCTTAAAATTCTTTTTACTGAACTTAAATGTAATTTTTTTGGGTCTACCTGAAATCTTGCACATACACCTGTGACAAATATTATATTTGACATGCTGACTGTAAGGTAAAGAAGTGAGCCAATGATTGCTCAGTATGTTTTCTGATCAATATATTGACCAGACATGTCCTTATCTAAAACATCATTAGTAGTCATGAGAGTTTTCATGAAGAAGACATTTTCCATTCAAAATTTCATTATCAATTCTTTTGTTTATTTGGATTGAGAAATAAAAATGCCTTCATCATTTTGCTTCACCTGAAGATTAAGAAAGAAAGATAATTCTCTCATGCTACTCATTTTAAATCTGGATTGCATCAGGTCAGAAAATCTTTTACAAGTCCAGAATCTATTGAGCCAAATATAATGTCATCCACATAAATTTGGACAATAAATATCTATTTCTTATGTGTTTTCTGAAAAGTGTTTTATCAACTTTTACTCTCGTGAAAGAGTGATTTAAGAGAAAAGAGGACAATGTCTCATACCAAGGCCTTGGAACTTTCTTTAGACCATACAATGCTTTGTTTAGTTTATATGCATGAGATAGATAAGTTGGATGAAAAAACCTGGATGTTACAATAACAACACTCAAGCCTTTACCCCACTATAGTGGGGTCGATTATATGGATCCTTTGTCGCCATTGTGCCATATCTTTTGTCATAATCTCACTAAGGCCTAAGTACATCATGTCTTTCCTTACAGTTTCATTCCAAGTCTTTATTGGTCTACCCCTCCCTCGTTTAATATGCCTAGTGACTTGACTCTCGCAACACTTAACAGGTGCCTCTAATGGTCTCCTTTGTACGTGTCTAAATCATCTCAGACGAGCTTCTCGCATCTTCTCTGCAATTGGTGCTGCTCCTGTCTTATCCCTAATACTTTCATTTCTAATTTTATCCGCTCTCGTGTGTACACACATCCACCTAAGCATTCTCATATCCGCAACTCTCATTTTTTGCTCATGTACACAATTCACTGTCCAACACTCAGAACCATAAAGCATCGTGGGTCTAATTGCAGTACGGTAAAACTTGCCCTTAAGTTTTAGTGGTACTTTACGATCACATAAGATCCCTGACCCGCCTCTCCACTTCAACCAACCCGTTTGGATTTTATGTGACATCTTTATGAATACCTCCGTCCTTTTGAACTATTGATCCAAGATATTTAAAACACTCACTACGAGAAATATCTTGATCACCCAACTTAATAACGAATTCATCTGTCCTTCTTGTACTGCTAAATTTAAGCTTCATATACTCCATCTTTACCCTGCTCAACCTAAAACCCTTCTTTTCTAAAATATCTCGCCAAGATTCAAGTTTTGCATTTACACCATCACGTGTCTCATCAACCAAAACGATATCATCCGCAAACAATAAATACCAAGGTATTGCTTGTTGGATATGTCTGGTGAGCTCATCTAAGATAAGGGTAATGAGACAAGGGCTTAAAACTGAACCTTGATGTAAGCCAACAATGATATGGAATTCATGTGTTAATCCTCCAGATGTCCTCACCCTTATCACTGAATTTGTATACATATCTTTGATTGTGTCAATATATGATATATTTACACCTTTATTTTCTAAGACTCTCCATAAGATCTCTCTTGGAACTCTATCATAAGCCTTCTCAAGATCAATAAATAACATATGCAAATTTTGTTTTTTTTCTCGATAGTTGTCAATAAGTCTCCTCAAGAGATGTATAACTTCCATGGTCGACCTTTCTGACATGAATCCAAATTGATTCTCCGAGATGTTAGTCTCTCGTCTTAATCTTCTTTCTATTACTCGTTCCTGTAGTTTCATGGTATGACTCATCAATTTAATTACTTTGTAATTAACACAATTTTGTATATCCCTTTATTCTTATACAAAGATATCAAAATACTTTCTCTCCATTGCACTGACATCCTCTTTGACTTCAGTATCTTTTAAAAAATATGTAAAACACAAAATTTCTTTATTTCTTAGACATTTCTATACTTAGATGAGTATATCGTTTAACCCAACTGCCTTTCAATTTTTCATCTAATTTAGAGCATCTTTTACCTCTGATACTTGAACTTTACGATAAAACGTTATGTTCTTATACTTCTCTGATTTACTTAACTCTTACAAGTTCAATTCATTGTCCTTTGTTTCATTATAGAGTTGATAAAAGTATCTTTTCCTTCGCTCTTTAATATCCACTTCATTCGTCAAAACTGTATCTGTCTTATCAAAACTGTACAAGTTCAATTCATCGTCTTAATCTTCTTTCTATTACTCGTTCCTGTAGTTTCATGGTATGACTCATCAATTTAATTACTTTGTAATTAACACAATTTTGTATATCCCTTTATTCTTATACAAAGATATTAAGATACTTTCTCTCCATTGCTCTGTCATCGTCTTTGACTTCAGTATCTTTTAAAAAAAATATGTAAAACACAATTTCTTCATTTCTTAGACATTTTCATACTTAGATGAGTATGTCGTTTAACCCAACTGTCTTTTAATTTTTCATCTTATTTAGAGCATCTTTTACCTCTGATACTTGAACTTTACGATAAAACGTTACGTTCTTATACTTCTCTGATTTACTTAACTCTTACAAGTTCAATTCATTGTCCTTTGTTTCATTATAGAGTTGATAAAAGTATCTTTTCCTTCGCTTTTTAATATCCACCTCATTCGTCAAAACTGTATCTGTCTCATCATTTATGCATTTTAATTAACTTAAATCTCTTGTCTTTCTTTCTCTAGCTCGAACAATTTTGTATATGCCACGCTCTTCATCTTTGGTATCTAGTCGTTTATAAAATTATTCATAAGCTTGACTTCTTGCTTTACTTACTGCATATTTAGTTTTTTTTTGGCGACTTATAACTGGCTAAGTTTTCATCATTTCTACAAGCGTAGAGTGATTTATAGCTGACCCTCTTTGCACTCACTTTGTCTTGCACTTCCTCTTTCCACCACCAAGATTCTTTATTTCGGGGCGCACGAACTTTTGATACTCAAAGTACCTTTTTTCCATTTATCCTTAAATGTGAAGGCATAACTTCTCATAAGACATTAGAATCAACAAAAGGGTCATCAACTAGTTGTTTCTTAAATGCTTTCTTGAAAGTAACCTGCTTTTCTATCTTCAAGTTCCACCACCGAATTTTTTGCAACTTTTTTGTTTTTGTCCTAAATTTATTATATTTAATTTATACATCTAACACACTAATTTATATTGTGTTGTCAAACTTTCTCCTGATATGACTTTGCAATTTGTACAAATCATTTTATCCATTTTACGAGTGATAAAATAATCAATTTGTCATTTATTTGGTCCGCTTTTAAACGTAATTAAATATTATTCCCTATTTATGAAAAGCGTATTTGATACAATTAGCTCATATGCTACGACAAGTCTAAAATTGTTCGTCCTTCTTCATTCCTTTCTCCATATCCATATTCTCCATTACGACTGTGTAATCTATATTTTCCTTCCCTATATGTCCATTTAAGTCTTCTCCTATGAAAATCTTCTCTCTTTGTGAGATTTCTCTTACTAAATCATCTAAGTCTTCCCAAAAATGCACTTTAATAGCTTCACTTAATTCTACTTATGATGCATAAACACTGATCACATTAATATTTTTCTTTCCTATAACCAATTTAAAAGCTAAGATTCTATCACTTTTTCTACTTACCCCAACAACTTCATCCTTCCAAGTAGTATTCACAATAATACCTATTCCACTGCTTGTTTTATTTTTTTCTGTGTACCATAATTTAAAACCTGAATTATCTAAAAATTTATCTTTCTCACCCACCCATCTAGTCTCTTGCAGACATAAAATATTTATCCTTCTCCTAATCATTGTATCCACTAATTTCATCGCTTTCCCCGCTAGCGTACCTATATTCCAACTTCCAAACCTAAGTCGATCACAATTCCTATGACATACTTCCCTAAGACATCTAATATGTGAGGAATTTTGCCTATTTAACACTACACCCAAGTTCTCTTGGAGGTGCAGCGGTTCTTGCCAAGATGCCGCATTCGGACCATACGACAAGGACTCTTGTAAATTTAACACTACACCCATGTCCTGGAGATGCATCAGTCCTTGCCAAGACGCCGCATTCGGACCATGTGACGGGTTCCTTAAGGGGAACAACTTAGCTTTTGCATATTTTCTCAAATGATCTATATTCATAAGGGCGACTAAATTTTACGTTGGTCGCCTATCTAACACAACTCTCATCATTTTTCATCCGGGCTTCGGATCGGCATATGCTGGTTTGATAAAACTTGGAGGTTGTTCAACATAAATCTCTTCTTGAAGAGTGTCATTGAGAAAAATACTTTTAACATCCATCTGGTATACTTTGATTCTCTTATATGCTGTATAAGCAAGGAATAACCTGATTGCCTCCAGTCTGGTTACTGTTGCAAAAGTTTGATTATAGTCAATTCATTCTTCTTACCTATAACCTTGAGCAACAAGTCTAGCCTTGTTTTTGATTATTACTCCACTTGAATCCAATTTATTTCTGAATACCCACTTAGTTCTAATGATTGATTAATTTTTTGGCCTTTCTACTAGTGTCCAACCTTATTTCTCTCCAATTGAACAGGTTCTTTTTTCATAGAAATAATCCAATGAGGATCATTGTCTGCTTATTCAAATTTCTTTGGTTCATATTGTGAGAGGAAACATTACAACATGACCTCTGTTGATAGTTGTTTCTTAGTCTTCGCTCCCAAAATTTCATTTCTAATTACTTAGTTGGTGGATGATCCCTGAGAATTGATCTCTCTGGATCTACTCTTATTTGAACAAGTGTATGGATGTCTCCTTATTGTTCTTCTGTTTCAGTTTGACCATCCTCTTCTGTATGTTGTAAATCAGCTTCTTGCTCATTGATCTGATTAGTGACTGCAGTTGGCCTATTAATTCCTTCAGCAGAGACTTCATCATCTGAGCTTTCTACAACACCTTCCAACTGATGATGATGCTTTTCAGATAGTTCTTTAGAATTCTCCTCAATCTCTAAATTTTCAAACTCAACATTCAGGGAAATCTGTTCCTGCAAAAAGTTTTTCGTGGAAGTTTTCTCCACCTTTGAAAATCAATAGTTTCATGGAAGACTACATGCATGGATTCCTCTATTTTTAGACTTCTTTTATTATAACCCCTATAAGCTGTTACGAACCCGACACCAACCGTAGAGGTCGAGGACGAGGCGAGATGGGGACGAGTTTACCACCGCCGCGGCAACATGGCCCGAGGGGGCAACGACTCTCGCTAGCGGCGCATTATCTTTATAAATATGTGCTACGCAATTTCAAGTTTCAAGTTATTTTACGTTGAACTTTTCCCGTGTTTAAGGCCCAACGGGGGGCCCGCTATTTTGGAACTATTTATGTGGGTTGGCTGTGTTTGGAATGGGTAGAATGAAAATAACCTATTCTCTCACCTAATTTCTCTCTCTTTCTCATCCCCTTCTCTACCGAGTCGAAGCCCTAGCCCGCTCCAGCCGCCGCCTTCGTTCGCCCTTCCTCCTCGCGCTGGATCCGCTCGCCGAAGCTCGCCGGCTCACACGCTCATCCACAACGGCACGTAACAAGCTGGTATCAGAGCGAGGTTCCCCTTCCCTTCGCTCCGCCGCGCCCCGACTGGCCGATCCTGCCAGCGTTTCGCTTTTGCCGACACCTCCCATGGCCGATCGGGACCTACTCCAGCAAATCATTGACCGCCTGGACCGGATGGATGCGCGCTACGCCGAGGATCGTGCCTCCGCCGAACCCAGACCGCACCCCCCCGCCTCCAGCGACACCACAGAGGGCTCCTCGGGCCATCGACGGGACGACTCCCCCTTTCAGCGGTACGTCAAGCTGGAGTTTCCGGCCTTCGACGGCCGCGAGGACCCACTCGCTTGGCTCTCCAAGTGCGAGTCCTTCTTCGCGCATCAACGCACCACCGACGAGGAGCGTCTTAGCCTCGCCTCCTTCCACCTTAACGGCGCCGCCCAGCTTTGGTTCAATTAGATTCAGCGCGAACGGACGGGCCTCCAGTGGGATGAGTTCAAAACCGCGTGTACGCTCCGTTTTGGTCCGGCGGCACGCGAAAACTCCCTCGGCGACCTCATCGGCCTCCGGCAAACGGTCTCCATTGAGGATTACATCGATCGCTTCCAACGCCTCCTCGCTAGAGCGGTGACATGCCGCCTCGATCAGCAAGTTCCGATTTTCACCGCCGGCCTACATGAACGACTCCGTTTGGATGTGGAGTTTTAGGAACCGACGGACCTCACCACCGCTATGAGCATCGCGCGCACCTGTGAGCGCCGCATACTCCTAGACCGGCAACAGCTGACACGACGAGATTACAACCCGCCGTTTCGTGGGGGAGGCCAAGCCAGTTCGGCTCCCTTTCCGGCCAAGGGGTCGAGCACCACCCCCTTTCCGACCAAGCAGGCGCCTCCACCTCGCCAGCCTTTTCGCCGCCGCCTCTCTAATGCCGAAATGGTCGAGCGCCGCGCCAAGGGGTTGTGCTTCAACTGCGAGGAACAATTCGGCCCGGGTAACCGATGCAAAAGACTGTTCTCAATCGAGGTGGATGACCCATCGGACGACGACGGGGAAGATCCTAGCATGGAGCCACCCGAGATATCCTTCAATGCCATTTCGGGACCAGTGGGTGACCACATGATGCAACTCCCTATCGCATTGGCCGGCCACTCTCTTGTGGCCCTATTGGACTCGGGCAACACACACAATTTCATCCGCCATATGACCGCAAGCCACTTGAACCTGCCAATCCTCGCAAGGCACCGCCTCCAAGTCTCCGTGGCCAATGGCCATAGCATGGCGTGCCCTGGTTTGTGTCGAGGGGCATCTCTTATTATTTACAGCCGAACCTTCGACATCGACCTCTTAGTTGTCGACCTCGATTGCTTCGACGTCGTTTTGGGCGTGCGATGGCTCCGCACTTTGGGACCCATCACCTGGGATTTTAACAACCTTTCTATGCATTGGTACGACGGGGCAACACGGATGGAGTGGCAATGTGTCTCCACCGCCGCCGTGCCAAGCGCTTTCCTCATCCACAGCCCGGGGCTCTCGCGGGATAAGGGCGCCCCCGACATGGACCGGCTCCTTCAGAAATTTGCCGATACATTTACCATTCCCGAGTTCCTGCCGCCTCACCGATTACAAGACCACCGCATATGCCTCCTTTCCGGGGCTGCGCCGGTCGTGGTACGCCCTTACCGGTACCCATTCCTCCAGAAGGACGAAATTGAACAACAATGCTCGGCTATGCTCCAGAAGGGACTTATTCGGCGAAGTGTATCCCCGTTTTCCTCCCCGGCGCTTCTTGTGCGCAAGAAGGACAACACATGGCGGTTTTGTGTGGATTACCGCGAGCTCAACGCTAAGACGGTCAAGGATAAATTTTCCATTCCGGTAGTTGAAGAGCTATTGGATGAACTGCATGGCGCAAAATTCTTCTCTAAGTTGGATCTATATTCCGGCTATCATCAAGTTCGTATGGCGGCCGAGGACGTGGAAAAGACCGCCTTCCGAACACACCACAGGCATTTCAAATTCCTTGTCATGCCTTTCGGCTTGACAAATGCACCGGCGACCTTCCAATCCCTCATGAACGAGGTATTTCAATCCATGCTCCGAAAATTCGTACTCGTTTTCTTTGACGACATTTTGATATACAGCAAGTCTTGGGAGGAACATCTTCTCCATATCCATGACGTCCTCCTCCTGCGGCGCCACCGCCTCGTGCTCAAGGAATCCAAATGCGCTTTTGGACAGACAAGTGTCGCCTATCTAGGCCACATTGTCCACCAACACGGCGTCTCAGCCGACCCCGAGAAACTGCAAGGGATCGCCGCCTGGCCGACTCCTCGCTCGCAACACGATATCCGGGCTTTCCTCGGATTAACGGGCTACTACCGGCGCTTCATCCGCAACTATAACACTATTGCCGCGCCCATGTTGTACCTCCTCCGCCGCAAGGACTTCACGTGGACAGCCACCGAACAAGGAGCATTTGAAGCGCTCCAATCAGCCCTCGTCTCGGCCCCGGTCTTGCAGTTACCAAATTTCCAAATGCTCTTTGTCATCGAGTGCGATGCTTCCGCTTTGGGATGTGGAGCCGTCCTACAACAACAAGGACATCCCATCGCCTACTATAGTCGTCGCACCGCGCTACACCATCGGTGGTTACCCGCTTACGAGCTGGAGCTAATCGGCCTTGCCAAGGCCGTCCAACATTGGCGCCCTTACTTATGGGGCCGCCCCTTTGTCGTCCGCACAGACCACTTCAGCTTAAAGTACCTCTTGGAACAACGATTAACTACTATTCCACTGCAGCGATGGGTGAGTAAGCTATTGGGCTTTGATTTCATCGTGGAATTTAAGTCGGGCACGCTCAACCGGGCCGCTGACGCTCTCTCACTCCGCCACTCCGACGAGCCGGCCATAGTGTGCGCTATCTCCAAACCGACAACACCGTTGGAGGATACCATTCGGGCCGACATCATGGCCTCACCGTCCCTCACCGAATTGCTTCGCCGGGTGAACGAGGGGCTCTTACCGGCCTCGTGGGCGGCGCACGACGGCCTAATTTTGTACAAGAATCGGATTTACTTGGAACCAACCTCGCCACATATTGCAACCATCGTGCGAGAAGCCCACGATAGGACACATGAAGGGGTCCACAAGACCCTCCACCGAGTGCGTGCATCATTCTATTGGAAGGGACTTCGCCGCCACACCCAGGATTTTATCGCACGGTGCACCGTGTGTCAACAACAGAAGGGGCTCCACCTTCTCCCCGCCGGGCTGCTCCAACCATTACTGGTGCCGACCCAAATTTGGGCCGATATTTCCATGGATTTCATAGAGGGCCTTCCCCGTAACCAAGGCAAGACGGTCCTCATGGTCGTGGTCGACAGCTTTTCCAAGAGAGCGCACTTCCTTCCACTGGGCCGACCCCTCGTAGCCGAGCAGGTGACACAAATTTTCTTCCAGGAGATATTTCGCCTACATGGCCTGCCGGAGACGATTGTCTCGGACCGCGACAAGGTGTTCACTAGTCGGTTTTGGAAGGAACTCTTTACACTCAGCGGCACCAAATTACAGTTCTCCTCCGCATACCATCCTCAATCCGACAGGCAAACCGAGGTCGTCAACCGGACGGTGGAGATGTACCTCCGTTGTCTCACCGGAGACCACCCCAAGCAATGGGTTCAATGGCTTCCATGGATCGAGTATTGCTACAACACCTCATATCACTCCGCTCTCTGCACAACCCCCTTTCGCCTCATCTACGGGCGCGATCCTCCCAAGATGGCTACATACGACCAAGGCATGGCCACAATGACCACCGTGGATGACTAACTCCAAAACCGGGATGTTCTGCTGTCCGCCGCCCGCGAACAGCTCCTCCGAGCCCAAAACCGCATGGAGGCCTCGTACAATCGCGACCACCGGGATGTCGTCCACGCTGTGGGCGAATGGGTCTGGCTCAAGCGGCGACCATACCGCCAAGCCACACTCCGCCACACCGACGGATCTAACAAGCTAGCGCCACGGTTTTACGGCCCCTTTCAAGTCACCCAACGCATCGGCGAGGTGGCGTATTGCCTACAACTTCCCGCCGACGCCCGCATCCACAATGTCTTTCACGTCTCCCAGCTCAAGCGCTTCGTTGGGGACCCGCCGCCGGCTCCAATCGCCACGCTCCCGCCACAGCTTGAGGACAAGCTGTCTTCCGACGAGGAAGGTGATGTTACGAACCCGACACCAACCGTAAAGGTCGAGGACGAGGCGAGATGGGGACGAGTTTACCACCGCCGCGACAACATGGCCCAAGGGGGCAACGACTCTCGCTAGCGGCGCGTTATCTTTATAAATATGTGCTACGCAATTTCAAGTTTCAAGTTATTTTACGTTGAACTTTTCCCGTGTTTAAGGCCCAACGGGGGGCCCGCTATTTTGGAACTATTTATGTGGGTTGGCTGTGTTTGGAATGGGTAGAATGAAAATATCCTATTCTCTCACCTAATTTCTCTCTCTTTCTCATCCCCTTCTCTACCGAGTCGAAGCCCTAGCCCGCTCCAGCCGCCGCCTTCGTTCGCCCTTCCTCCTCGCGCTGGATCCGCTCGCCGAAGCTCGCCGGCTCACACGCTCATCCACAACGACACGTAACATCAGGAGTCTTCAGCTTAAGCCTTGCTAGATAAGGAATATTCTAAGAATATTCCATCATCAGGCTTTTTGTCAAATTTGATAAGATAACTCTTCCCATTATTAAGAATATAACATGCACATCCAAATATTCTGAAATATGATACTATAAGTGTCTTTTCTTTTAGAAGCTCATAAGGAGTCTTCAGCTTAGTCTTGTGAATGAGCCTTCTATTCAGAACATAATTAGTAGTATTGACTGCTTCAGCCCAAAAGGACCTTAACAAGTTTGACTTAACCAATAATGTTCTTCCACATTCAATTAATATTTTATTTTTCTTTTCAGCCACCCCATTTTGTTATGGAGTTTTAGGAGCTGAAAAGTTATCTTATTCCTTCATCCTCACAGAATATAAAGATTAACTGATTTTCAAATTTTGTGTCATGATCACTTCTGATCAAATACACTTTAGTATTAAATTCAGATTGAACTTGTTTAATGAATCTTGAGAGGATTAAGAAGACATCAGACTTGCCTTTTAGAAAAAACACCCAACTGATTCTTAAAAAACCATCCACAATGACCAAGGTGCAGGACTTTCCTCCTAATCTCTGAGTGGTAAGTGTACCAAATAAATCCAAATGCAGTAGATATAAAATTCTTGGAGAATCATTCTTATCGATTGGTTTGAATGGGGATTTAATTTGTTTTCCCTACTGACATGCTTTACAAGGATTTAGTTTCCTATACTTAGCTTTTGATAAACCCCTAATTAGATCATTCTTTGCAAGCTTAACTATGATCTTGTGGTTAAGATGACCAAGCCTCCCATGTCAAAACTCATTCCGTTCTATTTCAGCATTAAACAAACATCTTTCATTTTTATTTGAGCTAAAGTCAACTACATAGATATTATCTTTCCTAAAACCAGATAACACAATAACATCCGTTTTAAAGATGACTATTTGACATAAGTTGTGAGTAAATACAACTTTGTATTCATCATCATATACCTGACTAATACTAATAAGATTATGTTGAAGTCCTTCAACATAAGTCACTTTTGAAAAAGTGATATCTCCAATTTTGATCATACCATAGCCTTTGGTCTGACCATAATTGGAATCTTCAAAAATTACCTTGGGATCATTTTTTGCCCTGTAATTTTCCAGCAATTTTTTGTATCCAGTCGTATGTCTGGAGCAACCACTATCTAAATATCACAGCTGGTTTGTGGGAGGAAAGTCTCTTTCTTGCACATGAAATCAAACATTAATTGAGATCCAGGTTACCTTAAAACTATTACTTCTTTTTCCATTATAAGGGGTGATGAAAGTATAAGTCTTTCATGATACCCCTTGGGATAAAAGAGTATTGGTCTATTAAACCAACAACTTCTAATTTCATGTCATCTTATAAAACATTTTGTACAAGTAAGATAAACAGGATCATACACATATGATGATGCAAAACTATTAACTAGGGAGATACGTCGAGTAGCATTCGACGAACTTTCCGGATACGTTGATTTGAAGTTAACGTATCACAAGAGTTGCGTCGATATGATGTCGACGCATGTTCCTGACTTGCTAAAACTACAAATTTTTTCTTATTATTTATCATAGGTTGCTTACCTATAATACCTTTACCTTTTGATTCATTTTCTTAATTAAATTTTGTGACTCTTTCAGGATTATTGTCTAAAGTTATAATAAGTTGAGTTTCATTAGCCTTTGTGAAAGGTACAGGATTTTTCCATGCTGATGTATTGATAATTGTTGCTATCCTGGTAGGATCAGCACCCAATTCAAGGTCTTAGTCTTCTGTGATATTTTTGAGCTGTTGAATCCTTCGTTTAAAGAGTTTTCAAATGCTTTTACCTCTGATAACTCTTCCTTTAGTAATGTATTTTCTAGTGTTAACTCAACTACTTGATTTTTCAGATTTTCTACTTCAATTTTCAATAGTTTATCTTGTTCTGTTTGTTCAATGTCAAATGCATAACTCTTAATTAACTATATTTCTTTTCTCAATTGTTTAATCTGCTTTTCTTCTTCTAATTGATCTTTACAAAAGTCTTTAAAATACACCTTAAATTTTTCTGAAGAGAAAATAATATCATCAAAGTAATTTACCTGATTTTCTTCATTGTCTAAGTATGTTTCCAATGCCATGAAGCAAGATTCATCAACATCAACTTCTTCTTCACTACTTGATGAAGAACTTGATTCTGAACTAACATCACTGCAGTTTTCAGCAATGAAACCTTTTCCTTCTTCTTATCCCTTCTCTTAAGAAATTTCTTCTTCTGATCCTTTTTATTTGACCCGTTCTTCTATCTTCAGGACATTCAGTTGCTATGTGTCCAGATTTTCTTCAAACAAAACGGATTATCTCGTTACTTGGAGTCTTATCAAACTCAAGCTTGTTCAGATTCCTGTCTCTCTTTCTAAAGTTTTCTGTCTTAATCCATTTTCTGAATCTCCTAGCTAAGAGATTAAATATCTTTTGTTCTGATATGGAGGGTTCACCATCAGTAACTTTGAATGCAATGGATTTGCCTCTAGGAGTAGTGACATTATCCTTTGCTTCCGACTCAGCTCCACTTTTAAGAAGAAGTTCATAAGATTTAAGTTTGCCTAACAGGGCATCAGTTGTAATCTCCCATAAGATTGAACAAGTTCATAAGATTTTATGAAGAAGTTGATGAATCGTTGATAGAGAAGGTTTCAATGATTATAATCCTTTGATCCAAATGATTTCTGATCCTTCACTGATTCTGTTGCAGCACTCGAAGAGCCCTAAAGAACAAGAAGAATTGACTCTTTTAATTAGATTCAGGAACAAAATGATAATTGACTGATTTTTGGAAGAACTTCTTCAACATGAAAAGATTGATCGTCTTCCTAATTTGCTCTGTCGATTCAAAATTTTCAAATCACTTTCTGTTTCTGTGTGTGGGTGATTGATTCGAACTCTCTTTATGTTTATATTTATTCGTGTGTCTCCATGTATATTTATATATATATCTAGTAGAAAACAATTTCCTTATTATCACCGTCTTCCAACGTCTCTAAGAAACTGTTATTCCATTAAATCTTTCTTGAATAAACCTGAATTGATTCTCAGAAAATTCCGTTCAGAACTATAATCGACGTAACATCGATTTCATATAATAGTTGCATCGAAATCTGACTTCATACTGATTGTCTGTCGACTTAACTTTATAATCGATGTTACGTCGACAACATGTCGAAGTATACGTCGATATGTACCTTGAAGTAACGTCGACTATTCTTGTCCTATTGCTCTGACTTCTAATCATAGTAACGTCGACATCAAGTCGATTTTAAGTCGACGCATGTTGGCTTTTCTTGACTTTCCTCTAAAACCCAGTATGCTCTACTCATGTCATTTACTCCACTGATATCCTATGAATTCTAAGATCACATTACCCTCTCTATACATCATGAGTAATTGACTTATGATGTAAAATCACTTAAAATATAATTTGTTAAGGTAATCATAAGGGTTTTCCCAACAGTATGCATTGACATCGAAATCATTTACAAGTCTAGCCGATGTAATCAAAGGGTTGTGAATCCAATAACAACAAATTAACTTAAAAAAGGATGTAAAATAATACTAGGGATTTGAAAATATGGAATTTTTATACAAATGATTTTATTTTTGAAGAAGGCCGAGCGGGCCAAATCGAATTTACGCGCGCAAATCACATTCAAGCGTTGAATATTCTTAAGTCGTTAATCGCGATTTGACAAGAAATCCTCAAGCATTTAAAGATTCGATTCAAATTGAGACTTTTGACTTCTGACAAGCTTAATAATCACAACAAAAATTTATGAATAACAACAATAAAAATTTATGAACGTTCTAGGCAAGCCTTTACTAATTAAATAAATTGCATACGATTAGGTAAATAAATGGAGCAAGGGAAAGAGCGGAGTTTACCCGCGCATATGTGAAACTATAGTGAGGAGTCCACTTCTAAATTAGTTGCACAAGGAGATTAATAGTGGCTGGTAATGGGCTCGACTGCACTGCTGATATCAAACTGGGGACTTCCCGATTTCGTCGGTCCAACACAGCAATCAGATGGTTGAACGGGTCGACTAAGGAGGAGTTTGAGCTGAGGTACTAGGTCGCCAGAGTAGGTTGCGGAGTCGACAACGACCTTGGAGGAGACTGCGGCCTTTCATCGATTTGCTCTGCGTCAGAGGATTGCTGCGTGGCTACGTCGGCGGGATCGCTGACAGAGGTCCCCGACCTTGTCGCCTGGGTTTACGTCTTTGACTGGGAGGAGGGATCGCTCGGTGTGGAAGCTATGGAGTTTCTTCACTCGTCTGGGCACGGCGATCGCATAAGCACTGAGGTTGCTGCCGACAGAGGAGAAAATGAGATTATCGTTTTCCTCTGTTAATGACCGCCCTTTTTCATTATGAAGGGCCCCTTTTATGCAGATTTCAAAATTTTAGGGGTTTGTTTGTTTGAAAAAATTTATTAGTTTTCTTCCAAAATATGATAGCCTATTTTCCTCCTCCCAAATAAATATTTTATTCTAAAATTATTGTTTCCTTACTCGTATGTGTTTTTAATTAGATAAAGCTTGCCTCTTACGTTCTAGCTATTCAAATTGCCAGACCATTTATTCAGGGTCTCGCCGGGTGGTCAAACCGGTTTGCCAAAAATCAAAATAATAGTGGTGCGTAATGAAAATGACAGACATAAAATAACACATGATAAAATTGACACATAAAAATATAACAGGCGCGTGGTGATATCACGCGTCCTCGGATGCGGCGACAGTTGCATCAAAAAATCTCTTAAACAAACTCATCATTTTATAAAACCATTCACATAACCAAATTTCACATTAAGAAACAACCACATCGAAACATCCACAACTATTGTTTTCATCATCAAAAGAAATACAAACTAAAATCAAGAGGAAATACCACCGAAGAAATAAGAAGAATAAGTGACTACTTCCCAATTTCACGAGGGAAGTGCCGATTGGTTCTCCACCATTCAAAGGTACTTCGTGGGCGCGTCCGAGGTCCAAGAGTCGCTGTCATCGAACTCTTATCCCCATTTTCACTTGAGCTATCTTCAAAAACTTTCTTCAAACAGTAAACCCATGAGACGGCTTGACCGAAGTTGGGATAGCTCACGAGAAATGCAGGAATTACTTGCAATTAATGGAGGAATGCTAGAAATCCAAATGGAAGATGATTTGGAGCTTGGAGGAGGCTTGAAACATCGATTTCGATGAGCTGGGTGATTTCCGTGCGGACAGAGCTGCTCACATTTTCGGATCCCGCTCAAAATGACTTAAAAATGCTTAAATAATAGTTTAGAAAATAGAAGCGCACACGTGTGCTCCGAAAAGTGCACGTGCGTGAAGTAATAAGCAATAGAATTCTGGGTGCCCAGGTCGCGTACGTGCAATTGCATGTGCGCGCATGCACAATTTTACGCGCTCGCACGCTCATGTGAAATTTTGCACTTGCAAATTCAGGTTGTCCCAAAATCCATAAAAATGCAAGAAATGACCGCACAGACACAAATGCGCTTGCAAAAAAGTCGCACGCGTGAATTCGGATTGGAAATATGACTGCGTTCAAGGGAACAAGAGACACGCAAATGCGCAGCTAAGTGCATGTGCGTGCGCGAACAAATTTGGACATACAGTCCTTGAACACAAAAAGAACACCTCACATGCACTAACACATATCCAGAACAAACAAAAATACAGAAAAACACGAAATAAGGAAATATACATGATAAATACAATTAACACATACAATAAGATGGAAGTGGTGCAGAAATAGGCAAGAAAAACAGGGTAAATGGAACACTCATCAAATACCACCACACTCGAATGTTTGCATGTCTCAAGCAAACTACACTCACCGCACGAGAATATACAATACCAAAGATATATCACACTAACAATAAATAGTGCTAAACTTTATCAAATAATCAATAAGGTGAACAACAAAGTGGGGACACGACAATAGAATAAACAAAGAACATATAATCCTTCCAAAACTCACAATAGAGAAATGTCATTTGTCAAAACATTGCAACGACTGATAAGACTGAATGTATAGCATAATAAGAAAGCAAAATTGACAATCAAATTGAAATTCTAAACTTACAAGCTCCCAAGTAATCCACAATGGAATTCATCATTGTGTTCACATCAAACTAACCTATCAACCTCTTCTACACAATGATAATCAAAGGAAAATAAAGGACTCACCAAGGCTTAACTTGGGTGGAAGAGAAGGCATGGGCTTAAGTGAATGTGGTCAAGGGTAACAAAACCTCAAAATCACACATAGGAAAAAGTGAGGTGAGCACACAAGATGTAAATTATCAGGTTAACCGCTCTTCAACAATAGTCTTCAACAAAATGGAAGGATGAATTTGATCCTCTCACTCTTCAATTTTTTAATCTTCTTTTTTCTTTAACTAAAAAAAAATTTATTTTGAAAAATAGGGGATGGTGAATTTTATCCTCTTATCTCCTCTTTTTTTTACACAACTATCAATTAATATTTTTAAAGAAGCAAAATATCACCACAACATCCTCCAACCCCATGCTCAAATAAAATTTGAGCTCATTGCTTAAGTGTGATGATAGGAGGGCAACTAGTCTTTGGTGAAACGAAAAGTGGTGTTAGCCAAGAAGATTTGGGTAAAGGGCCAACGTGTAACACCCATTCTCAGTTTTACAATAATTAGCCATCCGACCGGGTTAGCGATATAAATAGAACTAGGAAACAATATCAAAACTAGTACACAACAGGTAAAAAGAAGCAACTACTAAGAATTTAAAACTTACAACGGAAGCTAAGAAAGTAAACTAAGGGTAACCACATACCTGAAAAATGGATTCATAGAACCACTAAACATGAATTAAGATGTAAGTACTGTAAACCTGAAGTAATATAATAAGTCTGATACATGATAATTCAAACATTAATCAAAAACAATATCTAAGGTTACATGTGTATACTGAATGAAAGAAAAACTGAAAGAGGAAAACAATTACAAACTGACATCGCAAGGACGCTCATCCTAGGCGTAGTTTCCCACCTGGGTCACCTGTAAAAACATTGCCCACGAGGGGTCAGAGTAAGGAAGAATAACTCCTCCTAGTGACACTAAAAACTTTTTCTTAAATGATGAATGTATGCCTTTGAAAAAAAATTTGTTTTGTTCTTAAAATCTTTATGCTAGATGATATGCATGTGTTTTTAATGCTTCCTGGTCAACATACCTACTCGTTCTACGTTCATGAACTTTCATTACAATTACCCAAGCCCCGACGTTCACTAACTAGTGCGCTGTCTCACGTCAGGTCTACGCTTGAGTTCTAGGTGGCTTCTATCCTGCACCTCTACTTCAAAGACTCCAGACAGAGTAGCTCCTAACGTGCAACTAAAATCTGACGACCCGAGACCATCTTACGAACTCAATTGTTCTGGTGTCGCGCAGACACGGTCTCAAATCTACAAACTGTCTCAAAGTGGAGTCAACTCCGAAGACTCTACAACTCATGGGATTTCATATGCCCAATGAGGAAGGTAGTGCGCCTCTACCTATCACGACATGACTTATGTGTGCTTACTGACCCTTTTTGTCTAGTGCTACCATGCTTGAGACTTCTCTTAAGTGTACTACTGAGAGACCCTTGTTTTTCTTGTGGTCGACTAGAAGGGACGTTCACGCCCTAACTTAGATAAATTTTCACACTTGCGTAAACGTGCAAGGTTTCGTACCTAACACTAGCATATGCGATCTGGCTATCAGGGTCTTGGAAAATGTATTACCCTGCAACTAATTCCACGACCGTTTTCCTACCGCAACACTTTTATGTGCATGATTATGATGCTTGTACGAAACTTTCACAGACGTATAAAAAATAATTTTTTCTTTTTACGTCTATCTAATAGGGATTAGATTTCCTTACAGTGGTGGTGCGACGCTCGTACACTCGGCGCGGCGAGATTTGCCTTTCCGAAGGAGAATCTGACTACTGCGTACTTCCGAAGGCTTGCCTCGAGGGCACCCAAAAATTTGCAATCCAAGCAACACCTAAATTACGCATTCTTCCCCTTGGGGTTTTCGGTAAGGAAAACTCAAAATAATTTAGTTAGGGTAAACACAAAAAAGACCAAATTAGTGTATTACCTCAACGTGAGAGCGACTAAGGCTCATGACGTGCCCAACACCAGATTAGCGGTGGATCTAGAACTCCAAACCTCAACTAGGGCAAGAGGAAAAATGCGAAAAACGTTAGGGTTAACTTCCAATAGAAGGATATCCACGAAGAATGAAGACTAGAGAGGAACAAAACTCACCGGAACCAAAACGAACTTCGACACTCTTGATTCCTCCGGTTAGAGTTGAAACCGGTTCTCCCACGGCCAAGGAAAGAAGGAGAGCACTCACCGGCGCCCGTAGAGGAAGGAGGAAGAGCTTACGCTGAGAAATGGAGGGGGAAACGGGAGGCGGTAGGGCAACGTGAGCCGGCTGTTCGCCGCTTGCGTGAGACGACAGGCACGGAGTATCGGGCTTGCGGTTTTCTCCCGTGAGAATGATGCGTACGGGTTAAAGTTTACGTGGATGCGGGTTTTAACCTATCGGCAAAAGTGCGGTTATCACAACTGCTATGTAATGAACCGACTCTTTCACACCCCTTAGAAGGAGAAATTGATATTTGCACACCACTTCTAAAATGTCACAATACTCCTCTCGGCTCTAAATAAATTGAGTTATAATCTTGCGCTGGTCCCCGTCAAAGCGTAGTTGTAACGCCAACGCATAAATTTTATTAATGTGCGACTAAAATAATTATAGTGACATACCTTGACGTACTGATTATTTAATCAATTACGGTCGCGGCCGGGTCCTGCACACAAATTGAATTGTAGCGTCAAAATTACGGATGTTACACAACGTGTGTAACATGAGTGAATAAATATTGGTGAGGCACAAAGACTCAAGCGATCAAAAAAATGCCCTAGATCCTTATTCAAAATAATCCCCAATTATGCAATGTTTCTAAAATTTACGGTAAGATGAGTAAGGTGACACAATAGACTACTCAATGTCAAGTAAGCAAACAAGTTCAATTTATTGCAATTTTACACATTAATATAAAACTACAGCCATCACAACCGCGCAATGAATACGACAAAAGTATTTCAATCTGTGTGAGTGGAAGGGTGTAAGCTCAAAGATATTTCACTACATTAACCCTACAATTTATTTTCAACGAAATGACATTAGATAGAAGAGACCACTGAATTTTGTTGGTATAAAATGAACTTTAGTAGTGCAATCCACAAGAGTGAGTTTGTCGACAATGAATTAAATACAAACACACAAGTGAAGACTAACACTAACAAAGGTGCTGAAGCTAACACAAGCAATACAAAGTTACCCCCACGCTCAAAATATTCAGTAAGCTCTATATGATTAATCAGATTAAAATGAAAAGAGGTAAGTAGCAAAGTTACCCAGTAAATAGAAAGCTTCCTCCACAGTCATACAAAGATCACTATCCACCTGCAAAATACACAAAGATTGCACAACACAAAAATGGTAAAAGACAATAATACTAGAGGCTAATCATGTAAAATATCACAAAGAAAGTCATGAAGACTGTTTTTTGGAAAGTCCCCAGCTGGAGTCATGCAAACATAAAAAAAGAAAACAAAAACTAAAATTTAGAAAGAAAAACAGGGTAACATGGGGTGCCTCCAAAGCGTGTTTTGTTTATCGTCCTCGAGCTGCACCAAATATCTGTTTTAAGCTGTTTTAGGATAAAATAAACAGTCTAAAATGCAAATAACAATATGTCGAAACTCACTGACAGTTTAAAGAGAATCCAAAGAAAAAATAAATAACAAGATGCAAACCAATTGTATGTTGACTTGCGGTAATTCCTAGATGAGGGCTGAAACAGGCCAAATTTAGGCCTTGAGATGCAGGAGAAAGAAGTATTCCCCGCATCCCCCGTCTTTTCTCTCCATCTGGCGGATGGATAAAATTCAAACAAAAGTTTTTCCCTCTTGGCCTCTTCTACTTCTCAACTTGCGGAGACTTCCACTGCTCCACCTTCTTAGCATCCTTGCACATTTCATTAGATAGGGACGCGGGCGGCACACCTTCTCCTGATGAAGGTAGAAAGTCAGCCCACTTGACAGTTTTTTTAGATTCCGGTGAGTTCGGTTGGTTAGTCAGCCCACTTGATAGTTTTTTTATACTCCGGTGAGTTGGGTGGGTTGTTCTCTACCCACGGAGGTAGGAAATCAGTCCACTTCACCATCTTTTTCATTTTTGATTGTTCCAAATCATGACGAACAGCTTGGGGCTGCACACTCCTCACCAATGATGGTGGAGGGTGTCCCACTCAATATTGTTTTTATCTAAATTATTAAATGATTTCAAATCCTTCAGTTCTAAAACAGCCCAGTTGTCCTAGAGCTTGACCACCGCAGTTTCTCTTTCTCCATTCACTTCCTCTTCCATGGGATCTTCAACAACATCTTCGAGTTCAATTACTTCCACATCACTTTCTTCATCATACTCGACCACCATGTCTTCCGTCTTCGCAAGAGTGTCATCAACCATGGGTGGTTCCAAAGCATCAGTTTCCTCATGTTTAGCATTGTTCTCATCAACCTCAATAGCTCTATCAAACTACATACTAGAGAAATCATCAGAAACAGGGAAACAAGGGTCCGCATCTCACACTTCTGTGAGGAAAGAGGCATACCCCTTTGCCAGGAAGTTTCAAGGAGGGGCACCGAGGACAGATGGAGATTTATTTTCCGATGAGCCCATCACTTGAAAACCAATAATAATGGTTGTTTCCCCAGAGTGACCTCCACATCATTGGCGGATCTCTCAGTATAAACCGAAATATCGTTTGCTAAAACCAAGGACACACTCTTCCACAATTGGCTCAATGTGGAACTTCTCTGCATCCTGAAAAGATAACAGGTTCGGGAAGAGTCCGTGCCACATAATACTTGGGTGTTTTCATTATTAATTTTACAATGTAGAAATATACCATCCTGTGGTGCCGATGACTCCTCAAAGGTGCAACGAGCTTGATCTTTCGGGTTGACCTCAGTATTATGTTACGGTCCCGCCTTGGTCCCGCCGTTGTCGTACATGTCGCGAATTAATTATCTAGTCTACTTTATATCTACTTTATATTTTGGTTGGCGTAATCGATCCTCCATGTCTAAGCCCAAGGAGGGGACACTTTTATGAACTATAAATATGTGTGTGTGTAGCCAATACAAGGAAGCAAGCAACAATTTTATCTTTAATTTTATCTATTCCTCTCTTTAGTTTCTCTCTCTAACTCTCCCGATACCTCACGGATGCCCTAGCCGCAAGCTGCTCCTCTCCTTATCGCGATATACCGCGATATTCGCCAGCCCTCTTCCGCCGTCACTAAGCCGCAAGCTCCGCCACCGCTATAGCTCGCCGGACATTCTTCTCCTCCTCCGTCGGGGACTTCCCACCTCTTCCACCGTGCACGCGCTCACAATCCCGGGCTCGTAACAACTTGGTATCAGAGCCAACGCTCTTCCCCGCCACCAACACGCCAGATCTGCCCCGACGCAGCGCCGCCCCGGCCAACCCTGACCCGCACAGCTCCGCTCCGACCAACTCCGACCCGCACAGCGCTGCCCCGACCTCCTCCGGCCCGCACAGCCCCTTCCCGACCAGCTGCGGCCTGCCCGGTCCCTCCCCGACCTCCTCCGGCCCGCACGATCCCTCCGCGCAATCAAACCCTTAGCACCCGGCTTCGCACCGGCCGCTCACCGCCGGCCCCTCTTCCCCGCGCATCTTTCTCGGCTCCTCCCTCGACGGGGGCCCCTTGCTCGCCGCCTCTACCGGACTACTTCCGCCACCGACATCTTTTACCTTCATTCCCTCCGGCGCCGCTGACCCACCACCTCCGCCTCACGCAATGGCCGTTCAGCCCTCCCTCTCGCAGATTTTTGAGTCTCTCGCCAAGCTCCTCATGGATAACAACAACGCACTCATTGCCGCCGTCACCACCCAACTAGCGGCTAACTAACCAGCCCAACCGACCACGGGTTCCTCCAGTGAAGCGCCGATTCCGCCAACCTTGCCAGAGTTTTGTCCCCCGCGGCATGACGACAACGGGGTGCCACGATACTTGCGGCTGGATATTCCAATATTTGACGGCCACAAAAACCCTTAGCTTGGCTCTCTCGTTGCGCGCAGTTCTTCGCCCACCAGCGCACCCCTTGGGACGAGTCGCTTAGCATTGCTGCCTTTCACCTGATGGGTCCCGCGCAAATTTGGTTTTCCCAATTGCAACGGGAGAAACCACTCCTTTCTTGGGAAGATTTCAAGGTGAACTGCACTCTCCGCTTCGGGCCACCCCTCCACAGCAATCCCTTTGGGGATCTCATTTCCATCCAGCCGACTGGTCCGATCGACGAATACCTTGAATAGTTTAAAGTCCTCCTGGCCCGCACTACCACCGTTCTTCCGACACAACAGGTGTCCATCTTCACGGCGGGACTCCATGAGCGCTTCCGCATGGATGTCGAATTTCAGGCACCCGCAGATCTGACCACGACAATGAGTTTGGCTCGCATTTGCGAGAAGCGTCTGCTTTTGGACCGCCCTCATCTACATCACCAGGACATCAAGGGGTTCAGGCGTCCTCCGTGGCCTATGTCATCGACCACAACCAGTCTCATCGCCCCAGACCGCGACGCCGACCGCCCAACTACCATTCGACGACTGTCGCCACAGGAGATGAATGAACGCCGTGCCAAGGGCCTCTGTTACAACTGCGTCGAGCCATTTTTCCGTGGACATCGCTGCAAGCGCCTCTTCTGGTTGGAGGTCGATGACTCGGCTTCTGAACGGGATGCTGACACTGACACGGGAGATCCGACGCCCACCGTCACTACAGACCAAGCTTGAGAGCAAGCTTGTTGTCGGGCAGGGTGGGGATGTTACGGTCCCGCCTTGGTCCCGCCGTGGTCGCGCATGTCGCGAACTAATTATCTAGTCTACTTTATATCTACTTTATATTTTGGTAGGCGTAATCGATCCTCCATGTCTAAGCCCAAGGAGGGGGCACTTTTATGAACTATATGTGTGTTTGTGGCCAAGACAAGGAAGCAAGCAACAATTTTATCTTTAATTTTCTCTATTCCTCTCTCTAGTTTCTCTCTCTCTCTCTTACTCTCCCGATTTCTCACGGATGTCCTAGCCGCAAGCCGCTCCTCTCCGTATCGCGATATACCGCGATTTCTGCCAGCCTTCTTCCTCGTCGCTAAGCCGCAAGCTCCGCCGCCGCCATAGCTCGCCGGACTTCTCCTCCTCCACCGGGGACTTCCCACCTCTTCCACCGTGCACACGTTCACAATCCCGGGCTCGTAACATATTACTATGAAGCCTTTCACATCGGTCCTTTCCATATATTTTTCCATCTTGAAATCCAGTTGGCTCTTTTCACTTTGTTGGGGTGGGCGCTGGTAAGAAGTTTGATTTTACCCGTTAGGGACGCCTTAATAATTGTCTTGCTTCCACGAGAAGTTTGGATGATTTTTCCATCTAGTGTTGTATGTGTTAGAAGAGAGGTTATTATGGGGCGAATTGCTCACATAATTAACCACTTCTACATTTTGAGGAGCGGCAGAGGAAGATCCCAAAAAAGTGCTACACTCGTATGCGTGATTCCCAGGTGTGCCACAGTAATCGCATAAGATGGCATGAACTGTAGCAGGAGAAGCAGCGCTAGCACCCAAAGATAGCTTGTCTAGCTTCCTACTTGTCAAACTCAACTGCACCGCCAGGGTGGATTTTTTCTACCTCAAGGACTTGGCGATTATCACCCCACTGCATATTATCTAGTGCAATTTTTTCAATCTTATCATATGCTTCTTCTGGGGTCTTTTCCATCAATGACCCTCCTGCAATAGTGTTAGTAGTGGCACGAATAGGAAATTCCATACGAGCATATAGAGTTTGCACTTGCAACCACTTTTCAATCGCATGCTGGGGGCATTTGCTCAAGAGTCCCTTGAAGCGCTCCCTTGCTTCCGCTAGAGATTCTTGATTGAGTTGGTGGAAGGTAGTGATCTTATTTCTATCCCTCATCAACCTCTCAGCAGGGATGTACTTGCTTAAGAACTTTTTCTGAAGGGTGTCCCAGGAGTCGATAGAACCTGGAGCTTACAATAGAAGCCATTGCTTGTCTTGTCTCTGAGAGAGAATGGGAACAACACAATCTGTCAACGTCATTTTTGACACTATTTTAGCGGAAGGTGTCTCAAATTTCCAGAAAATTATCGATGTGGACCCGCGGATCCTCAAGAGGGAGGCTGCTTAATTGCACTGTATTCTGAATCATATGGATTATTGCCAGCTTGATCTCAAAAGTTTGATTAGCAATCGCCGGATGGAGATTGGTGGAAGCACTCCCAACTATCGGGAGAGAATACTCTCGCATTGTTTTCTGGCTGGGAGGTTGAGCCCCCTCCTCATTGACTCTATCAGGGTTCTGACGGTCCCCCATTCCTTCACCAACACGTCTTAACCTCCGCAAGGTGTTTTCAATCTCAGGATCATAGGGGATGATCACATGATCACTTCTTTGTTTCCACGGATGAAAAGACACATGCACTAAGAACAACAAAAAACCTTCTCCAAGCACGTTATCTCAAATAATAACTAAGAAGTAGAAAACAAAAGAAAGAAAATGGCTAAATCATGCCATGAAATTTTTTTATAAGTACCTCCAAAGAATTTTCCCCTCCCCGACAACAACATCGAGAACTTGATGCACGACAAGGATACCGACCAAAAGTAATAAAGTTTGTGAGTTTGCACTCGTGGTTTATCATATCACAAGGAGCACGAAAATATAGTATCCATCGACATCGAAATCATTAGCAAGTCTAGCCGATGTAATTAAAGGGTTGTGAGTCCAATAACAACTAATTAACTAAGAAAATCTCTTAAACAAACTCATCATTCTACAAAACCATTCACACAATCAAAATCCACATTAAGAAACATCCACATTGAAACATCCATACCTATAATAGTTATCATCAACAAAATAAATACAAGTTAAAATCAAGAGGCAATTATTGCCGAAGAAATAGTAAGAACAAGAGAATACTCCCCAATTTCGCGAGAAAAGTGCGGATTGGTCCTCCGCCTTCCAAAGGCATGTCGTGGACACGTTCGGGGTTCGAGAGGCACTATCAACAACCTTTTATCCCCATCTTCACTTGATCTATCTTCCAAAACTTCCTTCAAACAGTAAACCCATGAGATGGCTTGGCTGAAGTTGAGAAAGCTCCACGAGAAATGCAGGAACTTACATGCAATCAATGGAGGAATGTTAAAAATCCAAATGGAAGATGATTTGGAGCTTGGAGGAGGCTTGGAACATTTATTTCAACGAGCTAGGTGACATCTGTGACGCTTCTCGTTTTCGGATCCCGCTTAAAATGACCTAAAAGAGCTTAAATAGAAGTCCAGGAAAACAGAAACGCATGTGCATGCGCCGAAAAGTGCACGTGCTTGCGTGAAGTAATAAGTAGCAGAATTCTTAGCTCTCAGGTCGCGCATGAGCAATTGCACGCGCGTGCAAAATGTTGCATGCCCAAATTCAGATCGCTTCAAAATTGGGAAAAGAACAAAAAATAATTGCACGAATTTGGATCGAAAGTTAAACATCGTTCAAGGGAACAAGAGGTGCATGCGTGTGCGTCACAAAGTGCATGCACATGCGTGAACAAATTTTGACGTACTGTCACCGAACACACAAATATTCATACCTGTAATGGCACATATCAACAATAAATAGAAATACAAGGAAAACACAAAATTAGAAAATATACAGGATACATGCTAGTAACATATACAATAAGATGTAAATAGTGAGGAAATTGATTAGAAAAATAGGGTAAATGTAACGCACATTAGGTGCGACGTCCCGATTTATATTCTGTTTCCGCCGAATTTGTAACGCCCTATCTACTGTGGGTGTGTTATAGGTCTGCAGACTAGTGATCCCAACCCATCTCCGCGGATCTGATTGGCCGCAACCGCTAATTCCAATGGCAGATTGTTTAGGCTGGATCTTAAATCCCAGACCTCATAAATAAGGGAGCTCTAAACTAGTCCTCATCACCAATTAAGCTGCAGTAACCCGCCTTTGAAATTTGCGGCTGCGGCCAATCAGATCCGTGGAGATTGTTTGGGGTCACTGATCTGGAGACCTGTAGTGCACCCACAATAGGCCGGGGCGTTATAGATTTTGACCTCTCATAGCCCACTCCCACATGATTTACCTCACAACAACAGCTAAACTGCTCGTCCTTCTCGCCCCAGTGCCGCACACCCCACAAACCGCTCCCGTTGATCATCTTCCCCACCGAAAATCATAGATCGCCTTCCGTTCTAGCCGTAATAGAAACCTCACCTTCAATTTCTACCACAAATCGTTGGTCTTCCTTCTTCCATTCCTGTTGTAATTGAATTTCTAATTACCAGTGTTGTAGATGTCGGCTGACGTGTCTGATATGTCGACCGACATATAGGTTTTGGGTAAAAAATGCCACGACATCTACATTTTAAGCAAAAATATTGTTTTTGAAAATATCCCCGATATATCTGTCTTATCCGATATATCGGGTGATATCGCGACCGATATATCTGCCATAGTATTAAAAATATATATATTTTAATTCCTTTTAAGTGTCCGAGTGGTAACATTTTGTTCTATGCATCTCTCTGAGCCTAGATTCAAGGTCTTTCTCGTTTTACTCTCATTTGATGCTCTTTATGTCATTTACAGTTCTCAACATTTTTTGTATAATTTATATACATGCATTATGTATATATATGATATTGCGTAATTTATAAGCATACATTATATGTGCAATTGTACATATTTACAAAAAAATGGGAGTATATATGAATAAATTTACTTAAATATTAAAATCCTACATTGTAATATATCCCCGATATATCCCCTGCAATCGGACATCCGACATTTTAAACTCAAACCGACATGATCCTGACATCCGATATCTGCAACCTTGCTAATTACGAAGGAGATGCGTAAATGTTTATTTGAAGTTTGATTTCCTAAACTGTAATGCAAAGAAAGCAAGACTAAATTACTGGTGAGGATCGCCAACACCTCTTCGCGAGAACACGATCGCCAACTCAGGGTCGATTTCACCTCTTAGCCAAACAATTATTGTAATATTAAGGGTTTCCTTCACCTCTTCACACAAACACTTTATGAAACCAAAAGAGGGGGAGAGAAAGAGATATCCGTTTACAACAAACCATCATCTAAAATATTAGGGAGGTGGCAATGCTCAATTTACCGCAAACCATCTTCTAAAATATAGAGAGAACTCAAAGGAAATGAAACCAAAAGAGAGGGAGAAATAGGAAAGAGATACCAATGAAGCCCATTTCATGGATATGGGGAAAGTGGCAATGCCCCCACGCTGTCTGTGACTGCTTCCGGGGTCCAAGAGGGCTGTCACCACCTCTCAACGTTACCCATTTTCTCGGTGGTTTACTCTGTTCACATCGCGTTCCACAAGGTCCATGCGGCGCAGTTTCAATCCTTGGAGAAAAATCCCTTCTTTTAAGCTTGAGATGAATGTAGATGATCTATGAAACGATTCCTACTGAAGGAGGGCGAAACAAGGCAGAGGATAGACAAAAATCCCGAAGGATTATAAAGTCCTCGTAAAAAGACATATTTATAGGCTATAGGAGATTTGATCACGCACTATCGGGCACACGATCGTGTGTCCGATCATGCGTGAACAACAACAAAAACTAGCACAAAATCAAAATGATGATAATGGTATACGAATAGAGAAAATGATCTGCGAATAGCAGAAAAGAACGGTGGCTATCCATAACCATCGTGCTTTTCTTTGCGCACGGTCGCGCGCGACCAAACCGCACGATCGTTTAAAAAGTTATGTTTTTTTCGAGAAGAAATGAATACAACAACGGTGATCTGCGAATATCGCTAATGGTCTGTGAGTAGTGGAAATGGCCATGTCTTTTTGGCTATTCGCAGACCATCATGTGTTTTCTTCACACATGATCGTGCATGCAAACCATCAGACATGGATATAAAAAGTACAAGGAGAAAGGATAGTAGGGCGTGGGACTCGTGCTAAACATAACACCGAGACTGCACCAAGGCTGAGTCGAGGTGTGAATTTCCTCCAAGTCTAAGATGCGTAAAATTCACACTATTTCATCCCAAACATGCTCCTGTATCTGAAATAATTCTCACAAATATATGCGTTAAATCGATACTATAAGCGTGAAACATACACTAACATGAGTTGGAAGAACGCTAAAAATTCTTTATGTATTTAACTTATCAAATGCCTCCAAACTTAAATGTTTGCTTGTACCAAGCAAACCACTCTATACACTGGAGATAAAAGATGTGCATAGGACAAACAAATAATGAAATACAGAGCGACGTGAGAAGTTAAAGTATAATAAAAGCATAAAAATTAATTCAAATAAATCTACTATGCATAGGTAAGAGATTATATACTTTTTTGGAATATATCTAATGAAATTCAACCACTTCTCAAATTAAGTGTATAGTAAGTCCTAGGTGTAGTCTAACAGAAAGTGACTAGGTGACTAAGATATGAATTATGCTCACAAGACTATGGGGCAGCCACCAAAGAAATTCATCAATGTCAGTGTCCATAGACTTGTCCGTCTACCTTCTCCACTATATCGAATATGAAAATGCGTTTAGAATCCTCCCAAACTTGAACTTTTGCATATGAGATTTCTTCAAAATCAGTGCTACAACCACAAATTTTTACTCATTCAATATATCTATACTATTATATAAGGAAATCTCCATATGGTGTAACCCGGTCGACGAATAAATATTATCTATCCGATCAAAATCGCAAGCCATCAGATTCTTCGATTGAAAACAATCGAGAACCTTCAGCCCTTCTTCGCTCTGTCCCAAGCGACTTCATCTCCTCATTTTGGCTTCAAAACCTAGAGCCCATCTTGCTCTGTCAGCGCAAACTAGGCTCTGCGTGTTCACACTTATCCTCTTCGCCAGATCACACTTCCTCCTCGACGATCAACTCCGCCTTCTACAGATTGTGCTATCAGATCTCCCCTTTCTGCCGCTTCGGTCTTCAAATTTTTTCCTCCCACTTCCATCTTCATGCAAAACTGGAAGGTAATGCATTATTTTCTCCGCTGGATTTCAGAGAAGCCAATGCTATCCAGGAAAATCCAGGGCTTGCACATATATGGTAATCTCTCTCTCTCTCTCTCTTTCTCTTTCTGCATCCCTCTGTTCTCGCACATGATCGATGCATTTTAGGGCCTAAAGCATTCCAGCACCTCTTTTTCATGACTTAGTTAAAAACCTCAATGCAACCCCCCCTCTCTCTTCCTCCTTTCTCTATCTCTCTCCCCCCATCCTCTTACAAAATCGTTGCATTCCAGGGCTCCTTGCATTCCCGGACCTAATTATCAAGGCATGTTTTTCAATGTCCACGGGAGAATTTGATTGGGGAAAATCTATGTTTGGTATTCAAGACAAACCTATTTTGTTTAGGAATCAAAACCTTCCCTATTTTATTTTGGAATCAACCTTCGTTCTTTGTGAGTAATGCTAATTTATATTGTTATAGATAGATTTCATATGTTTAATATAGACATATCTAATGCTATTATGATAAATTTCATATATTTATATATTAAAAAGTATAAATATTAAGAACCGTTGGAGGCGGACGTAGCCCTCCTGGGGAGGGCATATCCCGCCGCGGGCCGAGTTGTGTCGCGCAAGGGGGGCACCATCACTCGTATATACACACACACTAGTGACAGACACGGGGCTCCTCCCCTACGGCCAATCGCAATAGTACCTTGACCTCGACATATACGGGGCTCCGCCCCTATCAATTTATTAATATAACTTAAAATAAACATACTATCAATTATTTTACCTTAGTGCAAATATTTTCATGCATGTTAAATCAACTTTAATAAAAATTGATGAGTTTAATGGTAGCTTCTCGAAAATACCACTGACATGCATAATGACAACCTTTCTTGAAAAGATTGCTGACATGTATATTGATAGTCTACTATAGTAGGTGTATGAGCTATACTAAAAACTTTTTCTTTTTTATGAATTTCCATCATTATTTTTAAATTGGGGATATGGTGTAATTGCATAAATGTGCATTGTAAATTCTCTTGAAGTATATTATAATATATGTTAAGTCATTATTGTAAAAGAATAAATCTATATATGGTAATTTGGAATGTTTCACCAAAACCAACTTTTCACTAATAGTAGTGAAAGATATATATATATAAATATATACTAACATCTTCGAACGGGCTTCGCCCGTTCTCGATGCCTGCAGCGCCAGCCCGCAACCATGCGGGCTTCGCCTGCAAAGCAACAATAATGGTCGTGGGAGGCGATATTGGTCGTGAAGGCGACATTGGTCGTGGGCGGCGACATTGGTCGTGCGCGGCGATATTGTTCGTGGGCGGGAAATTATTCGTGGGTGGCGACATTGTTCAGGGGATGCACCCACATTAAGGCGGGTTGGGCCCGCATCAAGGCGGACTGCGTTTGCATCAAGGAGGGTTGTGCCTGCATCAATGATCGTAAAAAAAGTAGCATTACTTACAGAGTAGCAATACTTACAGAGCACATTGTATGAATGTATTTAAGGAAAATCAATAGTATCAGTTAAGATCGAGCACAAAGAAACAGTAGCATATAAGTAGCTTTATATAAAAGTAGCATTGATTACAAACATTTTGTCTAAAAATTAAAACCTGCAAACATGCCAAAACAAACCGTCATAATCCCGCAGTTGAATCCATATCAAAATATTGGCAGCCCCTTCTGATGCAGCAATCTAAACGTTAATAGATTTCATTCAATGACCTTTGGAGATTCTGTTTCAATCAAAGATGTAAAAATAAAAATCAATAAATAACAACATTTTAGGAATACAATTTTACTACAATTGAAATTTACAATGTTTTTTTTTTGTTTTAGCTGCAGTTCAAATAAGCTCTCATCCCAAATATATGTTGTTCAATACCATTCCCAATGCATTTAATATCATCAGAACAAAGCTCTTTTGAAATTCTAGAAATCAGCTAACCACTAAGGTACCGTTCGACGCGCTGGAATTGACTTTCTGAAATTAGTATTGGCTTCCATAAAGCCAATTCATATGTTCGGAACACGCAAATTTCCCGGGTATTGGTTTTACGGGGCAAAACCAATGGTTTTCATATAAACTTGAAAACCTAATGCCTCATTTCTTATCCTCCCGCACGGGTTTTCTCCCGATTTGGGCGATTTCGCGATATTGCTTCCGCCTCCGCCTTCTCCCTCTGCTCGCGATCTACATTTCCTCGCCTGGTAAGCGCCCGATCCCGACCCCCCTTCTTCTTCCTCGACTTCGTCTTCCTCTTCCTTATTCTCTGCCAGTTTTTTTTGCAGGTTTTCTCCGCCAGGTTTTAACGCGTATGCTGTTTTCTGCTAAGTGCCCGATCCCTCCCTCTTCTACTTTTTCCTGTGTATCATGTTCTTCCTTTTTCATTTTTTTGTGTATCGGCCTTTTTCGTTTTTTGAGTATCGTCTTCCCTCAACTCAAAACCCTGATTCATATATTTTGTGCAGGTTTTCTCCGCTAGTTTTTTTGGTGTATCGTCTTCTATTTTTAATGCGTATACTGCTTTAGTTTCTTCTCTCAACTCAAAACCCTGATTCATATATTTTCATAGATATATTAATTTTCTGTTTTCAAACTTTTTAATCCATGCACTGCTCCTGGCATTGTAATGTGTAGATTAAAATCTTGCACATTGTGGAAAAAAACCTTATTCTGTATTGGTTGTTCAATGTTTTATCTAGTAAAAAATCAGTTGCTTTATACTGTAACTTTTTTGGGTTGGGATACTGGGTGTCCTATTATCTAGTAAAAAATAACCCTACTTTTGAAAACAAATAACAACCAAGTTGGTAGACTGGGATTTACTCATGGAGCAGGATTATATTGTTGCAGTGGTCTTGGTATTTTACTTGCATTTGCTGTCATCTTTATCTTTCTTGTGGGTTCTAGCACGTATTTCCTGAATCATTGAGTATATGCTCAGGAGGGTTTGGACAAAAAATGTCTATCATCATTGAACGCTTTTAACACAAGTGAATTAAGTTCCTTAAGGCTCCGTTTTTTAATTAACACAGTGATTATAAATGGTTGTTAGTGAACACAAGTTATTAATGCATTTCGACTTTCGGTACAATGAATACTATTGAGTTGCAGAAGAAACGTAGGAGAGATATCATCATATCGTCGTCAGTCGCAGCTACTCTAGGGGCAGCTGTAGTTGTATTGAATTCGATTCCTAAACAACCAACATATGTAGCAGACAGAGATGCCATCCGTAATATTTTATTAACACGCTTATATGCTGGAAAAGAAATAGATTGCTTCAACCAGTTACGTATGGGTAAAACACCGTTTAATGAGCTATGTAATATTCTACGTGCAAAAGGCTATGTATGTGACACAGTTTGTTTCGACCAAAGAAGTTGTTGCTTTATTTTAATGCATATTAGGGCACAACAAAAAGTTTCGAGTTGTTGAACATACATATATGCGTTCGATTGATACTGTTAGCAGAAACTTCAATATTGTCCTTCAGGGGATTATAAAACTTTCAAGGGACTACATCAAATTGCCTGAATCTCGAGTAGAACTATGCTCAAGATGGTTTGTGGACTGTATTGGTGCATTAGATGGAACACATATTCAAGTAACCGTTCCGGTTGAAGATCAAGGTAGATTTCGCAATCGGAAACAAGCTAGCACAACAAATGTACTTGGTGTTTGTGACAACAATATGAAATTTCTATATGTACTGCCTGGCTGGGAAGGCTCAACATCTGATTCTAGAGTACTATGAGATGCAATTGAGCGAGACGTTCGCTTTGAAGTGTCAAATGGTAAAATTACTAAACTTTTTTTTCAAGAATAAGCATGTAGACATGCCTGTATATTAAATAAACTTTTTTTTGCACTAGCTAAGAAAGTATTACCTTGTAGATGCCGGCTATACAAATTGTCCAGGATTTCTTGCCCCATATTGATCGACGTGTTACCACCGAAGGAGTGGTCACATCAGGGTAATAACCCAACAAAGTACAAATAACTATTTAACTTGCGGCATGCTAAAGAAAAAAATGTTATAGAGAGAACCTTTGGGTTGTTGAAGAAAAGATGGGTCATTCTACGACAACTATCATTTTTCAACATTAAAGTTCAGGTTTGCGATGTCACACTTGTTGAATGACAACTTGTACGAGATTATAAAACCTAAGTTTCATTTTTGATGATTGACAGTATAGGTCATCAACGCATGTTGCATTTTACACAATTGTTTAGTGGAGAAGAGATTAGAATGTGATGCGCAACTGTTGGATGAGGTTGATTCAGAAATACTACGACAGAGCCCAGGAGAAGAGTTCTATGATTACGTAGACGTTGTTAGTCCAATCCAAACCACGCAAGATTGGACAAACTTTAGGGACACTCTAGCTATAAATATGTTCAATGAATACCAGAGTCGTCATTGATAAATATTTTGTTTTGACATTGAATGTATGTTGTAGTGGTGAACCGAAGATTGATGTAGTTTTCTTTCATGTTAAAGTTTATATTGACCTTAGTTATTGATACTTGCTTCATATATTGTTTCATGTTAAAGTTTGTACTGTATATTGTTTTATGTTAAAGTTTATATTGTTCATATAGTGTTTCCTATTTAAGTTTTTATTATGGAGAAGAGCTCAACAAAGGTTGGTGGTAGGACCGAGCGGTCTTACATGCATTGGAAATCAGAAATGGATATTACTCTGTCGAATGCACTGTTAGAACAACACAGTTTGGGTCATAAAACTCCAAATGGTTGGAAGAGCGTGGCTTTGACAACTGCCATTACTGCACTCAAAGAAATTTGCGGCATAGAAACAAGCAAGGAAAAGTTAATAGCTCGTCTAAAGACTTGGAACAAGTACTACATCGAGGTTAGCGCAATGCTGGACACGTCAGGGTTTGGATGAGACTGGGAAAGGAACATGGTGAAGGTGGACAGTGAGGAAGTATGTGCAAATTATGTGAAGGTAAGTTATTTTTTATTGATCGGTATATTTACAAAGACAGTGTATTTGAATTTTTTTGAATTGTAAATTACTCTTTGAATTGTATTATTGCAGGCTCATCCTTCAGTGAAACATTATAGAGATAAAGTTATTGTGAATTGGTCTGATTTGGCTGTGTTATGTGGGACAGATAGAGCGACTGGAAGTCATGCTGCGACTGCAACAAAGGCAGAAAAGGAGACAGATGCAAAGTCCATGGCAGAAAAAATAACTAGTACACAGGAGCCATCTAGAGTGGATGGAGAAGGAAGCAGTAGAAGGAGGAGAAAGTGAGCCAGACAAAATGACTCAGTAGCAGTGGCCATAAAAAAACTGGTTGACTCTGTGCAATGAGCAGTGGGGACCATGTCTCCTAGTGATGTTGATGAAATTTATGTTGCACTTGCTCAGATGACTGATTTAGAAGAGTCTGATTTTCTCAGGGGCTTGGATATACTGTGTTATGATAGTGTCAAGCGTGACATATTTAAGAGACTCTCCGACAAGTTGAAGGGCACATGGCTGCGAATGCAGTTTGATCGCTAGTTTCATACTACTTCTGAGCATAGACTTTTTATCTATATCATTTGTTGTTTATGTATTTTTATTTATGGACAATGCGTATGGATTAAATCGTTTGCAATGTTTATGAATTTCAGTTTTTATTAGTACTTTGATTTTATGCTTAAATTTTGAAAATAAATTTTTTTTAAAAATTTATATTCGAAAAGCCAATTCCATCGTGCAACCGAACAACTTCTATGTATGTATATCAATTCTGTTCTCTAAATTCCTTCCTGCATCCGAACACCAGAATTGCTTTTCTGCACAAAACCAATTCCTACAGATATTGATTTTCTGCCCAAAGCCAATTCCAGAAAGTCAATATCTGAGCGCCGAACGGACCCTAAATGCTTTTAGAATTGTATACATAATAAATTCAGAATTACATGCTTTTAGAGCTGTATATTTAGATGAACTGTAGCCATAATAAACACATATATAATTACTACCTACGGGGCAAATAATTTCAGTAGCATGGGGAGCAAATAATTTCAGCAATATAAACATATTATATTGGTAAAAAAGATATTTCTGACGACCATGAGATTGACAACGAAAAAAAAAATCATTGTAAAGAGAAGCGACTAACTATGGCCTTTTGGAGGTTTGGAGATGTATTAGTGCCTAGGTTTTTCCATGGTTGATGGCGGCCCATTCCCCTTTCTTTAACCTTATGAAATACCTTATTCCAAAAATGCAACTACGACAAGTTTCAAAGCATTGATTTTAAATGATAAAAAAACCGAAACAGGCATGACCTAATACATCTTGCTTCCTCCATTTTCCTCTCATTCGATTGATTGTGGGGAAAGAAGTTGAAAATGCAACCATGAAAAGTTTCAAAGCTAAGATTTTAAATGAATCAAAAAACCAAAACAGCCGTGACCGTGAGCTGAAATTTAAAATACAATTGAAAGATGCTCAGCTTGGTCCTCACAATCTGTCAAGGTTTTTTAGCCATTAAAAAACTCTCCTACACCACTCATAAGAAATTGTTTTTTTGAAAATGTCTTAACAAATGGAACATTAAGCTAAGTATCATTATGATTTAAAATCACGCTTACCGGCGAAGAGACAATGGATTTGGACAGAGAAGAGCGAAATCAGAGGCCAGACAACGACCGATCCGAGGCTGAGCTTCTGTGCCAAATCAGAGGCGGAACAGGCGATGGATTTGGATCGTCAGCGTGAGCTTTTGTGGGGAAAGAAGTAGATGATTTGCAAGATCAAGAAGCAATCGAGCATGAAAAAGATGACTTGCAAGATCTGTAGAGAGAAATGGAAGCATACCTGGTGAGGAAGAATAGAGCGAGCATAAGCGTGAACGGGGTGATAGTGTGGGAGATTGGAGGCTCTGCCGCTGCTTTAGCTCACGGTGGAATAGATGGAGGCTTGCTGCCGTGCGAGAGGAATTTTCCTACATCTTTCAGCCTGCGCGTACAATGGGTGTAGACGTGAGGGAGAGCTCTGCCGCTGCACTTTCTGCGGAATAGAAAGACGATTAATGGGGGCACGGGTACAACTGGTGGCATGTGTTGATGGCGGGGAAAACATCTGATGGATGATTGATAAGGAGTTAGGGTTTCAAATCCGACATTGGCCATTCTTTGGAGAATTTCGATCAAACGGTTCAAATGAAAACATTGGTGTGCTCCCAAATATCTATATTCATTTATATAATAAAGATATATATTTGTTTTAACTTTATTTTTCAGATCCTTTTTTTTTATTTTTCTTTAATTTCACAAATGAGTGAGAAGTTGAATTTTATCCTCTTATCCTACTTAGCAATTTTTAACTCCACCTCAAACACAAAACTAAATTCCAATCATCCCCTCCTCTCTCTCACTTTACAATCGCAAAGCTCAACAATTTCACTAGCTCTACTTAAACATAGCTCAACCACAAGCTCAAAAACTCATTCACAACACATCCAAACATCAACCATAAGCTCATGAAGAAAAACAACAAGAACAACAATATCTACTCCATACCATCCATAATATAAAATGTAACTATGAACTTCTACACCCAATGGTCATTGTGTAGATGCTTGAGAGTACACTTCAATAACGTGCAAATGCTTTAAAAGTTAATGGAGAAACGGGAGGCTCTTCGCCAGGTTCGTAGGAGAGCTTGGCTTGGTCCACCGGCTCTACAAACTCCTCCTTGGCTGCTTCCACGATATGAGAGAGAGCTGTCACCTCCTCCTAGTCACGTATTCTCCCGTGGTTTGTCCAGCTCAACATCAAGTTCTCAGACTTGAAGCTCCAATGACACCTTGCAAATCACCTTCACTTTTAGAATGTTTGAGGAGGTTGGTGGAGACAGAGGTGAAAATCTATTTCCTTGGGGCAAAACTGGAACTAAAACGATAGGAGGAATGATAGAGGATCTGCCAAAAGACCTAAAACAACATATTTATAGAAAACAGAGACACCCGTGCGTCGTAAAACGCACGTGCACGTGTGGAGTAAAAACAACAACAAAAAAACTGTGTTCCCAGGTCGCGTATGCACAAATGGATGTGCGCGCACGTGCATGCAAAAAATACGCACGTGCATGCAAAAAATACGCACGTGCAAATTCAGATTTGCTGGATAAAATCAGTAAGACAGCGCCAGAAAAATGCATCAGTACAGTTCGAAAGTCATTTTGACCTCCCTAGAGGTAGAATTAGGGAAATTATCCTTTAGCAAAGTTGTAGCCCCAGATGTGTAGTTTCCAAAGTTTGAAATTTCCAGAATCGGAGCACTCTAGAAAAAGATATGGTCTATCAAGTGAACCATGGCCAGAATTGGACCACAAATATGCACCAAGATCATAAGACCCATATGATGTGGATACTCCATGTGATGAGCCTTACAAATTATTATTGCACACTTCTTCAGGTTTTTATCTTCAGTCATATGCCTAGAGTATCCACTGTCCTGGTACCACAATTGGTTTGTGGCAGATTTGAACACTTTTTGCAAGACATTTACTTGTTAAAGGGAACCCATGTTACCTTGGGTCCTTAGTTCTTAACATAAGGAGCAACAAAGGAATAAGAATGTCTATTCACAAAGGCCTTAGGAAACAATCATTTAAAAGATTGAAATGTCGAATAGTATTTGACGTACGTCGATTATTATTCCACTTATATTCAACCATACATCGATTTCTATTCGACGTATATTGAATAACATTCGACTTACGTCGAGTAGTATTCGACGCATGTCGAATTCTTTGTTGTATATTACTTAAGTGCATCGGTGGCTTCCCAAAGATTCCTCTTTAATCCGTAGGAATAAGGGTCTCCAACACCTTGTTCTTATTATACTTCCTCTTATTAAGAGCTTTCCTTTTGACATTCTTAAAAGTAGAAGGAATATCTGATTTAAACAACATAGACTCTTTGCCTTTTGCACTTACATCATCATTTTCATTCCAGATTTCAACTATGAACCCTTTATCTTTCTTCTTACCCTTTCTTCTTTGATCATAATGTTTCTTATGATCCTTCTTTTTCTTTAGGGATTTTTCATTATTTTCTTCTGGACACCCATGAGCTATATGTCTATGTTTTGTGCATGAAAAACTAATAATCTCTTTAGATGGTATTTTTTCATACCTTGGTTAATTCTGACTTCTGTCCCTTCTTTTGAAGTCTTCAGTCCATATCTATTTCTTAAATCTTTTTGCCAATAAGCTTATCAATTCTTCATCAATGACAACACCTTCATCACCAGCCTTGTAACATCCGTAAATTTGACGCGATATTTATTTTATATTGTAGGGTCGAGTCGCGACAAGTTCTGACCGAGGCAGCGCGTCGTCAAGATAAGGTTACTTTTTCTAATATTAGCGTCTGTTAGTTTATTTAGCGCGTAAATTATTGTGCGTAACACATTTAATTAATTGATTGTGACGCGCTCGATGAAAATGAGTAATATTCTAAGGTTTTGTGAGTTGGGTGTGCCAATAGCCATCTTTTTTTTAGGGTGTAATTTTGGTATTAAGGAGGGGAGGTGGTTATCAAACCGACCCCCACGGTTGATTTTAAAACCACTGAAGTCAATTAGAAATCCCGCACGCCTCTTTTTATCGGGAGGAAAACCGCAAAGCCTCTCTCGATATTTCCGCCTTCCGCAAGCTCGACGACGCCCTGCCGGCGTTTCCCGCTGCCGTCCGACGCCCGATACCTCTCCAGAAGTCCACTCCGGCTTCTCCTCCTTCCTCTACGAGTGCCGGTGAGTGTTCCTCTTCATTCCTTGGCCGTGGGAGAAGTGGGTCAAACCCTAACCGGAGGAGTTGAGTTTCGTTTTGGTTCCGGTGAGTCGATTCCTCTTTTATCTCGATTTCCTCATGAAGATCCTTCGATTTGGAGGTTAGGTTAAACTAATTTTCATTCCTATTGCCTTATTTTAGGTTTTGGTGTTCGTGGTTCACCGCGGAATTCGAGTAGGACGCTTTGGGAACCTCAATCGCTCTGCGTAAAGGTAAATTAGTAAAGTTTAGCTTCTAATTTTGGTAACCCTAGTTGTTTTGGAATTTTTCCACCGGAAACCCGTAGGGGAAAATTATGAAATTAGGGCTGCCCTAAATTGCAGGACTTTAGTGGGGTCGGGGCAGAATTCTGAAGGTCCCCAGTAGTAGGATTTGCCTTCGGAAGAGGAGATGTCGCCGCGCCGAGTCTACGAGCGCCGTCCCACCACTGTAAGGAAACCTAACTTTTGCTAATTAGACATAGCAATAAATATATATTTTGTATACACATGAGTAGATTTATTTCAAGTACCATGTCCATGCATAGAAAGGTGTGATGATAGGAAAACGGTTACGAAAAACGTGTAGGGTGACACGATTTCCCTAAGACCAAAGTAGTCGGATCATGAACAGAAACATAGAGTACGAAAACGTTAACCGTGTTCGTAGGTTTGGAATTTGTTCCGAACAAGGGCGTGAATGTCCCTTCAAGTCGACCGCCAGAAAGTCAATGGTCGCTTAGTAGTACACCAGAAAAGATATCCCTTGCAGAGTAGCGTCAGACCAAAAAGGTTAGCCAGCACACAGAGTTCTTCCGTGCTAGGTAGAGGCGCACTACCGTTCTCATAAGGCACATGGAACCTTATGAGTAGTACAGACTTGGGAATTGAATTCTCTTGAGCCAGTTTGTAGATTCGAGACCGTGTCCGCGTGACACTAGAACATTTGAGTTCGTCAGATGGTCTCGGGTCGTCAGTTTCAGTTGCGCGTTAGGAGCTACTCTGCCTAGAGCCTTCCAAGTAGATGTGCAGGTTAGAAGACACCTAGAACTCAAGTATAGGCCTGACGTGAGACAGTATGCTAGTTAGTGAACGCCAGGACTTGAGTTAGTAAAATAAAAGTCACGTGCTTAGTACAAGTAGATGCTTGACCAGAGAATAGTGCGAAGGCATGCATAGCACATAGCATAAAAGTTTTTAATGCATAAAATTATTTTCCAAAGGCATGCATTTCGTCATAATGAAAACTGTTTTTTTAGTGTCACTAGGAGGAGTTATTTTTCCTTACTCTGACCCTTCGTGGGCACTGTTTTTCAGGTGACCCAGGTGGGAAACTACATCTAGGATGAGCATTATGGTGGCGTCAGTTTGTATTATTTATCTTGTTCAGTTTACTCTATTTCAGCATGTACTTGTAGATGAGAACATTGTAACAGATTAATGTTTTTATCTAATTTGTATCAGACTATTTATGGTTAACCAGATTTTCAGTTAATTCAGTTCTATTTCCTATTTAGTGGCTCTGTGAATCCAGATATCAGGTATGTGGTTACCCTTAGTTTACTTTTTAAACTTCCGCTGTAAGTCTTAAATTGCTTAGTATAGAGTTTATTACCTGCTGCTACTAGTTTTAATACTGTTTCCTAGTTTTCTTTATATCGCTGACCCGGCCGGACGGCTGATTTCAGAAATACTGGGAAGGAGTGTTACAAATTGGTATCAGAGGCGGGTTTAGGATCCCTGGACCCTAGAAAGAATTCACAGAGCTATAGGAGCATATAAAAGTAAACTCTTGTTAGTAAAGTACTTTAAGTGCGATTAAGCTCTAGTGTTCGCAAGAGTACGAAATAAGTTGCTAAGCCAGATTTCTTAGATGCTTGATAAATAATCAGATTTCCTTTTTATATTCTATCAGGCACCGCGAGTTAGTGAACCAGGTGAATCTTCACGGCAGAACCCGGTTCCTAGTGCAACCATGGGAGACGCTGCCGTGCCACAGGTACCACCAGTTCCAGCAGCTCCAGAGGGCACTGACATAGCGTCTCAGATTGTCAAGGCGGTTACTGTTGCCTTGATGGAGTTTCAGAGAGGACTGGCTGCAGGGTTTCCAGCTCCAGTACAAGTACCAGTCCCTACACCAGCTCCTGCAGCAGCACCTGTGGAGATGATCCTGGAGCGATATTTGAGAAATTTTAGAGAACTTCAGCCTTCGAACTACAGTGAGGATGAGACCCCGATGGATACAGATGATTGGATAGCTAACACCAGAGACCTGCTGAACGTTTTGGAGTGCCCGGAGAATAAGAAAGTTCCTCTGGCAGCTTTCTTCCTCCGAGGAGAGGCAAAGGTCTGGTGGGACAAATACCGGGCAGATGATCCTGCAGGTAAAGTGTTATGATCAATTCCTTTATTTTAGGAAGTAATGTGTTAATTTTAAAATAGTATGACCATACTTTTGGCTAGGTCGTACACCAGACATGTTTACTTGGGGCGAGTTCTGTAGAGCTCTTGCTAGTTGGTTCGTGCCTCCTTCCGCACGACGAGGTCTCCAGGAGAAGTATCTGAGGCTTTTCCAGGGGGACAAGACAGTTACTGAGTACGAGCGAGAGCTGACTCATCTGGCTCGATATGCGGGCGTGATGCAGGGGGATCAGACTGAGAAGTGCAGTCGCTTTGTGGATGGTTTGCGTGACTCGTTGAGACAGCCGCTGATGACTATGGTCAACGCTGATTACAGGAGCTTAGTGGATACGGCTCGCAGACTGGAGGCTGACCAGCAGAAGGTTCAGAAGCGAAGTAGTTTCCGTGCGAAGCGATCTCAGGATTCGCATCAGCCGCAGCAGAGCAGAAACGATCAAGGAAAGAACTGGAACAAGAAGCCGAAGCCCGATGCTAAGAAAAATGGTCAATCTGGTGACCAGAGCAAGGACTATCCCCCGTGTCCCAAGTGTCAGCGTCGCCATTCAGGAGAGTGTTTGGCCAGTGCAGGCGTTTGTTACAAGTGCCGACAACCTGGACACATAGCTCGCTTCTGTCAGGAAGCTGGGACAAATCAGGTAATCAAGGTCCTTATGTATTGATTACATTTATGTAATTACGATAGATTTTTAATGTAATTTATTCCTGCAGTCGAAGTACGAGGTTGGTGGCTCTAGCAGGGTAGATAAGGGCAAAGCATTGATGCTCACTGATGGGAGACCACAGTAGGGTTGAGACTTAGTGCAGCCCAGAGCTTATGGGCTGGGTCAGCAGGAGGCGAAGGATCAGGAGGATGTTGTGACAGGTAAGTGTTGTTTGCTTAACAAGTTGGTTTTAAATCCTTCGTAGTGACACATTAAATTTTTCATCCTTCATAAATCATTCATGTAGGCATCCTTATGATTCGTAATTTACCCTCTAAGATTCTGTTTGATACGGGAGCCTCGCACTCGTTTATCGTGGAATCTCTAGTGCGTAAGTTGGATTTAGAAGTCTTCCCAGAGTCAGTACCGCTGGAAGTCATGATGCCGAATGGATCCCTTCTGCAGACCAGAGACAAGTGCAGGGTACCAGTGCAGTTTAGTGATGTTGAGATTATCGTGGAAGCTTTGCTGCTACCTATAACAGGTTTTGACTTGATTTTTGGAATGGACTGGCTTTCAGCAGTCAACGCCAGGATTGACTGTAGGGCGAAGCAGATTCAGTTCGATGGCCCCAACCAGACATCTTTCTCTTTTCAGGGATTGATGGGAGTAGTGAAGATGATCATATCTGCAGTCCAAGCGAGAAGGTGCATTAGTAAGGGTTGTGAAACCTTCGTAGTATTGATGAGCGTGGAGCCTAAGGCTGACTTGTCAGAGGTACCAGTGGTGCATGAGTTTCCAGATGTTTTCCCGGAAGAGCTCCCTGGTGCCCCTCCAGATAGAGAAGTTGAGTTCCCGATAGATTTGCATCCTGGGGCTACACCAGTAGCCAAATCTCCCTATCGGATGGCTCCAAGGGAACTAGCAGAGTTGAAGAGTCAGTTGCAGGAGCTGCTCGATTTGGGTTTCATACGCCCCAGTACTTCGCCTTGGAGTGCTCCAGTATTGTTTGTGAAGAAGAAGGATGGTAGTCTGAGATTGTGCATAGACTACCGCGAATTGAATAAGCTGACCGTTAAGAACAAGTACCCGATTCCCAGGATTGATGATTTGTTCGACCTGTTGGTAGGAGCGAGCACTTTTTCCAAGTTAGATCTGAGGTCGGGCTATCATCAGTTAAAGATTCGTGACACGGATATACAGAAGACTGCTTTCGTTACCAGATATGGACACTTCGAGTTCGTGGTCATGCCGTTCGGGCTGACCAATGCCCCTTCAGTATTTATGGACCTGATGAACAGGGTATTTCGGGAGTATTTAGATCGTTTTGTCATCGTCTTCATAGATGATATTTTGGTGTTCTCTAAGAGTGCAGAAGATCATGCAGCACACCTCAGAAGTGTTTTGAGCACACTCAGGAAGAACCAGTTGTTTGCCAAGTTTTCTAAATGTGAGTTTTGGCTTTCAGAGATTGCATTCTTAGGCCACATCATCAGTCAGAAAGGGGTTAGTGTTGATCCAAAGAAGATAGAGGCCATTAAGAGTTGGCCAAGGCCGACGACAGTTTCAGAGGTTCGCAGCTTTTTGGGTCTTGCTGGATACTACAGGAGATTCATCAGGGATTTCTCGAAGATAGCCTTACCACTGACTTCCCTCACTAGGAAGGGAAAGGGCTTGGATTGGACAGTTGAGTGTGAGTTGGCTTTTGAGGACTTGAAGGACAGATTGATGACCGCACCGATCTTGAGTTTACCCTCAGGGCCTGACGGGTTTCAGATTTATAGCGATGCTTCAGGTCAGGGTTTGGGTTGTGTTCTCATGCAGCATGGAAAGGTTGTAGCATATGCATCGAGACAGTTAAAGGTTCATGAGAGGAATTACCCCGTGCATGACTTGGAGCTTGCAGCAGTTATTCATGCCCTGAAGATTTGGAGGCACTACCTCTATGGAGTGCGTTGCGAGATCTTTACTGATCATAAGAGCCTCAAGTATATCTTTGATCAGCAAGAGCTCAATTTGAGGCAGCGTAGATGGTTAGAGTTTCTTTCAGACTACGATGTAGACATTCAGTACCACCCAGGAAAGGCGAATGTGGTAGCTGATGCCCTTAGCCGTAGAGGCTCGTGTTTTTATCTTCTCACTCAGCAGGAGGAGTTAGTACGAGAGCTGGAGAGACTGGACATCGTCGTTGTGCCCCGTTGCAGTTTTGGTTCAGCTTGGTTGAGTTGGATGGAGATTTCGTGCGATATTAGAGATAGGATCAGGACAGCTATACCGTTGGATCCAAAGATGGCAGTGATTTGGATCTCAGTGCAGTCAGGTCAGAAAGAGAGATTCTCTATTCAGGATGAGTTATTATTGCATGATGGCAGAGTGTGCATCCCAGATGTTAGTCACCTTCGGGAGGACATTCTTTTCGAGGCACACAATTCCAGGTATTCCATACATCCCGGCAGCACGAAGATGTATGCAGATCTTAAGAAGACAGTCTGGTGGCCAGGTTTGAAGAGTGATGTTGCAGATTATGTAGGGAAGTACGAGACATGCAAGTTGGTTAAGGCCGAGTGCCAAAGGCCTGGAGGCAAATTGCAGTCACTTCCCATTCCCGAGTGGACATTTGAGGATATATCCATGGACTTTATTCATGGTTTGCCGAGATCGCAGAGTGGGAATGATTCCTTGTGGGTTATAGTAGATCGGCTTTCTAAGGTCGCCCATTTCATTCCTCTTAGGAAGACGGATCAAGGTCCGAAGCTGGCACAGTTATATATAGACGAGATAGTTCGACTTCACGGTGTGCCCAAGACTATAGTTTCAGACCGAGATGACAGATTTACCTCCAGGGAGTGGTGTTACGTACAGGAGCGGTTGGGTACCAGGTTACATTTCAGCACCGCATTCCATCCCCAGACAGATGGACAGACCGAGCGCACAAATAGGACTTTGGAGGATCTGCTACGGATGTGCATGCTAGATTTTGGAGGAAAGTGGGAGAAGTATGTTACTCTTGTGGAGTTCTCCTACAACAACAGTTTTCAGGCGAGTATTGAGATGACACCGTTCGAGGCCCTCTATGGCAGACGTTGTCGGACACCTTTGTGTTGGGCTGAAAGTGAGGAAAGATCTACCATCAGAGAGTCATGGATTGATAAGACCACGGACAGGATTAAGCTCATTCAGGAGTATATGAAGACAGCTCAGGATCGCCAGGCCAAGTATCATGATCAGAAGCATAGATCAGTAGAGTTCAATGTTGGAGACTACGTTTATCTGAAGGTCAGACCAGTCAGAGGAGTTTCTAGAATAAAGCGGATGAAGAAGCTGAGCCCCAGATTCATTGGTCCTTTTGAGGTACTGGAAAGAGTTGGTGAGGTTGCATACAGGTTGGCCTTACCTGAGGAAATGAGCGGTGTACATGATGTATTCCACGTCTCCTACCTGAGGAGAGCAGTCAAAGATCCCAGTCAGATCATCAGTATCGAGGAAGCACCAATTGAGACAGATCTTAGTATTGGAGTTAGACCAGTCAAGATAGTGGACTCAAGGATCCAGAAGCTCAGAAATAGAGAGATTCGCATGGTCAAAGTCCTTTGGATGAACTGTGGCCGTCCAGAGTATACTTGGGAGCGAGAGGATGAGCTAAAGAGCAATGCAGACTATTCTTTTCTCTTCGATTCAGGTATGGTTTCAATTTTCGAGGACGAAAATTTTGTTAGGAGGGGAGATTTGTAACATCCGTAAATTTGACGCGATATTTATTTTATATTGTAGGGTCGAGTCGCGACAAGTTCTGACTGAGGCAGTGCGTCGTCAAGATAAGGTTACTTTTCCTAATATTAGCGTCTGTTAGTTTATTTAACACGTAAATTATTGTGCGTAACACATTTAATTAATTGATTGTGACGCGCTCGATGAAAATGAGTAATATTCTAAGGTTTTGTGAGTTGGGTGTGCCAATAGCCATCTTTTTTTTAGGGTGTAATTTTGGTATTAAGGAGGGGAGGTGGTTATCAAACCGACCCCCACGGTTGATTTTAAAACCACTGAAGTCAATTAGAAATCCCGCACGCCTCTTTTTATTGGGAGGAAAACCGCAAAGCCTCTCTCGATATTTCCGCCTTCCGCAAGCCCGACGACGCCCTGCCGGCGTTTCCCGCTGCCGTCCGACGCCCGATACCTCTCCAGAAGTCCACTCCGGCTTCTCCTCCTTCCTCTACGAGTGCCGGTGAGTGTTCCTCTTCATTCCTTGGCCGTGGGAGAAGTGAGTCACACCCTAACCGGAGGAGTTGAGTTTCGTTTTGGTTCCGGTGAGTCGATTCCTCCTTTATCTCGATTTCCTCATGAAGATCCTTCGATTTGGAGGTTAGGTTAAACTAATTTTCATTCCTGTTGCCCTATTTTAGGTTTTGGTGTTCGTGGTTCACCGCGGAATTCGAGTAGGACGCTTTGGGAACCTCAATCGCTCTGCGTAAAGGTAAATTAGTAAAGTTTAGCTTCTAATTTTGGTAACCCTAGTTGTTTTGGAATTTTTCCACCGAAAACCCTTAGGGGAAAATTATGAAATTAGGGCTGCCCTAAATTGCAGGACTTTGGTGGGGTCGGGGCAGAATTCTGAAGGTCCCCAGTAGTAGGATTTCCCTTCGGAAGAGGAGATGTCGCTGCGCCGAGTCTACGAGCGCCGTCCCACCACTGAAGGAAAACTAACTTTTGCTAATTAGACATAGCAATAAATATATATTTTGTATACACATGAGTAGATTTATTTCAAGTACCATGTCCATGCATAGAAAGGTGTGATGATAGGAAAACGGTTACGAAAAACGTGTAGGGTGACACGATTTCCCTAAGACCCAAGTAGTCGGATCATGAACAGAAACATAGAGTACGAAAGCGTTAACCGTGTTCGTAGGTTTGGAATTTGTTCCGAACAAGGGCGTGAATGTCCCTTCAAGTCGACCGCCAGAAAGTCAAGGGTCGCTTAGTAGTACACCAGAAAAGATATCCCTTGCAGAGTAGCGTCAGACCAAAAAGGTTAGCCAGCACACAGAGTTCTTCCGTGCTAGGTAGAGGCGCACTACCGTTCTCATAAAGCACATGAAACCTTATGAGTAGTACAGACTTGGGAATTGAATTCCCTTGAGCCAGTTAGTAGATTCGAGACCGTGTCCGCGTGACACTAGAACATTTGAGTTCGTCAGATGGTCTCGGGTCGTCAGTTTCAGTTGCGCGTTAGGAGCTACTCTGCGTAGAGCCTTCCAAGTAGATGTGCAGGTTAGAAGCCACCTAGAACTCAAGTATAGGCCTGACGTGAGACAGTATGCTAGTTAGTGAACGCCAGGACTTGAGTTAGTAAAATAAAAGTCACGTGCTTAGTACGAGTAGATGCTTGACCAGAGAATAGTGCGAAGGCATGCATAGCACATAGCATAAAAGTTTTTAATGCATAAAATTATTTTCCAAAGGCATGCATTTCGTCATAATGAAAACTGTTTTTTTTAGTGTCACTAGGAGGAGTTATTTTTCCTTACTCTGACCCTTCGTGGGCACTGTTTTTCAGGTGACCCAGGTGAGAAACTACGTCTAGGATGAGCATTATGGTGGCGTCAGTTTGTATTATTTATCTTGTTCAGTTTACTCTATTTCAGCATGTACTTGTAGATGAGAACATTGTAACAGATTAATGTTTTTATCTAATTTGTATCAGACTATTTATGGTTAACCAGATTTTCAGTTAATTCAGTTCTATTTCCTGTTTAGTGGCTCTGTGAATCCAGATATCAGGTATGTGGTTACCCTTAGTTTACTTTTTAAACTTCCGCTGTAAGTCTTAAATTGCTTAGTATAGAGTTTATTACCTGCTGCTACTAGTTTTAATACTGTTTCCTAGTTTTCTTTATATCGCTGACCCGGCCGGACAACTGATTTCAGAAATACTGGGAAGGGGTGTTACAAGCCTTGGGGTTAATGAATTTCTCCTTTAAAGGAGATGAGGTTTTCTCCTTTGCCCCTATATCAACCCATATTTTTAATAACTTCTTATGGATTTCAATTTTCTAATGAGAACATCTCATGGACTTCTCATATAGCCCAGATTCTAGAATCCCATGAGCTTGGGAAGAACATTAGAAGCTTATCATTGATCTCGGTAATTGAGATGTATTTATCAAGCACTCTAAGCTCACTAACAATAAGGTTGAACCTCTGATGCATTTCAATCTCCGATTCTTCTTCTTTTTTTGAAGTTCTTATATTGAGTGCTGAAGTGAAATCTCTTATTTTTCCTTTCATCTGAACTCTCTTCAACAATTTGGTTAAGATTACCTTTGTTAACTGACAGTCAGTTACCTTTTGAAAGATATCACTAGTCGTTGTGGATACCAAGATGTTCATAGCTTTATTATCACGGGATCTAACTTTCTTTTAAGCCTCAGTTCAGTCAGCCTTAGGATTAAGGACAATAAACCCCTTAACATCTATACAGGTAAGAATAATTTGACCTGTAAGCACAACATCAAAAATATTTTCATCAATAGAATTTATATATAATTTAATTTTTGATTTCAATAAAGACAACTTATCAAGATTACACATAGGGGCTTTTGTAGTTGCATACTTTTTTAATTGTGTAGAATTCATGATTGTATAATTAATCTCACAAGCAATTCTCAATCCTTTATGTTTTGATTAATCAAAGTGTTAACCTTTTATGATCAACCTCGCTTTGATACCAATTGAAAGTGAATAGAGCTATTGAAAATTACTCTAGTGGAGAGTGGATAGAGATTTAAAATTCTTAGACCACAATCACTTAGGATGCGTTCGTTTAGTAGGTTTTGAGAGACAAGAATTGGTTTTGGCCGAAAACCCATAACGCAGAGGTTTTGGAAATGGGCAAAAAATAAATTCTTGTGTTCGTTTGGGAGAAGGTTTTAAGAGAAAAGAATTTGAAGTTGAAATTTTTTGGGAGAGGGCGAAATGCACTGTTCATCAATTTCTGCAAACTCCGACTGTGATGGAGGTGTTGAAGAAGAAGAGCTTGCCCGCGAAGATGAAGAAGAGTTGTCATTCCGTGAAGAAGATGAAGGTGCAGTTGTCATTTCTGCAAACTCCGGCTGTTATGTCTTCCTCCGCTGTCCATGAAGAAGATGCAGATGGAGATTGACCAAGAAGATGGAGACCGCCCTGGCCATGGCTGAAGCTACCAGGCAGACGGAGCTTCCTCCGGCAGCACTAAAATTTCTGAGCCGGTGAAAGTTTTATCAGGGAGAAGCTTTTCTGGAACGCCGGTGAGAAGATTTGTTGGGAGAGAAAGCTACAGTGTCAAAACCGTGCCAAAACCGACCTAAATAGGTGGTTTTTTTGGTATAGAAGGAATTTTCAAAGAGCAAAACTCATGGATTTTGGGCCAAAACCAATTCCCTCCCTTAAAATAAGCAAACGAACACAAGAATTGGAGTGCCATTGGTTTTGGTCAAACACCTTCCTCCAAAACCCATAGGTTTTCCGTGAATGCCAATTCCTTCCTAAAAAACATCAAACGAACACCAGAATTGAAATTGAAGGTACCCAATTCCAATTCCTTCCTCCAATTACTGCGAAACGAACGCAGCCTTACAGTACATGTCACAATTATCAAAGTATAAGCAATATAAAGATTAAAACACAGAAAAATAAAGAAATATGTAACTAGAGGACAACATAATTTTATAGAGGTTCCCCAAAATGTTTGGGTAGTCCCTCTTGCACCCCTTGGTAAGATTTCCACTAATTAGTGCTGACTTTTTTGATAAAGTGACCCTTAAAACCATTACATTGAGTTCTTTGCTAAGGAAACTTTTAGAGCCAATTTAAATCTTTTACTAAAGAAGATTCTCAGAACCTATCTGAATCTTTTGATTATGTGATTCTTAGGATCAGCTGAGTATTTTGGTAAATAGACTCTTAGAATCAAATCTGAATCTTTTTAAGAGGGTTTATCAAAACTCTTTTTCTAAATGTTGAAGATGTAGAAGCGAACTGCCCACAATATTATCCTTCAATAACAGAGATCTGAAGGATCTTGATCTTTGACGCACTGATTCTTGATAGTAACAACAAAAAACAATTCCTCTTTAGAGAAGTGAAGATCTAATAGAGAGAAGATGAATCCAATTTGTGTGGAATCCTGGAGAAGAAGACGAACCCCTAAGAGTGTTTAGCCCAAGATCATATATATAGAGAGAGATCTTGTCAGTTTGGGTTCTTGGAGAGAACTTCTAGTGGAAGAAGGGGTTCTTAATTCTTGAGAGAAGAAAAACCAGCCAAGAGAGATCGATCTCTTTTTGTGTCCATCTTATTCTTTTGAAATATTCATATTTATATGATTGCTGCAAATATGAGTCCTTCCCGATCTGGATCAATCACTAGAAAGACCTTGTATTGGATCAATAATGGTTCTGATCAGATCTTAAACAGGGCCTTAATTTGATCAGAAATTAAATCCAAAAGAGGGGAGAGTATTTGACAAAGGTCACTTATGGGTCAAATACTATTTGACGTATGTTGAAATGTAGAGAAGAGAGAATTCGAGTGAGATATTTAGATGAGCTTTGAGAAAAATTTCCTTATATGAAGATCTCAACAGGAGGAATCTGTTAAGCCTCCGGACGAGGCTAGGCTATTTGGGCAATATTACAAGCGGCGGCAACGGCGTGTGCAAGGCGACATCGGGGCTGAACCAATGGGTTCAGCCCCCTCTACTTAAAGAATCGGCTCAAGGGGGCTGAACCACGTTGGTTCAGCCCCATGGGGGCCGGCCGGCCCCCTTGGTTGGCCGGCTCTGGGTCCGGGGTTATATATACCCGGACCCCTCTCTTTTGGTGGTATGCAAGAATTACTCTAAAGGTATTTCCCTCTCTCCCTTCTAAACCCTAATCTCTAGCTTCTTCTTCTCTAGTTCTACTTCTTCCTAGTTCCCGCTTAACATTTGGTATCAGAGCATTCCTTCCTGCATCATGGTGAATACACGTTCGCAAGAGGAGCGTGGCCGCTTGGAAACCCTAGAGGAGAATTTGATGGGGCTTACCGATTCGGTAGCCGCCATCGAAGAAAATGTCAAAACGTTCACTCAAAGGTTGGAAGAGCGCATCGACGACCGCTTGAACGATATCATGACGCTTTTAGCGCAAAACTTGAAGGGCAAGGCGGTGGCGGAGGACGAACCCGGCGGATCTACAGGAAATAGGCCCGAAATGGCCGGACTCGGTGGATCCGGTGCGGGAAGCGCTGGATCGGGAGCGGCGGGCTTCGTACCTGCTGTATCGGCCCAGGCGGGGGCTGGATTCGGTGCGGCGAACCACGGCTGGTCGGGATCGGCTTCAGCGCACACGCAGGGACCCGGATCGGGGGTTGTCGGCGCTGGTTGGGCCGGATCGGGGGTGGCGAGCACGCAGGGGGGAGGATTCGCTCCTGCGGGGTATGGCACAGCGGGAAATGCAGCAGGTGGCTCTAGCGGGGTCGGCTGGGCATCGGCGGGCCCTGTGGGGCTCGGATCGGGACCGGCAAGCCATCAAGGGGGCGGTTCTGGGCCGGGTGGCTTCGACTTGGCTGGGGGTGGCTTCGGAATGGTCGGACCTTCCGCAGCAAGCACGGGAAGGGCCGGATTTGTGCCGGCAAGCATGGGAATGGCCGGCAGGGCTGGGACTTTTACCGAGCACGCTCCTTGGAGGCAAGGTCGGGATGGGTTGTTACCCCCACCGGCAGGAAGAGGGCAACCACCAGGCTTTGGAAGGGGGTGCAATGGGGAGAAGGGGGGCCTTTCCGTCATGGGGCCCCAATGGCGGGGCAATTCCAACAAATGCCGGGCATGGCGGGGGAACGCGGCCAAAGGCCGTACATGGCTCCCAAGTTGACGCGGATGAATTTCCCTCGGTATAGTGGGGGTGACGCCTTGGAGTGGGTACAAAAAGCTGAGTTGTTTTTCAGCTATCAGGAGGTGCCAGAGGCTCAGTGGGTGCAGCTAGCGTCCTTCCATCTGGAGGACGACGCTTTCCAGTGGACACAGTGGTTTTTGCGGGGCCAGGAGTATGTTCCGTGGGAGGAATTTGTGGAAGGCTTCACGGCTCGGTTTGGGCCTCTGGAGTTTGAAGACTTTGAGGCACTATTGCAGAAGCTACGTCAGAAGGGTACGGTGATGGAGTACAGAACCGAGTTTGAGAAGTTAGCCAACCGGGTACAGTGGGGCGAGAAGACACTCCTCAGCTGTTTCGTATCAGGACTGAAGGACCACTTACGCGATGAGGTTCAGGCCTACATGCCCCGTAGTCTGAACCATGCGATCAGCTTAGCCCGTATCCAAGAGGAAAGGTTGAATAGGCAACGGACCCGCAGTACGGCCAGGCAGACTACTACACCGGCCACGGCCAGGAGAGAGCCTCCATTGGCCGGCCGACCGACGGTGACACGGTTATCTTGGAGCGAGTTGCAAGCAAGGAAAGAGAAAGGCCTCTGCTTTAATTGTGATGAGAAATTCGCGCCAGGGCACAAGTGTCAGAAGGTCCAGGTCTTTATGTTGCATCAGGAGGATCAGCTTGATGAGGACGTGTTTCCAGAGGAGGAGTTGGAGTCTGAGGGGGACTTAGATTTGACAGAGTTGGGTGTATCCCTGCATGCCTTGGAGGGGTGCCATCCACCCCCACTTACTATGCGGCTGGCGGGTAGGATTCGACAGGAGAGGGTGACCATTCTGGTGGACAGTGGGAGTACTCATAATTTTATTCATCCAGATGTGGCACAAAAGGTGGGGCACGCGATTGACACAGGAGCAGCGTTCCAGGTTATGGTTGCGGACGGCAGCAAATTACAGTGCCAGGGAGTGTTGAAGGCGATGGAGCTTCGGATGCAGGGCTATGTGGGGTGCACGGATGTCTATCTCTTACCGATCCGGGGCTCAGACATGGTGCTGGGCGTGCAGTGGTTGCAACAGTTGAGGAGGGTGACTTTTGATTGGGACCAGATGACGATGGAATTCTTGCAAGGGGAACGACAGTTCTGTTTGAAGGGGCTCAGATCTTCTCCGGTCAAAGAGATCTCCCTTCGCAGCTTACAGCAGCTTGAGGAGTCCAGTCGTCTGATGGCCGTTCTGTTGGGGGTGAGGTCTGACGAGGATCGACCGACGGAGGTTCCTGACCAGATGCGGGCGTTAGTACAGGAGTATGATGACATCTTCCAGGAGCCGACTACACTTCCACCATCACGATTCCGTGATCACCAGATTGTGCTGAAGACCGGGGCGGAACCGCCAAACATTCGTCCATACAGGTATCCCCACATGCAGAAGGCTGAGATCGAGCGCAGCGTGAAGGAGATGCTTGATGCAGGCATTATACGGCCCAGTACTAGTTCCTTCTCAGCACCGATTATCCTGGTTAAAAAGAAGGACGGCTCTTGGCGTTTTTGCGTAGATTACCGTGCCTTGAACAATGTTACTGTGAAGGACAAGTTTCCGATTCCCGTGATAGAGGAGCTGTTGGATGAGTTGCATGGGGCCACTCGGTTCACGAAGCTGGATTTGTGATCCGGCTATTATCAGATTCTTATGAAGGAGGAGGACGTGCATAAGACGGCCTTCAGGACCCATGACGGCCACTATGAGTTCTTAGTGATGGCGAATGGCTTGACGGGGGGACCGTCTACTTTTCAGGCCAATATGAACGAGATTTTTCGGCCGTTCCTGCGACACTTCGTCTTGATTTTCTTTGATGACATTCTGATCTACAGCGCTACTTGGGAGGATCATTTACGTCATGTGGCTCAGGTCTTCTCTACCCTTCGGCACCATAAGCTATATGCTAGGATGTCCAAGTGTTCTTTTGGACAACAGGAGGTGGAGTACTTGGGGCATCTCGTTTCAGCAGACGGGGTGAAGGCCGACCCACGGAAGATCGAGAGTATGATTTCTTGGCCACGGCCTCTGACCATCCGGGCGTTGAGGGGGTTCTTGGGCCTCACTGGGTATTACCGGCGTTTTGTGCGGGATTATGGGAAGATTGCTCGGCCACTTACGCAGCTGTTACAGAAGGATGCCTTCTCGTGGCAGGATGAGGCCGAGACCGCTTTTCAGGCGCTGAAGAGGGCAATGACAACGACTCCGGTGCTGGCACTTCCAGATTTCACTCAGGAGTTTGTGGTAGAGACGGATGCGTCCGGCGTGGGAGTGGGGGCGGTCTTGATGCAAGGAGGGCGGCCGATCGCCTTCTACAGTAAGGCCTTGGCTCCACGGACACTGGGACTATCAGTGTATGAAAAAGAGATGTTGGCAGTTATTCATGCGGTGGCCCTCTGGCGGCCATACTTGCTGGGACGCCGTTTCAAAATCCGGACCGATCACCAGAGTTTGAAGCACTTTCTGGAGCAGCGGATTTCTTCCCCCCTTCAACAGAAGTGGGTCACAAAGTTGCTGGGATATGATTATGAGATCGAGTATCGACCAGGGAAGGACAATCGGGTGGCTGACGCCCTATCCCGCTTACCAGAGGGGGCATTGGCGCACATTTCTATGCCACAGTTGGAGTCGATGGATGAGATTCAGGAAGAGGTGCAGCGAGATTCTGAGTTACGAGTTATTGTGGAGAACCTGCGGCAGGCTCGTGAGGCAGCCCCAGGCTATCACTTACAAAACGACCGACTATATTATCAGGGCCGCGTGGTCATTCCTGCTCAGTCAGCTTGGAGGACGGTGATGATGCATGAGTTCCATTCATCGCCGATGGGAGGTCACGCCGGTATTCTTCGCACTCTCCAGCGGGCTCGAGCAAATGTGTTTTGGAAGGGGATGCGCCGTGACATTCAGGAGTTTGTGCAGAAATGTGAGGTATGCCAAAGACAGAAATATGAGACTGCTTCTCCAGCCGGGCTACTCACTCCCTTAGAGATTCCGCATCAGATCTGGGATACGGTTTCTATGGATTTCATCGATGGGTTGCCCAAGTCGAAGGGTAAAACAGTTATCTTAGTGGTGGTGGACAAGTTGTCCAAATATGGGCACTTCCTTGGTCTGAGCCACCCTTACACAGGCGAGTCAGTGGCGGCTTTATTTGTTTGGGAGATCGTTCGATTGCATGGGATTCCCCGGGCGATCATTTCCGATCGGGACCCCACTTTTGTTGGCCGATTTTGGACGGAACTCTTTCGTTTGCAGGGGACCTCATTACGTTTCAGCACGGCTCACCATCCCCAGACTGATGGCCAGACGGAGGTCTTAAATCGTGGTGTGGAAACTTACCTGCGCTGTTTTGTTATGGATGAGCCAAGGACTTGGACCACCTGGTTACATTGGGCGGAGTACTGCTTCAACACTTCGTACCACTCCGCTAGCAAACTCACTCCCTTTGAGGTCGTCTATGGTCGGCCACCTCCCTCCTTGAGCAGTTATGAGTCCGGTAGTACCGCGGTGGCAGCAGTTGATCGGGCACTCCGGGATCGGGATCGGACCCTCGCCACCTTGCGCGAGAATCTTCGGGCGGCGCAGGATCGTATGAAGGCACAGGCGGATCGCCATCGGACGGAGCGAGAGTTCCAGGTGGGGGATGAGGTTTTCCTTAAACTTCGCCCTTATCGGCAGCTGTCTGTGGCGCAACGGACAAATCAAAAGCTGGCACCCCGCTACTATGGACCCTTTCGGATCACGCGGCGGGTCGGGCCAGTGGCGTACACCTTGGCGTTGCCCGAGGGCTCACGGATTCATCCTACCTTTCATGTCTCCTTGCTGAAGCAGAAACTGGGTGATGCGGTTCCGGTCTTCCCCGCTCTACCCGAGGCTACTAGTGGAGGCGAGCTTCGCCCAATTCCGGAAGAGGTACTGTTGATCAAGTGGAAACGTCGTGGCACGGCGTACTGTCCAGAGCTGTTAGTTAAGTGGAAGGATCTTCCCGCGGAGCACAATACTTGGGTGGACTTGCTGGAGTTTCGGGAACTTTACCCCGATTACCACCTTGAGGACAAGCTGGCTTTTGATGGGGAAGGGAATGTTAAGCCTCCGGACGAGGCTAGGCTATTTGGGCAATATTACAAGCGGCGGCAACGGCGTGTGCAAGGCGACATCGGGGCTGAACCAATGGGTTCAGCCCCCTCTACTTAAAGAATCGGCTCAAGGGGGCTGAACCACGTTGGTTCAGCCCCATGGGGGCCGGCCGGCCCCCTTGGTTGGCCGGCCCTGGGTCCGGGGTTATATATACCCGGACCCCTCTCTTTTGGTGGTATGCAAGAATTACTCTAAAGGTATTTCCCTCTCTCCCTTCCAAACCCTAATCTCTAGCTTCTTCTTCTCTAGTTCTACTTCTTCCTCGTTCCCGCTTAACAGAATCATAGCCTCCGACGTACATCGATTACTTCTTGATGCATGAGGTCCACTTCTCAACATATGTAGATTACTTCTTGATGCATGAGGTCAACTTCTCAACATATGTAGATTACTTCTTGACACTCAGACTTTGTCTGTGTTGACGTGCATCAAATAATTATCGATGCACAAAAGTTTAACTTAGTCAATTTGGCTTCTTGAGTGCTTTTTGTTTCTTTGCTAGCCTGGAACTGATTACAACTCATACACATAGACTTATTTCCTTACGATACTCAGTCAATTTGCTATATCATTTATGTAATCTGTTATATCAAATCGTGAGGGGTTTTCCCAACATCTTCACTACTTCAACTCCTTTCAGAAGCCCAGTCTTCTTTGGAATGAATGAACCTATAATAATTGATTTAAGTTTTTTTTTCATCTATACAGTCCATGCAAGCCTTATCCTTGACTTCCATATGACAAACTTGTCAAGGTTGCACATATGTGGTTTAGAGGTAGAAACACAATCTTTTTGTGAAAACATAGGATGTGTTTTAAATACTAGCAATATTATTTAGAAATCAGGAACTTGATTCACCAAGGTGTTAAGTCTATAGAGGTGAAATATCTTTGATGCCATTTGAAAGTGCAGAATATGCTCTCCGAATACTTCTCTAGAGGGGGTGAATATAGAAGTCACTCCCAATTTTTTTTATTTATTTAATGTCTTCAGAAGGTTTTAAGTATATGTTTTATGGAATATATCAAATATTGTTAGAACAGAAACAAAAAATAAACACAGAACCCGAAAATAAACATCTAGACAACAACTAATTTTATAGGTTTCTGATGCGCTAATGACAAGTGTATCAGTCGCTCAAGTAATATAAAATGTGAGAATATCTCCAAGTATCAATCTCTTGAGGAACGCAGAGTGAGCGCGTAATTCAATTGCTTAAAAAATTAATTATAAAGGTAAAAAGAAAACACAAGGCTCGGTTTTTGATGAGTGAACAAAAAGAAAACACTAAAATTACTAGTGTAGGTTGTCTTCACCGCTTCACAAGGTGAATGGAAGAGAAGGCTAGCAGAGGGAATGACTCGATTAGGCGGAATGAGGATCGCAAGCACCTCTTCGCAACACACGCCACTAGCAATTGCTAATGCGACAATCACACAGTGGCGGGGGAGACAAGATGAGATGGAGGCGCTCCTCGCACACATAAACCATACAACAATCACATAAACATGAAAGATTGCATTAAGAGAAATTAGGGTTTACACAACCATTCACAAACAACCAAATATTCTAAGAGAAATAAACTACAAATGGAGAGGAGGGAATATTACAACCGAAACACCAATACTCATCCAAGTTTCACGGCCGAAATCGAGGGTTGTCAAGCCTCGCCCGAGCTCGGACTTCGATTGTCGTCAGGGGTTCAAAAGAGTTGTCACCTTCTTCCACTATATCCGTCTTCTTTGTCAATAGCCTTCGATAACGTTCTTCGACGAAGAACTCTCCGCGTGCGGAGAGAAATCCCTAGGAACGGAGCTTGGGAGCTTGCAGATGATGGAGGAGTTCGAGAGGAAGATCTAGCATGAGTTTTGAGAAAAAAGTATGGTCGTAGCTCCTCGAGATGATGGCCGGAGGTGGAGCGGCAGAATGGGGCGAGCTGGAACCCTTGGGTGCGAAGAAAAATCGTTCTCCCCAAAATGAGCGAAGTCCTGCGGCTTAAATAGTGAACAGTAAAAAAAAAAGGTCATGCACGGTCGAACACATGACCGTGCGTGAATCGTGCGTTAAAAATAACACAGAACTCCCCCAGCCTGATACATCAAGAGACCGTGCGTTTTTGATCACGCACGGGCAAAACAGCTCGTGCGAGAACAAATCGCACGGTTAGTGACAGATCACAGAAAATCAGGCAAACCGGGAAGATCGTGCGTTTTCCTTCGCGTACGGTTGAACCCAACCTTCGTGAAGAAAACACACGAAAAATAAAGACATAAAATTTTAGACAAAAAGACGAGGTCGTGCGATTTGCTCACGCACGGTCAAAACAACCCGTTTGCTAGCAAATCGCACGGCCCGAGGCAGATTGCCAGAAACTAAAGTTGTAGGTATCACACGGTCGCGTTGATCGTGCGTGAAAAGAATCACACGACCGTGCGATTTCTACAGGGAAGAACCTGGACAGCATTGGAGATCTGCCCACCTGCACGACAAACAACAGTTGGGAACATAGCTCCAGCACACATAGAACAAAAGAAATGTCAACATAAAACAATCTAGGGAGCATCATGTGCTTACCCCAGGAAAAGTGCGCAATTGCACAACACAACGGGCCTAAGAGTGTACTGTGTGTACAATTACAGAAAAAGAGAAATATGAGCAATAACGTCCCAAAAGTGAGTGCACGTGAGTGAATACTATCCCGGATGAGTCTGAAAAATACTATAAATATCGGACTTATCACACCTCAAGACTTAACCGTTTGCTCGTCTCGAGTAAATTATCTCTCAGCGGACAAAAAAATAACTAGCTGGCTAAGCAATTGCAAAAACGGAGTACTATGCGAAGTCGCATGCACACGCGCATAGAAATGCGGCAGAAGAAATTTCTAAATATACACAGTAGTTCATAATTTCTAGGAGCGTATAAATATATTACTTCTCTACTCAAAATTTGAATCTCGGTGAATTATCGGGTCGTGTGTAGGTCGAAAGCAGGCTGAACGATGAGGTGAGCATTGCCAAAGACCGGGTCTCGGGATAACCTCCAAAAAAATTCCATCAATGTCGGTGACCATATGCTCGCTCGTTCACACTCTCTCCACGACACTGGTTTGACTCAAGCGTGCAAATCAATAGGACTTTAGTTTTATAGCGGGGCTTGGGTTTTGGTAGACAAATGGTAAATACGATGGCTCACGAACTAAACCCAAATGAGCTAGCACAATATCTATCCTCGAGCACCACAATACAAAATGCAGGTGCACCACACCCCCAGACTTAGACTTGTTTACTTGGGTGTGCGCACCGCCTACACCATAAAATTTCACAAATAAAGATTTTTAATCAAACTTTTCTTTCTTTTTCTCCCCCTTTTTTATTCTTTTCTTTTTCTAAAAAAATTCAGCAAATATTATCAAATAAGCACATCCACATATTCACAACATAATCACCACATCAACACCCAAATCATAAAAATGAAATACATTGAAGCTCGAATTTGGGTGTGCAGCTAGAATTGGCTATTTGGCTTAGGTGAAAAAATAGTGGAGCTGAATCAACAGATGGGCAGACACAACATGACTAATAAGGATAAGGAGATAAGATGGACACAAAGCTCAACTGGGCCAAAATGATGACCTACATCACACTCGCGCACTTGACTAACCGTGTACCCATGATTCATGAGTAGCTTGGGGTAAGTTCTTAGCCACCGAGAGAGATTAACCTTCCTCCTGACTCGAGCAATATGAGGCTTATGAACGCCTACACACAATCCTACGCTACCATTTGACACCGAATTCATTAATTTTGAGTAGAGTAAACACTATCAACTATAATTGAAAATATAAACTAAAAGCATAAAAAAAAATTGAACCTATACGAATTTTTAAGTGAGACAAGATCACTCGACTAGGAGCACCACATGAGTAAACATTTTGCTCCGCCTCACATTCTTAAGCCAACATTGTGATTTTTAAATCACACACAAAAGAATGAGCAAGATCGTGATGTGTTAATGATTAAGCACGCACTTGAGTGGTTGCAGAGGTGTGCAAAGAATATGAGCAATGATAAAATGAAATGAAAAAAAATAAAAAGTACTTCTAGCATGCTGTGCAATGTGCACTTGCACGGTCAACAAACGATAACACTCCCTCCCCCAGACTTAGTCTAAATAATACGGGCAAGATAAACATGTAAAATAAATTAGAACTGAGGAAGAGGTTTCCCATGCTCAGAAATGAGCATACCAGAAGATTGATGTTAAATTTGAAAGAGGATCAAAGCCCTCCGCCGAAACATCCCCAAACCTGCAAGAAAAAGCATCGGCAAAAAAAGAACACAAACAAAGCGCAGAGAACAATCACGAATCAGCTATAGGCCGACTTGTGGTGGTTCTCCCCCGCCACGCGAGATGAGGAAGAGGTGAAAGCTTTAGGACCCAAGGGAGATTTACCTCCCTTTCCCCTACCCTCCTCACGTCGGAGGGTAGCAGAACGAGCAACGCCCAACAATCTTTCACGTTTTAGTTTCTCCACAGTGGGAGAGCGCCAACGAACACCAACTGCGTGATCAGACACAGTCTTCCTCACAAGAGGGGCATCATGTCTTCACCCGCCACGGGTTACAGATCCGCCCAACGAACCTGTTTTAATTGTTTACAAGGCACATTAAGATAAACAACATTAACTGACAAAGTTACGGCCAAACTTGCCGCTCCATCGCACAACTCCACGACATTGCCACCCTCTTCCTCCTCAACATTATCATCCATAAGATCCACAACCACTTCTAACTCAACATCTGCATTATTCTTCCCCTTCTCATCATCATCCACATTCTCCACCAACTTCACAGCCTCAGACCTGCACTCATCATCACTCAAAGTCAAATCAGAAACAACAATAGGTAAATCAAGATTTTCAACGGATCACCGAGAACTTTGATCATAGTGGGAAGAAAGGGATGATGTGCTCCCTTGGATGCCAGGGTCAAACAACCATCATCAATATGGAGAGTGGCGCCACTCTCTTTCATGAACGGGACAACCAAAATGGGAATGGACTTGTTCTCCATGGGTCCCAACACTTGAAAGTTATTGACGACAGATGTGCTATCCGCTATGATCTCGACTTCTTTAACTTCTTCAGTTATCACAACTGATCCGTTAGCAAGCACAAGAGAAGTCTGGTCATCAACAGCAATATTCAACTTGAGTTTCTCAGCGTCTTGCAGGACAAGAACGTTGCGTGATGAGCCAGAATCACATAACACAGTAGTATTAACATAGTTGATCTTGCACTCGACAACAAAATCACCCTCACGACAACCATCTGAATCAGCTAAGCTCAGCCCCTGTTCTCGCACTAGGGAGAGCACCCTAAGCTCGGTCAGATAGTACTTCGACTAACTGTCCTTGTTGCATCTTTAAGTTTCTCATGAAGTCGGTCTTGTTGGCCATATTCGGTTGAGCCATATCAACGAACTTCTCCATCATTTCTTCAAGTGCACTCTTTCTTTGCACAGGAGCACCCTGAGTATAACCCGATTGCGGCGGCCTCGGTTGGCTCCTGGAAGCTTGAGCATCAAATTGATGCTGGCCCAGTTGCTATCGTTGGCCTGCGGCATTTTGGTTCCAAGAAAAGTTTGGGTGGTTTCTCACACCCGGGTTATACGCATTGAAGAACGACACCACAATTTTGATTATTAACAAAATTAACACACTATTCTACATTCAAATTCAAAATCCGAAGATAGCTCACAAGCGGAGCACTCATAAGCATGATACCCAGGGTTACCATAACCTTGGCATGAGATAGCCATCACTTGAGTAGAAGTAGAGGCTGGTCTCTTCAGCATTGCAATATTCTCCAGTGGTGATTGTGCTGCTTCAGCTGGGAGCACAGTATTGTTCACTTCAAATAATCCCCTTGTACTTCTTTGGGTGTTTCTACCGGCTGTCCAAAAAGAACTGTGAGAGGTAGTATCCTGAAGGATCCTGAGTGCGTCCTCAGGAGTGTGATTCATTAATGTTCCTCCAACTGCAGCATCAATCGTAGCCCTGTAGTTCTGATCAATAGCAAAGTAAAAATTTTCAACAAAATTCCACGGTTGGAACTCGTGTTGAGAGCACTTTTGCAAAAGGTCCGTAAATCTCTCCCACGCCTCGGTGAGGGTCTCTTGATCCTGTTGACGGAAGGTGGCAATCTCTCGCCTCAGACTGACGACTCTATCCACCAGGTGGAATTTGGCCAGGAATCTAGATGACAACGCATCCCAGGTCGCAACGGCTCCTGGAGGGATTGTGTCGAGACATGCTTTAGCCTTGTCCCTAAGCGAGAAGGGAGACAACCTCAACTTCACTGTATCATCCGAGATACCAGCATACCGGAACGTACCTCAAGTTTCAGAGAATTCAGCCAGGTGAAGATGGGGATCCTCACTTGCCATTCCTGAGAATTGAGCATTGTTGTGGATGATATTCGGGATAGCCGACTTGATTTCGAACTGATTATTAGTAATAGCCGGGCCAAACTCAGGATACACACTCCCAATAGTGGGAGTGGTGTAATCTCGCATCGTCCGGGGCCTTGGTCGGACGCATCCTGCTCATCAACAACTTGTCCAAACTGGGGCGCATCCTCTCCCACTTGTTCAATCCCATTAATTCTATTCATGTCCATGTCAGCAGCAGCATGGCTGCGCGCACGCAGCGTCCGCTCTATTTCAGGGTCAAACTCAACAATCTCACCAAGGCCACGCCCCTGCATAAACTTGCAAAAAACAAAAATAAAAAACAACAACCCTTATAACAATGTTCTAAATAAAAGATTCGCACACGCTTGCGTTCCCAGACAATGACGCCAAAAACTTGATGCGCTAACGACAACTGCACCGGTTGCTCAAGTAATATAAAATGGGAGAATACCAAATATCGATCTCTTGAGGAACGCAGAGTGAGCGCGTGATTTAATTGTTTAGAAAATTTATTATAAAGGTAAATAGTAAACACGGGGTTTGGTTTTTTGATAAGTGAACGTAAAGAAAACACTAAAATTACTTGTGCGGGTCGCCTTCACCGCTTCGCAATGTGGATGAAAGAGAAGGCTAGCGGAGGGAATGACTCGATTAGGCAGAATGAGGGTCGTAAGCACCTATTCGCAACACACGCCACTAGAAATTGCTAATGCCGCACTCACACAATGGTGGGGGAGACAAGATGAGATGGAGGCGCTCCTCACACGCATAAACCACACAACAATCACATAGACATGAAAGATTGCATTAAGATAAATTTGGGTTTACACAACCATTCACAAACAACAAAATATTCTAAGAGAAATAAGCTACAAACGGAGATAAGGGAAGATTACAACCGAAGCACGAACACTCATTTAAGTTTCACGGCCGGAATTGAGGGTTGTTAAGCCTTGTCCGAGCTCGGACTTCGACTGTCGTCCGGGGTCCAGAAGAGCTGTCACCTTCTTCCACCCGTCTTCTTCGTCAATAGCCTTCGATCACGACCTTCGTCGAAGAACTCTCTGCTTGCGGCGAGGAATCCCTAGGAACGTAGCTTGGGAGCTTGCGAATGATGGAGGAGGTCGAGAGGAAGCTCTAGCACGAGTTTTGAGAGAAAATCGTGGTCGGAGCTCCTCGAGATAATGGTCGGAGGTGGAGCGGCGGAATGGGGCGAGCTGGAACCCTTGGGTGTGAAGAAAAATCGTTCTCCCCAAAATGAGCGGAGTCCTGTGTTATGGTATTAAAGGCACGCCTCAGACACGCCTAAGGGTCCAGGCTCAGAGATTTGCGCCTCTATGCGTCTTTTTTGCGTCTTTTGAATATAAAAGACGTGTTTGAGTGAGAATTTTGTTGTAAATTTTTTTCTTCAAAAATTAAGAAAAAATAATATAAAAACTCAATAAATTTTTATTGATTTAGTGTTTGTGAAAGATAATTGTGCGTTGAGACTTAGATATTATGCAAGTGACCACATTGATTCTATTTTTTAAAGAGATATAAACGATTAATTAGTAGAATAGATGAAGAATTTGATCAAGATACTGAAATGATGTTTGATGTTGATTATTTAAAATGGATGTGGTTGTGCCTTGCGTTCATCAGGCACGCGCCTGCGTCTTGAGCCTTGAGCCTTGCTCCTAGGCTCCAAGACCCCTTTACGCTTTGGTGCGTCTTGCGCCTTTAATAATTAAGGTCCTACTGCTTAAATAGTAATCAGTCAGAAAAATGTCACGCACGGTCGAACACAACCGTGCGTGAATCGTGCGTTAAAAACAACACAGAACTCTCCAAGCCTAATACAGCAAGAGACCGTGCGTTTTTGATCACACATGGACAAAACAGCCCGTGCACGAACAAATCGCACGGTTTGTGACAGATCACAGAAAATCTGGCAAACCAGGAAGATCGTGCGTTTTCCTTCGCGCATGGTTGAGCCCAACCGTGCGTGAAGAAAACACACGGAAAATAAAGACATAAAATTTTAGACAAAAAGACGAGGTCATGCGATTTGGTCACGCATTGGCAAAACAGCCCGTGCGCGAGCAAATCGCAAGACCCATAGAAGATCGCCAGAAACCAAAGCTGTAGGAATCACACGGTAGCGCCGATCGCGCGTGAAGAGAATCACACGACTGTGCAATTTCTGTAGGGAAGAACTTGGATAACATTGGAGATCTGCCCATCTGTACGACAATCAACAACTCGGAACACCACTCCAACACACATAGAGAAAAATAAATATCAACATAAAACAAGCTAGGGAGCACCCTGTACTTACCCCCAGGAAAAGTGCGCAATTGCACACCACAATGGGCCTAAGAGTGCACTGTGTGTACAATTATAGAAAAAGAGAAATATGAGCAATAACGACTCAAAAGTGTAGTCCGGTCAACGATCATTGAATGAAGGTCTTGCTGGAAGGTAGTGCGGTCAACGATCTGTGATCGTCTTTCTTAGTCTTATGAAAGACTTTTCCTTGTAATTCCGAATCAGTGCTTGGCGATTGTTGAGCGCGGTGAACGGACGCCAGTCAATGATTTGTGATCGCTGAGCCAGTCCTTGATGTGTTTCATCCTTCCTTGAGCTTCTCGGTCTTTGGTTAGTGAACATCAATCAATGCTCGATGAGCGCTGATAGGAAAACTACTCAACCAAAAATTTAGTCGGTTGACAAGCTGATGTAGGGGTAGGCTACGAGTGCACAAAACCTACGACGCTAGGTGGTAGGGCAAGGGTGACACGCTAATCTGAACCTAAATGCAATGTAATCGTCGATAACCCGACAAATAAATTTTAGCAATGAGAATTTTAACTCAACGCAAATATTTGAAATTGAAAACAGTTAATTAATTTTGGCAATTTATAATGGCTTGCTTCGCTCGGAGGCCCAAAGTAATCTGCGCGGCGAATGTCTCCTCCTGCAAAATATTAGCGTACTAAAGATAATTTCTACTAGCATGAATCACATCACATATATTAATTCACCAATAAAAATGTCAAATCAAATAAGTCAATACCACAAGAAACTCACAAAGTAGTGGGCTGAACCGAGGCACTGAAAATTTTTGGTCCGGATGTGTAGATTGGCGATCGGAGGTGGAACCGACGGCGTGAAAATGATGGCGGTGGCTACCCTCGACGGTAAATGGTGAGATCGGACGAGAAATGGGTTGATCCAGCCTTATACAGGTAGATCCGGGCCGGGGAAGGTTGGATCTGCTATTTAGGGTCGGATCCGGGTGGAGGAGTGATGAACGAAAGGTGGAAATAACAGATCGAGGCTGAAATTCCTAGATCTGAATTGATCCAAGAAATTAGGGGTAAAGGGGGGAGGGGTGGATCCACGGGAGGGAAGAAGTGGAGGGTCGGCGTGAACAGTGACCGACGTGAACAATGTCGGTGTGAACAGTAACCCGCGAACAATATTCCGTGAACAGTGTTCGGTGAACAGTGATCGGTGGACAGTGATCGGTGGACAGTAATCGGTGAACAGTGTTCGGGCTTCCTGGACAGTGGTAGGGGGTTGGGATTTGGAGGCTGTAGGGACTGCAGATGAGGGTTTCGAAGGGGGAAGAAAAAGGCTATGGATGGGTAGTACCTTGGGGGGGGGGGGGGGGAGTTTGAGCGCCTAAGAGTCGTCACCTAGGGAATAGAAGTCTCCAAATTCTACAATGACTGAATTCAACCCTCAAGACTCCTATTTATAATAAAAAGAATCACTAGGCATCCCTATCAACGACTATGGTTGGCCGGTGGGAGAGGCCACTAAAATACATGATTAATGAACCAAAAATAATAAACTAATATATGTTTTTGACTCGCGACGCGGATCCGGACACATCTGCACAGTCTGATCGTCGATCCGGGCGCGCCATATATGGTAAGTCGCCAAATCAGCCCTGAACGGTCCCAAAGCTCGTGCTCGTCTCTGCTCCACATCACAAACACTAGTCAATGATGAACGAACACTAGTGAACGTTCGCTGAACACTAGTCAACGATCGCTAAGCACTGAACTTTTTCTACAAATTGATTTTCCAGACTTCACATGTTGGGACCTTCTTAGAGCAAATAAATATAAATGCGCACCTAACATTTTGAAGAGTATCTAAGACATTAACAAATAGTTTTGTCTCTTTAAATTATCAGGTACTTTTCCCAACCGATGTCTCTTGCCTTGTTTGAGGACTGTGTTTGATGTAACGTCATTCTGATGGATGTCACCCACATTCTACTAAGGGAGACCTTGACTATTCGATTGTGATACAACGTTCTTCGGTCAATTGAACACACGTGTATTCTACAACAAGGGTCGTGTTACATTAACACCAACCTAGCCCAAGGAGAAATCCAACAAGAAGGTTTCACCTTCCAGTAGCATGTGTTAATCCACGCCGTTGCACATTCTGCATCGTAGCGAGTTTATGGAGAGAACACCGACACTGATATATTCTACATAATGGCCTCCACCATGGATCTTGAGAGCCCTGCGAAGATTCCTGTTCCCCCCTGAGGTCCGACGTCTTCTTGATGAGTACACTGATATTATACCAGATGACTTACCCGATGAGTTACCCCCATTGTGCGACATCCAACATGCCATAGACCTGACGCCAGCAGCTTCACTCCCAAACCTTTCATATTACCAGATGAAACCTGACAAGCATGCTGAGTTCAAGAGACAGGTTGATGAGCTGCTGAGGAAGTAGTTCATATGTGAGAGTTTGAGTCCATGTGCGTTCCCTTCCTTTCTCACCCTGAATAAGTACGAGAGATGATTTATGTGTATCAATAGTTGTGCAATCAATAAAATCACTATTAAGTATCAATTCCCTGTCCTTTGGTTGGACGACTCACTTGACACGATGGCTGATGTCCAAGTATTCTCGAAGACCGATCTTCGTAGCGGGCACCACCAAATTAAGGTTCGCGAAGGAGATGAGTGAAAGACGGCGTTTAATACCATTGACGCTCTATATGGGTGATTGGTCATGCATTTTGGGTTGTCTAATACCCCGAGCTCTTTCATGCGGATCGTGACCCAGATCCTTCGGCCTTATATAAGCACATTCCTAGTCATTTATGAAAGTCTTTTTAAGGGTAGCTAAACACCTAGAGGAGGGGGTGAATAGGTTTCTTTTTGATCTTTAATTCTTTTCTAGATTTTACTTAGTGTGTTGATGTTAGGTTAGTTGCTTTCAAGAACACAGAAAACACAGAACTAATTTATATTAGTTCCCCTATCTATGGTACATTCACTTTCCCCTTCACTTATCTAGCAGAGAGCTAGACTAGGCCAACTTCTCCAAAACTCAGATCAATAGATCTTACAGCTCAGATCCCTCCCTGGATCTCACACTTCAGAGTGGCTTCTACTCCTACAACTCAGACTTTTCTCTGTCCTATCTCAGAGACAACAACAAGTCTCCTACCTCAGGCTCACAAGCAAGCCCTATCTCAGCCTGTATAACTTAGGCCTACCGCAGATTCTATACAAGTATCCTACCTCAGACTTTGGAAAACATCCTACACTCATATCTCAGAGAGATCTTACAATAGAGAATAATAGAGAGTTTGTTTTACAAAGACTCAAGAACATATGCTTTGAACCCTTCTTCTTTAGCTGCTTTACCAGACAGCTTCTTTTCACCCATAACAACAGGAAGTGATCTTCAAATTTGGGATGGACTGTGTTGTGTTGAATACTTGTAGAGATCTTTTTCTTCAAGCTTCAGAAAGATTGTTGTGAATACTTGTGGAGCTTGAAGACAATGAATTAGTCTTTCATGCTGGCGGCGAATTTTACAAATTAGGGTTTGCAGAATGTTTTCCAAAAGTATTAACAGAAGTTCCAAGCACTTAGCTTATATATCTCTACATCAGCAACATCTATAATTCTGTTTAGGTATGCTGCATCGCCAATTTTAACGATTGTAGCTTCCCAAGATTGCGTATTAGAAGAATGCTGCGGTTTCCGTCTTTTAGTGCGCAATTGACGTCAATTTGAATTAAGGATGACGTCAGCAGAATGCCTTGACGCCTTTTGACTTAAAATAAACATCTATGCTTCTGTAGAGGTGTTTAGTGATTGTGATTGACGTGAAGCCATTTAACTTAGTCAGATACTTGAATTTCTGTAGAGGCGTCGAGTGACTGTGATTAACTCAGCTCATTCTACTTTGGCATTGAGTGATATCTTATGTGTTGACGCATTTGCACTTAGACAGATTTTCTGCTTCTCCACTGAGGCGTTGAGTGAATGACCTTCACCCAACGCTTTTGGACTTAGACAGATTTTCTGCTTCTCAACTGTATCTTTGAGTAAATAACATTCAGCCAGCGCATTTAGACCTTTAGCGTCGAGTGATGTGAGATGACTCGACGCTTTTCTACTTTAGCAAATATCCTTCACTCTAAAGTGCGCTGAGTTATCTCTAATTGAATTTCTGATAATCTTAAGCTGTTTTATCAATCAATTATTAATTACCTGCACATTTTGTGTATATTATTGACTTATGAGGCTTCTTTAAATCTAGGACATTGTGGTCAATGTTTCCAACAATCTATATTGATGACATCTTGATTTAAAGCTACTATATTGTTGAACATCCGAGCCATATGAAAGTCCTCTTTGGGATTCCCCGTTAGGAGAATTTATTCCTGAACCTGAAAATTTGCTCTTTACTGACTGATTCTGTGCACTTTCTCGGGTTTATCGTATCTGCGTTCAACATATCTGTTGACCGGTCAAAGTCCATTGCATTCGTGAGTTGTCTTGTTTTTTCATCATCATCGAGGCCCGTTTCTTCAACGGACTAGCCACCTTCTACAAGAGGATTGTCCCAATCTTTAATACCATTAGGACCCCCTTTTCGAGCTGTCTATGATTGGGAGATTTTTAGTGGGCGGAAGCCACCACTTTGGTCTTCAAAAAGATTAAGTAGAAACTGACGAATGCCCCAGTTCTAAGGTTGCCTTATTTTTCCAAGGTGTTTGAGGTTGCCTGCGACACATCTGTTGTTGACATTAACGATGTACTGAGCCAGGAAGGTCATGCAATTTCTTACTTTAGTTAGAAACTGAACGAGTCCTGATCGAAATACTCCAACTACGATAGGGAGTTTTATGCAGCTGCGCAGTCACTTATATATTGGAGACACTTCTCCTGCGGGAGTTTGTCTTATGCTTCGACCAACAGGCTCTGCGATATCTTGCCTCTGTCACTTATATCTGCGATTAAATTGTTTGAGTTTAGTCCGCGCCTCACACATAGGTTTGCATTAGCGTCAACACCATCTCACAACCTACCTTGCGTTACTATGATATCAAATATTGACAGAGAGTTCGATATCTTCAGAGGCAGATGACATGGGCTTCTGTATCGGAGCCTCGCAGATAGGGGGGTTTAGCATGTCGGAGGCTCGATGAGGATTGTTGGGATTTGGGTCATCATGGATGCAGAGAGGTGCGATGCTCGTTTTTGCGGTTGTTCAAAGTTCGGGTCAGCTGATTGTAGAAGAAAGGCTGTGGATTGAAGGCTCCGATACCAAGTTGTTATGGACCCATCCCATAACGTCATCCTGAGCAAGTCGGAGGTGTCAATAGAGGTAGAGATATAAGAGCCTACCTGAAGGATGATGAAAAAGAAGAAAAGGTGACGCAGTGGTAGGTTAACTTGGGGTGTATTCTCTAATTGCAATCCTAAATGTGACGATAATGATGACGATGCAAGAATTGGTCCGCTAAAATTACAACAATAATTAATTATTTTAAAAAAATAGATAGAGGCACCAAAAATCACAAATTTCTTTAATTAAAGAGAAACAAACACATTTGCAAATTGAACGAGTTGCAAATATTTTGAAGCACACATGGAATAAATCTATAAATCACTCGACGTCTGTTACTAACAACAAATAACAAGAAACAACCACTGTAGATATAGTGCCACACATACAACAGTAGAAAATAATAACTCAAACGACAACTTACGCGAGCAGGTGGTAGAGAGTAACGACTGGTTGCAGGTATCCAAGGTCGTTGCAACGTCGGGAGGTGTTGGAAGAGGGAATCTGGACGAATATGTGTAGGTTAGGATTATAGGGAGGGTCTCAGGGATGGGGGTGGGATGGATGATTTGAGGTGGAATCCACGGCTGGGGGGAGGGGAGGGGGAGATGGGGTCGGGATGGCTGATGAGGGGAGGCGGGATGGGATCGGCCGACAGTCTGACAGGGAGGAGGCGGGTGGGTTTTTGGCCGGCTGTAGGTAGTCTAGTGTTAAGTAGAGGTGATGGATGGCTGGCTGAAGGGAAGTTGGGGTAGGATTTGTTGGCAGACTAACATCGAGGAGGCGGGCGGGTTTTGGATCGACTGAGAGTAATCTTATGTCGGGAAGGGGTGAATGAGTAGGGTATCGGGATTTTGCTTGATAGGGAAGTGGGGGTTAGTGCAAAACGGAGGGGAAGGGGGGTTCACTGTGGCTGACTGGAGGGTTGGGAGACTCTCGGTGGCTGGCTGTAGGGGAGGAAGGAGGAGGAGATTACCTTGGAGTCGCACCAAGGAAGAACTTTCGGCGTCGCACCAGGAAAGAGATCGACGGTTTGCAGAAACTACCGCAAGCCTTTGATTCACCGCAATATGCATATAAATACTCAAACTGAAAATAGGTCATCCTAATCAGATGACCCATAACATCCAATCCGATTAGATGCTAAATATGACTCAAAAAAAAAATAATACATCAAACTGACTAAAAACAACTTTCCGCGCACAATCGTAGAGTCGGATCTCCCGAACGGGTAGCGGTTCACTGCCTCCTGTGAGAATAGACATATGTCGGGAGTGGCGCGCCATTAACTCCCTCCGGCTTGAAAGCACTCATCTTCAGTCAGTGAAGATGATTGTATTCTTTGTGTAGCTGCGGGGTGAGTTTCTGGAGCTCCTCTGAAGAAATCCATGGTGAGTTTCTTGAGCTCCTCTGAAGAAATCCATGTAGCATCATGAATCAGGCGACCGCTCCAACAGATAAGATAACACGTAATATCTCACCCGCCCGCGGTGTATAAGTCGTGACCCATAATCAATGTATCTCGTCCGTAGAAGTGAATGGCCCGGGCTGTAATGTATCTCCGTCTGACTGTTGAATCAGTCAGATCGTCGATGGTGCAATCCGATCATCATAAAGTCACTCCTGAGATGAAAGCATGGAGGGACTTATAGGGACAGTAAAGGCGAAGGATCAAGTATGGGTGTGGAGATAGGGTCTACACACACACGCTCCTCGTAGTAAGGAGTCAGATCCTCTACGTTGAATGCTCGACTGATACCCATACTACGAGAAATTTCAATTTCATATTCGATCGTACCAATCCGCCGCACAACTATATAGGGGTCTATTCATTGAGCGCTTAATTTCTTTGCCGGTCTTTGCAGGACCCTCTCAAGTCGAATGTGAATCAACACTTGCTCTCCTGCCTCAAAGATTTGTTCCCTCCAGTGTTGGTGTGCTCAATCTTTATAATAATCATTACTAAATGCAATTTTTTTACGGATTGACTCATGAAGTTCTTGCTCGAAGTGCTCCGCTGCTCCGCTTGCATGTTGCTCCTAGATAAGGAAATCTCAAAGGGATGACTGAGGAATGCAGAGGCGCGATCCCATGAATAAGTACCCGTCGGGAATCGTATAACCCTCACGAATGTATGGAGATTCCTGCGTTAGCGCGGAGTAAATGTCATTGAAATCTGGATACTCTGGATAATCATAAGCTAATCGCTCAAAACTCACTACTCGAGTGCTCATGGAGTTGATAGGGTTGACTCGACGACTCGAGGCGTCAGCCGGTTTGTTCTCAACACCCACTCGGTTCTTGAGAACATAATGAAACCCCTGCATATACTTCATCCATTTCGCATGACAGTGACCCAATTTCTTCTGTGAGGCGAGGTACCTCATCGCTTGATGGTACTCACTACTCGAGCGCTCATGGAGTTGATAGGGTTGACTCGACGACTCGAGGCGTCAGCCGGTTTGTTCTCAACACCCACTCGGTTCTTGAGAACATAATGAAACCCCTGCATATACTTCATCCATTTCGCATGACAGTGACCCAATTTCTTCTGTGAGGCGAGGTACCTCATCGCTTGATGGTCAGAATGTAGAACAAATTCCTTGTGCTTGAAATAGTGTCGCCAGTAACGCAGTGCCTGTACAATGACATTGAACTCTCGATCATAATTCGAATACATCTGTCGGGCATCATTCAGCTTCTCGCTGAGTAGGCAACTAGATGACCTTCCTGACTAAGTACGATGTCGATGCCTATTCCTGACACATCACAGGCTACTTCAAAGGCCTTGGAAAAAATCAGGTAAACGTTAGACAGGAGCAGTAGACAGTCTCTCCTTAATCTCCTTGAAGGCTCACATGGCGCCTTCGTCCACATAAAATCACCCTTACAGAGACAACTCGTAATGGGGGCCATGATCGAGCTGAAGGCATGAACAAACCTCCTATAAAAGGTGGCGAGTCCGTGAAAACTACGGGCCTCGCGGATGTTCGATGAGAGGCCACTCGCGAATCGCCTTGATCTTGTGAGGGTCAACTTATATTCTTGACGTTGATACTAGATAACCTAAGAAGTGAACAGACGCGGACAGGAATGAGCACTTTTCAAGTTGATGTAAAGATCCTTCTTCCGTAAGAGCTCGAACACCAGACAAATATGACGCAAGTACTCGGTGCGACCCTGACTGTATATCAAAATATCATCAAAATACAATACCAAGCAACATGTATCGTCACCCTCATGAATGTGTTGTGCGTGTTCGATAGTCCGAACGACATGACTAACCACTTATACATTCCGTCTTTTGTCTTGAAGGCTGTTTTCCATGCACCCCCCTCTCTAACTCTAATCTGATGGTGTACCCACTACGAAAATCGATCTTCAAAAAGATTTGGGCACCGACCATCGAGTCCAGGTGGTCATTGAGCAGGGAGGAATCAGAAAACGATACTTCACCGTGATCTTATTTATGACACGACCATCAATGCACATGCCCCAGCTCCCGTTCTTCAGAGTAAGAAGGGCTGGTGCATCATAGGGTGCAGCGCCATATAATAAATTTATTTGTCGTGCGTTGATAATTAAAAAGCTGTCACTACTATAACATTTTGATCGCGCGTTAGTGCGATGATGCAGCAATTTTCTAAGTAATAACAAGTCACAATAAGTGTGCAAAAAAGGAACTCAGAAATTCCTCAAGATTGAACTTTGCCGATTCACTTATTTTGAGCAGTTATCATAACCGCCTCAGCCGCACGTCTATTTTAAAAACCCGCAGCCTTGCCCCTTTTATTTATCCGCAAACCCTATCAACGTCGAGCGTTGTTTCCCTCTCTGTCTCCCGCAATCAGCATTTCCTTCATCGAGCGGCGCAGGCTCTTCTTCGGCGGGTGACACTCGCGCCTCTTGCCGGCGCTGCTAGCGGTCCCAGCATCCCTCCCCTAACCTGAAGTCATCGCCGACCCATCATAGGGTTTCCTTCCCTGTGTTGTACCTTGGGTTGTCGGCAAATTGCCTCCTCCCTTCTCAGTTACGGTGGCCTCTAGGTAACAGTCCTAGCCTTTCTTCCTCTTGATCCCTGACCTCCGTTTTTCCATCTAAGTTTTTCAAAAGAAATTAGGGTTCAAGGCTTCCGATCTCCTTCCTCGGATTTCAAGTGATTTCCTTTGAAAAACTTAGATTTCAAGTGTTTTAATTGGAGGTATTTCAGGAATTTCACTTTAGTTTTATCGCGAATTATGGTTCTTCTAGGTGTGCGAAGAAACTGACAATTTCAAATTGGTTAGAGCCGACTCCATTTCAAAGATCCTTATTCCACCATTTTTTTTCAGAAAACAGCGGTAAGCCCTTTTCGTTCAATGCAGTGTTAATTTTAGTTGCCGTAAGATCTTTTGATGAATTTCTAATTTACTAAAAACTATTTTGTAAATTATATTAGAACTCTTTGAATCAAGTTGCGAGTCGGAGTGACTTCTTACCATTATCTCAGATTGGGCCTCACTCAAAAGAAACTATGCCGCCACGTCAAGTGTATGAACGACGCACTACCGTTGTAAGAAATTCTTATTCTTCTTGGCTAGACATATCGGATAGCCTGCATAATTATGTTTAGTATAATTCATTAAAATCGATACGATGGTAGGGAATTTCTGCTATCAATAGAGATTGTTAGTGAAATTATTGTGCAGCTAGTGTATGCGGTACAAGTTTAATTTTAATATGCTCAAACAGCTAGACCATATGAACAATATAGTCTCTCGTTTAGATTGACGAGCAGGAAGCGTTGAAGTTAGAAGTGTGGCTCTAGTCATTTTAAACCAATTTGGTGAATCGCCTTAACCATACGCACATGTTCACAAGCAGAGTAGCATTAGACAGAGAATGTTGTGTAGGCACGATGGAGATCCTCTCCCGTGTTTGATTGATGCGCACTATCCTTCTTGTGGGTGGTAGTATACCCTATGAGTCAAATAATTTGGGGGATGTATCCCGCTTTAGAAATTAGTAGATTTGAGTATGTGTTTGTGAGACAGTATAACACTTGAGTTCGTCAGTAAGACTTGGATCGTTAGACTAGTATTGCGCGTTAGGAGCTACTCAGCCGGGAACTCTGGCGAAAGGATAATCATAAGTGAACTTAGAACTCAAGTTTAGACCGAACCCTAGAAACTCCTAGATAAGCAAATTATTCGAACTTGAGCAAACATCACACATTATGAGCAATTAGAATAGTCTTTTATTTTGCTAGTTTTATTTTTAGAAAATCCTGCACAGTACATTAGCATACAGTTTTTACTATAGCACAAAAGTATTTTTAAAACATGCAAACTTTTCTTCTAAAATAATTTTAGTGTCATTAGGAGGAATAATTTTCTTACTCTCCCTTTGCAGTCGCTCCTATAGTTTGTTTTTCCCTTCCAGTTATTGTTTTACTTTAGTACCATACTGTTGTTTGGACTCATGTAATATTAATGTTTAAGATTTTCTTGTACCAGACTTGTTGTAAAACTTTCAGATATGCAGTTATTTATTTCCTATTCTATTTTAGTGACTCTGTGAAATCACCAGGTTGAGGTACACTTTTAACCTTAGATTCTTATGCAACTTCCTCTATAAACTTACATTTCAGGTCTTTTCATTTGTGTCTGCTATGTACTAGTTTTAATATTGTTTCTTAGTTGACTTTTTATCACTGGACCCGGCCGGACGCCTGATGGGTTGTTAAACTAGGTTGGGGTATTACACATGCTCTCTCATATAAACTTTTTTTGCAGAAGATCTTCAACTTACCGTTTTAGCTCGACATGCTCGGTCGGATTCGGGCGATAATGTGGGAGATTTGGTAAAAATGTCTTTGGGATCAGATCAATCACATGTCGGATGTCCCTCAACGGAGGGATCTCATCAGGGACCTCCCATGAATAATATCTATATAATCATCCAGGACAACATCTAGATCAGTAATCTCAGTCTCGCTAGGGGCCTCAGCCTCTATCGTGCCCGCCACAATAAACATAACCCCGCCTCTAAACTCTTTCTCAGGAAGTCACCCTTCCTCAAGACATGGAGAGGTCTCAAAGACCCCGCACTAACTGATGAATCAACCTTGCCCTTGGGAGGATCCCTGGGTCGGGGTAGGGGTAATCTTTTGACCTTTGTTGAAGAATACATGCGTGTTGGACCGTCCATAACACATAACATCACAATCATATAACCAAGGTCGTCCGAGAAGAACGTGCACGATGATAATGGGGATGACATCACACCAAAACTGTTCTCAGTGGTCGCTAAATGAATCGGCACTAGGCATCGCTGTGTAACTTGGATGGTGGACTTGTCCACCCATTGGACACAATATGGATGCGGATGGGGCTCGATAGTAAGCCACATTCTCTCCAATCCTTTCTTGGCAATTATGTCTATACAACTACCACTATCAATGACGAGCTTGCAGGAGCCTCCTGCCCTCGGGAAATATATAAAGAAGATAGTGGTGCGACGCCAATCCTCCTCGGCTCGTGGAGTGTGGAGGAGGCGGCGGAGGACTCCAAACTCTAGCGATCTCTCAACATCGCTCTCCAATCTGTCCTCTACGACGATCGTAATCTTCTCAACAGTACCGTCCTCAGCCGCAATGCTGGGCCCACCCGATTCCTCAATCAGTACTTTTCTTATTGCGCATTGCGCCACAAAGTGCTTTCACCGTCGCATCTGCGGGAGCTCGAGGAGCGGAAGTGGCCATGACTAGAGTGGGTCTCCTAGCTGGGGTTGCATTTGGTCGAGAGGTGACTTGCCTCGGGCCAGCGGTGCACATATAATGCTCGTACTCCAGCGCGAGATGAAAAACCTGCTCAACCATCTCAATCCTTTGAGGAATCAGTTCCCTTCAGATGTCAGCCCTATGTCAAGTTCGGAAGCGAGATGCAGTGGCAATGGGCTCCTCCAGAATATCACTACAAACTACTAACTTGTCGAATCATGGCATGTAATCAGCTATGGAGAGGGTCCCCTGACGCAGTCCGTAAAGCTGATCTAAAATCTGATCACAATATGAAGCGGAGAGGTATTTATCTCTCAAGCGCTGCTTCATCTCGTCCCATCGGGTGATGGGGTAATAACTGTCCGGCTTAAGTGACCTCTCCAGACTAGACCAATACATTTTTGCTTGGCCGATCAATTTTATTTTGGCGAACCGTACACGCCTCGTCACTCACCTCAAACCAGTCAAAATAGTGATCTATGTCCATGAGCCAATCACTAAATGCCTCCGGGTCCAGGTGATCGTCAAAGGAGGGTGCGTCAATGCGGATATGCCAGGTGATATCTTCCTCCCCTGGAGTCATCCCGCGGCGTGGCTCACGGTATTCACCGTATTGATCATCATAGTCATAGTTGTACCGTGCAGGTGGGGCTCGATCTCTACGACTAGGTGGGGGTGTTGGACGTGGCACATCAGGAGGACTGTGATTCTTCCTTGGATCTTGCCGACACTCATAACCACCATGAAAATATCTCTCGTAGGAGGGGGGTCTCGGCGATGGATTTCTCTACCACGTCTCTCAGGAGGAGGTGAGCATCTTGAGGATCATCGAGAGGCTCCTCATTAGGGGGTGGAGTCGCTCGATCTCTAGGGATCTCTAACTGATCAACCCTTGCGTTAACCCTAGCGTTATTGCCCCTAAGGGTTTCAAATTGGTCTCCTATCCGATCAAATCGATCAAGAACAAGTCTTTGAAACTCATTGGATGTCATGTCCGACTTTGAACTGGCAGTCCTATCGTTTGATTGATTGTGATTTGACATGGATTGACGATAATCTCTACTACTATGTAATATGCAAGCGACCCTAACCTTGCGCTCTGATACCAATTTGATGCAGTGGTAGGTCAACTCGAGGTGGACGATCTAAATGCAATCCTAAATGTGATTAGAATGATGACGATGCAAGAATTGGTCCACTAAAATTACAACAATAATTAATTATTATAAAAAAGACAGAGGTACAAGAAATCACAAATTTCTTTAATTAAAGAGAAACAAGCGTATTCGCAAAACGAACGAGGAGCAAATATTTTTAAGCACACGCGGAATAAACTCTGCAAATCACGCCACGTCCGGTACTAACATCAAATAACAAGAAACATCCACTGTAGATATAGTGTCAAACATACAACATTAGAAAATAATAACTCAAACGACAACTTACGCGAGCAGGTGGTAGAGAGTAACGACCAGTTGTGGGAATCCAAGGTCGCTGCAACGTCGGGAGGTGTTGGAAGAGGGGATCTGGATGAGTATGTCTCGGTTAGGGTTGTGGGAGGGTCGTTTCGGGTATGAGGGGGTTGGCTTGATTTGAGGTGGAATCCACGACTGGGGGGAGGGGAGGGGGAGAAGGGGTTGGGATGGCAATTGAAGGGGAGGCGGGCTGGGATCGGCCAACAGTCTGACAGGGTGGAGGAGGCGGGTGGGTTTTTGGCCGGCTATAGGTAGTCTAGCGTCAAGTTGAGGCGATGGATGGCTGGTTGAAGGGGAGGCATGATAGGATCGGCCTGCAGAGTAACAGGGAGGAGGAGATTGGTGGGATTCAAATCGACTGGGAGTAATCTACTGTCAGGAAGGGGGGAAGGAGTATGGTATTGGGATTTTGCTCCACAGGAAAGTGGGGGTTAGTGAAAAATGGAGAGGAAGGGAAATTCACGGTGGCTGACTGGAGGGTCGGGTGACTCTCAGTGACTAGTTGTAGGGGAGCAAGGAGGAGGAGATTACCTTGAAGTCGCACCAAGGAGGAACTTCCGGCGTCGCACCAGGAAGGATTCCAACGGCTTGCAGAAACTTCCACAAGCCTTTGATACGCCCCACTCACCGCAACTTCCTTATAAATACTTTGACTGAAAATCAGGCATTCTAATCGGATGATCCACAATGTCGAAGCCGATCAGATGCTAAATATGACTAAAAAATATAAAATAATACATCAAACGGACTCGAAACGACCGTCCGGTCGCAACCGTGGACTCGGATCGCCTGAACGGGTAGCAGTTCACCGCCTCCTGCGGGAATAGACCTATGTCGGGAGTGGCGCGCCATCCAGAGGGAACAGGGGAGCTTTGCTCGCCCAAACCCTAGCTTGCGAGAGAAAGAGAAAAACATAGAGAGTGATAGAGAAAACTTGATTAATTCATTCATTACTTCATACATGACCCAAGGGCTCTATTTATCCAATAAAGTGACATGGACATTTGAACATTCGATGCGCACAACACTAAAACATTAAGAATTTAAGATTATACTAGCTCGACTCGATACAACTCAATTCTAATGCTTAAAACTTGTGATAAAAGATGTATTTTAACCACTAATAGATAACTAACAATGTGCGACTCTAACTTGATTGCACGTAAACAAATTATCTTACCCCTGTTCTTGTGTGTTAAAACATCTATTAGTTATTGTTAAAGAGTTACAGATTCAATTGAGCTTGCTTGTCCTGAATTTTCTCCCCCCTAAAAGATTTTAATTAATTTATACTACCATACTATGTCATTGTGTAGGTCTTCTCCAAAGCATATAGAAGGACCTGATGGTAGAAACTTGCAGCTGCAGTTCAGGTCAAGATTGTCATTACCAATTTTTACAGGAGGAAAGATTGAGGGAGATCAAGGAGCTGCAATTCATGTAGTGTTGATTGATGCGAACGATAGCCATGTCATAACTTCTGGGCCTGAGTCTTCTGCAAAATTAGATATTCTGGTGCTTGAAGGTGATTTTTGTAATGAAGAAGATGAAGACTGGACTGAAGAAGAGTTTGAAAGTCATGTAGTGAAGGAACGAGAAGGAAAGAGGCCCCTTTTAACTGGTGACTTGCAGGTTTCACTGAAAGAAGGGGTCGGAACACTTGGTGAACTGACATTTACTGATAATTCGAGCTGGATAAGAAGTAGGAAGTTCAGGCTCGGTTTGAAGATTGCATCTGGACACTGTGATGATATTCGAATTCGCGAGGGGAAAACTGAAGCTTTTACAGTTAAAGATCACCGAGGAGAACGTAGGCGCTTTGAGTTTTCTGGGAATTCCCTTTTTGATTGGTATTTGATAGATATTTTATTAATTAAATGATCAATTTTTTTTGTGTGTAGTATACAAGAAACACTACCCACCCGCCCTAAAGGATGAAGTTTGGAGATTGGAGAAGATAGGAAAAGATGGTGCTTTTCACAAGAAGTTAACTAAGGCTGGGATTTTTACAGTTGAGGAATTTCTTCGGCTTTTTATTAGGGATTCACAAAGATTGAGGAGTGTAAGTTTCAATTCTTCAGTGTTGTGAAATCTTGGATGTTGTGCTACTCTAATGGAAGTTAGTATGATTACAGATTCTTGGAAGTGGCATGTCAAATAAGATGTGGGATGTCCTTGTGGAGCATGCCAAGACCTGCATTATTAGTGGAAAATATTATATTTATTATTCTGACGAGACAAGGAATGTTGGTGCCATCTTCAATAATATTTACGAATTTACTGGGTTGATTGCTAGTGGACAGTACTTCTCAGCTGAATCTCTTAATGAGAGCCAAAAGGTTTATGATGATTTTTTGTTATTTGATTATTTACTTTTACAGTTTCTAATCCTCTTAGTGCTTCCAAGGACATGTTTTGCTGAGCATAGGCATGGACTAGGGATCTAATCCTGCCCAAAAATTTACCCCTTTTCATGCTATCTGAACTACCTAATACAACCTCACCAACATACTGTTATTGGATCTTATTGCAGAGCTGATATTAATTTAATCACTCATACCATTAGGAAGTTGCTTAAGTCATTCCAGGTTTTTTTTTTAAACCAAACATTCTTAAATATGCTTTCAGTATTTTAAAATTTCAAGTGATGAATGAGTTCAGCAAACAGGTTTCCTCATGAACCAAATATTATGAGGTGCTGGTTGGACCTTTTATCATGATGATTCGTTCTGATCATTTGATACTTCAAAGCAATTTTGTTTTAGTGATTTATTTTATTAATCACAAAATAGTGATATATAATGAAATCTTGAGGTGTACATAGTTTTGGGCTCGCGCGCGCGCACACACACTGTTATGGTTGCACATGCCGATGAGAAATGCACATGGCGACGAGACGCCGTGGCGAGCGGAGGGAGACGATGACGGGTCAGTTTGGAGGAGTAGAGACCGAAGACGCGCCACAGATATGATTATTTTATTTGCGTTTATTATGTTATTTTCATTTATGTGTACGCTTTATTTTTCGCACTGTTTTTTTTAGCTATCCACACCCCGCACCTATAAGGAGTTGTGTTGTACTTTTTCATTATGCTTGGATGTATGAGAATTAAGGTTGCTCCCTGTTGAAACCGAAACTTGGCTTCTTGGGGAGTTCGGACCCGAAAGAGGTAACCTCGCACCTACTTCTCCTGAAAAAGTGCACAATAGATCCTGGGCTACGAATAGATCTTGGGCTACAACACGGAGGTCCCACCACACACCGGAAAGATCTTAGAGCGCTTCCCCTCCCTAGCCAATGCTGAGCTGGGGCACCTTGGAGGGTACTTGAAAGCCAACCAAAAAACCGGAGGAGGAAGAAGCCAAAAGGAGATTCCCCTCTCAAAGGTGCCCCTACAGATCTATTTATAGTTTTCCAAGTCTGGTCTGCAAACAGAGTAACTTCGCTGTTCGGATCTACTATACGCAGCCCAACCAGGTTTGCCAACATCGTAACTCCGCTGTTTGGAAAGACTATTAACAGGCCAAAACATAACACTCCACGAAGGAGTGGCGAATTCCTTGACGAGATTGCGAGCATCAACCTACTACTGGCTGTGGGCGAGTGCCGATGAAACTGGCACTCTCCTACTACTCACTCGCTGCCTAGGGAGAGTGCGGACCGATTGTCACACTCGCCAGGCTGCACGCAAGCCTCAGGGCGAATGTAGGCCTGTTGGCCTCATTCGCCCGACCACGCGCAAGCCTGCGGTCTTGGGCGAGTGCGGGCCTGATTTTCCCACTCGTCTGCTCGGCTTTCCTGGGTCATATGGCCCTTTTGCCCCTGGGACTCTTTGAGGGACCCACTCGACGAACACGGGGTTATACACAATCCCCGCTCTTTGCGAGATTGACGCATGCTCGGAAAAAAACATCCAACCCCAAGTGTTCGGTGAGTGCCTGTTGACCTAGTGGGAATCTTTTAGTGCATCCCCCCACTCTGCTATATATTTACCTAGTCACGGTTAGGTGATGCTTGCACTTCCCACCTTTTTCGTCTTTCTCTCCCGCCTCTAGTGCATAATTCCGCTCTCGAAAGATGTTCACGACCGACTTGCTCCCGTGAGAGAGGAGGCTAAATCCCTTATCGCTGAGTTTGCTCCCTGGCTTTCTCGAAAAGCTTCGAGCTTGGCCCCAATGCTAAAAAAGGCCAAGATGGTCAGGCGCGACCTGACGATGGGCGGGTCCATCCCGCTGACTCCATCACCACTCCCCGGGACTCCACATGTATTCATATTCGTTCCTCCACTCGCCACCTTTTAGAGGAAAGATAACCGACACCACTGCGGCTACTCACAGGAAAATCCTTCGAAGGAGAAAGACGCCTGGGAAGGGACAGCGAATGTCGGCTTGCACTCGCACGAAGTCGGGGGCGATCAGCCGGTCCCGGAGAACAATACCCAAATCACCCCAGATGATCTCCCGCATACCTCCGGTTAGTCACCTTTTATGGCCCTCCTTTCTTATCGCTTATCTCTCCCATACTTATACTTCTCGCAGCTCCCACCTTGGAAGGCGTTTCTACCCTCCCGTCTCTTGCCAACAATCCTGCCGTCGAACAGGCGATTCTCCGCCCAGGGCTCGGGAAGGGGCGCATTACCTTCAACACACCCTTCGAGGGGCGGCCCAGTACCTCTCGCCGGCACCCGGGCAGATGCGTTGATACTTTGCAAAGTAAATAAGCGCACTCGCCTCGTTCTTACTAGAATTCGATCATACATGGCGGAACCTATCCACTGCAGGCTATCGCGAGATCTTATCGACTGATGTTGACATCGATGAGGAGTTCTCGCTGCCTCCCTCTCCTAACATGATTGCAGCTTTATTGGGCGACCCGAAGGACGCCGTAGTACTAAAGAGGCGAATGATTGAGCTGTTCCGGAAACACACCCTCATGCTACGCGAGATCTACAATCGGATTCAGGAGAACCAAGACTCCGTCGAGGAACGACTGGTCAGCCTGGAAAACAACTATTCGCAGAGGATGGACGAGGTGAGGGGAGGAGCTGGCAGTAGGAAGGACTACCCTGGAATCCACATCGCGCGAGTCGAAGATCAGTTGCGCTTGGCGCAACAAGAGCTACAAGCCATTCACGCACATCAATGCTCACACATGCCACCTAGGGCGGGGAGGAGCAGCCGGGACAGCGGTAGCGGCCCCATGATGGGCCTACCGGCTCTCGCCCCCGCCCCTTCTTTTTCTAATTATACCTACTGTTATGTTTACCTTTCTGTTGGTTGTCAAACATTGCTCTTGCCGTATAAATATTACGAATGTATATGTTCACTTGATGCTTACGTACGATCTCGCCTCATGATTTTTCTTTCCTCTCGTTGATCTGCTTTTAAAGCCTTGAATATGGTATTAGCTTAGACTCAGCGGCGAGTGGGGGAGTGCGGGATCGGTCCAGAGACCAAGGCGGGGCGCGGCGAGTTGGCTATCCACACACCCCTCGCCCTTGATCCCTCCCACCCAATATTTTCTATAAATAGCCCTCCTCATCCACCGCATTTACTCTTTCTTGATACCTTAACTTTCTTCTCTTTTATTTTTCTTTCTTGCACTTGCGCTCCCCGTTCTCTTTCTGACACTTGCGAAATGACAGGTGATACTGATGGTCGAACAAAATGCGTTGCGGCCTTTGCCGACTATCCCTTCCATTACTGCAACCTGTCGGAGGACGAGTATCATTCTCTGGTGGGGCTCTACATCTTGCCTGGGTTCACCGCTCGCCACTCAGGGAAGGTAGAATCACTAAACCACTTCTCGCCGAACGAGCTTGCGATACCCGCAGAACACTTCGAGGTAGGGCTCTGACCCCCTATGTGGCCGGAGGTGCGTCAGGCTCTGCGGTACTTTGGAGTTGTTCCCACTCGGCTCAATCTCAACTCTATCGCCCTGCTGGTAGCATTCACCTGCTACATGCAGGAGGAGCAGATAGAGTTCAGTCTTCCTGTCTTTCGCAAGCTTTTCAACTTCAGGGCCAAGAAAGATGAGATTGCGTTCTTCTCCGACAATAACCTCAAGGCCATCGGTCTCGCCAACAAGAACTACCATTGGATTCGCAAATTCATCTTTGTGTCGGGCGATTCGGTAATCTTCCTCTCTTGCCTATTCAACAGGAAGAATCGACCTATCTCCCTCCCAGCCTTGGAGGTCACGAGGCCAAACTCCAGCAGTTCTTCTTCCAGAAGGACTTCGACGTCCCTTACCTGAGGAGGAATGTCAACTCGCTCCTTCCCGTGCTCGCCGGCGAAGGTACCTTCCATCCCTCTGACTTCTAGTCCTTATAAGGGGCGAAGGTGTGATTGTCACTGCCGAGGACCTGATCCACGAGTTGTTCTTACCTATTGTCGAATCAGAGGACGACGCCGACCCATCCTCCCGCAAAAGCGAGCAGTCGGGATGACCATCCTGAAGCTCTCGGTATCTACAACTTATGTCTTTTCCTTTTCTTTTTGGGCACGAACCTCTTTGTTTTAGCAAGTTGTAACACACTTTGGGAAATGAAAAATATGATTTTACCTTTTGAATTTTTTACTTTATTCCTAGTTTTTAATCTTAGTAGTTCCATCACGCGCCGCTGTATTCCTCCCACGCTCTAACTCCTCGCCGACCCTTAGCTTTAAGTCGCGAGTGAAGAGATCTTTATGGAAGGAACATCTTGTGAGACCCTAGCCTAGCCTTTCACCGCAGTGTTCTGCTAGGCCTTAGGTTGTTTTCTCGCACTCGCGCAGCGTTAGTCATATCTTGCACTCGCGCGTTAGAATTAGGTCAGCCCTTAGGGCCCGCATCCGCGATGCTCTCGCCCTTCTTGAGCTCATGTATGACTACTCACTTCTTACCTTTATTTTTCGAGATTAGCCCCTGGTGAGTGCCCGACTAGCGAGATCCACCCTTGGACACCCCCATTCGCTTGTACCTTCCATTCTGCCTCTTTTAAGCTTTGGTCTTTGTATTCATTCACCGAGCGCCTTCCAGCCCTGCTAGCTAGTGGGAGCATGACAACAGGATCTACTCGTGGTCATCATGTTCTAACTTTCTCATCCACTGAGCACCTTCCAGCTAGTGGGAGCCTGACAACGGGATTTACTCGTTGTCATCATGTTTCAACTTTCTCACCCACCGAGCGCCCTCCAACCCCGCCAGCTAGTGAGAGCCTGACAGCGGGATATATTCGTGGTTTGTCAACCAACATTCCATCCCGTATCTCCGAGAAGTCAACCCGCCCTGCCGGCTAGTGGGAGCCCGGTCAGCGGAACCATCTCGAGGGCTTCAAATCAACATCTCGACCTTTCTCTCCGAGAGGTCAACCTGCCTTGCCGGCTAGTGGGAGCCCAGTCAGCGGAACCATCTCGAGGGCTTCAAATCAACATCTCAACCTGCCTCTCCGAGAGGTCAACCTGCCCTGCCATCTAGAGGGAGCCCGGTCAGCGGAACCATCTCGAGGGCTTCAAATGAATATCTCAACCTACCTCTTCAGGAGGTCAACCTGCCCTGCCGGCTAGTGGGAGTCTGGTCAGCGGAACCATCTCGAGGGCTTCAAATCAGCATCTCAACCTGCTTCTCCGAGAGGTCAACCTGCTTTGCCGACTAGTGGGAGCCCGGTCAGCAGAACCATCTCGGGGCTTTCAAATCAACATCTTAACCTGCCTCTCTGAGAGGTCAACCTGCTCTGCCGTCTAGTGGGAGCCCGGTCAACGGAACCATCTCAAGGGATTCAAATCAACATTTCAATAACATTTATCATCCATGTTCACTACACCAAAAATGTTGAAACCGAAACTTTGCTTCTTGTGGAGTTCGGACCCGAAAGGGGTAACCTTGCACCTACTTCTTATGAAGAAGTACACAAGACCAAAGACTTAGGATTAGGAACAGATCCTGGGCTACAGCGCGAAGGTCTCACCACATACCCGGAAGATCTTAGAGCGCTTTCCCTCCCTAGCCAATGTTGAGCCGATGCACTTTGGAGGGCACTTGAAAGCCAACCAGAAAACCGGAGGAGGAAGAATCCAAAAGGAGATCCCTTTCTCAAAGGTACCCCTACAGATCTATTTATAGTTTTTCAAGTCTGGTCTGTAAACAACGTAACTTCGCTGTTCAGATCTACTATACGTAGACCAACCGGGTCTGTCAACAGCGTAACTCCACTGTTTGGAAAGGCTATTAACATGCCAAAACATAACACTTCACGAAGGAGTTGCGAATGCCTAGACGAGATGGCGAGCATCCGCCTACTCCTGGCTGAGGGCGAGTGCCCGATGAAACTGACACTCGCCTACTACTCACTCGCTGCCTAGGGCGAGTGCGGACCGATTATCACACTCGCGAGGCTGCACGCAAGCCTCAGGCCCTGGGAGAATGCAGGCATGTTGACCTCATTCGCTCGACCACGCGCAAGCCTGCGGTCTTGGGCGAGTGCGGGCTCGATTGCCCCACTCGCCTTCTCGGCTTTCCTGGGTCATAGGGCTCTTTTGCCCCTGGGACTCTCTGGGTCAAAAGTTTTTAGTTTCCTGCTCATGCTTTTGACTTTCTTCATATGTCAATATTGTATAATTTTTGTTTTCTTTCTTTTCTTATGCTGTAAAGTTACTTTGAAAGTCTTGTAAAATTTATTAAGCTAAATAAAGAGGGATTGTCAGGAAAAACCTTATGATTTAACTTAACAAGTTATTCACAAATGATTTTACATCATAGAGTAATTTCTCATGTTGTATAGAGAGTAATTTGATCATATAAGTCCAAAGAAGTCTGTCAAGTTAAGGTCATGAGAGAAGCACACTGAAAAGGAGAAGGAAATTAACCAAGACAAATATGCGTTGACGTTGAATGCGTCTACGCAACATCGACGTAACTCTGACTGGCTGTCTACACATCCTCAGATGTGAATTCGACGCCTCTCCAATGTTGAAGTGCGTATACGTCGATAAGTTATCGACACAACGTCGAGTATTCACTAAAGTCGATAGAGTCTCATTCTGAAACAGATTTCGACGCACCTTCTAACAGAACTCAAAGTTGCGTCGACATATATCCAGAATGAAAATTTCAGAGGCTTTCATTCAGATTTATTGAAAGACAATAACTATGGAAGTTATTTGAATTATAGAGAGTTGATATAAGGAGAGAGATTTTTATCAAAATTTCTGAATTATCTATCGTAGAAATTTGAAGAGGTCGACAAAATTTCTAAAGACAAAGATAGAAGTATTATATTCTATCCCTTTTGACGACAATCTCCTAATGGGAAGAATTCAAAATTCTCTAGGGATTTATATTCCAAGATTTCAAACCGAAGATAAAGATTCACACACTGAAAAAATACACAGGACAGAATTCAGAGAGAGACTTCTTCCTTCTCTCCTTCTCTCTGCAATAGATGCAACAACAACAACACTCAAGCCTTTATCCCACTATAGTGGGGTCGGCTATATGGATCCTTTGTCGCCATTGTGCCCTATCTTGTCATAATCTCACTAATGCCTAAGAACATTATATCCTTCCTTACAGTTTCATTCCAACTATTTATTGGTCTACCCCTCTCTCGTTTAACATGCCTAGTGACTAGACTCTCACAACGGCTAATAGGTGCCTTTACTGGTCTCCTTTGTACGTGTCCAAACCATCTTAGACGAGCTTCTCGCCTCTTCTCTGCAATTGGTGCTACCCCTTTATTATCCCTGATACTTTCATTCCTAATTTTATCCAATCTTGTGTGTCCACACATCCACTTAAGCATTCTCATCTACGCAACTCCCATTTTTTGCTCACGTACACAATTCACTGCCAAACACTCAGAACCATAGAGCACCGCGGGTCTAATTGCAGTACCGTAAAACTTGACCTTAAATTTTAGTGTTACTTTACGATCACATAAGATCCCTGACACGCCTCTCCACTTCAACCAACCCGCTTGGATTCTATGTGTCACATCTTTATCAATACCTCCGTCTTTTTGAACTATCAATCCAAGATATTTAAAACACTCACTATGGGAAATATCTTGATCACCCAAATTAATAACGAAGTCATTTGTCCTTCTTGTACTGCTAAATTTAAGCTTCATATACTTCATTTTTGTCATGCTCAACCTAAAACCCTTCTTTTCTAAAGTATCTCGCCAAGATTCAAGTTTTGGGTTTACACCCTCGCACATCTCATCAACCCAAACGATATCATCCGCAAACAATAAACACCAAGGTATTGTTTGTTGGATGTCTGGTGAGCTCAACCAAGACATATGCATGTCCAGTCCCAAGGACAATTGACAAATGGTGAGGGTTGTGTTTAGTAGACGGACAACGTAAAATTTAGTCACCCTTATGAATTTGGATCTCTCTGCAATAGATGATCTGAGAAAAATTTGAGAATATTCTGAAAGACATTGGATCACCGAGCTCATAATTTTTGTAGCATTTTTCTCAACAAGGATTCATCTATTGAAAAGATCCAGTCCACTAGAGTACCAAGAATCCTCAGAATCTGCTGAAAGTGGATTCAATTTCTTAAGACTTATTTCTTATTTTTTTTCTATCTCACTTTTGTCAATGAGTAAAGAGTTTTAAGAATCTCTCTTCAAATGATTCAGTTTGGTTCAAGATCTTATCAAAAGATCTGGTTGTCTGGTTCAAGATCTTCTTATCAAAAGATTTAGTGTATTGGTTCTAAGCGTCTTCTTGCCAAAAGGCTCAGTTTTGATTCTAAGAGTTTCCTTACTCAAGTGACTCTGCCCTTGATTCATAGAGCCTCCTTATCAAAAGATTTAGATAATCTAATATTGGATTCTTATCAAAGTGATAGAAGAGTGGACGTACCCAAATTTTGGAGAACCAATATATTTCTTATGTCTTCTGTGTTTTTTATTTCCTGTGCTGGTTCTTTTTTATTTGCTGCACTTTAATTTCTGCTATATTGAATTAACTGTGGCTATGTAATTATGAATGTGAATCTGAGAAATATCTGAATCAACTTTATGATTTAAGTAAATAGTTTTAAATCTCTATTCACCACCTTCTAGAGAAGACTCAAAGGTATAACTGTCCCCCCTTTCAAATATTGATCATATCATTTGTGTATACCTATGTTTATTAATTGGTTCACCAATATTTTTGTAAAGTTTTATACTAGCGAGTAGAAGCAGATACAAAATTGTAGAAAGTTGTCCAAAAGCTTGTATATGTGTATTAAGTATCCAAGTACAAGGAAAGAATACAATTATATAGGAGAGAAGAAAGAAGAATAAATCCTATACATGATGTGGGACTAAAGAAGAAGGAGAGAGAAATAAATAAAGAGGGTCAATTAATGGGCCCTTTACATGGGCTTTTCTAACACTCCCCCGCAAGCTGGAGCGTACAAGTCGTATGCTCCAAGCTTGGATAGGCACTGATAGAAGAGGGTACTTGGTAAAGCTTTTGTGAGGACGTCCGCAACCTTTTCAGTACTAGGAACATGCTTGAGTTCGATCTTCTTCATGTGGACTTTCTCTCAGATGAAATGACAATCTACCTCAATTTGCTTTGTTCTCTCGTGAAAGATTGGGTTCTTGGCTATATGTATGGCATCTTGACTGTCATATAAGAGGAGAGCAGGTGAAGAGAGCCTAACCCCAAGGTCAGCAAGGAGACTCTCAATCCATGCGATTCCGTGACAACAGAGGCCATTGCCCGATATTCTGCTTCTGCTGAGGATCGAGCAACTACTGCTTGTTTCTTGCTCCGCCAGGTAATCAGATGTCCTCCAAAATATGTGCAGAACCCGCTAGTGGATCGTCGATCATCCAGAGATCCTGCGTAATCAGCATCAGAGTATGCCACCAACGTTGGAATTGAAGGTGAGGTTCTGTATACAAGTCCTTGGCCAGGAGCTGTCTTAAGATATCTGAGGATTCGTTCCCCTGCCTGAAGATGAGAGCTCCGAGCTGACGATTCCCACAACGTAGGATATATCAGGTCTTGTAACTGTTAGGTAGATTAGTTTCCCAACGAGGCGACGGTAATATTCTGGATTTTGTAGAGGAGTATCAGACTCCGATGCCTGAGCACATAGTTTGTGATTTACATCCATGGGCGTGTTCACTGGTTTGCAGCCGGAGTAGCCCCATCATTAAGGAGATCTAGGCAATACTTCCGCTGAGAGAGGACCAAATCATCTGGTCGTCTAGCAACCTCCAGACCTAGGAAGTACCTAAGATGTCCCAGATTTTTAGTTTGAAAAACGGAGCTCAAATGTTTCTTCACAGCCTGTATTCCGTTTGAGTCATCGCCAGTAATGATGATGTCATTGACGTATACCAATAGGAGAACCGTACCCGTTGCCTGATGGCGAGTAAATAATGAGAAGTCGGACGAGCTTCGAATAAAACCAATTTCCCGGAGAACCTTGTTGAACTTATCGAACCATGCCCAAGGTGATTGTTTGAGGCCATAGAGCGATTTGTGAAGATGACATACCCGAGACTCCCCCGTGGTCTCAAACTCGGGAGGTTGATGCATGTAAACCGTTTCGTGGAGGTCTCCATTCAGAATGGAATTCTTGATGTCTAGTTGAAATAAGGGCCATTGTCGATGAACAGCCACGGAGATGAGAATGCGAACCGTTTTGAGTTTGGCTACCGGGGGGAATGTCTCGTCATAGTCGAGACCCTGTTGCTGGGTGAAGCCCCGAGCGACCAAGCGAGCTTTGAGTCTGTCAATGGTCCCATCAGGAGCATGTTTGATGACAAACACCCACTTGCGTCCAACTGGTTTCTGTCCGGGAGGAAGGGGAACCAAGGTCCAAGTCTTGTTTGCCCATAGAGCAGTCATTTCTTCTTCCATGGCAGCACGCCACCAAGGATGTTGAAGAGCCTCCTGAACGGAGTTAGGAATAGCAACCGAGGATAATGATGTAGCCAATGTCTGTAGTGGTGGAGAGAGCCGATGTAGGGACACACAGTTGTCCAGTGGATGTGCTGTAGAGGCAGGCACCGGAGCAGCAGAACGCGGAGAATCCAAGGGCGAAGCCGACTGCAGACGGGCAACGGGAAGAGGAGGACGACGAGTGTAGACCCGAATGACGGGCGGCCGCGAAGGAGCAGGTGGGGAATGTGGTATAGGTAGGGGAAGAAGTGTGTGGACCGGGATAACAGGTCGAGGAAGAGAAGATGGGAGAGTGGTGGTTGGTAGAGGAGGAGAGAAGAAGGGTTGATCCTCCCGGAAGGTGACATCAGCGGACACAGAGACCGTCCGAGTAGCGGGAAAGTAACAGACATAACCCTTTTGGGTGCGGGAGTAGCCGACAAAGATGTGTTTTACTGCGCGGGGGTCCAGTTTGTCGATAGGGGGACCAAGGTGATGGACGAAGCAAGTACATCCAAAGACCTTGGGTGGGAGGGAAAAGGCTGGAGCTGAGGGAAAGAGAAGGCTTAAGGGTGTAGCATGTTGGAGAACCGACGAAGGGAGGTGGTTGATGAGATAGCACGTAGTAGAGACGGCGAAGTTCCAGTAAACTTTGGGAACATGCATGTGAAGCATGAGGGAGCGAGCCACATCAAGAAGGTGGCGGTTCTTGCGTTCGGCTATCCCGTTTTGTTGAGGGGTGTAGGGACACGATGTCTCATGAACAATCCCGAAGTCCGCACAAATATTGGCAACCTCGTGGCTAGTGTACTCACGGGCATTATCAGAGCGGAGGATCTTGACAGTAGTAGAAAATTGCGTTCGAGTTTCTAACACAAATGCCCGAAAGACTCGAGGAAGCTCGGAGCGATCACGAAGTAAATACAGCCATGTTGTACGCGAGTAATCGTCAATAAACGTTATAAAGTAACGATAACCAAAGATACTCGTAACCTTGTACGGACCCCAAATATTAGAATGTATTAAATCAAAAGGAGCAGAGCTCCGAGTACAATTTGCAGGAAAAGAAAAGCGTGGCTGTTTGCCAAGAATACAAGAATCACATTGAAATGAATGAAGAGATACATCAGGGAGCGCCTTCTGGAGGATGGGAAGAGGAGCATGCCCAAGACGGCAATGCCAATCACTGGAGGACACGGAAGAGAGAGCGGTAGGAGAAGCATCAAGGAGGTAGAGCCCATTCTACAGTCATCCTCTACCAATGGTAGTCTGCGTCTGCTGATCCTGTATCAAAAAACCAGTAGAGGTGAAGGTAATATAGCAGTTCAGTTCATGAGTAAGACGACCAACGGAAAGTAAATTAAATGGGGATGCCGACACATAAAGAGCGGAGCGAAGAGAGATGGAGGGGTGGATCAAGAGATCAGCACACCCAGAGACCGGAACAAGTGCACCATTTGCCACGGTAATAGATGTGGGATGAGTAGCATCTGAAAATCTCGGCGGCAGTAGAGAGGTAATGTGGTGGGTGGCTCCCGAGTCCAGGATCCAACGGGAACTGGAGGAGAGACAAGCACTACCTGTAGTGGAAGTAGAGGCAATACCTGCAGTAGAGGTGGAGGCAACCGAAGCAGGAGGGTTGAGGAGCCCTTGGAGTTGCTGCAGTTGAAGACGAACAGCTTCAAGGTCCGTACCGCTGGGTGAAGGAGTATCAGCAATGACAGCAGTAGGCGGACGAGGAGGGTAGCCATGTTTCTTGTGACAAACGGCTTCAGTGTGTCCATCCCTGCTGCAATTGGAGCACCGAGGGCGACCTCGACCGCCACGACCCCTTCCTCGATAGCCCGTACGACCACCCCGAGTAGAAGATGGTGGGGGAAGTAGGGGAAGAAGGGTCTGCTGAAGAAGGACCGGAGATGGAGGTGCAGTGGTCTCCAGGGGAGGTGGGATGCGAAGTAACATAGAACAAACATCCGAAAAGGAGGGAGTAGCAGGTGATGCCAAAACCTGTGCCCGAATACTGTGAAGGTGGGGCGGGACACGAGCCATAATCATTGCAATGCAGATAGCCTCCTTTTTGGCACGCTGAGCCGCAAGATCAGTATTGGATGGTTGGTGTTTAATTCATGCCTCCGTGAGAGTTTTAGCACGAGCCACAAAGGAAGTCATGTCCATGACCTTGCCAACATCCAAAGCCTGTAGATCGGTGATGATGTCAAAGAGGTGCTGAAGGCTGTCCTTGCCTGAGTACAAGGAGTGGAGCTCTTCCCACATTGCTTTGGCGGTCTCATAATACATGATCATCTAGTAGGGCTCACCCTCCAGAGAGTTAAGGATCCAGGTCTGAACGCGACCATCATTTCTTAGTCAGTCATCAGTAGTGGGAGAAGGAGGTTCCTGGGTAAGGTAACCCACAAGGCCCTTAGCTTGCAGGACCCGACGAACGAAGTGCACCCACGGGATGAAGTTCTTCTTCCCAGAGAGAGAAAGAGTAGTAATTCAAAGCTCGTCGCGGAGTTCAGGAGCAGGAGCCGGGCGGTCTGTAGGAGGGCTAACAGTAGTGCAGTCGGTAGAAGACATGGAGGTTTAGGAGAAGGGAAATGAGCAAGGACTGCTGACAAGGAAGGTCGCGGCGACTAGGCTGGGAGGTCGCGGCGAGTAGGTGCAGAACAAAGGGCAGGTCGCGAGCGACTAGGCAGGTCGCGAGCGTCTAGGCAGGTCGCGAGCGACTAGGCAGGTCGCGGCGACAAAGCAGGCTGCTGCGGGCTAGGCAGGTCGCGAGCGACTGGGCAGGTCGCGGCGAGCATGAGAAGAGCGAGCAGAAGGCAGGCCGCAGAGAGAAGGAGAGCTCGGCAAAGCTGCGGCGAACTGGAGCAGGTCGCGAGCAGAAAGTAGGCCGTGTTAACGGGCAGAAATCGCATAAGGGAGCGAGTTCGCAGCGAGCAGGGAGAGGAGCCCGCCAAGAGGGAGAAAAGCTGCAGCGGCCAGAGGGAGACTGTGCGGACAGAAGGGAGCTCGCAGCGGACACAGGGGATGAGAGCTCGCCGCGGGCACAACGGAGCAAGAAGAGAACGAAGGGGAAGCGAGTTCACCGAGCTCGCAGCGGACAGACAGAGGCCGCAGCGGACAGAATGGAGATCGCGGCGGACTATGGGAAGCTGTGGACCCCACTGGACAGAGAGAGAGAGGGCTATAAAAGGTGCAGAAGAGGAGTGGATCCACGGAAAACGAAGAGAGAGTAGAGGGAGCGGACAGGAGAAGGTCAGTCCGCAAGAGGCTATGCGAGAAGGAGGAAGCGCGAACTCAAAAACGCCGACCGTGGAGACCGCAGGGCGCCGGGAAGTGGGGACTTGCGGATTAGAGTTTTGAGTCCGCAGGAGGCTCGCAACCTCCCTCTGATAGCATGTAGAAAGTTGCCCAAAAGCTTGTATATGTGTATTAAGTATCCAAGTACAAGGAGAGAATACAAATATATAGGAGAGAAGAGAGAAGAATAAATCTTATACATGATGTGAGACTAAAGAAGAAGGAGAGAGAAATAAATAAAGTGGGTCAATTAATGGGCCCTTTACATGGGCTTTTCTAACAAAAATCATAAAAACTAAATTTATATAACATTTTCTCAATTGAGTGAGAAAGAGATAATGATACACTTATATCATTTTTAACCAGCTTCGGTCCTAAAATGACATTTGCTACTCCTAAACCTTTCCTATGAAATTTGAATAACAATTTATTTTTTAGTAGCATTAACAATTTTAAATGCAGTTTTAAATATTAAAATGTCATCTACATAGAGATCGTAAAACATTTGCATTTTCTTGTTTTATATAAACATATTTATCATATTCATTAGATAAAAAACAAATGATAAGACAACGAAATCGATCTTTTGTTGTCATTGTTTCAGAGCTTGTTTTAGTCCATAAAGAGACTTAAAAGGTTTGCACTTTATTTTCTTGGCCCTTAACAACAATCTCGGTAGGGTGAGTCATATAGACTTCTTCATCTAAGTCTTCATGCAAGAACGCAGTTTTGACATTCATTTGATGAATGATCTTTTTATGGATCGAAGTTAAGATTACTTGCACACAAAGAGATGTGATTCTAGCTACGGGAGCATAAGTATCTAAATAATTTATTCCTTGTTTTTGCGCATAGCCTTTATCAACTGTGCGCCCCTTATATTTTTTATGGAGCTATTTGGATTTAGATTCTTTCTAAAAATTCATCTATAACCTATGACTTTAACACCGAGAGGTAGATCAGTTAGAATCTAAGTTTGGTTTTGTAGAGTAGGATTAATTTATAAATTTATGGCTTATTTCCAAAAGGGAGAATCAAATGAGGTCTTAACTTCTTCATTTGAATTATGATCTTCTTCGATTAAATAAGTTTAGTACTTCTCTCCAAATTTCATTTCAGTTATAACTCTTTTACTTCTTTTAAGTTCATCAATTTTTAATGGGTCTATAGAAGAAGACGGTTGAGTTGAGCTACTAAAAGGTTAAGATTTGTTATTTAATTTATATGGAAGTTTAGCTTCAAAATAAACTATATCTTTAACTTCTAGAATATTGTTATTCGAGATTTCACTAGTTTGAAAATTAGTTATAAAAAATCTATTGACAGTACTATCAAATGCATATCCTATAAAGATAGTCTATGATTTTATGTCATATTTTCTTTCTTTTAAGTTCGTGAATAACTTCTTTGGCTAAACACTCCAACACACGAAGAATATGAAGGTTAAGCTTTTTTAATTTAAATAATTGAAATGAGGTTTTATCACTGTGTTTTAATAGAATTCCATTGAGGATAAAAGAAGAGGTAAGCAACGCTTCTCCCCAAAAAATTTCTAGGGCACCAGACTCGGCTAACATGGCATTGACCATGTTCATCAAAGCCTGATTTATGCATTCAGCTATACTATTCAATTGAAGAGAATACGGAGCAATCACTTGATGAATTATCTCATTTTCTTAACAAATTTGAATTAGTTCATTCAAAGTATATTCTTCATTTCGATCAGATCTAAGGATCCTAATTGATTTTTAACTTTAGTTTTAAAAATTTTAAAATATGAAAATACTTCATTTTTATTTTTTTAATAAATATATGTAACAGAATTTTGTAAAATCATCAATAAAGGTTACAAAATATTTATTTTAACCTCTAGTAGGTTGACGGTTCGAGTCACATACATTTGCGTGTATTAACTCTAAAGATTTTGAAGTTCTTTCGACTGATTTAAATGACTTTCTAGAAAATTTGAATTGCACACAAATCTCACATTTAACACTTTGTGCAATATTAATTTTTGGAATTAAATTTAGTGACATCATTTTTTCCTATAATCAGAATTCATGTATCCTAAATTATTTAAATAAATCATCTGATAAAAAACCTTTCCCAAGAAAAACATTATTCAAAATTATTATAATTTTATTAGACTCTAATGCAATATTATAACCCTTCTTGGCACATAAAGTACATCATGTAAGACAAGTGTCTTTCTGGATGTCAACCTAAGATCCACTCGCCTACATCCAAGTATTTCTGCCAAAGAAGCATCTCCTAAGATCACACTTCCTCCCTTGATGTCCCAAAAGATGGCAAAACAAGAACGATCAAAACATGTATGAACATTTGCTCCGCGTTCAAGCCACCAATTTGATGAACAAGTGAGAAGAAAATTAGGAGTATAACCTAATCTGAAGATAGATTCATCTGAAGCTTTGTTCATGTTGGCCTGAGGCTTGATTGTTTGAGATTTACTGGTCAAGGGTTCTGTCTTATTATAGAAGCAATTGGTAGAAGATGATTTGTGCGGCCGTAGATGAAGCACTATTTCCCTTTCCCTAGGTTTTTATTTGAATGACTAAGTTTGGGATGATTGGATTTCTGATGGTGGGAACCTTGACCAAATGGTTTCTTATGGTTCTTGCCCTTTGCTTTGAAGTGATGGTGTGATAAATGATTGCCATGAGATTTAGTGAGAAGCGAAAGGGATTGTGTAAGTGTAAGTATTTTGTTCTCAGAAAATCTTTTATATAGATGTCTCGGAAAAACCACAAGAGTTAATCACGCAATAAATTTACAACGGTTTTTTTTAGTAAAGTTTTATCGTGCAGAGAAACCATGGATTTTCATCGTATATTATTAATGTCTAGAAAACGCGTAAATAAAGCATGCCGAAATTTTATGCGGAGTGGTCTGCGAGTAGCAGAGATCTTAACATGCTTTGAGATGCCTTTGCGTAGAAGTCATCTGTCAACACAATGAATGGAAGTTGACATATGTCGACGCACCGAGAAAAATGAGAAGTCGACATGTAGGAGGGAGATGTCAACGTACATTGACATACGTTGAGGCAAACCTTTAGGATTTTCTAAAGTGCCAATACTATTTTGTACAAAAAATATAATTCAATTATTCCCCAAATCCGAAATCCGAATATGGTCGGGTGCGTGCGCACACACGCATTTGTACGGTTCATAGATTCTCCTTATGTTCTTTTGAACACATGAGGAGTTGAATGTTTTATGTACACACTTAGATAAGTGGACTTAGGCAAGGCGGGACTTAAGGTGTCATACTTTCCATGATAGATTTCCCTCCAAACATTTAGAGTTCCCTCCATTCTTGATTTTAAGCTTTTCCATCAAAGATGAGGAGCCCAAACACCATGCACCATGCAAGACTGTATTAAAATATTATAAAATAAATGTTTTATAATAAATTTCTAACACTAATAACATAATCATTCTTCGTCATCATCATCATTTGTCTCTTCCTGTCTATTTGGGGTCGACTGTATGAAACTATTCCAATTGCATTCTAGGGGTGAGTTTACAACTTGTAGACCCACAAATAAGGGGAGCCAATCCACTTACCTTGACTTTCAGAACCGACACACTCTATTTTTATTTATGCTCTTTCAACGTAAGTATTCTTAATTGTGATTGTGAGGGGGTTACCTCTAGGTGATTTTTATTTTAGCTTTGACTCATGTATTTATGATTGGACTGGTTGACCAAGTTAGGTCATCTATGAAGTAAAAATTCCTTCAAGAGATTTAGGTTCCTTCATCTGCACCACTTCAGGCTGCTATCGTCCTCTTCTAAGTTGAGTGCTCTTCATCTTGTGTCTCGATTGGCCTACAACAGAATCCTTGTTGATCTTTCATTCTGTTGAGTGTTTTATTTTGTGTAAACCTACTCGAACGACTGTAGTATTGAAAATCTGATCCCGGGATCCCATTTATCATGCATAAATCTGTACATTGTAAACCATATCTGTATTCATGTGCCCTCCAGAATCATGCATCTTGTAAATTACTGAGTTGAAGAGGAGCTTTGGCGTACCGGTTGAGGTGTTGCCGTGTGACCTTGAAGTCACTGATTCGAGTCTTGGAAGTAGCCTCTTGCGAAAATATAGGGTAAGGTTCACCTACATTTCATACTTGTGGTGGAACCCTTCCCAGGACCCTCGTTGCGCGAGGTTGCTTTGTGCTCCAAGATGCCTATTTTAACCTGACATGTGACATCTCTTTTGCGTGTTCATCTTTCAATCCCGCATACTAATATTTATTTACTAGATTATTTTATGATGCTTTTAGCATTGGGGCATGGTTCCCCTCAATGAACAATACTAGGCTTCAATCAATTTTTTTTGTGAAGATCATTATCAGTGGTGGAATTGAGATTTTAACTTAGCTCGGGCACCATGTTAAAATTAATATATTGTGTCCTGATTAACATTTTCAAGAGCTATAGTTAAATATTTCATTATATCAGGATATTCTGCTAAGTTAGAGAGTGTACTATAGTCTTCATGACTTTTGAGATTGCACTGAGTCTATAATCGAGCTGCAAGTTTTTTTACATTATAAATTTATCCTTGTATGTGGGCAATGCTACGGACTTTGCCTGAGAAACTCTACAAAGTTTGGGGCCACCGCAAGCTCCATCTATGTGATTATTATTTGGGAGTCCAAGTTTTATATGGATACAGAACCCCACGAGATGCTTGAATGCCCTACAGATTTTTATTCGGATCTTAAATCATTTCGAATTTCCATCTTTTGATCCACACTCAATATCCTCAAACTAAAATTTGTCCTAATGCTCTCTAAGCAGTTCATATTAAAATATGAGAATGAAACCCAGATTTATAAATATTAGTGTCAATTTTGAAATATTATCGATAATTATTGATGTTTATTAATAAAAGTATATTAATTGTATATCATGGATTACCAATATTTTTGCACACCCCTCCCCCAATTACAAGAGCTAGCCAGTATTGTTGGAGAAAGTCAATCTGTGGTGGCGATCGTCATGCTGAAAAAAGTAATAGTTTTTAGTTTGGACCAAAATTCTCAACCAGTAAACTTTGAAAGGTCAATTTGGTAGAAACTGGATTCATTTCAAAACTCTATGAAAAGGTATGATTAAAGTGTATTATCTTGTGTGCTTTTTCGAGAGGATTCCAATGCTACTTTCAGATTCGTAATTCATGAAGCGATTGTGGTGAAACCGACACTTAAAAGTTTTATTTCGTATAAATTAAGAAAACATATTTTTTTTTCACGAAAAAATTGTGCCCGGGAACATGCCCGAGTGTGCCCTTGAATAGTTCTTCCCCTTACTGTTATGACGGTGAAAGTACCTCAACCGAAGGTTTCGACACTCTTGTCTTCACTCAACTCGTGGGCGGTGATATCTTTCTATTGATGCGCAGTTTCCTATTTAAAAATAAAAATAAAAATGTTATATTTTTATTTATTTTAAAATAATAATGGAATAATTGGATAACTATGATGAGTTTGATGGTGTCACCACTAAATACAAAGATTTCCTTACATACAGTATGATAACTCATGTAAAAATAGGGTTGTATTATTTATTGCAGATCCTGTCCCATGGCCTTTTGAGATCTTGCTTCTTAGTTGAATTGCTAATATTTGATAATCGCAGATCTTTGCTGATATGCTGGTAAAGAAGGCATATGATAATTGGATCCATGTTGTCGAGTATGATGGCAAGGCGCTTCTCAGCTTCAAGCAGAATAAGAAGGCCGTTCGCACTGAAAATTCATCGGTTTCATCTTGTAACCCATCCACGTATACCCAGCAAGTCTCACAGCAACAGTTGCCAGCTCCATTTGCTGTAGAGAAGCCTTCGGTTGATACCTCGGTGTCCATTGGAGGTAAGAACTTTAATAGATTTGAGCATTTTTTGAACACCTTAGTTTTTTATTCTCAACTAATCTGAATTCCGATATAGTGTGCATTTGTGAAAAATCCTCATTTTATTTCATCCAGAAAGTGCCTTCTAGTGAGATTTTATCAGATGATGAATTAGTTTTTTTTTTTTCTGTTTCTGTAAAGTTGAGAATCACACCTCTATAACTATAGTGGTTATTTCTAACTATATGTGCTCCATGGTCGCCCAAATAACATTTAGTATTATTTTTAAGCTTTGATCTAAGTATATATAATAGTAACAATAAAGTAACTTATGCATTGCATGGGATTAGATAATTTTGTTGTTGTGACCAATGGTTAGATTTTACGTGACAATTAAAAAAATAAAAGTACTATTTTTTATATTCTCTTATTCATTATACAAAACATAACTATATAGATTGAGCACGCAATTTTTTTGAACAGTAACAACAACAACACTCTAAGACTTTATCCCACTATAGTGGGGTCGGCTATATCGATCCTTTGTCGCTATTGTGCCTTATCTTTTGTCATAATCTCACTAATGCCTAAGTGCATCATCACATTCCTTATAGTTTCATTCCAAGTATTTATTGGTCCATCCCTCCCTCGTTTAACATGCCTAGTGACTCGACTCTCACAACGCTTAACAAGTGCCTCTAATGGTCTCCTTTGTACGTGTCCAAACCATCTTAGTCGAGCTTCTCACATCTTCTCTGCAATTGGTGCTACTCCTATCTTATCCCTGATACATTCATTCCTAATTTTATCTAATTTCGTGTGTCCACACATCCACCTAAGCATTCTCGTCTTCGTAACTCCCATTTTTTGCTCATGTAACACAATTGACTGCCTAAAACCATTGAGCATCGCTGGTCTAATTGCAGTACGGTAAAATTTCCCCTTAGGTTTTAATGGTACTTTACGATCACATAAATCCCTGACGCTCCTCTCCACTTCAACCAACTCACTTGGATTCAATATGTCACATCTTTATCAATACCTCTGTCTTTTTGAACTATCACTCCAAGATAATTAAAACACTCACTTTGGGAAATATCTTGATCACCCAACTTAATAACGAAGCCATCTGTCCTTCTTTCACTGCTAAATTTAAGCTCGATATACTCCGTTTTTAGGGTAAGACGAGAGACTAACATCTCGGAGAATCAATTTGGATTCATACATGGGAGATCGGCCTTGGAAGCTATACGTCTCTTGAGGAGACTCATTGACAACTACCGAGAAAGAAAACAAGATTTGCAGATATGGTTTACCGATCTTGAGAAGACTTATGATAGAGTTCCAAGAGAGATCTTATGGAGAGTCTCAGAAAAGAAAGGTGTAAATATATCATACATTGACATAATCAAAGACATGAAGAACCCCAATGAGGGTGAGACAAGAAATGATATATATATATATATATTTAGTACTTGCCTTATATCGTCTGTGAGATATCGCCCGATATATTAGGTAAAACCAATATATCGGGGTCTGAAGACCAATATATCAGGGTTATTTTCAAAAATGATATTTTTTCCTTAAAATGTCGATGTCGTGACGTCTTTTGTCCCAAACCTTTATGTCGGCCGACATGTCGATCGACATCTACAACAATGTCCGCAAACAATAAATAACAAAGTATTGCTTGTTGGATATGTCCGGTGAGCTCATCTAAGATAAGGGTAAAGAGATAAGGGCTTAAAGTTGAACCTTGATGTAAGCCAACACTGATAGGGAATCCCCGTTTTAATCCTTCAGATTTCCTCACCCTTGTCACTGAATTTGTATACATAATTTGATTATGTCAATGTACGATACATTTACACATTTCTTTTCTAAGACTCTCAATAAGATCTCTCTTGGAACTTCATCATAAGCCTTCTCAAGATCGATAAACAACAAATGCAAATCTTGTTTTCTTTCTCGGTAATTGTCTATGAGTCTCCTCAAGGATGTATAGCTTCCATGGTTGACCGTCGTGACATGAATCTAAATTAATTCTTCGAGATGTTAGTCTCCCGTCTTACTCTTCTTTCTATTACTCGTTCTCATAGTTTGATGATATGACTCATCAATTTAATTCCTCTGTAATTAACATAATTCTGGATATCTCTTTTGTTCTTATACAAAAATAACAAGATATTTTTTCTCCATTGGTCTGACATGCTCTTTGACTCTAGTATCTTATTGAAAAAACATATAAGCCACAAAATTCCTTCATTCCCTAGACATTTTCATACTTTGATGGGTATATCGTTTGACCCAACCGTTTTTCCATTTTTCATCTTCTTTAGAGCATTATTTACCTCTAATACTTGAATTTTACGATAAAACATTATGTTCTTATACTTATCCGATTTATTTAACTCTTCCATGTTCAATTTTTAATTGCGCAAGACCAATGCTCTGGATGCTGAGTGAAGGAAGCATGGTTATGTGCACATAAATCAAAATGGATTCTTGAGTCTGCCCTCTCTGATGTCTTTGGCTTTGATTTGAGGGCATGATTCCGCAACAAATATGACGGTATAGGGGGCCACTACTTTAGTGGTATCTGTGAGCAGCCAATTTGTGCATTTATTGTCAAAGGTTTGGTCTTTCTCCTCTGAGAGAAGCCACTTTGTGCATAGTGCCAAAACTTAGGTCTGTTTCCAATCTTCCCCCGCCCATACCCCCAATGATTGGAGACTATATGAGTTCTGTTGTTGTTGTTTCATTATAAAATTTATAAAAGTATCTTTTTCATCGTTCTTTAATATCCACATCATGCATCAAAAATGTATCTGTTTCATTGTTTATGCATTTTACTTGGTTTAAATCTCTTGTCTTCTTTTCTCTAGCTTGAGCAATTTTATACATGTCATGCTCTTTATCTTTGATATTTAGTCGCTTATAAAACTCTTCATAAGCTTGACTTCTTGCTTTACTCACTGCATGCTTAGCTTTTTTTTTACGAGTTTATATCTTGCTAAGTTTTCATCATTTCTACAAACGTAGAGTGATTTTTAGCTGACTTTTTTTGCCCTCATTTTGTCTTGCACATCCTCTTTCCACCACCAAGATTCTTTATTTGTGTCCTTCATTTTTTTCTTCATATCCAAATCTTCCATGAACGGCTGTATAATCTACATTATCCTTTTCTATATATCCATATGTCTCCTCCTATGAAAATTTTCTTTCTTTGTGGGATTTCTCTTACTAAATCGTCCATATTTTTCCAAAATTGCACTTTAATAGTTTTACTTAATCCTACTTGCGCGCGTAAGCACTGATCACATTAATAGTTTCCTTTCATATGACAAATTTTAGAGCTAAGATTCAATCATCTTTTCTACTTACCCCAACAACTTCACCCCTCCAAGTAATATTTACAATAATACCTACTCCACTGCTTGTTTTTTTTTGTTTGCCATAATTTAAAACTATAAGGAAAGACATGATGTACCTAGTCATTAGTGAGATTATGACAAAAGATAAGGCACAATGAAGACAAATGATCCATATAGCCGACCCCACTTTAGTGGGATAAAGGCTTGAGTGTTGTTGTATATCATAATTTAAGACCTGAACTATCTAAAAATTTAGCTTTCTCACTCACCCATCTAGTGTCTTGCAAATATTAAATATTTATTCTTCTCCTAAACATTTATCTATTACTTTCATTGCTTTTCCTGTTAGCATACCTATATTCCAACTCTCAAATTTAAGTCGGTCACATTTCCTACGACATACTTCCCTAGGACGTCTAGTATGTGAGGACTTTTGTCTATTTAACTCTACACCCAAGTCTTATTGGAGGTGCAGCGGTCCATGCCAAGACGTCGTATTCGGAACACACGATGAGGACTTCTGCAATTAACAAAAATATAATACATCAACAATACTCAAGCCTTTTTCCCACCATAGTGGGTTGACTATTTGGATTATTTGTATTTGTTGAGGTCTAACTTTAGTCATAATTTCATTAATGCCTAAGTACTTCATGTTTTTCCTTATAGTTTCATTCCAAGCCTGTTTTGGTCTACCTATGACCCGTTTAACATGCTTAATGGCTAAACTCTCACAACTCCTAATAGTTGCCTCTAATGGTCTCCTTTGTACGTGTCTGAACTATCTTAATCGAGCTTCTCTACAATTGGTGTCACTCTTATCTTATCCCTGATACATTCATTCCAAATTTTATCCAGTCTCGCGTGTCCGCACATCCACCTAACCATTCTCATCTCCGCGACTCCCATTTTTACTCATGTACATAAATGTTAACATTAGATTTTTTTTTGAAAAACATGCATGTAACAAATGATTTCTAATGCATTCATTCAACTATATATGTTAGCAATTGAAATGATTCTTTGGATTCCTTTTCTTAATGGTTGATAGTATGTATCTTGGTTTAACATTTGAGGCGTACATGTCATGAACAATTTTCTTCCCTATGCAATCCAACCTACCCACGGTGGCATGTGTTTTTTAAATGTAGCATTTCATGATTATGCGTCCTGCATATGCACATTCAGGTGGGTGAAGATTTTTTTCCAATCAAGGGCAATAACAATGCTTGTTAGTAGTTTTTTCGTAGATTCTGTTTAATCCAACCTTTTTACATTGCTTGTCACGGTAGTATTGACCTCTATCATATCCAAGAAATACATGTAGTCGTGCTCTAACACCTTTTAACTTATCTGAAACGTTAACAGTCACTGCAAAACTAAGGGATTTGCCTTATGAGTAGGGGCGGATCCAGAGGGGGGCCCGAGGGACACCGGCCCCCACCCCATTATTTTTAGCGAATTGTTATTAACAGTTCAAAATCTAGCTATTTGCAGACCAAAATTTACTTTTCGTAGACCAAGCCCATTATATGTGCACCCCCAAATTAATTCGACCCGCGCCTGCATCACTCGCAATTTGTGCACCCCCAAGTTTATGTTCGGCAATTACCTTAAGGGCATATCAATCGAGAGTTCTGCTAGTGTTCTGTTAGTGTTAGGGTTCTATTTTGTAACTTGATAACTTTTGTTCGTGTTAGGAATTTAGGGTTCGGTTCTCTTAATATGCATGATCAGGAATAAAACCAAAACTCATAAGGTAGAATTGATTTTGCAATAAGACCAAAACTTAGGCGTTGGTCTTACGGTTTGCAAGCTTTTATGTCTTTGGTTTTCGATTACAGAAATAAAAAGAAAGAAGTCCTTTATATTTGAAGTCTAGGGCTATCGTAATGATGAATCGACAGTACAAAATTTTTATTTATGCACCCCGATTACAATTTTTTTGAATCCGACACTGCTTATGAGGAAGTATAAAACACAACTTCTATTTCCTTTCTTATTATCCAACATGGTATCAAAGCCATTGATTCCTCCTTGATTCGATTTTTCTCCCGTGTGTGTGCCCTAGGGCATCAATGAACACTCGTCTCATCTCGTCTGTCGGCTCACTTATGTTTTTGCCTCTCGTGGTTTCTCCCGATCACGCTGTGTTGGTACCCCAGTTTGATTTGAGTTTAGTCTTGTCTTTTTAGTCCCTTGACCCAAGAAATATCTATGGTCAATGGTTAGTAGTCTAGCTGTAGAGTCCTCACTTTTCCAGATTGAGAATTTGGTTAAGTAGTTTGTTCGTTCGACTATCGTCGAACGCCGCTCGACTATCGTCGATTAACTGTTCGACGATCGTCTATCAGTTGTTCGACTTTCAGTCTGCGTGGATAGTTTGACTATCGGTTGATAGTTCGACTATCTGTCTGCTTTGATAGTTCGACTATCTGCTTGGATAGGTCGACTATCTGATAGCTCGACTATCTGTTGATAGTTCGACTATTTGTTCTGCGTTGATAGTTCGACTATCTGTTGATAGATCGACTATCTGTTTGTCTTTGATAGTTCGACTATCTGCTTGGATAGGTCGACTATCTGATAGCTCGACTATCTGTTGATAGCTCGACTATCTGTTTTGCCCTGATAGTTCGACTATCTGTTGATAGATCGACTATCTGATAGTTCGACTATCTTCTGGTAGTTCGACTATCTGCTGTGATAGTTCGACTATCTCCTTTGATAGTTCGACTATCTGGATCGTTCGACTATCTGTCCGATAGTTCGACGATCTCCGTGCGTCGGTCGACGATCTCCGAAGGTCGTTCGACGCTTTCTGTCTGCCTTTATATTTTGTATTTATTTATTATATTTAATTAATTAATACTTTATTTGGCATATCTTTTCAGTTGATTTATGATAATATTTCCAGGCATATCTGCTCTATTCTTTTTGCCTGAGTAAAATCTTTTTAGATAAAGTTGTTTGTCTTATTAGATGACTTTGTATTTTACTTTATCTGCTGACAGTCCTTTATAGCCGTTACACTGAAAAGTCTTCCTTCTGCTATAAAGAGTATTTCTCTGATGTGACTTTATTTAGTCCTTCTGTTATTTGATTTGATCCTGCAGCTTCTTAGAAAGAGGTTCATTCCTTTTATAGGATGTCTTGCTGCAGAGTTTGTTTTGCTGTGTGTTATTTGCAGCCCAGATCTCAAGTTTCAGAAGAAGACAAGTAATTCAAATTGAAGAGAGCCGTTGCTTGCTGTTGATATATAAAGGACCCTTTGAAGAAGGATTCAAGCTAGCTAATAGCTAACCAGTTGTTCACTTAAGCATTCAAGCCTTCATCAAGATCAAGTCTTCTGCTCTCAGCAATAATCATCTAACTGAGAAGTGTTAAGATCTTCTACTCCTCTTCAACCTGAGTTCTCCTGCTTTCAGGAAGTTCAAACTCAGAGTTCTGTTGAAGAAGAAGAAGAAGATAGCTGCTTGAAGATCTTTTAATTCTATTATTTATTATCTTCTTGTAGTTTTTCCTTCAGAGCTTTCTGAAGAGTTTTCTGCACTGAAGCAAGACTTCACCTGCACATCTTTGAGCCAGGGGAAGCCTTGATTCTTTAGAGCTTTCTAGCTCAGTGCAAGCTTTTGTGCTTCTCTAATCTTGTAAAATAGAGAAGACATCTTAACCTTCTTCCCCCTCCTGTACAGGGTTATTACTCCCTTCAAAAGTATCCCTTGGTGGCAGGGCACCTGATCAAAAACCTGTGCTTGATTTTTAGACACCTGATCAAAAGTCTAAAGGGTTTCTGGATCTACCTGAAGCAGATCCTGTTGGTGGCAGGGCACCTGATCAAAAACCTGAGTGGATTCCTACTTTATTGGTAGAAGAGTGGACGTACCCAAGTTGTTTGGGGAACCACTATAAATTCCTTGTGTCGTCTGGATTGCCTTGTTTATTTCCTGCACTGTGGCTGTGAATAGATATAACTAGGTTGCTAGTTGCTGATTAGGATTTCCAAGCCTTAACTGTAATTACAGTTAGCTTGAGTTTGTGCACAACACTTGTGTTAGGCTTTAGGGTTAATTCCATATCTATAATCTTTTAATTCCGCAATTCACTCCAACGGAGTTGGGTAGACCTTCAAGTTTTGTCTAGTGCAAAATTTGATAACTCTATTCACCCCCCCTCTAGAGTAGTATCTATCCCTTCACTTTCAATTGGTATCAGAGGAAGGTTGACTGACTGAATAGGCTAACACCTAAGTCACAAGATCCTGATAGATACCAAAGCTTATAGATATTCACTATCATGGCCCAGTCCAAGGATTATTCTAGCACCAGACCTCCAGCATGCAACTTAGCTAAGTTTGGCATCTGGAAGGCAAGGATAAAATTATATATGAATTCTATTGATGAAAGCATCTTTGCTTTTATTTTGTCAGGTCCCCCAAGAGCACCTGCTGCTGCCACTGCCTCATCATCAACTGATATGAGTGCAGTGCCTCCTCCAGATTACAATGACGAGTACAAGAAGGCCAAGATAGCAGATGCCAAGGCAATGAATATACTGGCTCAGACAATGTCTGATGAGGTATTCCAGAAGGTAGCTGACTGCTCTTCAGCAAAAGTTATGTGGGATACACTGAACCAGATTGTGGCTGGTTCAGCTGATGAAAGGAAGGACAGAAGGTCCAACCTGATCTCACAGTATGAGAACTTCAAGAAAACTGATGCTGAATCAGTTGAAGCCATGTACACCAGGCTCAGCTCAATCATCAATGAGCTGAGGACCCTTGACAAGGACATATCATTGACAGAGGTCAATGATAAGATTCTTATGTGCTTCCCTAGCACATGGGATCTAAGGATCTGGCCCATCAAGGAAGCCAGAAGTACAAATGAGATCTCCACTGAAGCTCTTCTCGGCAAGCTCAAGTCTTTTGAGCAAGTGCTGAAGACAAGGGAAGCAGAAGCAGAAGCAAAGACCCCTACTCCAACAAGAAAAGAGCAATCTCTAGCTCTTAAGGCTGCTGATGCTTCTGAAGGCAGCCAATCAAATGAGGAGCTAATGACATTGTTTGCCAAAAGGTTTCTCAAGATGGGGAGAAAGGAGTTCAGAAAGAAGTCTTCACGCTATGAAGACAAACCAAGGTATGATCGTTCACCTGCTAAAGAAATTATTTATTATAGTTGCAGGAAGCCTGGACACATCTTACCAGAGTGTCCAGAGGAGAAGAACAAAGACAAGAGAAAAGAAAAGGAACAGCACAGGAAGCACTCCAAGCCATCCTCCTACAAAAACAAGAAGAAGGAGAGAGGTTTCATTGCTGAAACCTGGAGTGATTCTGATGAAGAATCCTCCTCATCAAGCTCCAGTGAGGATGAGGAAGAGAAGAAGGCAAAAGAAGTTTGCCTGATGGCAATAGATGCCTGCAGCAACCACTCTGCTGCAGAGAGTTCAGATTCTGATGAAGAGATGCCTACAGAAGATGAGGTACTCTCTTCTTATGATTTTACCTCAGCTGAATTTAAATTAGAATTTAAATCTTTATGCTTAGATGTGATTAGCTCAGAAAAGGAGATAAAAGAACTTAGAAATAAGTTAGCTGACTCAGAAGTAATTGCTACAGAAAATATTAGGTTAAAGGAAGATCTCACTACTTGTAGTGAAGAAATTAAATTTCTTAAAATAGAGTTAGCTAAGTCTAAGAGGTTAGAAGAATCACTTAATGGTAGAAGCCTTAAGTTGTTAGAAATTACCAGCATGACTAACACTAGGTCAGGTAATGACAAACTAGGCTTAGGAGCTTCTCCCAGTGAACCCCCAGTTCTACTTAAAAATAATCTTTCAACTCCAGTAAACTTCATTTCAGCTAGTGGAATGAAGAACACTGAGCAAGTAAACCTAGTTAATAAAACTTTAAATAAAGCTAAGAGAGAAAAGAGAAAGAAATTTTTTAAAGAAATGCAAAGAGTGTCGAACGCCGCTCGACGATCGGAAGCTCAATGGTCGAACGAAGCTCGACGATCTGAGCGCCCATCGTCGAACGTCGATCGACGTTTTCAATATGATTTTCAAAATCATCATCAGTACCATAGAAACCTAAATGAAAATAGAAACCCTAGGTTTGTTGACCCATCATCTGCATGGAGAATCCCACCTAGGAGATCTCACCCACTAGGTTATCACCCTCAGCCTGCATTTTCATACATTTCCAGTTTTTCTTATGTGAAAAACAAGGGACCCAAGGTTACCTGGGTCCACACTGTCTAAATAAATGTCTTGCAGGTGAAGACCTATCCTATCACCCAAAATAAGTGGTATTTGGATAGTGGATGCTCTAAGCATATGACAGGAAATAAAGATCTTCTGTCAAAGTTCAAAGCTAAGCTCGGCCCAAAGGTTATCTTTGGAGACTCCAGCTGTGGTCAGACAGAAGGCTATGGCAAGATCACAATTGGAGCAGTTATTTTCAAGAGAGTTGCATATGTCAATGGACTGAAGCATAATTTGATTTCAGTCAGCCAGCTATGTGATGCTGGCTACCAGGTTTCATTTTCTAACTCTTCTTGCAATATTACTTTAAACAATAATGTTGTTTTAGTAGGTATTAGAATAGGTAATATTTATTTAGTAGATTTCAATTCATCTCATTCTGAAATCTGCCTGTTTAATGAAGTAACAATTAATAATAATTCTTTGTGGCATAAGAGGCTTAGTCATGTTAACCTTAAAAATATATCTAGGTTATCTAAACACAACCTTGTTAGAGGATTACCTTCTTGCCCCTACAAGAAGGAAAACCTATGCAAGGCTTGTCAGCTAGGCAAGCAAACCAAAAACTCTTTTAAATCTGTAAATAAGAGTGATTCTCCTAGAATCCTGTATCTATTACACTTGGACCTTTTTGGCCCAATAAATGTACAGAGTTTAGGAGGGAAGTATTACACCTTAGTAATTGTAGATGACTTCTCTAGGTTCAGTTGGGTTTTCTTTCTGAGAACTAAGTCTGATAACTTCAAAGCCCTTACAGACTTTTTACTATGTGTGCAGACTGAGTACTCTACTCATGTGGCCTTGATCAGAAGTGATCATGGTACTGAGTTTGACTCTCTTCTCATGCAAGAATTCTGTGAGAGAGAAGGTATCAAACACAGCTTCTCAGCTCCTAGAACTCCCCAACAAAATGGGGTAGTTGAAAGGAAGAATAGAACACTCATTGAAGCTGCTAGCACATTGTTGGCAGATGCTAACATGCCTCTCTCCTATTGGGCAGAAGTTGTTAGTACAGCCAATTATGTCTTAAATAGAAGTTTGATACACAAACTTAAGTGTAAAACTCCTTATGAGTTGCTTAAAGGAAAGAAACCTAAAATTAATTATTTCAGAATTTTTGGTTGTGTTGTTTATATTCATAATAATGATAAAGAATACCTTAGAAAGTTTGAAGCAAAAGCTTCAATGGGAATCATGCTTGGATATTCCCAAGTAAGCAAAGCTTATAAGGTTTATAACAAATCAACCTGTAAAATAGAAGAATCTGTGCATGTATCTTTTGATGAGCATCAGATGTTTTACAAGGAGAAAGAAAATTCTCCTTCCTCTAATTCATTGCAGGTACCTGATGCTCCTCAAAAATTCTTCAACTTTCAACTCTTCAGATCACTGAATCAGACAGTGATGAAGACATTGCAGAAGCAGTTATTGTTCCACCAATAGTAGATCAAATTCCTCCTGAGGAATTAATCCCAACTGTTGCTGAAGATCACATCCCACCTGCTGATATTGTCACACTTAGAGATCACCCCACATCTCAAGTGATTGGAGACATATCAGCTGGTGTGCAAACAAGACACCAATTAAGACAGGATGTGATGCATGCTTGTTTCCTCTTACAGGTTGAGCCCCTCACCTTTAAAGATGCAGAGCTAGATCCCCACTGGATCATTGCTATGCAAGAGGAACTCAATCAGTTTGAGAGATGTAAAGTTTGGACTTTGGTTCCAAGACCTAAAGGCCAACTGATCATAGGCACCAAGTGGGTGTATAGAAACAAGTTGGATGCAAATGGAATTATAGTAAGGAATAAAGCAAGGCTTGTAGCTCAGGGCTACAGACAGAAGGAAGGTATAGATTATGACCAAACCTTTGCTCCTGTTGCAAGGCTAGAAGCAATAAGGATCTTCTTGGCCTATGCAGCCTACATGAAGTTTAAGGTGTTCCAAATGGATGTCAAAAGTGCATTCCTGAATGGTGAGCTTAAGGAAGAGGTGTTTGTTGAACAACCACCAGGGTTTGTTTCTTCAACTCAGCCCTCACATGTGTTTAAGTTACAGAAAGCTCTATATGCACTAAAGCAAGCTCCCAGAGCCTGGTATGAGACTCTAGCTAGTTTCCTTTTAGAGCACAACTTTACTAGGGGAGTAGTTGATAGAACCCTTTTCGTCAAGCATCACAAGGACACAATCCTGTTAGTTCAGGTGTATGTAGATGATATTATATTTGGCTCCACTGATCCCAAACTTTGCAAAAGGTTCTCTGACCTGATGCACTCTAAGTTTGAGATGAGTAGTATGGGTGTGCTGTCTTACTTTCTTGGTCTCCAAGTTAAGCAAGATGCTGATGGTATCTTCATCTCCCAATCCAAATATGCCAAGGAATTGGTAAAGAAATTTGGGATGGCTGATGCTTCAGCAATGCGTACACCTATGGCTACTAATGTAGTTATTGATTCTGATGATCACGGCAAGCCAGTTGATCAAAAGAATTATAGGGCCATTGTTGGTTCCCTATTATATCTAACTGCAAGTAGGCCTGATATAATGTTTGCTACATGCCTTTGTGCTAGATTCCAGGTCAACCCCAAGGAATCTCATCTGATTCTTCTAAAGAGAATCCTGAGATACCTGAAGGGATGTCCAGATCTAGGACTTTGGTACCCAGCTGAGTCAGAATTTGAATTAATTAGATATTCTGATTCTGATTATGCTGGTTGCAGAGTTGACAGGAAGAGCACCTCAGGAACTTGCCAGTTTCTGGGAGAGAGATTGGTCTCTTGGTTCTGTAAGAAGCAGGCTTCTGTCTCAACTTCAACTGCAGAGGCTGAATATATAGCAGCTGCTAGTTGTTGTTCACAGATCCTGTGGATTCAAAACCAGCTTGTGGATTATGGTTACTCACACAAGAACACCAAAATCATGTGTGATAGTACCAGTGCTATTTCAATTGCACAAAATCCAGTGCACCACTCTAGAACGAAGCACATTGAGATTCGACACCATTTCCTGAGAGATTGTGTGGAAAAGAACAAGATTTGTCTTGAGTTCATATCCACTGAGTTTCAGAGAGGTGATATATTCACCAAGCCTTTAGATGAACAGAAACATCTGTTCTTTTTAGTTCAATTAGGCATGATCAATGGACGAGACTAAGTGTGACTATATCTGCCTATGTTGAAACCTGCTTGAAGATCGTCGAACGATGATCGAAGATCGTCGAACGGATTAAGCCTATCGTCGACCTCTGGTTAATGATAGCTTATCTATTTGAAGATCGTCGACCGGCGTTCGAAGATCGTCGAATAGGTCGAGCTTATCGTCGATCTCTGAACAACGACAGCTTGTTGTTTGAGAAGCCAGAAATAGTCGAACGATGGCCCGACTACTCTGCTTCTGAGCCGATCGTCGAACGGCCGTTCGACTATCGGGTCTAGTATCTTTTTAATAGGTCGACTATCTCCGGTCTAATATAAAGCCGATAGTCGACCTAGGTTAGATCTTTTGTTCTTTCGTCGACGGAGCGTGACTTTTCGCATTCTGTCTTCCCGCTTGCGATTTTCTGCCGCTTCGTCCCCTTCGTCTTCGCCGTCCTTCTCGCGCTTTCTCCAGCAAACAATGGCGATTTCTCCCGCAGTGTTAGCAGTTATAAAGTTCGATGCAGGCTTCAGCGTTGATTTTGACGCGTTCAGTTGCTGCGAAGCCGGGATCGTGGAAGTTCTTCAGCTGTGCCGGGATCAAGGACTAGAGAGATTAATGTCGTCAAGGATTAAGTTAAATATACCCGAGATCAAGGAATGGGCTTTCACGTCGTCTTCCACCGACGATTCGATGACTGACACCATCGGCGGAGAAGAGGTAATTTTAACTCCGGCCGTTCTGACTGATATTTTTGGTTTGATAAATGGAGAAGAAGATTATGAGCAAGATGCTCAAGAATTTGGACGAATGTTAGTTGAGCTGGGACATGCAGAGGGCATTCCCACGAAGCTGCTCAAGGTAAATTTCCCTTTCAAGATTAAGTTTCTTGCTGAGTTGGTCGGAAAAGTGCTCCTCGGTAAGCACTCTGCTCATGACAATATAACAAGGCAACAATTTGCACTGATGTGTGCAATTGTTAATCAGAAAAAGATAGATTGGGCAGGAGTAATGTTTGATTTGATCAGGAAAAGGAATGGTAAGAAGGAAGTTACCCTCGGAAGGGTTATTGGAATTTTCCTAAAGGAAAAATATCCCCAGCTGCTGAGTTCAACCGCAACAACAATAAATGCAAGCAAGAAGATGGACCCAAACCTGTTCTCCAAGTGGAAGAGAACCTTTGTGAAACCCGCTCTCACAGGGGTTGCTCCAGCGACATCAGAGAGCACAAGGACTGTTTCGGTCGCTCCTCACCCTGTTGAAGCTGGCTCAGCTCTTTCCCTTCCCTTTTTTTCTGCTATGCTGTCTGCCTCAGTTGAAGTTCCATCAACTTCAGCTGAAGTAAGACTTTCCCCTTCTCCTGTTAGAGAAACAACTACGGTTGTTTTTCCTTCCCCTCCAGCATCTCCTCTTCCTTCTCATCAGGCTAGGATATCTGCTCCTAGTTTTGATTTGTTAGGATCTGAGAGGATTCCAACACCTCCTCAGTCTCCCATTCATTCTCCAGTTAACACTCCTGTTAACTCTCCAGCTCCTTCTCCACTTCGATCTCCAGTCCACACCATTCTTCATCCCAGCACTACAACCATATCTGCTGCATCTCCATCCACTGCCCTTCCATCTTCTTTTGAGATAACCCCTCAACTCATCTCCAGCATTTTGGAGTTGATTACCCCTTCAATCAAAACTATGATTGAAGAGGCAATCGCTCCACTTGCCTCCTCCATTGATACCTTAACCGCTACCATCAAATCACTTTCCAAATCTGCTGAGCCCTCTTCCTCAAGGGGCCTGGTTTCAGTTTCCACTGAAATCAGGCAGGGGGAGATGTTCTGTGAAGATGCCTCAGAGCCTCCTGCCTCCCTTCCAGTAGTAACAGATACTGTGATGACAGTTCAAGTAGTGTCTGCTCCAGCTGAAAAAGAATCAGCCTTTGTGTTATCGGAAAAGGAAATATCTGACGCTATTATGTTATCTGAATTTGTTGTGAAAGTCTGCTTAGAAGATCTCACCTCTCCCGTGATTGCAAATTTCCTAGAAGGGATCATTACATCCTACCTAGATGAGTCTTGGGAGTTGGTCAAATATGAAGGTAATTCACTCATTCGATTTATTGACGAGTCAATTAATTTGCTAGCTAGTGAATACCTAGAAGGAATGATTATTGCTTATTTAACAGATCTGTGTTCATAATTCTACAGATTATATTAGAGAAGATTTAGCTGCTCAGATCATAGTAATTGTCTCAGAAGCTGCCCCAAATGTTCCTGATATTCAAGTAGATCCAGAATTGGATTCTTTTTTAGATGATAGAGAAGATGAGTCTGAAAAACAAGATGAAATCAAAGATGACACTCCTGTTCTGAGTGTGGAAGAAGAAAAAGCAAGAGCTGCCTGGATTCAAAGAGTACAAGATTCTTTAAAAGAGAAAGAAAAAGAGCTGCAAGTTGAAAAGTCAACTATTTGGGATGATTCACCTGGGGTGGATTTAGATTTCCTTCTGGCTCAGGATGCCATGGAAAAGGAAAGAGAGAAATCAGATCTGAAGTTAAAAGAAAAGGCTGTTTCTGAAGCCTATGATCCTTATGATAATCCTCCATCATCTCACTCTGATGATGAGGATGATTCTGATTTATCTGAGAATGCTAAGAAAAAGAAAGCTGCTCAAAAGAAAAGGAAAGCAAATGCTCCTCCTCCTCCCAGCCGAGACAATGATACTCCATACTATATTCTTAAAGGAATTGACCCCAAATCGAAAGAATTTTAACATTGGATGTGGTTCTCCAAGAACCAGCAGAAAGAGAGGAAAAGATCTAAGAGGTATGATAGTCCTGTTTCAAGATGGACTCCCAGAGGTCCTCCTCCTCCACCTCCCAGTGCAGGAGCCTCTGGGAACCTATCTGCTAATCCATCTGCCTCTTCTGGAAAATCTGCACCTTCTCAGCCTTAGTCAAGGAGAAGTTCTCAAAGTTCCCAAGGCAGATCTTATTCTGGTTCCCAAAGACAAGTGAAGGAAGTTGTGTTTCAAAGACCAACCTTTTCCCCTCCTCCTTCTCCAAAGAAAAGAGCTTCTTCTCCAATACCAGTTCAGTCTGAAAAAGTTGTTTCAAAAGGTAAGTAGTTTATTTTGTTTTAAATATTCTAGCAAGATCTTTGCTGAGTCTGCTCCCATGTCTTATCTAGATAATCAAGATAAAGAATCAGATGCTACTCCTCCTGAGTCTGTTTATGAAAGTCCTGAGCTGGATCCTAACTTTAGGATGGCTCGTTTTCACGAATTAGTTGGAGCAGCCCAAATCAGAAAAGCAAAAGCTGAAGGGAAGGACACCACTGGTTTAACCACCATATCTACTTTCAGAAAGAAGGAATTAGAAAAGTTCCAGGTTAACCCTGAGGTTTTTGACCCCTCTAAATATATGGAAAAGCACCCGGAAGCTGTTGTGCCAAGGACTACAGAATTAAAGATCATTGGCTTGCAAGATTTAAAGATGTCTAAATTAGAGGCCATTGATCCTCTGCGAAAAATTTATTTTGTTTCTAGCTCTTCTGTATCTAAGCCTGACTCTGTTGATCCTTAGTTTTGTTTGACAGTTATTTATCTATCTGTTTGATAATTGCTAGTTAAATTGCTATCTATTTCCTGTATTGTTTATAGTGTTCTATAGCTAGCTCTGTGTTTTAGTTTTTACGAGACTTAACTCAAATAGGGGGAGATTGTTGGTACCCCAGTTTGATTTGAGTTTAGTCTTGTCTTTTTAGTCCCTTGACCCAAGAAATATCTATGGTCAATGGTTAGTAGTCTAGCTGTAGAGTCCTCACTTTTCCAGATTGAGAATTTGGTTAAGTAGTTTGTTCGTTCGACTATCGTCGAACGCCGCTCGACTATCGTCGACTAACTGTTCGACGATCGTCTATCAGTTGTTCGACTTTCAGTCTGCGTGGATAGTTCGACTATCAGTTGATAGTTCGACTATCTGTCTGCTTTGATAGTTCGACTATCTGCTTGGATAGGTCGACTATCTGATAGCTCGACTATCTGTTTATAGTTCGACTATTTGTTCTGCGTTGATAGTTCGACTATCTGTTGATAGATCGACTATATGTTTGTCTTTGATAGTTCGACTATCTGCTTGGATAGGTCGACTATCTGATAGCTCGACTATCTGTTGATAGCTCGACTATCTGTTTTGCCCTGATAGTTCGACTATCTGTTGATAGATCGACTATCTGATAGTTCGACTATCTTCTGGTAGTTCGACTATCTGCTGTGATAGTTCGACTATCTCCTTTGATAGTTCGACTATCTGGATCGTTCGACTATCTGGATCGTTCGACTATCTGTCCGATAGTTCGACGATCTCCGTGCGTCGGTCGACGATCTCCGAAGGTCGTTCGACGCTTTCTGTCTGCCTTTATATTTTGTATTTATTTATTATATTTAATTAATTAATACTTTATTTGACATATCTTTTCAGTTGATTTATGATAATATTTCCAGACATATCTGCTCTATTCTTTTTGCCTGAGTAAAATCTTTTTAGATAAAGTTGTTTGTCTTATTAGATGACTTTGTATTTTACTTTATCTGCTGACAGTCCTTTATAGCCGTTAGAGTGAAAAGTCTTCCTTCTGCTATAAAAAGTATTTCTCTGATGTGACTTTATTTAGTCCTTCTGTTATTTGATTTGATCATGCAGCTTCTTAGAAAGAGGTTCATTCCTTTTATAGGATGTCTTGCTGCAGAGTTTGTTTTGCTGTGTGTTATTTGCAGCCCAGATCTCAAGTTTCAGAAGAAGACAAGTAATTCAAATTGAAGAGAGCCGTTGCTTGCTGTTGATATATAAAGGACCCTTTGAAGAAGGATTCAAGCTAGCTAATAGCTAACCAGTTGTTCACTTAAGCATTCAAGCCTTCATCAAGATCAAGTCTTCTGCTCTCAGCAATAATCATCTAACTGAGAAGTGTTAAGATCTTCTACTCCTCTTCAACCTGAGTTCTCCTGCTTTCAGGAAGTTCAAACTCAGAGTTCTGTTGAAGAAGAAGAAGAAGAAGATAGCTGCTTGAAGATCTTTTAATTCTATTATTTTTTATCTTCTTGTAGTTTTTCCTTCAGAGCTTTCTGAAGAGTTTTCTGCACTGAAGCAAGACTTCACCTGCACATCTTTGAGCCAGGGGGAGCCTTGATTCTTTAGAGCTTTCTAGCTCAGTGCAAGTTTTTGTGCTTCTCTAATCTTGTAAAATAGAGAAGACATCTTAACCTTCTTCCCCCTCCTGTACAGGGTTATTACTCCCTTCAAAAGTATCCCTTGGTGGCAGGGCACCTGATCAAAAACCTGTGCTTGGTTTTTAGACACCTGATCAAAAGTCTAAAGGGTTTCTGGATCTACCTGAAGCAGATCCTGTTGGTGGCAGGGCACCTGATCAAAAACCTGAGTGGATTCCTACCTTGTTGGTAGAAGAGTGGACGTACCCAAGTTGTTTGGGGAACCACTATAAATTCCTTGTGTCGTCTGGATTGCCTTGTTTATTTCCTGCACTGTGGCTGTGAATAGATATAACTAGGTTGCTAGTTGCTGATTAGGATTTCCAAGCCTTAACTGTAATTACAGTTAGCTTGAGTTTGTGCACAACACTTGTGTTAGGCTTTAGGGTTAATTCCATATCTATAATCTTTTAATTCCGCAATTCACTCCAAGTGAGTTGGGTAGACCTTCAAGTTTTGTCTAGTGCAAAATTTGATAACTCTATTCACCCCCCCTCTAGAGTAGTATCTATCCCTTCACTTTCACGCTGGACGCACCTTCGTCCCAGCCGACAATCTGATTCTCATTGCGCCCTCTTTATTCCCTCGGTGCATCCATCTCCCGGTCCTGTCGAGCTTCTCGTCTTCCGCAGGCTTCGACGTTCTCAGTGGCTACTTCCATCGAAGATTCAATCGGCAGTCTTTTGTCGATGCTCCCATCTAGTGTCCCGTTGTCGCCCATCGCTAGACGATCCCGTCGACAATCCCGACCACTATTCCTGTCGTCTATCCTGGATGCTATGCTGGCCCCTGATCCCGTCAACGAATCTCTGTTGATCCTGTCGAGCTCCCCTTTGCATCTTGTCAGAGATCCGACGTCTTCTCCCTCCCTGCTCATCATCAGCAATCCCGTGAGAGCTTGTTGCAACTAGGGCTGTAACGGTTCGGTTTTGTTCGGTTTTTGATCAAAACCGCTAACCGAACCACCCACGTGTGGTTCCAAAAATCTGAAACCAAACCGAACCGCGAACACCATTAGAACCAAACCGAACCGTTTGGTATGGTTCGGTTCGGTTTGAGTGGTTCAATACTTAAAAGAAAAGAAATTTGCTACTGTGAACTGATAAGAGCAATACTAGCATTGATGAGGGTATTAATGTCAGACCAAGACATTGCCGAAGTTATCGTCATAATGAAAAAAACCATCAACTGATTTTCTATCCTGACATATGTATAAACCTTGTGTGCCTAATCAAGGATAGTTTCTCCCTTTAATACTACTATAGAAAGAAAGTGACACTGAATCATGAAGCTATCATACAATGAAAAATGTTAATGTTAAAAATAAATGAAAAAAATTAATGTTAAAAATAGATGTGTCAAGACTTAATTAATATATTATACTCAGCATAAAACAGTAAAAGTTAATAATTATATTATTTATTTTTAATAAATTAGACTTGGAGCTTATGAAATAAATTATCTCTAATAAATTAAAATATAATTAAAGCTAATATGGTTTGTTTTGGTTTGACTTGGTTCGTTTTGACACTCCGAACTGTGAACCGAACCGAACCACAGTTTTTCAAAAATTGGAACCGTGACCAAACCGTGGACTATTAAAACTGAACCGTGTTGTTTGGTTTGGTTCGGTTAGGCGGTTTGGTCTGTTCCGACTTACACCACTAATTGCAACTCCTCTCCGCGTCTTCTTCCTTGGCTATATTGATGATGGCTTTTGTTGATCTTCTGTGCCAATCTCCTCTCCTAGAGCTTCTTCTGCCAATGTCTGATGCTGATCCTGAGCTTCCAAGCCTCTATGGGTTGTTCATTGATGTTGTTCTTCTCCTTTCCCTGTATGGAGCTTCCAACTCCAGCCGCTGCTCTCTTGATCCTTTATTTGTCGGACGATTCCTGCCGCTTCCTGTCGCTTCCTGCCGCTGCCCTCCTGTCCCTGATGACACCAGCTACTGCTACCTCGTCAATGATGGAGTTTCTTGCTTTTTTAGTAGTTTTCTGTGTTTTTGCTTTGTTCATGTTTGTTTGTGTGTTTCTTGCCTATATGCACTTATTTTCCACTCGAGCGGGAGTGTTTGGGAAAAAGATGACTCGAATGATCTTTCCCGTTATTCTCCTTAGTTCCACACGACCTCTAGGCTTATGTCATATGTTGTTATGCATCCCCATATTTCTTTTGATTGAACCTGTGTTGAGACACAACTGATGTTGGTGTTCTAATCTCGACGGTTGTGTCACGTGGGACCTTGTCGTGCGGGAATGTGTTGTGTGAGACCGCCCTTTTTCCTGATTATCCCCGACAGGTTATCGCCGACGGATTATCCCCGATTGCCTTTTTGATGATTTGCTCCACATCTTTTGTTCTATTTCACATGTGTGTGTAGGTGATGTTTGTTGACCTTTCTATCCAGCGGTTTTATCGTGTGAGTGATTTCCCCGATCTTCTGTCTATTGATTTCTTCCGAGCGAGTTTACGTCGTGTGTGAAACCTGCTTCGTGTGTGGCTTAGGGATGATATCAAGTCGAGTTTGGCTTTGACCGACATCGAAATTTTCGAGTCAAAATCGATTTCGATTTTGAGTCGAGTCGACTCGACTCCAAATGACTCGATTCTCAGTCGGCTCGAAATCGAATCAAGTTGACTCTAAATCGAATCGAGTTTGCTCGAAATTGAGCAATTTTCCTCTTTATTCCTAGTTTGCTCAAAATATAATTGGGCAACCTATAAATTTAGCAAATAGAACACTTAAAGTCTTCATTCTTTTTATTTAATTTAAAATTTTATTATTTTTAATTTTAAAATAAGAATATATTAATTAATACATAATATTTTTGATTAATTCTAGTTGAATCGAATCATATTTCGAGCGATTCAGTGATGACTCGAAATCGACTCAAAATCAGATTCGAGTCAAATTGATCGACTCAGATTGGGTCTGAGTCAATTTTAACCGATTTAAATTCGGCTCAATTTTCAAGCGATTTTCGAGCGACTTTCTAGTTTCAGATAATATGTTCATCCCTAATGTGGCTATGTCCCTGAATTGATTCCTCAGGTTTAAATTTCTCGTGGTGGCTCGTCTATTGTTTTGTCCCACATCGCCTACGTCCATTGCCTTTATTTTACGTGTCCAAGCTGGAGGTGCCCCTCCAGCTTGAGGGGGAGTGTTGAAGTTATTAGAGTTATCTTATTATTATGGCCTTTAGTTTAGTCCCACATCGTGTGTGTGAGTTAATGTGTTGGTATGTCTTATATATTGTCCTTATGAGAAAGAATAAAACACAACTTCTATTTCTTTTCTTATTATCCAACAAAAATAATTATCAATTCTTTGTCCTTGCCCAAAACCACTCTCAACTAAGAAAACAATAATATTGGAGAACAATCTTAAGATCCCAGCTGCAGTTTAGAGAACAACCAACTTGGGAACTAAAAGGATGAGAAGTAAATGTGAGGGGGAGGGGCAGATAGCTTTCAGAATTACCAAGAAAAGATAAGAAGAATCAACATGCATCTTTGTTTTTAATCTAAATTCACAACCAAAATTATTATATAGATATCTAAATATATTTGATAACATTGAAATGACACAGAAGAATAACAAGTTACATAGGTTGCCTAAGGAACCAAGCATCCTCGATTGCCTTAATACAGGGAAAAGTTCCAGTAGATGATTCAAGCAAATGTTTTCTTGAAGACCAAATAGAGCACTGAAAACAGGGAATAAGAATTCCAGGAAACCAGGTTATGCAGCTCACACAGCAAATTTTGATATCAAATTTTCTTTTTCTAAATATAAACTAACTTTGAGAAGGAATTTGAGCTTGGTTAGAGATTACCAGAAGACCTGAGAAAAAGGAGAAGGATCGCAAATAATGAGGGCGCTTAGGTTGCTTGAATCCGAGCCATCTTCAATCTGCAGCGGATGAAGAAACTGATGATGGGGAAAGGAGATGTGGATGGAGGATTCGACTGAGAAGAACAGGAAGCTCTAGGTTTCCAGTGTCTCCCTCAATTCTCTGCTCCTTGTCGTGAGATGTTGGAGGAGAGGCGCTTGGGTAGGGGATCAAGAGGTTGTCGTCTTCTCTTATTGCTTATAGGAATCACGATTTCCGCCACTTATTTCGTTCTAGTCGGCAGTAGGTTAGGTTGGGATAGTTAAAGTATGTAAATATAATGATATATGGATATATATATATATATATATTAATCAAGATATAGTAAATTGTAACTCTCAAAATACGCGTGAGAAGAATGCGTGGAAGGAGTCGCTGCGCTCATATTGGACACACGAGTCTAAGTAATGCAACTGGAGTCGATTCTGAGTCCATTTGCTCTAAATTACCTACTCGAGTCGTCGTGTAGCTCAATGCGACCCATTTCGTCCATCTTTCTAAATTCTCTTCAAAATTAAACGAAACGAAATACATCACGTTCCTATTGATCGTATGCGTCGAATGCAGCCGACCTAAGTCAATTCAGAGTTTGATTTGTATATATTTACCTTTTCGGATTGACACATTGTTCAAATGCAAACTATTTTGGTCAACTTTCTCAATTATCGTCTGAATTGAACGAAATGAAAGGCATGTCGAGGTCGCCACGTTGTTTGATTCGCCCCGATATAGTCAACTTCTCCATTATACATCGAAATGTGGCATAACTAGTGGTGCTGGGTTCGTGTTGATCGCATGAGTGCATTTAAGATCAATTTTGAGTTGATTGACTCAGAAGTCTAGATCAAGTCGTGGTTCAAACTCGATATTAATATAAGCTGAAATTAGGTTTTGAGACTTATGAAGGTTATTGTGACCCTAAGTAAGCTCTTCAATAGGGTCAATTGAACCGGTTATGCCCCCAGTGCGGTCCAATTGACCAAGCCCAAGTTGGGATGTTACACGGCGCCCTTAGGGAAGCATTGGTCCTTCATAGACAAGGCTCTTCTAGTGTTTCATCCTGCTTCTCTATGTTTGAATGCCTCTACCAAGTACTTGACTGCTTTGAAAATTTTACTCCTACATGCACTCTTGATGCCCACATTGAAGACAAAAGACCGTTATTGTCTTCATGGCTTTCTTACGGGGCTTAATATGGACTTCATTATAGTTCACAATCATGTTCTGAACCGCTAACCTCTTTCCTCTCTTCTTGAAACTTTCAACATAGTCTTTTGTGAAAGGATCGTCGCCGCTCTCTTAATTATGATAAGGTAACTGATCATTACAGTCTTGTTGGCATTGGTCGAGGGCCTCCTACCTTGGCCACACCTGTCCAGTTGTGCAATTATTATGGAAAACATGCTCATGTCCGGATCGCTTGTTTTCCCTTACATTCTCATCTCGCTCCTTCACGAAAAGGAAATGGTGGTCATGGTCATGGTAGCACTCGCAAAAGATTTAACACTTCTGCTTCTCGTAGTGTTGATGCTTATGAGGACAATACTGGTCAGATCCCCTGGAGCAGTTTTCTACTTCTGCAATCCAATCTGAGTGGATTGTTGATTCTGATATGACTGATCACCCGACTAGGGCATCAACATGTTTTACCTTATACACCCCCATTTGTGTCGTGATAATGTTATCACCACCAATTAGTCTTTTTCTTCTATATATGGCAAAAAAAAACTCGCCTTATGTTCCTTTGCCATGCCCCTCACATTTGTTTTACATGTTCTTTCCTTTCCTCAAAATTTGTCATCAATTAGTGGCTTGACTACATCCTTAAACTGCTTTGTAACATTCTACCTTGATGGTTGTGTTCTTAAGATCTAATAATGAAGCAGTGCATGGCAGCGGTAGGAATTGTAGAGGTCTGCATATCATGGACCAACAAGCTCACCATGCACTCTCAAGTGCTCCTTCTCCATCCTTTACGGATGTGCAATGATGGCATCGACATCTTGGACATCTCTCTTCAAGTTAACTTCTCAAAATATTATGTTTTCTAGCTTTATGAACAAGTTTGTTTGTGATATTTGTGAACTTTAAAAACATGTACGACATAGCCTGAGTAATTTTTCATCTCTTAGTATGCTTACTTTTGATGCTATTCATACGGACGTTTGTGGACATTCTCCTATAATCTTGTTATCTTGTCACCGTTGGTATATGATATTTATTTATTATTTTTCTTGGTCCACTTGAGTTTACTTATTAAAAAGGAAGAGTGATGCCATTAACTGTTACATTTTTCACAAGATAGTTATCACTCAGTTTGAAAGTACTATTCGAGTCCTTTTTAGTTACATTTTTGGGTGGAGAGGGGGGGGGGGGGGGGGGTCCAAAAGGAGTCGTAGATATATAGAAGGCAAGGTTGTCTTATCATGCGTTGCCTGACTGAGATGGGAGAATGCAACAACTTACTATACATTTGCGCCAACAAGCCATATTATTTTTCCTTATTTTTGTCCCATGGCTCTATTACTCTGTAAATATAGAGATATTTTGCAATGTTTGTTTTTTAGATTGGATATAATATATTTTTCCCATTTCTCAAGTGGAACTTGATGCCCTTCTTTACTCAATTTGAAGTTTATTAGTTACTTATAATGATTTTTTTATCCAAGCATTCAATAATTTTTTAATCATAACCCAACAATTTAGTATAAATTGTTTCAATTTTATACACTTCCTACCTTTCTCGTGCTGCAATAACCGCAAAGGATAATGGAATCAATATGAATTCAAGTCCAAACTTATTCTTCTATGAACAGTCTAATATGCTAAGCTCTCTTTTATACTTCTGATTTTAAAGAATTTATATATTTTAAATATTTATATAGGAAGTACAAAGTCTATAAACAATAGGTGTTATTTTTAAGGCAGTAAAGTGAGTTGCTCCACAGCTCCTATAGGCTAAATCATCGAGATTTTCTTTTGTTTTAACATTTTTTTACTTAAATACGTATTTATAGAATCATTATAAATATTTTTTAGGATCACGGATCACATATAAATGCTGTCTACATATTTTTATTCATATATAAACCTAACATATGTATATAATATAATAAACAAATATTTTAAGTAACCTTGTAAGATATGAAAATTTTTGTTCCTAGATTAAATATATTTCATCCTTCATATGCTTTCTTGGAGCTTTCTTTAACTTGAAACACAGCACTCGGGCCTAAACCTGGTTTTGATTATTCGATTTTTCTTTTCTTCTTCAGGAGTATCCACTGCTGCCTATAATGCACACCAAGCTCCCAGATATTTGAATAAAACCCATCATATCAACTCGAATATCCATATCAATTACGACAGCACGTCATTAGTTCTGAGTCACCCAAATCTACTCCCTAAACAAAACTGTGCAGGGCTTGCTTTGGGCCCTCCTCAACAGGGAATCTTAGGCTACCAGCCAGCACAGCCAGTAAATGGGAACATACCCTTGAAACAGAATGGGAACATACCCGATGAGCCACACAACGGTCGTGACGTCGACGATTTCTTCTCTGAGGATGATATCCGTATGAGAAGCCATGAAATTCTCGAAAATGAGGACATGCAGCACTTGCTACGAGTTTTCAGTTTGGGTGGCGGAGTTGCTTCGAATATCCAGGAAGATGGATATGGTTACCCATCATATATGCCATCGCCATTCCCCAACTATAACTTTGAGGATGATCGCAGCCGTTCATCAGGTAAGGCTGTCGTTGGATGGCTCAAGATCAAGGCGGCCATGAGATGGGGTATCTTTATTCGGAAGAAAGCAGCAGAGAGAAGAGCTCATCTTATTGAGCTTGTGGAAGATTAGCAGGTCGTGTGAGTGAATTTTTCTCTGTACAGTCTATGTTCTTGTAGCCCATGTTCAGTTCAAGCTACTCCTGGAGAGATTTTATGGTTCATATATAATTTCAGGAAAGGTTTTTTAAATTTAATTGTTTAATTAATGGATAATGTTGCCAGATTAAATCATTGTAATTTGTCAGTGGCAATGGATTGGGGTTTGCTTAAAATAATTTTGAATACAATTCATTGTCACCTGTAAGAACAATTCTGATATTGCTTTGTGGAATATTTTTTTTGTTTTGTTAGAAATACTAAAAAAAAGATTGTTCCTTGAACATATTTATCTTTTGGATGTTTCTAAGGCTTTGTAATTTATATTACATATTGTCATGCCAAAACGCCTTCTCCCGCCGATTGAGACTGCCACTGTGAGCATGTGTGCTGGAAATATATTACATATTGTCATGCCACTGAAGTTATGTAAACTATGATTTGTAATTTATATATTACACACACACATGTATAATATATGTTCGAGATTTTAATGACTAGTTATTTTATAATGTTTTATGGGAGCCTTTTATGGTGTTTTGTTTCTGTGCTCCACATTACAATGAAAAACTCAAAATTAAAATTGGTGGGAATCCAAATCTTTGGAGGACAATCTTGTTATGAAATGATGAGAGTTTTTAGTCCTACCTTGCATACACCTTTTAATGTTTTGAGTATATAAAGTTTCTCTTCTACTCATTTGTTCAAAGGAGCATAAGGAGAAATTATAAATCACACCTGCACACTCGTATGCACCGTACTATTTCGGATTTGACATTTGAGGAATAATTGAACTGATTTGTTATTATTGTAAGAAATAGTTTTGGCACTTTGAATCCCAAATTAAATTTATGTCGCATAAGTCAGATATCTCTAATTACATTAACTTCTCCATTTCTCGGTGCATCAACTTCTATCTTGTCCATCGACATCCTATGCGCCGTCATCCCATGTGTTGACTTCTAGACGTACCTCGAGTTCCTTTTTTGTTTGTACGTTGAGTTCTACTTTGTGCGTCGACTTCTAATTTGTTTGGCAATACCTCTTCTATTCGTTGACCAACCCGTGAAAATTTTGTGTACGCGTTTTTTTACATGTTGTCATTAATCTTATACGTTGAAATTAAATGTATTTCTTGCACGATTTTCATTATGTGAGCTGGACAGCCCAAGCAAGCGAGGACTGTACTCGCTAAATGGCTCACTAGGATCCGTGAAGAATTCGTTAGTGGGCGAGGATGGTCGGTGGCAAGGCAAAATTTGTTGGCGTTACTAGACCTTCACATGCAAAAAATTAACAATCATAAAAAAGATCGCCACACCAGAAACATGCACGAATAGATCCTTACGAACTACTTTGAGTGGGAAGGAGTAACTCTCAGAAGGCATGGCAGTTAGCCTCACACCCCTTGAAGTATCAAGCTCGACCCATACAGGTCGCCACAAAGTGAAAGACGGGATTTTGCCAACTAAGAAAGATTGCTCATAGTATACTCCTTTCACTTTAGAGCTAGAAGGAAGACGCAACCTGGTCCCTAAAAAGTCTAATTCAAGAGATTCCTTATCGCATTTGCCCATCTTTCCACTCAAAGTGGGATTCTGCTACTAATTCACCGTGAATGAAGAAATCATAATGAAAGACAATTTCGAAGATCCGACTTATGATAGGAACCTTTTTCGAAGGGTGGTTCAGACTTAGGGTTCTTCTAGTGTCTACAGATTCCTTTACGTAGCATTACTTGAGGAGTTCATTCCTACATAGCACACCTTCCTTCCATTGTCTGATCTCCTCCCGAGACTGAAGATCTTAGGATACTATCGTAAGTCGCAACCACATGATTATTGTGGAAATGGCAAGTACACACCATGCACCACGATCTTGACATTGCGAATGACTTATCTACCCTAAGCACCTGAATCCTCTAAGGCTAGAGGCAAAACCCCCACCAGAATTTGAGGTTGTGATAAACAACGCTTGGCTTCCTTCCAATGTCAGCAGAAGAGTCCTCACATGAAGCATCTCTTGATCCGCCATCCATAAGAAATGCTTTGGCACAATGTGGAACCTGACCTTGCTGATATAAGAGTGAGAACCACAGAAGATCGAAAGGTCATCAACGACGAAGAGACTTTCATATTGTGATTCTTCACAAGCTCAGCCTATTTCACTTTGGCTAGGATGCTGAAGCCATTGTTACGGAGATGGAGGATGCCATATCTGAGCATGAGGTCCAGGATATTGCACCGAGCCGAAAGGTGACCAGAACAATGATCTGGATGGAAGGGGAAGGAGACACGTAGGATGAACCGAGAGAAGCCATTCTATATTACATTATTCCCAGCCAATTCACTTTACATCGGGAAAGTCATCCCTTGCCCTTTCTCTGAGCTTCGATCTCCCATCAACAAATGGTGTGCTTAGTCATTCTTTTTGATAGCGAATTCCCTTCTTCCTTCCCAGTTACGATGAGCGTAGAAAGCTCCTTGCTTGCCATTTTCATCTTTTAGTGATGCTTTCAGGTTTTCTCAAAAGAAGTACACGAATTCTATCTTTAGAAATAACATACGTGGTTGACCTAGAATACTTCTTCCGAAAAGAAGGCAAAGTCTCATACTGATAAGAATCCCCTGTACAAAGCAGTCCTTTCACCTGACGACAATTGATATAGCGCATGTAGCTTGATTGAATGCCCTTTTACTTGTACTGATGAGAATTTGACTACACGAGAAATTTGCAGAGAACTCACCGCCTTCCTGTTCTTATTATCGGACCCCTACTAGGGCAAATATCCCTGGTCAATAGCGGGGAAAGAAACTGATTCCACTTGAGCAAGAAGACGACTCTTAGTATGCTGACCCTGGTCTGACTATAGCACCGCTCGTTCTCACTTGGTATCGGATCTTTCCAATTTTCCCTTCGCCAGTTGGAAATAGAGGCAAAAGGTCGCCCAAACCCCACTTTTTTGCTTGAAATGCCTTGATCTTCTCCTCCTGGGATTCAATGAAGGGAGTTCAGCCAAAGGTTAAGCTGTTCTTGCTTGAGTGAAGGTATCAAATAGAACATTTCATTGCATTGAACGAACAACGAAGAGGCACGAAGTTGCTCGAAGCAAAGAGAAGAGGGTGCCTTGTTAGAAGACGGGAGAACACAGAGTCCTATTGTTTGACCTTTTTGTTTGATAAGCAACGATTGGTCATTCTATTTCTTTTGGTTCTCAAGACGAGAGAAGACTGGTAATTCATCTCAGACCACCTACTCCTAGTTCGCAAGACAGTTTATTCACCCTTCTCTAAAGGCCGTGATTGAAACCAACACAAGAACAAATGAGCCCTTTGTAAAGAGATCCTCATTCAACCACTCATAGTAGAACAAAAGATTGCTTTTTGTCACAGACCTTAATTCATCATCTGAAAGTTCCTAAATGTCTGACTTCTTTTTTTGCTACCTACGAGATTCTTTCTTGTTGAGCTATTGGTCCTTTGTATCTCTTACGGGGTTTGATAGATGCAAGAGTTGTTCTTATTGTCTATTCGCTCAAGTCTAGTGGGGAGCATGGAGGCAGTAAGGTTTTAGTCTTCTAAATAAAGAGAGGCATCCGACCCCATTGTTGAGTACTTTTCTTTTCTTTCTATTTAGATCTATTCCCTTGATTGCAATTGAATCCCATACATATGCGAAAGGGAAGGTATCCGAAGAGCAAAACTCATAGCCGGAAATAAAGACTAGACGCTTTGGTTCGTTATCATCTTTATTCTAAAGAGAAAGTCGAAGATCCCACTCTTTGAAAGACCTTTCTTCCGACCGCGGGGTCATAAAAAGTTTTCTGCAACCCCCTCTGCATTAGGTGAGTCTTCTCCAACAGATTTTGCTTCATACAAACCTCCATCCGGATCTTCCCCCACTCAAAACAAGTCCCATCCCAAAGTTGACTAAGCATTGAACTCTCCTTGGGCCTTCCCATTTACAACTCACTTCGGGTTGTTCAAAGTAGCCAGTCTTCACTCCTAGTGGATTGAAGTTATCCTTCTTAGGAAACAGAATTCGAGTAGCCTTGTTTAGTGGTTCCCCGTAGTCACAGGGGCTTTCAATTTGTGGGTGTGCACTACAGATCTTATGGAGAAAGGTATCTTGAAACACAGAAACAACCTGTTGGATGTCAGGCGAGCATAGAACAAAAGGCTTTTGGAGTAAAGGCAAGCCCCACCATAAAGAAAAGACAATCATTAAGCAAAGTAGTAAGACAAATCTACTATCATGAAGATAGGTTTAGCATACTTCAATCTCAAACTTATGATTCTTTTTCTATCAAGGAAGACCCAGTTCACTTAAGAGTGCTCTCCTTCCTTAATAATCTAGTTGCTTTCTTATGGTGTGTGGTTTTACTAAAGGACTAACTACCACAAGTTCTCAACAACATGACTCCCCAGAGGGGAACTCATGTCATTTCTTAAAACTCATCAAGGTATACCTTTTCAATCAGAAGAGTCCTCAATAGACTGCGATGAAATAGGAAAAATGCATATGGGAATGAATAACAGGGTTAGGTACTTTTCAGATCTAAAGAGGCGTTTTCCATCTACCATAGAGAATCCTTTCTGGAATGTCTCACGCTTGAGGCACACCAAAAGTGAAGTTCATAAACAGAGTTCTCATAGTCATTCGGTTCTTCAATGAAATTTAATTTGCCTCTAGAATCCAAGCTTAAGTATGCATTCAACACCCATATAGGAGAATTGCCTCTAACTAGAACTTGAACTGGATATGAGGTCAGATCCATATCTTTTAATATACCTTTGATTTTGTCACTGATCACATTCTCAGAAATGATGAATGATTCAGGCAGGAAAACTCAGCAAGAAGATACATAGCGAAGCATATCTATGCGACCCTATCTCAATATGATCGCTAATGCTATCAAAAGGCATCCAAAGGATGATGGCCCCATGGCTCCGAAAGGGTACTACGTAGGTGAGCTTATAAAAAGAGAGGCGAATGGTCCATTAAGGCTCCTAAGGCCGCATATTGAGATAGGTTTTTCTTAATCCAATCCCCAGGGCGTAGTCATAGCAAGGAAATGAAGGGGAGCCGATAGGGTCGATGAGACGATAAGCGAATAGGCTTTTCTAAATTTGCGGCTTCGAAGGAGATAGGTGAACTAGCATGGTGATGAAGAGGATGAAATGTCGGTGAGCCGATAGGTGAACAACCCTTGGGCCCAAAGGGTTCCAAAGGAGGTGAGCTGCTAGGCGAAGAGGCCCAACGCTGAGCTTATAAAAAGAGAGGCAAAGAGTCATCTAATCTAAAGTAGCAAAGAGCTTGTAGTTTTCTTATCTATTCTCTTGGTTAATCACATCTGATTTGATACGTTAATCTCGTAGATAAACACATACGATTTTCTTAAGTTCGAAAGTGGCTGCACAAGATAAAAGAGTAGATCTCTACCCAGTAATGCCTCTTCATAGACCGAGAATCTGGGGTTGAACAACTTGTGCGAATTATCTGAAAACTCAAGATGAACAAAGTGTGAAGCGTTGGTTGCAAGATAACATAGTAGATCTCGCTCAAGGGAACTTTCACGAAAGTACATCTCCGGGGTTGAAGGAGCTTGCAACTTTGCTTTCATTCATCATTTAAAACCCTAGCAAAACACAAAAAGGACACAATAAGTTGTCAACGAAAAAGAAATACCAAAGTTTCCATAAAGAACTCACTAAAATATGAAGCGAGTAGTACGAACATACCCTTAGGGTCAATATGTCAATCTAATTAGACACCAAAACAAAATGGAATGAGAAGAAATATATGATTATGAGAAATCATTAGAAAGGTTGTGTATCAAACATTCAAATTAATATAGAGAAGAGGAAATGATCTGATACGGAAGTATTCAAACCTCCGAGAAACGGGACCAAACCCCGTTGCCTTACCGCTTGGCCACGCCCCATTTTTCTTTGAAAAAATCAACTCAGTATTGGTTCTTCCCATCCAAAAGACATATAGGACATGTTGTCGCTAGAATTCAACACAATAGATATATAAGAAAAAAAAGGAATTGATCATTACCTTGAATAGAATATATTCAATGAAGATATTATATTCAAGTCTAATTCCTTGTATTCTCATTTGATTGAAGAATGGTTGGAGGGGAGAAGTTAAAGTTTTGCCCCCTCAAGAAAACACAAATTTCTTCTCATTTCATTTGAATGAACAGTTTCATTTGTATCTGTTTGAAAACAAGTAGTTTCCACCCCCATTTTCAATCCAATAGTAGACGTTATGCCATTTATCCCTGTACTCTTTTTTCTCTAAGCCATTGTTTGGCAAGCCGCTATTTTGGAAAGGTAGCAGATGAGAGAGACTGTCTACGTTCATAAAGTGATGTGAGTCTATCCATTCGGGGAAGAATGAGTAAAGGTAGAGACAGAAATGAGGAAAGCAAGAAGCGATGATTGGATAAAACACCTTGATCTTTCGGAACACGTTTGCGAGTTGTAACTTGAGCAATGAGTAGGAGCTGGATGAAGAGGAGACGAAGTAGCTCAAGCAAAGCGAAGAGGTAAAAAGATAGCTTCCGCTTTATGGACGGATTCCACTTCTGAGATTAGTCAATGAAAGCCCTTTCTTTCTAGTGCAAAACAAAAAAGGTCGATTTTTTGCGAAAGTGGTCTTTCTAGGTTTTGACGGGATGAACATTTGTTCAGGCAAGTCAGAACTCCAACCCATGATTGATCTTGGCTATCGCTCGTCTTGTTTCCACATCTGAAACGGAACTCTCAACTCACTCAAGATGGGCGGAAGGGGCCCTATCCTACACGATATGCGAAGCAAGTGCTTCCAAAAGCGATAGATGAGAGCTCGCCACACAGACATTCCTGAGGCATCTTCCATTCATTTCGATTTGGGTCTTTCTGCACCATATTTAGATCCTCCCATTCCGCAATCCGCAATTCCTAGCAAATTCTTGACTCCCCGAATACAATGGGATTTTACACATGATGAATCTTTCACTGTACCTCCTCTAACTAAGACTATAGGATGTTCCTGTGAATTATGAACTTCGCCTGGAATGTGAGCAAATATATCTTGTCGATTGCTTAACCGTACTTTGGCTATCTTACATATAGCTGAATTTGGTTTTTTCAGTGTTCTCGTCGAATTATGCGGGTATACTCCTTTCTTCTGGGGACATTGATCTAAAGCTCGAGTACGGTCTGTGTGTCGTTTTTCTTCTCTACTATGGTGAATCAATTGACTGAAAGTAGGCATCCCTCTTTCCTTTGTACTTTCTGAAAGTGTCTAGTAGTCAACCTAAATAACCTAGAGGGGGTGAATAGGCGAGTTCTGTGTCTTTTGGCGGAATAAAAAATTAGTACAAACAAGCACACAAAAACACAGAGAATTTATAGTGGTTTCCCGAGTTGGGTACATCCACTGTCCCGCCTCTCCTATCTACCACGAATGGCTAGATTCGGCTACTTCACTTTTATCTTAGATTGAAAACAATCTTACAACTCGGAGCCTCAACTCCTACGAACTTGGTGACAACTCTCCTACCACTCAGAGAACAACCTCTCATACAAACTCAATCCTAAAAACAAGGATCTATAACTCGGAGGCAAGACCTCCTGCAATAGTATAAAAAGAGTTATACAAACTAGTCTTCTTCAAATCTAAAAAACTTCAGTTTTCCGTTCCTCTAAAAAGTAGAACTTGAGAGCCTTGAGGAAATAGAGAACTTGAAATCTTTGAAGTCTTCATCTGGATAATAGGGATCAACTAGATTTGAGAAGAACTTGGACTTTTAGAGATCAGAGATCTAGTCGACACTCTTGAAGAAGAATGAATCGTGAAGAACGTCGTCGTCGTCGGTCGAGAGAAAGTCGTGAAGAAGATTCGCGTATGCCGACAGGAGCTTTTTGAAATTCTTCAATTTGGGCGATTAACACGATTAGGGTTGAACGAAAACCACCCTAGGTATTTATAGGAACTCCTCTTCTCTAACGGCTAGAAACTCCTTCCATACTGAGAAATTCGCGAGTTACTGTACATGGCTGTCGGGATGAGCCGAGGAGAAATTTTGAAAATATAAATCAAAAGACCTAAGTCTTATTCATCGAGTATCTTTGAGTATATAAGGGTATACTCGTCGAACTGCTTCAAATTTCGACGAAAATGACTTAGACGAATCCATATAAATCTAACTGAGAGCTTAGTGCATTCCTAGAGAGACTTAGCGAATTCGACGAATATCGACTAGCATACCTGACGAATTCGACGAGTATCGAAAGATACTTTCAACAAATTTGACGAGTAGGCAAAGTGATACACGACGAATTTTTCTTGGCCGATTCTCAAGAAAGCAGGAAAGATTCGTAGGGTTAATTCCTACGATTTCGACGAGTCTCAGTAGGTATACCCGACAAATTCGACGAGTATCAATGGATAACATCAACGAATTCGACGAATCTACTCTACGATACTCGACGAATTTCTCTTAGAGAAAAGTCTGCCCTTCCGAATACATAAACACATCCTTCCTTGAATCTTCTAATGCACTCGAAAAAGAAATACACTCCAATAGAGAGATTACACGTGGTTCAACACATTGACCTACATAATGAGGGATTATATTGTCTAGTCCCGTGTTTCATGACCCACTGTAACCTGACATGTGGTTGTACTTAGCAATAAAGTCCTGCAAGCACATAATAAAAAACATGCAATCAAATGCAATCTCAATTCATCTTTGTTCAAGGGACACTTCTTCAAATCAGGATAATTGTGGATACAATACCCAACAATCTCCCCCTATTTGAAGAAGTCAGAACCCTACAAACTAAGTTGAAGTGTATACAAGATAATCTTAAAGAACGATAAGGAAAAGACATAACAATTGAGAAATAAGAACAATCGCAATCAAAACATTAAAATATATATATAAGTTCAGTTGGGGCAAATAGTTTCACAAATATCAAGAAAAAAAATTTAAACTGGTTTGCCCTGGCTCTTCTTGTACTACCTGTCAAAATAAGCTTTCGGCTATGGGAAACAGTTTGGTGGAGCAGGAGGAGCATCTGGATCATTACTTCTATACTTCCTGAAATATAATCTCCATATTGCATTTGCTACCTCATGCTTCTGCCATTCTTTCCTGCTGTAGAGTTTCCACTCGTCCTCATTTCCTAAATCAACTAGTGTGTAGGTGTCCAAGATAATGCTTTTTGAGACAGGACTCCACACTTCACATAGTTCCCTGTTCGGATCAGACCTGAAAGCAGAAGGGCCTTCTCCATATCTTCTTCTCTTAAGAGCTGGTTGAGAGACACCCTCAACACTTGAACATCTGGTCCAACAGTAGTAGCAGGTTCAGTTCCATATTGAGATAAATCTTGAGTCTCTGTCCGGTACTTAGTGTAGTCATGAACAGGATGAACATAGTCATGCATAGGATTAGGTATCACTGGTTCTAGTATCCTGGAATCAACATAACCTTGACCACCAAATAATTCTCTATGAAGCCAACTGAAGTTATCAAAACTACAGGTGTTGACTGCTTGAAACTCTTCTTTCATGGAGGCTTCTATTGCATTTACCTTAGCTTTAAGTTCTTCCTCCCCCTTTCTGACTTCTTTAATCACCTCCAAAGCAATCACATTACTGTAGTACACCATTTGATTGTCAAAGTGGTCCATCCCAGCATTTTGGGCAGTTATTGCAGTTTTGGCATTTTCATCAACATTCTTGGGGACTTCCAAATTGCTTTTAATTACAGCCATAGTAAGAGTAATGGCTTGCCCACCTTCACAAACTAGCTGTCAAGAGTGGACTCCAACTTATCAAAACGTACCTTGACTTGGGCAAGGCCGTTGTTCATATCCCATTTAGTCTCTTTTACTTTCTTCAGAACTTTCTTCTGAACTTTCTTTAGAGATTGATCAAATTTAGCTTGTTGCCTGACCATCATTGCTTCTATAGACTTTAGTAACGATTTTTTTTGAACTAGTATTGGGAAGGTATTCAATTAGAATTCTTGGAGGAGAGGGTGGATCTGCACTGTCCTCAGAGTCACTAGAAGAATCTACCATGGGGGATAAATGTGATTTCAGCAATGTAGCTAGATCTTGAGCCTCTAGGACAGGAGGGAGTACCTCAGCCTCTCCTTCCTCATTACAAATTTTGACAACTTCTTCTTCCTCCATGGGAGGTCCACTTGGAATCTTTGCAATTCTGTCCTGAAAATTACATACAAACCTATCTAACTCTATTTGAACTGAAATTAAAGGATGAATCTGCTCCCCCTCAGCAATTACTAGTAGAATCTCCAGGAGACTTACGATCATGTTCTCAGAGAAAACAATCTCATTTGAGTTCAACGCAATTTCTTCCTTATTTATAATGTCAGTAGGCTCAGAATCATCACCAACAACATCATCAAAATCATCAACAACTACCTCATCATCAGCCTCATCAGGCATAACCTCAGCACCAGCAGCATGACCAATATCAGTAATCACTGTGTTTAGATCAACTGTCTCTTCAACTGAATCTGGTACCACTGACTCTGTAAAGACTGAATCTTGAGGAACTTTAACTTCAACTACCTGAACATCTGTCTCTGGAACAACTGTATCTGAAGATGAGGGAATAATTAAGGGCACTTGAACATTAGTAGCCACTTGAGTTTCAACAGACTCCCCCTCAATTCCTGCACTCGAGCTCTCAGGAATTTCATGGGGGGTAGGAGTAGGAATCCTTTCCTCAGGAACTGCCTCCTCTTCCTCAGGCAAGTCTTTGACTCCTCCTTGCCCCAAGATCCTCCTTTCTAATCTAGAGATGATTGATGTATCTATTTTCTTCAAGTGATGAATTTGTACACCTTTTGTCATGTCAAAGATATCTCTATCCAGCTGATTCAGATACATGCTTAGTATTTTTCCAAAGTTTGGTGCGCGAAGACTCTTCTTCATTCTTCCAAACAACACAACTCCCCAGTCAATTCTTTTCCGGCAGATGATGGAGGCCAGAAGCTTGAACATTTTTGAGGAAAGATAGTCATGTGATCTAACTTTGCATAGAAGGACTTTTCCAATGATGTCTGAGAGAAGTTTGCCTTCATCGTTCATTCCTTTCCGCTTAACGGTTATGGTTCTTCTTGAAAGTCCACAAAACAAAAGAGCTCTTATAAAATCATCATCTTCTAACTGGTCGGCCTTTTCACACTCTGGAAGCCACAAATATCTAGTGAGGAGGGAAGCATTCACTTTAACTGAAACATTTTTGACTTTACTTTTTATGAGAGTGTCTTCACAACGGAGCTTAGCATTGTAGAAGAACTCCAAGACATCCTTGTCCAGCACCTTGCATGGGTGTTTGAGTATGAAGGTAAGTCCGACCGATTCTAACATAAGAATGACATTACAGAAATCATTTGTGGTAGAGGAGAAACCCGTTCGGACTTGCTCTACCCCTACAAGCAAGCTACCAGTTCCTCGGGGAGCCATGAAGAATTTCAGAAAACCAGAGATAAAACAGACGGAGGAGACGTTGAGCTTGCTATTGTGGAATCTAAAACGGTGGAAGATGATTCGACGGGAAGCGGATGTTCGATTTAGACAAAGTGAACTTATTTACCCCGACATCCATATATATACCTAATATTTTGAAGAGAGAGAAATATGCGCGTACCTTGGACCGGGTGACTCTTCGGATCCAATAATAAAAATTTGTTCTGTAGTAAAATTCATCAAAATTCCATGGGAGTGAAGTGGAATTTGTCGGATATCGCTGAGTTTCATCAAAAGATTACATGTTGTTTCAACAAATTGGTGAGTTTCCACGAATGCTTCTCGACGAATTTTCCTTGGAAAATTTTGACTTCTTTGAGATGTACTTCACTGAGAGATTTCTGACTCTTTAACCTTATTCATGATTCCTTGTTGAGCATGCCCAGTTCTATTTTGAAGAATGAGAACTTGGCCTCTTCTAGTGGCTTAGTGAATATGTCTGCAACTTGCTTATCCATTGTGATAGTTTTACTTTCAAGACAACCTAAACACCTAGAGGGGGGGGGGTGAATAGGTTTTAATGCTTGTTAACACTTTTTTTGGCAGAATTCAATTACAGAATTAAAACACACAGCACAGCAGTTACAGAAATTTAACCATCACAGATTTCACACTGTTTTATAGTGGTTCCCCAAGGTCTGGGTACATCCACTTTCCCCCTTCACCTATCTAGCAGTATGCTAGATTCGGCCAAACTTCCTCTTTACTCAGATCCACAGATCCTACAGCTCAGAACCTGAAAAGGTTCCTACAACTCAGGCTCAACAGCCCTACCTCAGCCTTATCACAAAGCCTACAACTCAGAGAAGAACCTTCTCCTACACTCAGGCAAACAACCCTACCACTCAGAGATCAACTCTCCTACACTCAGCCTTTATAACACAGGCTTACAACTCAGATCTGTATTGACAAATCCTACAGAAATTAGAAAAGAAGTTTTTAATGTCTTGCCTTTGTTGAGAGAGAAAAGAACAAGACAAATCTTGATCAGCTGATGAAATCAACTGAATCTGAGCTTTCTTCAAAGCTTCTTGAATCTGAACTTAGCTGAGTTGATTTCCAAACAGCTTCTTGAGAAACCAATGATGGCTTCCTTCTTCTTCTTCAAGTGGTTGGATCCCTCTCTATCCAACACCTTTGATGATACTTCTGAATTTTTGAAAGAACTCTTCTTAGACTGATCTTGAGATCGTCTTCTTAGATCTTCTGATGAAGATCTTCTTTAATGCCTTGCACTTTCTTGAAGAGAGGACTAGTCTCTTAACTGATGTGTTGATGAAGAATTAATTTCCTCTTTTGTATGTTGTGTATATATGTCACTTTCTTCTTCTGAATCTGTCTATTTATAGATCTTCTTCATGGTAACCGGCTCATCCGGTTTCTAACTAACTTCTGACAATTCTGACAGCTTCAGTTAACCTGTCATAACCCACAGCTGTCAAGTCTTCAAACAGATCCTGTGCCTTAGTCTTGGATAGCAAAGTGTTGAGACAGAATGTCAGAAAGTGTCGAGACCAACTGTCTATATGTGTCGACACAAGTGACTTTGGTGTCGACACAGCCTTTGATGATGTCTACTAGTTTGCCTTTAAGTCGACACTGCTTCTTCAGAACTTCATCTTGAGAATGAGTCGACACAGAGAATTTGTATCGACTCAACACTTCATCTTTATTCAGAAAATAACTTGGTCTTGACTTTGTAGTGTGTCGACACAAGTCCTGTGTGTCGACACAGTTGTTGTAGATTCAGAACTCAGTATGTGTCGACTCTGCCTTCAGGTGTCGACATAGTTGAGGTCGACTATCTTTCTGTGAGTCGACACTGCTTCCCAGTGGCGGCACAAATGTGGTCGACTATCTTTCTGTGAGTCGACACTGCTTCCCAGTGTCGACACAAATGTGGTCGACTGATCTTTCTCTGTGTCGACATAGCTTCCTTCAAGTGTCGACACAATTATTCTGAAGTGTCGACACAATTTCTTCAGGTGTCGACACATGGACTTAGAATAATTTCCTATATTCTTTAATACTTCTTCACCTGCACATGTCAACTTAAAACAATATCAAATACACCTTGATGTATATCATTAAGCTAAGTTAGGCTTCTTCAAATCAGGTACACATTTTCCAATGTACCCAACAATCTCCCCCTATTTGGAGAAGTCATAACCCTTTTAGTTAATGATATACACCATTTATAACAAATATAATATGATGATGTATGACATTACAGAAATACTTAATATAAACAAAATATTAACAATTCATCACAGAGTGAACATGAATATATGATTCCAAACAAAATTTTGTTTATAACTTGGTAATGTTTGATTACAGATGTTTACATTGAATGATTAAACAAAACATTTCAAAACACTTTTGAAAGAACTTAGAACTAAGACTGATCAGGCTCTTTTATAACAATTCCTTTGCCAGATTGGATTTGAGCCTTCGCAGGAGCTTCAGCAACTTCAGCTGGCTTCTTGCCTTTTAGCTCAGCTTTCTTCCGTGCTTCTTCCTTGAGCCTTTGCCTTTCAAAGTAATGAAAGGGCTTTGGAAAGTACTTGCTCGGCTCCTGAGCATCTGGTGGCAGCCTTCCCAGCTTGGCTTTTCTCCTGAACTGTACTATAGCTTCTTGCCTAGCTTCATACTTTTGCCATTCCATTTCATTATACCACTTTCCTCTTTCATATACTTTGTCCTTTACAGTCTTCCATGCAGTTAGTATAATATTTCTTGAAGTAGGGCTCCACTGCTCAAAATCTGGCTTAAGTTCAGGCTGCTCTCTAAATCTTTTCTTGGATAGTAGAGCATCTTGCTGTTCTTGTAAGTTGGCATCAGGCTTATCAACTTTTTCAATAACAACCTTGGTAACCTCCTTTGGAGGACTATACATATCCTGAACTTGCTGATCAATCATATCAAAATCAGGAGGAGGGTAAATGACTTGGGCAATCTCAGGTTGATTGCCTTCAAGTAGACCTGTTTGAATTCCTGACTCAGCCACCATAGCATCATCACACAAAGGTGGATATCCCAATGTGGCTCGAATACTATTTGTCACCCATTTGGTGTGCTCTGAGCCAGCATGAACTAACAACCTCTCCCCCTTTATGACTTCTCTGGTAATATGATCTCTTAGATCATCCTTCTGAAATCTGATCTGGCCATCTAGATAATTCATACCATCTTTAAAATATGGTTTCAATTTCTGAAGTTTGTCAGATATTTCCTTCTGAGATGTAGTGCTGGCAGATTAAACTGAAGCTATAGCTTCCTTTAGTTTCTGATCAAAAACTTCCATCTCTTTTACTCTTGCTGCAGTCATCCCTGCAGTAGCCTTTGTGAACTCTTCAAGAATTTCATGGTGAGATTCAGTCAAATTATCATTCATCCTCAGCTGATTCTCCAAAACATAACCTTGCTTTAAAGCAATATCATCCACTTTAGTGAGGATAGACTGCTGTTGTATAGCCAAAAACACTACAACATTACCTCCCTTATGGAAGCAATCTGTCATCTCCTTCTTTTTCATATTTACTTCAAATCGAATAGATTTAATATCTTGAGCCAAGTCAAATTGAAGGGATTTATTGCTCTCATCAACATACTTCTCCATTGCTAATCTCTGCTCATCCAACTTAACTTGCAAATCTACCATGAACTTGTTGTAGTTAAATTCAGATGAAGATTGGTGAGTTGAAGTTTGGAGTGTCTGCTTATAACTTTGGGTCCTTCTCTTGAAGACTATGAGCTTTCTCTTCTTAGCCATTCTGGCTTCTTCAGTCTCAGAGTCTGATGAAATTTCTATTTGAACTCGTTCAGGAGGAGTAGGAGGAATATTAGTTTCAGTGACATGTTGCTCAGCCTCAACATTCACAGGCTCCCCCTCAACTTCTTATTCCTTCTCATCTTCTTGCTCTATCAACATGTCTAGTGCCTTTTCATTGTCTTGCTCCTCCTATACTCTATCAGTAGCAATTTCAATATTAGGAAATAACTCATCTAGAGTGTATTCCTTCTGAGCTTGAACAGATGTTGAATCATCTAGATCTGCAATATGCAAATCTTTTGATAGATCAATTTGGTCTTCCTCTTGCACTTGGTCAGACATTTGGACCTCCTGCACTTGTTCAGTATGTGAAATTTCCTGGGTAGGAGAATGCACTTGCTCCCCCTGTACCTGTGCAGGAGTAAAAATATTAGGAATGTCCCTGGCAGGAAAACTCACTTGCTCTCCCTTTACCTGTTCAGAAGTAGATACATTCTGAGCAGGAGTGGTTTCATTCTGAACTTGAACAGACTCAGGCTGATCTTCAACCTGCTTTGTCACTTGCTCTTCTTGATGCTGGGGAGTGCTTAGATCATGTGCAGGGGATCTTACAGGTGTGTCCTGCCTGTTCTCATCAGGCACATCTTTAGATAACACCCTATCCCACCTTGAAAATAATCTTATATCCATTTTCCTCATGTGATTAATCTTTGTCCCAGGCAGTTGTTGCATAACCTCAGGGATCACTCCAGTCAGGTATAAACTCACAATTCTAGCCAGATTTGGCTTCTTGATTCCTTCCTTGATCTTATCAAATACTACAGCTGACCAATGTGTTGGAATTGTAAACACAATTCTGGTCATTAGGCTAAACATATAGGCTGAAATCTTATCATGTCCACCTGGTTTGCACAAAATCACTTTGCCAACTACTTCAGACAAAAATTTTCCTTGTTGATTCATTTCTTTTCTGTTGAAAGCAGCTCCAATCTTCAGGGTTGGATCCAATCCACACCATTGGAGAGCCTCCCTTGACTTAGAAGCAGGGACTTCTTCTTCATTCTCAATGATAGGTAAGTGGAGAATCTTTCTTAAACTTCTTGGGGTAATTTTCACCTTTGACCCATGAACTGTGGATTTGATCTTGAGACCATCTGAATCCACTGATGCAGAGGTAAAGAATTCAAGCACCTCCTTCTTCCATATCTTTGAAGGTTCAGAAACTAGAAACTCTATTCCAGATTCGGAGATTAGAGTTATAACCCTTTGAATATCTGTCAGGGCATCCACAAAGGCATTGCGTACCAACTCATATCCTTCGTTGATGTTATCTTCAACCTTTGGTACCATTGATCAGACGAGAAAGCTTGAGAGAAGAGAGAGAGAGAATGTCGACACAGGGTTTCAGTCTCGAAAACCTTGTAAGCGTGTCGACAGAATAAGTTTTTGACCTATTTATACCTTCTATTGAAAGAAGATCAAAAGGCGGGCAAAAACAGTTTATATGTGTCGACACAGATGGAGTGTGTCGACACAAACTTCAATTGTCTTGACAGCAAGTCTGTCTACTATGTGTCGACACCAATTGTGGATATGTCGACACCTGAGAGACATAGTAGAGCATCAAAAATTCTGTGTCGACTCTTTGGATAAGTGTCAACACAAAATCTGTAAGTGTCGACACCACTATTCTGGTGAAGTCGACACTACATTCCTGGATGAGCCGACTATTTGTTTCTTAAGTGTCGACACAAATTCTCTGTGTCGACACATATTCTCTAACTAGTCGACATGACTTCACTGAGTCGACACATTATCACTGAATGTGTTGACACTATTTTACTTAGCCAATTTCTGTTTTTGTCAATACCACTTGATACCACTTGATAATCTAATGCCACTTGTAAGTTTGTTGATAACCTAATCAATGGTCAGCATGCCTAATTCAATTTTAAATTTATTGAATTTTGTTTCATCCAGTGGCTTAGTAAATACATCTGCTATTTGATAATCTGTTTTAATAAATTCCAATGAGATGTCTTCTCTTTCTACATGTTTTCTAAGAAAATGGTATTTAATTTCTATATGCTTAGTTCTACTATGAGAAACAGGATTATTAGCAATAAAAATTGCACTCTTAGAATCACACAAAAGAGGTATTCTACTTACTTGAATACCATAATCTTAAAGCTGATGCTGTATCCACAATAGCTATGCACAGCAGCTGCCAGCAGCAACATATTTTGACTCAACTGTGGATATTGCCACACTGGTCTGCTTCTTACTACTCCATGATATCAATCTTCCTCCCAAGAATTGACAAGTACCTGTTGTACTCTTTCTATCCTCTCTATAGCCTGCAAAGTCTGCATCTGAATAACCTGTTAGTAGAAAATCTCTATTCCTAGGGTACCAAAGGCCTAGATTAGGTGTGCCCTTAAGATATCTCAGAATCCTTTTGACTGCAGTATAATGAGATTCTTTAAGGCAGGCTTGGTACCTAGCACAGACACATGTAGCATACATAATATCTGGTCTACTAGCAGTGAGATATAGTAGAGAGCCAACTATCCCTCTATACAAAGATTCATCAATAGGTTTACCTGCATCATCTTTGCATATAGACATACTTGTTCCCATAGGAGTTCTCATAGTGGAGGATGACTCCATACCATACTTCTTAATTAATTCTTTGGTGAACTTAGACTGGGATATGGACAGGCCATCATCAGTCTGTCTTACTTGGAGTCCCAAGAAGAACTTAAGTTCCCCCATACTGCTCATCTCAAACTTCCTTTGCATAAGTTTGGCAAACTTTTTACAAAGGTTGTTTTCAGTAGATCCAAAGATTATGTCATCAACATAGATCTGAACTAAGATGATCTTACCTTTGGATTCCCTAAGGAATAGAGTTTTGTTTATTTTTCCTCTTGAGAATTTATTCTCAATAAGGAAAGTAGACAGGGTTTCATACCAAGCCCTTGGGGTTTGCTTTAACCCATACAAAGCTTTCTTAAGCTTATAGACATAATCAGGTTTAAGAGGATCTACAAAACCTGATGTCTGCTCTACATAGACTTCCTCTTTTAAATCACCATTCAGGAATGCTGATTTCACATCCATCTGGTACACTCTGAAGTCTTGATAGGCTGCATAGGCAAGGAACATTCTGATTGCCTCCAGCCTTGCTACTGGGGCAAAGGTTTGATCAAAGTCAATCCCTTCTTCCTGCATGTATCCTTTTGCAACCAATCTTGCTTTATTCATCACTATTATTCCACTCTCATCCAATTTGTTCCTATAAATCCACTTTGTGCCAATTATGTTGTGGCCTCTTGGTTTAGGAACAAGCTCCCAGACATTGCACCTTCTGAATTGATTCAGCTCCTCTTGCATAGCATCAGTCCAGTGCTGGTCTTGGATGGCTTCTTCAAACTTCTTAGGCTCCATTTGAGACAGGAAACTTGAATGCAGGTCTGTGCTTTGATTTCTGCTTCTAGTCTGCACTCCCTGTCTTGGATCACCTATAATCTGATCAGCTGGATGATCTCTTAAATGTCTTGTAGCTGGAGGAAGATTCCTTTCTTGTTGAACATCTCCAGCTCCTTCATGCTGAACCTCTTGGTTTTCATCAGCTTCTATTGAGTCTTATACTCCCCCTGGACAGTAGCCTTCACTTTCCAATGCTCCATCTTCCTTTGGTGCTTCAGCAATGGAGAGCTTGTCCATTCTTTTACTTATACCTGTTGAATCATTTGATCTACAAGACAACTCACAGTTGATTAATCTTGTTTCATCAAATACAACATGAACAGACTCCTCTACAACTTGAGTAGTCAAGTTGAAGACTCTATAGGCCTTACTATTTGAGCTGTACCCAACAAATATCCCATCCTGGGATTTGGCAGCAAACTTAGTCAAATATGACTTGCCATTGTTAAGTATATAACACTTGCAACCAAAGATCCTAAAGTAGGATAGATTTGGTTTTCTGCCCTTCATAATCTCATAGGGAGTCATTTTATGGCTTTTGGTGATAGAAGCCCTATTGATTACATGACAAGCAGTGTTTACTGCCTCAGCTCAGTAATATTCTGGAAGAGAGGTGTCACTCAATAGTGTTCTACCAGCTTCAATTAATGTTCTATTCTTTCTTTCAGCAATGCCATTTTGCTGTGGTGTTCTAGGTGAGGAGAACTCTTGGAAAATCCCAAAGTCTTCACATAACTTTGTCATGCTTTCAGATTGAAACTCAGTACCATGGTCACTTCTGATTTTGACCACTGTACTATTCAGTTCATTCTGAATCTACTTCACAAAATTAAGTAAGACACTTGGGGTTTCTGATTTCTGTCTCAGAAAGAACACCCATGTAAATCTAGAATAGTCATCTACAACCATAAAAGAGTAGACCTTCCTACCTAGACTATGAACTGGCATAGGACCAAAAAGATCCATATGCAAGAGGTATAAGCACCTCACAGAATCCTTGTTTTCAAGGCTATGAAAGGAGGATTTTGTCTGCTTGCCCTTTTGACAAGCTGAGCATATCCCTTCCTTTATACACTTAACTTGAGGACCATTCCTCACTAACTCTTTGCTAAAGAGTTGGCCAATTGTCTTGTAGTTAAGATGAGCCAATCTCTTGTGCCACTTGACACAATGAGAAGCATTATCATTAGCTACAAGACAGATGGAAGAAGCCTTGATTTTACATACAAAATTAAGACAATATACATTTCTCTTCCTATACCCAGTCAATATGATCTTTTGATCACTTGACCTTTTGATATGACATCCATTCTTAACAATTGAAATGTCATATCCTAAATCACTCAGCTGGCTTATGCTTATTAGATTGTGTTTCAAACCTTTTACATAAGCCACTTGGGTGATAGTAATTAGGTTAGTAGAAATGTTACCAAACCCTTTGATGATTCCTTTTTCAGATCCACCAAAGATCACTTTGGGTCCATCTTTGACAGATGTATACTCCTTCAGCAGCCCCTTTATTCCAGTCATGTGCCTGGAACAACCACTGTCCAAGTACCATATAGGGGCATGGCTTCTTGGACTTTCCTGCAACACAGATTTACTTACCCTTAGAACCCAAGTAAGTCTTGGGTCCTTGGTTCAGGTTAGCATTAACAAAGCTACCATTATCTCTTCTAATAGGTAGACTATTGTTCTTTCTAACACTTGTGTTATGCCAGCAGTCTAATGCAAAATGACCTCTCTTGCCACAACACCAACATTCAAACTTATTGTATCTAGTTCTAGATACACCCTTGACAGAGGAATTTCTGTCCATTGCTGGTGCTGCAGCAGCTTCACCCACTGATTTCTTATAACCATTGGGTTTATGAACATAGATAGGCCTGTTGGTATTTACACCCTTGTTTATCAGAACATTAGTCTTAAAATGACAATGAATATCTTCATGATCATATTAGTTAGAATTCACTTGCACCTTTCTAAACTTAATAGGGATTGAAAAGTTCAGTGGCTTGACAGGAGCTTTGCCTTTCCTCTTGAATTGGGCTGCCTTGGGGTTGCCTTTGAATCTTAATCCTGCCTTACCCTTTTGAGTCACAAATTCATCTATCAAGGGTAAGATAGATTTTGGCTTAGAGTAACTAGCCACTAACTCCTTTTCTATTCATAGTCTGGCCTCCAGACTCTTCACTTGATCATTGGTATAATTGATTGTGCCCATCTGAATAATAGTTATATTCTTCAGTTTGGCAATTTCATTTAACTTCTGATCAATTACTTTTTCAAACTCAGTTGCAGCTACCTTTAGATTAGCATTTTCCTGAGCCTGAGATTTAACCAGGTTCTTGCTTTTCTTAAGGGCCTGCAACAAGTCCCCATACTTATCTATCAATTGATAGACATCTCCTTCAGATTCAGATGCATCTACATCACTTGATGCAGATGTAGCTGATTCTGCACTTGTACTACAAACAGATTTTATTGAAGGACATAGTACCTTACTAGGACCAGACTGATTCTGGTACATGTCTTCTTCTAATCCTGCCATCAGTCCCATGCACTGATGATCTTCTTGTTCATAGATGGAGTCTAGCAATTGCATGAACTCCTCTTCTTCAGTAGCAGCATACAGTCCAATATATGCTTCAGCTTCAGATTCTGATTCTGAAGTTGATTGATCTGTTAGGCTCTTTTCCTTCTTTGCAACAAAGGATTTTTCCTTCTTGCCCTTTTGATAAGTCTTCTTCTTGTCTAATGACTCCTTTCTCTTATCAGGACAGTCAGCCACTACATGTCCTGGCCTATTGTAATAATAGCAGACAATCTTTGAAGTAGTGCCCTTGCTGGGCATTGTTCTGCTCTTCTCTTTCCTTGATGACTTTCTCTTCTGATAATAGTCATCAACTTGCTATGATGAGGAGGGCCTAGACTTCCACTGCTTCTTCTTTAAGAATCTCTGGAATTGCCTTGTAAATGCAGCAAAATCTGCATCTGACTCACAGCTTTCTGAACCCTGATTATCTGAATTTTCAGAACTAACTTCTGCAACTTCCTTAGGAGGAGATGATGATATCCTCCTATTCTTTCTAGTGGCTTCTGCCTTGAAGGCCACTGTCTTCTCTCTATGCTCTCCTTTTGAATTCTTTTCCTCCTCCTTCCTCACCATAAGTTGCATTTCATAGGATAGCAACTTTCCAAACAAGGTTGGAGGAGAAATCTCTGCCAGTTTAGCCACTTCTCTTATGGAACAGATCTTTGTGTCCCAATCCTTTGTCAAGGATCTTAAGAATTTGTCATTCAGTTCATAGGTACTGAATACTCTTCCATAGGATTTTAACTCATTCACAATTCTATAGAATTTCTTATAGCATTCAGTTATGCTATCAGTTTTTCCTTGTCTAAAACTTTCATATTCCTGATTGAGCATAGACTTCCTATCTTGTCTTACTTCTTCAGATCCCTCCATGTAGACAATCAAGGTGTCCCACATCTCTTTGGAGGTCTTGCAGTGAATCAGATTCTGAAATGTAGAATCATCTATGGCACTCACAATAATATTCTGAGCTCTCTTGTCCATGGTTGCCAAAATGATTTCATCCTTGGTCATTTCAGAATAACTTTTTGGAGTTTGAATATTATCATCAAGAACTGATACCTTCATTGGAATGAAGGGTCCTTCCTGAACTGTGATGTATATCCTTGGGTCAGATGCTTCCATGAACAATCTGACTCTTTCTTTCCAAATTCCAAAGATTTCCTTCCTGCAGATGGGTAACTTCATTGACCCTAACTCCTTGTGATTTTCTCCAGAACCCAGCTTCTTGAATCTTGATTCTGCCTTTCAGATCTACCTCAGACTGTTAAGTCCCTTTTTGAGGAACCTCCCTCTGATACCACTTGATAGTTTTACTTTCAAGACAACCTAAACACCTAGAGGGGGGGGGGGGTGAATAGGTTCTAATGCTTGTTAACACTTTTTTTTGGCAGAATTCAATTACAGAATTAAAACACACAACACAGCAGTTACAGAAATTTAACCATCACAGATTGCACACTGTTTTATAGTGGTTTCCCAAGGTCTGGGTACATGCACTTTCCCCCTTCACCTATCTAGCAGTATGCTAGATTCGGCCAAACTTTCTCTTTACTCAGATCCACAGATCCTACAGCTCAGAACCTGAAAAGGTTCCTACAACTCAGGCTCAACAGCCCTACCTCAGCCTTATCACAAAGCCTACAACTCAGAGAAGAACCTTCTCCTACACTCAGGCAAATAGCCCTACCACTCAGAGATCAACTCTCCTACACTCAGCCTTTATAACACAGGCTTACAACTCAGATCTGTATTGACAGATCCTACAGAAATTAGAAAAGAAGTTTTTAATGTCTTGCCTTTGTTGAGAGAGAAAAGAACAAGACAAATCTTGATCAGCTGATGAAATCAACTGAATCTGAGCTTTCTTCAAAGCTTCTTGAATCTGAACTTAGCTGAGTTGATTTCCAAACAGCTTCTTGAGAAACCAATGATGGCTTCCTTCTTCTTCTTCAAGTGGTTGGATCCCTCTCTATCCAACACCTTTGATGATACTTCTGAATTCTTGAAAGAACTTTTCTTAGACTGATCTTGAGATCGTCTTCTTAGATCTTCTGATGAAGATCTTCTTTAATGCCTTGCACTTTCTTGAAGAGAGGACTAGTCTCTTAACTGATGCGTTGATGAAGAATTAATTTCCTCTTTTGTATGTTGTGTATATATGTCACTTTCTTCTTCTGAATCTGTCTATTTATAGATCTTCTTCATGGTAACCGACTGATCCGGTTTTTAACTGACTTCTGACAATTCTGATAGCTTCAGTTAACCTGTCATAACCCACAGTTGTCAAGTCTTCAAACAGATCCTGTGCCTTAGTCTTGGACAGCAAAGTGTTGAGACAGACTGTCAGAAAGTGTCGAGACCAACTGTCTATATGTGTCGACACAAGTGACTTTGGTGTCGACACAGCCTTTGATGATGTCGACTAGTTTGCCTTTAAGTCGACACTGCTTCTTCAGAACTTCATCTTGAGAATGAGTCGACACAGAGAATTTGTGTCGACTCAACACTTCATCTTTCTTCAGAAAATAACTTGGTCTTGACTTTGCAGTGTGTCGACACAAGTCCTGTGTGTCGACACAGTTGTTGTAGATTCAGAACTCAGTATGTGTCGACTCTGCCTTCAGGTGTCGACATAGTTGAGGTCGACTATCTTTCTGTGAGTCAACACTGCTTCCCAGTGTTGACACTGCTTCCCAGTGTCGACACAAATGTGGTCGACTATCTTTCTGTGAGTCGACACTGCTTCCCAGTGTTGACACAAATGTGGTCGACTATCTTTCTGTGAGTCGACACTGCTTCCCAGTGTCGACACAAATGTGGTCGACTTATCTTTCTCTGTGTCGACACAGCTTCCTTCAAGTGTCGACACAATTATTCTGAAGTGTCGACACAATTTCTTCAGGTGTCGACACATGGACTTAGAATAATTTCCTGTATTCTTTAATACTTCTTCACCTGCACATGTCAACTTAAAACAACATCAAATACACCTTGATGTATATCATTAAGCTAAGTTAGGCTTCTTCAAATCAGGTACACATTTTCCAATGTACCCAACACATTGGGACATAGTTGAGATTAATGTCACCATTCTCCACATTCTTCCAGATGAAATGATATCTGATTTTGATGTGCATTGTCTGGCCGTGAGAGAATGGATTATTTGAAATCATAATCACACTGGAGGAGTCGCAAAATATTGGAATCTCCTTGAATTGAAATTTGTAATCTTCAAGTTGATTCCTGATCCAGAGAAGTTGTGCGCAATAGCTGCCAGTAGAAATGTACTCTGACTCGACAGTGGAGATTACCACACAAATTTTCTTTTTACTACTCCATAAGATAAGACTTCTTCTGAGGAATTGGCAAGTCCCAGAAGTGCTTTTCCTGTCATCCCTGCTACCTGCAAAATTAGCGTCTGAAAATCCAATTTTCTTAACGTCTTACTTCTTGGGTAGCATAAGCCAAGATCTGGTGTACCCTTAAGGTATCTCAAGATCCTCTTTGCAGTGGCGTAATGAGATTCCTTAGAGTTCACCTGAAATCTAGCGCGTGCACATGTTGAGAATATTATGTAGGGTCTACTGGTAGTAAGATAGAGCAAGAACCCAATTATGCTTCTTTACTTGGTTTCATCAAAAGGTTTCCCTTTCTCATCCTAGTCTAGAGATATAGTTGAGCCCATTGGAGTCCTCATCGAGGTTGCATTCTCCATTCTGAATTTCTTAAGCAAATCTTTAGTGAACTTCATCTAAGAGATGAAAATTTCATCTTCAGACTGTTTTACTTGAAGTTCTAAGAAATACTTCAGCTTTCCCAAATCATTTCAAACTTTCCTTGCATAAGTTTAAAAAACTTCTTGCAAAGGTGGCCATCCGTAGAGCAAAAAAATGTCGTCAACATAGATTTGCACTAGCAAAATCTTCCCTTTTACTTCCCTAAGAAATAATATCTTATCTATCTTTCCTCTTGCAAACTTGTTCTCAAGAAGAAAGCTAGACAACGACTCATACCAAGCTAGAGGAGCTTGTTTTAAACCATTTAGAGTCTTTTTAGGAAAATACACATAATCTAGAAAAGTTGAGTCGACAAAACCTTGGGGTTGTGCTACGTATACTTCCTCTTTTAGATCATCGTTGAGGAATGATGACTTCAAGTCAATTTGATAGACTTTGAAGCCTTGTGAGAAGCATATGCAAGGAAAAACATGATCGCTTCGAGTCTGGCCAATGGAGCAAAAGTCTAATCGAATTTGATCCTTTCTTCTTATTTATAACCTTGAGCTACCAGCCCGACTTTATTCTTTATAATTACTCCATTATTGTCCAACTTGTTTCTGAATATCCATTTGGTACCAATCACATTTTGTCCTTTGGGCCTTGGCACTAATTACCAAACCTTAAACCTACTAAACTGGTTGAGATCCTCTTGCATAGCCATTATCCAAGAGGCATCCTTGTTTGCTTCTTTAAATTTCTCTGGATCAACCTGAGAGAGGAAGCTAAGATGTAAAACTTCGTAAGTAGTACCTCTTCTAGTTCTTCCACCGTCGTCTGGCTCTCCAATGATCAGATTAACTGGGTGATCTTTTATGTGTCTGAACACTAGATTTCTTCCTATCCCACCAACAGGTTCTGCCACATTTGTTGCATCTCCGATAGGTTGAAGGAGTTCTTTATCTAGTAGCTCTTCTTCCATCACACTTGTATTGACGACTTTGACTGAGCTTGGAGCATCTTCCTATACCGCTTCTTCCAATCTTTGTTATTTTATCCTGACACCTGCATCTACACCAAATAATACTAGACGAGCTGTTATGGAACATACTTGTCTCATCAAATACAACATTTATAGATTCTTCTACAACCAGAGATTTCTTGTTAAAAATCCTATATGCCTTACTATGGCTACTATAACCTACGAAAATCCCTTCAAAACACCTTTCACTAAACTTCGTACGATAGTACTTCCCATTGTTAAGTATGAAGCATTTGCTGCTAAAGATCTTAAAATAGGACACAGTCGGTTTTCTACCCTTCAATAGTTCATAAGGCATCTTATGATGGCTTTTGTTGATTAATGCTCTGTGTTTTACGTGACAAGCTGTGTTGACTTCTTCAGCCCAGAAGTACTCTGGTAGAGAAGCGTTATTCAACATAGTTGTACATACTTCAATGAGGGTTCTATTCCTTCTCTCGGCAAATCTATTTTTTTATGGAGTATGCAGAGAGGAAAACTCATGAAAGATACCTTGACTTCCACAAAATTCTTTCACGGCCCCAGAATCAAATTCTGTTCCGTTACAACTTCTGATTTTGACCACTGAGCAGTTTAATTCATTCTGAATTTGCCGGACGAAATTAGTGAAAGCCTCAAAGGTGTCTACTTGTGTTTCAGAAAGAACACCCAAGTAAAACGAGAGTAGTCATCAACAATGACCAACGTATAGACTTTACCTCCTAAACTATAAACTGGATTAGGACCAAAAAAGTCCATATGAAGTAAATATAGACATCTAGAAGAATCTTTTTCAGCAATACCCTTAAAGGTAGCCCTTGTCTGCTTACCCATTTAGAATGCGTGACATGGACTCTCTTTAATGCACTTAATGTTGGGAGCATCACGTACTAGGTTGTGAGAAAATAACATACTTATAGTTTTGAAATTAACATGTGCTAATCTCTTATGCCATTGGTCACAGGGAGATGCAATATCTTTTACTAAAAAGCACACTAGTGTAGAATTGTCTAAACAGAGAAAATTCAAGCATAAAATATTTTTACTCCGAGTGCCTGTTAAGACTGTCTCCAAATTGGTAGATGATTTTATCAGACACTTCTCCTTGGAGAACTCAATGTTATAACCTTTATCACATAATTGGCTTGTTTATGAGATTATGTTGTAATCCTTTAATATAAGCCATTTCTGTGAAGGAGACTGTACCGTTGGTAATCATACCGTAGCCTTTGATGATTACCCGATCAGACCCTCCAAAGATAAATTTTTGAATGTCTTCGACTAGGATATATTCTTGTAATAGGCTTCTAGTCCCGGTCATGTACCGAGAGCATCCACTGTCTAAATACAAAATTGGAGTTTTGTTGGCCTTTGGACATACCTGTATTCATGAATCATTTTCCCTTAGGAACCCAAAATGATTTGGATCCTTGGTTCCTTGTTAGCTTAACACCACTAGGAACATTAACATTTTGAGTGGTTGGTCTCGCAATGTTAACTCGTGTAGTTTCATATTTTACTGAATAAAACCAATAGTTCACAACAAAGTGACCAATTTTGCCACAACACCAACAATCAAACATGTTGTACCGTCTCTTGTTCTCCTGCTTTACCTTTTGAACGGGAGGTCTAGTAGGGGCAACTGACTTAGATGAATAAGCCTCAAGAGTATAGCATACACAAGGCTTCTTTGTCTCCTTAGCCTTGGGAACAACAATTTTTGCTTTTAGATCTCTCTTGCCACTTGGTCCATGAACGTATGCACCATAACTATTAAGGGTGATTTCTTCATAAGGTGCTTTGAACACACTTTCACCGAAATCCCTAGGGCGCGTCTAAACTTTGCTCCTTTTGATGGGCTCCATGTATGTTGGCCTGATATAGTGAGCATATGATGATTCAAAGTCATACTTGTTAGTCGGGAAGACTACCTTTTTAAAGGTGCTTTATATCCTACACCGATATGATTCTTTGAGGCTGAGAATCCATCAATAAGGGGAAGCACAGTCTTTTGCTTTGAGAGGCTTTCTACCAGCTTTCTTTTGACCGCTAACTTCTCTTCCAGCTCATTAAGGAATATCTCCTTCTGAGAAAATACCTCAGTTGAGTCCTTTAATTCCTCCATCAAGGATTGTACTTCGTCTTTGAGAGGAGTCAAATTTTCAATTTCCTCTCTCAGATTCAATTCCACTTCTTTGAGGGAAACAATCACTTTTGATTACACTTTGACTAGCTTTCAGCATTTGTCAAAGGCCTTCAATAGGGCTTGATACACTACTAGAAAACTGACTTTTAGCCACGGCAGATTGCCGTGGCTAAAAGTCCAAAACCGTGGCTAAAGACTTTTAGCCACGGTCTGCCCACGGAAAATGGGCGTGGGCAATACGAGCGTGGCTAAAAGTCCAAACCGTGGCTAAAAGTCCAAAACCGTGGCTAATACTGGACTTTTAGCCACGGTTCATTGCCGTGGCTAATAGTGGACTTTTAGCCACGGTTTAATCGTCGTGGTTAAAAGGCCCACTCATAACATAAAAAATTCAGGCCGGCCGGCCGCCGCCACCGCCGCCGCCGCCCGGCCGCCGCCGCCGCCCCCCGGCCGCCGCCGCCGCCCGGCCGCCGCCGCCGCCCCCCGGCCGCCGCCGCCGCCCGGCCGCCGCCGCCGCCCGGCCGCCGCCGCCGCCCGGCCGCCGCCGCCGCCATATTTATTTCAAAGGCTAATTGAAATAAATTCCTTATAAACCCAAAAATCTCATTTTTTTTGCCGATGTGGGACTAAACGATGCCACGACCTTTTGCCACGGTTCAGGCAAACCGTGGCTAATAGTAGACTTTTAGCCACGGTTCAGGCAAACCGTGGCTAAAAGTCCAGTATTAGCCACGGAATAAAACCGTGGCTAATACTCACTATTAGCCACGATTTTTCCCCGTGGCAAAAGAAACCGTGGCTAAAAGTCATTTTTCTAGTAGTGATACTAAGCCATTAAATAAGAATCATCCTCTTCAGAGGAGTAGCCTTCATGGTCGTCTAAGGCAGTTTCTGCCTCAGAGAAAAGAGTGTGAGAGTTTACCTTTCCGTTGTATTCAGATTCTCCTTCATTCTCATCGGTGTGTGCCATTAGCCCAAAATAGGCTTCTTCATCAAAGCTTGACTCACTTGAGTCACTATCGCTGAGGGTTTGTGGCTTCTTCGCGATGAAGCCCTTTTCCTCTTTCTTCTTTCTTTAGAAGGATTTCCTTTCTTCCTTCCTTCCCTCTTTCTTCTTGTAGGGGCAGTCGGCAATCATGTGCCCTAGCTTATTACAATAGTAGCACACAACGTCAGTAGAAATATGTTTGTTCGGTTTTGACTTATACCCGTCGTTGTAGCTTTTTTTTGAACGATCACAATCCCAATATGACCTTCTGAAGTTGGAGGAGGAGGAATGATTTTTCATTTGCCTCCTTTTGTTGAGCATCCTCTTGAAATGCTTGGAGAGTAGAGAGAACTCTTCATCAGACATTTCTGAGCTTGAGGTATTTATCTAAGAGTCATCTTGACCTTCAGAAGTTTGTGTCCTAACAGGTGACACAACTTTAAGTTTCTTTGACCCATCGACCTTCAGTGTTAAAGACTTCTCTTTTCTTAAAGTCTTGCTTAGTTTCTCATCTTTCTTCCTTGTGTACAAATGTAGTTCATAGGATACGAGCTTTCCGAAAAGGTTTTGAGGGTCAATCTCAGACAGCTTTCTAAATTTTCCAATGGCCACCACCTTAGTGCCCCAGTCTTTTGTCAGGGATCTTAGGAATTTATCATTGGGCTCACCATTAATGAATGTACGACCATAGATTCTAAGACCGTTGGAGATCTTGAAAAACTTTTCAAAGCTGTCTGTAATTGTATTGTTAGAGCCTTGCTTGAATGCCTCGTACTCTTGATTTAGTAGAGATTTCCGATCATCTCTAACTTCTTCAGTTCCTCCCATGAGGACTATGAGATAGTCCCGCATCTCCTTGGCAGATTTGTAGTGAAATAGATTTTGCAGCATCGAGTCGTCCACTGCACTAGCTATTATATTATTTTCCTTCTTATCCAAGGAGACTAGAGCAATCTCACCTTTGTTTAGATCCATCATCTTTTTCAGAAACATCACATTAGGATTCATAGTAGATGGTTGAGTAGGAACATGAGGACCTTCTTCAACAATCTGAAATATGCAGGGATCAACAACTTTCATATAGAATCTGACTCTCTCCTTCCACTTGGGGAAGTTCTCCTTAGTGCACACTGGTGACTTCATCATATACATATCCTTGCTTCTGTCCATTTCAGCTAAGTGGTGTCTCTTTACAACTAGACGGAGATCTTGTTCAAGGTGTTAACCTTAAATCGAATAACACCCCTCTGATATCATTTGAAAGTGTCTAGTAGTTAACCTAAATCACCTAAAGGTGAGTGAATAGGTGAGTTCCGTGTCTTTTGGCAGAATAAAAAATTAGTACGAACAAGCACACAGAAACATAGAGAATTTATAGTGGTTCCCTGAGTTGGGTATGTCCACTGTCCCTCCTCGCCTATCTACCACGAAGGGATAGATTCGTCTACTTCACCTTTATCTCAGATTGAAAACAATCTTACAACTCAGAGCCTCAACTCCTATAAACTTAGAGACAACTCTCCTACCACTAGGAGAACAACCTGTAACATCCCAACTTTTATTGGGCCACCAGAAACCATAGTTGGCCCCAATAAAAGTGACCCGAACCTCTACCCATGACCCATACTAAGGTAGGAGGTAATCTTATACGGGGATATAGAGCTGGAGACCTACAATTTGAGTTTTGTTAGTTCTTGTGACCTCGTATAGAGTGCGTTGGACTCATTCCGTTGAATTCCAAAGACATATGGTAAATATGGTTGTTCCTCGTAGAACGTCGCGAAAACGAGATAGTAGTCACTTCGACACCATTGAGCTGGCCTGGCCGGTTCTGGTCTGACTTTGGAACTGCGTACTGAGAATGACTTGCCAAATCTTCACTCTGAGTTCGTCGAGCTGAGAAACTATCTGAAGAAAATAGATCGTCGACCTGAGCTCGAATATCATTGAGCTCAGCTCAGAGAAATAACTCTGAATTCGTCGATCTGAGATCGACGATCGTCGAGCTGAGTTTGAAGAACTTTGAACTGAACAATCTGTCTCAGAATCTTCTAAGTCTGAGTCTTCTGAGGTACTCTGCTGGCTGGTCCAAGAAGGTTGACCCTAATGACTTAGCCTAAACTCTAGGATTCAAAGAATTGACCCTGGCTATACAAGGTGGGTCAGACTTAACCTAATTTTGTGAACTTAGCTCAAATACAACTAGGGATCCAACATAGGTCATGACAAAGCCCTAAGAAGACCAAGAGGACCATGAGCACCTAGGAAAATAGATGAAATCACCTTGGTTTGCAAATATCAATTTCTGGTTACCTAGCCTATGATTTGGCTTTGGATCCCAACTTGACTATTTGACCTCACCATCACACTTCCAATCTTATAAGGAGTCCTTTAGAGCACTAACAACCCATTGGAGTCAACCAAGGAGGTAAAGTTGACCAAGGTCAACCCTAACCCTAGATAGGTCAAATTTCCCTAATTTGATCCAATTTGATTACAAAAAGTAACAAATGGACTTAGGTGGTATCAAGGGACCCATGAACTCCCAATTGGGTCAGTCACATCACCTAGCATGACCTAGGGTTGAGCCTAATTAACAAGGGTTAATTAATCCCAAAATGGGGAGAAATGTCAAACCCAACTTCAATCTAATTGGGCTAGGCCCAATTATTGTGACCCATTAGTTACAAACAAAGGTAAATTACCTAAAATGCCACTCAATTTATGGAGGGGTGACTAGGAGAGAGAAAGTGAAAGCTTTACCCAAAGGGAGGAGAGAGAAAGAGGAGCATTCATGGCTTTGGAAGGTCATGGGGCACTCAACCCCCCCCCCCCCTTTAATGGCCTCATTCATCCCCCTTGATCAATTAGGAGGAGATGGAAGGGTTTTCCCGGCCTCCTAGGGGTAGAATTTCAGGAGTTTGGAGGTGGGCGAAAACTCAATTCAAGGATATTAATGGCCATTCATGGCTTGACTCTCCCACTCGTCAATTTGACCTATTTATCATCTTTAGAAACTCCCAAGCAATGAAAAAGAGCCGTTACATCACTGCTTTAGGTAAAGGATTGAGAAATCGACAAGGAGGTGCTTGGAGGTTGTCGTCCATGGCACACCACCACCACACTTACCACCAAGCCCTCCCGCAGGTCTAGTTCTCTTCCCCTTCCTCTGTGCTTGATCATTAGATTGCTAGGTGGATAAATCTGGCTCAATCGAGAACGATCAGTGAGGAGAAGAATGAGATTTTCCATGAAATTTCTACCACTCAAGTTTGCTGGAAACGGCCTCTCCAACGGCACGGCCGTTGTCAGGCGATAGCCACCACCTCAATGGAGGTGTTGGTGGCGGTGGCCGGCTAGGGTGGTGGCCGTATGGCCAGGAAATGGCGCTAGAAAAAGTCCAAGACCTAGCAATCTCGACCCTGGCTCATCGGGGACGATGACTAGGAGTCGTTGGATCGACTTGATTGTTTATGCGCAGGCCGATTAATATTTAATTACAAATCATTTCCTTTTTGTCACATTATTTCAGTCAGATGGTTTTATTTATTAAAAATAGTTAGATGCCTTTTCTTTTGAAGTGCCCAACAAAGAAAAGTTACCCCTTGAGGTCTAGTTTTAAAAAAAATTGGAATCATTTGATTTAGCTCACTGGATTTTCTTCAGCACTCATTTTGGTGCAAGGTATCTAAATAATAATCAGAAATTAAACTGAGTGCCCCCAGTTTCCCATTCAGTCAAATGGTCTGAAAATTTGACCCAAGGTTGGTTTAGCAATGACCCTTATAATATCCAAAAAACAATTTTTTGGAGATAATTTTTCAATAGTTTTTGTAATAATTTAATAAACCATGCATGTAATAAATATAGGGTCTATGGACCTTGAATTTCCCCAAATCTCTGGTGGATGACAAGAGGGTCTTTATATGGACATGAAAAAAAATCTCTGCCAATTTGGAATTGATTTGATGGGGTAACCTAGTGATCAAAGATGGTCACCCAGAGAGAGAAAAGCCTTGTTCATTAGAAGTGCACATAGTGGAGTTGTGTGACCTATCCCTCAACCAAACAAGGTGAAACCTTGTCTAATACAATGTTATCACAGGAAACATCCCGATGAATAATTTTAGGAGTATTTAGGGGTTGAATGCCCTAAAAACCTAGTTCTTACCTTAGGGCTGCCTATTAAGGTTAATGAAGGAAGTGTGGTCACATCTCTAATGATTGGCTCAAAACTTTGTGGATGGCTTTATTGGATGAGAAGACACCATGAATAATTTATTTGGAATTTTATAGCTATTTTCCATCTCTAAACAATTAATATTTAGAATGAGAACCTTCTTTTCAAATGCATAGTACATGGCCAAAAAGTACTTGAAGATCATGAAACATGTGTAATGGACTTATACTGATGCTATATATCTCTACAAATTTTATTATAATTTTTAGTTGAAGAGTTGCAGTACCTCCTTTAAAATTTTAGATATTATTGTCTAGAGAAATAAATTGGTTTTAGGACTAATTGAGTACTGCAAAAATTATGACACTTAGTCAGTAAACTTTTTAGGTCATCATGATGCGCTATAAATTTTGTTATAATTTTTGGAAGAAATTATGTAGTGGTTTCTTCACAAATTTCCCAAGGTTTAATTTTCTTTATCAATTTAATTATGTGGCTAAATGAATTTAGAAGATCATGAAATTTGGTCAGTGACACTTTCTGGTCATTATAGACTCTTGGTAATTTTATCTCAATTTTTGGACAATTAATTCTGGTACTTCCTTTGTTTAATTCTATTTTGATTAAATAATCAATATTGTGATTTATGATAAAAATCTTTTTGGAAAAATTATGAAATTTATACTTTGTTATTGTTCAGCCAATATGATGTTGTAGAAATTTTATTAAGGACTTTGCATATCAAAAAATTGTACCTCATGTTCAAAGTCATAAGTGGCATGATTTTAGGAAAAATAATAAAAAGGCTGAATAAAATAGGAAAAATACAAATCTCTGGATTTAAGCACAAAATGTCATGATAGACCCCTAGAAATAATCCTAGGGTTTTTGGTGAAGTATTTGGAGTATACTCTTTCATACGCTCAATCTAGTTCATTTGGTCTACATATACTAATTTGAAGGATTTAAGGTGGAGCTGTGGTCTCACATTGGTTGTAACATAGTGGGTTCACCTAAATTTTGTGGAATCCCATTGAGGTCACCCATAAGGCCAAGTGTTAGGTAGCCTGAATACCAAGGGGACAGAGTTGTGTTCAGGGCCGATGGTGTATCATCTCTCCCCTAAAAGTTGTAATTTGACTAGGGTTTGCTCAAGTGTAATGTGGGGAGGGGTTTGGTAATAACTAAATACCCATAAAATTAAGTGCCTTGAGAAAGGGAACTTTGGGCTTCAACCCATCGTAGTTCCTAGTGCCCTCGAGAGCCCTTCACCGGGCATGCCCTGGGCAGTCCAAGGTTAACACTAAACTTTAGGGATAAATAGATTAAACGATTAAATATTAATAAACGATCATCACCCACATTCACTCACCCCGTTACTTCGGGTCGATAGTTGGTTTAGTCTCGCAAGCAGTGGACTCGGTGTTTGATGGAATGGATGGGCTAGTGTGGTGAGCTGATGGCTCAGGAACTCATTAATAGCTTGTGTGCATACGCATTAAAGTGGTGGGTCCTCGTTTTTGGACGATCATTCACACTAATGTCGATACGTTGACTCGGCAAGAGTAAGTGTTCACTTAGCCAACAAAATAATGGTGGATTTGCCAGCATCAATACAAGAGACTCCATAGCACCTGACTGTGGGTGTACCGAGTAGTACGTAAGGTCTAGGCTAGGTAGTGTGAATAGCGACAAAAAGTATCTAGCGTCTACCTAAATCACCTAGAGGGGGTGAATAGGTGATGTTTGCATCTTTTTACGGAATAAAAATAATCGAAAATAACAAGCACAAAAATGCATAGATTTTATAGTGGTTCCCCAAGTTGGGTACGTCCACTGTCCCGCCTCTCCTTTCTCCCACGAAGGGCAGATTAGGCTACTTCACCAAACTCAGATCTCGTCAAATCTTACTTCTCGGAGTCACAACTCCTACACCTCGGAGATGAAGGTCCTACCACTCGAAGATCAAACTCTCCTACAACTTGATCCGCAAACCGGATCTACACACTCAATCCACAACCGGATCAACTCTTTGGATCCACAAACAGATCTACAAAATTCGGAGAAAAATCTCCTACAATATTCAAAAGAAAATTACAACAACAACACACGATTCCAATCTTGATCCGGCATTCTTCGAAATTTGGAAGTTGAATCTTGGAGAACTCGGAACCTTGAAATCTTGGATCTTGAACCTCAATCTTCGACCAACAAGGACTGGAGTAAATTAAATCTTGAACGAAGAAGCGATCTAGTCAATGATGTCGTTGGCGAAGAAGACAGTTGCTCGAAGTTGCGGCCGAACGGGAGAAAGCCGCGAAAGGCGTAGGTCGGTCGACGAGATTTTCTATTTCGGGAAATGTGAATAGAGTATTTAAAAAAATGTTTAGATTTATTGCGGAATTAAAATACTAATAAAAGTAACTAGAGAAAAGAAATAAGCTAGACTACCACAGCAACACAGCACATAAAAAAATCACAGAGCAACACAGACGACACAAGAAAATTTATAGTGGTTCCCCAAATCTGGGTACATCCACTTTTCTACCACCCAGGTAGGAATCCACTTTGGTTTTTGATTAGGTGCCCTATCACCACAAGATCTGCTGCAAGTAGATCTAGAGACCCTTTGAGCTTTTGATCAGGAGCTCAAAATGCAATAGGTTTTTGATAAGGTGCCCTATCACCAAAGAGTTCACTTTTGAAGGGAGAGATAACCCTGTATAGATGGAGGTAGAAGAAAAGGTTTATGAGAATATTCTCTTTCTCAGACAAGTGAGAAGATTTTGTGGATTGAGAAGAATGTCCAAGCTCCCCCTGAGATATTGTATGGATCCAGGAAGATGAAGCTTGGCCCTGGGTGTAGGTCTTCAAGGAGAAAAAGTTGTAAAGCTTTTTTGAATCTGATAACAGTTGTTGATTTTGTGACTCTCTATGAAACTTTGAAGACTGAAGAGAGAAGAAGACTGGAGAGAAATGTTGTTCAGAAAAAGTTCTTCTTCTTCTTTTTAGCAAAGCATATAATATCCACTGAGAGCAAATGAAGATTCTTTTCTTTTTGATTCCTCACTTATTCCTGTCTATCTTCTTCTTTTTGTCATATTGAGATATATGTTCTGTCAGTATGAAGAAAAATGGCTAGAATTTGAATTCCCAAGGCAAGGCATAAATTACTGACCGAATTGAGGAGCCCAAACGGCTAGAATGGCTGGCAGTCATAAGTACAATCCATAACTGTCTCTATACAATATTCTGTGAATACCATAATAAATGCTTCAAGAAATACGACTAACAGCCTTGGGAGTATCAACATTTATTATCAGAATATATCTTGCCTTAAAATAAATTTATCATAACCAAAATAAGACTTCTGACTGATCTGAGAACACTGATAGAAGAAGGCAGCATAAAATCGTAGGGCTCGGTTCAGTGATCGTCGACCAGAGATAAGAGATCGTCAACCAAAGAATAGCTATCGTCGAGCTTTGATTACTGTAGAGAAATAATAGATCGTCGACCTGAGCTTGTAGATCGTCGAGCTCAGTTCAGAGTAGGAGACTCTGAGATCGTCGATGGGAGATCGACGATCGTCGAGATGAGTTAGACTATAGTCGAACTGATATAGATAGTTCAAAACATTTTCTAAATCTGAGTCTGAGTCCACTGCAATGCTGGTCTGCCCAAACTTGATCTAAAGGGGATCTAACTAAGACTTAATACAGAGACCCTGGATATACAAGAGGGTCTAAACATCCTAAAAGTGAACCTAACACAAATCAAAACAAGGGTTCCAACACTTTCCCAACTATATCTGCGAGAAATTTATACTCGGCAGACATAAGTTTCTTAAGGAGCTTGTTTGGGGTGTCTCCAGAATACCCTCTTGTATTCAGCATTAGATCAAACGCTTCTTAATCAATTTCTAAATCCTCCTCACCATTTTTCAATCCAAAAATTTCAGTAAGAATATCGGGGGCAAGAGAAATTTCGGTACCCGCGATGGTGTCGGTCATCTTGTTCTCATAGATAGTAGCTGTGTACACCCATTCTCTTATTTCTGTGGCAGATATCTTTATTTGGGTTGAGAGCAGAGTCTTCAGTTGTTGTTCTTCTAGCAGTTGGAGAATGTTTAGGAAAACTGGATCAGAATACTGGAATGATTCAAAGTCTATGTCGAAGCAAGCATCAAATTTCATGGCAGTGAGAGAACCATCGGGAATCGCCATGAAAGCACCTGCAAAAGGAAAACGACGATCACGTGCAAAGGGAACTGAAAGCGCGGGACAAAGGTCGAAGAAAATCTAAATATAATGTTTTCCAGAATATGAACCGACAAGCTCCGATCCACGAAAAAGAAAAAATCTTCGTTCTGAGGTCAACGAAATAATTTAAGGTTAAATAGTTCGTCAAACTCAGTCTGAAGGATATAAGACATTTCGTCGATCTCTGGTCGACGAAAGGTTTCTGAAGTAAGTTTGTCAATCTCGGGTCAACGAAAATCACTTCACTAAGAGATTTCGTCGATCTCAGGTCGACGAAAAATCTCAAGAACAGTTATCAGTTCGTCGATCTTAGGTCGACGAACAGAGACAATTCTTTGACTAAAGACAGAGCATTAGATTAAATCCTGACCATTTATCATACCAAGATGATTGGCAAAGAATAGATTCTTGGATGAGTCCAATGGCTTGGTGAATATATCTGCTCTTTGCAAATCAGTAGAGATAAATTCAAGTTTAATCTTTTGTTTGTCAACACAATCTCTAATGAAATGATGTTTAATGTCTATATGCTTGGTTCTAGAATGCAATACTGGATTTTGTGAAATTGAAATAATACTTGTATTATCATATAGAATAGTTGAATTATTTAAGTTTACACCATAATCCAGTAGTTGGTTTTGTATCCACAAAATCTGTGAACAACAACTGCCTTCAGCCGTATATTCTGCTTCAGCAGTGGATGTTGAAATAGATATAAATATTTCTAGGGAGATTTTTTAGAGAGAAGACTTGTGAGATTTCAAGAGACAAGTGGAGGAAGTTAAGTGGATTTTATAAGATATGCAATGAGGTGATATTTGACACTAATTTAAAGACATGTGGCAAACATAATGTCTGGTTTGCTTGCTGTCAAATACAGTAGGGATCCAACAATGACCCTATACATGGTCTGATCATCTGGTTTTCCAGATTCATCAACATCTACAACATCATTGGCAGCCATGGGGGTTTTTATGGCAGAGGCATCATTCATCCCAAACTTCTTAATGAGCTCTTTAGCATATTTAGACTGAGAGATGAAGATCCCTTCATGGGTTTGTTTCACTTGAAGACCAAGGAAATATGATAACTCACCCATGCTACTCATCTCAAACCTTGAGTGCATTAAATCAGAAAATCTTTTGCACATATTTGAATCAGTGGAACCAAAAATTATGTCATCCACATATATTTGTACTAAGAGAATTTTATCATGATGCAGTTTTGTAAAAAGAGTTCTATCTACCATGCCTCTAGAAAAACCATGCTCTAAAAGAAAGCTGGCTAAGGTCTCATACAAAGCTCTTGGAGCTTGCTTTAAACCATAGAGAGCATTATGCAATTTAAAAACATAAGAGGGATGAGATGAAGAGATAAAACCTGGGGGTTGTTCAATATACACCTATTCTTTGAGTTCTCCATTTAGGAATTGACTTTTCACATCCATCTGGTATGCTTTAAACTTTTTTAATGCTGCATAAGCTTAGAAAATCCTTATAGCTTCAAGTCTGGCAACTGGAGCAAAGGTTTGATCATAATCAATTCCTTCCTCTTTCCTGTATCCTTGAGCAACAAGCCTTGCCTTGTTCCTCACTATCACACCTTGGGCATCAAGTTTGTTTCTGAATACCCACTTAGTCCCAATTACTGGATAGCCCCTGAGCCTTGGAACTAAGTCCCAAACTCTACACCTCTCAAACTGGTTGAGTTCCTCTTGCATTGCAGTGATCCAGTTTGGATCTTGCTCTGCATCAGATATGGATTGAGGCTCAATTTGAGAGAGAAAGCATGCAAGCATCACATCAGGGTTGAGTTGATGTCTTGTCTGCACTCCTAATGATATGTCTCCAATTACTTGAGATCTAGGGTGATCCCTAAGTGTGACATGGTCATTAGGTGGAGCTAGTTCAGCAATAGTTATTTGATTTAATTCCTCTTGTGGAATTGTATCAACTGTTGGAGGAAATTGAGCTGCTTCCACAGTATCTTCTTCAATTTCAACTTATGATATATCTTGTGGATAGGGATGTGATTCATCCTTTGAAGTAAGATTTAGGTCATCCAAACTCTTACAGAAATTTTGTACCTACAGATTATTGTTGGTAGAGATGTCTCTCTCCTTATAAAACATATTAGATTCATCAAATGTTACATGCATAGATTCCTCAATTTTTAATGTTGATTTATTAAACACCATATATGCCTTGCTGACTTGGGAATATCCTAGAAAAATTCCCATTGCAGCCTTAGCTTCAAACTTTCTAAGATGTTTCTTGTCATTTTTGTGAACATAGCATATACATCCAAATACTTTAAAATAGGTTATTATAGGTTTCTTTCCTTTGAGTAGTTCATAGGGAGTCTTAAGCTTTAGTTTATGTATTAGACTTCTATTCAGGACATAGTTTGCTGTGCTCACAACCTCTGCCCAATAGGATAGGGGCATGTAAGCATCTGCAAGTAATGTACCTACAGCTTCAATGAGTGTTCTATTCTTACTTTCAACTACCCCATTTTGTTGAGGAGTTCTTGGAGCTGAGAAACAATGTCTGATACCTTCCTTCTCACAGAACTCTAGCATAAGAAGAGATTCAAACTCAGTACCATGATCACTTCTAATCAATGCAACTTGAGTAGAATACTCAATCTGTATGTTCTTGACAAAATCTGTGAGAACCTTAAAAGTATCTGACTTAGTTCTCAAAAAGAAAACCCATGTGAATCTGGAGAAATCATCTACAATAACTAATGTATAAGACTTTCCTCCTAAACTTTATACTGCAATAGGGCCAAAAAAGTCCATATGAAGCAAGTACAGAATTCTAGGTGAATCACTCTTATTAATGGATTTAAAACTAGATTTAGTTTGCTTTCCTAGTTGACAAGCCCTGCAGAGGCCTTCCTTCTTGTAGGGACCAGAAGGTAAACCTCTAACAAGATTGTCTTTAGATAACCTAGCTATATTTTTATGGTTTACATGTACTAGTCTTTTGTGCCATAATCTAGTTTGAATGCTAACTGAGTTGAATAAGCAAATTTCAGATTTAGCTGATTCCAAATTTACTAAGTAGATGTTGCCTTGTCTAATTCCTGTTAAAATAGTTGTGTTGTTCAAAGAAATAAGACACAATGAGTTAGTGAAGCTTACTTGATAACCTATATCACATAGTTGGCTTACTGATATCAGGTTATGCTTAAGACCATTTATATAGGTTACTTTCTTGAATGTGACAGTCTCCACAGTTGAAATCTCCATAGCCTTCTATCAGTCCAAAGCCTGAGTCCCCAAAGATTACTTTAGGTCCAATCTTGGCTTTATAGTTGATTAGGCATTCCTTGTAACCTGTCATATATTTAGAGCAACCATTGTCCAGGTACCACTTATTTTGAGTGACAGGGTTCTCTTCTACCTGCAAGGAGGATTAGAAGTTTTTGACCCAAATTACCTTGGGTCCTTGTTGTTTAACATAACTGAAACTTGAAATAAATGAGCATTTAGGTTGGTCCTTATATCCTAAAGGATGATACCTTCTAGGAGGTATGACCCACTAACTAAAGGGATTAAAGGATTTATCAGTTTTTAGGTTACTCTTGTTATAAACTGAGTTTGACAAATTTGAGTATGTTCGTCGATCTAAGCTCGACGATCTGGGTTGAGTTCTTCGATCTCTGCTCGAAGAATAGAGGTATCCATTCTCAGAGCCCCAGAAACGTCGATCTCTTGTCGACGAACCATACTGATTTCGTCGATTCCAGTTTGATGAATAGTTTACATTATAATTTGCGTTCAGGGTTCGCCGTTTTGAGGTCGACGAACCATACCCATTTCGTCGTTCTGCGTTCGACGAAATATGCTGAACATTGTTATGCTGTTTGTTTTTCATTTTCTAATTTGTTTTATTAAATTCTAACTGTTTAAGAACTTTGTTAACCTTCTCTACCTGTTAAGTATTTTTCTTACAATTTTCAGAGATGAAGTTAATAGGTTTTGACAATTGATTTTTTTGAATTAGGATTGGTTCACTAGATGAGGCTCCTAATCCTAGTTTGTTATTGTTAGATCTTGTATTAACTGTGCTAGTTATATCTAACAGTTGTAAGCTTCTACTATTCAGGGATTCTTCTAGTTCCTTAGCCTTACTTAATTCAGATTTCAGGAAAACTATTTGTTGATTGGCTAAGCTTAATTCTTCAGTTAATTTTTCACTTTCAACAATGATTTTGTCTTGTTCTAAAAGTTTTTCCCTTAGAAGTTTGATTTCCTTCTCAGATCCTATTAGGTCTAAACATAAGAGTTTAAATTCAGATTGAAATTCTTTAGATTGAAAGTCATAGGAAGCAATTACCTGATCCTCTTCAGAGAGGGATTCTTCATCATCTGATTCTTCTGAATCTGATCTGCTGCTTCCTGCATCTATTGCCATAAGACACATATCCCTTGCCTTCTTCTTTTCTACATCATCTTCACTGGAGCTGGGGGAAGATGTTTCATCTTTAGTATCACTCCAAGTTTCAGCTATAAAGCCCTTCTCTTTCTTTTTGTACTTTATGGAGGAGGCCTTGCTGTGCTGATGTCTTCTTGAATCCTTTTCTTGCCTTCTGTCTTTCTTTTGGATTTTTTGGCATTAAGAGATGAAGTATCCAGGTTTCCTGCACCCAAAATAGACAACCTCTTTAGAAGGAGTCTTGTCATACCTGGGTTTATCTTCATTCCTTAAAGGCTTCCTCCTGAAGTCCTTCCTTGCCATTTTATAGAATCTCTTAGCAAAGAGAGCCATAATATCTTCATTGGCTGGCAAGTTGGGAGATTCTTCTGCATATTTGAGTGCTAAGTTCTGTTCCTTTCTAGTAGGTGTTGAAGCTTTTGGTTCAACTGCAGCTTCTCTTGACTTGATCAATTGCTCATAGGATTTGAGATTTCCAAGTAGAGATTCTGTTGAGATTTCAACCATGCTTTTGGCTTCTCTGATGGGCCAGATTCTAGAGTCCCAAGTACTAGGGAAGCACATGAGGATCTTGTCATTGACCTCAGTCAGAGTAATTTCCTTGTCCAGTGTTCTAAGCTCACTGCTAATGGAACTCAGCCCGGTGTACATTACTTCCATAGATTCTGCTTCATCTTTCCTGAAATTTTCATATTGGGATATGAGGTTGGATCTTCTATCCTTCCTCTCATCAGCAGATCCAACAACCATTTAGTTGAGGGAATCCCAAATGGCTTTAGCAGATGTGCATTCAACAACTTTTTGAAATATGTCATCTGACATAGTCTGGGCCAGTATGTTCATAGCTCTGGCATCAATAATCTTTGCTTTCTTATGAGCATCAGTTTGATCTGGAGGAGGCACTACACTGAGATTTACTGGGGTTGAAGTAGAGGCCCCTAGAGCTGGTGGTCTTGTCAAGATGGAATTAAAAATGTTCTCATCAATAGAGTTCATATAAAGTTTGATTATTGTCTTCCAGATTCCAAACTTTTGCAAGTTGCAAACTGGAGGTCTGGTGCTGGCATAATCCTTATTTTGTGCCATGATATCAGAAAGTAAAATTTAAACTGAGAAACTAGTAAGGCTTATTCAGAGTTTATCCTGAGGGTCTTGATTAATCCAGGTGTGAGCCTGTATGATGTGATTAACCACCCTCTGATACCAATTGAAAGATAGGGCAAGCTCTGAATAACTCTAGAGGGGGGGGGGGTGAATAGAGTTTTTAAAATCTTTTCAATTCTTGCAGAAATAAGAAATCTTTAACAAAATATGTTACTATGATATAGGTGTATGAGTATACTAGTGCAACAAGTGAACTAGAGAAAAGATAACTAAGCTATATAATAAAATATATCACAGAACAAGCACTCAGGAAAATCACAGCCACACAGATAATACAAGAATTTTATAGTGGTTCCCCAAACTTGGGTACATCCACTCTTCTTCCACCCTAGGTAGCAATCCACTACAAGTTTTGATCAGGTGACTGCCACCAATGAGCTTTTGATCAGGTGCTCAAAAACCAACCCAAGTCTTTTGGAAGAAGTCTTACGACCAGAATAATTTTGAAGGGAATTAAAACCCTTTACAGAGGTGGGAAGAGAGGTTGATTGAAGTCTTCATTTCTCAAATCAAAATGAGAAGACTTTGTGGATTCTTTGATGTTGTCAAAGCTCCCCCTGAGATCTTGAATTGTTCAGGAGTGGAAGCTTTGCAATGGGTGAGTAGGCCTTCTGCTGTAAGATCTACTTTTTGAAATCCTTTGACTGATTTGAATGTTTTTGGTCACTTGAGATCCCAGAAAATAAAGAAAGAGAAAAAAGACTCTTGATAGTGATTGTTGTTCTTTCTTCTTCTTTTGAGAGCAGTTGATTTTTTTTTGAGAGAGCTATATGCACTGTCGTTGATTGATATTCTGTGTGTCTTGTTTTTCTATTTTGGATAAGAGATGATCCCCTTGATATCTACCTCTTGGTCGAATTCAAAATCCTGCAATCAATGCTCAGCCGAAATCTCGGGAATGAAAACGGCAAGAATGCTGTCATATATTCTATTCTATGTCTGTCCCGAGATATAAGCAATTAATTCCATGGGGGATATTTGCAATCAATGTTGCTAGTAACGGCTCGATTCAAAGGATATAAGAGCATTGATTTTCCAAGGAATTAACAACCTATAATAGATATAAAATAAGGAGACAGAAAAAGAAAGAATAAATAACAATATGTCTTACAATTTTCATCGACCAGAGAACAGCTTTCGTCAAGCTGAGAATAGATGTTCGTCGAGCTGAGATCCAAGATCGTCGAACTGAGTCTGCGGTCTGGACTTAGTATATTTTCTGATGTTGATTGTTGAAGCATTGATCTGGCGTTGAGAGATATTTGGCTCTGAGAGTTGAAGTGTTGATCTGGCGTACAGAGTTCGTCTAGCTAATGTTCTTGGTTCGTCGACTGAGTGTTAGACTAGGAAGGTATTACTTTGTCCAGAGTTCGTCGACCTCAGCTCAGAGAATTGTCTCTGAGATAGTCGAGCTGAGCACTACGATCGTCGGTCGGAGATCGATGAATGTAGATCTCCTTTATCCAAAGCTTGAATTCTCTAAGTCTCAAGTCTTTAGCAGTGTTGGAGGCTGGTCCTTTGTACTGTTTGACTCTAAGGACTTGACCTAGACTCTAGGACATAATCATGACCCTGATCTATACATGTTGGGTCATATCCTAACTCAGTGAACCTAGCCAGAATCCAAATAGGGGTTCCAACAGCCTCCTCTAGGTAGTCGGCCTTATCACAGATAGGTAGCCGCAAATACCTAAACATTCAGGAGGCATTCATCTTTACTTTGATTTTCTGAACCTTGCTCTTTATGTTAGAGTCCTCATGACGTAATTTGGCATTGTTGAAGAACTCCAAGACTTCCTTGTCAAGCACCTTGCAATGGTGTTTGAGGACAAAGGAGAGTCCCGCTATCTCCAGCATCAGAATGATGTTCCTGAATTCGTCGGAGGCATGAGAAGATCCAGTGTGGACCAATTCACCTCCCCCTAGCAAGCCATCGGTGCTTCTAGGAGCCATTGCAAATTAAGGAGAATTAGAATTTCTGCACCTCTAGAGAGCACTCTGTACGGGTCTGAGGAATCTTCTGGTGTCGACGCAAGCACTGTACTGAAGAGACTGCGATTATCGGAAAGATTTTGTCGGCAGGCGGCAGTGATATACGGTAGCCAGCAGCAGGCGTGAAACTAGGGCATTCTGGCAATCTTTCTATGGTCGGTGCGAGCAAGGGCATGGGAGGAAGGGGTAAATTGACGGTTATCGGCGATTCGATGAATAGGGAGCCGAAGGGTCGGCTTCTGTCTGCGTGTTTCAGCTTGCACGGTGAATCAGCAAATATCGTGAAGGGGGGCCCTCCCATTTTTATTTATAGAAGATTATATATATGTATATGATTTTTAAATTGCATCTAGACTGCGCGTACCTCAAATTTGGTCGTCGAGTCTTCAGATCCAATATAGACAATTTGAAATATTACCTTAAGTAGACTTCTCCGAATTTTGTTGTTGGAGGAGTCCGATTCAACGAAACTTGTATGAGTATGCGACGAAATGATCGATATTCACCGAATTGGACTAAAATTTTTTTGCTTTGACAAACTGGATCCCAAGACCAATTTTGCTAGCTAGACCTTCTTCACGAGTCCTTATTCAGCATACCGAGCTCCGTTTTGAAAAACAAGAACTTAGTCTCGTCCAGCGGCTTCATAAAGATATCGACAACCTTCTTGTCCTTTGGGACATAGCTAAGGGCTATGTCCTTGTTCTCCACATGCTCCCAAATGAAGTGGTAGCGCACCTCGATGTGCTTGGTCCGGTTGTGGGAAACCGGATTGTTTGCGATTGCGATAACGCTGGAGGAGTCACAAAACATAGGAATCTCTCCGAACCTTAGATTGTAATCTTCGAGTTGTTTCCTGATCCAAAAAAGTTGTGTGCAACAACTTCCCATAGAAATATACTCTGACTCGGCAGTATAAGTTTCGACACAATTCTGCTTATTACTGCTCCAAGAAATAAGCCGTCTACCGAGGAATTAGCACGTCCCAGAAGTGCTTTTCCTGTCATCCATGCTTCTTGCAAAATCAGCATCTGAAAAGACAATTGGTTCGGCGTCATTACTTCTTGGGTACCATTATAACACCACAAATTCAAAATTGGAGTTCAGGCTCGTTGACACGGCCTAGGACACAGGCGTATCCTAGGGTGTGTCCAGCGGCACACGACTTGGGACACAGGCATGTCCCAGGGCGTGTCCTTCACTGTGAGTGTCGAGTCGAGTTCTCGACATAGTTAATTCGATGATCGTCGAGAGGTGACATGGCCAGGGAAATAGGTGTATCCGAGGCCGTGTCCTGCTCGGACTGGGCGACATTGAGTGTGACACACGGCCTGTGAATCGGGCGTGTCACAGGGGCGTGTTTGGCATACGGCTAAGGACACGGGCGTGTGCCCCAGCCATGTCCTTTTCGGAAATGTTGATCCTATTCCATTTGAGGGACATGCCCCTCAACACGGGCATGTAACTACTGACACGGGCATGTTAGGGGCTTGACACGGGCGTGTCTCAGCCCGTGTTCTGGTCTGGATGAGTCAGTTCATGTATTGCTTGCAGTACACGGCCTATGATGTACACGGGCGTGTCACAGGCCGTGTCAGCCCAAATAATAGACTTTGAGGGCGATTTGTGGTCGTTCGATTTCTTCATCCTGGATCCTTTGGCCCAGGTTATTTCCTGCTTGGTTAACTCTGGATTTGAATGTAGTTTTCATTCAAAGCTTGGGCCAATCTCTTTCTAGAAGTGTAGAGAGAAGGGAGAGCAAGGAGGAGGAAGAGGAGAAGATTCGGCCATCGCGAGAGCTTTAGAGTTTCGATTCGAGATCCGAGGCCAGATCTGTGGAGGCAAGGCCGCCATGGTTCTTTTCAACCGGCTAAAATTTCTATGGCACCCAAGAGATCGTCAAGGGTAACAATCTTCCTTCATTCTACAAGTGAAGTCCTCCTTTATGCATGAGTATGAGATCCTCCACCAAAAGGTGGAAGAGTAAGTGATCCCCGTGGGTTGATAGTTGTTATCCCAAATTGAGTCTGCATTTAGACCCGGAAATGTGTAATACGGGATAGGTATGTTGTGTGAAGCCCATCTGGAAAGATTGGTCTGGATTGGTGATGTTGCAAATTGCGCACCGGAGAAGACTCCACGTATAAACGTGTTTTTTGTGGAGTCAATGGGTTATGTCTGTGAAGGGAAGTAGTAGGAAGTACTGGAAGGAGGAATTCTAGGAAAATACCCTTGTACTGCTTGTGATGTGGCTACAGTGTAGCCAGTCCATTGTGGACTGTGTATCCAGTCTTTGGTGGACAGCGTGGCTATTGTGAAGCCATTCCTTGGCGGACATTATGGCTAGTGTGAGCTACGAGCTCTGAAAAGGCTTCTTGCCGAACAGGAAAGATGAAACCGACCCGTGCCTTTAGATATAGCCTCGGGTACGCTGTACTCGGTGATGGAAAGGCGACTTGAGCAACGGGGGGTGGTTGATCCATAACTGCGTTATGTCAACTGTACATGAGAGTGTCAAGGCATTGAGCTTTCGTTAGTGGCATAATGAGAGTCTTAGGCATGCGTGCCATTAAGACTAAATGCCCAATACCGTGTAAATGGTGGTGTTGACCCTGGTTCGCCGGTGCACCAAGAATGTGCCCTGAGTGCACGGATCGTCGGGCCCTGTGGCTGACGATTGTGATGGATTGATTATGCGTGAGAGCACAAGATATGATATATCTGTCTATGGATTGCTATGCCAGCAGGGAAGGAATGTCACTTCCCCGGGAAAGGGGTAGGATTGTTATAAATTGGTCAGCTGAATGTTGATCGTTGCCTTATTTACCACCTTCTGAGTGGGCTGTCCCTATGCAGGTGTTGGAGAGCCGAGCGGGAAGTAAGGGCTGAAGTCCCTGTTGTTGCTATTACTGTGATGGAGACTACAACCCTCAAAATATTGAAGACGGTGACAGCGCGCTTACAGAAGAACTTTCTCCACCTTCAAATAAAGATTTGCGACGCCGTGATGGCCATATGGAGCGTTGCCATAATATCCGCCTGGGGCGTAAACCAATTTATTAATGATTATTAATAATTTATTATTATAGTCATTTTTATGTTTTTTAATTTTCAATTCATGTGTAATGATGGGTGCTTATAACCATCATGTGTTGTTTAAATTATTTCATTTCATGTGCTATGATGGGTGCATATAACCATCATATTTTCAATTTGAATTTTGAATGAAGGGAGATTGAGTGGTGTAGGATATATATAGCCATGTTATGAATGATTGATTAGAGAGAAGAAGAATAAGAAAATAATCCCCCTAAAGATCTTTTGAGATCCTCCTCCCCCCTTGGCAAAATTCGGCCATCCCCTCTTTCCCCGTCTTCCTTGGCAATTTCTTCCACCCTCCTCCCTCTCTTCCTTGTGGAATTCGGCCACAAGACTCCTCCCCTCTTTCCCTCCTCTTTTCTCACCTTAACAACCCTCTCCTACTCCTTTTCTCCCCTCAAAACTGACCTCCAACAAAGCAACCATTCAACCCACCTCCTTGAAGAAATCGGTCAAGGCAAAGATTTCCTTTGTGTATTCCAACTCCAGCATGATGCGACAAAGGCAGACAAGTTTCTCTCCAACCGGCGTGACTCTGGCGGAGCCGTTGAAGAACGATCCAAGTAGAGAAATAAGAATCATCCATTCTGATAGGGTAACGAATCCTTTCTACCGATTGCGTGTTTCTCTTCCTAGATTAATTCCTGTAGTGGTAGATTCTTAGCGTTGAATTTTTGATAGCAATAAATATTATATCGTGGTGATCTTTCAATTGCTTTTGTTGTCCCTCTTAATTTCCTTTAATTTCGTGAAAGGCTTGGCGAATCTTTGTTTTCTTTTGTTGGGAGAGATCTGCCTTTTTCGAATCGTATTTTATTTGGTAGATCTCTTTTGGTACAACACCGCTCGTTTGGACCGGGTAGGTCCTTTTTGCCGGAAAGAATACTGGCCTATCGCCTCTATTCGATCCTAATCGGTTTGGCTACCCGTACGCTAGCATGTAATTGATAGAATTAATTAACGTGGTGCCGCGTAGAGCGATTGTGCGAATATAGGATTTGGATTGTTGAGAGGTATTCGTGCTAGTCTGTAGATCTATTCATTGTCAAACGTGTGAGCCTGCATCAATCTGGTATCAGAGGGAGGTTCACGTTTATTTTTTAATTGGCCACCTCCCCCTTTTGCGTTGAACACCGACACGCACTTTGCACGTTTCATTGCACAACATATAAATCAATTTTTAAAATCTTTCGTCTGCAAATAGCGGCCTAAAATTTCTAATTTTTTTCAAAATTCACAAAAAATAAAATTCTAGTAATTCTCCATCATTTTCTTAGTAAGAAATCCAAAAAAAATGTATTTTTCATTAAGTCATTATTTTTATTAAATCGTTATAAAATTTTAATTTTGGTATGCAAATAGCGGCCTATATTTTTATTTTTTTAGCAAAAAAATTAAAAAAAATTATTTAATAATTTTCATATTATTTACTGCAAGCAAATCAAATATTTTTTTATCACCATAGTTATTAAGTGGGAACAATTCCATCTTTGAAAATTAAATAGTGCCAGGTTCACTTTTCATTGCATGTGCACCAGTTCCGGGTGAGTTTCCTCTCCGGTTCTCACTAAAATGGCATATGACGTATATGCTGCCTGGTTAGACCATTCTTATGCTAAGGATATGGCTAAACACACCCCTAGGGCACACCACATTTATCCTACTTATGACTGTTTAGGATGTCCCAAATTTTTAGAGATTGGCTTAAGGGATTAGAGCAGTATTTTAATTGCCACTTATGGGATGACCACAAAAAGGTTAACTTTGCCCGAGAGCGATTAGTAAATCAAGCCCATTTGTTTTGGTTAAACGAAGAGCGTCGTGTTGGTAGCTATCGTTACGCTTGGCCGCACATGCGTAGCCTACTCTCGGATCAATTTGATCCCGCCTACCTTCGCCCGGCTAACACCAAGCCTATGAGTGAGTATAGTTTTGGCACTAGATCCATACCTGCCGTTAGGAATGATTATAAACCAAATGCCCAAACCAAACAACAGATAACTGATGATTTGACTAACCTTAAACAGGGGAACAAGTCGGTCTCGGATTATATGATGGTTAGAAGTGGTGTGAAGGAGTTGCCAGAGATCACCCTCTCTAGGTTTTGTAAGGGGTTAAACCCCTACATCCAGGGTAAATTACTGCGTTGTTTTCACACTGATCTAGACACCACTTTTATTACGACAGTGGAAATTGAGAAGCACTACATTCCTAGAAATAAAGCTCACTCGTGTCAGACCGGAAAGGCCGTATTAGGACTGATGAGAACCGCAGAAGAGAGACCGACTGTGGGTGGTTCGATGATGGTTTGATTCCGCGGGCCGAGTTAGAAGATCGAGTTTTCTAATGAGAGGAGGCAAGTGCACCTATCGCGTAGTACTCGGTATTCGGGAGAATACCGAGGTCATATTGTTCTCGGGTACGCGTTGATTATATCTATTCTTCCAGGAACACTATTATTTTACTAACAGTAAGGTGGTTTTTTACTAAGAATAAAAAGGGAAAGAAAGCAGGAAATTTTCTAAGCTAGTTCGATGACGGTTTAACGTTCGACATCAAATCGAATTAAAACTAAAATAATTCTTAATAATTATTGAACTTAGTTTTTAAATTAATAAAAGGCACTTGACCGTGGAGGTTCCGAAAATATGAGCGCACTTATCTCTAGGAATATTGCACACCTGAACATTAAGACTATTCGACCGATCGTTAGACCGACGAAGGATTCCTCTTAATGCCCGCTTTACGCTAAGAACCCCTCTATTGGGTGGGGAACCCAATCCGGTAGAACTATGCTCGTCCTCTTTCGAGGGTATGTACGCAATTCTAATTACCCAAGGGGGATCAGTCCATACGTGCGGCCTCTCGGCATTGCGTATGGATAACGGAAATAGAGCCCACACATCGATTATGTGGTCCTATGCGTCGTTAACCCGGGGCAAACCTTAAGTCCTTAAATTAAAATAAAAATAAAGTTCTTTAATTATTTCAAATCATTTTACATGTCCCAATGCTCTTCGATGTCGAAGGCTAAAAGAGATTAGCCACTCATCGGTATGGGGACAGCTTTATGGTTTTTAGTTGAGCGTGAGTTGAAATTAAGAACTAAACAGTTATAAGAGGAAACATAGAAAAACAAGACGTTTAGATAAATTGAAGAAAGAAAGCAAATTGATGCAGGCACTCACGCACACTTCAAAACCATAAAGAAAGTAAATAAAGCGAGTCCTACTCAAATGACTAGGCGGGAAATAAATGCAAGTGCAAGTCCTACTCAAAACTGAGTAGGCGGTAAATGACAAGTCCTACTCAAAACTGAGCAGGCGGTAAATGAAAGCACGCCATTGACTCTTAACGAGTAGGCGGAAATAAATGCAAGTACAAGTTCTACTCAAAACTGAGTAGGCAGTAAATGAAAGCATGCCATTGACTCTTAACGAGTAGGCGGAAATAAATGCACACACGCACGCACTCTACATAATTGAAGAAAGCGATAAAAGAAAGCAGTAAGAAAGCTGAAAATTGCAAGTCCTACCCAAACGAGTAGGACTGAAGAAAGCAGTAAATGCGAATCCCGGCTCAAGCGAGTGGGCGGGGGTAAATTAACCTCGTACACGCACGCACTCTACATAATTGAAGAACACAAAATGAAAGTTACCTAAAAATTAAAACTTTTCTACCATTATAATTTGCCAAAAACAAATAAAAAGATGAAATAAAAATTAAAGAAGCAAAAAAGTTTGAAAACTAAAGTTAAAACAAAGTTGCTAGAAAATCAAAATAATTATATTTTCATTCTTAGGGTTTTACAAAAGTGATGAAAAAGTTGAGATAAAAATAAAAGAACAAAAGGTTTTACAATCCTAAAATAAAGCTAAGTAAAAAAAAATCAAAAACACTTTAAAACCTCATTCATAAAACTCATAAGAATGAAATTATAATGATTTTTAAAAGACCAAAAAGGGAGAAAATTTTAACAATACAACATTTCATAATTTGAAATAAAAGCTAACAGCAAAATTAAAACTAGTAACATAGCATTTTTTTTGCATAATTATGAAGAACAGGGAAGAACGTAAGAAAAAAGGGAGAAAGAGAGTGAGCCAACCCGTAAGAGTTTTTCATTCCATGTAAGAGAGAGAAAGGAAAAAAACACATTTTATTTATGAAGAAAAACTATTACAAACTATTACAGAGCTAAGAGAAAGCTAAAACAAACATAAGAAAAGAGGAGAGAGAAAGTTTTCCTTACATTGGATTGGAAACACCAAGGGTAGCCCACAAAAAGACAGAAAAATGGCTCAAAAAGGTGAACGGGAAAAAGCTTACAGGAGGCTTTTATTTATAGACAAAATTATTACAGACGTGTTTGACTTTTCAACCATCGGTCATCTACCAGCAGGCATCATTCTGGAAGGACGGGAAGGCCACGTATTTGTCTGCTGGCGTGACAAAAAACTTGATCTTATCCCATTGTGGTCGACGATCTGCTGGTGGTCGATGCTTTGTTTGATGATGGCAGCGGTCGACTATCCGTTTGATGAAGGCTGTGGTCGACACTGTGACTGGCTTTGTTGGTCGACTATCTGGCGGCGGTTTTGTGTTCGACTATCCGGCAGCGGTCGACGCTGATCGTTGATCTACTAACTTCGAGCGCTGATTGATGAATGCTGATCGACTATCAGCGGTGGTCGACTATCAGCGGGGTCGACGATCTGGAAGTGGTCGACTATCGTCGAGGCGGTCGGCTATCGTCGAGCGGCTGAACTTGTCAGAAAACTATTTTATTTCTGCAAAAAAAATTAGAAAAACAAAAAAGGTTAAGTTAGAAATAATTTTACAAAAAGGAAACATATTAATTAGTAAAACAAATTAGAAAAGTCAAAAATGACTTTAATAAAATACGAAAATATAGGTATATTTACAACTCATCAAGGACCACCACCACCCGTTAGGGAAACCTCTCCTAATAGATTATTTATTATGGACTCGATAGATATTTCCACTAAGGTTATGCCTCTGTTAGCTTCGAAATCTAAGCCCCTAGAGATAGTGAATGATACCCCTGAGGATGCTGATGTTGATATACTATCTCTAGATTTTGAGGATGACCCCGTAGGTGAGCGTATTCTGTCAAGTTCGTTAGTGCCCGATGATTCTGATGCGCCTAAGTCTTAGGGAATCCCTAGTGATCTAGAAGATGATGTTTGGGATGATGATGATAGTCCAAGCAGTGAGAGTATCTCTTTTCCAATTACGTGCCCTACTAGCGTTTTGTCTGTGCACCATAGTATTGAGTGCCCTCTCCCGGATACGATCCCCAATGCGTTAGAGCCTACGATTATACCCACTGAGATTTTATCTGACTTTCCTGAGGAGCTTGTGAGTGAGGATTTTTCCATTGTCATTGACGACCCTTACTTAGTGGATGTTCCAACTGATTGGGAAGACTCACCTTATGTGAGGAAGTTATGTTTGGATGATTTTAGATCTGTGAACCCGAACAATAGTTATTTGATGATATCACCATTGTCTAAAGTTCCATCTGAATTAAATTTTCCGTCGGGTTCGATTTTGCCCATTTCTGAGACCTATACTGATTCTGAATTAAACGACTTATCTAGTGTGTCAGAAGAAATTGCAAGCAAGGAAGTGGTATTTTTGAATGATTCTTTGGTTTTACCCCCGGATGAGAGTTCATTGAAGTTATCACCAATCGGTGAAAGTTATTCTGATTTGGATTTTATCCTGGGTTTGATTTTACCGACCCTTCCTCCTATCTATGAGCCCACATTAGTTGACGATTTAGGACGTGACATTGGTAGTCCTAAATTGAGTTGTTGTGACATGCCCACTCTTTTATTTCCTACCTTGGCATTGTCTCAGCACTTAAATATTAGTTCGTTGAGCTCGCTAGTTTTTTGTCTGATCACCGCACCACGTAGATCTGACTACGCGACACATTTGGCTATTCATTTCTCTGCGTGTCTAGCTACGGTTCTATCCTCATCCGTTTCTGATTCCTTGGCAATTGTGCCTCTAGATGTGGTGTCTACTTCACATACCTATATCCCACACCCGGTCGCACGTATTTACCCACCGCCATTTGATGACCCTTTTTCCCACACGTTAGTGACCAAGGTTAGGACCCATCAGTTGTATCGCTTAAACCTCTTGTCACATCCGGGAGCATCCAACTCTTTTAGTATTTACGATGAGCGGTTTCCCTTGGCATATCTTCATGCTAAGCGTGAAAATAATAATTATAAAATTAGGACTGTGAATTTGAAGCCTATAAAAATCATCTTTGGTTATAAGGATCCCGTACCCCCGGACTTAACCCATTTATCCTCTGTATTTTGGGTAAGTCATGTAGCCCACGGTTTCACTCCTCACGATAGTATGATACTTAGGGGCACTTTAAGAGAAGTAATCACTCAAATTGCATCTTATTATTTACTTGCTAGTTTATCGCCGAAACTCGCACCAGATTGTGCTCATCATGATCACATTTTATATAAGCACATTAGTGAAGCGCTAACCACACCACATAAATCTTATCAATTTCATGCTAGCTTACAAAAAAGAGTATCTCACTATATGATTAGCGATTTAGTTTTGGTGCGTCTCGTCCCTGAACGGTTGCCTTCGGGCACTATAAAAAGTTGGCGAGTTGGCAAACTGGAACTTTTTTGGATATTAATGAAATTAGGAGAATACACATATCATTTGAAGTTATCCACTGATTGGGGTATTACCACTATTTTTAATGTTTCTAATTTAACGCTCTATGTTTCTCCACCACTTGAATTATCTGCATGTCCGTTTGGGTCCACTTTTTTTCTTATGGTTTGGGTAGTGAGTTTGTGCCTGAATCGCTCTCTTCATCGATCTTCACTGGAGGTACGTTGGTTGTTGATGTAGAAATTTGTTATCCTTTATTGCCTAATGCTTTTCCGATGTTCTCTAGGACCACCTTTTTACATGACAGGATACTCCAGGTTGAAGTGCTCTCTTCTCCAAGTGGTATTGTTTGCCGCTACGTGTTTCTTTGGGATGAAGATCTCCTGCACCGATACTTTCAGACCAACTCATTGGTGATGAGTACTTTTGAGCGAGGGAGGATTGATGGAGACGACGACCCTCAACATATTGAAGACGGTGACGGCGCGCTTACAGAAGAACTTTCTCCGCTTTCAAATAAAGATTTGCGACGTCGTGATGACCATGTGGAGCGTCGCCATAATATCCTCCCGGGGGGCAAACCAATTTATTAATGATTATTAATAATTTATTATTATAGTCATTTTTATGTTTGTTTTAATTTTCAATTCATGTGTAATGATGGGTGCTTATAGCCATCATGTGTTGTTTTAATTTTTCATTTCATGTGCTATGATGGGTGCATATAACCATCATATTTTCAATTTGAATTTTGAATTTTGAATGGAGGGAGATTGAGTGGTGTAGGATATATATAGCCATGTTATGAAGGATTGATTAGAGAGAAGAAGAATAAGAAAATAATCCACCTAAAGATCTTTTGAGATCCTCCTCCCCCCTTGGAAAAATTCGGCCATCCCTCTTTCCCCCTCTTCCTTAGCAATTTCGGCCGCCCTCCTCCCACTCCTCCTTGTGGAATTCAACCACAAGACTCCTCCCCACTTTCCCTCATCTTTTCTCACCTTAACAACCCTATCCTACTCCTTTTCTCCCCTCAAAACCGACCTCCAACAAAGAAACCATTCAACCCACCTCCTTGAAGAAATCGGCCAAGGCAAAGATTTCCTTTGTGGATTCCAACTCCGGCGTGACGCGATGAAGGCGGACAAGTTTCTCTCCAACTGGCGTGACTCCGGCGGAGCTGTTGAAGAAAGATCCAAGTAGAGAAATCAGAATCATCCATTCCGATAAGGTAACGAATCCTTTATACCGATTGTGTGTTTCTCTTCCTAGATTAATTCCTGTAGTGGTAGATTCTCAGCGTTGAATTTTTGATAGCAATAAAAATTATATCGTGGTGATCTTTCAATTGCTTTTGTTGTCCCTCTTAATTTCATTTAATTTCGAGAAAGGCTTGGCGAACCTTCGTTTTCTTTTGTTGGGAGAGATCTACCTTTTCCGAATCGTTTTTTATTTGGTAGATCTCTTTTGGTACAACACCGCTCGTTCAGACCGGGTAGGTAATTTTAGCCGGAAAGAATACTGGCCTATCTCCTATATTCGATCCTAATCGGTTTGGCTACCCATACGCTAGCATGTAATTGATCGAATTAATTAACGTGGTGCCGCGTAGAGCGATTGTGCGAATATAGGATTTGGATTGTGGAGAGGTATTCGTGCTTGTCCGTAGATCTATTCATTGTCAAACGTGTGAGCCTGCATTATGCTGCCGCTGCTAGCCCTTGAAGGCTACGCTTTATATTATGTTTTATTAATGTGTGGGTGGTCTGCGCGTCGATGTATGCAATCCACACTATCAAAAGAGGAACTGTAAGGCATTAAGGCCAACATGTGTTGTATTTGTTGTACACTCTTTCATGAGTTGATATATAAATGTGATTTATATATGTAATGGACATTCCTTATATGAGTTCATCTTTATTGTTAAAATCTTTCGCTAGCATGCTCTGAGTTAGGATGTGATGGTGTTGTGGTATTAACCTGTGACCTCGTCGTCAGTTTGTGGCATATAGTGTGGGGCCCCGACCGGACCTTCTATTATATGTTATTTAACGGGTGGAGTCGTTACATTTTGGTATCAGAGGGAGGTTTCGATCCTCCGACCCGTGGGTTATGGGCCCACTACGCTTCCTCTTTCGAATTCGTGGTCGAATTCTTTTATGGGGTGGCGAGCACGTGTCAGTGCGAACCACTTTAACACTAATGTACTCTTGAATGTCCACTAAGGAATGCAAATACACTTGTTTGGGGAACCTGCGCGTTCCTATATTGTTGTTATTGCTTGCGCGAGGTCGCTAATGTGTATCTTGTTCACCTATAGGTGACTCGTAGTGGTGCTGGGCAGTCTGAGCCCCAGCATTTTGATGAGAGTGCGACTCCAGCTGAGGTGCCCACACCTCCTCCATTTGCGGAAATAGTTCGCTTAGTTTCTGAGGCACTATTTGCCATGATTCAGCCGACCGGGCCGACGCAGCCGGCATTGGTTCAGCTTACCGGGCAGGCGCAGCCGACATTGGTGCCAGATCGTATTGGTGTAAGACCCGAACCGGTTGAGGTTGTGGATCCGCGAGCAGCTGAACTACAAGTGAAGCAATTCATGAGCTTCAGTCCGCCTACGTTCATGGGTATGGGATCCCCAACGCAGGCAGAGGATTGGTTATCGCGAGTCAAGCATATATTGACGGCGATCAGGATGGAGGAAAGTCAGAAGGTCACCTTGGACACCTTCATATTGGAAGGATAGGCGCGGTTATGGTGGGACGAGGTTGAGTTACACCATTTAGCGGGCAGGCCGTTAACATAAGTTTCAATAGAGGAGTTCTCTCGAATGTTTTTGGCAAAGCACTTACCAGCGACACAACGCATTGCCATGGAAAACGAGTTCCAACAGTTAATGCAAGGATAAAGTAGCGTTGATACGTACTTGCATGAATTTATGAGGTTGGGACGATATGCGGGGTCAATCTTCTCGGATGAACAAAGGAAAACTAATCGGTTCTACGAAGGATTGCAGAATGAATTTAGGTTCCTGCTGTCGAGTTCGGTGAACCAAGGATTTCATGCATTGGTTGATACTGTGTGTGCACTGGAGAAGGACATGAAGCGGGTGCAAGGCAAAAGGTACTTGGCTGTGACAAAGCCATAGTTCAAAGCACCCTGCTCTGGAAAATTGTACTACCAGAAGAAGTGGGGCAAGAGGTCCAAGCCTTCTGTGCAAGCTTCTGCGACAGTTGCGTCAGGAGCAACTTCAAAGCAGGAGTCTCGTACCTGCTTTACCTGTGGCAAAGTGGGGCATATAGCCCGTGATTGTACGATTGCTCAGCCAAAGGGGGGAAAAGAAGATGGGTGTGTCTTATGCTGAGAAGGGCAAAGTAGTGGTAGAGTCCTTTGTATGCCAGGCGCAGCCTAGAGTTTATAATCTTGGCTAGCAGGAGGCTATAAATGAAAGTGACGTCATCACAGGTACGATTTAAGATATTGCTTGCTTTGTTTTTATTACATACTTTCTATGTAGCTTGTGCATGATGTGTGTGCTACTGGCTTTGTCCTGATTCGGAACAACCCAGCGAGAGCCCTATTTGATACGGGTGCTTCACATTTGTTTCTATCTAAGGACTTCATAGCTCGAATTGGAGTACCGAGTCATGTGACGACAGATAGTATTAAGGTGTTATTACTGAATGGTTGTGTGATGCTTGTGGATAGAGCTTGCGATGTGGAAGTTAAAATAGGAAGTCGAGATTTCGGTTTGAGTGCATCTGTACTACCGATATCGGAGTTTGATTTGATCTTTGGCATGGACTGGCTCTCGGAGTAGCGTGCCTTTATTGATTGCAATTCAAAGGAGATCACACTGGGCCAGAATACCGAGCTTGAGACTAAGTTTGCTGGTATGCGAGGAGTGAGCGGGATCTTGGTGTCTGCTCTCCAAGTCGTCAATGCTGTTCGGAAGGGCGCGGAGTTATTCTTCACGCTTATTCTTGCTGTTGAGCGAAAGGCCAATGTGAGCGATGCTCCGATTGTGTTAGAGTTTTCCGATGTATTTCCTAAAGATCTTCTTGGGTTACCGCCCCAGCGGGAGATCGACTTCTCTATTGAGTTTGTTCCAGGTTCTAAACTTGTGGCCCACTCATCATGTCATGCAGCGCCAAAAGAAATGGCTGAATTGAAAGTCCAACTGCAAGAGTTGTTGGAACACCTTGGAGCGCGCCTGTTCTATTTGTGAAAAAGAAAGACGATAGTTTACGTTTATGTATTGACTATCTTGAGTTGAATAAGCTGACGGAGAAAAACAAGTATCCGATTTCACGGATAGACGACTTGTTCGATCAGCTAGTGGGCTCAACCGTCTATTCCAAGTTGTTTTTAAAGTCTGGATATTACCAGCAGAGGATTCGGGAAGGTGACATTCCCAAGACAGCATTTGGAACACGCCACGGGCATTATGAGTTCACCGTAATGCCGTTTGGCTTATGTAATGTGCCTTCGGTATTTATGGATCTAATGCACCGAACGTTCCGAGAGTACTTTGATCTGTTTGTGATTGTCTTCATTTATGATATCCTAGTGTACTCGCAGTGGAAGCCGATCATGCAAACCATTTGCGGTTGGTGTTGCATACCTTACAGAGGAATAAGCTCTTTGCCAAATTCTCAAAGTGTGAGTTTTGGCTGTCGTCGGTGGCTTTTCTTGGCCACGTGGTAAGTGGAGAGGGCATAACAGCGGATCCGTCAAAGATAAGTGCCATCCTAGAGTGGCCAGTGATGTATTCAGTGGCTGAGGTCAGGAGTTTCCTTGGACTAGCAGGCTACTATAGACGGTTTGTGGAAAACATCTCACGGATTGCTCTACCTCTGACCATGTTGACGAGAAAGGATCAGAAGTTTGTTGGGATGCCGGAGTGCGCACAAGATTTTGAAGAGCTGAAGAGTCGTTTGACCACGGTGCCTGTGTTGACATCGCCATGTGGTATAGATGTCTATGAGATCTATAGTGATGCTTCAGGGAGCGGCTTAGGTTGCGTTCTTCTGCAGTTTGGTAAAGTGATTGCTTATGGCTTACGCTAGTTGAAAGTGCACGAACGGAATTATTCCGTCAACGACTTGGAGTTGGCGGCGGTGATCTTTGCACTGAAATTGTGGTGGAACTATCTATATGGCATAAAGGTGGATATCTATACCGATCATAAGAGCCTAAAGTATCTGTTGGATCAGAAGGATCTGAATATGCGACAATGAAGGTGGATGGAGTTCCTTGGGGACTACACCTTTGATATTCACTATACTCCCGGGAAGGGAAATGTGGTCGCAGATGCGTTGAGTCGTAGGACTCCGGTACGAGCAAGTTGGTTGCAGATGCATGATGAGCGTCTGATCCAGGAGTTGGAAGCGTTAGAGATTTCTTCTGTTGACAAGAATTCCATAGTCGATGCATGCTTGAACTGGACGGAGGTACAGTATGACCTTGCAGATAGGGTTTGGCGGGCAACAGAGCTTGATGAAAGCCTCTAATGCTATGTAAAGGATGGGTCAAATGGCCAATTCTCCTGGGATGACGGCTTATTACGAAAAGATGGCCATTTGTGCGTCCCAAGTACGCATTATGTGGCTAAGTGTCAAACTTGTGCGTTGGTCAAAGCAGAATGTCAGAAGCCTGGCGGTTTCCTGAAGTCGTTACCTATTCCGGAGTGGAAGTTTGATGATATCTTAATGAATTTCATGCCCGGGTTGCCGTGATCTCAATGCGGGAGTGATTTAATCTAGGAGATTGTAGACCGGTTGACAAAAGTGGCTCACTTCCTACCGAATAAAAGGGAATATTCAGTGGAAACCTTTGCAAAGCTCTATGTTGAGCAGATTGTCCGATTGCACGGTGTTCCTCGGAGCATCGTCAATGATCGTGATGGGCGATTCACGTCGAATGATTGGAGGCTAATCCATCAGCTATTGGGAACAAAGTTAGCATTTAGTATGACCTTTCATCCCTAAACGGATGGCCAGACTGAGCGGACCAATAGGATGATGGAAGATATGCTCCGAATATGCGCCCTAGATTTTTGTAAGAGATGGGAAGATCATCTCTATATGGTGGAGTTTGCCTACAATAATAGCTACCAAGCGAGCATTGGTATGACACCGTTTGAAGCTCTGTATTATCGTAAGTGCCGTACACCGTTAGCTTTGGCAAAAGCAGGCGAATCCAAGCTGTATAAGCGTAAGGAAGTCGAAGAGGCTAACTCGACAATACGCTCTATTCGGGAGAGGCTACTGATAGCCTAGGATCTACAAGCAAGTACTACAATGCCAAGCACCGAAACGTTGAGTTTGCGGTGGGCGATTGGGTATATTTGAAGATCAAACCCTTAAAAGGCGTGTCCAGGATTCGGCGGTTCAAAAAGCTAAGTCCGAGATATCTTGGTCCGTTTGAAGTGGTGGTGCGAGTTGGGGAAGCTGCCTATAAGCTAACTCTTTCGGCAGAACTGAGTGGCTTGCATGATGTGTTTCGCATCTCAGTGCTTTGAAAAGCCGTTAAGGATCCAGCTCAAGTGATTGAAAATGATCGTGTACCGGTTGAATATGGGCTAACGACAAAGGTTAGACCCATTCAAATCGAGGATAGAGCCGATTAATAGTTGCGGAACAAAACAATAGGGATGGACAAAGTCCAGTGGGACAATTGTGGCCGTAAGGAGCTAACATGGGAGCGGGAACAGACCATGCGAGCTTATTTTCCCGAGTTGTTTGTTTTAACTGTTGTAAAGTGCGTCTTTTGTTGTAACGGTCATTTTAATGTTATAGCATTATGTTTGCTGGGTTTCCTTATTGTGAGCAAATTTTGGGATGAAATTTATTGTAAGGAGGGGAGGGTTGTAACACCCCAAATTCAAAATTGGAGTTCAGGCTGGGTGACACAGCCTAGGACACAGGCGTGTCCCAGGGAGTGTCTAGCAGCACACGGCCTGGGACACGGGCGTGTCCTTCACTGTGAGCGTCGAGTCGAGTTCTCGACATAGTTTAGTTGGCGATCGTCGAGAGGTGACACGACCAGGGACACGGGCGTGTCCGAGGCCGTGTCCTGCTCGAACTAGTCTACATTGAGTGTGGCACACGGCCTATGACACGGGCGTGTCACAGGGGCATGTTGGGTATATGTCTAAGTACACGGGTGTGTGCCCCAGTTGTGTCCTTTTCGGTAATGTTGATCCTGTGCCATTTGAGGGACACGCCCCTCAACACGGGCGTGTACCTACTGACACGGGCGTGTTAGGGGCTTGACACGGGCATGTCTCAGCCTGTGTTCTGGTCTAGATGAGTCGGTTCATGTACCGCTTGAAGTACACGGCCTGTGACACGGGCGTGCCACAGGCCGTGTCAGCCCAAATAATATACTTTGAGGGCAATTTGTGGCCGTTCAATTTCTTCATCCTTGATCCTATGGCGCGGGTTATTTCCTGCTGGGTTAACTCCAGATTTGAATGTAGTTTTCATTCAAAGCTTGAGCCAATCTCTTTCTAGAAGTGTAGAAAGAAGGGAGGGCAAGGAGGAGGAAGAGGAGAAGATCCAGCCACCGCGGGAGCTTTAGAGTTCCGATTTGAGATCCGAGGCCAGATTTGTGGAAGCAAGGCCGTCGCGGTTCTTTTCAACCGACTAAAATTTCTATGGCACCTAAGAGATCGTCAAGGGTAACGATCTTACTTCATTGGACAAGTGAAGTCCTACTTTATGCATGAACATGTGATCCTCCACCAAAAGGTGGAAGAGTAAGTGATCCTCGTGGGTTGATAGTTGTTATCCCCAATTGAGTCTGCATTTAGACCCGAAAATGTGTAGTACGGGATAGGCATGCTATGTGAAGCCCATCTGGACAGGTTGGTATGGATTGGTGATGTTGCATATTGCGCACCGAAGAAGACTCCGCGTATAAACGTGTAGTTTGTGGAGTCAATGGGTTATGCCTGCGAAGGGAAGTAGCAGGAAGTACTGGAAGGAGGAATTCCAGGAAAATACCCTTGTACTGCTTGTGATGTGGCTACAGTGTAGCCAATCCATTATGGACAGTGTAGCCAGTCCTTTGTGGACAGCATGGCTATTGTGAAGCCATTCCTTGGCGGACATTATGGCTAGTGTGAGCTGCGAGCTCTGAAAATGCTTCTTGCCGAACAGGAAAGGTGAAACCGACCTGTGCCTTTATATATAGCCTTGGGTACGCTGTACTCGGTGATGGCAAGGCGACTTGAGCAACGAGGGGTGGTTGATCCGTACCTGCGTTATGTCGACTATACTGGAGAGCGTCAAGACATTGAGCTTTTGTCAGTGGCATAATGAGAGTCTTAGGCATGCGTGCCATTAAGACTAAATGCTCAATACCGTATAAACAGTGGTGTTGACCCTGTTTCGCCAGTGCACCAAGAATATGCCCTGAGTGCACAGATCGTCGGGCCTTGTGGCTGATTATTGAGATGGATTGATTGTGCGTGAGAGCACAAGATATGATATATCTATCTATGCATTGCTATGCCTGCAAGGAAGGAATGTAACTGCCCTAGGAAAGGGGTTGGATTGTTATAAATTGGTCAGCTGAATGCTGACCGTTGTCTTGTTTGCCACCTTCTGGGTGGGCTGTCCATATGCAGGTGCTGGAGAGCCGAGCGAGAAGTAAGGGTTGAATACCCTACTATTGCAGCTGTTGCCGCTGCCGCTGCTAGACCTTGAAGACTAATCTTTATATTATGTTTTGTTCATGTGTGGGCGGCCTACGCGCCGATGTATGCAATCCACACTGTCAAAAGAGGAACTGTAAGGAATTTAGGCCAACATGTGTTGTATTTGCTGTACACTCTTTCATGAGTTGATATATAAATATGGTTTATATATGTAGTGGACATTCCTGGTATGAGTTCATCTTTATTGTTAAAATCTTACGCTAGCATGCTCTGAGTCAGGATACGATGGTGTTGTGGTATTTACCTGTGACAGCGCCGTCTGTTTGTGGCATATAGTGTGGGGCCCCGGCCGGACCTTCTATTATATATTATTTAATGGGTGGAGTCATTACAACCATAAGCCAAGATTAGGTGTGCCCTTAAGGTATCTTAGAATCCGCTTTGCAGTGATGTAATAAGATTCCTTAGAGTTCACTTGAAATCTAGCATAGACACATGTCGAAAACATTATGTCTGGTCTACTGGCAGTAAGGTAGAGCAAGGATGCAATTATGCTTCTGTGCTTGGTTTTATCAAAAGGTTTCCCTTTCTCATCCTTGTCTAGAGACATAGTTAATCCCATTGGAGTGCTCATAGAGGTTGCATTCTCCATTCCGAATTTCTTAAGAAGCTCCTTGGTGAACTTCGTTTGAGAAATTAAAATTCCATCCTCAGATTGCTTCACCTGAAGTCCTAAGAAATACTTCAGCTCTTACATACTACTCATTTCAAACTTCCCTTGCATAAGGTTGGAAAACTTTTTGCAAAGGTTGTCTTCTGTAGAGCCAAATATGATGTCGTCGACATTGATTTGCACTAGAAAAATCTTGCCTTTAACTTCCCTAAGAATTAATGTCTTGTCTATCTTTCCCCTTGTAAACTTGTTCTCAAGAAGAAAGCTAGACAACATCTCGTACCAAGCTCGGGGAGCTTTATTTAAACTATATAGGGCTTTATTTAAAAAGAAAACATGATCAGGGAATTTAGAGTTTGCAAAACCTGGGGGTTGTGCTACTTATACTTCCACTTTCAGATAACCGTTGAGGAATGCTGACTTCACGTCCAATTGGTAGACAGTAAAGCCTTTGAGGGTAACATACGTAAGAAATAACCTGATCGCTTCGAGCCTGGCCACTTGAGCAATGGTCTGGTCAAAGTCGATCCCCGCTTCTTATCTGTATCTTTGAGCAACAAGCCGGGCTTTATTCTTGATAATTACTCCATTCTCATCCAGCTTGTTTCTGAAAATCCACTTGGTTCTTATCACATTATATCCCTTAGGCCTAGGTACTAAATCCCAGAATTTACATCATTTGAACTGATTGAGCTCCTCTTGCATTGCCATGATCCAAGAGGCATCTTTATTCGCATCTTCAAACTTCTTTGGTTCAACCTGAGACATAAAGTTTAGATACAAAACTTCATTAGTTGTTCCTCTTCTAGTTCTCACACCGTCACCTGGCTCTCCAATGATTAGATCAGCTGGGTGATCCCTTAGTTGTCGGAATCTTAGATTCCTTGTCCTCTCTCTAGCAGGTTCTCAACATCTTGTGCAGCCTCTATGGGTTAAGGCACTTCTTCCTCTAGAGGTTCTTCATCCACCAAGCCTAGATCGATGATCTTTACTGAGCTTGGACCGTATTCCTTGATAGCTTCATCCAAGCTTAGCTCCTTGAACCTGGTACCTGAATCTGCACCAATAACACTAGATGAGCTGCAATGGAGCAGGCTTGTCTCATCAAATACAACATTTATAGACACTTCTACCACCAGGGTTTTCTTATTAAAAATCCTATACGCCTTACTATGGCTACTATATCCAACGAAAATACCTTCAAAACATTTTTCACTAAACTTTGTGCAGTAATACTTCCCATTATTAAGTACGAAGCATTTGCTTCCAAAGATTCTAAAGTAGGACACAGTCGGTTTTCTACCCTTCAATAGCTCATAAGGGGTCTTACGATAGCTTTTGTTGATGAGTGCTCTGTTTTGCATGTGACAAGCCGTGTTGACTGCTTCAGTCCAGAAGTATTCCGGAAGTGAAGCATCATTCAACATGGTTGTACATGCTTCAATTAGGGTTCTATTCCTTCTCTCAACAACTCCATTTTGCTGTGGAGTGCGCGGGGAGGAAAACTCATGAAAGATGCCTTGACTTTCACAGAATTCTGTCATGGCATCAGACTCGAACTTTGTTCCGTGTTCACTTTTGATTTTGACCACTGAGCAGTTCAGTTCGTTCTGAATTTTCAGGACAAAATTAGTGAAAGACGCGAATGTGTCTGACTTGTGTTTAAGAAAGAACACCCAAGTAAAATGCGAGTAGTCATCAACAATTACTAACGTATTGACCTTACCTCCTAAGCTGTGAATTGACATAGGACTGAATAAGTTCACGTGCAGCAAGTATAAGTTTCGAGAAGAATCTTTCTCAGAAATACCCTTGAAGGTAGCCCGAGTCTGCTTTCCCATTTGACATGAGTGACATGGACTCTCTTTAAGGCACTTAATGTTGGGGGCATCACGCACTAAGTTGTTGGAAAATAGCATATTTAGGGTTTTAAAATTAATATGTGCTAATCACTTATGCTATTGGACACAGAGAGACACACTACTTTTTTCCATAAAACACACTGGGGTAGAAGTGTCTAAACAAAGATTTAAACAGAAAATATTTCTGCTCTGAGTGCCTGTTAAGACCGTCTCCAAATTTGCGGACGATTTTATCAAACACTTGTCCTTGCAGAACTCAACGATGTAGCCTTTGTCATATAGTTGACTTATGCTTATAAGATTATGGTGTAATCCTTCAACATAAGCAACGTCTATAAAAGAGACTACGCCATTGGAAATCATACCATAACCTTTTGCTATTCCTCGGTATGAACCTCCAAAGATGACTTTTGGTCCGTCTTTGACAGGGTTATAATCACGCAAAAGGCTTCTTGTCCCGGTCATGTGCCAAGAGCATCCACTGTCCAAATACCAGATCGGAGTTCTATTGGCCTTTGGACATTCCTGCAAAAATAAATAAGTTTACCTTAGGAACCTAAATGTATTTGGGTCCTTGGTTCCTGGTCAGAATAATCCCCCTAGGAACATTAGCCTTGTGAGTGGTCGGTCTCGCATAACTAACTCTAGGATTTACAATATTGGAAGAGTTATACCAATAGTCTCCGCCAAAATGACCAATTTTGCCGCAACACCAATATTCGAATATGTTGTACCTCCTTTTGTACTCCTGCTTCACCCTTTGAACGTGAGGTCTAGCAGGGGTACAATTCTTAGAGGTGTAGGCCTCCTTGTTGCAGCATACACAGGGGCTTCCCATCTCCTTAGCCTTAGGTGCAGCAGATGTATATTTTGGTGCCTTCTAATTATTATGTCCATGCACATATGGACCATAACTCTTCATCTGAATTTCCTTAAATAATGCTTTGAACATGCCGACACCAAAGTCACGGGGATGGGTCCATCACTGGTATCTGTTCTTGGGCTCTACATTAGTAGGCCTAGCATGATGACCATAGGACGACTCAAGGTCAAAATTGTTCGTCGGAAAGATTACTTTCCTGAACGAAGGTTGATCCATGGGTGCCTTCCCAATTTATTTGGTGCTAGACTTCTTGGCAGCCTTACCTTTTCCACCGACATGGCCAAGACTACCACCCTTCTTCTGAGGGGAGAACTCATTTATGAGAGGCAGAATAGTCTTCGGCTTGGAGTAACACTCTATGAGTTTTCTCTCCACCGCGAGATTTTCTTCCAGCTCAGCAAGATATTTTTCCTTCAGTTTTAACGTCTCAGCCGAGTACTTGAGTTCCTCTTTCAAGGAGTGAACTTCTTCTCTAAGAGGAAGTAATTGTGCAATTTCTTCCTTCAAATTTTCTTCCACTGTCTTGAGGGAGGCTGATGAGTTGTAAATATACCTACTTTTATAGTATTTTTATTAAGTCGTTTTACTTTATTTTTACCTTTTTTGTTTGCTTTGTTTAATAAATATGCTTCTTTTTGTAAAAAAATAATTCTAACTTAACTTTTTTTTGTTTTCTGAAAATTTTTAGGAAAAGTCAAAATTTGACCTGTCATGCCCGTGACCATGCCCGACACGCCCGTGACAGGCACTCAACGCCATCAGCAAGTCGACACTCAACGATTTTACTATTCAACACTCAACGCCATCATGTCACGCCCGTGTCCAAGACTCGTCACGCCCATGTTCGATGTCGACACTCAACGCTTCGTCAACTATCAACGCTGCCGACATCGAGCTGCCAACCGTCCAAGTCACGCCCCCCGTCACCGCCACGTGTCACTTACAGAAGCTTCCAGATCGTCGATCAGCGCTCGAAGCTCGTCGACCAATGCTCGACACGCCCTCTGTCACGCCCGTGACCACCACGTGTCACTCCCCGAGCTTCCAGAATTACGCCAGCTCGCCGAGTTTGCCAAGTCAAAAACGCAATTGACCGACACGCCCCCTGTCACGCCCGTGACCAGGGCGTGTCAAACCCGAACTTTTTGTCTATAAATAAAAAAATTCTGTGAGGGCCAAGGGTTCTCTTTTTTGAGCCAAATTTAGTGTCTTTTGTGGGCTGCCCTTGGTGCACTTTCATCTTCATGTAAGGAGACTTTCTCTCTCTCCCTTCATATGTTTGTTTTAGCTTTTTCTTTTGCTTTGTAATAGTTTGTAATAGCTTAAATTATGAAAATAAAAAATGTTTTTCCTCTTTCTCTCTCTACATGGAATGAATGTGTATTTGGGTGCTTCACTTTCCTTCATCCTTTTTATCTTTATGTTTAGCTTTGTTCATCTTTATGAAAAGTGTGTGTGTGTGTATGAGTGTAACTTGTCTTAATTTTTCATGCAATATGTTGTAATGTTAAGTTTTATTTTAGGGTTTTATCAAAAAATTTTGAGCCGTTATAATGGACAAAATTTAGTTTAAGTCTTCTTTTTAAAGAATAAAAGTTTTATTGAAAACTTTCTAAAGGCTTATATTTTCATTCCTATGAAGTTGTAAAAGTGGTTTTAAAGTGTTTTTTTGTTTTTTTTTACTTAGCTTTGCTTTAGGATTGTAAAACCTATTTTGTTCCTCTAATTTTTCTTTTCACTTTTTAATCACTTCTACGAAATCCTATAGATGAAAATGTAAACGTTTTAATTTTTCAACAACTTTGATTTCAACTTTGTTTTCAAAAACTTTTGCTTCAAACAATTTTTATTTCATCTTTTTAATTATTTTTGACAAGTTCTAAGGGTAGAAAAGATGTAGTTTTAATTTTTAGGTAACTTTCATTTTTTGTTATTTTCATGTGTGTGTGAGTGTATGAGAATAATCTTTTGTGCTTTCTTTTATTGCTTTATTCATTTATGTAGAGTGTGTGAGTGTAGGTGCTAACTTTTCATGCTTTCTTTTATGCTTTATTCAATTATGTAGAGTGTGTGCGTGTGCGCATTTATTTCCGCAAACTCGTTAAGAGTTAAACGACGCTCTGCTTTAATTTACCGCCCCACTCATTTGAGTGGGACTTGTAATTTTCATTTTTTGTAACTTAGTTTATTTTTATTTATGCATTTATTTCCGCCTACTCGTTTAGAGTTAAATGGCGCATTGCTTTAATTTACTGCCTACTCAATTTTGAGTAGGACTTGTAGTTGCATTTATTTCCCCCTACTCATTCGAGTAGGACTTGCTTTATTTACTTTCTTTATGGTTTTGAAGTGTGCGTGAGTGCCTGTATCAATTAGCTTTCCTTCAATTTATCTAAATGTCCTATTTTTTTCTATGTTTTCTCTTATAATTGTTTAGTGCTTAATTTCAAACTCATGATTCACTTCAAAACCATAAAGCCGTCCCCATACCGATGAGTGGCTAATCTCTATTAGCTTTCGGCATCGAAGAGCTTTGGGACATATAAAATGATTTGAAATAATTAAAAAACTTTATTTTTATTTTAATTAAAGGACTTAAGGTTTGCCCCGGGTTAACGACGCATAGGACCACATAATCGATGTGTGGGATCTATTTCCATTATCTATACGCAATGCCGAGAGGCCGCACGTATGGACCGATCCCCCTTGGGTAAAGAGAACTGCGTACGCCCCCTCGAGGAGAAGCGTAGTTCTGCCGGATTGGGTTCCCCACCCAATAGCGGGGTTCTTAGCGTAATGCGGGCGTTAAGGGGAATCCTTCGTCGAACTAATGTTCGGTCGAATAGCCTTAGCGCCAAGGTGAGCGATATCCCTAGACCAAGGTGAGCTCATGTCTATGGAACCTCCACGGCCAAGTGCCTTTTATTAATTTAAAAACAAAGTTCAATAATTATTAAGAATTATTTTAGTCTTAATCCGATTCGATGCTGAGCGTTAACCCGTCATCGAACTTACTTAGTAAAATTCTGCCCTTTCTTTCCGTTTTAATTAAAATAAAAATCCCACTTTACTGATAGTAAGATAATAGTCTTCCTGGAAGAGTAGATATAATCAACGCGCCCCCGAGAAAAATACGACCTCGGTATTCTCCCGAATACTGAGTACTTCGCGATAGGTGCACTTTCCTCCTCTCATTAGAAAACACGATCTTCTAACTCGGCCCGCGGAATCTGACCATTTCGAACCACCCACAGTCGGTCTCTGTTCTGCGGCCATCAAGTTTTTGGCACCGTTGCCGTGGAGTATGGTTGTTATATTGAATCCGGGACTCTATTAATTTTACTTTATTTTAAAAAAAAAAATTTATAACAAAAAAAAACCCTTCCCCCTTCGTTGTTTTTTTAGGGTGTATGACCCGTGGACAACCTTCGAGTTCTGAAAATCTAGAATTCGACCCTGAGATCGACCGCTCTCTTGCGCTTATCCGATCTCTACGTCGAATTCCCTTTTTAGACCCCGCAGAATCCACCGGAGAACCCTCTTTCTCTTCCATGGCCGACCCAAATAATGCCCAAGCGGCCGAGCGTACGATGTCTTACTACGCTCGACCCAACTTGGATGATATGGGGTCGAGTATTGTTCGGCCTGCTGTGGCGAACAATAATTTTGAAATTAAGTCAAGTGTTATACAAATGATCCAAAATGCCATGCAGTTCGACAGACAGCCGGATGAGGACCCGAATAACCACTTGTCTAATTTTTTAGAGATTTGCGATACTGTTAAGATTAATGGCATCACTGATGACGCCATTCGATTGCACCTTTTTCCCTTCTCCCTTAAGTCCAAGGCCAAGGAGTGGCTGGTCTCCCTCCCGCGGGGATCCATCACGACCTTGGCGGAGTTGGCAGAGAAATTCCTTACTAAATATTTTCCGCCCGCAAAAAATGCAAGATTACGGGCGGACATATCCTCCTTTGTGCAAATCGACTCCGAGTCTCTTTATGAGACTTGGGAGCGTTTTAAGGAATTTCTCTGCCGGTGGCCGCACCACGCGCTGCCAACGTGGTTGCAGGTACTTATTTTTTAAAATGGACTTAATAGCCAGACGCGTCAAATGATTGACATGGCTGCCGGGGGCACTCTAAATAATAAGACCCCCGAGGCCGCCTAGGCTCTTTTCGAGGAAATGGTTATGAATGCCTATCAATGGAATGTCCCGCGGGCACGCCATAAGCAGACGGGCCTTTATGAAGTGGATGCCACTGCTCAGCTAGCCCTTCAAGTCGAAAGGCTAACTAAGCAGGTGGCAGAGATGTCTGTTGCCTCCTCCACTCCGCCTTGTTTTCTTCCCCCCTCTAACGTCTGCGTGGTCGACGAGTTCGTAGACTACATGGGAAATCCGGTGCGTACCTCCTTTCAAAACAACCCTTATAGTAGCCACTATAATCCGGGTTGGAGGAACCACCCGAATTTCTCATGGAGTAACCCGAATAACGCACAACGCCCTCCTCCCCCTCCTTTTGCGCCCACGTTTCCTCCTCCCCCTCCTATGAAGCCGTCCCCGGTGGAGGAAAATTTTAATCGTTATATCGCGTCCAACGAGTCAAATATCCGGAACATCACCAGATCGCTTAAAAATTTAGAAATTCAGGTTGGACAGCTGGCGCGACTTATGTCGAAATGCGCTCTGGGGGCACTGCCAGGGAATACGGAGCCCAATCCAAGGGAGAATGCCAACGCTATAACCCTCCGTAGCGGTAAGGAGGTGGTCGATCCAAAATGGATCGATCCTCAGGTACATATTTCACCTCCGACCCCTCTTCCCTCTTCTTCGATTACGCAGCCCTTACCGATTTTAAATGACAAAACTATTTTAAACAAGGCGTTGCCCTACCCGCATAAGTTAGATAACGAGCGAGTGAACGCGCAATATGAAAAATTTATTTTATTACTTAAAAAAATTCATATTAATGTTCCTTTTTGCGAGGCCATCTCGCAAATGCCTAAGTATGCAAAATTTTTAAAAGAGCTTCTTTCAAACAAACGAAAACTTGAAGATGTTTCGCATATTTCTCTTAACTCTTTCTGCTCGGCGGCTCTTACTAATAAGTTTCCCTCGAAACAAAATGACCCGGGACGGTTTTCCATCCCGTGCCTTTTTGGCGATGTATTAGTAAAATACGCCTTGGCAGACTTAGGCGCGAGCATTAATTTGATAATGTTCTCGCTCTTCCTGCGATTAGGTTTGGGTACTCCTGCTCCTACCAATATGCGCATCTAACTAGCGGATCGCTCGGTTAGGTTCCCCATTGGGGTAGTTGAGGATGTTCTTGTCCGAGTAGACAAGTTAACCTTCCCGGTGGACTTCGTCATCTTAGACATCGAGGAAGATGCCCATGTACCAATAATACTTGGTCGCCCTTTCCTCGCAACCTCACATACGCTAATCGATGTAAGTAATGGTCATCTTCTCCTTCGGGTAGGAGACGACCAAGTTACTTTTTCTATTAACCCCTCAATGGAAGACTCGTCGCCGAGCGACGATTTCTGCTACTCTTTAGATTCTTTTTATGGAGATTGTTCTTCTCCGGTTTTCGACTCCGAGTTCTTAAACGAAGATTTTTTTTCACTCGAAAATTTTTATTGCGATGAGGATGCGTCTACGGATTTGCCTTTTGAACCAATTGGTTCAAAAGACGTTAGCACTAAAACCTCGCTAGAAGAACCGCCCACCCTAGATCTCAAACCATTACCCGAATCCCTCAAATACGCCTTTTTGGGGAAAAATGATACACTCCCGGTAATCATTTCTTCGCATTTAAGCGATTCAGAGAACTCCAATTTATTGGAGGTTTTGCTTAAACATCGCCACGCAATTGCGTGGCAAATTTCTGACCTTAAGGGGATTAACCCTTCCTTCTGCACTCATAAAATTTTCTTAAATGATAATTGCCGCAAAACCATTCAGCCGCAGCGACATCTTAACCCAAACATGAAAGACGTCGTGAAAGATGAGATAATTAAATTATTTGATGCGGGGATTATTTATCCCATTTCTGATAGTGCATGGGTTAGTCCCATTCATGTAGTGCCCAAGAAGGGCGGTCTGACCGTAGTGGCGAATGAGCACAACGAGCTCGTCCCAACTCATACTGTTACGGGTTGGCGTGTGTGCATCGATTATCGCAAAATTAATGATGCCACCCGCAAGGACCATTTCCCACAACCGTTCCTTGACCAGATTCTTGAGCGTCTTTCCGGTCATCCATTTTATTGTTTTCTCGACGGTTTATCGGGGTTTTTCCAAATCCCCATTTCCCCCGAAGACAAAGAGAAAACGACTTTTACTTGCCCCTTTGGCACCTTCTCCTATCGAAGAATGCCATTTGGCCTCTGCAATGCGCCAGCTACATTCCAAAGATGTATGTTAGCAATTTTTGGCGAGCTAGTAGAAAATATTATGGAAGTATTTATGGATGAATTTTCTGTATTCGGATGCTCATTCCCGGATTGTCTTCGTAATCTCGATCGTGTCCTCCAGCGATGCGAGGATCACATCTTGTTTTAAATTGGGAGAAGTGCAAGTTTATTGTTCGAGGAGGTTTGGTCCTCGGCCATCAGATTTCGATTAAGGGGATAGAGGTCGATAAGGCCAAAGTAGAAATCATAGAAAAACTTCCTCAGCCGACTAACATAAAATCTATTAGGAGTTTCTTAGGCAACGCGGACTTTTATAGGCGCTTCATTCAAGATTTTTCAAAAATAACAAAGCCGCTTACTCACCTCTTGAAAAAGGAATCACCTTTTGTCTTTAGTAGCGATTGCGAGTCTGCCTTCAATTTTATAAAACAAAAACTTATCAATTCTCCCATTCTAGTGGCCCCTAATTGGACCCTTCCGTTCGAAATCATGTGCGACGTGAGTGATATTGCCTTAGGTGCCGTTCTTGGCCAGCACATAGAAAAACATTTTCATCCTATTTATTACGCTAGCAAGACGCTCACTTCTGCGTAAGTGAATTACACGACGACGGAAAAGGAACTCTTAGCCATCGTTTTCGCCTTCGATAAGTTTCGCTCGTATTTAACGCTATCTAAAGTTATCGTTTTTACCGATCACTCCACCCTTAAGTATTTGCTAGCCAAAACCGACGCGAAACCCCGCCTTCTTCGATGGATTCTCCTCCTTCAATAAATTGATTTGGAGATCCGGGATAAGAAGGGCGCGGAAAATCTAGCGGTAGACCACCTCTCCTGTTTAGAAAATCCGGGTGCGGAAGCGCTCGTCGAATCTGAAATAAATGACAGATTCCCTGAGGAACGCCTTCTTGCCCTTCGTTCGTCTTTGTCATCTTCGCCTTGGTTCGCAGATTTTGCGAACTACTTAGTCGCGCGGATAATTCCAAAAGAATTTTTGAGTCATCAAAAGAAGAAATTCTTTTCCGACTTGAAAAATTTCTTTTGGGAGGACCCATTTCTTTTCCGAATTTGCGTGGACCAAGCGGTCCGAAGATGCGTCGCGGGTGTGGAGTGCACGCAAATATTGAGGCACTGCCACGAGGGTCCAGCCGGGGGGCACTATAAAGCCAACCGGACCGCTAGGAAGACACTAGAGGAGGGCTACTTTTGGCCCACTCTCTTCAAAGACGCGCACAATTTTGTGTGCGCATGCGATAGCTGTCAGCGGCCGGGTAACTTCTCACGTCGAGACGAGATGCCCCAAAACATGTTTTTAGAATGCGAAGTCTTCGATTTATGGGGCATAGATTTTATAGGCCCCCTACTTCCTTCTTATAAAAATACGTATATTTTAGTGGCGGTCAACTACGTATCAAGGTGGGCGGAAGCGCAAGCTCTCCCCACCAACGATGCGCGAGTCGTCGTTATATTTCTAAAAAAATTATTTTCTCGCTTCGACACACCTCGCGCCATTGTTAGTGATAGGGGAACGCATTTCTATAACGCTCCAATGTCTAAGACGCTAGCTAAATATGGAGTCACGCACAAACTTGCCACCCCCTACCACCCGCAAACAAGTGGCCAAGTTGAGGTAGTAAATTGAGAGATTAAGCGAATATTGGAAAAAACCGTTTCACTTAATAGGAAAGATTGGTCCGTTAAGCTTGACGACGCGCTATGGGCGTATCGTACGGCGTACAAAACCGCTACCAGTTGTACTCTGTTTCGATTAGTCTATGGCAAAGCGTGCCATTTACCCGTAGAAATGGAGCACCGCGTACTTTGGGCATTATAACTTTTAAACCTCGACTCTAATTTAGCCACTCAGAATAGAAAACTGCAACTAAACGAGCTCGATGAATGGCGTGCGAACGCTTACGAGAGCAATAAATTCTATAAGGAGCGTTCTAAGTTATATCACGATCGAAGAATTAAAACCCCAAAATTTTTTTCTCCAGGCGATCTAGTCCTTCTGTACAATTCATGTCTTAGGCTTTTCCTGGGTAAACTAAAATCGCGATGGTTCGGCCCCTTCAAGGTTGAAGAAGTTTTTCCATACGGGACCGTACTCGTCTCCAACCCTGAAAAAAGCACTTTTAAGGTGAACGGTCATCGGTTAAAGTCTTATATAGCGGGCGACCCTGTGATCGGTAGGAGAGAAACTATAACCCTTCTCCATATATAATCCCCGCCAATATAGTCAAGCTACTGGATTATAAACAAAGCGCTCCTGGGAGGCACCCCACACTTATCTTTTTTACGTCTTTATTTATCATGTTTTCTATTTTTCTAAATAACTGCAGGGTTTCTAATGGGCTTCCCCGAGCGCGGATCAGGGACGTTTTCTGCCCCCCCTCTTTCTTTTTTTGTACATATAAATGCTATCTTGTTCCTCATGCTTAGCCTACAACATTGAGGACAATGTTGGAACTAAGTATGGGGGTGTTTTCGTATTTTTGTACTTTCTTTTTCATTTTAAAAAAAATAAAAAATATAAAACACAAAAATTTAAATTTTTTTTTTGAAGTTTCATTTTTTAAACTTTGACTTTTTTTAACTCGGTCCGCGAGATCCGGCTCATCGAGCTATCCACATAACGAGTCATCTCGCGGCAACCTAGTTTATATTTTTGTAAATATTTTTTGTAAATATATTTTTGTAAATATTTTTTTGTAAATATTTTTTGTAAATATTTTTTGTAAATATTTTTTTGTAAATATTCTTCCTCTTTCCCCTCTCCCTTTTTCTCTCTCATCCTTGTTAATAACTTCTCTTTTTCTCCTAAATTTTTGTAAATGGAATGAAAATTTTCTTAAAAATACAAAAAAAAAATTCACAACTTAAAAATAAAAAAAAATTCGCAAAACTCAAAAATCCAAAAAAACTTTATTTTCGCATTTTTCTTTCTTTAGTATGTATATATTAAAGAAATAAATACAAAAAAAAGATAATAACTTCAAAAATTCAAAAAAATAATAATTAATTTGTGAAACAAATAAATCAAATATATCATTCTTAATTTATTGCTATCCAAAACTTTTGTTTTGAGTTTAATTATATACGAATTTGATAAATTCTTTGTTCACTATTCGTTTGTTAATTATAGATTGAAAAATCTAAATAGCCGGGGTTAAGTTTTAAAGAATTTATTATACTTTGTTAAAAATAGGGGACTCGCTTTAGGCACTACTTCTAATTTTTCATAGATAGGAGCACGTGTACTATGTTAGAAAATAACGACTATAGAATTCAATTATGCTTACTTTTAGCTTTCTGAAAAATTGGAACGTACAATTTATAAAGGTTGCTCTCAAAAAATTTTTAATTAAAAATCTAGTTCTCTTTTCTCCCCTTACCTATCATTACCTACTCGGTATGATAAAATTCCACCCCCCCCCAAATAAAAAGATCCTATGTCAATGGGAATAAGATTTCGTTCCGTAAACATAGGCACCCAATAATTTAAAAGATTATTTGTTATGGAGTAAGAGGATAAAATTCATTACTCCTATACATATACATTGGGTTAATTCTTATTATGAAGAAAAAAAAGGAAAATAAGATTTCGTTTTCCTTTAACATCCAAATCAAAAAAAAATTTGGAGGTTCGAGAAAAAATTACCTCGCCTCAAAATCCAAGCATCTTCATAAACCAACATCAACCCCCTTATCCAATTTCATGACTCTAGAATTAATTCAAAAATCTTTTTGAGAGCATAATTCGTAAATTGCACTATTTCCGGTAAAATTCCTACAAGCTAAAGTTCATATAATTCCAAACTATTTTCTGTTAATCTAACCAATACAAATATTGCTTTCTATTTGATTACATCAAGAAGTCTTTTGGCCAAAACTTTTGCCCTGTTTAAATCATCTACATAATTTTAGGACTTAACTCTTATACCCCGTATATTTATTCAAATCTCTCTGATAATTAATTCAAGTGGTAGCACAACTTAGAGTTCTTTATTATTCCTTATAAATTCACCTCAAACTTTTGCTCTAGAATAGCAAAAGCTTAAGTATGGGGGTATTTGATGAGTTATAAATATACCTACTTTTATAGTATTTTTATTAAGTCATTTTACTTTATTTTTTCCTTTTTTGTTTGCTTTGTTTAATAAATATGCTTCTTTTTGTAAAAAAATAATTCTAACTTATCTTTTTTTTGTTTTCTGAAAAATTTCAGGAAAAGTCAAAATTTGACCTGTCACACCCGTGACCATGCCCGACACGCCCGTGACAGGCACTCAACGCCATCAGCCAGTCGACACTCAACGATTTTACTATTCAGCACTAAATGCCATCATTTCACCCCCGCGTCCAAGACTCGTCACGCCCGTGTTCGATGTCGACACTCAACGCTTCGTCAACTGTCAACGCTGCCGACATCGAGCTTCCAACCGTCCAATTCACGCTCCCCGTCACGCCCGTGACCACCACGTGTCACTTACAGAACTTCCAGATCGTCGATCAGCGCTCGAAGCTCATCGACCAATGCTCGACACGCCCTCTGTCACGCCCGTGACCGCCACGTGTCACTCCCCGACCTTCCAGAATTACGCCAGCTCGCCGAGTTTGCCAAGTCAAAAATGCAACTGACCGACACGCCCCCTGTCACGCCCGTGACCAGGGCGTGTTAAACCCGAACTTTTTATCTATAAATAAAAAAATTCTGTGAGGGCCAAGGGTTCACTTTTTTGAGCCAAATTTAGTGTCTTTTGTGGGCTGCCCTTGGTGCACTTTCATCTTCATGTAAGGAGAATTTCTCTCTCTCCCTTCATATGTTTGTTTTAGCTTTTCCTTTTGCTTTGTAATAGTTTGTAATAGCTTAAATTATGAAAATAAAAAATGTTTTTCCTCTTTCTCTCTCTACATGGAATGAATGTGTATTTGGGTGCTTCACTTTCCTTCATCCTTTTTATCCTTATGTTTAGCTTTGTTCATCTTTATGAAAAGTTTGTGTGTGTGTATGAGTGTAACTTGTCTTAATTTTTCATGCAATATGTTGTAATGTTAAGTTTTATTTTAGGGTTTTATCAAAAAATTTTGAGCCGTTATAATGGACAAAATTTAGTTTAAGTCTTCTTTTTAAAGAATCAAAGTTGTATTGAAAACTTTCTAAAGGCTTATATTTTCATTCCTATGAAGTTGTAAAAGTGGTTTTAAAGTGTTTTTTTGTTTTTTTTACTTAGCTTTGCTTTAGGATTGTAAAACCTATTTTGTTCCTCTAATTTTTCTTTTCACTTTTTAATCACTTCTACGAAATCCTATGGATGAAAATGTAAACGTTTTAATTTTTCAACAACTTTGATTTCAACTTTGTTTTCAAAAACTTTTGCTTCAAACAATTTTTATTTCATCTTTTTAATTATTTTTGGCAAGTTCTAAGGGTAGAAAAGATGTAGTTTTAATTTTTAGGTAACTTTCATTTTGTGTTATTTTCATGTGTGCGTGAGTGTATGAGAATAATCTTTTGTGCTTTCTTTTATTGCTTTATTCATTTATGTAGAGTGTGTGAGTGTAGGTGCTAACTTTTCATGCTTTCTTTTATGCTTTATTCAATTATGTAGAGTGTGTGCGTGTGTGCATTTATTTTTGCCTACTCGTTAAGAGTTAAACGGCGCTCTGCTTTAATTTACCGGCCCACTCATTTGAGTGGGACTTGTAATTTTCATTTTTTGTAACTTAGTTTCTTTTTATTTATGCATTTATTTCTGCCTACTCGTTTAGAGTTAAATGGCACATTGCTTTAATTTACCGCTTACTCAGTTTTGAGTAGGACTTGTAGTTGCATTTATTTCCCCCTACTCATTCGAGTAGGACTTGTTTTATTTACTTTCTTTATGGTTTTGAAGTGTGTTTGAGTGCCTGCATCAATTAGATTTCCTTCAATTTATCTAAATGTCCTATTTTTTCTATGTTTTCTCTTATAATTGTTTAGTGCTTAATTTCAAACTAACGATTCACTTCAAAACCATAAAGCCATCCCCATACCGATGAGTGGCTAATCTCTATTAGCCTTCGGCATCGAAGAGCATTGGGACATATAAAATGATTTGAAATAATTAAAGAACTTTATTTTTATTTTAATTAAAGGACTTAAGGTTTGCCCCTGGTTAACGATGCATAGGACCGCATAGTCGATGTGTGGGCTCTATTTCTGTTATCCATACCCAACACCGATAGGCCGCACGTATGGACCAATCCCCCTTGGGTAAAGAGAACTGCGTACGCCCCCTCGAAAGAGGAGAAGCGTAGTTCTGCCGAATTGGGTTCCCCACCCAATAACGGGGTTCTTCGCGTAATGTGGGCGTTAAGGGGAATCCTTCATCGGACTAATGTTCGGTCAAATAGCCTTAGCGCCCAGGTGAGCGATATCCCTAGACCAAGGTGAGCTCATGTCTATGGAACCTCCACGGCCAAGTGCCTTTTATTAATTTAAAAACAAAGTTCAATAATTGTTAAGAATTATTTTAGTCTTAATCCGATTCGATGCCGAGCGTTAACCCGTCATCGAACTAACTTAGTAAAATTTTGCTCTCTTTCTTTCCGTTTTAATTAAACTAAAAATCCCACCTTACTGATAGTAAGATAATAGTCTTCCTGGAAGAGTAGATATAATCAACGCGCCCCCGAGAACAATACGACCTCGGTATTCTCTCGAATACCGAGTACTATGCGATAGGTGCACTTGCCTCCTCTCATTAGAAAACTCGATCTTCTAACTCGGCCCGTGGAATCTGACCATTTCGAACCACCCACAGTCGGTCTCTGTTCTGCGGCCATCAAAGGCAATCTCTTTAACTTTCTTTCGAAATACCTTTCGGCATTTGTCGAAAGCCTTTAACAAGTGCTCGTGCTGAGCCATAAACTCTGATTCGTTCTCATCAGAGGAGTAGTTTTCATGACCATTGGAAGAAGTTTTAGATTTTGAAAGAATGGTGTGCGAGTTTACCTTCCCATGGTATTCAGAGTCACCCACTTCTTCGTTAGATTTAGCCATAAGCCCAAAGTAAGCTTCTTCATTTTCAGAACATGACTCGCTCGAGTAACTATCGCTGAGAGTCTTCGAATTTTTGGCGACGAAGCTATTTTATTCTTTCTTCTTCCCTTTGAGGGATCTCTTCTCGCCCTTCCTAGAGCTGTCCTTCTTATATGGACACTCCGCAATCATGTGGCCTGACTTATTGTAACCGTAGAAAACAACGTCAGAGGAAGAATATTTATTAGGTTTCGATTTATGCCTGCCCTCCTTGTTGTAGCTTTTCTTCGTACGATCACCATCACGATGTGATCTCCTAGAATCTGAAGAGATAGACTTATTCTTCATTTGTCTCCTCTTGCTTAGCAGCTTCTTGAACTGCTTGGATATTAGGGAGAACACTCCATCTAATAGCTCAGAGCCTAATGTGTTGGGCTCAGAGTCTTCAGGAGTGTTAGGAGCTCGTGTCCTAATGGGTGACATAGCTTTGGACTTCATTGAACCTTCAACCTTTAGGTATATAGACTTCGCTTTGCTTGAAGATCGGTTGGCTTGCTCCTCCTTCTTTCTGGTGTTCATTTGGAGTTCATAGGAGAGCAATTTGCCGAAAAGATTCTGAGGGTCGATCTTTCGCAACTTCCCAAATTCTCAGATGGAAATAACTTTTGTATCCCAGTCCTTTGTCATGGATCTGAGGAATTTGTCGTTCAGTTCACCATGAGTGAATTCACGGCCATAGTTCCTGAGGCCGTTGACTATCTTGAAGAACTTCTCAAATAGTTAGCTATGGAGTCATTGGCACCTTTCTTGAAGGCTTCGTACTCCTAATTTAACAGCGATCTGCGATCGTCTCTCACTTCTTCAGTACCTTCCATAAGTACAACCAGCCAGTCCCACATCTCCTTGGTTGATTTGCAGTGGAATAAGTTCTGGAGCATTGAGTCATCCACTACACTAGCTATTTTATTCTTCGACTTCTTATCCAGGGAGACTAGGGCAATCTCATCCGTAGTGAGATCCATCATCTTCTTGGGAACATGAATTGCTGGATTTATAGTTGAACCTTGAGTAGGGATGTGTGGTCCTTCTTCCACGATCTGAAAAATTCTCGGATCTATAGCTTCCATGTAGAACCGTACTCTTTCTTTACACATGGGAAAGTTCTCTTTGGTGCACACTGGTAGCTTCATGGAAGACATATCTTTGCTTTGATCCATATTGACTGCGCGGAATCTCTTAACTCTAGATTAGGGATCTTGATCAAGGTATTAGCTATATCGACCAAAACGCCCCTCTGATACTAATTGAAAGTATCTAGTGTCTACCTAAATCACCTATAGGGGGGGTGAATAGGTGATGTTTGCGTCTTTTTGCGGAATAAAAATAATCGAAAATAACAAGCACACAAACGTAGAGATTTTATAGTAGTTTCCCAAGTTGGGTATGTCCACAGTCCCGCCTCGCCTATCTCCCAGGAAGGACATATTCGGCTACTTCACCAAACTCAGATCTCATCAAATCTTACACCTCGGATTAACAACTCCTACACCTTGGAGACGAAGCTCCTACCACTCGAAGAACAAACTCTCCTATAACTCGATCCGCAAACCGGATCTACACACTCGATCCACAACTGGATCTACTCTCTCGATCCACAAACGGATCTACAAAACTCAGAGAAAAATCTCCTACGATATTCAAAAGAAAATTACAACAACAACACACGATTCCAATCTTGATCCGACATTCTTTGAAAGTTGGAAGTTGAATCTTGGAGAACTCGGAACCTTGAAATCTTGGATCTTGAACCTTGATCTTTTACCAACAAGGACTGGAGTAAATCAGATCTTGAACGAAGAAGCGATCCAGTCAACGATTTCATCGGCAAAGAAGACGGTTGCTCGAAGTTGCGGCCGAACAGGAGAAAGTCGCGCAAGGCATAGGTCGGCCGACGAGATTTTCTATTTCGGGAAATGTGAAAATTGATTCGAGAAATTAGGTTTTCAAGATCCGTGATCATTTTGAAATTACTCTAGGTATTTATAGAGTGATTCGAAATGAAACGGCTATAAAAGATTTCCTAAATTGAAACCTAGAAAAGTACTGTACATGGTCGTCGGTTTCAAACCAGGAAAAAAATCGGAAAAATGACAAGTAAAATTCGGTGAGATTCGCCGAGTATAAGGTATGATACTCACCGAATCATGCAATAAAATAAGCCGAAAAACTGTTAAAGAGTTATTCGGCGAGTATCGCTTGGTATACTCGTCGAATTCTGATACTCATCGAATTCGGCGAGTATCACCAGTGATACTCGTCGAATTTGCCTTGGACAATTCTGGAAACCTGGAGAATTTACCCTAAGTATATACGATGAATTCGGCGGGTATCGGGAAGCATACTCGACGAATTCGTCAATTATCAAAGGGATACTCGACGAATTCGATGTGTATGACTCACCATACTCGCTAAATTTTACTTAGGTAAAATTCTTCATTTTTGACTTCTTGACTTTGGCCTTCCTTGATCATTCTCCTGTACTTGGGATAGAATTATACCCCAATAGAGAGATTACACGTGAGTCAACACATTGGCCTACACAATGAAGGATTATATTTTATAGTCCCATGTTTAGTGACCCACTGTAACCTGACATTGGTGTGTACTTGGCGTAGTAAACCTGCAAGTACATAACTAAAAATTAATATCAAATACAACCTCAATTCATCTTAGCTTGACTGGACCCTTCTTCAAATCAGTGTTATTGTGGGTACAATACCCAACGCCGACCTAGGAGTGGGGAGGCCCAACCCAGTAGCTCTGTTTGCCACTACGAGAGGTACCTGAGAGTTTAGCTAACTCCAAATGGGGGAACTAAAGGTTTGTGTGCATAGAGTCGTGTGGGTTTGTTGCACTTGTATGAAACATATTATTTAACATGCATAACACTTCATGTCATACATAATATTGAATAAAACTTATACCCATAACGTATAAACTATTATGGGATATTTTATACGTTAGGCCATGCAAAAAAAACCCTTTATTTATAAGTTTGTATGGGCAATCTTATAAATTAAGGTTACTTTCTGTGATGATATTTAACTGCTTTACCATTACTTCATGTTACTACTTTCATTATGTCGTTCCTTTACTTACAGTTTCGTATATGCACATGTTAATGTTGTGATAGATATTAGTAGCATATGGTAGCTAGGGCCACTGTCACATGCTCTTGTTTACTCTCCACTTTAAATTTTTTTTCTCTTCATCCTCCACCGCATGGTGCCTAGGAATCGCAGGGGAACAGAGGGGAACCAAGACTTAGTGTTTTGACTAACGTTATGATGGGCATAACACCAGGGAATCCAGCTGGGAGATAGGACACACCTCCACGGGACCCAACACAACAAGAGTACGATGCAGGAGGAGGTGAACAAGCCTAACCCAGGAGTAGAAATAGCAGCCACGGGATCCTTGAGTGATTAGTAGCTTTACTTCCACGAGTGTTTTGTAGTGAGGATCTTATGTAATGGGCAGGAGCCCTTTTATGTAGTCAAATTTCCCTTATGTGGACTTATTTGTATTTCATTGTGATTCTGGACTTGTTTCATTTATATGGTTACTTTTAATTCTTCTGTGATACATGGTTGAGAATTTTCCCGTAGAATCGGCGATTTATAGTAGCGACCTTCTTGGGGTTAGTGTCACCACTAAGTGGCTGTTCTGGGAATAAGATCCGAAAAAGGGGTCTTACAACTAGTATCAGAGGGAGGAGAATTATAAATTGCTGATTTTGTCGGCAAATTCTCAACCATGTATCATAGAAGAATTAGAAGTAATCATATAAATGAAACAAGTTTGAGGACAAACTAAGAAGTGGAATATATGGTGTGCCTATATAAGGAATCACATGAAACAGTCCACTCTTTACTAGATTTTAGCCAACCACCTTACAAGTATACTTTTCCTCATAAAGCTTTTAATGAACCGTAGCCTTCAATAGAGAACAACTCTGGCTCAGAATGTTGTTCCACCCCCGCTAGATCCTACTCCGTTCCGGTATCAGTAAGCTTGACCACCTCTCTTATAGCACAAATCTTAATATCCCGGTCTCTAGTGAGAGACCTTAGGAACTTGTCATTTATCTCATAATGACTGAAGACCCTCCCATAGGTCCTCAGTTCATTTATGATTCTGAAAAATCTTTCATAGGAAGCATCTATGTTCTCTTTCAGGGATTGCTCGAAAGCATCATACTATTGGTTGAGCATGGACTTTCTATCATCTATTACCTCTTTAGTACCCTCCATAGAGACCACAAGAGTGTCCCACATCTCTTTGGAGGTCTGGCAGTGGACCAAGTTCGGGAAGGTTGAATCATCTATGACACTAACAATAATGTTTTATGCCCTCTTATCCAATATAGCTAATATGACTTCATCCTTTGTCATCTCTACATATGTCTTAGGTGTCTTGACATTAGCATCCAGAATTGAGACCTTCATAGGGATGAAGGGTCCCTCCTTGACTGTCACAAAAATCCTTGGGTCATAGGCTTCCATAAATAGCCTGACCATCTCCTTCCAGATTCCAAAACTCTCTTTCCTACAGATGGAGAGTTTAATGGAACCTAGCTCCTTATGGTTCTCTCTAGAACTCATAAGTATAGAACTGTAGCTATCCTTGGAGATCACTCAGACTATGAAATCATTTTTGAGCAACCTCCCTCTGATACCACTAGAAAGTCTTTAATTTATAGATAACTAGCAACCTAAAGGGGGGGGGGGGTGAATAGGTTTTCTGGTTTATTATTATTATCTTTTACTTAATGTGTTATGAGTTAGTTGTTTTCAAGCTTTCAATACAAAACATAGAACACACAGAATTTATAGTGGTTTCCTAGATTATGGGTACATCCACTCTCCTCCCACCTTTCTAACTTCCAGTTAGAAAAGACACTTCTCCAAAAACTCAGCTCAAAAGAGCTTATACCTCAGATGTCACATGATCTCTCAGTCTCCTCTAAGACTTACAACTTAGGCACAAGGCCCTATCTTAGAGAAAACTTGCTCTTATAACTCAGTGATCCGATGATCACCTACCTCAGACATGAACTCAAGTCCTACAGCTCAGGCTATGGAGGATAGCCCTACCTCAAAGAGAATGACTCTCCTACAGCTCAGACACAAGGCCCTACCTCAAATCCAAATCTGGATCCTACACTCATACCCAAAGGCCCTACACTCAGAGAGTATGACTCTCCTACAGCTCAGGAAAAACTTCCCTACCTCAAGCTTAAAAGCCCTACAGCTCAAATCCACAAAGGATCCTACCTTAGACCCAAAGGTCCTATACTAAGATCCAAAACTAGATCCTACACTCAGGAAAATCTGCCCTACCTCAGGCACAATGGCCTTACAACTCAGATCCAAAAGGATCCTACATAAATGAAATAGTTTGTGTTAATTTGACAGATAACAATTTCTTTGTGTCTACTACAAGAGCTGAGTTATCTCATCCATAACTATCTTTACAGCAACAAGAATAAAGTCTTCAGTAAATAGCTGCCTCTGCTGGAAGTAACTTAGAAATAATTTTTTGAACTTGCTGAAGAAGACTGAAGTCTTGACAGATCTTGAGTTCTTCAACCAGCTAACCTGAACCTGCAGTAAGCTGAAAGCTCTACTTCTTCTCTTTATAAAAAACAAGTCTGAACTTGCTGTAGCAGAAGAAAATGCTACAGCTATCTGGAATGAAATTTTTTGTTCAGTTGGATTGACTTCAAGGTTTTGTATTAACAGCAATGGCGAGGAAGATGAAGTCCAGCCACAAAAATTGAAACCCTAAAAGTTAAGTTCTTCCTTCTGAATCTCTCCCTTTTATCTTTCGCTGATTAACGACTCTAAGAAGTAGTGGGGACCACCAGCAGTTGAGAGCTTCAACTTGCTTTAACGGAAGAAGACGTACAGTAGGTCTTCGATGCCAATTGGCGTGTTCTGTAGCTTTACCGCAAGTAATTTGAACTTGGTTGACTTTTGTTGACTTTCGCTGACATCATCAGTTATGGACTTAGCCAATTTCTCAAATCCACTCCAGGCATTGAGTGCATTGAGTGCATGTAGTGAATTGGCTTCACTCAAATAATCTAGACTTAGCCAATCTATTGCTTCCCCAGGAATTGAGTGCATTGAGTGAACAAGCTTCACTCAATGCCAAAACCCTTAGTCAACTTTCTGAACCATTTTGCACCTTAGGCGTTGAAAGAATTAAGTGATCCTTCATCACTCAATGCTTTCTGACTTGGCTCATCATTCTGCCTCTAGGCATTGAGAGCGTTGAGTGAGCTTTCCTCACTCAACACCTCTGAACATGGCCATTGCTTCCCATGTCTGAATGCGTTGAGTGAGCAGGCCTCACTCAACACTTTCTGCCTTTTCCTGTCATCTTTATTGGGTGTTGAGTGAACTGGTTTCACTCAACTCTTCTAGACTTAGTCGATTTCTATCTTGTTCTTAGGCTTTGACTCTAGCAGCATGAAACAATGCTTTTACTGTCTGGCATTGAGAGCATCGAGTGAAGCTTTATCACTCAATGCTTTTGAACTTGGCTGCTTTCTGTCATCTTAGGCTTTATCATAACACGATGTCTTCTGCTTTGTGATCAAGTGAGTTGTGTTCACTTGACACTTCTGGACTTTGTCAAATATTCATCCCGCTAACACTGAGGCTTTGACAGATTTAGTTGTACTCGACGATGGTGTTGAGTGAATTGTCATCACACAATGCCTGTGGACTTGGCTGCAGAATTGCTTTGTAGAGTGCATGACTTTGACTTTCCACAACTAACTCAGTGCTTTATGGAATCTGGCATTGAGTGAACTAGCTTCACTCAACGCTTGTCTACTTAGATAGATTTCTTTCACTCCACCTCTTTACTTTAACCACCCGTCACACATTACTTGGAATACCTGTCCTATCAATGTTAAAAGGACTAACCTGTATGCATGAACTTGAACATACATTAAATACATTTTTTGTATATCATTGACATGTTTGACTTCTACAAATCTGACTTCTACAAGTCTGGGACATTATGGGCAATGGACCCATCAATCTCCCCCTATTTAAAGAAGTCAAAACCCTCAGTAAAAATCCCGAGTCAATGACATACACTAACATATGCAGCAATAAAACATAACTTGGAGAACTTATAATAAGAGAACAAGTTATAGTTGCCATACTTTTCTTCCTTGCAGGGTGATCATCATCACACCTACTCCCCCTGAATTGCTGCTTCCTGTCCTTGATCATTTTGATCATTTCCTTCTCATAGATATGATACCACTTATATCCATCCTTCTCATTTGTATCCTTCTCTCCCCCTTTTTGAATTTTTCAAATAGTCAGGGAGACTCTGTTTATCTGCTCCCCCTTTTTGAGTACCGATAAGCAACATTTGCAGCTGTTGAACCACTTGAGAGTGCTGGAGGTGTGTTGTTCCTTATCTATAAGATACCACTTGAATCTACCTCTACAAGTGCTGGACTTGCTCCCCCTCAACTAAAGCATCATCTATCATACTTCCTGGTAGACACATTAGTCTATTCCAGATAGGATATCATTTGAGCCACTTGATAAACTTTATACCAATGAAGGTATACCACTTAAAAAATCTTCATCTCACTAAAGGAATTTTCCACCTGCAAGAAATGGGACAACATGCAACATAGAAACAACATGAGGAGCAACATAAGCTATACCAGGTTCAACATACCCAACTCAAATTTCAAGGTGTTGAAATTTGCTTCATCTAATGACTTAATGAAGATGTCTGCCACTTGCTTGTCTGTATGGACAAAATCAAGGTTGATATCTTCATATTCCACATGATCTATAATGAAATGATATCTTATCTCAATATTCTTTGTCCTGTTGTATGAGCTGTATGAGAAAGGATTCCTAGCAATTGAGATGGCAATAGTAGAATCACAATATAAGATAATTCTACTTATCTAGAGGTTATAATCTTGTAGTTGATGCTGGATCCACAATAACTAAGCACATCAGCTACCTGCTGAGATGTACTCTGACTCTACCATTGAGATTGCAACACATGTTTTCTTCTTGCTGCTCCAAGACACTAGTCTTCCTCCTAAGAACTGACAGGTGCCAAAAGTGCTCTTCATGTCCTCTTTACAGCCTGCAAAATCTGCATCTGAATAGCCTATTAGTTCAAACTCCTCATTTCAAAGTTACCATAGGCCAAGATCAGTTATGCCCTTAAGATACCTCAAAATCCTCTTTGCAGCAGAGTAGTGAGATTCTTTAGGGTAAGCCTGAGACCTAACACAAACATATATAGCATACATGATGTCTGGCCTACTTGCAGTAAGATATTAAAGGGAGCCAATTATCCCTCTATACAAAGTTTCATCAACAGGTTTCCCTTCCTCATCTTTGTCTATAGGCATACTTGACCCCATGAGAGTTTTCATGGTGGAGGCATTCTCCATACCAAACTTTTTGATTAACTCTCTAGTAAACTTAGACTGGGATATGGACAAGTCATCATAAGTCTGTCTTACTCAGAGTCCTAAGAAGAACTTAAGTTCACTCATACTGCTCATCTCAAACTTCCCTTGTATATGTTTGACAAACTTCCTACAAAGATTGTCATTAGTAGATCCAAAGATAATGTCATCTACATATATCTAGACTAGGATGATCTTCCCCCTTGAGAATTTATTCTTAATGAGGATGTTATACAATGTCTTATACCATGCTCTAGGGGCTTGCTTTAGCCCATATAGAGCTTTCCAAAGTCTATAAACAGAATTAGATGAGTTAGGAACAACAAAACCTGGAGGCTGCTCAACATAGACTTATTCCTTTAAGTCACCATTTAGGAAAACTGACTTCACATCCATCCGGTAGATCTTGAATCCCTTGTGTGCAACATATGCAAGGAATAATCTGATGTCTTCCAATCTTGCTATAGGGGCAAAGGTTTGATCAAAGTCAATATCTTCTTCTTGTCTGTACCCCTTAGCTACTAGCCTTGCTTTATTATGGATTATAATGCCATTTTCATCAAGTGTATTCCTGTAAATCAACTTGACTCTAATGACATTATGTCCTTGTGGTCTGGGAACCAGCTTCCAGACCTTACATCTCTTAAACTTGTTCAGTTCTTCTTGCATAGCTACAATCCAGAACTGATCTATGTTGGCCTCTTCAAATTTCTTTCACTCAACCTGTGACAAAAAGCTTGAGTATAGTGCTTTGTTGATACTTATGCTCCTGGTCACCACTCCTTGGCTAGCATCACCAATGATCTAGTGTCTTGGATGATCCCTTAGATGCTTGACTGCTGGAGGCAATCTTGCTTCAGTATTAGCTATAAGGGTAGCTTCTTGCTGATCTTCATCCACCTCAATTATGTCTTGCAGTCCTTTTATTGAAATGTCCATTCCATCATCTTTATCTTGGACTAATGGAGTAGCTTTCTTTGAGAGTTAGTTGGTCCATCATTTATTCTGTACCTGCAGTACTAAAAGAGGAGCTTGGCAGCTCACTGTTAATCATTGTAGACTCATCAAAGACTACATGCACAGACTCTTCTATAACTTGGCTTTTCAAGTTGTAGATCCTATATGCTTTATTATGATTGTTGTACCTAACAAAAATCCCATCAAAGTACTTGACAGCAAACTTAGTCACATAATACTTTCCATTATGAAGCATATAGCACTTACAAACAAAGATTATGAGATAGCCCAGGTTTGGTTTCTGCCCTTCAAGATCTCATAGGGAGTCTTCCTGTGGCTCTTGGTGATAGAGGCTCTGTTGAGGACATGACATTCAGTATTTACTGCCTCAGCCCAGAAATATTCTGGGAGAGATGTGTCACTCAAAAATGTCCTTCCAGCCTCTATGAGAGTCCTATTTTTCCTCTCAATAATCCCATTTTGCTGGGGTGTTCCTTGAGAAGATAATTCTTGAAGAATCCCTTGCTCTTCATAGAACTTTTTATGCTATCCGACTGGAATTCAGTCCCATGGTCACTTCTGATTTTGACCACAGTACTGTCAAACTCATTCTGAATTTTCTTGACAAACTTCATGAAGACATCAAGGGTTTCATTCTTTTTCTTAAAAAAGAACACCCAAGTAAACTTGGAATAGTCATCAACCACCACAAGGGTAGACTTTCCTAACAAGACTATGAACTGACATAGGACCAAACAAGTCCATATGCAAGAGGTATAAACACCTCACAGAGTATTTGGTTCCAATGCCCTTGAAGGAGGCTTTAGTCTGCTTTCCCTTTTGGCATGCAGAGCAAATGCTTTCCATAGTGCATTTCACATTAGGACCATTCCTAACTAGCTCTTGACTAAAGAGCTTGCCAATATTCTTGTAGTTTAAATGGGCTAGCCTCTTGTGCCATTGGACACAATTGTTAACCTAGAAATCAGCGATCCCTCCCAAGGTAGCTAACTTGCAAGTTGCGGCCTGCTCTAGGTTCCCCCTGGAGGTCACGACCTATTAGTCCCCTTTTTTCTAAGGATGGGAGGATAGACTTCTCTGTCTGCTCAGGCCTCACAGTTTGGGCGGTCTCCCCGTCCTGACCACCCAGGTCACGCAACAGCCGCTTGTTCTGTAGGGGCTGTAGACTTCTTCCTCAGTCCGCTCCTATAGGCCGTGTAGTTAGGTCAGCTAACTGCGTAGTGGTCCATTCTACTCCAACAGGCGCTAACTACCGAATTAAGTGGCAGACTCGTATTCCTATCTGCCTAGACCGCTCGATAACTACATGCTCAGTAGGAGGCGCGGTATGCTCTCCAGCACGCTCCTGTAGGTCGCCCGAGTAGCAAGGCTACATTATCACCAGGCCACCACCCTTTGACAGTTGCGGACTGCTCTCCGCTACATCCCAGTCTACAAAGAAATAGGCGACCTACCTCCTTGTCGCTTGACAGTACGCGACAAGCTTTTGGCCGCCTAATAAGAAACCTGCTTACTGGTCACCTTCCTAAAAGGTGCGACCTTCTCCTTCTATTCGGCCAAAGGTGCCAGACTCAACTCCAACGCACCGCCAGACAATAGTGGCGACCTGCCTCTAGGCCGCCCACCATCAACAGCAATAACAAGCCTCCAGCTCGCCGCATATCAAGAATAACGACCTGCATGCAGGCCTCCAGTCAACAACGGCTACTTTCTCCAATTCGCCAGCATGCGCAACCTGCCTCCTCAGTCCGCCAGGTCTCCAATCCCTTGTCTCCCAGCATGGGGGGACAAGCCTCCAGCAGCAGAGGCAGTCTCCTTTAGTCCGTCGCGAGCTAAGCAGACTCATCATGCAATCCTCCAGAAGAACCCCATAACCAGCTTCTCAGCAGCCGAAGACCTGCCTCATCCTGTCCGCAGCGGGCTAGGCGGACTCATTCTGCAGTTCGCCAGCTAGCCCTCCAGTCTCCCGGTGCCCGCTTCTTCCCAGCAGCGGGAAGACTACTCATCAGCTCTCATAGCCCGGTACGGGCTCATCCAATATAGCAGAAGCGGACACGTCCCAGTCCTCTAACAGAAGATCAACTCAAGTGGACAAGTCCCTAACCGCACAACATGGTGCGTACTCAGCGGACTTCTCATCTACTCACACAAATTATCACTCCACCGATGGTGACGTTATCAGGAGCATCTCCAAACCGAGCGTATAAATAGACCCCCCATACCTCTCATTCAGCAAGCACGGTGGAGTGGGACAATCAAGGCATCAAGACCTGCGGACTCAGTCTCTCAGTCCGCGCGACCTCACCTTTCTTCTCGACTTGATCGTGCAGTCCGCTCGGCTTAGTCTAGCGAGCTATGGGATCAGTTGTCTGCTCGGTCTGCCGAACTCTCTTCTCAAACCAAGCGGCCTCTGGCATCTTCTTTCCTTAGCCGCCAGCTTCCCTTTGTACCTTTATTTGATTTCCATGTAAAGGTACAATCACAAGCTGTAATATCTCAATTCATAATCAAAGGAAAGCCCATCGTAAGAGTGACATTTAAGCCGTAGTAGGCAAAGTCTGTTGTTGTCGCTACAAGCAGCCCCCTCTTCTTCTCAACTCCTCTCCTCTCTCAGCAACAACATCAACCGTCAAAGCCTAACCGTCAAAGTAACCGTCTGATCACTGTTCCTCATCAACCTCCCATTATCCCCGCAACCATTGATCAAGCGTGTGCTCCACTCTCGAGCGTGTAGAAGCATTCACCGCATCCCCATCAAGCTCTTCACCTCATCCCAGTGAGACCGAACACCCATTATCTTCTGGTTCCCGCGACCTTTAAATATCCGCGCATCAACAATTAACACGCGACCTTCAGATCTCGAGCAGACAGTTAAAATCAACGGTTACTCATATCAGTTCATCAACTAGCTGAGAACCTTGCTCCATCAAGTCCTAGTGAGGATCCTCTCTGGGAGGACTTGGAGCAGTCATGATGGGAAACAACCCAGCAGTTATAGGCAGTCAACTATACTCTAGCTGCTATCATGCATCGATTTGAGGCGCAATCTGCGGCAGCGCCAGTTCCTCGAGTAAATCCAATGCCAACATTGGAGAATCAGCAAGCCTATCCTCCGACTTATCCGCCAGTTTACCATCCTGCTCACACACCAACCTTTCTGCAAGGGCCTACAGCCCCTTTTGCGGTCTCAAAATGATGAGTTTGCTGCTCGTCAAAACTTCTTCCGGGAAGCTGCACGAGGAAGTCCAACAAGATTTCTAAACTTTCAGGGAAGTCATCCCTACTCTTCAGCTCCAGCATTTGCTCCTCCCACAACAGCTTTTCCCTTCTATCCATCTGCTCCTTTTACAGCTACAACTTATGCTCCCTTTTTTTCTTATGCTTTAGGAGAGAAAGAAGAGCCGTCACAATTTTCTGAGAATGTTCGGCATGAACAAACTTAGGCAAACTTTAAAGAGCCGTGATTGCCAATTTACACTAGAGAGACTGATCCAATGAAGTACCTTCAAGCTTTTGAATCAGCCATAGCTCTCATGACCCTTTCAGATGTTACCAAATGCAAACTCTTTGTAACAACCTTTGATGGACAAGTGAGGGATTGGGTCTATGGACTACATCATCATTCCATCTCTTCCTTTGCTGATTTGCGAAGAGAGTTTCTTCTCAGGTTTTCTATCTCTATAAAGAGGAAGGGCGGTCCAGATGCCCTCTTTGAGATCAGGCAATAAGAGAATGAGAGTTGTTCACATTTTTTGGATCATTTTTAGAAATAAATCGTGTACATTAAGATCTTCGATCAAGAAATGTATCGGGTGGCTCTAATACATGGTCTTCGTGAAGGACAACTTAAGTTTGAGGCTAATGTCTGAGCACCAAGGACATATCAAGAGTTGATTGGCTTAGCTAACTCATACATTCTCGGCGAGAAGAGCAATCCCAGCTTCATCTCCAGGATTGTAGTAGAGAAAGATTCTTCTTCTTCTTACAAGTAACCTCCAAGGTCTCCTCAGAAAGATTTTCCATCCCACTCAAGGAAGGGAAGAATATTTCAACGTCATCGACACCCCTTCTCTATCCAGGATCGTGCCCGAGATACATTGTTACTATTGCTAGCCCCAGCTCCGCAAACAGCTTCGGTTCATCAGCAACAAGATGATGACTTGCAAGAGTCCGAACTAGATGAAGCCATGTAAGAAGTAAGCCAATTCATGAAGGGTAGGGCTAATTTCAAAAGGCTTTACCAACCAGCAGATCAAAGATAAAAAGATTCAGATCCATTCTATGAGTTTCACAAAGAAAGCAGGCATTTAACTGAAAATTGTCGAGCGCTTCATCAACTAGTACAAAAGATGTTGAGGTAGGGTAAGATGCGCGATCTACTCCCGAAGGATGACCATTCTGATCCGTCAACTTCAAAAGACAAAGAAGCAATAGACACTCCTTGCTGCTCAAAGGGAGTGAGTCAAATCGACCATTATCTTAACCTCATTAATAACGTGACCATTGATGCCGATGAAGAGGGCTCCCATGGAAGACTATTCTGAAGTAAAGAGGACATCGCTGTCTCCTCAAAGCTCCTTGCAATCATTGCCGGTTATTTTTACTTTTCACTCTTCAAACATTTTTCTCTAAAAACACTTCTAAGTGTTTCTTTCATTAATTTCAATAAATTTTATGTCAGAGATCCCATACTAACACATTTCCCTTTTTGGAGTGCTTCCTCCTCTAATTTCTCTTTGCCAAAGAGATCGCTGAACCACTGAGATATCGCCGAGTCTTTCTTAGGGCCCCCTCGAGGTTGGACTCTGGCTTAAGACCACAATGACCACATATAGTGGGGAGTGTTCGCGTATGTGTAGTGGGAGCCATCCAACTCTCGTGCGAAGGATTACGGGACTTTGGATCCTAGCCGGTATCTAACACATAGTGAGCATCAAGGGAGGTCCCATGTGTTAGCTATGTTGTGCTCCGTTTGGGATACATTACAGTAATGATGATCTTTGCTGGGCAAGCAATGACGATCAAGTGTAGTCTTGCCTCCTTTATCATCTCATGAATATAATAGTCAAATACTCTATGGCACTCTCAATCCGTTCCTTCGCGGGGCCCACAACTCTGCTGATCACTCCATAGACAAGCAATAGGCCACTTGGCGCATCTAGTCTAATTGATCAGCGATGTTTGTAACCCGAGGAATGAGATCAGTGTATCTATCATTTCCTTCTCAGGATTCTGTGCATGTTTCTCTTTTGTGCCCTTCTAATGGAATACAGATAGTCCGCTTTAGGTAGGACTACAACCTAGATGATTTTTCTTAGGCAAGCGATGCTTAAGGCCCACGGGAAACACTTGTGGCAGCATCCAGACTTTTTTGGGTCATCTTCGGGTGTAGCCCTCCTTTTTCTTTCTGCCTTCTTACAGGTTAACAGGTTAAATCTGACCTATCCAAAGGATTAACAACATCTTTTTTTCTTATGTCCATCTTATATACTTGGCTTGCATGAAGCTGTATCAAATGATGGTTAACAAGCTCTCTGCTACTCATATTGGGTGTTTCTGACACTAATTGATAGTCTGAGAATCTTGTTCTCTTTATTGACAAACCATTCAGCTGAAGTCTAGTCAGTGATTTCATCTTACTGATTAGGATTTCATATTGGGATATCATATATGACCAAGCAAGAAGCTTATTGACGTGGCTTGATCTCTACTTGATTTTGCTTACTCAGTCAATAACAGGATTACATGGATATTCCATTTGCAGTCTAATCATACCTATCTGATCGCAATAACTTCTAGCAGAAGATTTATCTATAAACTCCTCAGGTACTCGAGTTATTTTTCTTTCATATTTGCTACTCACTCTTCTTTAGCTGAGATTAGCATATATTGGCAAGTTCCCTTCAAGTACTTGCAGCTTACCTTTCTATCATATTTGCGTCTAACTCTTCTTTTGCAGAGATTAACAGATATTTGCAAGCTCTCTTCAGGTACTTGCAACTTACTCTTCTTTCATGTCTGCTACTCACTCTTCTTTTGTAGAGATTAGCAGATATTTGTAAGTTCCCTTCAGGTACTTGCAGCTCATTTTTCCTTCATATCTGCTGCTTACTCTTCTTTTACAAAGATTAGCAGATATTTGCAAGCTCCCTTCTGGTACTTGCAACTTACTCTTCTTTAATGTCTGCTACTCACTCTTCTTTTGCAAAGATTAACAGATATTTGCAAGTTCCCTTCAGGTACTTGCAGCTCTTTTTTCTTTCATATCTGCTGCTTACTCTTCTTTTGCAAAGATTAGCATATATTTGCAAGCTAACTTCAGGTACTTGCAACTTACTCTTCTTTCATGACTACTGCTCACTCTTCTTTTTCAGAGATTAACAGGTATTTGCAAGTTACCTTCTGGTACTTGCAGCTCAATTTTCTTTTATAACTGCTGCTTACTCTTCTTTTGCAAAGATTAGCAGATATTTGCAAGCTCCCTTTAGGTACTTGCAACTTACTCTTCTTTCATGTCTGCTACTCACTCTTCTTTTGCAGAGATTAACAGATATTTGCAAGTTACCTTCAGGTACTTGCAGCTCTGTTGGGTATTGCATCCACAATAACTCAGATTTACATGAAGTCACCCTTAAACTAAGATGAATTAAGTTGTATTTGAAATCTTGGTTTAAGTTGTGTGTTTGCAGATCATCATTGCTAAGTGTAGACCAATGTCAGTCTACAGTGGGTCATGAACACAGGACCATATAGTGTAATCCCTCATTGTGTGATCCAAGGTGTTGATTCATGTGTAGCCTCTCAATTGGGATACACTTCATATTACAGCACTTGGATCAAGGAATAAAGCTTGGATTCTTGAAGAGTAGAGAAAATTTTCTAAGTCCAGAATTTATCTAAGTCCACCTCTCGAGAAGTCCTTGACAGTTCTCGAGAAGTAGACTTAGCAGAACTCGAGAAGTTCCTCTAGTTCTCGAGAAGCCGAGACTAGTTCTCGAGAAACCTTTTATAGTTCTCGAGAAGTCAGTCTAAGGTTATCGAGAAGTCCCAGCCTTTATTTCTCAAGTAGTCAGAGAAAGCCGAAAAATTATTCTAAGTCCCTCTCTCGAGAAGTCCATCTTAGTTCTCGAGAACTTAGTCTCTAGTTCTCGAGAAGTCAGCATGGTTCTCGAGTATACGATTTGTCTTTCGAGTAATGGTTCTCGAGAAGTCTAGTTTGTTCTCGAGAAGCTTCACATAACTCTTGAGTAGACTCAACGCCGTTGTTCTCGAGTACTAACTTAAGTCTAGATAGTCTAGTTCTCGAGAAGTCAGTCTGTTCTCGAGAACTCATTCATACTTCTCGAGAACTGCTGTCAAAATTTACTAAGTCCAGATCGACGGGTTTTTCAAATGAGACATCGTGATTGGTCCACGTGTCGTCATTAATGTTAATTCTAACCGTTAGGGGAAATTCTATATAATGTCTTTTCATCAAGACTAACCCTAAGCGGAAAATCGTATTTCTTAATTATTGTGATCGACCGTCTCTCTCCAAGAAGAACAGAAGTTTCAGTCGCCGTCGCCGCTCAATGTGAAGATTGACACTTCTGTTTTCGATCAAGAAAGGCTTGTTGTTCAAGGATATCTTATCTTCTCCTTGATCGAGTTGGTCTAAGATTTCTCAGATCAGATCTCACAACTTATCTTCAATATTTTCTGAAATAGCCGTAAGTTCAAGAAGAAGACCTAGAGTTGAATTTTTCCAGATCTGAGACAAAATTTCTATTTGTATTTTTCTTTAAATCTCTCTGTAAATTTTGTAGGAGATTAATCTCCGAGTTGTAGGAAGTTTTCATCTTCCGAGTGTAGATCCTTTTTGGATCGAGATTGTAGGAACTTGGTTCCGAGGCGTAGGATTGGATTTCAATCTGAGATAGTGGAGTAGCCGAGTCTAGTGATTTATAAGATCGGTGAGGGAAAGTGGACGTACCCAAGGTTTGGGAACCACTATAAATCTTCTTGTCGTCTGTGATTGCTTGTTTGTGTGTGCAAGTTCTTTAAAATTTTTATTCCGCAATTAGACGCACAATTCACCTATTCACCCCCCTCAAGGTGATTTAGGTTGACAACTTAACACTTTCAATTGGTATAAGAGGGAGGTTAGTCGCTAAAAGGTTAACACCTTGATCAATTTCCTCTCTAAATTGTCTTTGAGAATTTTTAAGCAATGGACAAGGCAAAGGATTTTGCCAAGCTTCCCATATGCACAAACAATAACTTTCCCATGTGGAAAGAGAGAATTAAATTTTTCATGGAAGCTGTGGATTTCCGGATCTTCATGATTGTTGAAGAAGGTCCCCACATTCCTATGACTGTCTCCACTATAGATCCAACCAAGAAGGTTCCAAAAAAGTTAATGGATCTAGATAAAGACGAGATTGCACTTGTCTCTCTAGATAAGAAAGCTAAAAATATTATAGCAAGTGCAGTCGATGACTCGATGCTGCAGAACCAGATTCACTGCCAATCTGCTAAGGAGATGTGGCAGTCACTAGTCACTCTAATGGAAGGTACTGAAGAAGTGAGGGATGATAGAATATCTCTGTTGAACCAGAAGTATGAAGCCTTCAGGCAAGGGCTAAAGGATACTATTGCAGATACATTTGAGAAATTCTTCAAGATAGTCAATGGTCTCAGAGTATATGGCAGAGTCTTCACTAATGGAGAACTAAAGGACAAGTTCCTAAGATCCTTAACCAAGGAATAGGACAATAAGGTATGTGTTATCCTGTAATTTGGAAAGCTAGCTGATACAGATCCTCAGAATCTCTTCGGGAAGCTAATGTCGTATGAGTTTCAACTCAACACGAGGAAAGCTGAAGAAGAGAAGAGCAGGTGTGCATCCAAAGAGAAGTCTGTTGCTTTAAAGGCAGAAGCCTCCAGGAAGTCAAAGGCTACCTCTCCAGCCCCAGCACAAGAAGTTAGTGAAGAAGAAAACTCAGAGCCAAGTACCTCAGGATCTGAGCTATCTGAAGGAGTGTTCTCCTTACTCTCACGGCAGTTCAAGAAATTCTTGAACAAGAAAAAACAATGGAAGGGCAAGGATGCCTCTCACAGAAGATCATGACATGACGGTGATCGACATAGAAAAGGCTCAAGCAGCCACAACAAGTATGCTTCTAAATAGAACAAACATATTTCGACTGACATAGTTTTCTACTGTTATAACAAGCCAAGTCACGTCATAGCTGACTGCCGCCACAAGAATAAGGAGGGTGACAGGAGAGAAGAAAAGAAGTCCTCGTACATCAAGAAGAGGACAGAGTGTAACACCCCAGAAATCTCAAAATGTGTTTGCAAACAGTTTTGGGTTGGAGGCTGTTTGACACAGCCTGGGACACGTGCGTGTCCCAGGGCGTGTCACTCAATAAAATTCGAAAATGGCCTGTTCGAGTCAGAAAATTACATGGACTTGAACCAAGCCTTGAACATGGGCGTGTCAGGGTGGACACGGGCGTGTCCAATGCCGTGTGCCTACCCGTGTACTGCTTGCAGCTCGATGAGGCAGGGGTGACACGGGCGTGTCTCAGGAATGACACGGGCGTGGCAGGTTCGACACGGGCGTGTCGATGATCGTGTTCTGGTAAATCTCAGTCGGTTCGAATACCGCGTGTGCCGCTTAAGGGTACACGGCCTGTGACACGGGCGTGTCACAGGCCGTGTCAGCCAAAAAAATAAGTTTTTGGGCAAATCGTGGCCGTTTAAATTCTCTCTTTGGATCCAAGGGCTCAGGTGATTCCTGGCTGGATTAAATTCGTCAAGGAATGATGAAGAAGTCATTCTTCATTTTGCTTAAGGAAGAGAGAAAGAGAGAGGAGGAAGAAGAAGGAGGAGGAGAGCAAGTCACCGGCGGAGCTCCCGTGGTCTGATTCGTGATCCGAAGCCGGCGTTGTGAAGGCAAAGCTGCTGCGGTTCTTTCTCACCGGCTAGTTTGCAATGGCTCCCAAGAGATCGACAAGGGTAACGATCTCCCTCCTTGGACATGTGAAGTCCTTCTTTTCTGTATTGCATAGGGAAAACCCTTCCCCGCGAGTGTGCGGTGGGTTGTGGTGTCCCTTGGGGTAGATATGTGAAGTCCCCCTTGTTAGAGGTCGGAATTGGAGTACGGCTCTAGGCATGCTGTGTGAAGCCCATCTGGACATGGTCTGGATTGGTGATGCTTGTTTGTATATCGGAGAAGGCTCCGTGATTATGGCTTGTGTTGCCTTGTGCCTACCTGTTGCTTGGTGCAGCAGGAAGTACTGGATGATGTCCAGGAAATGAAGAGGGTTGGATGCAACTCTTGTGGCCGTGCGTTGCCACTTTATGAGCGGTTGAGCCATTGGGCTGCAACTCGATGAAAAGGCAGATTGCCGAACAGGAAAGGTGAAACCGACCCGCGCCTATAAATAGCCATGGATACTTCCGTATTCGAGGTGGCACGGCGACTTGAGCAACGGGGGGGTGGCTGATCCGTACCTGCGTTAGGTCCGTCCGACTTGGAAGCCTGGTTATAGGTTTTGTTGGAGCGCCTAATGAGAGTCTTAGGCCAGCGCGCCGGAAAGACTAGAATGCTCAAATACCGTATGGACGGTGGTGTTGACCCAGGTATTCCGGTACACCAAGAATGTGCCCTGAGTGCACGGACTGTCGGGCCGTGTGGCCGATGGTTGTGATGGCTTGAATGTGCCTGCAAGCACATAGTTGCTATTCGATGATGCCATGCTTTGCAGGGAAAGAATGCTCATGCCCCGAGAAAGGGGTAGGATTGTTATAATTGGGTCAGCTGAATGCTGACCGTTGCATTGTTTGCCACCGGTTGGGTGGATTGTTCCCATGCAGGTGCTGGAGAGCCAAGTGGTAGGTGAAGGGCTGAAGCCCTACTGCTGTTGCTGCTGCTGCTGCGGCTAGCCCTTGAAGGCTAAGCGAATGTTTTTGCTTATTTTCTTTTACTCATGTATGGCCGGCCTGCGCGCCGAGGTTTGTAAACCATACGATGTGAAAAGAGGAACTGTAAGGCCTTAAGGCCAAACTCTATGTATTTGTGTACATTCCGTGGTTATATATAAATGTGGTTTATATATTGGACATTCCTGGTTAGAGTTCAAATTACAACTTAAAGCTTCCGCTAGAATGCTCTGAGTTAGGATTCGTGTTTGGTTTGGTATTATCTTGTGACCTCACCGTCTGTTGGTGGCATATAGTGTGGGGCCCCGGCCGGACCTTCTACTATACGTCATCTAACGGATGGGGTTGTTAAATTTTGGTATCAGCTTCGTTCGGTCTTCCTCTATCAAATTCGTGGATGAATTCTTTTATGGAGTGGCGAGCGTGTGTTTATGCACCCTGCTGTAACACTAATGAACTCTGGAATGTCCACTAAGGAATGTACAAAATCTTGTTTGAGGAATCTGCGCGTTCCTTTTTGTGTTGTTTTGCTTGCATACGTTCGCTAATGTGTGTCTTGTCCACCTATAGGTGACACGTAGTGGTGCTGGGCAGTCTGAGCCCCAGCGCTCTGATGAGAGTGCGGCACCAGCTGAGGTGCCAACACCTCCTCCATCTGCGGAAACTGTTCGCTTAGTTGCTGAGGCGCTATTTGCCATGATTCAGCCGACCGGGCAAGCGCAGCCGGCAGTAGTGCCAGTTCGTGTTGATGTAAGACCCGAGCCGGTTGAGGCTGTAGATCCACGAGCAGCTGACCGACAGTTGAAGCAATTCATGAGCTTCAGTCCTCCTACGTTTACGGGAATGGGATCCCCAACGCAGGAAGAGGATTGGTTATCGCATGTCAAGCGGATAATGACAGCGATCAGGGCGGAGGAAACTCTAAAGGTCACCTTGGCCACCTTCATGCTTGAAGGAGAGGCGCGTTTGTGGTGGGACAAGGTTGAGGTACACCATTTGGCGGGCAGGCAATTAACGCAAGTGTCGATTGAGGAGTTCTCTCGGATATTTCTGACGAAACATGTCCCAGCGGCGCAACGCATTGCTATGGAAAATGAGTTCCAACGGTTAAAGCAAGGGGAAGATAGCGTTGATATCTACTTGCATGAGTTTACCAGGTTGGGACGATATGCGGGTACAATCTTCGCGGATGACTAAAGGAAAATGAATCGGTTCTATGAAGGATTGCGGGATGAGTTGCGATTCCTGCTTTCGAGTTCAGTGAACCAAGGGTTTCAGGCGTTGGTTGATACTGCGTGCGCGTTGGAGAAGGACATGAGGCGGGTGCAAGGGAATAAGGGCTTGGTTGCGTCGAAGCCAGAGTTTCAAGCACCTCGCCCGAGCAAATCGTTTTACCAGAAGAAAGGGGGCAAGAGGTCCAAGCCATCTGGGCAAGTGACTACGACCGTGGTGTCGGGAGCGACATCACGGCCGGATTCTCATATATGCTATAACTGTGGCCGGGTGGGGCATATCGCTCGTGACTGTCGGGTTGTTCAGCCCAAAGGAGACAAGAAGACGGGTGCGTCTTATGCTGAGAAGGGCAAAGCGGTGGTTGATTCCTCTGCATCTCAGGCACAGCCCCGAATCTATCAGCTTGGCCAACAGGAAGCGATTAAGCAAAGTGACGTCGTCATAGGTACGAGTTGATTTAGTTTACGTGCTTAAGTGTTATTGTTTTTGGTTATGTATAGCTTGTCCATGATGTGTGTGCTGCAGGCTTTGTCCTGATTCGGAATAATTTGGCGAGAGCCCTGTTTGATACGGGTGCTTCACATTCTTTTCTGTCTGAGGATTTCGTATCTCGAATTGGGGTACCAAGTCATGTGACGGTGGATAGTACAAGGGTGCTGTTGCCGAATGGCTGTGTGATGCTTGCGGATAGGGCTTGCAATGTGGATGTGCAAATAGGAAGTCGGGATTTCGGTTTGAGTGCAGCTGTGCTACCGTTATCGGAGTTTGATGTGATCTTTGGTATGGACTGGCTCTCGGAGCAGCGTGCCTTTATTGATTGCAACTCCAAGGAGATTACACTGGACCAGAATACCGGACTTGTGACGAAGTTCGCTGGTATGCGAGGAGTTGGCGGGACTCTGTTGTCTGCACTCCAAGTCGTCAATGCTGTTCGGAAGGGCGCGGAGTTATTCTTCACGCTAATTCAGGCTGTTGAGCCAAAGGCCAGTGTCGGTGAAGTACTAGTTGTGTCAGAGTTTGCCGATGTGTTTCCTAAAGATCTTCCTGGGTTACCACCCCAGCGGGAGATTGACTTCTCTATTGAGTTGGTGCCAGGTGCGAAACCTGTGGCCCGCTCTCCATATCGCGTCGCGCCAAAAGAGATGGCTGAGTTGAAAGTCCAATTGCAAGAGTTGTTGGAGCAGGGATATATACGCCCAAGTATGTCACCTTGGAGCGCGCCTGTTCTATTTGTGAAAAAGAAAGACGGTAGCTTACGGTTATGTATTGACTACCGCGAATTGAATAAGCTGACGGAGAAAAACAAATATCCGATTCCGCGGATTGATGACCTCTTTGATCAGCTGGTAGGATCAACGGTCTATTCCAAATTGGATTTGAAATCGGGATATTATCAGCTGAGGATTAGGGAAGGTGACATTCCCAAGACGGCGTTTGGAACACGCTACGGTCATTATGAGTTCACGGTAATGCCGTTTGGCCTATGTAATGCGCCTTCGGTATTTATGGACCTAATGCATCGAACGTTCCGAGAGTACTTGGATTTGTTCGTTATTGTGTTTATCGATGACATCTTAGTATACTCTCAGTCGGAAGAGGATCATGCAAACCATTTGCGGTTGGTCTTGCATACCCTGCGGAGGAATAAGCTTTATGCAAAGTTCTCAAAGTGTGAGTTCTGGCTCTCTTCAGTAGCCTTTTTAGGCCATGTGGTAAGCGGAGAAGGTATCGCGGTGGATCCGTTGAAGATAAGTGCCATTCGAGATTGGCCAGTGATGTCTTCAGTGGTCGAGGTCAGGAGCTTCCTTGGACTTGCGGGCTACTATAGACGGTTTGTGGAAAACTTCTCACGGATTGCTTTACCTCTGACCACACTGACGAGAAAAGATCAAAAGTTCATTTGGACGCCGGAGTGCGCGCGAGCTTTTGAAGACTTAAGAGTCGTTTGACCATGGCGCCTGTGTTGACATCGCCATGTGGTACCGATGGGTATGAGATCTATAGTGATGCTTCCGGGAGCAGCTTAGGCTGCGTTCTTCTGCAGTTTGGTAAAGTGATTGCTTATGGCTCGTGCCAGTTGAAAGTGCATGAGCGGAATTACCCCGTCCATGATTTGGAGTTGGCGGCGGTAATCTTTGCGCTCAAGTTGTGGCGGCACTATGTATATAGCGTTAAAGTGGATATCTATACAGATCATAAAAGCCTAAAGTATTTATTGGATCAGAAGGATCTGAATATGCGACAACGAAGATGGATGGAGTTCCTTGGGGACTACACCTTCGAGATTCACTATACTCCCGGGAAGGGAAATGTGGTCGCTGATGCTTTGAGTCGGAAGACTCCGGTACGGGCAAGCTGGTTGCAGAGGCATGATCAGCGTTTAATCCAGGAATTGGAAGCATTGGAGATATCTTGTGTTGACAAGGGTTCGTCGACCGATGCATGCTTGAACTGCACGGAGGTGCAATATGACCTTACAGACAGAGTTCGGCGAGCAACGGAGCTTGATGAAAGTATCCAGCGCTATGCAAAAGATGGGCCGGATGACCAATTCTCTTGGGATAACGGTTTGTTACGAAGAAATGGTCGAGTGTGCGTCCCGAGTGTGGGTAAATTGAGGGAAGAGTTGATGTACGAAGCTCACTTTACAAAGTACTCAGTTCACCCAGGGAGCACAAAGATGTACAGAGATCTGAAAAAGCTGTTCTGGTGGCCCGGACTAAAGAAAGATGTCGCACGTTATGTGGCTGAATGCAATACCTGTGCGTTGGTGAAAGCAGAATGCCAGAAGCCTGGCGGTTTCCTGAAGTCGTTACCTATTCCGGAGTGGAAGTTCGATGATATTTCGATGGATTTCGTGCACGGGTTGCCGAGATCTCAACGCGGTCATGATTCAATCTGGGTGATTGTGGACCGGTTGAAAAAAGTGGCGCACTTCCTTCCAAACAGAAGAGACGATTCAGTGGAAACCTTGGCCAAGCTTTATGTGGAGCAGGTTGTTCGACTGCACGGTGTTCCTCGGAGCATCGTTAGTGACCGTGATGGGCGGTTCACATCGAATGATTGGCGGCTAGTTCATCAAATGTTGGGTACAAAGTTAGCGTTTAGTACGGCCTTTCATCCCCAAATGGATGGCCAGACTGAACGAACCAACAGGACGATGGAGGATATGCTCCGCATGTGCGTCCTAGACTTTGGTAAGAGATGGGAAGATTATATATTTCTTGTCGAATTTGCCTATAATAATAGCTACCAAGCAAGTATTGGTATGACACCATTTGAGGCGTTATATGGTCGGAAATGCCGTACACCGTTAGCTTGGGCAGAAGCAGGCGAATCTAAGCTGAGTGGGAAAAAGGAAGTCGAAGAAGCTACCTCGCTCATACGCTCTATTCGGGAGAGGCTATTGATAGCCCAAGATCGTCAAGCAAAGTACTACAATGCCAAACACCGGAACGTGGAGTTCGCGGTGGGTGATTGGGTATATTTGAAGATCAAACCCTTCAAAGGTGTGTCCAGGATTCGGCGTTTGAAAAAGCTAAGTCCGAGGTATCTTGGTCCGTTTGAGGTGGTGGAGCGGGTTGGGGAAGCTGCTTATCGACTAGCACTTTCAGCAGACTTGGGTGGATTACATGATGTATTTCACATCTCAGTCCTTCGTAAGGCGGTGAAGGATCCAGCTCAAGTAGTGGAGAATGATCGGGTACCGGTCGAGTATGGGCTAACGACGAGGGTTAGACCCATTCTGATCGAGGATCGAGCCGAGAAACAGTTGCGGAACAAAGTGATCGGGATGGTCAAGGTCCGATGGGATAATTGTGGCCGTGAAGAGCTAACATGGGAGCGAGAGCAGACCATGCGAGCTGAATTTTCCGAGCTATTTGTATAAACTGTAGACCGTGTACTTTTGTTATATCAGAATTCTCAAGTTTTAGCATTTTTGGTTCTTATGTCCTTACCGTGCCAATTTCGGGACGAAATTTTGTTAAGGGGGGGAGGATTGTAACACCCCAGAAATCTCAAAATGTGTTTGCAAACAGTTTTGGGTTGGAGGCTGTTTGACACGGCCTGGGACACGGGCGTGTCCCAGGGCGTGTCGGGGGTACACGGCCTGGGACACGGGCGTGTCCCAGGGCGTATTCAGGTTAGTCGACGATCGATAGTCGACGATCGTCGAGCCTGGGACACGGCCATGGACACGGGCGTGTCCCAGGGCGTGTCACTCAATAAAATTCGAAAATGGCCTGTTCTAGTCAGAAAATTACACGGCCTTGAACCAAGCCTTGAACACGGGCGTGTCAGGGTGGACACGGGCGTGTCCAATGCCGTGTGCCTACCCGTGTACTGCTTGCAGCTCGATGAGGCAGGGGTGACACGGGCGTGTCTCAGGAATGACACGGGCGTGGCAGGTTCGACACGGGCGTGTCGATGATCGTGTTCTGGTAAATCTCAGTCGGTTCGAATACCGCGTGTGCCGCTTAAGGGTACACGGCCTGTGACACGGGCGTGTCACAGGCCGTGTCAGCCAAAAAAATAAGTTTTGGGGCAAATCGTGGCCGTTTAAATTCTCTCTTTGGATCCAAGGGCTCAGGTGATTCCTGGCTGGATTAAATTCGTCAAGGAATGATGAAGAAGTCATTCTTCATTTTGCTTAAGGAAGAGAGAAAGAGAGAGGAGGAAGAAGAAGGAGGAGGAGAGCAAGCCACCGGCGGAGCTCCCGTGGTCCGATTCGTGATCCGAAGCCGGCGTTGTGAAGGCAAAGCTGCTGCGGTTCTTTCTCACCGGCTAGTTTGCAATGGCTCCCAAGAGATCGACAAGGGTAACGATCTCCCTCCTTGGACATGTGAAGTCCTTCTTTTCTGCATTGCATAGGGAAAACCCTTCCCCGCGAGTGTGCGTTGGGTTGTGGTGTCCCTTGGGGTAGATATGTGATGTCCCCCTTGTTAGAGGCCGGAATTGGAGTACGGCTCTAGGCATGCTGTGTGAAGCCCATCTGGACATGGTCTGGATTGGTGATGCTTGTTTGCATATCGGAGAAGGCTCCGTGATTATGGCTTGTGTTGCCTTGTGCCTACCTGTTGCTTGGTGCAGCAGGAAGTACTGGATGATGTCCAGGAAATGAAGAGGGTTGGATGCAACTCTTGTGGCCGTGCGTTGCCACTTTATGAGCAGTTGAGCCATTGGGCTGCAACTCGATGAAAAGGCAGATTGCCGAACAGGAAAGGTGAAACCGACCCGCGCCTATAAATAGCCATGGATACTTCTGTATTCGAGGTGGCACGGCGACTTGAGCAACGGGGGTGGCTTATCCGTACCTGCGTTAGGTCCGTCTGACTTGGAAGCCTGATTATAGGTTTTCTTGGAGCACCTAATGAGAGTCTTAGGCCCGCGCGCCGGAAAGACTAGAATGCTCAAATACCGTATGGACGGTGGTGTTGACCCTGGTATTCCGGTACACCAAGAATGTGCCCTGAGTGCACGGACTGTCGGGCCGTGTGGCCGATGGTTGTGATGGCTTGAATGTGCCTGCGCGCACATAGTTGCTATTCGATGATGCCATGCTTTGCAGGGAAAGAATGCTCATGCCCCGAGAAAGGGGTAGGATTGTTATAATTGGGTCAGCTGAATGCTGACCGTTGCATTATTTGCCACCGGTTGGGTGGATTGTTCCCATGCAGGTGCTGGAGAGCCAAGTGGTAGGTGAAGGGCTGAAGCCCTACTGCTGTTGCTGCTGCTGCTGCGGCTAGCCCTTGAAGGCTAAGCGAATGTTTTTGCTTATTTTCTTTTACTCATGTATGGCCGGCCCGCGCGCCGAGGTTTGTAAACCATACGATGTGAAAAGAGGAACTGTAAGGCCTTAAGGCCAAACTCTATGTATTTGTGTACATTCCGTGGTTATATATAAAGGTGGTTTATATATTGGACATTCCTGGTTAGAGTTCAAATTACAACTTAAAGCTTCCGCTAGAATGCTCTGAGTTAGGATTCGTGTTTGGTTTGGTATTATCCTGTGACCTCACCGTCTGTTGGTGGCATATAGTGTGGGGCCCCGGCCGGACCTTCTACTATACGTCATCTAACGGATGGGGTCGTTACACAGAGAAGAGCCTGATAGCCAAGAAGGGCAAGACTCTTACTGACTCTGACTCATCTGAGTCAAGTGAAGAAGAGGAAGCCTACTTTGGACTTATGGCTCAATCAGATGATGAACAAGAGCCCCAGTTCACTGGGGAGGTAAAATCTCATACCCCTCTTTCAGAATCTGAAGTTTCTGAGCATGATCATGAGGATAGCTCCTCTGACGATTAGTCTGAACTCATGGCCCAGTATAAGGAGTTGATCATGGCTTACGACAAATGTCGAAAGGTCGTGAAAACTCAGGCAAAAGAGATTAAGTCTCTAAAGGCCATAAAAAGCTCTCTGAGAGAGGAAGTCGCAAAGATGGACTCACTAAGAGAAGACTTAAATAATGTTGTTGATGAGTTCAACAAGGCTATCAAGCACCTTGATCTGAAGGATGAAATCATCAAAGGGTTGGAAGACTTACTAGAGGTCGAAAAGAAACTTGTTTAAGGTTTCTCTAAGCCAAAGGTAGTTCTTCCTCTCGTTGCTGAGTTCCCCGCTCAGGACAAGGGTGCTGGGCTAGGCCATGTAGAAGCTACTAGTAAATCTTCTAGGTGGAAAAAGGCTCAGAGAAGGAATAAGGCCACCAAGAAGGCCTTAGCCAAAGCAAAGGGGAAAGCCCCTCAATATCAGACTGTCTTTAAGAAAGTCATATTTAAAACAAATGAGTTTGATCTTCACTCATCCTACGACCACTTGACTAGGCCTACTTATGTAGAGCCTAAGTATCGTTACCAAGGATGGACTCGCCCCAGAAACTTTGGTGAGAGTGTCTTTAAGGCACCTTATGAAGAAGTCATTCTTTAGAGCTATGGCCCTTATGATCATGGTCATAACTTCAAGAAAGCACCAAAAGTAAAAAATCATTGTAGAAAAGCCTGTAATGGAGAAGAAATCATGTGATTGCCATCATCATGAAGCTTCTTCCTCCAAGAATGCTACCCCTGCTGGACCACCATCTCAGAAGGTCAAGCAGGAGTTCCTAAGGCAAAGATACAACAGGTTCGACTGTCGGTGCTGTGGCAAAATTGGTCATTTTGCCATCGATTGTTGGTTTAATCCAAGAAATTTTGCAACTCCTGAAGTTGGCAACATGAAGTCACCCTAGAACTAAGATGAATTAAGTTGTATTTGATATCTTGGTTTAAGTTGTGTGTTTACAGATCATCATTGCTAAGTGTAGACCAATGTTAGTCTATAGTGGGTCATGAACACAGTACCATACAGTATAATCCCTCACTGTGTGATCCAAGGTGTTGACTCATGTGTAGCCTCTCAATTGGGACACACTTCATATTCAAGCACTTGGATCAAGGAATGAAGCTTGGATTCTTGAAGAGTAGATAAAATTTTCTAAGTCCAGAATTTCTCTAAGTCCACCTCTCTAGAAGTCCTTGACAGTTCTCGAGAAGTAGACTTAGCAGAACTCTAGAAGTTCCTCTAGTTCTCGAGAAGCCGAGACTAGTTCTCGAGAAACCTTTTATAGTTCTCGAGAAGTCAGTCTAAGGTTATCGAGAAGTCCCATCCTTTATTTCTCGAGTAGTCAGAGACAACCGCAAAATTATTCTAAGTCCCTCTCTCGAGAAGTCCATCTTAGTTCTCGAGAACTTAGTCTCTAGTTCTCGAGAAGTCAGCATGGTTCTCGAGTATATGATTTGGCTTTCGAGTAATGGTTCTCGAGAAGTCTTGTTAGTTCTCGAGAAGCTTCACATAACTTTTGAGTAGACTCAACGCCGTTGTTCTCGAGTACTAACTTAAGTCTAGACAGTCTAGTTCTCGAGAAGTCAGTCTGTTCTCGAGAACTCATTCATACTTCTCGAGAACTGCTGTCAATATTTTTTATGAAATTTACTTAAGTCCAGATCGATGGGTTTTTCAAATGAGACATCGTGATTGGTCCACGTGTCGTCATTAATGTTAATTCTAACTGTTAGGGGAAATCCTATATAATGTCTTTTCATCAAGACTAACCCTAAGCGAAAAATCGTATTTCTCAATTATTTTGATCGGCCGTCTCTCTCAAAGAAGAACAGAAGTTTCAGTCGCCGTAGCCGCTCAACGTGAAGATTGACACTTCTTTTTTCGATCAAGAAAGGCTTGCTGTTCAAGGATAACTCATCTTCTCCTTGATCGAGTTGGTCTAAGATTTCTCAGATCAGATCTCACAACTCTTCTTCAATATTTTTTGAAAAAACCGCAAGTTCAAGAAGAAGACCTAGAGTTGAATTTTTACAGATCTGAGACAAAATTTCTGTTTGTATTTTTCTTTAAATCTCTCTGTAAATTTTGTAGGAGATTAATCTCCAAGTTGTAGGAAGTTTTTATCTTCCGAGTGTAGATCCTTTTTGGATCGAGATTGTAGGAACTTGGTTCTGAGGCGTCGGATTGGATTTCAATCTGAGATAGTGAAGTAGCCGAGTCTAGTGATTTACTAGATCGGTGAGGGAAAGTGGACGTACCCAAGGTTGGGGAACCACTATAAATCTTCTTGTCATCTGTGATTGCTTGTTTGTGTGTGCAATTTCTTTAAAATTTTTATTCCGTATTTCGACGCACAATTCACCTATTCACCCCCTCTCTAGGTGATTTAGGTTGATAACTTAACACTTTCAAGCTCATTTTTCTTTCATATATGCTGTTTACTCTTCTGTTGCTGAGATTAACAGATATTTGCAAGTTCGCTTTAGGTACTTGCAGCTTAGTTTTCTTTCATATATGCCGCTTAATCTTTTCTTGCAGAGATTAACAGATATTTGCAAGTTCCCTCCAGGTGCTTACAACTTAACTTTGCTTTCATATCTACTGCTTAACCTTCTTTTTGCAGAGGTTAACAGGTATTTGTAAGTCTCCCTCAGGTACTTGCATGCTATTATTCTTCTATTCCTTCCTCTCACCTTTGTTTTGCAGAGCTTGATGGAAGACATTCACAAGTCTTATTCATTTTGCAAAAGAACTCAGGTACACACAAGATGTACCTATTTTTGCCAGCATTACCTTTTCCTTTGTAGGGAAAAGATAGACTTTGGCAAACCTTTTCTAAGGAGAGACATCAGGTTCTATCTCTCCCTACATCATGTTTTTACGAAGGATGGATCACGATTTTCATGGGTCTCCTACTTTTTCGAAGTTCCCTTCGGGACTTAAAAAAGTGTGGGGATTATGTTAACCTAGAAATCAGCGATCCCTCCCAAGGTAGCTAACTTGCAAGTCGTGGACTGCTCCAGGTTCCCCCTGCAGGTCGCGGCCTGTCAGCCCCCTTTTTTTTAAGGATGGGCAGACAGACTTCTCTGTTCGCTCAATCCGTGCGACTAGGGAGGTCTCCCCGTCCTGACCGCCCAGGTCGTGCAACAGTCGCTTGTTCTGTAGGGGCCGTGGGCGGCTTCCTCAGTCTGCTCCTGCAGGCCGCGCGGTTAGGTCAGCTAACTGCGCAGTAGTCCATTCTACTCCAACAGGCGCGAACTACCCAACGAAGTGGCGGACTCGCATTCCTATCCTCCCAGACCGCTCGGTAACTACATGCTCAGCAGGATGTGCGGTCTGCTCTCTAGCCCGCTCCTGTAGGTTGCTCGGCTAGCAAGGCTACGCAATCACCAGACAACCACCCTTCAACAGTTGAGGACTTGTCTACGATACATCTCAATCCACACAAAAGTAGGCGACCTACCTCCCGATCTTTTGACAGTATGCGACAAGCTTTAGGATGCCCAACAAGCAACCTGCTACCAGGTCGCCTGCCTAACGAGTTCGACCTGCTCCTTCTATTCGGCAAAAGGCGGCGGACTCAACTCCAGCGCACCTCCAGACAATAGTGGCGACCTGCCTCCAGGCTGCCCACCAACAGAAGTGGAGACAAGCCTCCAACTCGCCTTATAGCAGGAATGGCGACCTGCCTCCAAGATGCCAGTCAGCAACGGGTACCTGCTCCACTTCTCCAGCATGCGCACCTGCCTCCTAAGTCCGTCAGGTCGCTAAGCCCTTGCCGCCCAGTAGGGAGGACAAGCCTCCAGTAGTAGAGGCGGACTCCTCCAGTCCACTACAGGCTAGGCAGACTCATCATACAGTTCGCTAGAAGAACCCCAGCACTGGCTTCTCAGCAATCAGTGACCTGCCTCTTCCTGTCCGCAGCGGGCTAGGAGGACTCTTTCTACAGTCCACAAGCTAGCCCTCTAGTCTCCCAGTGCTCGCTTCTTCCCAGCAGCTAGCGGACTACTCCTCAGCTCTCATAGCTCGGCATGGGCTCGTCCAATACAGTAGAAGCGGACTCGTCCTAGTTCGCCAACAGAAGATCAACTCAAGTGGACAAGTCCCTAACCGCACAACATGGTGTAGACTCGGCAGACTTCTCGTCTACTCACACAACTTACCGCTCTACCGGAGGTAACGTTACCATGACCGTCTCCGACCCGAGCCTATAAATAGGCCCCCATACCTCTCATTCAGCAGGAACAGTGGAGTGTGACAACCAAGGCATCAAGACCTGCGGACTCAGTCTCTAAGTCCGCGGACCTCACCTGTCTTCTAGGCTTGATCGCACAGTCCGCTCGACTTAGTCTAGCGATCTGCGGGATCAGTTGTCCCCTCAGTCTGCCAACCTCTCTGGTCAAATCGCACGGCCTCTAGAATCTTGTTTCCTTAGCCGCCAGCTTCCCTTTGTACCTTTTATTTTCTTTCCATGTAAAGGTGCAATCTCAAGCTATAAAATCTCATTTCATAATCAAAGGAAAGCCCATCTAAAGAGTCGCATTTAAGCCGCGGCGGGCAAAGTCTATTGTTGCCACTGCAAGCGACCCCCCTCTTCTTCTCAACTCCTCTCCTCTCTCAGCAACAACATAACCCGTCAAAGCCTAACCGTCAAAGTAACCGTCTTCTCGACAGTTCCCCATCAACCTCCCATTATCCATGCAACCCTTGATCAAGCGCGTGCCCCACTCTTTAGCATGCAGAAGCATTCACCGCATCCCCATCAACCTCTTCACCTCATCCTAGTGAGACCGAACACCCGTTATCTTGCTGGTGCCCGATACCCTTCCATTTCTGTGCATCAACAATAATATGAGACTTTATCATTTGCCACTAGACAAATAGGAGAGTCTGTATCTAAACAAAAGAAATTTAAACAATAAACATTTCCACTCCTAGTGCCTGTCAAGATGACCTCTTGGTTACTTGATGTAATACCCATGATTTTCCAAGGTTTATTTAAAATCCTTAGTGACGTATTTTGACGTCTGGGCGTTACATTGACGCGTAGTTGGTGGGTACAATTGTCGGAGTGTGGCTTTTTCACTCTGGTATCCAAGGTTTTAGTTTGGGAGTGTCAACTTGGCTAATTCCTCCTATGTTTTGGTATTCCCTTGCGAGTAGAGGTTCGTTTTGGAACACGGCGGAGCGTTTTTGGGATATGTGATTTTTAGACTTCGGGGAGTGTTTACCCGAGTTTGGTTTGTCGGATTTCGATTTCAACTTCTCCGTTAGATTCGTAGCATCGATATTTAGCTACGGTGTGATTTTTGTAGAAATCTGAGTTAGTGCGAGCTTTAGTCATTTGGATGTTTTTATTATAATAATAATATATTAATATTTTATATTATTCATTCCATATAAATAGCCTTGGGATAAGACGAAAACCCTATTCATCTTATTTCTTAAAACCATTGGCTTGTATTGCGTAAGACGAGAGCGGCGGACCTTGCGAAGCCTTCAGCCCTTGATTGTTGGAGCTCTAATGTACAAAATCGTCGTTGGAGAGTAGATCCGGTTAGCTCTCACCGATATCTACATTTCTACAGTAAGTTTTCCCATTCTTGGATTTTTAGTGATTAAGGTATGTGGTTTTGACCTTTTGTCCTCTTGAAAAGTTTCAGGTTTTGTTACTTAGGTGTTCTTGCGGCCAGATCCGTGAGGAATAGTGGTGGTGCGGCCGGATTTTGGCAAGATCAAGGCAAGTGGTGATTTCTTCCCCTTTCCAAGATTTTATTCCTTGCATTCTCGGTTATTTTCCTTTCCCTTCTTAGATTTTAGGAATAGGGTAGAGTCGGCCAAGTTCTACCTACTACATTGGATGGATTTCCAGTGATTGTACATTCGCCATATTTTGGCGATTAGTTTGTGAGTAACCCCGTCGAGTATAGGTTAGTAAGCTTAGTTTAATTCATCGTGTATGGCTTTGAGCCTGAGGTTAGAATCTGTCGAGTAAGGCACTTAGTTTAAGTATAAAATTCGTAAAATATAGGTTGAGAATTGACTAAGTAAAATTCGGCGAGTTTCAGTAGAAGTAGAGTCGATTCGTCGAGTATCCGATGCAATTTCGTCGGGTAATGCATGGCGTTGAGTTAAGTCTAATTCGTCGAGTATTAGGCGTTGAGTTCGTTAAGTATAATGCTTGCCGTTGAGTGTTGCTGAATTCATCGAGAATTAGGCGTTGAGTTCGTCAAGTATAATGCTTGGCGTTGAGTGTTGCTAAATTCGTCGAGTATTAGGAGTTGAATTCATCGAGTATAATGCTTGGCGTTGAGTGTTACTGAATTCAACGAGTATTAGGCATTGAGTCCATTGAGTATAAGACTTAGTGTTGAGTGATCTTTGAGTCTAAGGCAAAAGTGTTGAGTGCGCTGAATGCACTCAACACGGCGTTAAGTGAAGCTCACTTGGCATTGAGTGGTCTGTGAGGCTAAGGCAGAAGCGTTGAGTGCACTGAATGCACTCAACGCGGCGTTGAGTGAATCAACATTGAGTGAAGCCTTGGAGTTGAGTAGTTTTGTGACCAAGTCAAAAGAGTTGGGTGTACTTAACGCGGCGTTGTGTGAACTCAACGCAGCATTGAGTGACGGCAGAGTCGTTGAGTTAGCTGGTTGGCATTGAGTGCAATGAATGCACTTAATACGGCGTCGAGTGTACTCGACGCTTTTCCGCAAACTTAGGGTATTTTGCCATTTTGTCATATATCTCTAGTGGACTTGTTTTGCTCAGTATAAATCATTGAGTGCCAGCTGTATTCATCGAGTATATTCGATGAATCAGTATGGACTTAGTTTTTGTTGCCAGATTGTGTCTAGTTTGTTGGGTTGGGCCTTGGGTCAATTTCTTGGATTTATTCCTTCATTTATTATTGAAGAAGCCCAGTGTTTTGGTTGTGGTTTTCCTGTATTTGACTATGGTGGTCGGTGTTTTGGTTGTATGTTTATGTCTAGGTTGGCAGTGGATAAAGGACCACCAACCCGATGCCTTAATTTGGTGAATTATTGCCCTGGTGGGTTTGCTTGGTGTGGGTAAGTGACTGCTGTTGTGTTGGGTAGGTTCCCATGCCACCACTACAGGTGCTATTTTTCCCTGGCTTTGGGTGTGTCATGGTATAAGACCACCTTTCCTTGGGCCCTTGTTAAGTTTCTTTTGCTATTGGTGTGTTGGGTAGGTCCCCACCACCACAGATGTCGGATTTGTTGCCAGTGTTTTTGTTCACCAAGTTGTGGGCTAAGTAATTCTTTATTCTTACAGTTATTTATTTACATGTTTATTAAAGCTAAGGTCATTATTGCACTTGGTCAAATTCCGTACTTTTGGACTTTATAGGTTAATTATTCATTTCAGTATTTTTTGCTTAATTGATGAGGTTTGTCAGCTTCTTCCTCATGTTAGGGTTGGTAACCAATGTACCTTTGGTTTATTGATAACCTTTTGATCTTTGATCTTCACTTGTATTATTATTTCTTGTTGAGGTGTTCTTTCTTTGAATGCCTCAGATTTGGAGAAGTAGCCGGTTGAGCGGCTAGTGTTGGTTTTTGGCTGGTACTCTGCAGCTGTCTTTTCCTCACCAAATGTGAAGTTGTTGTTGTTTGTTTTATTTTAGTTTAGACATACATACCTTTTAGTGGGTTTGTGTCAGGTTGTTGACGCCCACTGGATTTTTTGGTTTAATGTTAAGTGCTTGCTAGCTGCTATGTATTTTTCTATACGATTGTGCGGATTTACTTTCTCTCTGGGAAGGCTTTATTCTAGATTTCATGTTAGATATTTTATATTATAAAAGTATTACTTCTATCACCTCATACATGCCATCTTTTATAACTAAAGTCACTATGTTCGATGAACGTAAAAGCTATTTTCATACTTATACTAAATCTAGAGTAATGCATACCATGAGTTGTCCTATATGAATGTTTTTGCTCATGTAGGATTTGAATCAATATAAGCAAGGTATTTTCCGCAATGTATAATTTTATTTTTAGTCGTGGACTAGTTGATCCAGTGAGCCGAGGGATACTGCCATCAAAACTTAACTTGAAACATGTTTTTCTCACATCATAATTTGGTATTTTCATAAATCGTGTTAGGATTGGAGTTTGCCTGAACGTCTGTAGTTATCCCCATTACGACGTGGCATCACGGCGCGAGTTTTCTCTTACTCTGATATATATTTAAATTAAGAGAAAATGCAGGTTGTGATAGTTGGTATCAGAGGGGTAGGTTGTTTGACAATTGGTCTAGCAACCATCTCAGGTTAGTTTTAGTTTTCTTTTTCCATTGCATACACACACCAATGTGTCATCAGTACATCTTGGCTGAAGCATGATCACTACACTCATAAGCATGAGAAGAAGTATACGGGGCATATTATGTAGTAAGGGATGCATAATTTGTGTTTGTATAGGGATCCTCATAGGAAGAAACATGTGACTGTTATGTAGTATGAGATGCATAATAATCATCACATGAATGCACATTAGATTTTACTTTTTGTTACATGTGATATTATTTAGTACGTGATACATAATAATTCATGTGTACGCCGATCATAACATGCACTAAGGCCTTTATTAGATTGCATAGCACAACATGCATGACATAGCATTGCATTAACATACGTGCCAAGCAAAAGATTTACTTGATGGCATATGTACACACATGGTATAAGTCAAAAAAGGAATAAGAATTCATGCATTCATAGTCTATGCACATGAGTTAGTGAGATGACTGTATACATCCTAAGTTTAAGCATGACATCATTAATGAAATTCCCAGAGCAAGTTAAAGGCTTGAGCAAGTATTTGTACATGTATTATCTGAACTAAGTCGTGTAGTTCTAGTGGAAAGCTAGGTTTTGATTAGTTGTTTGTTGTGTTTTTAGAAAGCCACTGAAGCATCCTGTGACAAGGTCGACTACCCAGTCTGAGGGCAAGTCGTCTGAGGCGCAGGGTGAGAAAGTGATCGAAGGACTGCGACAGAGCAATGAGGCTCTGTCCAGGTAAATGTTGGAGATTCAGTCACAGATCCAGTCTTTGTTGTCTGTTGTTTTCGGGCAGTCGATTAGAGTGAAAGACCCTGCTGTGGGTCAAGCTATTCCTGTTCCCCCTACTCCTCTGGTGCCTCCAGTATTGTTGCCACCAGAGATGAACTTTATCTCGCATTTCTAGCGATTTGGACCTCCTACTTACGATGGTAGAGCAGATTTCATGGCCTTGGACAACTGGATTTTAGCAATCGAGGAGATGTTTTCATACTCAGGGATTTCTATTGACCAAAGAGAGATGGTCGCTTCTTACCAGCTGAAAAGTCTTGTAAAGAGTTGGTGGTTAAGAGAAAAGGAGAACCTGAAGGATGGATGTTCGTGGGAAGCCTTCAAGGAGTTATTGCTGATGAAGTTTTTGCCATCGGTCGAGCAAGACCGCTTGATGAATAATTTTTTGCACTTCAAGCAAAGACAACTAACGGTTAGTGAGTATGAAGTGGAGTTCAGTAAATTGAGCCGGTTTGTCCCGGATCTGGTATCCTCGGAATCTAGTAGAGTCATGCATTTTCTGGGTGGTCTTAGGAATGACATCCAGCAACTGGCCAGTGTGTATGGGTCTAAAAGTTATGCTGAAGTAGTAAAAACCGCCCTAAAGTTCGAGGCGATCGACAATGCTAAGAATCGAGGACAGAAGATGAGGACAGATAAGAGGAAGTCTGATGAGGGTAAGAACTCTCAAGAATTTGGTTCTGCTTCGAAGAAAATAAGCAAGGAAGTGTGCAGTTTTTGTGGCCGGCCGGGCCATTCGTTCGTGAAATGTTTTTAGAGATTGGGAGCTCAAAGGCAAGAGCAGGTGCATGCGATTCAGAGTGCTCCCAAAGGAGAACTTTTTTGTGCTTTGTGCAAACAAAAGGGGCACGATGCTGCCAATTGTTGGGGTAAGGATAGAGTCTGCTTTCTTTGCAGACAAAAAGGACATTTATAGTCAAAGTGTCCGTAGTCTCAGCCCACACTGCAGCCAATTCCACTTCAGGCTTTGCCGCCACCACAACATTTGTACAAAGGGAAGGGCAAGCTAAATGCAGTGACCATGGAGGAAGCGCAGACGTCCACCCAGGTGATCTCAGGTTAGATCTTAACCTCATTTATTTTTAGCTCATAATTGTAGTTTCGATATTGCTCGGTTAGTTTTGTATGTGATTTTATAGGGATGTTTAAGGTAAAGAACTACTGGGCGCGCATTATTTTCGATTCTGGTGCTACCTACTCGTTTGTGACTATGGCCTTTATAGAGCACCATCATTTGACTCTCGATCAAGTTGGTGATATATTTAATGTCAAGTTTCCCTCTGGTGATTTGGTTGTGTCGAACAAGGGTATCCTGGGTTGTCCGATTCTTGTAGGCAATTTCCTAGTTGTTGCTGATTTGAAGGTAATAGACCTGGAAGACTTCGATGTGATCTTGGGCATGGACTGGTTGTAAAAATATGATGTCATTATCCAATGCATGGTCAAGTGTTTGGACTTTAGGATGGACGACGGTCACCCCATGAGTGTTTATGGTATCCGCGCCAGGATTTCCCGAATATTTCTACGGTATGCGCTCGAAATCTTTTAGATTCCAGTTGTTTTGCTTACTTGGTTTCTGTTTTGGGAGCCGTTAGTGGTTTTCTGCATGTCGAGGAGGTTCCGGTGCTGCGTGAGTTTCAAGACATTTTCCAAGATAGTCTTCCTGGTCTTCCACCTGTAAGGGATGTAGAGTTTGTTATAGATCTTGAGCCGGGTACTTGTCTTATTGCTAAGGCACTGTACCGTATGCCCCCTCGAGAGATGGAAGAGTTGCGTACCCAGCTAGATGAGTTATTGCAGAATGGATTTATTAGACCAAGTTCTTCACTATGGGGGTGCTCCCGTGTAGTTTGTGAAGAAAAAGGATGGGTCCATGAGGCTGTGCATAGATTATAGGGAATTGAACAAAGTTATTATCAAGAACAAGTATCCCTTGCCGCGAATAGATGCAGTTGTGTGGTAACACAATGTTTTCGAATATTGACCTTCGTCTAGGCTACCATCAATTGAGGATTTGTTAGATGGATATTCCACGAACCGCTTTACGTTCTCGGCATGGAAATTTTGAGTTCTTGTTAATGTCCTTTGGTTTGACTAATGCACCCTCTGCCTTCATGGACATGATGAACAAAGTGTTCAAGGATTTTTTGGACCTTTTTGTGGTCATGTTTATAGATGATGTTTTGGTTTATTCCCACAGTGCTGAAGAGCATGCCCAACACTTGCATTTGGTTTTGTATATTTTGAGGGAGCATAAGTTGTTTGCCAAGTTGAGTAAGTGTGAGTTTTGGCTTCCTTAGTGAAAGGAGGAGTTAGATTTGACTTACTCTAGGGGGGGGGGGTTGAATAGAGTGTTAAAATTTATGCTATTTTTAACTTTTATATCAGAGTGAAAGTAGGTGATACCAATAATATATAAAGAAAAGAAAAGCAGGCTAAGCTATTCTATCTATCACAGCCATAACAAGAACAAACAGAAAATGATCACAACCAGACAACACAAGAATTTTATAGTGGTTCCCCAACTAGGTACATCCACTCTTCTACCACCCTAGTAGGAATCCACTAGCAGGTTTTTGATCAGGTGACTGCCACCACAATATCTATTTGCAAGGAGATATTGCAACCCTTTAGGCTTTTGATTAGGTGCCCAAAAACCAACCAAGTCTTTTGATCAGGTGACTTTACAACCAAGTGGTTGACTTTTGAAGGGAGTTAAAAACCCTTTTACAGGAGGAGAGAGGAGGTGATGGTGTCTTTTCTTTCTCTAATCAACTGAGAAGACTAGTGGATCTTTGATGTTGACAAAGCTCCCCCTGAGATGTTAAATGGTTCTGGAAGACTGGAGCTTTGCTTGAGGGTGTAGGTATTTAGCCTTGTTCTGTCAATGTCAAGGAATCCAGTAGATTGATGTTGAATGGATGTCTCTGAAGATTCCAGGCTCTGAAAATGAAGAAGAAACTTGATTTGTGATGAATGTTCTTCTTCAGATTTCAAGATTGATAAGGGAAAGAATAGAAATGTTTTCAGCACACAGTAGAAAGCTCTGAATGATCAGGATCTGTTTTAGTGCTCTGGGTTTTCTTCTCTGTAATGCTCTCTGAGTATATTGTTCTCTATTATTCTCTATGTTGTCTTGACTGAAAAGAGAGAATCTCTTTTATATTTTGCAGTCAATTTCTCCTTTGAATTTTGAATTCTGGCATTAATTGCATGCTGATTTGGGAAATTCAAGCAACTAGAATAAAATAAGCAAGTAATTACCATGATGAATACTATAATTAATGCTTCCAATAACGGCTATATTAAAAGGAATATGAGCATTAATTACTCAGGAATATTACTGCTAATTAATATAGAAAGTAAGGGACAGAAGAAAGAAAACTTCTCATTCTGGAGTAGGGTAGAAATCGTCGACCTCAGAACGGAATTCGTCGACCTGAGATCCAAGATCATCGACCCGAGAATTCCAGTTCATTGACCTGAGCTCTTCGAACTACGTACTGAGAATGACTTGCCAAATCTACACTCTGAGTTCGTCGAGCTGAGAATCTGTCTGAGTAAAACTAATCGTCGACCTTAGCTCGAATATCATCAAGCTCAGCTCAGAGAAATAACTCAGAGTTCGTCGATCTGAGATCAACGATCGTCGAGCTGAGTTCGAAGAACTTCGAACTAAACAATCTGTTCTCTGAATCTTCTAAGTCTGAGTCTGCTGAGATCCTCTGCTGGCTGGTCCATGAAGCTTGAACCTAAAGACTTAGGCTTAACTCTAGGACTACTAGACTTCACCCTGGCGATACAAGGTGGGTCAGACTAAACCTAATTTAGTGAACCTATCCCAAATCCACTAGGGATCCAACAATCTCCTCCTATTTGGGTGAGGTCACTAAAGCAAAATAAAAGAAATAGTCATAAAGCATAAATACATATATCTGACAAAATTAAAACATTCATGTTGGTACCCTAGATGTGATTTGGCTTATGTAATCCCTTTCCAGCCCCTCTTGATCCATATAACTATATATGATCATGTTTAGACTTTGTTTAGTCTCCCTAGGGTAGTTTATATCTTACCTAAAGTTTAGATTAGAGGTTGTAGAATGAATTTTTGGTTAAGGTTTTTTTCCCGTTCGACCATCGTCGAACGAGGCCTCGCGATCGTCGATCAGTGGTCGACGATAGCAGGGCTATAGAATCGTTGAAGTCAAGACAATTATCGTCGACCGATGATCGACGATCTCAGAGCAAGCTTATTATGCTCTGAAGGTTGGTCGACAATCTGCTATCAGCAGTTCGACGATCGTGGTCTTGCTTCACGATTTCTGTCTCGACAGATCTTTGCCTTAATCGTCGACATCATGAGATGTTCGACGATATCTGTCTCGACAGATCTCTGCCTTAGTCGTCGACATCATGAGATGTTCGACGATTTCTGTGTTAACAGATTTTCTGCTTTAGTCGACGATATCTTGAGCTGGTCGACGATTGCCGTTCGACGATTTCTGTTTCGACAGATTTCTACTTTTAGTCGACGATCTGTTAGCTAGGTCGACGATCATCGAACCCCTGTTCGACGATTTCTGTCTGCCTTTAACAATTTGCACTTATTTTATTCCTTGGTTTATTTCCAAGTGTTTTAGCGTGTGGTTAGAAAGATTTTCTGAAGAATGTTTTTGCTAATTTATGGCTTAAATTCAAATGAATTACTTACCAAATATGTTAAGCATAAATTACGGGATTTCGTATTTTGATAAAGCATTTTTGTCTTATTATACAAAATATATTGCCAGGCTGTATTCTAGCCGTTGGCGGTGTATGCTATTTCCAAGAACGATAAGTCTTTATGCTGAGATTTTTTTTATTCATTTATTTCCTTATTGGGACTGACAGAGAGCTAATAGGTCATTCTATTCCTATTGCTATATTCTATTTTGAGATAATCTGTTGCAGGGCTCTAGAATTCAAATCAATAGAGCCGTTCAAAAAGATAAATGAGAAGACATATTAAAGAGAGATTTTTTCTCAGAAAAATAAGAAGTTATAAATATAGAGAGATTTTTTTTGTGCTGGACTCTCTCAAGCATCTCCAGAGCAACTCTTCACAATCTCACAATCAGAAGAAGAAAAGTTTTCCTGAAGCATAAGCCCAGAGCAATTTCTTTCATTCTCAAGTCTCCTGAGCATCTGCTTAGAGTTTTCAAGACTTCAGAAAGAGCTCCAGATCTGCTTCACGTGCTCCAGAATCTGAAGACCTGATAAAAATCAGTCTACAGATCTCTGAGGATTTAGTTTCAGTATATCTGAAACTCCTTCATCCTGAAGCAAAGGCTTTCCCTGGACTTCCACTGAGCCAGGGGGAGACTTTGATTCTTTAGAGAATCCACAAGTCTTCTCTAATCTGTATTAACAACAGAGAAGACAATCTAACTCTCTCAACCCCTTTGTAAAAGAGTTTTCACACCTCTTCAAAAGTGAACATTGGTGACAGGGCACCTTATCAACAACCTGTGGTTGAGCATCCTTATCAAAAGCTCAAAGGGTCTGTTTGATCTACCTGAATCAGATCATTGGTGACAGGGCACCTTAGCAAAAACCTGTAGTGGATTCCTACCAGGGTGGTAGAAGAGTGGAGTACCTATTAAGAGGGAACCACTATATATCCTGTGTCTCTCTGGCTATTTTTGTTTAATTGTCCTTTCTGTGGCTGTGATAGAACTACCTAGGATTGCTAGTTGCTGTGATAGGTTTATAGTTAAACTGAAATTTCAGTTAACTCTCTCACTTGTGCACGTCACTGTATTAGGCTCTTTGGGTTCAAGTATCAGATTATTTTATTCCGCAAATAAACTCCAAGAGAGCTGACTAGTTATTCATAAAATTTGAATACTCTATTCACCCCCCCTCTAGAGTAGTTTACAACTTATCCCCTCACTTTCAATTGGTATCAGAGGGAGGTTAGCTGTTCATACAGGCTAACACCTGAGTTAAAAGATCCTGTGATAAGTTGTTTCCTGATACCATTCACAAACACTTTCACACATGGCCCAGTCTAAGGATTATTCAAGCACCAGACCTCCTGTATGCAACTTGTCCAAGTTTGGCATATGGAAGGCCAGGATAAGACTATATATGAATTCTATTGATGAAGATATCTTTTCTTCTATTTTGACAGGACCACCTGCTAGGCCTGCTGCTGCTTCCACTTCTGCTGATCTCAGTGCTGTGCCACCACCTGACTACAATGAAACTTACAAGAAGGCAAAAGCAGCTGATGCAAAAGCAATGAATATCCTAGCTCAGACAATGTCTGATGAAATATTCCAGAAGCTTGCTGAATGTACCTCAGCCAAAGCTATGTGGGATTCCCTCAACCACATAGTTGCTGGCTCAGCTGACGAGAGGAAGGACAGGAGATCCAACCTCACTTCTCAGTATGAAAATTTCAAGAAGGATGATGCTGAAGACATTGACACAATGTACACAAGACTCAGTTCAATAATAAGTGAACTGAGGTCCTTGGACAAGGAGATAACTTTGTCAGAAGTCAATGACAAGATCCTGATGTGCCTTCCCATCTCTTGGGACTCAAGGATATGGCCCATCAAGGATGGAAGAAACACTGTGGAACTCTCCACAGAAGCTCTTTTGGGAAAGCTCAAGTCATATGAGCAAACTTTAAAGAGCAGAGCTGCTGCAATTGAAGCAAAAACTCCTACACCTACAAAGAAAGAGCATTCTCTAGCTCTTAAGGCTGCTGAGACTTCTGAAGGAAGTCAATCAAATGAGGAGTTACTGGCACTCATTGCCAAAAGGTTCTTCAACATGGGAAGAAGAGACCTCAGAAAGAAGTTCTCCAAGTATGAGGACAAACCAAGGTATGACAAAACTCCATCTAAAGAAATCATCTGTTATGTTTGCAGCAAGCCTGGACATATTGCTCCAGATTGTCCAGAGAAGAAACACAAGGAGAAGAAACATGAGAAAGAGTACATGAAGCACCACTCCAAGTCCTCCTCACACAAATACAAGAAGAAGGACAAGGGATTTGTGGCTGCTACCTGGAGTGAAACAGAAGAGGACACCTGCTCCTCTAGCTCCAGTGATTCAGAAGAAGAAGAAGAGAAGAAAGCCAAAGAGGTCTGCCTCATGGCTATTGATGCCTGCAGCTCTCTGTCAGCTGCAGAGAATTCTGAAGAAGAAGGAGACAATGAAGAAGATTCCTTTATGGAAGATCAGGTAATCGACTTATTTGATTTCTCATCTCCTGAGTTCAAATTAAAATTTAAGACTCTATGTTTAGATTTACTATTATCTGAAAAAGAAATTAAGTCACTTAGATTAAAGATAATGGAACTAGACATGGAAAGTACTGAAATAATTAGATTAGAAAAGGAATTAGAAAGCTCAAAAGAGGAAGTAACATTCCTAAAATTAGAACTAGCTAAATCTAAGAGATTAGAAGAACAATTAAATGGCAGAAGCCTTAAATTATCTGAAATAACCAGTATAGCAAACACTAGGGTTGGTAATGATAAACTAGGCTTAGGTGCTACATCTAGTGAACCCATCCTCCTCACAAAGGAGAGATTTAGCACTCCAGTAAAATTTATTTCTGAATCAGGAATAAAGAATACTGAGGAAATTGAAAAATGCAAGAAAATTCAGAATAAGATTAAGAAAGAGAACAGGAAGAAAAAATTTCTAGCTTTACAGAAATCGTCGAACATTAATCGACGATCGTCAAACCAATCGTCGAACGTCTATCGACGATCGCTGAACACCTTCACCAAGTATGATATCTTCGGTGCAGGAGATCGACGATCTCATCTTGAGTCGTCGACCAGTGATCGACGATCTCATCATGAGTCATCGACCAGTGATCGACGATCGTGGAATCCAGAACAAAGCACTACTACAAATGATCGACGATATGACTTGCGATCGTCGACCGTGGATCGACGATCTGGACTTAAGCTGGAAAATAAATTTCAAACTTCCAGAATTGCAAATCCCAATCACTACCCTAGGTCGTTTAATCCTTTAACTGAATGGATTATCCCACCTAGGAGATCACACCCTTTAGGATATAAATCTAAGCCTGCAAAATCTTTTATATCTAGTTTTTCTTTTGTGAAGAATACTGGACCCAAGGTAACCTGGGTCCACAATGTATAATTGATATCTTTGCAGGTGAAGACCTATCCAGTCATACATGACAAATGGTATCTGGATAGTGGATGCTCAAAGCATATGACAGAAAAGAAGAAGAATCTGTCAGGGTTCAAAGCCAAGCTGGGACCAAAAGTTGTATTTGGGGATTCCAGCTGTGGACAGACTGAAGGGTATGGCAGCTTCACCATAGGAGCTGTAACATTCAAGAAGGTTGCTTATGTCTCTGGACTAAAGCACAACCTAATCTCTGTAAGCCAAATGTGTGATGCTGGGTACAAGGTATGGTTTACTGACACTGCTTGTAATATTGCTTTAAATAATACTGTTGTGTTAATAGGTATTAGAATTGGTAATGTTTATGTTGTAGATTTTAACTCATCCAAATCTGAAATATGCTTATTTAATGAAGTAACCAGTAATAATACCCTTTGGCATAAGAGACTTAGTCATGTAAATTTGAAAAACATTTCTAGGTTGGCTAAATACAATCTTGTAAGAGGCTTACCTTCTTGCCCCTACAAGAAGGAAGGCCTTTGCAAAGCTTGTCAATTAGGTAAGCAAACAAGAAATAGCTTTAAATCAGTTAATAAAAGTGATTCTCCCAGGATCCTGTACTTGCTACATTTGGATTTATTTGGTCCTATTGCTGTACAGAGTCTTGGAGGAAAGTCTTACACTTTAGTAATTATAGATGACTTCTCTAGGTTCACTTGGGTATTCTTCTTGAGAACTAAGGCTGATAACTTCAAGGTTCTTACAGATTTTCTAAAGTGTATACAGAGTGAGTACTCTACTCAGATTGCCTTGATCAGAAGTGATCATGGTACTGAGTTTGAGTCTCTTCTTATGCAAGAATTCTGTGAGAAGGAAGGTATCAAACATAGCTTCTCTGCTCCTAGAACTCCTCAACAAAATGGGGTAGTTGAAAGGAAAAACAGAACCCTAATTGAAGCTGCAAGTACATTGTTGGCAGATGCTAACATGCCTCTGTCCTTTTGGGCTGAAGCAGTTAGCACAGCTAACTATGTATTGAACAGAAGCCTGATACATAAACTTAAGGGTAAGACTCCCTATGAGTTACTTAAACAAGTAAAACCTAAAATAGACTATTTTAGAGTATTTGGCTGTGTTGCTTTTGTTCATAACAATAACAAAGAATACCTTAGAAAATTTGAGGCAAAAGCTTCAATGGGAGTTTTTCTAGGATACTCTCAAGTAAGCAAAGCCTATAGGGTCCTCAATAAATACTCTCTTAAGATAGAAGAGTCTGCACATGTCTCTTTTGATGAGACAGTCATGTATTATAAGGAGAAGGACTTTTCCTCTAATAGTACAGTGCAAGTCCTAGGAGTAAGTAAGGATTTGGAAGGTTTGAGACTTACACAGGAGAATCATCCCCAACAAACTCCTCAGGTTGCTTCTTCAGATTCTGAATCTGATGTAGAACTTTTACAAGTTAAAGCACCTGCTCCAACAGTTGATCAAATCCCACATGAGGAATTAAATCTTGAACATGTTGAAGATCAGATCATTGTTGAACCTACTAATCTTGTCAAACTTAGAGATCATCCTGTATCTAAAGTGATTGGAGACATTTCAGTAGGAGTCCAGACAAGACATCAACTCAACAAAGATGTGATGTTTGCTTGTTTCCTTTCTCAGGTTGAGCCCCTAACCATTAAAGATGCTGAGCATGATCCACATTGGATTATAGCCATGCAAGAGAAACTTAACCAGTTTGAAAGATGTAAAGTTTGGACTTTGGTTCCAAGACCAAGAGGCCAACTGGTCATAGGCACCAAGTGGGTGTTTAGAAACAAGCTTGATGCCCAAGGCATAGTAGTTAGGAATAAGGCTAGGCTAGTAGCTCAAGGCTATAGACAGGAGGAAGGCATAGATTATGATCAAACTTTTGCCCCTGTAGCTAGACTAGAAGCCATTAGGATTTTCCTAGCCTATGCTGCCTATAAAAGATTTAAGGTCTTCCAAATGGATGTGAAGAGTGCCTTCCTCAATGGAGATTTAAAGGAAGAAGTGTTTGTTGAACAACCACCAGGGTTTGTTTCATCAACCTTACCCACTCATGTGTTCAAACTCCAAAAGGCTCTATATGGACTTAAGCAAGCTCCTAGAGCTTGGTATGAGACCTTAGCAAATTTCCTTCTAGAACACAAGTTTGTGAGAGGTGTAGTAGATAGAACACTATTTATTAGACATCATAAGGACTCACAATTATTAGTTCAAATCTATGTAGATGACATTATATTTGGCTCCACTGATCCCAAACTATGCAAGAGGTTCTCTGAACTAATGCACTCCAAGTTTGAGATGAGCAGCATGGGTGAGTTATCCTATTTCCTTGGTCTCCAAGTGAAACAGTGTGTTGATGGTATCTTCATCTCTCAATCAAAATATGCCAGAGAGCTGGTTAAAAGATTTGGAATGTCTGATGCCTCATCAATGAGCACACCTATGGCCTCAAATGCAGTTATTGATTCTGATGTCAATGGCAAGTCTGTTGATCAAAAGAACTATAGAGCCATTGTTGGTTCCCTGCTGTATTTGACTGCAAGTAGGCCTGACATAATGTTTGCTACATGCCTATGTGCTAGGTTTCAGGTCAACCCAAAGGAATCTCACTTAACTCTTCTCAAGAGGATCTTGAGATACCTTAAGGGATGCCCTAACTTAGGACTGTGGTACCCAGCTGAGTCAGGATTTGAATTAATTGGATATTCAGATGCTGATTATGCTGGTTGTAGAGTTGACAGGAAAAGCACCTCAGGGACCTGTCAGTTCCTGGGAGAGAGACTTGTCTCTTGGTTTTGTAAGAAACAGGCATCTGTGTCTACTTCAACTGCTGAGGCTGAGTATATAGCAGTGGCTAGTTGTTGTTCACAGATCCTATGGATTCAAAATCAGCTAGTGGATTATGGGTATACACACTCAAAAACAAAAATTCTGTGTGACAGTACCAGTGCAATATCAATTGCTCAAAATCCTGTGCACCATTCCAGGACCAAGCACATTGAGATTAGACATCATTTTCTGAGAGATAATGTGGAAAAGAATAAGATAGCAATGGAATTTATATCCACAGACCTGCAGAGAGGAGATATTTTCACTAAGCCCCTTGATGAACAAAGGCATTTGTTCTTCCTGAACCAGCTTGGTATGATTAATGGTTCAGAGTAGTGAAAATTTGGATAGTTTTGTTTTCTATCTAAAATCGTCGAATGACTGCTCGACGATCTTCGACCAGGTCAGAACTATCGTCGACCAACGGTCGACGACAACTCGTTCGGTAGTAAGGTAGAAATCGTCGATCAACTGGTCAACGATCTCTCCTTAGGTATCTATCGTCGACCAGTAGTCGACGACAGATTTTCTGTGCTATATGGAAAATCGTCGACCAACATATATTGATCGACGATCGTGGTGACTGCGTATAGTCGGTTGATGTTTTTCGTTTAGTCAAAAATTGACTATCGTCGGTCATTGTTCGACGACCGATTTTATTCCGGGATCGACGATCGCAGATTTATATCTGATAGTCGATTTAGGTCTGGAGATCGTCGTCCTTCCGCTCCGTCTTTTCATATTCCATCTTCTGGCTTAGAATTCGCTCTCGAACTCTAATCCCGCGCGATTCTCTTCTCCCCTGCCTTGCATCTCGATTCGTCATTCTCTCTTCAATCTAATGGCGATTCCTTCTGCAGTTCTCTTCGGAATGAAGTTCGACACTGGCTTCTATGTCGACTTCGATTCTTTCAGCCGATGTGATCAACCCATCCAAGACATTCTGCAGCTGTGTGAAGATCAAGGGCTAAAGAAATTTATGTCATTCTCACCAAAGATTCATATACCAGAGATTCGAGAATGGGTATATACCTCGTCCTCCAGCGACGAAGCGATGACTGGAAAGATAAATGGAGAGGAGGTCATCCTGACTCCTGAAGTTCTGACTGAGTTGTTTGGTCTACCAACCGGTACTGAGGACTATGAGCAAAATTCAGAGGAATATGGCCGCATGCTAACCGTGATGGACCATGCTGAGGGTATTCCAGCTAAGCTGCTGAAAATAAACCTGTCTCCAGAGTACAAGTTTCTGGCAGACCTGGTAGGCAAGGTCGTTTTGGGAAAGCACTCTGCTCACGACAACATCAACAGGCAACAATTTGCCTTAATGTCAGTATTGGTGAATAAGACGCAGATTGCCTGGGGAAAAGTTCTGTTTGAACTAATAAGGAGAAAGAACAATCAGAAAGAAGTAAACCTTGCCAGGGTGTTGGGTGTGTTTCTATATGTGAAAGCACCCCTGCTGCTTGTTTCTGCACCCTCCGCAGTCAACGCCAGCAAGAGGTTGGACCCCTCTCTGTTCAAGAAATCTTAGAGAGTTATCAAGAAGTCAGCCAGGGTTGATCCTAACCCTCCATCAGACACAAGGGCTGATTCAGCCACTCTCCAGCTTGCTGGGGAAGGCTCAGCAATCCCTTCATCCTCCCTCTTTACCCCTGCATCCTCATCTCCTGCATTACCCTCCACACAATCTGCAGTGCCACCACAACATGCATCTTCCATCTTACATGCATCTCCACCCCAGTCACCCATACCACAACATCTGGCAGCCGCAGCCAGTGTTGACATGGTCACTGCTACCATCCTCACACACTTATCTCAACATGAATCCCACACTCATGCTGATGTTCACCCATCTCCACATGATTAATTTGATCATGTGGTAGATCATACTGCTTCCATTCCATCCACCTCTACATCCTCAGCATTTCAGATAACTCCTGAATTGCTTGCACAAATTGTAGAGCTCATCACTCCATCCATACAAAAAATGATTGAGGCTGCCAATGCCCCTCTCATTGCATCCATCAAAGCCCTTACTGAAGCCATCAAATCATTTCCACCCTCTGCTGAGCCCTCTTCAGTAAGATGCATGACTCCAGTCCCCACTGAAGTCATGCAGGGGGAGATGTCTGTTGAAGTGGTCTCAGGTGATGCCTTGGCCCTTCAGGACAACTCTTCTCTTCCCCTTACAGCAATTGTAGAAGAACATCAAGAGTTTCCAGAGAAAGAGTCTCTAATGAAAGATCTAGAGCAATCAGAAGGTAAAAACACTTCCTCTAAAGGTTATAATCAGGATTTTAAATTGATATCTTTATCTAACAAAGACATTCACTCCCTAGTGAATCTAGCTTCTGATGAAGATCTCCCAGAGAAAAATAATGAGGAAGTCCTCATGGACTTGTGTGAAAAAGGTTCAATAAACACTACTGACTCAGAAGTAGTGGTTCAACAACTTGAGAATGCTTCTGCTCAACCAGATGGTATAGTTTTACTTAAGTTTTTAATTAATTCACTCCAACTTGGAGTTAATTTCTTATTCCTTCCTATCCCATCTCAGCTGCTGATGATCCTGCATCAGTATTGCAAGATGTTGCTGCTAATTCCATTGAAGATTTGCAATCCTATCTTAACCTAGACTGTGAGTCCTCACTCACATCTACTCCTCTTGTTCCTTCTTTTCAAGAGAAAATGGTCTCTTATAGACCTGAGTACCTTGATGACCCCTTGATCAAGGACTCTCTCTTCTTTTCCTGTATAGCACTCCTCGTGTGCCTTGCAGAGGTGTCTATCCCTGATGTCGCTAAACATCTAGAAGGAATTATAACCTCCTTCCTAGATGCAAAGTGGTATCCTGTGTAGATCTTCAGGTAACTCTATCAATTACCTGTTGCTGTTCACCTTGGGGGGAATATTTTATTCCCACTTGGTTGTTAACCTATCTTTCTTTATTTGCAGGCACAATCAACACTGCTGCTGCTGCTGCTGCTGCTGCTGAAGAAGCTGAGGCTGTGCTAGATTTACCAGAAAAAGCCTCCAAGATGACTGAAAAGGAATCAAGCTCAGGTACTCTAAACCTAGAACAATTTATAGCCTTTGTGGCTGAGAATATTGCCTCTGAGTACATTGAAGGGTTGGCTAATTATCATCTGGATTCCCTAGCCATCTCTCTAGAAAAAGCATCTGCCCCTGCAGATATTGTCATCTTTTCTCCTCCTATCCTTACCTATCCTCTATCCATTCCTTCTACTGCAGAACTGGTCCCCAGGATAGTTCCTGACTTGTATCCTAAATCAGAACTCTGGAAGAGCACTCCAAATGTTGATCTTGATGCCCTCCTTGAGCAAGATGCCATTGAGGAAGCAAGAGAAAGAGAAGATAGAGAGAAGTAGAAGGCTGAATATGCTATAACTGCCAAGGATATCTCAAACCTAGACTTTGATGATTATGCTGGCAGAACCTCATCTCACTCCTCTGATGATGATGACTCTGAGGATTCTGATAGCTCCCAGAAAAAGAAAAAGGCTGTATCCAAGAAAAGGAAAGCATCTGCTCCTCCTACTGCCAATCTAGACAAGGATGTTCCCTATTTCATTCTGAAGGGAATTGATCCCAAGAGCAAAGAATTTCGACCCTGGATGAGGCTCTCAAAGAATCAGACAAGAGAGAAGAAGAGATCAAAAAGATATGACACTCCTATTCAGAAATTCCCCCCCAGAGGTCCTCCTCCACCTCCTGGTGCTGGAGCCTCTGGAAGTCTCTCTTCTGCCCCATCTGCAAGATCAGCCAGCTCTAACATCTTTCAGTCCTACCAGAGAAGGAGTAACCAAAGCCAGGGAGGCCAAGATGTATCAGGACAAGGAAGAAAAAGAAATGAAAATGTTCTCATGGAACAAATAAAGGAGATGACTTTTCAGCAACCTACTTTCTCTCCTCCTCCTTCTCCTAAAAAGAAAGTTCCAGAATGGAAACCTTCTCCTCCCAGGAGAGGTCCATCCTCCTCATCAAGGAAACCTGCTGCCTCTGAGACAATTGAAACAAAAGGAAAAAGAGTGGTCTATTCAGAGAAATCCCACAAGAAGTTCATTGAACTTGCTCCTCCAAGATCTCTATATGCTGAAACTAATCCTAAGAAGGCTGCACAAATTCCTTGTGACTCAAGCAAAATAGCCACAGCTCTTCAAAGGAACATGGAGATTGCAGCTCAAGCTGATACTGACAGACCATCCTCTCCATCAGATATGACTGAATCTGAAAGAATTGCCTCTATGGCAAGATTTAAGGAATCTATTGCACTAAGCATGATGGAGAGAGCCAAAGCTCAAGGACTAGACCCTACAGCATATACAACTATGTCTGAATTCAGAGAAAAGGAACTCAGCAAAATTCAAGTAAACTCTGAAATTTTCAATACTGAAGAATACATGAGGTTGCACCCTGCTGCAGTTTTACCAAGCTATGCTGAAAAGAAAATTATTGGTGAACACGATCTAATGCTATCCAAAAGACAAGCAGCAAATCCAAACAGAGAAATTATCTTCAAACCATCTGTAATCCCTAAGAAATCATCTGATGCTAAAACCTCTGATAAATCTGCTTGATACTTTAGTTCTGCTGATTTATGGTTTTATGTTTTCCTGTGGATTGCCTGTGATTTAAATTTTTGGTTAATTTCTGCTCTTGTTATTGTGTGCATTACTTTTTTAGATCGGATTGGACAACATAACCCAAATAGGGGGAGATTGTTGGTACCCTAGATGTGATTTGGCTTATGTAATCCCCTTCCAGCCCCTCTTGATCCATATAACTATATATGATCATGTTTAGACTTTGTTTAGTCTCCCTAGGGTAGTTTATATCTGACCTAAAGTTTAGATTAGAGGTTGTAGAATGAATTTTTGGTTAAGGTTTTTTTCCCGTTCGACCATCGTCGAACGAGGCCTCGCGATCGTCGATCAGTGGTCGACGATAGCAGGGCTATAGAATCGTTGAAGTCAAGACAATTATCGTCGACCGATGGTCGACGATCTCAGAGCAAGCTTATTATGCTCTGAAGGTTGGTCGACGATCTGCTATCAGCAGTTCGACGATCGTGGTCTTGCTTCACGATTTCTGTCTCGACAGATCTTTGCCTTAATCGTCGACATCATGAGATGTTCGACGATATCTGTCTCGACAGATCTCTGCCTTAGTCGTCGACATCATGAGATGTTCGACGATTTCTGTGTTAACAGATTTTCTGCTTTAGTCGACGATATCTTGAGCTGGTCGACGATTGTCGTTCGACGATTTCTGTTTCGACAGATTTCTGCTTTTAGTCGACGATCTGTTAGCTAGGTCGACGATCATCGAACCCCTGTTCGACGATTTCTGTCTGCCTTTAACAATTTGCACTTATTTTATTCCTTGGTTTATTTCCAAGTGTTTTAGCGTGTGGTTAGAAAGATTTTCTGAAGAATGTTTTTGCTAATTTATGGCTTAAATTCAAATGAATTACTTACCAAATATGTTGAGAGGACTTAGCGCTACCAACTGCACCAAAAGACCGGCCTGAAGGTCAAAGGCGCATACTAATCTTTATATCAAAGGTCCTCGGGCGGATCCACGGGGCAGCCAGTTAAGCCATTACCGCATAGCACCGCAGCGCGGGGGCGATTCCGGACCGCAGCCCCAACAATCCCCCCCCGGAAACGACCCCGGGGTTTCGAACCCGCGACCCCCTCTGATACCAATTGAGAGGACTTAGCGCTACCAACTGCACCAAAAGACCGGCCTGAAGGTCAAAGGCGCATACTAATCTTTATATCAAAGGTCCTCGGGCGGATCCACGGGGCAGCCAGTTAAGCCATTACCGCATAGCACCGCAGCGCGGGGGCGATTCCGGACCGCAGCCCCAACATATGTTAAGCATAAATTACGGGATTTCGTATTTTGATAAAGCATTTTTGTCTTATTATACAAAATATATTGCCAGGCTGTATTCTAGCCGTTGGCGGTGTATGCTATTTCCAAGAACGATAAGTCTTTATGATGAGATTTTTTTTATTCATTTATTTCCTTATTGGGACTGACAGAGAGCTAATAGGTCATTCTATTCCTATTGCTATATTCTATTTTGAGATAATCTGTTGCAGGGCTCGAGAATTCAAATCAATAGAGCCGTTCCAAAAGATAAATGAGAAAACATATTTAAGAGAGATTTTTTCTCAGAAAAATAAGAAGTTACAAATATAGAGAGATTTTTTTTGTGCTGGACTCTCTCAAGCATCTCCAGAGCAACTCTTCACAATCTCACAATCAGAAGAAGAAAAGTTTTCCTGAAGCATAAGCCCAGAGCAATTTCTTTCATTCTAAAGTCTCCTGAGCATCTGCTTAGAGTTTTCAAGACTTCAGAAAGAGCTCCAGATCTGCTTCACGTGCTCCAGAATCTGAAGACCTGATAAAAATCAGTCTACAGATCTCTGAGGATTTAGTTTCAGTATATCTGAAACTCCTTCATCCTGAAGCAAAGACTTTCCCTGGACTTCCACTGAGCCAGGGGGAGACTTTGATTCTTTAGAGAATCCACAAGTCTTCTCTAATCTGTATTAACAACAGAGAAGACAATCTAACTTTCTCAACCCCTTTGTAAAAGAGTTTTCACACCTCTTCAAAAGTGAACATTGGTGACAGGGCACCTTATCAACAACCTGTGGTTGAGCATCCTTATCAAAAGCTTAAAGGGTCTGTTTGATCTACCTGAATCAGATCATTGGTGATAGGGCACCTTAGCAAAAACCTGTAGTGGATTCCTACCAGGGTGGCAGAAGAGTGGAGTACCTATTAAGAGGGAACCACTATATATCCTGTGTCTCTCTGGCTGTTTTTGTTTAATTGTCCTTTCTGTGGCTGTGATAGAACTATCTAGGATTGCTAGTTGCTGTGATAGGTTTATAGTTAAACTAAAATTTCAGTTAACTCTCTCACTTGTGCACGTCACTGTATTAGGCTCTTTGGGTTCAAGTATCAGATTATTTTATTCCGCAAATAAACTCCAAGAGAGCTGACTAGTTATTCATAAAATTTGAATACTCTATTCACCCCCCCTCTAGAGTAGTTTACAACTTATCCCCTCACTTTCAATTCAGCAGATATTTACAAGATGTGCCTCATGATTAAACAGTATAGAGTTCAAAAATAAGAACAAAACACAAACAAAATCACTATTTCTGCTTAGGATTTGCTTTCTCTAGCTTCTCAGTAGGTTGTCTGAAGATGATTTCTCTTTTTGGATTAGCAGCTTCTTTCTTAGACATTGTCATGTCAGATGCACTAATGATGTTGAGAGAAGTTGCTCTGGGCACTACAGCTTCTGGATGCAGTTTCATATAATCATCAACATTGAAAAATTTATTTGCCTTTGCATACCTTTGAAGTTCTTCTTTTCTGAATGAAGACATGGTTGAAAATTAAGAAGGATCCTTTCCTTCAGCTTTGACTTTGTTAATTTGAGAGAGTCCTACCAGCTCATGAAATCTTGCCAATTTAGCTGAAGTCTCCTGTTCTAGATCTACAAAGGGAATTGGAGGAGACTCTGGCCTTTTTGGACTTGAGTCCTGCTTTGATTCAGCAATAGAGTCCGTAGGAGTCTCTTGAATGAAGATGGATGAGGATGGCTTTGAGAAGATTGTTGCTGACTGCCATGCTTGGAATATATTTGATAGGTCTTGGTCACTGGAGTAGATTTTTGAGAGACATTTCCAGAGGCACCTTAAGATGAAGGAGGAGGAGGAGGGTCTTTCCTAAATTGCCTTGGAGGAGACCTGTACCTTTTCCTCTTCTTCCTTTATTTCTGCTCATTCTTGGATAGCTACATCCACTGTGGCATACCTGGGTATGGAGTTATCTTTTGAAAGATATAGTAAGGGGTGTCATTGGTAGGATTAGGATTTAGAGTAGCCTTGGGAATAATCTTTCTCTTCTTTGCAGCTTTCTTCTTAGATTTAGGATCATCAGATCCATCAGAATCATCATCTATGTCCTCATCAGAAGAATCTTGATGGTTATCATATAATGCATCTATCTCTTTTAAAGTTTCCTTTGAAATCTATCTTTCAGCCTGAGGAAGAGCTTGAGGTAGAGAAATTGCAGGTGGAGCAACATTCTCTGTGATCATCTGAGAATCTTCTAAATCTTTATCAGTCAATAGAAACTCATTCAGCTCAGGATCATTCTGCATCTTTGCAATCTCTTGTGCAACATCTTGTGCAATCAAATCATCTAAACTTGGGATAGGGCTATTATCCATTACATAGGTTGGGCCTACAAGTTCCACAACCATGTTAATAGAAAAACTTGCCTTCAGTTGACTAAAAACTTCAGGACTTATAGGAGAAGTGTAGCAAACTATAGCCAAAGGTGGCTTAACTGTTGGAAGTAAAGAGTTCAGATAAATTGTACTGAATGAATGTAATAGCCCAAAAATGTCTACTGAGGGATTGATATAACAATAACCATCAATCACAATATCTGCAATCACTATATCTACATCCAAAATATCAGCCTCTGGAACCATATCTACATTTGTAAGCTCAGCTATCTGCACAACTGCTTCTGCTACTACTTCTGCTGCTACTGGAGCTGCTTCTTCATTGAGTATCTCCCCCTGCCTGGTTTCAGTAAGTACTGGAATCAGGCCCCTTGTTGAAGAAGAAGGGATAGAGGAGATAGAGAGTTAGGCAGCAAGAGATGCAATGGAGGCAGCAAGAGGTGAAATAGCCTCTGTTATGAGTTATTTTAGAAGAGGAGTGATAGTTGGCAGAAAAGAGGAAATGGAGGGGGAATCTATGTCCATTAACTCAAGAGGGGTTTGAGTTGATACAGATGGATTGAGGGAGGATGATGATAGATGAGAGGGTGAAGAATCTGGCATGTGCTCATCTTGAGGTGATGGAGAATGAATGGGGGATGATAATAGATTAAATGATGGTAAGGATGATAGGTTGATAAGGGGGATGTCAGCAAGATGTGAAGGAAGAGGGGATAAAGGAGGAGTGACAGGCTCTGGTGTAGTAGCATGCACTGGAGATTGAATTGGTGATGATTGATGTTCAGGGGATTGATGTGGTGTTGGAGAATGGACTTAAGTATGAACTGGTGAGGAAAGATGGACTGGGGAAGCTGGAGGAGTTGGTGTATGGTCTTGAGAAGTAGAAGTATGCTGAAGGGATGTTGAAAGTGTTTGATCATGAGGAGGTGGAGGTGGAATGGAAACATCTTCAGTAAGGTGGGGAGTGGCTGGAGCAGCCCTAGTACTCTCAGAAGGTCTTTAGGAAGAGGAGGAGGCCTTAGATGGCATGGAGATATTCCTCTCCCACCAGCCAAATAAGGCGCAAGTAAGCCTCTTGGAGAAATTAATGAATATGGTCGGGGAGACCAGGGATTCAGCAGCCTTGTACTGAAGGAATATTCCAAGAATTCTTCCAAAGCACACCTCTTTCTTGGTATTTTTCTTCTTAATCATCTCAAACATGATTCTAGCCCAATCACGGGCTTCTTGTTCAAAACTGTGCACATCACAAGGAATTGCTGCCTAGTGATGTAATCATGGGCTGTGTGCTTGCCCAGCAGTACCTTGTCTACAACATCTGCTAGAAACTTGTAGTCAGCAGATAAATGTTTCTTCAGCAGTTTATTGGGTGTTTCTCCAGAATAACTCATCTTAATCAACATCTCATCAAATTCAGAACTATCAATCTCTAACTCTTCTTCTCCATTAACTAATCCAAAAATTTAAGTTAAGACGGCGAGGGTAAGAGATACTGCGTTACCCGATATGGTTCCCGTCATAGTATCATCATCTAGAGAGGAAGAAGTGAAAACCCATTCTCGAACTTCTGTTGCAGCTGTCTTCATTCTGGTGGTCATTAGATTCTTTAACTGCTGATCTTCAAATAATTTCAGAATTTCCAAGAAGATCTGGTCAGAATGTTGGAATGACTCAAAATCTATATCAAAACCCATGTAAAACTTCATTTCCGCAAGAGCGCTCGCTGAAATCGCCATGATCACCTGCAAAAGAGAAATAGAGAGATCAAGTGCAAGGGGAACAGAAAGCGTGGGATGGAGCTCGAAGAAAACCTAGATATAAGGTTTTTCAGAATATTAAATGACAAACTCCATCTTGCGAGAAAAAAATTCTTTGATCTGAGGTCGATGAAATATTTTATTGATAAAAGAGTTCGTCGATCTCAGCCTGAAGAAGGGAAAACTTTTCGTCATTCTCAGGTCGACAAAAATTTTCTGAAGCCGGATCGTCGATCTCAGGTCGACGAAAATGACTTCATACAGAGAGAGTTCGTCGATCTCAGGTCGATGAATTTTCTCAAGAACTTTTCTCAGTTCGTCGATCTCCGGTCGACGAATTGTGGCAAATTCTTCGACCACAGACAGAAAATTAAATTAATCTATCTCCATTCATCATGCCTAACTAATTCATAAAGGATAGATGTTTCTTCTCATACAAGGGTTTTGTGAAGATATTTGCCCTTTGCAAATCAGTAGGGATAAAGATGAGATTAATTTTCTTTTTGTCTACACACTCCCTAATGAAATGTGGCCTTATATCCATATGTTTTGTCCTACTATGATGAATTTGATTTTATGCTATGGAAATAGCACTGGTACTATCACAGAATATAGTTGAATTATTTAAGTTGTATCCATAATCCAGGAGTTGATTTTGTATCCATAGCATCTGTGAACAACAACTGCCAGTTGCTATGCATTCAGCTTCTGCTGTTGATGTAGACACAGATGTCTGCTTTTTACAAAACCAGGAGATAAGTATAACACCAAGGAACTGGCATGTTCCAGATGTGCTCTTCCTGTCCACTCTACATCCAGCAAAGTCAACATCTGAGTATTCAGTTAACTCAAACTCTGACTTAGTTGGACACCAGAGTCCTAGATTAGGCAACTCTTTATATATCATAAAATCCTTTTTAGCAAAATAAGGTGAGATTTTTAGGGTTCACCTGGAACCTAACACGAAGACAGGAAGCAAACATAATATCTGGCATACTTGCTGTGAGATATAATAGGGACCCAACAATGGCCCTATACAATTTCTGATCAACAGGTTTCCCATGTTCATCAGAATCAACCACAACACTTGTAGCCATAGGTGTTTTCTTAGCTGATGCATCAGCCATCCCAAACCTTTTTATCAGCTCTTTAACATACTTAGATTGAGATATGAAAATGCCATCAGGGTTCTGCTTCACTTGGAGACCAAGGAGGTAGGAGAGCTCACCAATGCTACTCATCTCAAACTTAGAATGCATAAGGTTGGAAAACCTTTTGCATACTCTGGGATCTGTAGAACCAAATATGATGGCATCTACATATATTAGTACTAACAGAATTTTATCATGATGATTCTTGAAAAATAAAGTCCTATCTACCATGCCTCTAGAAAATTTATGCTCTAAAAGAAAGCTAGTTAAGGTTTCATACCAAGCTCTTGGAACTTGCTTTAGAACATAGAGAGCTTTATGCAATTTGAAAACATAAGAGGGATAAGTTGAAGAGATAAATGATGACGCATATTTTGACTAAAATATGTTCATTATTATTATTATATTTATATTATAAATTATATGTATTTACTCTTAATTTTAATATAATTATCTAATTATTAATATATCATAATTATTTATACTAATATCGTTTTATTTTGTTTTGTGACAGGCTTGGGGTGAATTCGGCACGATTCGACGTAAAACGCCCGCTGTTAATTTCTGCATGAGAAATATTTCCCATGCAAATAAGTTTTGCATGCATGTTGTTTTCCCACCACCTTTTCTCTCTCCTCCCCATACATAAATTATCCTTTCTTATTATTACCTTTACATGAAATATATGTATGCATGGTGATTGATTTTTCATTACTATCAATACATGTAGCCACCTTTCCCATGCAAGTATCTTTATAAAATTCTTTCATGTAGCATCTTCTTATTTTATTTTTATATAATCCTCCCCCATAAATACTTCATGTCATGTTGCCATAAATTTTATTATTTACATGTGGCCGGCCACATTCCTTCCCATGTTTTATTAATATTAATTTCCATTTAATTTGGCCGGCCACCCCTTTCTCCCCCCCCTCATTTATTCTCTATTTTTAGCATGACAACCATTATTAGCATTATCAATCCAATTAAAACCGGCCATTCATAACTTGAACCATGTAACCTGCCACATATTATTAACCTCACTCATAACCTCCTTAATCAAAACCGCCCACCTTAAGTTCCTCCTTCATTTCCTAATTTATCACATTAACTCCAATCAATTTAAAACCCCATATTCATTAATTCATCACCATTTCATGTGGCCGGCCCTCCTCTTTGCATGATTATTTTCTTTTATTTTATTTCTATTTTATATCACATTAAATCTACTCCCTCATGCATTCACCTTTTCAACTCCCTCCACCTTTTCATTTCCCAACATTTATTCTCACCAATTAAACCATATGTCCTTTCATTTTCTTCTTCATCTAGATCCTTCCATGGTTGCTATAAAAGGAGCATGAGGCCAAGGCTTATAGAGAGAGAAAAAAGTTAGAGTTGGAGAAGAGAGCAAGTTCAAGAGAGAGAGAGAGTTCTACCTTGTATGAAAGTTTCTTTTATGTTATTTTTTAGGCTTTAATTTTCATTGTGTTGTGTACTTTTGTTATTTCCCTTCTAATGAAAATGCAAACTTTTTATTTCATTGTTGTTGTTTTCTTTATCATGAGTAGCTAAATCCTTTCTTAGTACTTGATTGGTTAGTATTGGGATGAAGATTTAATTATAATCTTTCGTCTCTATTTTTTGAATTTCTCATTGCGATTTATTTCCGATTAAAATTTGGCGGCGGGTTTATATTGCTAGTATATAAAATTTCGCTATCGATTGGTAGTCTAGTTAGCCGAGAGGCTCGTGAATATCATGGATCGCTCGGAAATAAAGAGATTTTGATATTGTTCTTTGAGAATTGAGAATATCAAATCTTTTGGATTTGGGATTTATCGTTCATGCAATTTTAAATTACTTTCAAATTTTAAGAGATTATGTTTGAAATGTTTTTAAAATTAGTCGGTAGTTGTCTCTAACGAGTTGCTATTGTATTTTTCAATCTTCTAATCGAAACGGATTCTCAAGAATTAGAACGCATCTTTTATAATCGGATTCTCAAGAACGCCCAATCAAGTGCTAAGGTTTTTAAATCGTGAATTTTCTCGTTAGTCAACTCTTTTCGTTTTTACAAAAACCAAAACCAATTTTCGCTTGATAAGTTAATAGTTCCACCTTGTGAGTAGAAGTACTCAAAAGACCCGGGAAATACGACACTTGATCATACTACAAGCGTTAGGTGCACTTGCCTACTGCAATAATCAGATTTTAAGCATAAAGTTTTTGGCGCCGTTGTCAGGGAGGTAATTTTTGATATTTTGAAAGCAAGGTTCTATTACTCTTATCATTTTCTTATTTCTTTTTCATAAAAATTTTGATTTTTAAATTTTTATATTTAAAACTTCTAGCGAAAGGGTCGTGTTGGGTTTTCATCCCACAAGACCGCATAGTACCACCAGAGCCCTTCACCGGGTATTCCTTGGGGAGTCCTAGATTTTTTTTTTTATAAATTTTTAATCTTAAAATTTTTATGTGTGGTGTATGACCCGAGGGAATCTGTCACCTCTTTTTGATTTGGATCCGGAAATCGAGCGAACCCTTCGGCACCGCTTACGATTTCGAGTTCCGAATTTTCAAGATACGAAATCCTTAGGAGACACTCCTAATCCTTAATTAATTCTCTCTCCGTCATCGCCTTCTTCTTCTACTTCTTCATTTAGTTCTTCTTCCCATTCTCCTAGATCTTCTTCTTCTTCTTCTTCCAATATGGGTGAGCCAAATGCGATCGAACAAAGGACTATGTTCTATTATGCTCGTCCAAACTTGGACGAGGCTCAATCTAGTATTGTTCGCCCCGCTATTGCCCCCAATAATTTTGAGTTGAAGCAAAGCATCATCCAAATGGTACAATAATATATACAATTTGATGGGCTTCAAGATGAAGATCCAAACACGCATATTTCTAATTTCTTAGAAATATGCGATACTTTTAAAATTAATGGTGTATCCGATGATGCCATCCGGCTAAGGTTATTTCCATTTACATTGCGCACTAAAGCCAAGCAATGGTTGAATTCTCTACCAAGAGGATCAATCACAACATGGGCTCAAATGACGAAAAGATTTCTTACGAAATACTTTCCGCTGGCTAAAACGGCTAAATTGCGCAATGATATTACTTATTTCTCCCAACTTGATTCGGAAACGTTATATGATACTTGGGAGCATTTCAAGGAATTGCTTCGTCGATGTCCTCATCATGCAATTCTGGATTGGTTACAAATCCAAACCTTCTATAACGGACTAAATTCTCAAACTAGGCAACATATCGATGCTGCCGCTGGTGGAACGCTTAATAACAAAACTCCGGCGACCGCCCAAGAGCTTATAGAAGGTATGGATTTGAATACCTATCAATGGAGTACACCTCGGTCTAAACCACCTAAACCGGCCAGGATGTATGAAATTGATACGGTCTCCAATCTATCTCTCCAGGTTGAGATGCTAAACAAAAGATTAGAGGAGATGTCTGCTTCCTCTTCTACACCTACCTGGGATCCTACTTTTTCCCCCTCTCCCACTACGTTGGCCGAGCATGTGGATTATATAGGAAATCCGAATCGGCCATCCTTTAATCCGGGTAATACTAATTATGGTAATAGCTATCACCCGGGTTATAGAAACCACCCCAATTTCTCTTGGAGCAATCCGGGGAATGCTATGCGTCCCCCAAACGCAAATCCACCTTGATTTCCTCCACCGCAAGCTCCAAAACCTCCTTCTTTGGAGGAAGTTTTCACCAAATATACGGCAACTAATGATGCAAATATCCAGAATCTCACTGGATCCATCCGTAATTTGGAAAACCAAATTGGGCAAATTGCAAAAATGCTCTCTGATCGCCAACAAGGAGCGTTACCAGGCAATACGGAGGCCAACCCAAAGGAACAAGCGAAGGCCATCACGCTTCGGAGCGGTAAAGAGATAACCACTCATGAAAAGCCGGTTGAAAAAGAGGTACCTATCTCTTCTTCCCCTCCTCCTACTCCTCAAGTTTCAAATTCTAATTCTAATAAAATTAAGGAATATCAACCGCCTCTTCCGTATCCGTCAAAATTAGCTAAAGAACAACTAGATGCGCATTACGGCAAATTTTTATCTATGTTTAAACAAATTCATATCAATTTACCTTTATGTGAAGCGATAGCTAATATGCCGAAGTATGCGAAATATTTGAAAGATCTTTTAACTAACAAAAAGAAATTGGAAAGTCTGTCTCATGTTACTTTAAACGCCGAGTGTTCCGCGGTTTTAACAAATAATTTACTTAAAAAAGTAAATGATCCGGGTAGCTTTTCTATTCCATGCATTTTTGGTGATTTATTTGTGAAATGTGCATTGGCTGATTTAGGAGCGAGCACCAACTTGATGCCTTTTTCTCTTTTTAAGAAGCTAGGATTAGGCACTCTAAGCCCAACTAGGATGAGTATTCAACTTGCGGATAGGTCCATAAAGTATCCGTTAGAAATAGTTGAGGACGTGCTCGTAAAGGTTGACAAGTTTATCTTTCCAGTAGACTTTGTCATTTTGGATATCGAAGAGGACGTCGAGGTTCCCTTAATCCTTGGCCGCCCTTTTCTTGCCACCTCTCGTGCGGTAATTGATGTAAGCAATAGAAAACTTTTTCTACGAGTAGGTGATGACGAAGTTTCATTTTCCATCACCCCTTCTATGAAAAATACTTCATCCAATGACGACTCTTGTTTTTTCTTAGACGTTTCTCAAGACGAGCCAAATTTTCTTTTGAAAATTTTTCTAAAAAAAGTTTTTCTTCTTTTTCGGAACTCCCGCATAATTTTCCACCTAATACAATTATGGCCATTAACAATATTTCTGAAAGTGAGCCAAAAATCCAAATCTTTTGAAGAAATTATTTTAGAAAAAGATAAAATTTTAAAATCTTCTTACGAGGAGCCATCCACTTTGGAGCTTAAGCAATTACCCGATCATCTCAAATATATATTTTTGGAAAATAATTCTAATTTACCGGTTATAGTCTCGGCCTTTTTAACGGAATCTGAAAATGAAAAATTATTAATCGTATTACAAAAGCACCGTTGGGCTATAGCTTGGCAAATTTCAGATATAAAAGGCATAAGCCCATCTTTTTGTACACATAAAATACTTTTAGAAGATAACTCCTGCAATTTCGTTCAACCTCAACGCCGATTAAACCCAAATATGAAAGACGTAGTAAAAAACGAGGTTATTAAATTATTAGATGCGGGAATTATATATCCAATTTCGGATAGCAATTGGGTGAGCCCGGTTCAAGTAGTTCCTAAGAAAGGGGGTATAACCGTAGTAAAAAACAAAAAAATGATTTCATTCCAACACGAACGGTAACCGGATGGCGGATGTTCATAGATTATCACAAATTAAACGATGTCACTCAAAAAGATCACTTCCCATTACCGTTTATTGATCAAATATTAGAGCGCTTATCCGGTCATAGATTCTATTGTTTTCTTGATGGTCTCTCGGGATATTTCAAAATTCCCATAACACCCGAGGACCAAGAGAAAACAACATTTACTTGTCCCTTTGGCACATTCGCCTATCGAAGAATGCCATTTAGTTTATGTAATGCGCCGGCTACATTTCAAAGTTGTATGTTGGCTATTTTTGATAAGTACGTATAAGACATTATGGAAGTATTCATGGACGACTTTTCTATTTTTGGATATTCTTTTGATTCATGTTTGAAAAATTTAGAAAAAGTTTTAAAAAGATGTGAAGAAACAAATCTTATTTTAAATTTGGAAAAGTGTTATTTCATGGTGCGTGAAGGTTTAGTTTTGGGCCATAAGATTTCTTCTAAGGGTATCGAGGTAGATAGAACAAAAATAGAAGTAATTGAACAACTTCCTCCTTCGACTAACGTAAAAGCTATTAGAAGTTTCTTAGGACATGCTGGTTTTTATCGCCGCTTTATTAAAGATTTTTCAAAGATCACTAAACCTCTCACTCATCTCCTTGAAAAAGATACACCATTTTTATTTGACGACGATTGTCTATATGCTTTTAACTTAATTAAGGAAAAACTTATTAACGCGCCGATCATGATTGCTCCGGTTTGGAAACTTCCATTTGAGATTATTTGCGATGCGAGTAGTTTTGCCGTTGGTGCGGTTTTAGGCCAACGTATTTCAAAAAACTTTCATCCAATCTATTATGCAAGTAAGACACTCACTTCGGCACAAGAAAATTACACCACAACGGAAAAGGAGCTTTTAGCCGTTATTTTTGCGTTTGATAAGTTTCGTCCTTATATGACCCTCTCAAAATTTATTGTTTTTACCGACCATTCGGCTCTTAAATATTTACTTTCTAAACCAGATGCCAAGCCGCGCTTAATTCGTTGGATTCTACTACTTCAAGAGTTCGACTTGGAAATCCGGGATAAGAAAGGAGCCGAAAATCTTGCGGCCGATCATTTATCTCGTTTAGAAAATCCATTTATTGAGGAATTAAATGAAAAATCTTTTAACGACTCTTTTCCGGATTAAATTTTTTTAAAAATCAATTCTTCATCTTCTACGCCTTGGTTTGCCAATATTGCAAATTATTTAGTGGCACGTATCCTCCCAAAAGATTTTTCTTTTCAACAAAAGAAGAAATTCTTTTCGGATTTGAAAAATTATTTTTGGGAGGACCCATTTCTCTTTAGAGTATGTGCGGACCAAGTAGTACGAAGATGTGTTTCGTTTGAAGAAGGTCAAAATATTTTGAAACATATACATGAAGGACCGACCGGTGGCCATTATCAAGCCAATCAGACCGCTCACAAAGTTCTTAGTGCAGGCTTTTATTGGCTTAGCCTTTTCAAATATGCTCAATCTTTGGTGAGACTGTGCGATAGTTGCCAACGGACCGGAAATATTTCTAATAAAAATGAAATGACGCAAAACTATTTTCTTGAATGCGAAGTTTTTGATCTTTGGGGAATAGATTTTGTAGGCCCCCTTCCTTCAAGTTGTGGTAATAAATACATTCTAGTTGCGGTTGATTATGTTTCTCGATGGGTGGAAGCCCAAGCTCTTCCTACGAATGATTTTCGTGTTGTTATTTCTTTTCTTAAAAAAATTATTTTCTCGATTTGGTACGCCTAGGGCGATCGTTAGTGATAGGGGTGCGCATTTTTGTAACGGCCAACTTTCAAAAATTTTATTAAAATATGGCGTTACGCATAAGCTTTCCACCGCATACCACCCCCAAACTAATGGCCAAGTCAAAGTTGTTAACCGAGAAATCAAGCGTATATTGGAAAAAACCGTTTCTTCTTCTAAAAAAGATTGGTCTTTAAAACTCGACGACGCTCTTTATGCTTATCGAACGGCTTACAAAACCGCCATTGGTTGTACTCCGTATCGATTAGTTTATGGAAAATCGTGTCACTTACCGGTAGAACTAGAACACCGTTCTTTTTGGGCCTTAAAATTTTTAAATATTGATCCCCACTCTGTCGCCGAACATCGCAAATTCCAACTGAACGAACTCGATGAGTGGCGCTCCGATGCTTATGAAAATAACAGGATTTATAAAGAGCGAATGAAGAACTTTCACGATAAAAATTTAAGGCACCCAAAAATGTTTAAACCGGGCGATCGAGTCTTACTTTATAATTCTCGCTTGCGCTTATTTCCCGGAAAATTGAAATCACGTTGGTCTTGTCCTTTTATGGTGAAAGAAGTTTTTCCATATGGTACTGTGTTGCTTTCACACCCTGACAAGGGTGATTTTAAAGTTAATGGTCAGCGTCTTAAACTCTATTATTCTGGTGATGTTATTGCCGAGGACAATGAAGTTGTTCTTCTTCCAAACACTTAGTAATTTTTGTTATTCTTTTTTTTTCTTTTGTATTTTTTTTATCTTTGTTTCGACGGCTCCTTCGAATTGGTCACTTAATCGTCTGCTTCAACGTTGCTGATTTTTATGATGATTCAAGCTAAGTTTCAAGATGTTCTACAAAGCAAGCATGAGGAGCAGAATCAACCTTCAGACTCGCCAATTCAGGGAAGTGCCTGTTTTATTTATTTTCAATTTCTCTTCTTCCTTCTTTTTAACATCGAGGACGATGTTTTCTCCAAGTCTGGTGGGATTGAGTTTGTTTGAATTTTGTGTTTTTTGTTTATAGAAAATTTCAAAAAAAAAAAATCATATCAAATTTAGGAAAAACAAAAAAAAAATTAAAAAAAAAGTTTTATGTTCTTTCATTATCTCGTATATATATATATATAAAAATAGAAAAACCAAAAAAATTTAGAAAAATGAAATCTAATTTCTTGGAAAGGGCGATTTGGGCTTTCATCATATCTCATCCCCTAGTACCTTGCAAACCCTTCACCGGGTAGCCCTTGGGTAGTCCAAGAAGAAGAAAAAATTTTTTATTTAAGCTTATGTTTATGTTATTATGTTATAAAAACAACACAAAAAAGATAATATTTTAACAAACAACAAAAACTAGGAAACTTAAAATTTGAAAACCATCAAAAATTATTTTCTATCATTATTTTAGTATGTTTCTTTGAGTGTTGTGTAGGCTCATGTAGTATTCTTAATCATTCGTAGTATGTTAGGATAGAGTCTAGTTTAACTATATTACTCTTGCATATCTTAATTTTGTCATTTTCTCTTTCATAAATTTTGGTATCAGTTTTATTTTATTGAAATAATGATGTTGTAGTTATCTCTTCTAATCTAAGTGTAATAGCTTGCTTATTTTGTTAGACAATATTATTAGACACTCACTCGCAAGGTAGTCTTTCTTGGTGGCTAGAACTTGCCTCTAGCGACGCTCGAAACATTTGCATAAGTTTGTCATGATCTTTTAGAAGTGATTTAGGCCACATTTTGGATCGTTTGTGCCTTTTTGCCCACCATAAAAATTCACTTTGTTAAACAATTTTGGGCTTTTCCTAATTTTCTTTGTTAGCTCCACCTTTCATTTTTCACCAAAGCCAAACCATCTATCCCATGATCACACTAATTATTTGAGTTTTATTAAAATTCTGTGATGTGTTTTTTTTATATTGTGAAAAAAGGGAATTTTCACATTTATATTTGAAGCTATTTTGTATGAAAAAAATAAAAAAGAATCAAGTGAAAAAGAATTTCATTGGCCAATTTTGAAAGAAAAATATTCATGGCCTTATGTTTCAAAAAAAAGGGAGAGTTTTGTTGTAAAATTTTATTTTTGATTGAGGGTTCTATTTTAAAATTTTATAAAACTCTCACCTTGATTTAGTGTGATCTTTAGCCTTTGTGTATATCTTTTGATTTCCAAATCCTTATCATTTACCTAAGCCAAATTTTATTCCTAATGAAAGCCCTTTTGATCTTTAAGTCATTACCTTGTGTAGTGGAGATAGTGTGACTGGGCAAGCCTATGGTCACCATCATTGATGGATTTCTTTGTTAGTATTGGGATGAAGATTTAATTATAATCTTTCGTCTCTATTTTTTGAATTTCTCATTGCGATTTATTTCCGATTAAAATTTGGCGGCGGGTTTATATTGCTAGTATATAAAATTTCGCTATCCGATTGGTAGTCTAGTGAGCCGAGAGGCTCGTGAATGTCATGGATCGCTCGGAAATAAAGAGATTTTGATATTCTTCTTTGAGAATTGAGAATATCAAATCATTTGGATTTGGGATTTATCGTTTATGCAATTTTAAATTACTTTCAAATTTTAAGAGATTATGTTTGAAATGTTTTTAAAATTAGGCGGTAGTTCTCTCTAGCGAGTTGCTATTGTATTTTTCAATCCCCCAATCGAAACGGATTCTCAAGAATTAGAACACATCTTTTATAATCGGATTCCCAAGAACGCCCAATCAAGTGCTGAGGTTTTTAAATCGTGAATTTTCTCGTTAGTCAACTCTCTTCATTTTTACAAAAACCAAAACCAATTTTCGCTCGATAAGTTAATATTCCACCTTGTGAGTAGAAGTACTCAAAAGACCCGGGAAATACGACACTTGATCATACTACAAGCGATAGGTGCACTTGCTTACTGCAACAATCACATTTTAAGCATCAATAAAACCTGGTGGTTGTTCCACATAAACCTTTTCTTTAAGTTCACCATTCCGAAATGCACACTTGACATCCATTTGGTAGACCTTGAACTTTTTGTAGGCAGTATATGCAAGGAAGATTCTTATGGCCTCAAGCCTTACAACAGCAGCAAATGTCTGATCATAGTCAATACCTTCCTCTTGCCTATAGCCTTAAGCTACTAGCCTTGCCTTATTCCTTATAATAGAACCTTGAGCATCTAGTTTGTTTCTAAATACCCATTTAGTTCCAATGACTGGGTTGTATTTTGGTCTTGGAACTAAATCCCAAACTCTATATCTCTCAAACTGGTTGAGCTCCTCTTGCATTACAATGATCCAGTGTGGATCTTGCTCTGCATCTTTAATGGATTGGGGCTCAATTTGAGATATGAAGCAGGCATGCATCATGTCCTAGTGGAGTTGAAGCCTTGTCCGCACATCCACGGATAAGTCTCCAATCACTTGAGATACACGGTGATCTCTAAGTATAACTATCTCAGTAGGAGGAGCTTGTTGTTCAACAGCTTGGGGAGTTAAGTCCTCTTGTGGAATTAAGTTAGCTGTTGTTGGCTCTTCATTGAATTCAGTATCTTCATCATCACTTTCTTCAACAATATGTGTAGAAGGACGTGTAACAGCCTCATTGGTGAGGGTCACTTAATCCAACTTCTCACATAAGTTAGGTACCTGCAAAGTTTCACTAGTAGAAGCTATCTTCTCCTTGTAAAACATGTTAGTCTCATCAAAAGAAATGTGAATAGACTCTTCCATTTTCATTGTTGATTTGTTATAAACCCTATAAGCCTTGCTTACTTGGGAATATCCAAGAAAAATTCCAACTTCAACCTTGGCTTCAAAATTTCTAATCTATTTCTTGTTTTTGTTATGAATGTAATAAACACAACCAAACACTCTAAAATAATTTACTTTCGGTTTCTTTCCTTTGAGTAGTTCATAGGGGTTATTGCCCTTGAGTTTGTGTATCAAACTTCTGTTCAAGACATAGTTTGTTGTGCTCACAGCCTCTGCCCAAAAGGATAGGGGCAGGTGAGCATCTGCAATTAATGTGTCTGCAACTTCAATGAGTTTTCTGTTTTTTCCTTTCAGCTACCCCATTTTGTTGAGGAGTTCTAGGAGCAGAGAAACAATGCCTGATACCTTCCTTCTCACAGAACTATTGCATAAGAAGAGACTCAAACTCAGTACCATGATTACTTCTGATCAATGCAACTGGAGTAGAGTACTCAATTTATATGCTATTGATAAAATCTGTAAGAACCTTGAAGTTATCTGACTTGTTTCTCAAGAAGGACACCCAAGTGAACCTTGAGAAGTCATCAACAATCACTAAGGTATAAGACTTCCCTCCTAGGCTTTGTAATATAATGGGTCCAAAAAGATCCATGTGGAGCAAATACAAAATCCTAGGTGAATCACTCTTATTAATGGCTTTGAAACTATTTTTTGTTTGCTTGCCTAACTGACAAGCCTTGCAAAGGCTTTCCTTCTTGTAAGGGTAAGAAGGCAATCCTCTTACAAGGTTGTACCTAGATAACTTAGCAATGTTTTTAAGTTAACATGACCTAATCTTCTATGCCAAAGTTCATTATTATTATTATTAATTTGATTGAACAAGCAAATTTCAGTTTTAGCTGATTTGAAGTTAACTATGTAAATATTTCCTACTCTAGAGCCAGTTAACACATTTTTGTTATCAGTAGAAGAAATAATGCAAGAGGATTTATCAAAGGATACCTGAAACCCTTCATCACAGAGTTGACTAATTGAAATCAGGTTGTGCTTCAATCCACTTACATAAGCTACTTTCTTGAATGTGACAACTCCAATCTTTACATCTCCATATCCTTTAGTCTGGCCACAGTTGGAGTCACCAAAGGCAACTTTAGGACCTAGCTTGGACTTGTAGTTGGATAGATTGTCCTTGCTTCCAGTCATGTGTTTTGAACAACCACTATCCAGATACCACTGTTCCTCTGTGGTAGGATACTCTTTCACCTACACAAAAATAGATTAGATATTCTTGACCAAGGTTACCTTGGGTCCTTGTTGATTTACATAATTAAAGCTGGAAATATATGAAAATTCAGGTTGATTTTTATAACCTAAAGGATGATATTTTCTGGGTGGAATTATCCATTGGTTAAAAGGATTAATATTTTTTCTAGGTTGATTGAAAATCCTGTTGGAATTAAAGTTTTTATTACTATAAACGGGGGTCGATGAATTCTGGTACATTCATCGATCTGAGGTCAACGAATGGGGATGAGTTCGTCAAACTCCACTCAGAGAATGAAAGTAATCATTTTCTGGGCCCCAATATCGTCGATCTCTGGTCGATGAACCATACTGGTTTCGTCGATCGCAGTTCAAAGAATAGTTATAGTAGAAGTTTGCGTTCGGAGTTTGTCGACTTGAGTTCAACAAACTATACATATTTCGTCAATCTAAGTTCGACGAAATCTGCTGAACATTGTTCTGGTCATTCTTTTTCTTACTCTTTCTCTTTTTCTTATTCTTGTTCTTAAGTTCTATTTGATTAGGATTATTATCTTCTATTTTTTCCTTACCTTTTTCAGAAACAAATTTTATGGAAGTTGTTAATATGTTTTTCTGAATTAGTGGGGGTTGACTTGATGAAGCACCTAAGCCAAGCTTACCATTAAGTCGGGCATTCACTGTTCTTGTAATGTTTCTCAACTTGATGCTTCTCCCATTCAGAGATTCTTCAAGTTGCCTTACCTCAGTAAATTCAGATTTTAATTTAATGATTTGTTCATTAGCTAAGGTGATTTCATCATTTAATTTGTTATTTTCTGATAGCAGGTTTTCTTGTTCATTACTTTCTCTCTAAGTTGCTTAATTTCTTTTTCAGAGTTTATTAAGTCTATGCACAAGGATTTGAATTCTGTTCTAAAGTTTTCAAAATTAAAATCAAATGAAGATAATACCTAATCCTCTTTAGATAGAGCTTCTTCAGTGTCTATCTGGTCAGCATCAGAATGGGTGCTTGATGCATCAATGGCCATCAAGCAAGCTTCCTTTGCTTTAGCTTCCTCTTCATTTTCATTGGAGCTGGAAGACGAAGATTCTTCTTCAGTGTCACTCCAGGTTTCAGCAATAAAACCTTTCTCCTTTCTTTTATGCTTGCTAGAGGAGGGCTTGCAGTAATGCTGTTTCCTGGTCTCCTTTTCCTTTCTTATATCCTTCCTTTGATTTTCTCGACAATCTGAGATGAAGTGTCTAGGTTTCCTACAGCCAAAACAAACCACTTCTTTAGTTGGTGTTTTGTTATACCTGGGTTTTTCATCATGCCTTGATGACTTTCTTCTGAAGTCACTCTTGCACATTTTGTAACATATCATGGCTAAGAGACTTAGGAATTCATCATTGACTGTTGGGGCTTCTGATTCTTCATTAGCTTTGAATGCTATACTTTGCTCCTTTCTGCCTGATGAAGGAGTCTTCTGCTCTGTAGTCTCTCTAGACTTAATCAGCTATTCATAGGACTTGAGCTTTCCCAATAGAGATTCTGTGGAAATCTCATTTAGACTTCTGTCTTCCTTGATAAGCCAGATCCTGGAATCCCAGGAGCTCGGGAAGCATATTAGAATTTTTGTCATTTATCTCAGTCAATGAGATGTCTTTATCTAGTGTTTTTAGCTCACTGATGACCTTTTTGAAGTTCTCATACTGTGATATGAGGTTGGATCTTCTATCCTTTCTCTCATAAGCTAAACCTGCCACCATCTTGTTTAGAGAGTCCCAGATTTGTTTTGCTGAAGTGCATTCAGCCACCTTTTGGAAGATATCATCAGACATGGTTTGAGCCAGTATATTCATAGCTTTTGCTTCAGCTATCTTGGCTGTCTTCTGAGCATCAGTCCACTCAGGTGATGGAACTTCATGAGTGCTTGAAGTTGATGTGTAGGTTGAGGGGGTCCTGTCAAAATAGAATTAAAAATTTCTTCATCAATAGAATTCATATAAAGCTTGATTCTTGCCTTCTAGATGGCAAACTTATTTAAGTTGCACACTGGAGGTCTGGTGCTTGCATAGTCTTTGTTCTGTGCCATTTTATGATAACAGAAAACCTAGGAAAGGAGAAAATCTGATCTAACAAGGATCTTGGTTCACATGTTAACTTGTTTAACCAAAGAAACACACCCTCTGATACAAATTGAATGGAGAGGTTAGATCTGACTTACTCTAGAGGGGGGGGGGGGTGAATAGAGTGTTAAAATTTGGTTGTTTTTAACTTTTATATCAGAGTGAAAGTAGGTGATACCAATAATATATAAAGAAAAGAAAAGCAGACTAAGTTATTCTATCTATCACAGCCACAGTAAGAACAAACAGAAAGTGATCACAACCAGACAACACAAGAATTTTATAGTGGTTCCCCAACTGGGTACATCCACTCTTCTACCACCATGGTAGAAATCCACTAGCAGGTTTTTGATCAGGTGACTGCCACCACAATATCTATTTGTAGGGAGATATTGCAACCCTTTAGGCTTTTGATTAGTTTCCCAAAAACCAACCAAGTCTTCTGATCAGGTGACTTAAAAACCAAGTGGTTGACTTTTGAAGGGAGTTAAAACCTTTTTACAGGAAGTGAGAGAAGGTGATGGTGTCTTCTCTTTCTCTATTCAACTTAGAAGACTAGTGGATCTTTGATGTTGACAAAGCTCCCCCTGAGATGTTAAATGATTCATGAAGACTGGAGCTTTGCTTCAGGGTATAGGTCTTCAGCCTTGTTCTGTCAATGTCCAGGAATCCAGTAGACTGAAGTTGAATGGATGTATCTGAAGATTCCAGGCTCTGAAGATGAAGAATACTCTTGATTTGTGATGAATGTTCTTCTTCAGATTTCAAGATTGACAAGAGAAAGAACAGAAATGTTTTCAGCACACAAAAGAAAGTTATGAATGATCAGGATCTATTTTAGTTCTCTGGGTTTTCTTCTTTGTAATGCTCTTTGAGTATATTGTTCTCTATTATTCTGCAGTTAATTTCTCCTTTGAATTTTGAATTCTGGCATTAATTGTTGGCTGATCTGGAGAGTACAAGCGACTGGAATAAGTCTTAAATGAGTTTCGCTAACTGTCCCTTATAAAATAAGCAAGTAATTACCCTGATGAATACCATAATTAATGCTGCCAATAACGGCTATATTCAAAGGAATATGAGCATTAATTACTCAGGAATATTACTGCTAATTAATATAGAAAGTAGGGGAAAGAAGGAAGACAACTTCTCATTCTTGAGTGGGGCAGAAATCGTTGACCTCAGAACGAATTCGTCGACCTGAGATCCAAGATCTTCGACCTGAGAATTCCAGTTCGTCGACCTGAGCTCTACGAATTACATACTGAGAATGACTTGCCAAATCTGCACTCTGAGTTCATCGAGCTGAGAATCTGTCTGAAGAAAACTAATCGTCGACCTGAGCTCGAATATCGTCGAACTTAGCTCATAGAAATAACTCAGAGTTCGTTGATCTGAGATCGACGATCGTCGAGCTGAGTTCGAAGAACTTCAAACTGAACAATCTGTTCCGTGAATCTTTTAAGTCTGAGTCTGCTGAGGTCCTCTGTTGGCTGGTCCATGAAGGTTGAACATAAAGACTTAGCCTAAACTCTAGGACTACTAGACTTGACCCTGGCTATATAAGGTGGGTTAGACTTAACCTAATTTAGTGAACCTAGCCAAAATCCACTAGGGATCCAACACTTAGGTTTCCTTCTTGAGTTATGTGGTTAAGAAGGATGAAATTTCTGTTGACCCAGAGAAGATTTCTACCGTAATGGATTGGAACAGACCTACAACACTCAAAGAAATAAGGAGTTTCTTAGGGTTGGCAGGGTATTATAGAAGGTTTGTGGAAGGTTTCTCCACATTGTCTGCACCGCTGACTAAGCTTACGCAGAAGAACGCAATGTTCATTTGGAGCGATAAGTGAAAAGAAGCTTTTCAGGAGTTGAAAAAGAGATTATGTACTTCTCCAATTTTGACTTTGCCTACCGAGAGAGTAGAGTATGCCATTTATGTGGATGCTTCACATGTCGGGCTTGGTTGCGTGTTGATATAAGAAGGAATAGTGATTGTATATGGGTCGAGGCTGTTAAATATTCATGAAAAAAATACCCTATATATGATTTAGAGTTCGCAGTAGTAATTTATGCCTTGAAGCTATGGAGATACCTATTGTATGGCCCGTTGTTCAAGATTTATATGGATCATAAGAGTTTGAAGTACATCTTCAATCAAAAAGAGTTGAATTTGCTCCAGCGAAGATTGTTAGAATATGTCGCGGATTATGATGTTGAGATCCAATACCATCCGACAAAGCTAATGTGGTAGTTGATGCCTTGAGTAGGAAGACCACATAAATCTTTGGACTTTTAGTAAAATCCTTGGTAGTAGAGTTTCTGTTAATGGGTATATCGGTTGGGAGTAGCGACTCACCAAGTAGTTTGGAAGTGTTAGAGTCCTCTTTGATTACACTCACAAGGCTGCATCAGAAGGATGACCCTAATTTGCAGCACCTCCATAATAGAACTGAGAAAGGGGAATTACCAGACTTTTCAATCGACGATGAGGGTACTCTGAGGTACTGCATTATATATTGTACCCCCGTTATGGAGGATATTCGAGTTAAGCTATGCAGTGAGGCATATGAATCTAGTGTTGCCTACCACCCTGTTTATTTGAAGATGTATAGAGATCTGAAATAGATCGTTTGGTGGTATGGTATGAAAGGTGATATTGCCAAGTTTGTGTCAGAATGCTTCACATGCAAGCTAGTTAAGGTTGATCATAGAAGTCCTGTTGGAATGGTGATGCCTTTGGAGATTCCAAGTTGGAAGTGGGAGAGTATTTCTATGGACTTCAATACTGGTTTGCTGAGATCTCCCAAAGGACATGATTAGGAATGGGTCATAGTGGGCAGATTGACGAAGTGTGGTCACTTCATGCCATTCAAGATTGATTACTCCATGAGGAAGATAACAGAGTTATACTTGGATAAGGTTATTCGGTTACATGGTGTGCCTATTAGTATTGTGTCAAATCGAGAATCCAGGTTTACGTCTCATTTTTGGACAAGCTTACAGGAAGGGTTGGGTAACGATCTGAGGTATTCCACCACTTATCATCTGCAGAAAAATGGTCAAATAAAAAGATTTAATAAGATTCTGTAAGACATTATAAGATATTATATCTTGGACCATGAAGGAGCGTGGGACAAGCGTTTGAGACTGATGGAATTTGCTTATAATAACAGTTATCAAGAGAGCTTGAAGATGGCCCCGTTTGAGGCCTTGTATGGGAGACGTTGCAGAACTCCCTTATTTTGGGCTAAGGTTGGCGAAAGACCGTTGTTGGGTCCAGAAGCCTTGGAAGAAATGGATATTTACGTGAAGCATATTTGAGAAAAGCTTCGTATATCTCAGTAGTGTTATGAAAAGAAAGCTAATCGACGAAGGACCGATTTGGAATTTGCTGTCAGCGACATGATTTTTCTTAAGGTTTCCCGGATGTCTGGTGTGAAGAGGTTTGGAAAGAACCAAAATCTAGATCCTAGGTATGTGGGACATTTCCAAGTGGTTGATCGTATTGGAATGTCAGCTTATAGGCTGGATTTGCCAGCAAGTTTTCCTTGTGTGCACGATGTGTTTAACTTAAGCCAGTTGCGAAAATGTGTACTTAGCAACCGACAGGTTCTTGGTGATGTGGCCCAATTGGAGCCTAACCTTTCTTATGTTGAGATGCCTTTTTGCATTTGGATACTCAAGATCGAGTGTTGCAGAGGAAGACCATACCAATGGTTAAAGTTTTGTGGCGGAACCAAGACGTGGAGAGTGCGACTTGGGAGTTGGAGTCAACTATGAGGGAGGCTCATCCTCATCTGTTCTCCTAGTTTCTTTCAGTATGTATTTCCATTCTATAATCTTTGATTATTTTCCTTCCTTAGTGGAATCTTTTGTGCGCAAAGTTTTCAGATGAAACTTTCTTTTAGGAGGGGTGGCTGTAACGCCCCTGATTTTCCAAGGTTTATTTAAAATCCCTTAGTGACGTATTTTGATGTCAGGGCATTACGTTGACGCATAGTTGGTGGGTATCGTTGTTGGAGCATGGCTTTTACTGACTGGTATCTAAGGTTTTGGTTTAAGAGTGTCAGATTGGCTAATTCCTCCTATGTTTTTGTATTCCCTTGCGAGCCGGGGTTTGTTTTGGAACATGACAGAGCATTTTTGGGATATGTGATGTTTAGACTTTAGGGAGTGTTTGCCCGAGTTTGGTTTGTCGGATTTTGATTTCGAATTCGCCGTTGGATTTGTAGCGCTGATATTTAGCTATGGTGCGATTTTTGTAGAAATCCGAGTTAGTGCGAGTTTTAGTCATTTGGACGTTTTTATTATTATAATAATATATTAATATATTATATTATTCATTCCATATAAATAGCCTTGCGGTAAGACGGAAACACTATTCATCTTCTTTCTTAAAACCGTCAGCATAATTCAAAATCCACATAAGTATATAGTCCAAAACAAATACATCGAATAAAAAAAAAGCAATTAAGGATTCTATAATATCAGAGTACATCATGCCAAGAAGGCTACAAAATGAGTCTCGCAAACACTCACATCAGTCACTGACGGCAGCGATGGTATAGTCACTTCAGGTCCTGTCACCCTGACCTAGCTGCTCTCCTGCATAAACTGCTACTATGGGGTTTCCTCTTAAAAAGGAAGATGTAGGAACCGTTAGTCATATAGACTAAGTAGCTATCACATCCACTCCCCCAGTGACTCTTAGGCACCATGCGGAGAAAGGAAAAAGGGTACAATATATATATGTAAGCAGTAGTACAAAACAAGTGGCAAAGTGTTAAACTAAATCAGAGTAATCATTAATATATCAGAAGTAACTACAATAATTTGTACTAGCAGTTCTACCATCAACAGTAGTGTACAAGTATGAGTAAACAACAGGAAGTAACTCAACTTATATGAATGCCCATACAGACATATAAGTTAAGGATTGACTTAACAAAAAAGTAACTCATCATATAAGAGTGCCCATACAAATTTATATGATAAGGATCTTATGTAAGGCAATGTTATTTTATGAATGACTTATGATGACTCACCCATGGACACACACATGCAATTGCTATGTCCACACAAACTTGTAGTTCCCACTTTTCGAGCAGGTAGCTAACCTCTTAGGCACCATCCATTGTGGACAGACGGTGACAGTGGAACGAGCTTTTCACTAATAGGCGGGCACCCACACTAACAAGCCTAGGCCTCCATATGCCTCAACGCTAAGAACACAATAGCAGAGCTCACATGTAGAATATGGCGCAGAGGGGTCTTGGGTAAATGTGCACTAAGAACACAGCCAAAACAAGTCTACAAGTGTGGCATGGAAAGGGCCTCAGGAATGAGAATCGAGGACACAACCAATACGTCCACTTGACACAGAAGGAACCCTAGTAATTAGCACTGAGGACCAAGCCTAACCGTCCAAATTCTATCTGTCAACTCCCATCGGTGTGACGACTGGCGAGCCCGTAGACCTACTACACTATCCTTAACCAAAGATTATGACACCGCGTGTCAACTCACACCACATGCAATTCCATATCTAAGGGCTCCACACTGAGTCCCTTTTTATTATTCACATCCCGTGCTCAACAGCACGCAAGGGCTCCACACCAAGTCCCTTATCAACACATCATTCTAGTGCGGCAAACACACACTATAACATCCCATTTCCGGCTAGACCCCTAGGAGTCGGTTGGTTGTGGTAGAACCCTAGGGAGCCCAAAACTTGAAATAAATCGACTAAGAAATCGGGTCACGGGTTGGTCACGCCCGTGACCCGCCATGTCACGCCCGTGACAAAGGGCGTGACACGCTCGACGATCGTCGATCCCAATTCGACGATCGTCGAACCAAATTCGGCCACACGAGTCTGTCACGCCCGTGACCCGCCATGTCACGCCCGTGACAAAGGGCGTGACACGCTCGACGATCGTCGATCCCAATTCGACGATCGTCGAACCAAATTCGGCCACACGGGTCTGTCACGCCCGTGACCCGCCATGTCACGCCCGTGACAAAGGGCGTGACACGCTCGACGATCGTCGATCCCAATTCGATGATCGTCGAACCAAATTCGGCCACACAGGCCTGTCACGCCCGTGACCCGCCATGTCACGCCCGTGACAAAGGGCGTCACACGCTCGACGATCGTCGATCCCAATTCGACGATCGTCGAACCAAATTCGGCCACACGGGCCTGTCACGCCCGTGACCAGCCATGTCACGCCCGTGACATAGGGCGTGACACGCTCGACAATCGTCGATCCCAATTCGACGATCGTCGAACCAGAATTGGTCTCCAGACCTGTCACGCCCGTGACCCAAGTGACACGCCCGTGACCACCCTTCGACGATCGTCGATCTTAGTTCGACGATCGTCGAACCCAGAACTGCTAACCGGGCCTGTCACGCCCGTGACCTATGTGTCACGCCCGTGACCAAGGCCGAAACGTCAGCCAGACTGGAAGTTTCGGTAACCGACGCCTTAATAAATTCTAGCTGTGGGGATGAAAAATCAAGAGTATTTATGGGTCGTTCCCTACTTTAATTATGTTAATAAATAAGGAAAAGTGGGTCCAATAGGAAATTGCCACCTGGCAAGCACCTCTTCATCCTCAACTTTTCAACTGCCATTCGTCATAACCGAAACGTCATAAGAGTGTTATTAATGGCCGCCAACGTTTCATCTCCAACGTTTCACCCTTTCCCCTCCCCATTTGCTCATCTATAAAAGATTCCTGAGAGCAAGAGGAAAAGGTTACACTCCCTCAACTGTTCAGACTTCCTCCTTGCTGTGAAGAATTTCCGGCGACGCCACCACCGCACAAATGGCTTCCCGACGCTCTGCACGCCTTCAACCCGCGAACAAGGTCCTCCCCTCCCTCTTCTTCTGCGGATAGATCTTAGGAATCGTTAGGAGAGATATCGGGCTCAAAAGAGCCAGATCGGGTGAGCGTACTGGTGGTTCTTCAGAAAATTTCATGGTGGCGGGTTCGCCGGAAACCGCCTCTCCGGCGGCCGTGCCGCTGCCCGACGATAGCCCTCGCCTCAACGGAGGAGATGGTGGTGGTGGCCAGCCAGGGAGATGGCTGGGTGGCCGGGAAATAGCTTGGAAAAGCTACAGGATATTAGGTTTTATGCCTCTGTTTCGGGCTGTTGAAGAAGATGAACAGTGGCATGAAAATTAAATTCTAGTTTTTAAATCCATTTCTGAGTGAGATATCTGTCATGTTAAATAATTTGGGAAAAATACCTAGATGCTCCTACGGGAAAAATGATCAACATAGGAAATGTAGCCCTTGAAGTCTAGTTTAATTCAAAATTAATATCACTCAATTTGGGATCCTGGTTAGACCACAGCACACTTTTTGGTGAGGTCTATCCAGAGGGCTGCCTTGACCTTAGAAAAATTCCCCACTCCAATCCAGCAATCCAAATGACTTGAAATTTGGGGTGTGATCTAATCTTACATATATCTAGGTGCTATCCAAAAATGAGAATTTTTGGAGAATATTTTTCTATAGTTTTTAGAAAAATTCAATAATCCTAGCCGATTTTAATTAGATTGTTAAATAATTTCCAAACCCTCCCAAATTTTGGTGAGTGGTCCCTGGGTTCACCATAAGTTTCTGTATAATTTTTCATCTCATTTGGAGATGGTTTGGATCAGAGATGATCAACCCAAAGTTTTGCCCTAATAAGAGGTCTTAGGTTAAAAGTGCACTTTTGAAGTTTGAGTGGTGAGATCACCTCAACAGAGGCTGAGACTTTTACCACTGGCTAGTAATGTTCTCTAGCACCCCCTCATGGAGTTTGAGGTGGATCGGGGTAAGTTTACCCTAAGGACCAAGGCCAAACCCTAAGGATGGATCTTGGTGGTTTGTGAAAGTCATGTGGTCAAATGACCTTGGATTGACCCGGGATTGGGTGATGAGTACCATAGGGCTAATATAGTTCTCTGGGTGAAATCTTAGTAGATTTGGAGATCGTTGGGACATCTAAAAATCTAACCCTAGTTTAGGGCGCAAAACATGTAGAGATAGGAAATGACTCCAAATCACATTGAAAAGTGATGAGAATTGGGTAGAGTGGATTATAGGGGTAGTACAAGCTCCGGATATTTTTCTATGAATTTCATGATCACTATTTTGGGTACTTCTTTAATGATTTAGTAGTTGTATGATTTGCTTAGAAAATTTATTATGGAGTACAAACTTCCTGAAAATTGATGAAATTTAGGCAGAGAACCTTTATTATAATTTTAAATCTCTGTGAATTTTTATGGGATTTTTAGAAGCTTAATTCTAAGGCTCGCTTCTTTAAGAATTATTTATCATGGATATTGGATTAAATCTATTTTGGTGGTTAGCAAGTTAGTAAAATTATGATTCTCTGCACAAAGATCTTTTATATATCATACTACTGGCTAGTGATTTTTCCATAATTTTTTAAATGAATAATTTCAGTACTTCCTTCACTACGTAGAATTAATATGATTATACTAAATAAATTATTTAGAGGCTAAATATCTTTTGTAAAATCCTGCAAATTAGTATTTGATGATGCCTTACTGTTATTTAGTGATCATAATTTTTGAGTGGCCATTACTTAAGAATATCATGTAGCTCATGTTTAAAATTACCCATGGCCAATCTTTGGGAAAAATAAAATAAATATCAAATTAATTAGGAAAATTATAAATTTCTGGATTTAAGCTAATTAAGTCATGATAGACCCCCAGTAAATTTGATAGGAGATTTGGAAGATAGTTTGGAGTACTTCTCCTTGTGTACCTCATATAGCTTAGGATGGTCTGCAATTAGTAAAACCACGGAATTATGATAATCAATGATTGGTAGGGCAAGTTAAGATTGAGTTCATGGTTCGAAGTCAGAATAAGTAGAGTGTGGGACTGGTTAGGATAAGGGAGTACGGGAACGACGAAAGATCGTCCCTCCCGGAAAGAAGAGGAAGAGTCTTAATACTCTAGGGTTAGAAATAAAGCAACTAAAAGAGGATCGGGTAAAGGGTAGACAACCAATAATATTAAGTGCCTTGTGAAAGGGAACTTCGGGCCGTAATGCACCGTCTTAGTTCCTAGTGCCCCTTGAGAGCCCTTCACGGGGAATACCGGCGGCAGTCCTGGGCTAACGTAAACCATAAGAGTAATAAATTAAAAGAGCAACTAGTATAACTAGGGTTGCACACACTCACTCCCCGGTAGCTAGGAAAGTAGAATATTGGATTACTTGCCATCAGACAGTAGCTCTGAAGGTAGATGCACGGACAGTACTGTCCGGGGGGCCGCGGGCTCGAGGGTTGGAGTACGGAGAAAAAGTGGTGGGTCATCGGTACTAGGCGATCGATCACACCGACAGCGGTACGATGTCTCGGCGAAAAGTCTGGAGGGTACATCTAGCAGCAGTACGCGGATACTCTAGGTTGTGTTCTTCTAGGGGCGTACGGAAGGGCTAGGCCTGGTAGTGTGGTTACCCGCCTAGGAGTGGGGGGGCCGACCCACTGTCTCCGTTTGCCACTACGGAGGTTCCTGGGGGTGAAGCTAGCCTCCCGAACAGGGGGAACTAAAGGTCTGTGCGCATAGAGTCGTGTGCGTGGGTTGCACTTGCATGAATCATGGCATAGCATATCACTACACTCATACTTGCATACAACCGACACCCCAACGTATAAATCGGTATGGGACTTTTTATACGATGGGAGCCTTGCAGAAGATCCCTTAACTTATAAGTTTGTATGGGCATTCATATAAGTTAAGGTTACTTACATACTTACTTACTTGTTGCCTTCTTACTATTCTCTAGCAGTCTTTAATACAATTTGCTACTTATTAATTGTTCTACCTATTACAACATTTATATTGTTCACCTGATATACCTTGCTAGTTAGGTCCACCGTCACTTGCTTGACTACTCTCCACTTTTGTAGCTTCCCTTTCCTCCTCTCCGTCCGGTGCTTAGGAGCCGTGGTGGGAGGGGTAGGGGATGATAGGGCTTAGTCTTTATGACTAATGGTTTTCGAACCAAACATTACAGGAGCTCCGGATGGGAGACAGGGACCAGCACCAGCGGAGTACGGTGCGCATGGAGGTGGGACAGTCTAGCACCGGTGCACCTGCGACCAGCTCCGTGAGTGATTAGCATTTTCTTAGCTTCCGCGATGAGAGACTTGTAGTGAGGACTCTGATGTACCGGGCATGAGCCCTTTTATTTCCAGACTATTTATACTCTGATGATTTTCTGTGGACACTCCCTTCGTGGAGTTTTATTTTATGTGATATTCTCTTTTGGTGGACTTGCTTCTCTCTTGCTTACTACATATTGCGATCGAAAAGGCCGGTAGAATCGGCGCGTTGTAGTGGCAACCTTCCCGGGTGCGAAGGTGTCACCGCAAAGCGGCGGTTCTGGGCATAAGACCCCGGTGGTTGAGAAGGAAAAAAAAGGGGTCTTACAAGTGGTATCAGAGCAAACCTCGATCGAAAGAGAAGTAGTCCACAAAAACCTTGGGCCACCCCCGTGCGAGCTTAGTTTGCGGACAAACTAGCAGCGGAAGCAGTGGTGGGCCCATAAGGGAAATCACATGTGAAAGTCCATCATAACTCTTCTTAAATTCCATTCATTTCGCTCGCTAACAAATGGAAATTTTGCTTGTAGCCTGCGACGAACCCTACATCGCAGCAGGGGACACCTCAGGCTCCGGATGTGGTCCTGACTCCGCCAGCACCCGTTCCGTTCCAGCAGACGGAGATGGGGCAAACACTGACGGCCATCCTGGAGGCCTTCAGAGCTCAGCAAGCCCCGGCCCCACAGCCAAACCCCGAGGCCAATTGGATGACGGTCTTCCGAGGACTTTCCCCTCCATCCTACCAGGGGACGGAGTCCGCAGTACGTACGGAGGAGTGGTTGGACACCATTTATGAGATGTTGGCAGGGATTCGATGCCCCACGGAGGAGGCAGTCGCTTGACAGTCTCCTGCTTAGAGTCACACGGAAAGAGATGGTGGAAATCTCAGCTGGACACCACCTTTGCGGGGATGGACTGTGCTGATATTACCTGGGAGGAGTTCAGAGCAGCGCTCTTGGGACATTTTGTACCTCAGTCGGCGAGAGATGACCTGGAGGATAGATTCCTGCGGTTGAGGCAGGGGAACAGGACCGTGGTGGAGTACTATCAGGAGTTCACTCACCTGGCCCGTTATGCGGACGCTTACCAGTTAGACGATGCTGGCTACGCCCGGAGGTTTTATAAGGGGCTGCAGGATGACATGAGGCGGGCCCTCCTTTTCGTTTCAGAGGGGAGTCTGGCCAGGATTCTGGAGATGGCTAAGAAGAGAGAGGCGGATCAGCTTACAGTGAAGAATCAGAAGAGACCGGCTGATGATTCAGTGATTGGAGGTCGTAGAGACCGTCCTCGGGGCCAGGTTATCGGGGAGAGAAGGAACGGGGATCAGCCCCGTCAGGAGTTTGGGCAGGAGCAGAGGACTCAGGGGATATTGGCTCCCCAGCCTATACAGATGCTGGAGATGCCAAGGACGGCAGGGCAACCACCGGTATGCTATCAGTGCAACCAACCGGGGCATATCAAGCGAAACTGCCCTGTGGTGCGAGCACCCCCACCAGCACATCAGGGCGCTCCACCCCCCAGACAGTTTGGCGGACGAGGACAGGACCGAGGACGAGGATTTCAGGATCGAGGCCGCAGGCAAGAGAGAGAGCAGGTGTATGCTCTAGACCTGACACAGCCTCGGAACCCGGAGCAGGTTATCACAGGTATGGCAGCACTTTTAAATTTTCTTCATATAAACTACTGTTTTAGACGTAACCTGCTTGGAAATTTAAGAGAAGATGATCTGCAACAAAAATACTAAGACATTTAATTACCCCAGGCATAGTTTTCGTTAGCGGCAAGCCCGCTCACACCCTCTTCGACACTGGTGCGTCGCAATCCTTCGTGTCGGAGGATTTCGTGAAAGGACTGGCAGGAGTGGAGCCATTCACCGGGAAGATGATGAGGGTGCGCCTACCCGACGGGTCAGAGATATTAACCTCTGCTCATTGTAATATGGAAGCGAGGATCGGCGGAAAGGCGTTTGAGGCACCAACGACGGTCTTGAGGATGCCAGATTACGATCTGATTCTGGGCATGACCTGGCTGTATTGGAACCATGCCCAGATCGATTGCGTGGCGAAAAGGATCACCGTGCGGCACGGCGACTCCTTCATTGTTATCGAAGGTATTATATCAGCACCCCGTACTTTATTATCGTCTGTGCAGGCCGTTAAGGCCCACCTGCAGGGGGAAGAGGTTTATCAGGTCCTCTTTGAGGCGGTCGTAGCCAAGGATTCCATTGCAGATATCCCGGTAGTGCGGGACTTCACCGACGTATTTCCGGAGAAGCTACCAGGGTTACCCCCGCACCGAGAGAAGGACTTTCAGATTCAGCTCGTACCGGGGGCTAAGCCGGTATCCAGAGCTCCCTATCGAATGGCCCCAAAGGAGTTGGTGGAATTCCGGAGTCAGCTTCAGGAGTTAGTGGAGGCCGGGTTCGTGCGGCCTAGCTCATCACCGTGGGGAGCTCCGGTGCTGTTCGTTAAGAAGAAAGACGGGACCCTCCGACTGTGCATAGATTACCGGGCTCTGAACAAGTTGACGGTCCGGAACACTTATCCCTTACCACGGATAGATGAGCTTTTTGACCAGCTGGAGGGAGCCCATTGGTTCTCAAAGCTGGATCTGAGATCAGGATACTACCAGCTTCGCATTCGGGAGGAGGACATCCCGAAGACGGCATTCAGCAGCAGGTACGGCTTGTACGAGTTTACCGTGATGCCGTTCGGGCTCACGAATGCACCCTCCGCATTCATGACTTTGATGAATCGGGTGTTCGAGGAGTACCTGGATGTCTTCGTCATTGTATTCATCGATGACATCCTCATCTATTCAAGGACGGAGGAGGAACACGCGAGACATCTAGCCTTGACCATGGAAAAGCTGCGTGAGCACGAGATGTATGCCAAGTACAGCAAGTGCCAGTTCTGGCTAAAGGAGGTGGCCTTTCTGGGCCATGTCATCAGTGGAGCAGGTTTGGCAGTGGATCCGGCAAAGATCCAAGCAGTACGGGATTGGCCGCCACTAAAGTTGGCCACGGATGTTCGGAGTTTCTTGGGACTTGCCGGTTACTACCGGAAGTTCGTAAAGGGGTTCTCTCAGATTGCCCTTCCTCTTACGTCTCTGACGAAGAAGGAGTCCCCTTTTACCTGGACGCCGCGATGCGAATCTGCCTTCCAGGAGCTGAAGGATCGTCTCACCTCGGCCCCCATCCTTGCTCTCCCATCAGGGAGGGAGGGATTCCAGGTATATACAGATGCTTCCTATCAGGGGATGGGTGCCGTCCTTATGCAGAATGGGCACGTAATAGCTTATGCCTCCCGTCAGTTGAAACATCACGAGCAGAACTACCCCGTGCACGATTTGGAGATGGGGGCAGTCATTTTTGCTCTTAAGATCTGGCGGCACTATCTCTACGGGGTACATTGTGACATCTTCTCCGACCACAAGAATCTGAAGTACGTCGACACCCAGAAGGAGTTAAACATCAGGCAGAGACGCTGGGTGGAGTTTCTTTCGGACTACCAGTATACCATGCACTACCACCCGGGGAAGGCAAACGTGGTTGCGGATGCTCTGAGCCGGAGAGCGAGTACGACTCGAGTAGGCCCGCAGCTGATGGCCTTGGAGTTGATTAGATCATTCGAGGAGATGCAGATTTCGCTAGTATCTGAGGATGACCCGGAGCTGTACATGGAGTACCTGGGGTCGATGGCTACTACAGATGACATCCGAGACCGCATCAGAGATGGGCAGAGGCTGGACGAGAGAACTGAGCCGATATTCCGAGCCCTGGAGGAAGGCACGACAGGAGATTACACTTTGAGGGATGGGCTCCTGTGTTTCCGGGGCAGAGTCTACATACCAGCAGGAGGACGGATCCGGGAGGATATTTTGACGGACGCTCACTGCAGCCGGTATTCGGTACACCCGGGGATCACCAAGATGGTAAAGGATTTAAAGAGGACGATGTACTGGCCGGGTATGAAGAAAGATATTACATATTTTGTGACGCATTGTGAGGCCTGCCAGCTCGTGAAGGCGGAGTGTAGGAACCCGGCAGGATTGCTGCAGCCGCTTCCAGTGCCGGAGTGGAAGTTTGAGGATATAGCCATGGACTTTATACATGGGCTACCTAGATCCCGTGCGGGGAACGACTCGATCTGGGTAATAGTGGACAGGCTGACAAAGGTGGCCAGATTCATCCCAGTGGCGAAGGACACACCGGTCAGAGTATTGGTACAGAGGTTCATCGAGCAGTTTGTGCGTTATCATGGGGTGCCCAAGACTATCGTTTCGGATCGGGATGGGCGGTTTACATCCAGGGAATGGAGGTCAGTCCAGGCCCATCTGGGTTCTCGGTTGACTTTCAGCACAGCTTTCCACCCTCAGACCGATGGACAGACAGAGCGCACAAACAGTACACTGGAGGATCTGCTACGACTGTGTATTTTGGACCGTGGCGATCCTTGGGAGAGATTGCTGCCACTGGTCGAGTTTTCGTACAACAACGCTCATCAGTCCAGCATAGGCATGGCTCCATACGAAGCGTTGTACGGAAGGAGGTGCAGAACCCCACTATCATGGGTTCAGGATGAGGATCCGCAGGCACTGGGCTCGGAGTTTATGGGAGATACAGATGCTCAGTTTAGATTGATCCGAGACAGGATGTTGGAAGCCCAGAGCAGACAGGCGAAATACTACGATGCGAGGCATCGTCAAGTGGAGTTCCAGGTGGGGGACCGAGTTTTCTTGAAGATACGGCCGATGCACGGAGTCTCGCGGGTTCGCGGGCGGAGGAAGCTCAGTCCAAGATATATGGGGCCCTACAGGATCCTGGAGCGGATCGGCCCCTTAGCCTATAGACTGGAACTACCGCTGGAGTTAGCGGGATTGCATGACGTCTTCCACGTCTCCTCACTTCAGAGGGCTCTGCTACGCCCTGAGCAGCTGATTCCCTCGGCAGATGGCCCGGTGGCCTCGGATCGGTCAGTCAACGTGGAGCCTATCAGAATTGACGATACAGCAGTGCGGGTCTTGCGGCGAAAGAAGGTCCCGTTAGTCAAGGTTCTGTGGAACAATCATGGGCAGGAGGAGCATACCTGGGAGCCACAGGACTTGATGCGGCAAAAATATCCGGAACTTTTTCGTCAGGTATACCTCAAACCCCTCTGGACAATCAATTTGCCTTCCTGTTTTAAACCAATGGAATTGAAATTTCAAGAATAGGGGCTAATCTTTTGTTTATTGGGGTGTATATACCTATTTAAGTGGGCAAATTAACCTTAGATTCGAAACCGCACCAACAAACGTAACGTAGGGAGGTAATCATTCGGTTCTCATGGGATGTTACAAGCTTATTTTCCCGATTTGAGTCCCGTAGGCTTAACCTTGATTTCGGGGACGAAATCTTTGTTTTGTTTATTGGGATTTGTAACATCCCATTTCCGGCTAGACCCCTAGGAGTCGGTTGGTTGTGGTAGAACCCTAGGGAGCCCAAAACTTGAAATAAATTGACTAAGAAATCGGGTCACGGGTTGGTCACGCCCGTGACCCGCCATGTCACGCCCGTGACAAAGGGCGTGACACGCTCGACGATCGTCGATCCCAATTCGACGATCGTCAAACCAAATTCGGCCACACGGGTCTGTCACGCCCGTGACCCGCCATGTCACGCCCGTGACAAAGGGCGTGACACGCTCGACGATCGTCGATCCCAATTCGACGATCGTCGAACCAAATTCGGCCACACGGGTCTGTCACGCCCGTGACCCGCCATGTCACGCCCGTGACAAAGGGCGTGACATGCTCGACGATCGTCGATCCCAATTCGACGATCGTCGAACCAAATTCGGCAACACAGGCCTGTCACGCCCGTGACCCGCCATGTCACGCCCGTGACAAAGGGCGTCACACGCTCGACGATCGTCGATCCCAATTCGACGATCGTCGAACCAAATTTGGCCACACGGGCCTGTCACGCCCGTGACCAGCCATGTCACGCCCGTGACATAGGGCGTGACACTCTCGACGATCGTCGATCCCAATTCGACGATCGTCGAACCAGAATTGGTCTCCAGACCTGTCACGCCCGTGACCCAAGTGACACGCCCGTGACCACCCTTCGACGATCGTCGATCTTAGTTCGACGATCGTCGAACCCAGAACTACTAACCGGGCCTGTCACGCCCGTGACCTATGTGTCACGCCCGTGACCAAGGCCGAAACGTCAGCCAGACTGGAAGTTTCGGTAACCGACGCCTTAATAAATTCTGGCTGTGGGGATGAAAAATCAAGAGTATTTATGGGTCGTTCCCTACTTTAATTATGTTAATAAATAAGGAAAAGTGGGTCCAATAGGAAATTGCCACCTGGCAAGCACCTCTTCATCCTCAACTTTTCAACTGCCATTCGTCATAACCGAAACGTCATAAGAGTGTTATTAATGGCCGCCAACGTTTCATCTCCAACGTTTCACCCTTTCCCCTCCCCATTTGCTCATCTATAAAAGATTCCTGAGAGCAAGAGGAAAAGGTTACACTCCCTCAACTGTTCAGACTTCCTCCTTGCTGTGAAGAATTTCCGGCGACGCCACCACTGCACAAATGGCTTCCCGACGCTCTACACGCCTTCAACCCGCGAACAAGGTCCTCCCCTCCCTCTTCTTCTGCGGATAGATCTTAGGAATCGTTAGGAGAGATATCGGGCTCAAAAGAGCCAGATCGGGTGAGCGTACTGGTGGTTCTTCCGAAAATTTCATGGTGGTGGGTTCGCCGGAAACCGCCTCTCCGGCGGCCGTGCCGCTGCCCGACGATAGCCCTCGCCTCAACGGAGGTGATGGTGGTGGTGGCCAGCCAGGGAGATGGCTGGGTGGCTGGGAAATAGCTTGGAAAAGCTACAGGATATTAGGTTTTATGCCTCTGTTTCGGGCTGTTGAAGAAGATGAACAGTGGCATGAAAATTAAATTCTAGTTTTTAAATCCATTTCTGAGTGAGATATCTGTCATGTTAAATAATTTGGGAAAAATACCTAGAGGCTCCTACGGGAAAAATGATCAACATAGGAAATGTAGCCCTTGAAGTCTAGTTTAATTCAAAATTAATATCACTCGATTTGGTATCCTGGTTAGACCACATCACCCTTTTTGGTGAGGTCTATCCAGAGGGCTGCCTTGACCTTAGAAAAATTCCCCACTCCAATCCAGCCATCCAAATGACTTGAAATTTGGGGTGTGATCTAATCTTACATATATCTAGGTGCTATCCAAAAATGAGAATTTTTGGAGAATAGTTTTCTATAGTTTTTAGAAAAATTCAATAATCCTAGCCGATTTTAATTAGATTGTTAAATAATTTCCAAACCCTCCCAAATTTTGGTGAGTGGTCCCTGGGTTCACCATAAGTTTCTGTATAATTTTTCATCTCATTTGGAGATGGTTTGGATCAGAGATGATCAACCCAAAGTTTTGCCCTAATAAGAGGTCTTAGGTTAAAAGTGCACTTTTGAAGTTTGAGTGGTGAGATCACCTCAACAGAGGCTGAGACTTTTACCACTGGCTAGTAATGTTCTCTAGCACCCCCTCATGGAGTTTGAGGTGGATCGGGGTAAGTTTACCCTAAGGACCAAGGCCAAACCCTAAGGATGGATCTTGGTGGTTTGTGAAAGTCATGTGGTCAAATGACCTTGGATTGAACCGGTTTTGGGTGATGAGTACCATAGGGCTAATATAGTTCTCTGGGTGAAATCTTAGTAGATTTGGAGATCGTTGGGACATCTAAAAATCTAACCCTAGTTTAGGGCGCAAAACTTGTAGAGATAGGAAATGACTCCAAATCACATTGAAAAGTGATGAGAATTGGGTAGAGTGGATTATAGGGGTAGTACAAGCTCCGGATATTTTTCTATGAATTTCATGATCACTATTTTGGGTACTTCTTTAATGATTTAGTAGTTGTATGATTTGCTTAGAAAATTTATTATGGAGTACAAACTTCCTGAAAATTGATGAAATTTAGGCAGAGAACCTTTATTATAATTTTAAATCTCTGTGAATTTTTATGGGATTTTTAGAAGCTTAATTCTAAGGCTCGCTTCTTTAAGAATTATTTATCATGGATATTGGATTAAATCTATTTTGGTGGTTAGCAAGTTAGTAAAATTATGATTCTCTGCACAAAGATCTTTTATATATCATACTACTGGCTAGTGATTTTTCCATAATTTTTAAATGAATAATTTCAGTACTTCCTTCACTACGTAGAATTAATATGATTATACTAAATAAATTATTTAGAGGCTAAATATCTTTTGTAAAATCCTGCAAATTAGTATTTGATGATGCCTTACTGTTATTTAGTGATCATAATTTTTGAGTGGCCATTACTTAAGAATATCATGTAGCTCATGTTTAAAATTACCCATGGCCAATCTTTGGGAAAAATAAAATAAATATCAAATTAATTAGGAAAATTATAAATTTCTGGATTTAAGCTAATTAAGTCATGATAGACCCCCAGTAAATTTGATAGGAGATTTGGAAGATAGTTTGGAGTACTTCTCCTTGTGTACCTCATATAGCTTAGGATGGTCTGCAATTAGTAAAACCACGGAATTATGATAATCGATGATTGGTAGGGCAAGTTAAGATTGAGTTCATGGTTCGAAGTCAGAATAAGTAGAGTGTGGGACTGGTTAGGATAAGGGAGTACGGGAACGACGAAAGATCGTCCCTCCCGGGAAGAAGAGGAAGAGTCTTAATACTCTAGGGTTAGAACTAAAGCAACTAAAAGAGGATCGGGTAAAGGGTAGACAACCAATAATATTAAGTGCCTTGCGAAAGGGAACTTCGGGCCGTAATGCACCGTCTTGGTTCCTAGTGCCCCTTGAGAGCCCTTCACGGGGAATACCGGGGGCAGTCCTGGGCTAACGTAAACCATAAGAGTAATAAATTAAAAGAGCAACTAGTATAACTAGGGTTGCACACACTCATTCCCCGGTAGCTAGGAAAGTAGAATATAGGATTACTTGCCATCAGACAGTAGCTCTGAAGGTAGATGCACGGACAGTACTGTCCGGGGGGCCGCGGGCTCGAGGGTTGGAGTACGGAGAAAAAGTGGTGGGTCATCGGTACTTGGCGATCGATCACACCGACAGCGGTACGATGTCTCGGCGAAAAGTCTGGAGGGTACATCCAGCAGCAGTATGCGGATACTCTAGGTTGTGTTCTTCTAGGGGCGTACGGAAGGGCTAGGCCTGGTAGTGTGGTTACCCGCCTAGGAGTGGGGGGCCCGACCCACTGTCTCCGTTTGCCACTACGGAGGTTCCTGGGGGTGAAGCTAGCCTCCCGAACAGGGGGAACTAAAGGTCTGTGCGCATAGAGTCGTGTGCGTGGGTTGCACTTGCATGAATCATGGCATAGCATATCACTACACTCATACTTGCATACAACCGACACCCCAACGTATAAATCGGTATGGGACTTTTTATACGATGGGAGCCTTGCAGAAGATCCCTTAACTTATAAGTTTGTATGGGCATTCATATAAGTTAAGGTTACTTACATACTTACTTACTTGTTGCCTTCTTACTATTCTCTAGCAGTCTTTAATACAATTTGCTACTTATTAATTGTTCTACCTATTACAACATTTATATTGTTCACCTGATATACCTTGCTAGTTAGGTCCACCGTCACTTGCTTGACTACTCTCCACTTTTGTAGCTTCCCTTTCCTCCTCTCCGCCCGGTGCTTAGGAGCCGTGGTGGGAGGGGTAGGGGATGATAGGGCTTAGTCTTTATGACTAATGGTTTTCGAACCAAACATTACAGGAGCTCCGGATGGGAGACAGGGACCAGCACCAGCGGAGTACGGTGCGCATGGAGGTGGGACAGTCTAGCACCGGTGCACCTGCGACCAGCTCCGTGAGTGATTAGCATTTTCTTAGCTTCCGCGATGAGAGACTTGTAGTGAGGACTCTGATGTACCGGGCATGAGCCCTTTTATTTCCAGACTATTTATAATCTGATGATTTTCTGTGGACACTCCCTTCGTGGAGTTTTATTTTATGTGATATTCTCTTTTGGTGGACTTGCTTCTCTCTTGCTTACTACATATTGCGATCGAAAAGGCCGGCAGAATCGGCGCGTTGTAGTGGCAACCTTCCCGGGTGCGAAGGTGTCACCGCAAAGCGGCGGTTCTGGGCATAAGACCCCGGTGGTTGAAAAGGAAAAAAAAAGGGGTCTTACACACACGCACTTCCAACCATTCCACATTTCTATACCACATAAGGGTTCGTCATTTACACAGGTGGCAAGCCACCTTATTCAACATACCAATCCCACACTGCTACCCGTAGGGAGACACAACTATAGGCAGTTTACTATATGCACATTCCATTAATCATCCTATCACATGGCCATGCATTAACCTCATCAAATTCCTTCTTAAAGTAAAGCATTAACAATCTAATATGCTTCCACAAGAATATCATTTGTAAAATCAAACGTATCAATTTATTTGTTCACTAGCTTACCCAAATCATTTGTGTGTCAACCTCCTTCAACCGTATACAATCATATTCCATCAAACCATTTATTTATCACGATTATGTATAGCCTAAGTTTACCAAAACCTCAACCTTATTTATTTTCTTAAGGATCTACCTCGTCAGTCCTTAGTTTATCACAAACATCCAAAAATTAAGTTCAACAAATCTTAATGTTAATTTCCTATGACCTCTCTACCAAATTCAAACCCGGATCTACACTAACCTGAGAACAATATGTACTTAAGACTTGATTGTACATCAACTTTTACTGGACATTCCCAAATCTACATGACTCGTATGAAAATGTGTAACCATCCATTGGAAAGTTCTTTCCAAGGGCTACGACTTTCGTGTTTAGTCAAAAGCCCATATCTGGCCGTAACATACCCGAAAATAGCCTTGAAGTTTGCTGCGCACAGAAAACAGTTCTGCATGCATCTTAAAGCAAGATGAACGACATCGGTTCATCTTCTTCCTTTAGACATTTAATAGAAACTATATACAGAACTTCCTCCTCCCTTATTCACCCTCAATAGACCATTTCTCTTCACGAAACCAAGTCCACCATCTTCACAAAAAAGTGAGGAGAGGTTGAAGACATCACATCTCTAGGGAACAAGCCCTAGCATGGTCTCTACCTAGGAGATCTTCATCTCATAAGTCAAACTCTTTTGAGTCGAAATCTCTCCTAGAAATAACTACAGATCTATTACCAAGGGAGAGGGTAGGAAGCATACCTCGTTTCCAGCATTTCCGGCCATGGATCTCGTCACTCTCTGTGGCAGCATCTTTTTTCCCGACGGTTTCAGCACGGGTAACGGCTCGGCAAAAATGGCGAAGTGACGGCTAGGTTTTCCCGTAAGTCTTATTTTATAAGGAGAAATTAGGGTTACCGTGTTACTGGACTGCCCATTATTTTATTAATTATGTCCTTTTGAAAAGATGCATCAATTTAAGTTGCTTAGCGCCAATCCCGAAATCTGGTTTAGCGCGTGTATAGGAATTAGAAACAGTGGGCCGAAAAATCCTAAGTCAGAATCGTCAAGTGTGCCTCCTTCTCTCGATGAATCGTCGAGTGGCGTTGAGTGCACTCAACACACTCGATGCCTACAACCCCAGAATTGCTATAAGTAAAAAAGCGTTGAGTTCACTTCCCTTTACTTGACGAATCATCGAGTGGCGTCGAGTGCACTCAACGCACTTGACGTCTCATTGACTCCAAATCTTTTTTAGTAAAAAATTGTTGAGTATGGAACCTTCACTCAACGAATTGTCGAGTGGCGTCCAGTGCACTAAACGTACTCGACGCCTACAGTTCTCAGAATAACTCAAGTTAAAAAATCATTGAGTATGACTCCTTCTCTCGACGAATCATCGAATATTGTCGAGTGCACTCAACACACTCAACGCTTACAGGTCTCCTAATTAACTCAAAGTTAAAGCGTTGAGTGGTATTAAGACCACTGAACGATGCATTGACTTCACTCAAATCCCCAGTACTCCAAAATATTCTAAGTCAAAAGCGTTGAGTAGCATTGAGACCACTCAACGTTGCGTTGACTCCACTCAATGCCAACAAAATCCAGGATAATCCTATGTTAAAATCGTTGAGTGACATTGAGACTACTCAACGCCGCGTTGACTTCACTCAATGCCAATATCAGCCAGAATACTGTTGAGTGGTGTTGAGACCACTCAATGCCGTATTGAGTTCACTCAACGTCTCAGCTTCCAGAAAATATTCTTAGTAAAATACGTTGAGCGGTGTTTAGTACACTCAACGCCTCAGCATAATTCATCAAATGGCATCGAGTGCACTCAACGCACCCGATGCCCCAAGTCTAAAAAATATTTTAAGTACAATTTCGTTGAGTGGTGCTGAGTCCACTCAATGCCTCAGCATCTAGAATACTTCTAAGTTATAATTCATCGAATGACATCAAGTGCACTAAACACACTCGACGCCTTCAGTTTCTAGAATTATTCTAAGTAAATACTGCTCTATTCGTCGAGTCCAGTTGACTCACTCGATGCTTATCAAGCCTAAGTAAATTCTCTTGACTCAAAACACGTGTGAGGGCCCTAGCACGAAACGGGATGTTACAAATCCTATTAACAAAATAAAAGATTTCATCCTCGAAATCAAGCTAAGGCTGTGGGGGGAGTGAAGCACGAAAACTATAATAAACTTTTAAACTTACCTTGGGAAAAAACTCCGGGTAGGGCTTTTGCATTAAGTCCACCGGCTCCCAAGTGTATTCTTTTTTCTCGTGATTAGACCATTGGACCTTTACCAATGGTACAATTTTCCACCACAAGCTCCTTGTCTCGGTGTCCACTATCTACACCGGCTCTAGTCGGATGGATCTATTAGTTACCACTGCTCCATCAACAGTGGGGATATATTGGTCAGGCCGTAGTAGTGCCTTCCAGAGAAATTACACATGGAAGACATCATGAAAATTTTCCAACTCTGGTGGTAGCTCCAGTCGATAGCCCAAAGGGCCTATTCTCTACAATATAGCATAAGGCCCCATATATCTAAGGCTCAGCTTCTTCATACCATGCACTCGCGACACTCCATGCATTGGCCTGATCTTGAATAATACCTTATCACCCACTTAAAATTTTACCATATGATGCTTCGCATTATAGTACTTTGCCTGCCGACTTTGAGCCTCAAGCAAGCGTTCTCGTATCAATCTAATAAGCTCATCAGTGTCATTAATGTACTCTATCCCCAAAACTTTTGGATCTTCATCCTGCACCCATGACAATGGAGTTCTACAATTTCTCCGATAAAGTGCTTCGTGGGGAGCCATCCCGGTGCTAGCTTGATGGCTATTGCTATATGAAAATTCAACAGTGGTAAGAGCCTTTCCCACGGTTCTCCTCTATCCAATTCATATAGTCTCAAAAGATCTTCTATTGTCCTGATGGTCCTCTCAGACTGACTGTAACACCCCAAAAACCATAAATCCAAAAATGGGGTCAGGCTGGGTGACACGGCCTGGGACACGGGCATGTCCCAGGGTGTGTCCAGTGCACACGGCCTGGGACATGGGTGTGTCCCAGGGCGTATCCTTTATGGTGGGCGTCGAGTCGAGTTCTCGAGATAGCACGGTCGACGATCATCGAGAGGCGACACGGCCTGGGATACGTGCGTGTCCCAGGGCGTGTCCTACTCGGGTGAATAATCGGGTAGCGTTGAGTGGCGAGCATGGCCTGTGACACGGGCATATCACAGGGGCGTGTTTGGTACACATCTAAGGATACGGGCGTGTGCCTTAGCCGTGTTCTTCTTGGGTGATTTGGTACTGTGTTGAAAGGGTTACATGGCCAGTCACACGACCGTCTCAAGTTGACACGGGCGTGTCTACCCTGTGACACGAGCGTGTTGATGCCCGCATTCTGATCTGGTTTGAGTCGGTCTATGCACTGCTTGGGGTACACGGACTGTAACACGGGCGTGTCACAGGCCGTGTCAAGTCAAAAAATATGATTTTGGGCAGATCTTGGCTATCCAATTATTTTTATTTGGATCCAATGACCCAGGTGCTTTCCTGCAGTGATAAGACTGGGGGTTGGCATCTTCTCTCATTCATCCCAAGAGAGAAAAAGGGAGATCTTAGAGGAAGGAGAATGAGGAGAAGGGCAAGCCATTGGTGGAGCTCCCGAGGTCCGATTCGAGATCCAAGGCTAGTTCTGTGGAGGCAAAGCTGCTGCGGTGTTTTCCAACCGGCCAGATTTTCGATGGCTCCCAAGAGATTGTCAAGGGTAACGATCTTCCTTCTTGGACAAGTGAAGTCCTCCTTTATGCATGATCATGGGATCCTCCACCAAAAGGTGGAAGAGTAAGTGATCCCCGTGGGGTAATAGTTGTTATCCCCAATTGAGTCTGCATTTAGACCCGGAAATGTGTAGTACGGGATATGCATGCTGTGTGAAGCCCATCTGGACAGGTTGGTCTGGATTTGTGATGTTGCATATTGTGCACCGGAGAAGACTCCGCGTATAAACGTGTACTTTATGGGGTCAATTGGATGTGCCAGTGAAGGGAAGTAGTAGGAAGTACTGGAATGAGGAATTCAAGGAAAACACCCTTTTAATTCTTGTAGTGTATTCTATGAAAGACCAGTTTTCTGGCACTACATGAACTGCAGGGTTTGAGTTGAGTTTGGGTGAAGATAGAGAGTTTGGCTGAACTTGCCTAGCGACCGCGAAGGACGCCGGCATTAACTCCCCTTTTTGATTGTGAAGCCAGTCCTTGGCGGACATTATGGCTGTTGTGAGCTGCGAGCTCTTAAAAGGCTTCTTGCCAAACAGGAAAGGTGAAGCCGACCCGCGGCTTTTATTATAGCCCCAAGTATGATTTGCTTGGTGAAGGCAAGGCGATTTGAGCAACGGGGGGTGGTGGATCTGTACCTGCGTTATGTTGGCTGTACAAGAGAGTTCCAAGGAATTGGGCTTTCGTCAGCAACATAATGAGAGTCTTAGGCATGCACGCCATCAATACAAATTGCTCAATGGTGTTGATCTCGGTTCGTCGGTGTACCCAAATGTGCCTGAGAGCACAGATCGCCGGGCCGGGTGGCTAACGATTGTGATGGATTGTTTGTGCGTAAAAGCATAATATATGTTATATCTATTGATGCATTGCTCTGCAGGGAAGGAATGCCACTGCCCCGGGAAAGGGGTAGGATTGTTATAAATTGGTCAGTTGAATGCTGACCGTTGCCTTGTTTGCCACCTTCTGGGTGGATTGTCCCTGTGCAGGTGCTGGAGAGCCGAGTGGAAAATGAAGGGCTGAAGTCCCTGCTGCTGCTGTTGCCGCTGCTGATACTAGCCCTTGACGGCTAAGCGAAATATGTTGTCTTTTATTCATGTATGGCCGGCCTGCACGCCGATGTATGTAATCCATACGATGAAAAGAGGAACTGTAAGGCCTTAAGGCCCTAACTTTTTGTATTTGGTACATTCCTTTGGGATATATATATAAATGTGCAATTTATCTATAGTGGACATTCCGAATGGTTGAGTTCAATATTAACTTAAGCTTCCGCTAGCATGCTTTGAGTTAGGTTGCATTTATGATTTGGTTTTAACCTGTAGCTTCACCGCTTGTTTGTGGTATATAGTGTGAGGCCCCGGCCGGACCTTATACTATACGTCATGTAATGGGTGGGATCGTTACATTTTGGTATCAGCTTGTCTCGGTCTTCCTCTTTTGAATTCGTGGTCGAATTCTTTTGTGGGGTGGCGAGCACGTGTCTGTGCGAACCGCTGTAATACTAATGAACTCTAGAATGTCCACTAAGGAATGCAAATACACTTGTTTTAGGAACCTGCGTGTTCCTAATTATTGTTCTTGCTTGCGCGAGGGCGCGAATGTGTGCTCTATCTGGGGTCCTTGTGTGTTCCTGCTTCTACTTTGTGCAATATTTTAGTTGCTTACTTGTGTGTTTCACGCTTGAGGGTGACTAGCAGTAATAAGGGACAGCAAGAACCCCAGCATGCAATGGGGATTTATGAGCCAACACTCCCTCTTTCGGTAGCGACGGTCTGATTGATCACTATTGTGGTTTTTGCAATGATCAACGCCCGCCACGAGGGACATGTACAACTCTCTATTCCGATGGTGCCTCTCATGCCGGTTGGTGTGCCTGAGTAGATGGCAAGGAAAAGAGCATCGGCCCCGCCGTTGAATATGCGTATGATCCAAAGACCATATATGGTCGAGGAGTACTTTCATGCATTTGTGGCACTGAGACAACATGCAGAGTGTGTGGTTGAAAGTGAGGAGACGTAGATCAATAGATTTTATAATGGTCTGCGCGAGGAACTACAAAGTCTATTGGTGGGTCCAAAGTTACTTGGCTTTTGTGCCTTGGTCACGACAGCTCGGTCTTTGGAAATGGACTTAAATAAGTTTCGGGCAAGGTGCGGTGGCAGTGTGCCCACCGTTACAAAGATGCGAACATCAAGTTCTCGTAAGCGAAAGAAGAACAAATATATGCCGGGGTTGACCTCTTCTACCACCATGGGAACAAAAGAAAGGGGTGTTTGTTTTGCGTGCAGAAACGTGGGACATATTGCCCGAGACTGCCAGGGTAATGCGCCAAGGACAATAAAAGCTAAGGCTTGAGCAGTGGCAGGGCAAACTCTGCCCATTTGCTACTCTTGTGGTACAGAAGGACATAAAGCCCGAGACTGTAGAGTTGGCCCTTAGACGAGTTGAAACAAGAAGAGAAAGAATGGACTATACATAAATAATTATCACTATGTACTGTACATATCCGCGTGTGTAATGCTGGCTCCAAAACTTGTTTTGTATATGTATAATTATGTTATGATGAATAAGCAAAACGTTGGTTTACGGTGTGTTCCACCCTATGTATTTATCTGGGTATCAGAGATACCAGTGAAACGACATGGGCGTAGTGGAAAGAATGCATATGGGTAGAGGTAGTTTTGAGGACCATAGGACCATCTATGCTGAACGAAGGACCAAGAGTGCTTGTATGCTCGTTAGTTGTTCGGTCATGCTTGAAGCGAGTCTTCATTCCTCTAGCGGTCTATAGGCCGAAGGCGGGTTGAGTGACCCTTCTAGTGTGTGGTCGGTTTAGAAAGATGTATTTCCTAATGACCTTTATGATTAATGAAGTCCATAAGAGATCGACTTCGCTATTGCATTAGTGCCCGGTGCGAAACCTCTGGCTCGCTCGCCATAGCGCGTCGCGCCAAAGGAAAGGGATGAATTGAAAGTCCCATTGCAAGAGTTGCTGGAACAGGGATACATACACCCAAGTATGTTACCTTGGAGCACGCCTGTTCTATTTGTGAAAAAGAAAGACGGTAGTGTACGGTTATGGATTGAATATCGTGAGTTGAACCAGCTGACGGAGAAAAACAAGTATCCGATTCCACGGATATATGACTTGTTCGATCGACTAGTGGGATCAACCGTCTATTCCAAGTTGGATTTGAATCGGGATATTAACAATTGCCGATTCGGGAAGGTGACATTCCCAAGACATCGTTTGGGACATGCTATGATCATTATGAGTTCACGGTAATGCCGTTTGGCTTATGGAATGCGCCTTCAGTATTCATGGATCTCATACACCGAACGTTCCGAGAGTACTTGGATTTGTTCGTAATTGTATTTATTGATGATATTTTAGTGTACGCTCAGTCGGAAGTTAACCATGAAAACCATTTGCGGTTGGTATTGCATACCATGCGGAGGAATAAGCTTTATGCCCAGTTCTCAAAGTGTGAGTTCTGGCTATCGTCAGTGGCTTTTTTGGGCCATGTGGTTAGTGGAAAGGGCATAGCAATGGATCCGTCAAAGATAAGTGTCATACGGGATTGGACAGTGATGTCTTTAGTGGCTGAAGTAAGGAGCTTCCTTGGACTTGCGGGCTACTATAGACGGTTTGGGGAAAACTTCTTACGGATTGCTTTACCTCTGACCACGTTGACGAGAAAAGATCAAGAGTTCGTTTGGACGCCGGAGTGCACGCGAGCTTTTGAAGAGCTGAAGAGTCATTTGACCACGACGCCTGTGTTGACATAGCCATGTGGTGCAAACGGCTATGAGATCTATAGTGATGCTTCAGGGAACGGCTTAGGCTGCATTCTTCTGAGATTTTATAAAGTGATTGTTTATGGCTCACGCCAATTAAAGGTGCAGGAACGCAACTACCCCATCCACGACTTGGAGTTGGCGGCGGTAATCTTTGCGCTAAAAAAATGGCAACACTGTCTTTATGGCGTTAAAGTGGATATCAATATAGATAACAAGATCTTATCGTATTTGTTAGATCAGAAGGATCTGAATATGCGACAACGGAGGTGGATGGAGTTTCTCGGGGACTACACTTTCGATATTCACTATACTCCCAGAAAGGGAAATGTGGTTGCTAATGCTTTGAGTCGTAGGATGCCAGTACGGGCAAACTGGTTGCGGAGACACGATGAGCGGCTAATCTAGGAGATGGAAGCGTTAGAGATATCTTGTGTTGACAAGGATGCTATGACCGACGCATGCTTGAACTGGATGGAGGTACAAGACAACCTTACAGACAGAATTCGGCGAGCAACGGAGCTTGATGAAAGTCTCCAACGCTATGCAAAGGATGGTTCGGGTGACCAATTCTCCTGGGATGATGACTTGTTACGAAAAGATGGTCGGTTGTGCGTCCCAAGTATGGGGAAGTTGAGAGACGAGATGATGTACGAAATGCACTTTGCCAAGTACTCAATTCACCCTGGGAGCAAAAAAATGTACAGAGACGTGAAGAAGTTGTTCATGTGGCCCGGATTAAAGTAAGACATAACACGTTATGTGGCGGAATGTCACACTTGTGCTTTGGTGAAAGCGGAATGCCGGAAGCCTGGTGGCTTCCTGAAGTCGTTATCGATTCCGGAGTGGAAGTTTTATGATATTTCAATGGATTTCGTGCATGTGTTGCCGAGATCTCCATGCGGTCATAATTCTATCTGGGTGCTTGTATACCGGTTGACAAAAGTGGCTCACTTCCTTCCAAACAAGAGAGATGATTAGGTGGAAACCTTGGTTAAGCTCTGTGTGGAGCAGATTGTTCGACTACACGGTGTTCCTCGGAGCATTGTCAGTGATTATGATGGGCGATTAACCTCTACTGATTGGGGGCTAATTCATCAAATGTTAGGCACAAAATTAGCATTCAGTACGGCCTTTCATACCCAAACGGATGGCCAAACTGAGAGGACCAATAGTATGATGGAAGATATGCTTCGAATGTGCGCCCTGGACATTGGTAAGAGATGGGAAGATCATCTCTATATGGTGGAGTGTGTAATAGTTACCAAGTGAGCATCGATATGGCTCCATATGAAGCTTTGTATGGTCGGAAATGCCGTACACCATAGCTTGGGCAAAAGCAGGCGAATCAATGATATATTCGCGCAAGGTTGTCGAAGAAGCTACTTCGATGATACGCTCTATTCGTGAGAGACTACTGATAGCCCAGGGTCGACAAGCAAAGTACTACAACGCCAAACACCGGAATGTGGAGTTCGCGGTGGGCGATTAGGTCTATTTGAAGATCAAACCCTTCAAAGGCATGTCAAGGATTCGGCGTTTGAAAAAGCTAAGTCTGAGATATCTTGGTCCGTTTGAAGTGGTGGAGCGAGTTGGGGAAGCTGCCTATCAGCTAGTTCTTTCGGCAGAACTTAGTGGCTTATGTGATGTGTTCCACATCTCAGTGCTTTGAAAATCCGTCAAGGAGCCAGCTTACGTGATTGAAAATGGTCGTGTACCGGTCGAGTATGGGCTAACGACAAAGGTTAAACCCATTCGGCTCGAGGATCGAGCCGATAAACAGTTGCAGAACAAGAAGATCGGGAGGGTCAAAGTCTAGTGGGACAATTGTGGCTGTGAGGAGCTAACATGGGAGCGAGAGCAAACCATGCGAGCAGAGTTTCCCGAGCTTTTTGTATAAATTATTGACCGTGTACATTATGTTGTAATAGATTTTCTTTAGCATGATAGCATTGTGATGTTTGTTCCCTTGCTGCGTACAAATTTCGGGACAAAATTTATATTAAGGAGGGGAGGATTGTAACACCCCAAAAACCATAAATCCCAAAATGGGGTCAGGCTGGGTGACACGACCTGGGACACGGGCGTGTCCCAGGGCATGTACAGTGCACACAGCCTGGGACACGGGCGTGTCCTTTACGGTGGGCGTCGAGTCGAGTTCTCGAGATAGCACCGACGATCGTCGAGAGGCAACACGGCCTGGGATACGGGCGTGTCTTAGTGCGTGTCCTGCTCGGGTGAATAACTGGGTAGCATTGAGTGGCGAGCACGGCCTGTGATACGGGCGTGTCACAGGGGCGTGTTTAGTACACAGCTAAGGACACGGGCGTGTGCCTTAGCCTTGTTCTTCTCGGGTGATTTGGTCCTGTGTTGAAAGGGTGACACGGTTAGTCACACGACCGTGTCAAGTTGACATGGGTATGTCTACCCTGTGACACGGGCGTGTTGATTCCCATGTTCTTATCTAGTTTGAGTCAGTTCGTGCACCGCTTGGGGTACACGGCCTGTGACACGGGCGTGTCACAGGTCGTTTCAAGTCAAAAAATATGATTTTGGGCAGATCTTGGCCATCCAATTATTTCTATTTGGATCCAATGGCCCATGTACTTTCCTGCAATGATAAGACTGGGGGTTGGCATCTTCTCTCATTCATACAAAGAGAAAAAAAGGGAGAGCTTGGAGGAAGGAGAAGGAGGAGAAGGGCAAGCCATTAGTGGAGCTTCCGAGGTCCGATTCGAGATCCGAGGCTAGTTCTTTGAAGGCAAGGCTGCTGCGGTGCTTTCCAACCGGCCAGATTTTTGATGGCTCCAAAGTGATCGTCAAGGGTAACGATCTTCCTTCTTGGACAAGTGAAGTCCTCCTTTATGCATGAGCATGGGATCCTCCACCAAAAGGTGGAAGAGTAAGTGATCCCAGTGGGGTAATAGTTGTTATCCCCAATTGAGTCTGCATTTAGACCCGGAAATATGTAGTACGGGATAGGCATGCTGTGTGAAGCCCATCTGGACTGGTTGGTCTTGATTGGTGATGTTGCATATTGCGCACCGGAGAAGACTTCGCGTATAAACGTTTACTTTGTGGGGTCAATGGGTTGTGCCTGTGAAGGGAAGTAGCAGGAAGTACTGGAATGAGGAATTCTAGGAAAACTCCCTTTTAACGCTTGTATTGTATGCTATGAAAGATCAGTTTTCTGGCACTGCATGAACTGCAGGGTTTGGGTTGAGTTTGGGTGAAAATAGAGAGTTCGGCTGAACCCGCCTAGCCACCACGAAGGACACCGGCATTAACTCCCCTTTTTGATTGTGAAGCCAGTCCTTGGCGGACATTATGGCTGTTGTGAGCTGCGAGCTCTTAAAAGGCTTCTTGCCGAATAGGAAAGGTGAAGCCGACCAGCGCCTTTTATTGTAGCCACAAGTACGATGTGCTTGTTGTTGGCAAGGCAATTTGAGCAATGGGGGTGGTGGATCTGTACCTGCGTTATGTTGGCTGTACAATAGAGTGCCAAGGCATTGGGCTTTTGTCAGCAACATAATGAGAGTCTTAGGCATGCGCGCCATCAAGACTAATTGCTCAATGGTGTTGATCCCGGTTCACCGGTGTACCCAAATGTTCCTGAGAGCACAGATCGTCGGGCCGGGTGGCTGATGATTGTGATGGATTGTTTGTGCGTAAAAGCACAATATATGTTATATCTATTGATTCATTGCTCTGCAGGGAAGGAATGCCACTGCCCCAAGAAAGGGGTAGGATTGTTATAAATTGGTCAGCTGAATGCTGACCGTTGCCTTGTTTGTCACCTTCTGGGTGGATTGTCCCTGTGCGGGTGTTGGGGAGCCGAGTGGAAAATGAAGGGCTGAAGTCCCTGCTGTTGTTGTTGCCACTGCTGATACTAGCCCTTGACGGCGAAGCGAAATGTGTTGTCTTTTATTCATGTATGCCTGGCATGCGCGTCGATGTATGTAATCCATACGATGAAAAGAGGAACTGTAAGGCCTTAAGACCCTAACTTTGTGTATTTTGTACATTCCTTTGGGATATATATATATAAATGTGCAATTTATCTATAGTGGACATTCCGAATGGTTGAGTTCAATATTAACTTTAAGCTTCCGCTAGCATGCTTTGAGTTAGGTTGCGTTTATGATTTGGTATTAACCTGTAGCTTCACCGCTTGTTTGTGGCATATAGTGTGGGGCCCCGGCCGAACCTTCTACTATACGTCATGTAACGGGTGGGATAGTTACACTGACCATCCGTCTGAGGATGAAAAGTTGTGTTGAAGGCAAGGAAAGAGCCAAGATATGCTTCTACTGCCTTCCACTTCTTGGAGGTAAAGCGGCCATCACGATCAGAGACTACCGTCTTAGGCACGCCATGGTACCGTACAAATTCCTCCATAAAGAGATGCACTAACACCTCCACATGTGCCTCCTTCTTCATAGGGATGCATCTGGCTACCTTTGTAAGGCGATCCACAATTATCCAAACTGAATCGTTCCTAGAGCGCGAGCGAGGAAAACCCATGAACAAAGTCCATGGAGATATCCTCGAACTTCCACACAGGGATGGGAAATGCCTGTAATAATCCTCCAGGACTCTTGCACTCCACCTTTTGACAAGACTCACAGTGCGTAACATAATACTTGACAGCTTTCTTTATTCCTGTCCAAAACATGGTCTTTCGCAAGTTACTATACATCTTAGAAATCTCTGGATGCACCGAATACTTGGAGCAATGTGCTTATCTCAATATATCTTCCCGGATTTCCCCACCCTTGGGAATGTAGAGTCGGACATGGAAATGAATGAGGCCGTCCTTTAGCTTATACTCTTTAGCAAATCTATCTTCCATTGACTTAATCACTAGGCCAGAGAAGCATCCTTCCCTTGCTCTGCCCGGATTCGATCTCAAATATCACAAACTATACTCATTGCGGTTAGGTACTCTGTATACCCCTAAGAGTGACCTTTGCATAACAATGTGATCTCCATTTCCTCGAGCATACGAGCCAATTTCATACTCATCATTCGAGATTTTGGGCTCGACTATGGTACTTTTCTGCTCAATGCATCAGCCACGGAGTTTGCTTTTCAGGGGTGGTAGTTCAAGGTAAACTCGTAAACACACAAAATTTCTAACCACCGCCGCTGTCTTAGATTCAACTCCTTTTGACTATGAACATACTTTAAATTCTTATGATCCGAAAATATCTCGCAGTGGACGCCATATAGATAGTGCCTCCAAACCATCAAGGCGAACACCACTGCCCCTAACTCCAAATCATGAACCGGATAATTGGTATCATGCTTCTTAAGTTGCCTCGAAGAATATGCAATCACATGCCCGTGTTACATCAGTACCGCTCCCATCCCTTGATATGACGCATCAGTATAGACTTGAAATCCTTCCTTCGCAGATTGAAGGGCTAGGATAGGTGTGTAGGTAAGTCTATCTTTCAGCTCTTGGAAGGCAGCTTCATATTGTGGTGTCCACTCGTATGGAACACCTTTCTTTATCAGTGCAGAGAGAGGAAGGGCTATCTTTGAGAATCCTTTCACGAACTTGCGATAATACCCAGCAAGTCCGAGGAAACTCCGTACATCGGCCACTGAATTCAAAGGCATACATTCCTTTATGATACGTACTTTGGCTGGATCCATAGCTAGTCCATCACCACTAATCATATGGCCTAAGAAGGCAACTTATCGAAGACAGAATTCACACTTGCTGAACTTAGCAAACAAGGCATGCTCCTTTAACTTCTTCAACACCAAGTTCAAGTGTTCCACATGCTCCTCCTCTGTCTTCGAATAGACTAAAATGTCATTGATGAAAACGATGCGAAGACATCTAAGTATGACTCAAACACTTTGTTCATCTGGCTCATGAACACTAAAGAGGCGTTCGTGAACCCAAACCGCATCACGGTGAACTCATATAAACCATACCTTGAGCTAAATGCCGTTTTCTGGATATCCTCCTCTTGTATCCTCAATTGATAATACCAGAGAGCAGATCCAACTTGGAAAACCAATGCGCTCCTACCATCTGATCGAATAACTCATCGATCAGGGGTAAAGGATATGTGTTCCGCACCGTTAAACGATTGAGTTCCCTGTAATCTATACATAACCGTAGAATTTCATCTTTTTTCTTGACAAACAGGACAGGGGCTCCCCATGGTGATGAACTGGGATGAATAAACCCTGATTCCACTAACTCTTACAACTGAACTCTAAACTCCGCGAGTTCCTTTGGGGCCATTCTATAAGGGGTCCGAGAGATGGGCTTGGCACCCGGTACTAACTTAATTTGAAAGTATACCTCTCTATATGGGGGTAATCCTAACAATTTCTCAGGGAAAAACTCAGGGAAATCTTGTACTATTCGCACATATTTCAAATTAACTACCATCTCTTTTAGTTCAAAACATATCATATATAATTCATACCCCCTCATATGGGCTTTTAAGGTCTGAATTGAAGATAACAACATACGAGGTGCAAGTCTAATACCTTGAAAGATGATCTCAGAGTCCCCATGCCTAAACATGATTTGCTTCGCCGCGCAATCAATCCTAGCATGGTGCCAATCTAACCATGTCATGCCCAGAATGAGGTTGAATTCTGGCATTCTCAACACAATTGCAGGGGTTTCAAAGAACTTTCCTCCAATAAGTACCTCCAATTCACACTTTGCGGATGCAGTCATCTCAGAGCCATCCGGGAGGCGTACTCTTCGAGTAATACTGGTGAAGAATTGCACTCCTTCCAGATCTTTAACGAAATCTGCCGACACAAACGAGTGTGTGGCACCGGTATCGAATAGGGTGTAAGCTAGTTTCCCACCAGCCATTACGGTGCCTAAGTATTAATTATACAGACTCAAGCTAGACTCTCGGTATATCTTAAACTAATTAAAGGGGAATGCTTATAACATAGTAATTAAATCACAACATACTGACAATCACGTCCTGAGGATTCCGCTCCTGCGCCATGTCCAACACAAATATCTGGTCCCGAGCAGGTCCTGGGTTCCTTCCTCATGGTCCTCGTCCTCAACCACACATAAGTCCCCGTCCTCGTGGAGCTTTCGGAGGAAGAGTAGGGGGAGCATTTACACCTAGCTGTGGGCAAAGCGCCGGATGTGGCCCGGCTAATTGCACTAGAAGAAAACTCGCTCATGCTGCTCCCTGGGTTGTGGGGTACATTTGTGGTGGTCGAGGTAGTGCTGGCTGCAGGGCTGGACGCTCCATCCTAAAATTCTGACAGAAGCGACCCCCACCTCTATTATTTCCTCTCCCTTTGTTATCCTGTCTCCATCTATAGCTGGGGCCTGCTTCCATTACCCCTTTAGTGGGTCTATTACCACTCCCCAAATGATCTATCTCCAGCCTTTTCGCCATGTAGATGATCTCAGCCAAACTTGAGTCTTCTATAAACAAAATGGCTTGCCTCAGGGGATCCCGCAAGCCTTTGTATAATCGCTTAGCATACCCCCTATCATTAAACTCGTATGCGTCAGCAAAACTAACGAGATGCTGAAACTCTCGCTGATATTTTGTAACCTTATGGATCCCTGTTTTAGCTGTAGGAATCTTTCTTAAAGTTCTTCCCGAGCGGTAGAAGGGATGAAGTCTTCCAAGAAGGATTGCGAAAACTCACTCGAATTAATCTCCGTGTACACCCAGCCATGAAATGTTGAGCCCATGAGGGAATTCAACCATCTCTTGGCATGGGATTCCAATACTGACACGGCTAATGTCACATCAATGTTTGATGGACATCGGATTCCCGCCATTAAATCTTGCACTGAGTCAAGCCATTCCTTCGTACGTACGGCCGACTCTGTCCCTTGATAGGCAGGTGGAGAGAGAGCCTGAACCGTGCTTAGCCAATTAGACCTTAGGTCTTGCTATTGCACCGGAGCCTGTTGAGCCCTAAATGTGTCCAAAATAGTCGTGAGCATCTGTCCTAGCTCCGACTGTTGAAACTGAGTGGGTACACAAGGGTAGAGGGTGCCCCCTACTGGCTCTACATTAGCCGGGATCTATATAAAAGGTATAAACCTAAGGTCAAGTTTGCTAATCATAGGGTCATGACTGGACATACTTAGTGTGAATTATATATGGGCACACCACTGCTTCTTCTAAGTCAGTTTGTCCGCAAACTGGCCAATCGAGCGGGGGTGGCACCATTGTTCCTTGACTTCTTTAGTTGAGGATCTTTGCAAGCTGATACCATTTGTAAGACCCCCCTACTAGAACATAAGACACGACCGAGGGGAGTCTTATGCCTAGAACAGCCGCCTTGCGGTAGTGCCAACACACAGGTCGACCTATATCATAGGACGCCTATCCTGCTGGGTAAAACCAATATCATCATTGCCAACCCAACATAAGAATATAACCAGAAGTCAAAATCCACATAAGTATATTATCCAAAATAAACACATCGAATAAAAAGAAGAAGCAACCAAGGCTTCTATAATATCAGAGTACGTCATGCCAAGAAGGCTACAAAATGAGTCTCTCAAAAACTCATATCAGTCAGTAACTACAACAATTTGTACTAGCAGTTCTACCATCAACAACAGTGTACAAGTATGAGTAAACAATAGGAGTTAACTTAACTTATATGAATGCCCATACTGACATATAAGTTAAGGATCGGCTTAACAAAAAAGTGACTCATCATATAAGAGTCCCCATATAAACTTATATGATAAGGATCTTATGTGATGCAATGTTATGTTATGAATGACTTATGATGACTCACCCATGCTCACACACATGCAATTGCTATGTCAACACAGACTTGTAGTTCCCACTTTTCGAGCAGGTAGCTAACCTCGCAGGCACCATCCGTCATGGCCAGAGAGTGATAGTGGAATGGGCTTTCCACTACTAAGCGAGCATCCACACTACCAATCCTAAGCCTCCGTAAGCCTCAATGCTAATAAAATAACAGTAGAGCTCACATGCGTACTACGGCTCAGAGGGATCTTGGGTAGATGTGAACCAAGAACACAACCCAAACTATCATATCGGTGTGGCATGGAAAGGGCCTCGGGAATGAGCACCGAGGACACAACCAATCCGTCCACTTGGCATGGAAGGAACCCCCAGAATGAGCACCGAGGACCAAGCCCAACCGTCCAAAGTCTATCTGTCAACTCCTGTCGATGTGATGACTGGCGAGCCCATAGACCTGCCATGTAACATCCCTCAAACAACTAGAACCCTAGGAGTGGTTTTGTCATGACTAGGTCATGAAAAAACCCTAGGAAGCTCAAGAAGATCAGGTGAACTCGGGCATAAAGGTCGAAATAACCTTTGTCTGCAAATAGCACAATTCAAATACCAATCCTAGGATTTGACTTTAGGGTTTTAACTTGACTCCATGACCCCACCTTAACACTCTTAACCCTTTAAGAGGTCCATTGGGTCACTAAGGACCCATTAGGGGCAACCTAAGTGGTCAAGTTGACCAAAGTTAATCCTAACCCTAAAGCGGTCAAAGTGCCCTTTAATGGGTCAAGTGACCTCCAAGGTTCCAAACCAACCCTACCCAAGTCCCCCTAAACCTTATGAGAGGCCAATGGGTAACTAAGGACCCATTGGGGTTAACTCAAAAGGTCAAATTGACAAAAGTCAACTCAACTCTAAAATGGGTCAAATTAACTCAAGTTGACCTAACCTCGCCAAATCCACTTGGGTTAAGCCCAATTTGAGTGGTCTACAAGCTTTAGGAGGCTGATATTTACCTAAAATTCCACTCAAATTCTTGGAGGGGGTGACTAGGAGAGAGAAACCAAGTTTCTCTTTTAATGGAGGAGAGAGAAAGTGAAGAAGTAATGGTCATTCATGGCCAAGGGAGGCCAAGGGCCTCCCCAATTGCTGAGAATTAATTCCCCCTTTAGTTTTGAGAGGATCAAGAGCCGCTCAAGGCTAATTATAGGCTAAATCCAGTGGATATAGGAGTGGCCGAAATTTCTTCCCCATGGCCATTAATGGCCATTGAAGCTTAGACCCTTCTTCTCCCCCACATTTGATTCTTTTAAAATCTTCCCCACACCCAGAGCAGCCGTTTCCACCATTCCCTTAAAGGAGCTGAGCCCTACGGTAGTGTGGTTATAGAGCACCCAAAATCACCATCACCGGCAATGGCGATACGGCGATCAGCCCGACTCCAGAAACCTTAGAAGGTCCTATCTCCCTCCTCGCTCTCTGTGGATAGATCTCCATCTATTGCCCCCAAGGTTTGGGTCCAATTGGCCCCGGATCAAGGGAGCCGAGAGCTTATTTTTTCAAGCTTTTCTTCCATCCACCATTAACTGTTACGACCATCTCTGGCCGGTCTACCACCACGAATCGCCGGCCACCACTTCAATGAAGGTGGTGGTGGCAGTGGCCGGTTGGGAAGGGGCGTGGGTGGCCGAGAAATCACGGGCAAAGTTAGCCCAGGAAGGAGTAATCTGAGTCGTTTGTGTGATGGAGAAATTGAACGGATTTCGTCTGTTAGCGCGTCAAGATTCGTGTTGCCCGATTATATTAAGGATTATTATTATTTCATTATGTCATAGTTATTGCAGGGTTTTGAATTAAATATTAAAAATACTTAGGACCCTCTACTGGGAAAATGGTCAACATCAAAGTTGTAGCCCTTGAGATCTAGCATATTTTAAAATAAATTTCAACCCATTTGGGTCAGTGGTCTAACCACAACACTCAAAATGGTCCAGTCTATACATAGGGTTAACCAGAGACAAAATTGAGTTCCCCATCAATCCAGTCATCCAAATGCCTTGAAATTTGGATTAGGGGTCACTCATATCTATATACCTAACATATCCAAAAATGGGAATTTTTGGAAAACTGTTTTCTATATTTTTTGTAAATATTTAATAATCCTTGTGTTGGTTATTTAGAGGTTCTAATGACCTCACAATCCCCCAAAATTTCGGTGGATGACCCTTAGGGTCATGATAAGTCACTGGTAAAAATCTCAGCCCATTTGGTATTGATTTGAGTAGGTATTGATATGACCAAAGTTTGGTCCCTAAGGGGCAAGTTAGGGCAAATGTGTGTTTGGTGGGTTTAGTGGCCAATCCTCATCCAAAAGGGATGAAACCTTGGCCACTTACTTAATGTCATATAAAAAACCTCACAAGAGATCTTGGGTGGTTTAGGGTTGGAATGCCATAGAACCCTAGTGTGAACCCTAAGGTTGAGTTTTGAGCTAAAAAGGACATGGGACCATATGTCCTTGGAATGTCTTGGAACTTGGTAGTTGAATTCATATGGTGGAAATAAGTCCTAGAAATTATTATTAGAGTTTTTAGGAACATACATCCCCTCTAAAAAAGTTTAGGACCAATTAGGGTACTTTTTCGCATAATTTTATTATATAATTATATGATCTTTGATATTCATGAAACTTAGGCAGTAATCTTATATAATGGTTAATAATCTCTGAAAATTTTGGTATGTATTTTAGAATAATATTTATAGTACTTCATTCACAAACCTAGTAATTGTCCTATTAGTAAGAAAAATTATTATGAATTATTTACTCATTGGAAAATTATGAAATTTGGTCTGAGGACATCTTAAGGCTTCATCATTCTCTCTGAATGTTTATAAAATTATTGGAAGCCTTTTCATATAGGATGCTTCACAAAGTGTCGTGTGTAGAGTATTTTTAAATGATTTATTTATGTGGCCAAATATGTTTGGAAAATTACTAAATTTGGTCATTTGTCTTTTCTAGTCACTTTAAACATCTGGTAATTTTTATATAATTTTTGGATGATTATTTCTATTATTTTCTGCTTTGCCCTATTAATGAGGTTAATTAATCAATAATTAGTCTGGAGGTCCAACCTTTTTGGAAAAATTGTGAATTTCAGTATTTACTATTATTTTCATGATATACACTAGTCATAGATTTGTTGAGGCCATACCATGTTAGAAATGTATACGTGTTGTTCAAAAAGCATAGCTAACAAGATTTTGTTGAAAATTAAATAAATGCCAAATAAATTAGGAAAAATATTGTATTCTGGATTTATCTTTAAAATATCATGTTAGACCCCCAGTAATAATCTTAGGTAATTTGGATGAATATTTGTAGGGGGTCATCATTCATACACGTCATGTAGCTCATTAGGTCTGCACATAGTAAACCTGTAGAAATAAGATAATATGTAAGCCTTGGAATGGGAAGGTGGGATAGATGGTGTACTTGGTCTGATTTGGATATGAAAGAGGAGTCAGGTTGTGAAAGCCTGGTTGGCTAAGTTAAGGTCGTGCCCGGGATCGACGATGGATTGTCTTTTCCTTGGAGGAAGTCTAAATAAACTTAGGTTTAGTTCAAGTGTAAGATCAGGAGAGTTGGGAAATGGGTAGATACCAACAATAATAAGTACCTTGCGAAACGGAGCTTTGGGCTTCAACCCATCGTTGTTCCTAGTGCCCTTGAGAGCCCTCGAGATCCCTTCATAGGGAATGCCCTTGGCAGTCCAAGATTAACCTTAAACCATAAGACTAAAATGTCAAAAAGCAATTAGTAAATACTAGGGCTTCACTTTCACTCACCCCGATGACTCGGGAGGTTATCTTAGTTTGGTTACCCGAGCGACAGGCTCAGTGGTTGTGGAAATTGATGTGAAAGCTAAGACTCGAAGGAAATATAAGCGACCGAACTAGCAATCCAATGAGGCGAGTATACCTAACGAATCGTAGCTAGGGGACACAAGTGTCGTATTGAAATCCGGGAACTGTTGGCTATGCTTACTCACATGAACGCTATTATCTTATCGACAGAAAAATTAGGGTTTAGAGAATCTAATTGAGATTAAGGAAATAAAACTAATGCTAGAAAGGGAGCTATTGCAATTAAGTAAAGTGCTATTAAGTAAAACGATTACGACAGATGGTTGAAACTATGAAATGGAAATGCACTCGATCAAGAATCACCTCGGCTAAAGACGATTAAGAAAATGCGATAAAAATCTAAACTTAATAGGGTAAAGGTCCTTGACCGTGGAGGTTCCTAAAGCTTGAACACGATTCTCTCGAAGTCGTGCCCAACTGAGTTTAGGAAGGTCCGACCGACTCTCGTCTAAATCGGAGGCCTAAAACTCGCTTTACGCGGTGAACCCAACTATTGGATTTTACTCCAATCCGAGAGATTTGAACGCCTGCCTCTCTCGAGGGGTGCGTACAACTCCCTTTACTCTTGAATGCTCACTTCATTCTATCGGCCTCTCGGCTAGCCCAGAATGAAAGCAAAGGTGGAGAGTATATATCGATAATATACCTCCAGCCCATGATTAATCAAGAGTAATTCAAGGCCCTAAGCTAAAAAGAAAAGATTAGTTAAAACATCATAACTTAATCGCTCGAACCTCGGATCATCAAGATCGAGTACAAGGAGGATTAGTTAATAATAATGGAGTGGAGGGGGGGATGAGTAGTAAAGCATATAAAGGAACACAAGTAAAGAAAGAACACTTATATTAATGAAAAGGAGCAAGTTATACTATGGAAAAAGAGATTACAGTTGCATGAATTTAAAGTCCTATTCTGGCCCTACAAGTAGCACTAAGCAAGAGCAAGATTACAACAAAAGCTAAAACAAACTAAGATTAAACTACGGTTAAACAAAAATTACAAAGAGAGGGAGAGAGAGAGAGAAAAAGGCATAAAAACTAGAAAAGGACCCAAGAACCATAGGGGCAGCACCTCCCCCTCTCAGCCAAAACTTGTTGAAATGAAGAGGGGGGGTCTCAATTTATAGATTTTTTTCTCACGGGTTGGTCACGCCCTCTGACACGCCCTAGGGGTGGCGTGTCAGGGGGCGTGACAGTACTATGTTGACCTCGGGCTCTAGACTCTGGCGGGAAGGATCATTGCCTTTATACGTCGGTGGTCACGCCCTAGGTCACGCCCGTGTAGGGGGGGCGTAACAGGCATGTCATGTCAAAATCATTGATCGGAAATCCGTCAGTCGCGAAAAAAGGAGGGAGTCACGCCCATGTCACGGGCATGATATGGGGCGTGACAGTATTGTTTGCGTGCTGTGGAGAAACGACATTTAATGCGGCAGCAGGCTTTGCGGCAGAGGGCGACACGCCCATGGTCACGCCTGGTGACACGCCAAAGGATGGCGTGTCAGGGGGCGTGACAACGGTTTTGTTCATTTTTCTGTCCCTTCCAGCAGGAGTCCTCGGGATCGGGTGACACGCCCTAGGTCACGCCCAGGGAGGGCGTGACAGGGGGCGCGTCAGGTCATTTTTGGCCAATTTTCTGGAAACCTGCAAAAAGACAAGAAAAAGTCAGTGACAATAATATTTACATAAAAATGATAAAAAATAAAATAATAATAGACATGATTTGTACAATATAAAATAAAAAATACGATAATAGTTTAAGCTACAAAATGTATTATCAAATTCCCCCAAGCTTAAGCCTTGCTTGTCCTCAAGCAAAAATATAAAAAACTAGATAATCATAAAAAAGACTAATCAAAATGTTCTAATTATGCCTACACAAGTACTATGCGAAGTTCTAAGTAGGGAAAAGGTGAAATGCAAGTCTAAAACTATTATTTAGGTATGGTAAATTTTTTATAAACTTTACTTAATAAAAATAAATCATCCAAAATTTTTGACAAAATTCTTTAAATAGATTTAAGTAAAACATCGAATATGAAAAAAACGCATTGAGTTGTTACTAGATCCAAGCAACGTATTATAATTATATCAATTTAATAGACAAAAATCTAAGTTTATATCCGAAACTAAAACTAATTTACTTTTCTTCTTTTCTTAGTTGTTAAAAAAACAAGAAGCGTGAATCAAAAGGACTTAAATAGGACAGAAACGTTTGGTTTAGGAAATTGATTAGGAGTGGAATTCAAGGATAAACTTGAAGGCTTAAAATCACACTAAACCAAAACAATGAGTTTTAATAAAATTTTCATTTAAAACATATATTATTTATATATATTTTCTTTCTTTTTCTTTCTTTTTCTTTTTCCATTTTTTTTTCAAAGCAAAGGCCATAAATAATTTTTTTATTTTTCTTTTGAATTGGCCAAACATAACTTTTTGAGCATACTTTTTTTCAAAAACCCTACTCCCACAAAAACCACAAAAATAACCTATCAAAATCATGAAAATATTTAAAAAAACTCAAAAAGCCTAGTGTGATTAGATAGGTTGGAAATTTTTGCTTTGGTGAAAATGAAATGAAGGGAGGAGCTATCAAATGAAATCGGAAAAAGGCTCAAAAACGGCTAACTTGTGGTAAAAGTTTTTAGGTTGTCAGGAAAGCTCAAACGAAAACAAAAACGGCCTAAATCATTTTCAAGCTTTTGAATTTATTTAAAACAAAGGTTTGAAAAATTTCAAAAAGCGAGTCCTAGATAATAAAAGAAGATTGATGAAATTAACTTGAAAATAGAAATAATAGGTGACTTGGATCGTTCACATCTACTACGTTATTCAAAAGTTGACTTTGCAAAAATTATTCAAAAACGAAAAAGAAAATAGTGGATGATGAATTTTTGATAAAGTAAAGGAAATAAAAAACAAAAAACCATAAGGGTCCGTTCGTTTGCACGGAATTGGAATTCGATATTGGAATTGAATATTTGTGAATATTATGAAATTAAATATTGGCGACGAATTTCAATTCCAATGTTCGCCTAATAAAGAATATTGACGGATATTGTGGAATTGGAATTCGATTTTTTTGCTCGGGCGCGATTTTTCGCCCGGACGCGATTTTTTTGTCTACGCGAGATTTTTTTCACCTAGCCGTGATTTTTTCTCACGGGTGAGATTTTTTCACGTGGCCTCGATTATTTTTCGCTCGGCCGCGATTATGTCGCCTGGGCCCGTTTTTGTTGCTCATGCGTGATTTTTCCGGCTGGAGGCAAAAAAACATGTGCGATCAAAAAATCGCGCCCGGGCGAAAAAAACCTGCCCGAGCGAAAAAATCGCGTTCGCGCCCGGGCGAAAAAATCGCGCCCGGGCGAAAAAATTGTGGCCCGGCAAAAAAATCGCACCAGGCGAAAAAATAGGTGGGCCCTTGTGAAAAAAATTGCGCCCGTGAGCCAAAAACACGACCGGGCGAACAAAACGCCCCGGGCGAAAAAATGGCGCTCGGGCAAAAAAAAAACGTGCTTGGGCGAAAAAAACGCGCCTGTGCGAAAAAATCGCGCCCGGCAAAAAAATCGTGCCCGGGCGAAAAAACCGCGCCCGGGGGAAAATTGCGCCCGGGCGAAAAAATGCGCCCGGGCGAAAAAACGCGCCCGGGCAAAAAACCGCTCCCGGGCGAAAAAACTGCGCCCGGGCGAACAAATTGCGCCCGGGCGAACAAATCGCGCACGGGCGAAAAAATCGCGCACGGGCGAAAAAAACGCGACTGGGCGAAAAAATCACGCGCGGGCAAAAAAAATCGTTCGCGGGTGAAAAAAACGCGCCCGGGCAAAAAAAACGCGCCCGGGCGAAAAAACCGCGCCCGGACGAAAAAACTGCGCCCGGGCGAAAAAAACGCGTCCGGGCGAACAAATCGCTCCCGGGCGAAAAAAACGCGTCCGGGCGAAAAAATCGCGCACGGGCAAAAAAATCGCGACCGGGCGAAAAAATCGCGCCCAAGCGAAAAAAATCGCGCTCGGGCGAAAAAAATCGCACCTGATCGAAAAAAATGCGCAAGAGCGAAAAAACGTGCTCGTGACAAAAAAACGCGCCCGTGCCAAAAAAACGCTCCCGGGCGAAAAAAAATACGCCCGGGCTCGAAAAATTCGCGCCCGGGCGAAAAATTGCCTCCTTGCGCGAAAAATTCGCGCCCCGACGAAAAATCCGCGCCCTGGCGAAAAAAACACGCCCGGGCGAAAAAATTGCGCCTGAGAAAAAAAATTCGCGTCCGGACTTAAAAATGTGTTTCGTTAATTGTTCAATTCTTATATAAATTGGAAGGAATTGTCTTTAGTTCAAAATGAATTCTACGGAATTCATTAAAATTTAAATTCCAACGTCAAGCGTACAGACGAACGATGGAATTGGAATTAGACCTTCAATTCCAATTCCAGAGTCTCAATTCCATGCAAACGAACGGACCCTAATAGAAATGCGAGTTTTAGAAAAATATTTCACCTTAACATGTTATCGTGAATTAGAAACACAACATGACCAACATTTTACTTGTGAAACATAATTAAAAAGGACGATTAGAAATATTATAATTAACTACGTTGTTTATAGAAAATTTTGAGTAAAACAAAAACAAAAACTATGGGTACTATTGAAATACCAAAATGTCTAAACTATTCAAAAACACATATATTTTTTAATTTTGTGAAATATTTTTTTTTTATTTTGGAAATTTTTTCTCTTTTTTTTGGAATTTTAAGATATTCATTTTTTTTTGGAAATATTTAAAATATATACAAAGAGAAAAATTTGTACACTAAGCAAAAATGAAGGAGGAAGTCCTCCCCCAAACTTAAAATAGACATTGTCCTCAATGGCTAAAGAAGGGGATTGGAGAAGGAGAGAAAAATAAAGTACAGAATTGAAAGACAGAATTGAAAGACAGGATTGAAAGACAGGTACTTCCCCGGATTTATTTGCTGCGAAAGCTGAGTAATGCCGCTCCTCCGAATGTCTTCTTTGGACTTCGTGATGGATTCAGCAATGTTGGAGCAGGCGATCGCAGAAGCTTCAGCTTGTCGGAGCCGTCCGAGGCAAAAATTGTAAAATAAAGAAAATAGAAAAAGATAACTTGAGTTGCCTCTCAAGAGCGCCCTTTGTTTAAAACGTCGTTGAGCTCGACGCATCAAAAAAAATAATATTGTCCAAAAATATTATTGTCCAGAAATAAAATTGTTTTTAACAAAAATTAAGAGTTCAAAGTTAGAGTTCGTGAATCAGAAACTTAATAATGTTTGGACTGACATCATCATCACCAGAGAAATACAGTTTAAGACATTGACCATTCACTTTGAAATTACCCTTATCAGGGTGAGAAATTAAAACAGTTCCATAAAGAAATACTTCTAAGACAGAAAACGGGCCAGACCAGCGAGATTTTAATTTGCCCGGAAATAAACGTAAACGAGAATTATATAAAATGACTTGGTCACCCAGCTTAAAGTTTTTAGGATTCCTTAAGTATTTATCGTGTAAACACTTCGTCCGCTCTTTATAAAGTTTATTATTTTCATAAGCATAAGAGCGCCACTCATCGAGTTCATTTAGTTGAAATTTTCGAAGGTCACCGACTAAGTGGGGATCGAAGTTTAAAAATTTTAAGGCCCAAAAGGCGCGGTGTTCTAACTCTACGGGCAGATGACACGATTTTCCATAGACTAGCCGATACGGCGTACATCCGAGGGCGGTTTTGTACGCTGTTCGGTAGGCCCATAGAGCATCGTCAAGCTTGGCTGACCAGTCTTTCCTAGAAGTTGAAACAGTCTTTTCTAATATTCTTTTTATTTCTCTATTAACTACTTCGACTTGTCCGTTAGTTTGGGGGTGGTAGGCAGTGGAAAGCTTATGCGTAACGCCGTATTTGGTAAGGATTTTTGAAAATTGTGCGTTACAGAAATGGGAACCCCTATTGTTAACGTTGCGCGTGGCGTACTGAATCTAGAAAATAATTTTTTTAAAAACGTGACTACAACTCGGGAGTCGTTCGTAGGAAGAGCTTGGGCCTCAGCCCATCATGAAACATAATCAACAGCAACTAAAATAAATTTGTTTCCGAAGCTAGAAGAAAGGGGGCCAACAAAATCAATTCCCCAGAGGTCGAAAATTTCGCATTCTAAGAAATAATTTTGCGGCATTTCATTTTTATTAGAAATGTTGCCCGACCGTTGACAACTATCACACCTGCTCACAAAGGCTTGCGCGTCTTTAAACAGGCTAGGCCAGTAAAAACCCGCGCAAAGCACCTTATGAGCGATGCGAGCAGCTTGATAGTGCCCACCTGTCGGACCTTCATGCAAATGTTTTAGAATATCAATTCCTTCATCATAAGCAACACATCTCCTTATCACTTGATCCGCACAAATTCTGAAAAGATGCGGGTCTTCCCAAAAGTAGTTCTTCAGCTCAGAAAAGAATTTCTTCTTTTGCTGAGAGGTGAACTCTTTTGGGAGCACCCGGGCCACTAGATAGTTGGCGATGTGCGCGAACCAAGGAGAAGTAGATGTGTTAACTAAAAGCAGCTTCTCATCAGGAAAAAAATCATTAAAAGATTTTTCATTTAATTTTTCTATAAAGGGGTTATCTAATCTGGATAGATGGTCGGCGACCAAGTTCTCGACTCCTCGCTTATCACGGATCTCTAAGTCAAACTCCTGGAGGAGTAAGACCCAGCGAATCAAGCGAGGCTTGGCATCCGTTTTGGCAAGAAGGTACTTGAGGGCCGAGTGGTCCGTAAAAAAAATGATTTTTGAAAGTGTAATGTAAGGGCGGAATTTATCAAATGCGAATACTACAACTAAGAGCTCCTTCTCGGTTGTGGTGTAATTTTCCTGTGCATATGTGAGGGTTTTACTAGCGTAATAGATGGGGTGGAAGTTTTTAGATATGCGTTACCCTAATACGGCTCCCACTGAAAAACTACTCGCATCGCACATAATCTCGAAAGGAAGGTCCCACACCGGAGCTATCATAATCGGTGCGTTAATTAACTTTTCTTTAATTGATTCAAAGGCAGAAATAAAAGAGTTATCAAAAATGAATGGAGCGTCTTTTTCTAAGAGATGGGTGAGGGGCTTAGTGATCTTGGAGAAGTCCTTTATAAAATGACGATAAAAGCCAGCGTGGCCTAGGAAACTTCTTATAGCTTTTATGTTTGTAGGCGGCGACAACTTCTCAATAACTTCTATCTTGGCAACGTCTACCTCAATACCTTTAGCAGAAATTTTATGACCCAAAACTAACCCTTCCCTAGCCATAAAATGGCATTTTTCCCAATTTAGGGCAAGGTTAGTTTCTTCGCATAGTTCTAAGACTTTTTCGAGGTTTTCTAAACATCTATCGAAGGAATCGCAGAACACGGAGAAATCGTCCATAAATACCTCCATAATGCTTTCTACATACTTGTCAAATATTGTGAGCATACATCGCTGGAATGTAGCTGGCGCATTGCACAATCCAAACGACATTCTTCGGTAAGCGAAGCTGCCGAAGGGACAAGTAAACGTAGTTTTCTCTTGGTCCTCGGGAGAGATGGGTATTTGAAAGTACCCCGAGAGGCCATCGAGAAAACAATAAAAGCTATGGCCGGATAATCGTTCTAAAATCTGGTCGATAAACGACAAAGGAAAGTGGTCCTTGCGGGTGGCGTCATTCAACTTACGATAATCAATACACATACGCCAACCCGTCACCGTCCGTGTCGTGATTAATTCATTATTCTCATTACTAACTACGGTTATCCCTCCCTTCTTTGGAACTACCTAAACGGGGCTAACCCACTTACTGTCCGAAATAGGGTAGATAATTCATGCGTCTAATAATTTCATAACCTCGCCCTTAACTACTTCTTTCATATTCGGGTTTATACGGCGCTGAGGTTGAATAGAGTTACGCGAATTATCTTCCATTAAAATTTTATGGGTACGGAAAGATGGGCTTATGCCCTTGATATCAGAAATTTGCCAAGCAATAGCCCGATGATGCTTACGTAGAACAAGTTTATCGTTTTGCGTATCCGTGAGGTAGGCCGAAATGATAACTGGTAACTTGGAATCTTTTTCTAAGAAAGCATACTTAAGGTGTTCAGGAAGTTCTTTAAGTTCTAGGGTAGGGGGTTCTTCATAAGAGGATTTAGAGATTCTTTCTTTTTTCAAAAATAATATCTTCATAAACTTTTTTATAAGGAACGTAATAAGGGGTGGGGCTAGCAACAAAGACGGCTTCTTGTAGCGATTCAGTGGGAACAAAAGAGGAAGAACAAAAATCAGAAAATTCTTTTTCAAACTCAGAAAGACAATGAGAAGATTCCTCACTTCCTTGCAGCGATTCAGCGGGAAGAGAAGAAGAAAAAAAAAATCAGAAAGTTCCTTTTCAAAGTTGGAGAGGCAGCAGGAAGATTCATCACTCACGACGTCTACGAAAAAACATGAGTCATCATTTGCTAGGGTATTCTTATCGAAGGTGTGATAAAAAAAGTGACTTCGTCGTCGCCTACTCAAAGGAAGAGCTTACCATTGCTTACATCAATGATGGCTCTGGAGGTGGCAAGGAAGGGTCGGCCAAGGATCAGGGGAACCTCGACGTCTTCTTCGATGTCCAAAATGACAAAGTCAACCGGGAAGATGAACTTGTCGACTTTTACTAGAACGTCCTCCACTATTCCTAACGGGTACTTGACGGATCTATCAGCTAGCTGGATACTCATATGCGTGGGGTTAAGGCTACCAATCCCTAACTTTTTAAACAACGAAAAGGGCATCAGGTTTATACTCGCGCCTAAGTCGGCTAACGTGTGTTTAACAAAAAGATCACCGAAGACACACGGGATAGAAAAACTACCCGGGTCACTGATTTTTTTCGGTAAACCGTTTGTTAAAACAGCAGAGCACTCGGCGTTTAGCGTGACGTACGAAAGATTCTCTAACTTCTTCTTGTTGGTGAGGAGGTCCTTAAGATACTTGGCGTATTTCGACATCTGCGAAATAGCCTCGTGGAAGGGAAGATTAATGTGGATTTGCTTGAAGATCTCTAAGAAGAGGGAGTACTGATCATCTTGACGTTGTCTATTAAGTTCGGAGGGGTATGGAGGAGTTGAATTATTTTTGAAGATGGGTGGTGGAGTGAGATTATTTTCTAAAATAGGGGTGATAACTTTTTCAGCAGAGGGTTGAAGCGGAGCAGAGCTTTGATTTTTAAAGGTAGGAGCGGAGCTTGCCTCGGGCTCTTCATTTACCATACCGGAGACTTGCTTCCCACTCCGAAGAGTTATATCTTTCGCTTGCTCTCTCGGGTTGGGTTCGGTATTGGAAGGAAGAGACCCTGCGGGTCGCTTAGAAATTATTTTCGCGAGCTGTCCTACCTAATTTTCTAGACTTTTTACGCTTCCGGTTAAAGTTCTTATAGTAGCGTCATTTGTGGTTATATATTTGAAAAGTAATTTCTCCAAGCTTGGAGGTTTTGGATAATTTTGAAGAGGTGGTGGTGGTGCAGAAAAATCATTTTGCGGTGGTGGGCGCATCGCATTCGATGGATTACTCCATGAAAAGTTTGGATGATTTCTTAAAGCAGGGTTATAACTATTCGGAAAATTAAAACCAGGAGGATGAAAATTTGCAACAGAAAAATTATTAAAAGCAGTTCTGGGCATATTATTAACATAATCTAAATGTTCTGGAGTAGGGGTTGCAGATTCCCATACCTGAGGGGCGGAGGCAGCAGTCATCTCCGTTATCTTTTTGCTTAGGATTTCTACTTGTAGAGCAAGCTGGGAGACGTTGTCCACTTCATAGATACCTGCAGGCTTGTTCGGGCGGGACCTAGGCACATTCCACTGATAAGTGTTCATGGCCATGTCCTCAAAAAGCTCAAGAGCGGCTTCCGGGGTCTTATGATTTAAAGTACCGCCAGAAGCTGCGTCTATCATTTGCTTCGTGCTTTGATTTAGCCCGTTATAGAACGTCTGCACTTGTAACCATACAGGCAGCGCGTGATGTGGGCATCGTCTTAATAATTCTTTAAATCTCTCCCAGGTTTCATTTAGGGTTTCAGAGTCTATTTGTCCGAAGGCAGAGATGTCGTTCCTTAGTTTTGTAGTTTTAGCTGGCGGAAAATACTTCGCCAAAATTTTTTCAGTTGATTCATTCCAGGTGGTTATGCTATTTTTAGGTAGAGTGTTAAGCCACTGCTTAGCTTTAGTTCTTAAAGAGAAGGGGAAGAGTCTTAGCCTGATCGCATCATTTGTGACACCATTTATCTTGAAGGTGTCGCAAATTTCAAGAAAGCTAGCTATATGTGCGTTCGGATCTTCATCTTGAAGTCCGTCAAATTGCACATATTGCTGCACCATTTGAATTATGCTAGGCTTTAATTCGAAGTTATTATTTGCTATAGCAGGGTGGAATATACTAGATTCTGTTCCCTCAAGGTTCGGTCGTGCATAATAGGACATAGTCCTTTGCACGGCCTCATCTACGTTGGGTTCTTCCATTCTTAAAGTAGCAAATGACTCGGAGTCCTCAACCGACACTTGGATAGTAGGACCTTGAAATCGCGATCTTCTCCGAAGAGTACGCTCAATTTCGTGGTCCAAGTCCAAAATAACCGACGGACTCCCGCGGGTCATGCATTAAAAGAACAGAAAAGAAGAAAAGAAAGAGAAAAAGGATAAACTAGAAAAAAAAATATTAGAATTTTTTTTTCTTTTTGAAATAGATTTTTTTTTATATAGATTAACTCCCGAACATCCCAAGGACTACCCCGTGAAGGGTTCGCAAGGTACTGACAAGTTAGTGACGCTTAAAGCCCTTTGCCCTTTTCGAGAGAATTAGGTGGCGTAGAAAAATTGTGAAGTTGGTTACTATTAAGAGCGGTGATAACTTTTTTTTTGAATTTTAAAATTTAAAGAAAGAGGATGAGAAAGAGAAGAGATAAAATTAATAGGTTCGTGTTTTCAATATATCAATGGAAGTTGGTTCCCCGACAACGGCGCCAAAAACTTGATGTGAAAGCTAAGACTCGAAGAAAAATTAAGCGATCGAACTAGCAATCCAATGTGGCAATTATACCTATCGAATCGTAGCTATGGGACACAAGTGTCGTATTGAAATCCGGGAACTGTTAGCTATGCTTACTCACACGAACGCTATTATCTTATCGACGGAAAAATTAGGGTTTAGAGAATCTAATTGAGATTAAGGAAATAAAACTAATGCTAGAAAGAGAGCTATTGCAATTAAGTAAAGTGCTATTAAGTAAAACGATTACCACAGAAGGTTGAAACTATGAAATGGAAATGCACTCGATCAAGAATCACCTCGGCTAAAGACGATTAAGAAAATGTGATAAAAATCTAAACTTAATTGGGTAAAGGTCCTTGACCATGGAGGTTCCTAAAGCTTGAACACGATTCTCTCGAAGTCATGCCAAACTGAGTTTAGGAAGGTCTGACCGACTCTCGTCTAAATCAGAAGCCTAAAACTCGCTTTACGCGGTGAACCCCACAATTTGATTTTACTCCAATCCGGGAGATTTGAACGTCTGCCTCTCTCGAGGGGTGCGTACAACTCCCTTTACTCTTGAATGCTCACTTCATTCTATCGGCCTCTCGGCTAGCCCAGAATGAAAGCAAAGGTGGAGAGTATATATCGATAATATACCTCCAACCCATGATTAATCAAGAGTAATTCAAGGCCCTAACCTAAAAAAGAAAAGATTAGTTAAAACATCATAACTTAATCACTCGAACCTCGGATCATCAAGATCGAGTATATGGAGGATTAGTTAATCATAATGGAGTGGAGGGGGGGATGAGTAGTAAAGCATATAAAGGAACACAAGTAAAGAAAGAACACTTATATTAATGAAAAGGAGCAAGTTACACTATGGAAAAAGAGATTACAATTGCATGAATTTAAAGTCCTATTCTGGCCCTACAAGTAGCACTAAGCAAGAGCAAGATTACAACAAAAGCTAAAATAAACTAAGATTAAACTAGGGTTAAACAAAAATTACAAAGAGAGGGGGAGAGAAAGAGAGAGAGAGAAAAGCATAAAAACTAGAAAATGTCCCAAGAACCAAAGGGGCAGCACCTCCCCCTCTCTGCCAAAACTTGTTGAAATGAAGAGGGGGGTCTCAATTTATAGATTTTTTCTCACGGGTTGGTCACGCCCTCCGATACGCCCTAGGGGGGGGCGGGTCAGGGGGCATGACAGTACTATATTGACCTCGGGCTCTGGACTCTGGCAGGAAGGATCATTTCCTTTGTACGTCGGTGGTCACGCCCTAGGTTACGCCCGTGTAGGGGGGGGGGGGGCGTGACAGGCACGTCATGTCAAAATCATTGGTCAGAAATCCGTCAGTCACCGAAAAAAGGAGGGAGTCAAGCCCATGTCACGGGCATGACATGGGGCGTGATAGTATTGTTTGCATGCTGTGGAGAAACGACATTTAATGCGGCGGAAGGCTTTGCGGCAGAGGGCGACACGCCCATGGTCACGCCTTGTAACACGCCCAGGAAGGGCGTGTCAGGGGGGCGTGACAGCGGTTTTGTTCGTTTTTCTGTCCCTACCAGCAGGAGTCCTCGGGATCGGGTGACACGCCCTAGGTCACGCCCAGGGAGGGCGTGACAGGGGGGCGTGTCAGGTCATTTTTGGGCAATTTTCTTGGAAACCTGCAAAAAGACAAGAAAAAGTCAGTGGCAATAATATTTACATAAAAATGATAAAAAATAAACTAATAATAGACATGATTTATACAATATAAAATAGAAAATACGATAATAGTTTAGGCTACAAAATGTATTATCAGAAATGGGCAAGTTAGCTGGGCAAGTCGAAGGCTTAAAAGGTAGTTATAATGGACTGGTTAGTCCGGGGAGTCGGTGGCTCGAGAAACTCATAATTGCATATGCATAAGGTGGTGGGTCTTAGGTATTTGATGGTCATTCACACCGATGTCGATACAATGACTCGACGGGTGTGGTTTACACTTAGCCAAGGAAAACACTGGCGGATTTGCTAGCAGAGTATGCAGAGGCTCTGCGGTGTGTTCTTCGCGTTATGGTGTACGAAGGTCTTGGTTATGTGGTGTGAATGCCTGCCTAGAGGTGGAGTGGCCCAATCCACTGCCTCCATTTGCTATGATGGTAGGTACTTGAGAGTTTAGTTAACTCTAAATGGGGGAACTAAAGGTCTTTGCGCATAGAGTCGTGTTTGTGTGTTACACTTGTATGAATATATCATTAAACCCACATAACATAACATATCATGTCATCATCATATTTCAACCCTTACCCCTAACGTATAAATTGGTATGAGACTTTTTATACGTTAGGCCTTGCTAAACTACCCCATGGTTTATAAGCTTGTGTGGGCATGCTTATAAGCTATAGTTACTTTATTTGTGGTTAACTGTTATATTTTTGTTATGATGTACGTTACTTTTTACTCATTACTGCTCTATTACTTTAGTATTGCTAGCATGCAATTTTTATAGCACTGTGAATAATACAATATAACTGCTAGAATAAATCCTCCTCCGCCTGCTCTTGTCTACTTTTCGCCATCATAGCTTTCCTATCATCCTCACACACGGTGCCTATGAGCCACTGGGGGAGGGGTGGGGTAAAAACAGGCTTAGTATTTTTGACTAACGGTTAGTGGACCAAACATTTTAGGGGCTCCGAATGGAAGACAGGGAGCAGCAGCAGGAGATGCAGCACTAGCGGAGTATAGTGCACATGAAGGTAGGTCAGTCTTGTACAAGAGCACCAACCTCAGGATCTATAAGTGATTAGTATAGTTTTCTTCCACGAGAGTGTTGTAGTGAGTACATGATGTACCAGGCAAGAGCCTGTTTTATCTTTGTTGTTTTACTGCTTTCGTTTCTATTTTATTTCTATGTGGACTGTGCTGTGATTCAACTTTATTTATACTACATATGATTGTGGACTTAAACTTAATTGTTCTAAACTATGTACTTCTACTTTGGTGATCGTTACTGCTGATAGGATCAGTTTTTTGTAGTGGCGACCTTCCCGAGTGTTGGTGTCATCGCAAAATGGTGATTCTGAGCATATGACCCGGAGGCAAAGCAAAAAAAAGGGTCTTACATGCCACACTTTCCTTAACCTATGATTATGACACTGCATGTCAACTCACACCGCATGCAATTCCACATCTAAGGGCTCCACACTGAGTCCCTTTTTATCATTCACATCCCGTGCTCAACAACACAAAAGGGCTCCACACCGAGTCCCTTATCAACACATAATTCTAGTGCGGCAAACACACACGCACTTCAACCCTTCCACATTTCTATACCGTGCAAGGGTTCGTCATTTACACAGGTGACAAGCCACCTTATTCAACATACCAATCCAACACTGCTACCTGTAGGGAGACACAACTCTAGGCAGTGGACTATATGCACATTCCATTAATCATCCTATCACATGGCCATGCATTAACCTCATCCAATTCCTTCTTAAAGTCAAGTATTCACAATCTAATATGCTTCCATAAGAATATCATTTGTACAATAAAACGTATCAATTTATTTGTTCACTAGCTTACCCAAATCATTTGTTTGTAAACCACATTCAACCGTCGGTACAATCATATTCTATCAAATTATTTATTTATCACGATTACGTATAGCCTAAGTTTACCAAAATCTCAACCTTATTTAATTTCTTAAGGATCTACCTCATCAGTCCTTGGTTTATCACAAATAACCATAAATTAAGTTCAGTAAATCTCAACGTTAATTTACTATGACCTCTATACCAAATTCAAACTCGGATCTACACTAACCCGAGAACAATATGTACTTAAGACTTGATTGTACAACAACTTCGACTGGACATTCCTGAGTCTATAGGACTCGTATGAAAACATGTAACCATCCGTTGGAAAGGTCTTTCCAAGGGCTACGACTTCCGTGTTTAGTCGAAAGCACAGATCTGGCCGTAATATACCCGAATATAGCCTTGAAATTTTCTGCGCCCAGAAAATAGATTTATGCACGCATCTTAAAGTAAGATCAACGACATCGGTTCATCTTCTTCCTTTAGACATTTAATCATAACTATATACAAAACTTCCTCCTCCCTTATTCACCCTCAATAGACCATTTCTCTTCACGAAACCAAGTCCACCATCTTCACAAAGAAGTGAGGAGAGGTTGAAGACATTACATCTCTAGGGCACATGCCCTAGCATGGTGTCCACCTAGGAGATCTTCCTCTCACAAGTCAAACTCTTTTGATTCTACATCTCTCCTAGAAATAACTATAGATCTAGCACCAAGGGAGAGGGTAGGAAGCACACCTCATTTCCGGCATTTTCGGCCATGGATCTTGTCACTCTCCTTGGCAGCATCTTTCTCCTTATTGGTGTTGTTCTTTATGGGGAAGAGAAAGGGAAGACTTTCCTCTAGAAAATCGCCTCTGGAAACTCTTCTCTCCTGATCATTTCAGCACAGGTAACGACTCGGCAAAAATGGCGAAGTAACGGTTAGGTTTTCCCGTAAGTCTTCTTTTATAATGAGAAATTAGGGTTGAACCGCTTTGCCACGTGTCACCGTGTTACTAGACCGCCCATTATTGTATTAAGTATGTCCATTTGAAAAGTCACGTCAATTTAAGTTATTTAGCACCAATCTTAAAATCTGGTTTAACCCATGTATAGGAATCAGAAACAGTGGGCCGAAAAATCCTAAGTACGAATCGTCAAGTGTGCCTCCTTCACTCGACGAATCATTGAGTGGCATCGAGTGCACTCAACGCACTCGATGCCTACAACCCCAGAATAGCTATAAGCAAAAAAGTGTTGAGTTCACTTCCCTTTACTCTATGAATCGTCGAGTGGCATCGAGTGAACTCAACGCACTCGACGCATCGTTGAGTCCAAATCTTTTTAAGTCAAAAATCGCTGAGTATGGAACCTTTACTCGACGAATTGTCAAGTGGCATCGAGTGCACTCAACGCACTCGATGCCTACAGTTCTCATAATAACTCAAGTCCAAAAATCATTGAGTATGAATCCTTCACTCGACGAATCGTCGAATGACGTCTAGTGCACTCAACGCACTCGATGCCTACAGGTCTCAGAATTAACTCTAAGTAAAAAGCGTTGAGTGGTGTTAAGACAACTCAATGTCACATTAAATTCACTCAATGCCCCAGTCATCCAGAATATTAAACGAGTTGAGTGGCGTTGAGACCACTCAACGCCGTGTTGACTCCACTCAATACCAACAACATCCAGGATAATCCTAAGTTAAAAGCATTGAGTGGCATTGAGACCACTCAATGCCGCGTTGACTTCACTCAACGCCAAGATCAGCCATAATAGCGTTGAGTGGTATTGAGACCACATAATTCTGCGTTGAGTTCACTCAATACCTCAGCTTCCAGAAACTTTTATAAGTAAAATACGTTGAGTGGTGCTGAGTCCACTCAACACCTCAACATAATTCGTCGAATGGCGTCGAGTGCACTCAACGCACTTGACACCTCGAGTCCAGAAAATCTTATAAGTACAATTTCATCGAGTGGTGCTGAGTCCACTCAATGCCTCAGCATCTAGAGTTCTTCTAAGTTATAATTTGTCGAATGGCGTCGAGTGAACTCAACGCACTCGACGCCTTCAATTTCTAGAATTATTCTAAGTAAAATTTGCTCTATTCGTCGAGTCCAGTCAACTCACTCGACACTTCCCCAGCCTGAGTCAATTCTCTTAACTAAAAATGCATGCGATGGGCCTAGCGCGAAACAGGATGTTACACCTGCCAAGCTTTTATTCCTTGCATTCTCGGTTATTTTCCTTTCCCTTCTTAGGTTTTAGGAATAGGGTAGAGTCGGCCAAGTTCTATCTACTGCATAGGATGGATTTCCTGTGATTGTACATTCGTCGTATATTGGCGATTAGTATGAAAGTAAACCTGTCGAGTATAGGTTAGTATGCTTTGTTTAATTCATCGTGTATGGCCACAAGCTTGAGGTTAGAATCTGTCGAGTAAGGAACTTAATTTAAATATAAAATTCGTCAAATATAGGTTGAGATTGTACTAAGTAAAATTTGTCGAGTTTCTGTCGGAGCGGAGTCGATTCGTCGAGTATCCGATGCAATTTCGTCGGGTAATGCTTGGCATTGAGTTAAGTCTAATTCATCAAGTATTAGGCATTGAGTTCGTCGAGTATAATTCTTGGCATTGAGTATTGCTGAATTCATCGAGTTTTAGGCGTTGAGTTCATCGAGTATAATGCTTGGCGTTGAGTGTTGCGGAATTCGTTGAGTATTAGGCGTTGAGTTTGTCGAGTATAATGCTTGGCGTTGAGTGTTGTTGAATTCTTCGAGTATTAGGCGTTGAGTCCGTTGAGTATAAGACTTAGCGTTGAGTGATCTTAGAGTCTAAGTCAAAAGCGTTGAGTGCATTGAATGCAGTCAACACGGCATTGAGTGAAGCTCACTTGATGTTGAGTGGTCTGTGAGGCTAAGGCAAAAGCATTGAGGGCGCAGAATGCACTCAACGCGACACTGAGTGAATCAGCGTTGAGTGAAGCCTTGGCATTGAGTAGTTTTGCTACCAAGTCAAAAGCATTGAGTGTACTCAACGCGGTATTGAGTGAACTCAACACGACGTTGAGTGAAGGCAGAGTCATTGAGTTAGCTAGTTGACGTCGAGTGCGATGAATGCAAACGCGATGTTGAGTGTACTCGACGCTTTTACGCAAACTTAGGGTATTTTGCCATTTCGTCGTATATATCTCGTGGACTTGTTTTGCTAAGTATAAATCATTGAGTGCCTGTTGTATTCATCGAATCAGTATGGACTTAGTTTCTGTGGCTGAATTGTGTCTTATTCGTTGGGTTGTGCCTTGGGTCAATTTCTTGGATTTATTCCTTCATTTTTTATTGGAGATGCCCAGTGTTTTGGTTATGGTTTGCCTGTGTTTGAATATGGTGGTCGATGTTTTGTTTGTATGTTTATTACTAGGTTGGCAGTGTATAAAGGACCACCAACTCGATGCATTTTTTTGTGAATTATTGCCCTGGTGGTTTTTCCCGGTGTGGGTATGTGACTGCTGGTGTGTTGGGTAGGTTCCCACCACCGCAGGTGCTGGTTTTTCCCCGGCTTTGGGTGTGTCATGGTATAAGACCACCTTTCCTTGGGCCCTTATGAAGTTTCTTTTGCTGTTTGTGTGATGTGTAGGTCCCCACCAATGCAGATGCTAGATTTGTTGCTGGTATTTTTGTTCACCAAGTTGTGGGCTAAGTAATTCTTTATTCTTACAGTTATTTATTTACGTGTTTCTTAAAGATTAGGTCTTTATCGCACTTGGTGCAAATTTCGTACTTTTGGACTTTATAGGTTAATAATTCGTTTCAGTATTTTTGGCTTAATTGCTGAGGTTTGTCAGCTTCTTCCTCATGTTAGGGTTGGTTACCCTTATACCTTTTGTTTATTGTTAACCTTTTGATCTTTGATCTTGACTTGTATTATTATTTCTTGTTGAGGTGTTCTTTCTTTAAATGCCTAAGGTTTGGAGAAGTAGTCGGTTGAGCGGCTAGTGTTGGTTTTTGGCTGGTATTCTACATCTGTCTTTTCCTCACCGGCTGTGAGGTAGTTGTTGTTTGTTTTCTTTTAGTTTAGATATACATACCTTTTAGTGGGTTTGTGTCAGGTTGTTGACACCCACTAGATTTTTTGGTTTAATGTTAAATGCTTGTTAGCTACTAAGCCTTTTTTTATATGATTATGTGGATTTACTTGCTCTTTGAGAAGGCTTTAGGCTAGGTTTCATGTTAGATATTTTAAATTATAAAAGTATTACTTCTAGCAGCTCATACATGCCATTTTCAAAACTAAAGTCAATATGTTCGATGAACGTAAAAGCTATTTTCATACTTATACTAAATTTAGAGTCATGCATACTATGAGTTTTCCTATATGGATGTTTTTTCTCATGTAGGATGTCAATCAATATAAACAAGGTATTTTTCACACCGTATACTTATATTTTCAGTTGTGGACTAGTTGATACACTGAGCCAAGGGATACGACCATGAAAACTTAACTTGAAACATGTTTTTCTCATATCATAACATGGTATTTTCATAAACTGTGTTAGGATTGGATTTTGCCTGAACGTCTGCAGTTATCCCCTGCATGGCGTGGCATCACGGCGCATGTTTTCTCTTACTTTGATATACATTTAAATTTGGAGAAAATGCGGGTTGTGACACTTGAACTCTTAATCTGGCACTCATACTTGTGGAAGATAATAACATAGCCAAGATCAGAGAGTTGGCTTATGCTAATGAGGTTGTGTTGCAACCCTTTAACATAAGCTACTTTTGTGATGGTGACTATGTCATTGGTAATCTTACAATAGCCTCTTGTCACCCCTCTATCTGAACCACCAAAGATAACCTTGGATCCATCTTTCACTGGAATGTACTCCTTTAAGTTTCTACTTATCCCAGTCATGTGCTTAGAACAGCCACTGTCCAAGTACCATATAGGGTTATGGGCACTTGGACTAACCTGTATCACATAATTTATTTTACCTTAGGAACCCAATATCTATTGGGTCCTAGGTGCATGTTAGTCTGAAAATGCACTTGTCTACCAACAACTTTTATGACTGGTGGACTAACAGCTGCTCTTGGCACTCTAGAATTATGTCAGCAGTTATAGCAAAGTGGCCCACTTTGCCACAACACCAACATTCATGAATGTTGTATCTTCTTTTCTATGCAGGCCCTGTAGTGAGGTTAACTATTGACTGAACAGTAGGAAGAGGGGCAGCAACCTTCTTCAGATTCCTTTCAGCAAGGATCTGACTGAAGGTAAGTCTTCCAGCTAGCTTATTTGGTCTGTACTGAGTGCCATCAACAACAATCTTCTTTGCAGAAAATAAGCTGTTGATAGCATCAGAAATTCAAAAATCAGGCTTGCTGATAGACTGACCCTTGGTCTGAGTCCTAGTTGTATGGTTCTGAAACTTGGCTGCAGCCACATTCTTGAGAGTGGGAGCTGGAGCACCAAGACAAATGGTCCAGGATAAGCCATTTGAATTTCTTCATGGGCAGCCTTAAAGGTACTCACCCTACTATACCTTCCACCATTGATGTGAACATTTTTGTTCAGAATAGTGGATCTGCCATTCATCTAGTGACCATAGATGCTTTCTTGGTCATACCTATTTAAAAGAAACTGAACTTTTCTAAAAGAAATGGGAGGCTATGAAGCAAGAGGCTGAGCTAGAGCTGGAGCTTTTCCCTTCCCTTTGGAAGGGGAAACTCTTGTGCTTCCCTTGAATCCCAACCCCTTCTTACCCTTTTGAGAGGAGGAGTCTATCAAGGGGATCACAGTACTTGGTTTTGAATAGCTAGCTACTATTCTTTTCTCCCTCCCTTGCCTCTCTTCAAGATTCTTGAAGAGACTATTCTTGTAGTTGATGGAGCCTATCTGGATGAGATTCAAGACCTAAAGTTGGCTAATTTCCCTATCCTTCTAATCCAGCAAAGATACTGTCTCAGCATGCTGGGAAGCGGCTAACTATAGAGAGGCAATCTCCATAGCTTGCTTTTTAGACAACTTCTTGCACTTCTTCAGGGCATCCAAAAGTTCTCCATATCTGTCAATCAAATGATTAACATCTCCTTCTGATTCAGAATCATCTTCACCACTGGATGAAGAAGCTTCTATACAGGGACTAGTCTCATATCCAGACTCAAAAGAAGAGCTTCATAGAGAATTTACCTTACTTTGACCAGACTGATCCTGGATAGATACATAATTAGTCATTGCCATCAGCCCATAGTAGCTGTAGGCATCATCTTCATCCTAATCCACCTTCGAGTCACTGTCTGAGTCTGACAAAGGCACTCTGATGCCTATCCTGGCAGTAAGATAGTCTTCATCTGCTGCTTTAGCTCCTTGTTCAGCAGCAACAGCAACCAGCCAAATATAGACTTCTTATTCTTCAGACTCAAATGAAGATGAGTCTGTCCAACTCTTCTCTTTCTTAGTAATAAAGGACTTCTCCTTCTTGCCCTTGTGTTGGTGTTATTTCTTCTCACCAACCTCCTTCCTCTTCACTAGGCAGTCAGCTATCACATGCCCTGGTTTGCTGCAATAATAACAAACAACTTTAGAGGAATTATATTTACTAGATTTAGAATCATACCTGCCAGTCTTGGAATGATTCTTCCATTGATGAGAAGAGGTGGAAGGTCTGCTCTTCCACTGTTTCTTCTTCATCAGCTTCTGAAAGTGCCTAGAGAAGGTAGAAAATTCCTCATCAGACATACTGTAGTCTGATGTATATGAATCTGAGCTGTATGAATCAGCTTGTCTTCTTGGAGGAGAGGGAATCCTCTCCTTACTCTTCATTATGATGTCTTCTATGAAGGCCAAGGTCTTTTCCTTGGCTTGGGATCTGCTGTTTGCCTCCTCCTCTTTCCTGGTAATCAGCTGCATCTCATAAGAGAGCAGCTTTCCAAATAATGTTTGGGAAGGAGTATCAACAAGCTTGGCCACCTCTCTTATGACATAAATCTAAGTATCCCAGTCTCTAGTGAGAGACCTTAGGAACTTGTCATTTATCTCATAATGGCTGAAGACCCTCCAATAGTTCCTCAGTTCATTTATGATTATGAAAAATCTTTCATAGCAAGCAACTATGTTCTCTTTCAGGGATTGCCCAAAAGCCTCATACTCCTGATTGAGCATGGACTTTCTATCATCTCTTACCTCTTCAGTACCCTCCATGTAGACCACAAGAGTGTCCCACATCTCTTTGGAGGTCTGGCAGTGGACCATGTTCTAAAAGGTTGAATCATCTATGACACTAACAATAATGTTTTATGCCCTCTTATCCAATGTAGCTAAGATGACTTCATCCTCTGTCATCTCTGAATATGTCGTAGGTGTCTTGACATTGGCATCCAGAATTAAGACCTTCGTAGGTATGAAGGGTCTGTCCTTGACTGGCAAAAAAATCCTTGGGTCATAGGCTTCCATAAATAGCCTGACCCTCTCCTTCCAGATTCAAAAACTCTCCTTCCTGCAGATTGGGAGTATCATGGAACCTAGCTCCTTATGGTTCTCTCTAGAATCCATAAGTACAGAACAGTAGCTACCCTTTGAGATCACTCAGACTGTTAAATCTTTTTTTTAGCAACATCACTCTGATACCACTTGAAAGTCTTTAATTTCAAGATAGCTAACCACCTAGAGGGCGGGGGGGGGGGGGTGAATAGGTTTTCTGGTTTATTATTATTATCTTTTACTTAATGTGTTATGAGTTAGTAGTTTTTAATCTTTCAATACAAAACACAAAGAACACAAAGAATTTATAGTGGTTCCCCAGATTATGGGTACATTCACTCTCCTCCCACCTTTCTAACTTTCAGTTCGACAAGGCATTTCTCCAAAAACTTAGCTCCAAAGAGCTTACACCTCAGATCCCGTAGGATCTCTCAGTCTCTTCTAAGACTTATAACTCTGGCACAAGGCCCTACCTCAGGGCAAATTTCCTCATACAACTCAGTGATCAGATGATCACCTACCTCAGAATTGAACTCAAGTCCTACAACTCAGGCTATGGAGGATAACCCTACCTTACAGAGAATGACTCTCCTACAGCTCAAGCACAAGGCCCTACTTCAGATCCAAATCTGGATCCTACACTCAGACCCAAATGTCCTACACTCAGAGAGTATTAGTCTCCTAAATCTCAGGCAAAACTTCCCTACCTCAGGCTCAAAAGCCCTATAGCTCAGATCCACAATGGATCCTACCTCAGACCCAAAGGTCCTACACTCAGATCCAAAACTGTATTCGACACTCAGGCAAATCTGCCCTACCTCAGGCACAAAGGCCTTACAACTCAGATCCAAAAGGATCCTACAAAAATGAAATAGTTTGTGTTAATTTGACATAGAGCAATTTCTCTGTGTCTGCTTCTAGAGCTGAGTTATCTCAGATCTAACTATCTTCACAACCACAAGAATTAAGTCTTCAGTAAATAGCTGCCTCTGCTGGAAGTAACTTAGAAATAATATTCTGAACTTACTAAAGAAGTCTGAAGTCTTGACAGATCTTGAGTTCTTCAACTTACTAACTTGAACCTACAGTAAACTGAAAGCTCTTCTTCTTCTTCTCTTTATCAGAAACAAGTCTGAAATTGCTGTAGCAGAAGAAAATGTTACAGCTATCTGGAATGAACTTTTTTGTTCAGCTGGATTGACTTCAAGCTTTTGGATTAACAATAATGGCGAGGAAGATGAAGTACAGCGCAAAAAGTGAAACCCTAAAGTTATGTTCTTCCTTCTGAAGCTATCCCTTTTATATTCCATTGATTAACGGCTCCAAGAAGTAGTAGGGACCACCTGTAGTTGATAGCTGCAACTTGCTTTAACAGAAGAAGACGTATAGTAGGCCTCCGACACTATTTGGCATGTTCTGTAGCTTTCCCGCAAGTAATTTGAACTTGGTTGACTTTGGCTAACGTCATGAGTTATGGACTTAGACAATTTCTCAGATCCACTCCAGGCGTTGAGTGCATTGAGTGCGTTGAGTAAACTGGCTTCAATCAACGAATCTGGACTTAGCCAATCTTTTGCTTCTCAGGCATTGAGTGCGTTGAGTGAACAAGCTTCACTCAATACCAAAACCCTTAGTCAACTTTCTGAACCATTCTGCATCTTAGGCATTGAGAGCATTGAGTGATCCTTCATCACTCAACGCTTTCTGAATTGTCTCATCATTATGCCTCTAGGAGTTGAGAGCGTCGAGTGAGCCTTCCTCACTCAATGCCTCTAGACAAGGCCATTCCTTCACATGTCTGAAGGCGTTGAGTGATCTGGCCTCACTCAATGCTTTTTGCCTTTGCCTGTCTTCTTTATTGGGCATTGAGTGAACTGGATTCACTCAATGATTTTGTACTTAGTCGATTTCTGTCTTCTTATTAGGCTTTGACTCCAGCAATATGACTCAATACTTTTGCTATCTAGCGTTGAGAGCATCGAGTGAAGCTTCATTACTCAATGCTTTTGAAATTGGCTGCTTCTTATCATCTTAGGCTTTATCATAACATGACACCTTCTGCTTTGGTATCGAGTGAGCTATGTTCACTCGATGCTTCTAGACTTTGTCAAATATTCAGCCCGCCAACACTGAGGCTTTGACAGATTAAGCTGTACTCGATGATGGCATTGAGTGAACTGTCATCACTCAGCGCTTGTGGACTTGGCCGCAAAATTGCTTTGAAGACTGCATGGCTTTGACTGTCCATAACTAACTCAGCGCTTTATGGCATCTGGCATTGAGTGAGCTGGCTTCACTCAACGCCTGTGGACTTAGAAAGATTTCTGTCTCTCCACCTTTTTACTTTGTGACCACCTGTCACAAACTACTTGGAATACCTGTCCTATCAATGTTACAAGGACTAACCTGCATGCATGAACTTGAACATACATTAAATACAACTTTGTGTATATCACTCACATGTTTTACTTCTACAAATCTAACTTCTACAAGTCTGGGACATTGTGGGCAATGGACCCAATAGGGACGATCTGAGGCAGGCACTCCTTTTTTGCTGTTGACGGTAGCCTGGCCCGGATCCTGGAAATGGCAAAGAAGTTGGAGGCTTACCAGCTAACGATTCGGGGAAGGTGACAAAAGACCGACAAACAACACAGTTATTAGTGGCAGGAGGGAATAACAGAGGGATCAGAGAAATAGAGGTCAACCCCGCCCGAAGTATAGACCAGAGCATATGGATCCAACAGTATTGTCCCCTCAGCCATTACTCGATGATGGAGGAGGAGAATGCATGATACTTGGCACTAACTCTGGAGAAACTCTGAGAGCACAACCTATATGCGAAGTTAAGTAAGTGTCAATTCTGGTTGAAGGATGTGGCCTTCCTAGGTCAAATTATCAGTGGAGCGGGACTAGCTGTGGATCCGACAAAGATCCAAGAAGTGCGAGATTGGCCACCACTCAAGACGACATCCGACATACAAAGTTTCCTAGGACACGCCGGATACTATCGGAAGTTTGTAGAGGGATTTTTCGAGATTTCTCTCTCACTTACATCTCTAACAAAGAAGGATAAGACATTCGTATAGATGCCACAAAAAAATCTACCTTCAAAGAGTAAAAGGATCGACTTACCTCGGCTCCCATCCTTGCCCTTCCCTATGGGAAGGAAGGATTCCAAGTCTACACTGATGCATCCTATCAGGGGATGGGTACTTTCCTAATACAACATAGACACGTGATAGCTTATACTTCCCGCCAGCTGAAGAAGCACGAACAAAACTACCCGGTGCATGATCTAGATATAGGAGCGGTAATCTTCTCCTTGAAGATCTGGCGGCATTACCTCTATGGAGTCCACTGTGAAATTTTCTCCGATCACAAAATCTCAAGTACATGGACATGCAGAAGCAGTTAAACATGCGACAGAGACGATGGGTGGAGTTTCTTTCTGATTATTAGTACACAATACACTACATCCAGGGAAGGTGAATGTAGTAGCAGATGCTCTTAGGAGGAGAGCTACCACATTGGGAGCAGAACCCCAGGTGATGGCTATGGAGCTTGTACAGATGCTGGAGGATCTGCAGATATCCTTGGTGTCCAAGGAGGATCTTAAACTTTATAAGGAGTATTTACCATCGATGAGCACTACCAGTGACATACAGGATCACATAAGGGACAGGTAAAGACAAGACGCTAAATTAGAGCCAATATTTAGGGCTTTGGAGGCAGGCATGGCTGGGGATTACACACTGAAGGATTACCTACTATGTTTTAAAGGCAGAGTATATGTACCAATAGGAGGCTGATTTGGGAAGATATTTTGAATGAAGCGCATAGTAGTAGGTACTCAGTGCATACTGGGATCACGAAGATGATGGCCGATCTAAAGAGTACCATGTACTGGCCGGGTATGAATAAGGAGATCACCTACTTTCTGACACATTACGAGACTTGCCAACTCATAAAGGCTGAATGCAAGAGCCCGGCAGGATTGCTACAACCACTACCATTGCTTGAGTGGAAGTTTGATGATATTGGGATGGATTTCGTACATAGACTTCCTCGTTCCCATGCGGTAAATGATTTTATATGGGTGGTCTTCGATAGGCTGACGAAGGATTCCCGATTTATTCTAATCAGGAAGGACGCTCCGATCGGTGTTTTAATACGGAGGTTTGTTGAGCAGTTTGTCCTCTATCATGGCGTGCCCAGGACAATCGTATCAGATCGGAATGGTTGGTTTACGTCCAAGGAGTGGAGAGCAGTCCAGGCTTACCTGGGCTCTTGTTTGACTTTTAACACTACATTCCACCACCATACGGATATGCAAATGCAGTATACCAAACGGATGTTGGAGGACCTCTTATGCCTATGTATCCTGGATCGCGAGAAGCCATGGGAAAGACTATTGCCACTGATCGAATTTTCTTATAATAACAGTCATCGGTCCAGTATAGGCATGACCCACTATAAGGCATTGTATGGATGGAGGTGCAGGACTCCACTATCTTTGATCCATGATGAGGATCCAAATGGGCTTGGCTCGAAGTTTGTGGAGGACACAAATTCTTAGGTACAGCTGATTCGAGACAGGTTGTTGGAGGCCTATTGTAGACAAGCCAAGTACTACGATGCACGACATTGTCAGGTAGAGTTTCAGGTTGGAGACCGGGTATTCTAGAAGATACGTCTGATGCATGGAGTCTTGCGGGTATGTAGACGAAAGAAGCTCAGTCCTAGATACATGGGGCCCTAAAGGATTCTGGAGTGAATCGGCCCCTTTGCCTATAGACTGGATCTACCACCTGAGTTGGCAGTCTTGCATGAGGTCTTCCTTGTGTCATCTCTTAGGAAGGCTCTCCTACGGCCAAAGAAGCAAATTTCCAATACAACTAGCCCAATAGCATTTGACCGATTAGTCTGTCTGAAGCCAGTCAGGATAGACGATATGAAGGTACGAGTCTTGCGGCGATAGAATATTCTCCTTGTCAAGGTCCTGTGGTCGAATCACGGACAGGAGGAGCACACATGGGAGCCCCTGGACCTTATGCAGCAGAAGTACCCGGAACTCTTCACGGCAGGTATAACTTTAACAACCCAAAAATTTCACATTTAGTTATTTTTAGTGCAAACCATGCAGGCCTAACCTTAATTTCAGGGATGAAATTTTTATTTTTATGTATTGGAATTTGTAACATCCCATAAACAACCAGACTCCTGGGAGGTTTTGTCATGACTATGTCATTGCAAAGCCCTAAGAAGACTAAGAGTACCATGATTACCTAGGTAAAAAGATGAAATCACCTTAATCGGCAAATAGCAATTTCTGGTTACCTAGCCTAGGGTTTGGCTTTTGGGTCCTAACTTGACTATTTTACCTCACCATCACACTTCCAATCTTATAAGGAGTCCTTTAGAGCACTAACAACCCACTGGGGTCAACAAAGGAGGTAAAGTTAACCAAGATCAATCATAACCCTAGATAGGTCAAATTGCCCTAATTTGACCCAAATTGATTACACCAAGTCACAAATGGACTTGTGTGGTATCTAGGGACCCACGAACTCCCAATTGGGTCAGTCATATCACCTAGAATGACCTAGGGTTGAGCCTAATTAACTAGGGTTAATTAAGCCCAAAATGGTTAGAAATGTCAAAGCCAACTTCAATCTAATTGGGCTAGGCCCATTTATGGTGACCCATTAGCTACAAAAAAGGTAAATAACCTAAAATGCCACTCAATTTCTGGAGGGGGTGACTAGGAGAGAGAAAATGAAATCTTTACCCAAAGGGAGGAGAGAGAAAGAGGAGCATTCATGGCTTTGGAAGGCCATGGGGCACTCAACACCTCCACCCTTTAATGGCCTCATTCATCCCCCTTGATCAATTAGGAGAAGATGGAATGCTTTTCTCGGCCTCTTAGGGGTAGAATTTCAGGAGTTTGGAGGCGGCTGAAAACTCAATTCAAGGCCATTAATGGCCATTCATTGATTAACCCTCCCACTCCCCAATTTGACCCCTTTATCATCTTTAGAAACTCCCAAGTAATGAAAATGAGCCTTTACATCACTTATTTAGGTGAAGGATTGAGAAATTGGAAAGGAGGAGCTTGGAGGTTGTCAGCCATGGCACACCACCACCGCACTCGCCGCCAAGCCCGCCTGCAAGTCTAGTTCTCTTCCCCTTTCTCTGTGCTAGATCAGTAGATCGCTAGGTGGATAAATCGTGCTCAATCGAGTCTGATTAGTGAGGAGAAGAATTAGAATTTCCGTGAAATTTCTACCACACTGGTTCGCCAAAAACATCCTCTCCAGCGGTCGTTCCACCGTCAGGCGATAGCCACCACCTTAACGGAGGTGGTGGCGGCGGTGGTCGGCCAGGGAGGTGGCCGGATGGCCGGGAATGGGGCTAGAAAAGCTCCAGGATGAAGCAATCTCGACCCTTGGCTACTCGGGGATGATGACTAGGAGCCGTTTGATTAGCTTGATCGGTTATGCGCAAGCTGATTAATATTTAATTACAAATCATTTCCTTTTTGTCACATTATTTCAATCAAATGGTTTTATTTATAAAAAATATTTAGAGGCCTTTTCTGTTGAAGTGCCCAACAGAGAAAAGTTAGCCCTTGAGGTCTAGTTTAACACAAAATTAGAATCATATGATTTGGCTCACTGGATTTTCTTCAGCACTCATTTTTGTGGAAGGTGTCCAAAGGATAATCAGAAATTAAACTGAGTTACCCCAGTGGCCCATTTAGTCAAATGGTCTTAAAAATATGACTGAAGGCTTGTTTGGCCATGACCCTTATCATATCCAAAAATGAGAAATTTTGGAGATGATTTTTCTATAGTTTTTGTAATAATTTAATAAACCATACATGCGATAAATATAGGGTCTATGGAGCTTTAATTTATCCAAATCTATGGTGGATGACCAGAGGGGAATTTATATGGCCATGAAAAAAATCTCAGCCCATTTGGGGTTGATTTGATGGGGTAACCTAGTGATCAAAGATGGTCACCAAGAGAGAGAAAAGCCTAGTTCATTTGAAGTGCACATAGTGGAGTTGTGTGACCTATCCCTCAACCAAACAAGGTGAAACCTTGGCCACTGCAATGTTATCACAGGAAACACCCCTATAAATAATTTTAGTAGTATTTAGGGTTGGAATGCCCTAAAAACCTAGTTCTTACCTTAGGGTTTCCTATTAAGGTTAATTAAGGAAGTATGGTCACATCTCCAATGATTAGCTCAAAACTTTGTGGATAGCTTTATTGGATGAGATGACACCATGGATAATTTACTTGGAATTTTATAGCTATTTTCCCTCTCTAAACACTTAATATTTAAAATGAGAACCTTCCTTTCAAATGCATAGTACATGACCAAAAAGTATTGGGAGATCATGAAACTTGGTGATCTTATACTGATGTTATATATCTCTACAAATTTGATTATAATTTTTAGTTGAAGAGTTGCAGTACCTCCTTTATAATTTTAGAAATTATTGTCCAGAGAAATAAATTAGTTTCAGGACTAATTAATACTACAAAAATTATGACACTTTTTCAGTAAAAAATTTAGGTCATAATGATGCTCTGTAAATTTTGTTATAATTTTTCGAAGAAATTATGTAGTGGTTCCTTCACAAATTGCCCAATGTTTAATTTTATTTATCAATTTAATTATGTGGATAAATTAACTTAGACGATCATGAAATTTGGCCAGTGAAACTTTCTATTCATTATAAACTTCTGGTAATTTTATCTCATTTTTTGAACAATAAATTCTGGTACTTCCTTTATTTAATTCTATATTGTTTAAATAATCAATATTGTGATTTTTGATAGAAATCATTTTGGAAAAATTATAAAATTTATACCTTGTTGTTGTTCAGCCAGTATGATGTTGTAAAACTTTTATTAAGGACTTTTCATTTCAGAAAGTTGTACCTCATGTTCAAAGTCACAAGTGGCATGATTTTAGGAAAATTATTAAAAAAGCTGAATAAAATAGGAAAAATACAAATCTCTGGATTTAAGCACAACATGTCATGATAGACTCCTAAAAATAATCCTAGGGTTTTTGGTAAAGTATTTGGAGTATCCTCTTTCATACGCTCAATATAGTTCATTTGGTCTGCATATAGTAATTTTAAGGAATTAAGGTGGAGTTGTGGTCTCACATGGGTTGTAACATAGTGGGTGCGCCTAAATTTTATGGAGTTCTGTTAAGGTCACCCATAAGGCCAAGTGCTAGGTAGACTGAATACCAAGGGGATGGAGTTGTGTTCAGGGCAGATGATGTATCGTCTCTCCCCTAAAAGTTATAATTCACCTAGGGTTTGCTCAAGTTTAATGTCGGGAGAGGTTTGGTAATAACTAGATACGCATAAAAGTAAGTGCCTTGAGATAGGGAACTTTGGGCTTCAGCCCATCGTAGTTCCTAGTGTCCTCAAGAGCCCTTCACCGGGCATGCCCCGGACAGTCCAAGGTTAACCCTAAACTTTTGGGATAAGTAGATTAAAAGATTAACTATTAATAAACTATCATCACACACATTCACTTACCTCGTTACTTCAGGTGGATTGTTAGTTTACTCCCTCTAGCGGTGGTCTCAGTGTTTGATGGAATAGATGGGCTAGTCTAGTGAGGCGATGGCTCAGAAACTCATTAATAGCTTGTGTGTATGTGCATTAAAGTGGTACATCCTCGTTATTGGATGGTCGTTCACAGTGACGTTGATACGTTGACTCGGCAAGTGTAAGTGTTCACTTATCCAACTAAAGACTGGTGGATTTGATAGCATCAGTACAAGAGACTCCGTAACACCTTACTGTGGGTGTACTGAGTAGTATGCAAGGTCTAGGACAAGTAGTGTTAGTACATACCTAGGAGTGGGGAGGTCCAACCAATTACCTCTGTTTGCTACTACGAGAGGTACCTGAGAGTTTAGCTAACTCTAAATGGGAGAACTAAAGGTCTGTGCGCATAGAGTTGTGTGGGTGTGTTGCAGTTGTGTGAAACATATCATTTAACATGCATAAAACTTCATGTCATACATAATATTTCATAAATCTTATACCCCTAACGTATAAACTATTATAAGATCTTTTATACTTTAGGCCTTGTAGAATGACCCCTTAATTTATAAGTTTGTATTAGAAATCTTATAAATTATGGTTACTTTGTCTGTGATGATAGTTAACTGCTTTACCATTACTTCATGTTACTACTTTCATTGTGTCGTTCCTTTACTTGCAGTTTCATATATACACTTGTGAATGTTGTAATAGATAGTTTTAGCATATGTTAGCTAGAGACACTGTCACCTGCTCTTATTTACTCTCCACTTTAAATAACTCTTTTAGTCCTCCCCCGCACGGTGCCTAGGAATCGCAGGGGGAGGGGAGGGGAACAAGGACTTAGTATTTTGACTAACGTCCAGATGGGCAAAATACCAGGGACTCTAGCTGGGAGACATGACGCAGCTCTAGGGGACCAAAAACAACTAGAGTACGACATAGGAGGAGGTGAACCAGCCTAACCAAGGAGTAGCAGGAGCAGAAACAGGATCCGTGAGTGATTCGTAGCTTTACTTCCGTGAGCGTTTTGTAGTGAGGATCTTATGTAATGGCCAGGAGCCCTTTTGTGTTGTCAGATTTACATTATGTGGACTTATTTGTATTTTATTGTGATTGTGGACTTGTTTCATTTATATGATTACTTCTAATTCTTATGTGATACATGGTTGAGAATTTGCCGGTAGAATCAGCGATTTGTAGTTGCGATCGTTTCAATGTTGGTGTCACCACAAAGCAGTGGTTCTGGGCATAAGACCATGAAAAAAGGGGGTCTTACAGTTACCCTATAATTAGCCTACCTGACCTTAGGTTTGTGCCTTTTTATGTTGATTCCGGCATGTACAAAGCTAGTAGTGGGCACTCCTGCCCCTTCCATCCCTACTCAATTTCAGTAGTCGAAACTGGGACAAACCCTCACGACAATCTGAGATGCATTCAGATTCCAGCAGGCCCCGATGCTGCAGCAAGCCCTGGGTTCTAACTGGTTGAGTGTCTTCCGAGCCCTCTCCCCGCCTGCTTACCATGGGACGGAGTAGATTGTTCGTACTGAGGAATGTATAGATATTGTACAAGATTTGATGGATGGAATTAGATGCCCAGTAAACCTGGCAATTACTCTAGTAGTGTCTGTCCTCGAAACACATGCAAAAAGATGGTGGAAGTCCCTTATGGGATCCACTTTTGATGGACTTATTTACACAGACATAAGTTGGGATGAATTCTCAAACGTCTTCTTAGAGCATTTCATTCCTTCAACAACTTATGACGAGCTTGAAGAAAAGTTCTTATAGTGGAAGCAAAGATCCAAGTTAGTGGTTGAATATTAGCGGGAGTTTTAGCATCTCACAAGGTTTGCGGACTCCTATAGTTTGGATTATCGCTAGTACGTGAAGTAGTTGTACAAAGGATTGCGAGATCCCTTAAGTCAAGCACTTTTGTTTATAGTGGATTCGAGTCTGGCAGAGATAATAGATATGGCAAAGAGGTTTGAGGCAGACCATTTAGGAGTCTAAGCTATTGGTAAGAGACCCGTAGAAGGCGCGATGGAAGCGGGGCCCAACTTTAGGAGGAGGCAGAATGCTTGTTGCAGAGGAGGAAATCAAAGAGGTGGTGGTCACTTCCGTCAGAACTTTAGAATGGAGCACCCGGCCCCACCGCAGCATTGCCTCCACCTCAGCATATTGAATGGTATCAACAAACTAGGGAGCAATTCAGGCGAGTTTGTTTCCACTGTAATCAACCGAGCCACATTCGGCATTATTGTTCGCGACTAGGAGGAGATGTTCCCCTTATTGTTACTATAATGGCTTAGAGAGGACGAGGATGAGGGCTTGATCGAGGACCGCAAGGAAGGAATCCGGGACCTTCGTGGGAGCAAATGTCCGCACTAGATATGATGCAGCAATAGGACCCACAAAACGTCATAGCAGGTATTTTATGCAGTAGTATATTCCCTTATTCATGCCTAAATGCGATAAAATAGCAATATTATGGTTAACATTTAGGGATGGTGACTATAATTTGGAGGCTTGCCTATGCCCTTAATACGGGTGTGACGCACACATTTGTCTCATCGGATTTCATAAAGGACCTAGAAGGGGTACGACATTACAGTGGAGCCAACCAGAGAGTTTGACTTCCTGATGGCTCCGTGATAAATGCTTTTGCCAAATGAACCCTGGATGAGTACATATGAGGAAGTCTTTTTGAAACCCTGACAACGGTGTTGTTGCTACTTGAGTTCGATCTTATTTTAGGCATGACTTGACTTGAGTGGACCCAGGCCTAAATTGACTGTGCAGTAAAGGAGATTACTTTGATGCTTGAGGATTCAGAGATTATATTCCAAGGTATTAAATATATACCCCGCAAATTAATATCTTCTATTCATGCAAGTAAGCCCTATGGACAGGGAGACGAGGTCTTCGCTATATGTTTTGAGATGAAGAAGGAAGTGGGCAACATAATGGATGTTCCCGTAGTTCGAGAATTTTCGGATGTTTTCCAGAGAAGCTACAAGGATTACCCCTATAAAGGGAAGTGGACTTTAAGACCAAACTAGTACCGGGTGCCAAACCCGTCTCTCGAACCCCATACAGGATGGCCCCGAAGGAGCAAGTAGAGTTTTGGGTGTAGCTCCAGGAGTTAGTGGATTTTGAATTTCTTTTCCCCAGTTCATTTTTGTGGGGAGCTCCAGTGTTGTTCGTAAAGAAGAAGGATGGATTACTTCGGTTATGCATAGATTACAGGGAGCTTAACGAGTCGACCGTGCAAAACACTTACCCTTTGCCCCAGATCGACGAGCTTTTCGATCAGTTGGTGGGGGCACACTGGTTTTCCAAGTTGGACATACGATCGAGGTACCATCAATTGAGAGTTAAAGAGGAAGATATTTAGAAAACATCATTTAGCTTGAGGTATGGCTTGTATGAGTTCACGGTGATGCTGTTTGGACTCACAAACGCCCCCTCTGCATTCATGAGTTTGATGAATATGGTGTTTGAGCTGTATCTGGATATCCTCGTCATCATCTTCAGCGATGATGTATTGGTTTATTCAAAGATGGAGAAGGATCATGTGGAGCACTTGGCCCTAGCATTGGAGAAGTTGAGGGAGCACTCCTTGTTTGAAAGTTCAGCAAGTGCGAGTTATAACTCCAAGAAGTTGCCTTCTTGGGATATGTTATTAGTGGTGCTGGATTAGCGGTAGACCTGGCCAAGTGCGTGTTGTGAAGTTATCGTCTTTGAGGTCAGAGGTTGACGTGCGAAGTTTTCTTGGACTCGCAGGGTATAATTGCAAGTTTGTGAAGGGATTTTCGAATATCGCCCTCCATCTCACTGCCCTGACAAAGAAAAGTGTGCCATATGAGTGGACACCATAGTGTGAGGCTGCGTTCCAAGAGCTGAAGGATTGACTTACATCTGCACCAATGCTAGCCCTTCCATCCAAGAAGGAGGGATTTCAGGTTTACACGGATGCGTCCTATCAAGGTATGGGAGCAGTGTTGATGCAACATGGGAAAGTGATTGCTTACGCTTCAAGGCAGCTGAAGAAGTATGAGGTTTTTACTCAGTGTATGATTTTGAATTGGGGGATGTGGTCTTCTCCCTAAATATTTGGATGCACTAGCTCTACGGAGTTCACTGCGAGATTTTCTCAGATCATAAGAACTTGAAATATGTTCATACTCAGGAGTTGATTTTGAAGTAGCTGCAGTGGTTGGATTTCTTTTGCGATTATGTGTTTATGTTGAACTACCACCCCAGGAAATCAAACTCCGTAGCAGATGCATTAAGAAGAAAGGTACCAGCGACGAGCCCCAAGTCTCGAATGATGGGTATGGAATTGGCTCGAGTGCTCGAGGAGTTAGGAACTGTGATGGTATGTAAGAATCATTCTGAGGCGTATACGGAATACTTGGCTGCCCTAAGTATAGTATGTTACATCCATAAGCAGATCCGGGCAGAGAAAAGGAAAGATGCTACTCTAGCCCCTGTGTTTAAGGCGATTGAGAGTCAATCTGCTAAAGAGTATACTCTGAAGGAAGGCCTCATTCATTTCCGTGGCAGGCTCTATATTCCTGAGGGCGGTGGAATTTGGGAGGACATCTTGAGAGAGGCTCATTGCACCACGCATTCAGTGCATCCTAGGATTTCCAAGATGTATAATGACTTGCGGAAGACCATGTTCTGGCCAGGAATGAAGATAGCTGTTAAGTACTACGTTACGCACTGTGATACTTGTCAAAGGGTGAAGGTGGAGTATAAGAGCCTGGGAGGATTATTGTAGTCAATACCCATCCTCGAGTTGAAGTTCGAGGATATCCATATGGATTTCGTCCATGGGTTGCCTTGCTCACACTCTAGGAACGATTCAGTTTGGGTGATTGTGGATCGCTTGACGAAGGTTGCCATGTTCATTCCGATGAGGAAGGAGTCGCATGTTGATTTTTTGGTACGTCTCTTTGTGGAGTAGTTTGTGCGGTACCATGGGGTACCCAAGAAAATTGTCTCTAACCGCGATGGTCGCTTCACTTCGAAGGAATGGAGGGCAGTTCAAGCATATATGGGCTCTCGCCTTTCCTTAAGTACGATTTTTCATCCTTAGACCGACGGTCAGTCTGAGAGGACCATCAGAATCATGAAAGATTTGTTGAAATTATATGTGTTGGATAGGGGTGAGCCGTGGGAAATGCTTTTGCCAATAGTGGAGTTTTTATACAATAACAGTTATCAAGCTAGCATCATAATGGAGCCCTACGAAGCACTTTATGGGAGGAGGTGCAGAACCCCATTATTGTGGGTGCAAGATGAAGACCCGAAGACTTTGGGAGTGGAGTATATTGATGACACTGATGCTATGTTTAGATTAATACGAGACTGCATGTTGGAGGCTCAGAGTCGGCAGGAAAAGTACTATAATGCGAAGCACCTGATAGTGCAATTTCAAATGGGTGACAAAGTGTTCTTGAAGATCAAGCCAATGCATGGAGTGTCAGGTGTGCACAGTAGAAAGAAGCTCAACTAGAGATATGTGGGGACTTATGTTATATTGGAGAGGATTGGTCCTCTGGCCTAACGGTTGGAGCTACCACCTGATCTAGAAAATTTGCACGACGACTTCCATGTGTTGTTGCTTCGAAAAGCACTATTACGGCCCGATCAGCATGTCCCTGCTACAAATGGAACAGTAACAACTGATAGGTCTGTTTGACTAGAGCCGGTGCGGATAGTGGATACCGAGACAACAAGCTTTCGGCGAAATAGTGTTCCTTTGGTGATAGTCAAATGGTCTAATCATGGAAAATAGGACTATACTTGGGAGCTGGTGGACTTGATGCGGAAGCGCAACCCGGAGTTGTTTCCCCAAGGTAAACTTAAATGCATACCTTGTATTCTTCATACCTTGTTTTCCCCCACAGACTTAGCCAGATTTCAGGGAAGAAATTTTATATTTTGTTTCTAAGATTTGTAAAGTCCCGATTCGTGCTAGACCCCTTGCATGCGTTTTTGAGTTAAGAGAGTTTACTCGGGCCCGAGGTGCACTGGTAGGAAGGTGGGAAAAAGGATAGGCCACAGGTAGGCTATGAGACAAGTACAATTCATCGAATATCATTGAGTTGGACTCGATGAATATGTCATATTTACTTAGAAGACTTAGTTGAATTCGTCGAGAATGACTTGGACACTTCTAGTGAAACAAGTACAATTCGTTGAATATCGTTGAGTTGGACTCAACAAATTCGTCGAATTTACCTAGAAGATATAGTTGATTCGTCGAGATTATACGAAAATTCCCTACGATTCGTCAGATATCATCAAGTGATACTCGACGCATACGACGCTCTGAATAAGAAGATTCAGAGAAACTCGTCGATGATACTCGATGATTTCGTCGAGTTGGACTTGACGAATTCGTCGAGTTGGACTTGACGAATTCGTCGAGTTGGACTCGTCGAGTTGGACTCAACGAATTCGTCGTTTTACTTCTAATGTTTAGACGATTCATCGAGATGATACTGAGAATTCCTACGATTCGTCGTGCATGTATGTGTATATTCGACGAATTTTACTTAGCAGATTCTCAGCCGGGCTGTGCTCACTGACTTATACATATGGGTTGAACTTAGTTTTGTGATCTATGCTGAGTGACTCTTTGGACCGGTCTTTTCAACAAAGACTTGTTTAATGTAATAATGGGCGGTCCAATGAGGAAGTGACATGTGGCGAAGTAATCTTAACCCTAATGCTTCCTTATAAAAGGAACGATTAAAACCCTAGCCATCTTCATTCTCTCTGGTGGAATCGTGTCGAGCTTGACGAGAACGAAGAAGGCCAACGGTGGTGGATTTACATGATGGAAGAGTGATGGACTTCTTGAAAGGACTTTGAAGTTGTTTCCCTTGGTATTCCTTGCCTCCCGAGAACGATCCGAAAGAAGTCGAACATCTCCAAGCCGCCAAGATGAAGAATCCGATTAATGGATGAAAATGAGTTGAGCTTCCTACCCTCTCCATTGGTGCCAGATCTTTAGATATATTATTGGAGAGAAGTCCGCTCAAGAGAGCGTGACTTTGGTGCAAAATGAAGATCACCTAGGAAGAGACCACACTATGACCTTTTTCCAAGAATTTTGTTGTATTCAACCTATTGGGTCCATTACCCACAATGTCCTGGATTTGAGTGAACACAATCTTATCAATGATATACATATGTCTGTAGATGACTATGATAGGTCAGGCAGCTTAAGTGGCTAAGTCAGGTAAACACTTACCTACGGTATGAGATGATAGAAATCTGTCTAAGTCCACAGGCATTGAGTGAAGGAACATCACTCAACGCTAGATGAATTATAGCGCTAAGTGTAGCCTATACTGTCAGAACTTAAGTTGGAATGAGCTAAAATGTGGCTAAGTCCACAGGCGTTAAGTGAAGTCAACTCACTCAACGCCATACTACTAAAGAGAATGTTGGATAAGTGTTTTGGCGTTGAGTGATGAAGACACACTCAATGCCATTCAACAAAAAATTTGTTAGTTGAACTAAGTTCAGAGTTCGTCGAGCTCATCTCACCTTTCGTCGAGCTAAGTTCAGAGCTTGAGATTCTGAGTTCGTCGAGCTCAGTTAAGAGTTCATTGAACTGAGTTCAAAGTTCATCGAGCTCATAATTCACCATTCGTCGAACTCAGAAAGACAGTCTATGCGCAGTGCTTATTAAATATAGAAAATTGGCTAAGGCAGAAAGTGTTAAGTGAGGCGTGTTCACTCAACGCTCTCAATGCTTAAGTTGCTGAAGAAGCAAAAACTTAGTTAAGGTAAAAAGCGTTGAGTGGTGGTTACTGACTCAACACTGTCAACGCCTAGTGAAGATAGTATTTTGTCTAAGGGGTTTAGCGTTTAGTGATGCTTACTCACTCAACGCCATGTAACTGAAAGCTGATAAAGCATGTTAGTGTTGAGTGGAGCTGAATCACTCAATGCCTAGATTAAGACTTAATATTCTAAGCTGTTTGGCGTTGAGTGAAGGTTACTCACTCAATGCCAAGAGATAGTGAATCTATCTAAGTGTTTTGGCGTTGTGTGATGCTTACTCACTCAATGCCTATTCTCTAATGCTCGATTTTGGTTAAGTCCATAGGTGTTGACATCAGCAAAATCGACAAATTCAATTAAGGTCAAATCAGACACGGGGAAGCTACACTACACGACAAAACTTGTCGTGAAGCTACTGTACGTCTTCTTCCGTTAAAGAAAGGAGTAGTTGGAAGCTGCAGGTGGGGCCCACCGATCTCTAAGAGTTGTTGATCAGCGAACTACAAAAGGAAGAGATAGGTCCAAGACAAAGATAACTTTTAGGGCATACATTATTCAAAAAGGAGAGCAGCCATCTTGATCTTCTTCGCCATTGCTTCATATGAAGAGCTTGAAGATCTCTAGCAAGAAAATATCAGTTAGCTGTACAAGTCTCCATCTCCCACACAAGATTCAGAATCTGTTCTGAAGAAAGAAGAACCTTCATCCTTTGGCAGGTTCAGTGAGCTGTTTGAAGACTCAAGAGAGTTGGAGCAGAAAGTTTTCTGCTCAAGTAGTTGACACAGAGAAATTTCTCTGTGTCCAAGTTAATTAAACTATTTCTTTTATAGGATCCTTCTGGATCTGAGCTGTAGGACCTTCTGATCTGAGGTAGGGCAAATTTGCTTGAGCTGTAGGAGAGTGCTGCTATCTAAGATAGGTGAGTTTTACTCACTAAGAAGTAGGGCAGTTTTTCCTGAACTGAAGGAGAGTGTATCTCTCTAAGTTGTAGGAGCAAGCTTGCTCTGAGGTAGGGCTATCCTCCATAGCCTGAGTGGTAGGGCTTAAGTGCCTGAGGTAGGTTATACTTGTATCACTGAGTGTAGGCCTTTGTGGCTTAGATGTAAGTCTTGGAGCAGACTTAGAGATCCTGAGGGATTTGAGGTGTAAGCTCCTTGGAGCATTGGTTTGGATAAGTGCCTTGACTAACAGGAAGTTAGCAAGGTGGGAGGAGAGTTGATGTAACCATAATTTTGGGGAATTACTATAAAATACTTGTGTGCTTTTCTGTGTTTGCTTTTATTTTCTTAATTGTAGGTGCTAAGGATAAGCTCTAGATCACCATAAGCTGAAATAAAAAAGAAACAATTAAGTGATTTAAAAAGACTATCAAAAGACCTAAGCAGACCTATTCACCCCCCCTATAGGTTGCTAGATACCTTGAAAATAAGATCTTTCAAGTGGTATCAGAGGGAGGTTGCTCAAAAAGGATTTAAAAATCTGAGTGATCCTCCAAGGTAGTTACTGCTAAGTGGTCATGGGCTCAGGAGAGAGACAGAGAGAGCTGAGTTCAATGAAACTCCCCATCTATAGAAAGGAGCAGTTTGGAATATGGAAGGAGAGGGTGAGGCTATACATGGAAGCCTATGATCCAAGAATTTTTTTCAACTGTTAGGGTGGGACCTGTCATTCCTATGAAGGTCTCTGTTCTAGATGTCAACATCCAGACACCAAAGAGACTCTCTGAAATGACCAAAGATGAGGTCATACTAGCTGGCTTGGACAAGAGAGCACAGAACATCATAGCTAGTACTATAGATGACTTAACCTTCCTGAACTTGGTTCACTGCCAGACCTCCAAGGAGATGTGGGACACCCTTGTGGTCTACATGGAGGGTACTAATGAGGTAAGAGATGATAAGAAAACTCTGCTCAACCAAGAGTATGAGGCTTTCAGGCAAATCCTGAAGGAGAACATAACTACCTATTATGAAAGATTCTTAAGGATCATAAATCAGTTGAAGACCTATGGAAGGGCCTTCAATAATTATAAATTCATGACAAGTTTCTCAGATCTCTCACTAGAGACTGGGATACTAAGATCTGTGACATAAGAGAGATGGACAAGCTTGCTGACACTCCTCCCCAAATATTATTTGGGAAGCTGCTCTCCTATGAGATGCAGCTCGCTGCCAGGAAGGAGGAGGATGCCTCCAACAAATCACTTGCCAAAGAAAAGTCCTTGGCCTTCAAAGTTGAAAGCACAACGAAAGGCAAGGAAAGGATTCCTTCTCCACCAAGGAGACCAGTTGAGTAAGACAGCTCTGACTCAGAGGCATTAGACAACAACATGTCTAATTAAGATTTTGCAGCCTTTTCCAAAAAAACTCTAGAGGTTAATGAAGAAGAAGCATTGGAAGAAAAGGCCTTCCAATTCCACTCATCACAGAAAGAACCAGTCCAAGACTGACAGGTATGGTTCTAAACATAATAAATATAACTCCTCTAAAGTTATTTTCTACTGTTACATCAAGACTGGGCATGTGATAGCTGACTGCCCAGAGAAGAGGAAGGAGACTGAGGAGAAGAAGCAGCACCAGTACAAAGGAAAGAAGGAAAAGTTCTTTATTGCCAAGAAGGAAAAGAGTTGGATAGACTCATCATCCTCTAATTCTGAATAAGAGGAAGCCTATATTGGGCTAGTTGCTACTACTGTTAAAGATGAATCTATTGTAGTAGAAGAAGTCAATCCTCTAGGGAGGATAGGAATCAGAGCCCCTCTGACACTATCAGACAGTGAGTCAGAGGTGGATGAAGATGTCCACAGCTATATAGGGCTGATGGCAATGAAAGATGAGGAAGGCAACCAGGATCAGCCTGGTCAGAGCATGGTACATCTATCACCTAACTCTGCTTATCTGTCTGAGTTTGAGACTAGTCCTTGCTCAGAAGCCTCTTCACACTATGGTGAAGAAGATTCTGAATCTGAAGGAGATGTCAATTAACTAATTGACAAGTATAGAGAATTTTTGAATGACTTCAAGAAGGTCAAGAAGTTATCTAAGAAGCAAGCTAAAGAGATCTCATATCTTAAGCTTGCGTTGCCCAGCAGACTGTAACAAAAAATCTGCTGGACCAGAAAGCTAGGGAAATTAGCCAACTGAAGTCTCTCTTGGACATTCAGATAGCCTCCATCAAGCATAAGAATTGTCTTATCAGGGAGCTTAAAGATAAGCTTGAGAAGGAAAAAAGAATAGTGGCTAGCTATTCTAAGCCAAGTACTGTCCTCCCCTTGATAGACTCCTTCTCATCTCAAAGTGGCAAGAAGGGGTTGGGATTCAAGGGAAGCACAAGAGTTGCTCCTTCCAAAAGGAAGGCCACAACTCCAGCTCCACGTCAGCCTATTGCTTCTAAGCCTCCCATTCTTTTCAGAAATGTTTTGTTACCTTCTAACAGGTATGACCAAGAAAGCTCTTATGGTCATTGGGAGAGGGTTTGTTCATCTGGAGTGAACAAAAATGTTCACTATCATGGTGAAAGTTTTGGCAGGTGCAGTCAAGGCTACCAATGAGTAATTTCAAATGGCCCAATCTGTACCATTTGTCTTTGGTGCTTCAGCACCAACTCTCAAGATTGTTGCTGCAGCCAAGTCTCAGAATCTGACATCAAAGGTTCTCACTAAGGGCAAGTCCAAGAATCAGGCTGATCTGGGCATATCTGAATCCATCGGAAACAAGCTTTCTGAAAAGAAGCTAGCTAGTGTTGGCACTCAGGGCATACCAAATCAGCCAGCTATAAGACTTACCTTCAGTCATATTCTTGCTGAAAGAAATCAGAAAAAGGCTGCAGCACATCTTCCTTCTATCATGGTTGCTACTCATCGAGCTGCGGGGCCTTCACAAAAAATTAGATATAACATACATGATTGTTGGTGCTATGGTAAGATAGGGAATTTTGCCATTGACAGCTGACATAATCCTAATATGGCCAGAGCTAGGGTCAGTCCACCTGTCAGAAATTCTTCTGGTGGACATGTTCAGTTTCATGCTAACATGCACTTAGGACCCAATAGATATTGGGGTCCTAAGGTTAAGTAATTTGTATATTGAAGGATTGTTAAAGGTGTCATACCCCTATATGGTACTTGGACAGTGGTTATACCAGACACATGACTGGAACAAGGAGCAACTTAAAGGAGTTTACTCTAGTAAAATATGGACCCAAAGTCATCTTTGGAGGTTCAGATAGAGGTGTAACTAGAGGATATGGTCACCAATGTCATAGTCATAATCTCCAAGGTGGCTTTTGTTGAAGGGTTGCAGCACAACTTTATAAGCATAAGCAAGCGTTCTGATCTTGGCTATATTATTGTCTTCCACAAGGATGAGTGCCTTATTAGGAGGTCAAGTGACCAAGAAGTCATCTTGATAGGCACTAGGAGTGGAAATGTTTATTGCTTGAACTTTCTATGTCTACACACAAATTCTCCTATCTGTTTGGTGGCAAATGAGAAATTCTCCTACTATATCCAGTAGCACAAGAGACTAGCCCATTTGAATTACAAGACTATTGGCAAGCTCTTCAGTCAAGAGCTAGTTAGGAATGGATCCAATATGAAGTGCTCTAAGGAGGGAATTTACTCAGCTTGCCAAAAGGGTAAGCAGACAAAAGTCTCCTTCAAGGGTATTGGGACCAAAGACTCTGTGAAGTGCTTATACCTCTTGCACTTGGACCTATTTGATCCAATGCCAGTTCACAGTCTTGGTAGGAAAGTCTACACCCTTGTGGTTATTGATGACTATTCCAAGTTTACTTGGGTGTTCTTTCTTAAGAAGAAGGATGAAACCTTTGATGTCTTCATGACGTTTGACAAGCAAATTCAGAATGAGCTTCGCTATTCTGTGGTCAAAATCAGAAGTGACCATGGGACAGAATTCCAATCTGATAGCATGACAAAGTTCTATGAAGAGCATGAGATTCATCAAGAATTCTCTTCTCCTAGAACACCCAAGCAAAATGGGATAGTTGAGAGGAAAAATACGACTCTCATAGAGCATGGTAGAACACTATTGAGTGACACATCTCTCCCAAAATATTTCTGGGCTGAGGCAGTAAATACTACATGTCATGTCCTCAATTGAGCCTCTATCACCAAAGGCCACAAGAAGACTCCCTATGAGATCTTGAACGACAGAAAACCAAATTTGGGCTATCTCAGAATCTTTGGTAGTAAATGCTTTGTGCTTCACAATGGCAAGTACTACGTGACTAAGTTTGCTGCCAAATCCTATGATGTAATATTGTTGGGTACAACAGTCATAGCAAAGCCTATATGATCTACAACTTGAAAAGCCATGTCGTAGAAGAATCAGTTCATGTAGTCTTTGATGAGTCTACCATGATTAATAATGGACTACCTAGTTCCTCTTATTATACTGCAGGTACAGAATAGATGATGGACAAGTTGACCATCAAGGAAGCATCACCAGTCGTCTAAGATGATATGGAAACTCTAGAAGATCTACCTGGCACACAGGGGGTGGATGAAGATCAACAAGAAGATGCCACTGTTGCTGAAATAAGACTGCCACCTACAGTCAGACATATGAGAGATCATCTAGCACATCAGATCATTGGTGAGGTAAGTCATGGAATAATGATAAGGAGAAGAAGTCAAAACACAGCCATCTATTCAAGATTTCTATCCCAAGTGGAGCCCAAGAAGTTTGAAGAGACCAACATAGAATATCATTGGATTGGAGCTATGCAAGAGGAACTGAACTAGTTCAAGAGGTGAAGGGTCTGGAAGTTGGTTACTAGACCTCATGGTCATAATGTCATTAGAGTCAAGTGAATCTACAGAAACAAGCTTGATGAAAATGGCATTATATTTAAGAACAAGGCCAGACTAGTAGCTAAGGGGTATATGCAAGAAGAAGGGATTGATTTTGATCAAACCTTTGCCCCTGTAATAAGATTAGAGGCCATCAGATTATTCCTTTCATATGCAGCACACAAGGGATTCAAGGTCTACCAAATGGATGTGAAGTCAGTCTTCCTAAATGGTGACTTAAAAGAAGAAGTCTATTTTGAGCAGCCTCAAGGTTTTGTAGTTCCTAACTCACCTGATTTTGTTTATAGACTTAGGAAAGCTCTATATGGGCTGAAGCAAGCCCCTAGAGCATGGTATGATACATTGTCTTGTTTCCTCATTGAGAAAAAATTCTCAAGGGGAAAATAGACAAGACCCTATTCCTAAGAGAATCTAAGGGTAAGATCATCCTAGTCCTGATCTATGTAGATGACATCATCTTTGGATCTAATACTGACAACCTCTACAAAAAATCTGCTAAACTCATGCAGGGGAAGTTTGAGATGAGTAGTATGGGCGAACTTCAGTTATTCTTGGGCCTCCAAGTAAGATAAACTGATGATGGCTTGTCCATATCCTAGTCTAAGTTCACTAGGGAGTTAATCAAGAAATTTGGCATGGAGAATTCCTCCATCATGAGAACTCTCATGGGGTCAAGTATGCCTGTAGGCAAAGATGAAGCAGGGAAACCTGTTGATGAAACTTTGTATAGAGGGATAATTAGCTCCCTTCTATATCTGACTACAAGTAGGCAAGAAATCATGTATGTTATATGTGTTTGTGCTAGGTATCAGGATTTCCCTAAAGAATCTCACTACTCTACAGCTAAGAGAATCTTGAGGTATCTTAAGGGCACTCTTGATCTTGGCCTTTGATACCCTAGGAATGGGGAGTTTGAACTAACTGTCTATTCAGATGTAGATTTTGCAGGTTGTAAAGAGGATAGGAAGAACACATATGGAACCTGTCAGTTCTTGGGAGGGTGACTAGTATCTTGGAGCAGCAAGAAGTAAACTAGTGTGGCAATATCAACTGCAGAGTCAGAGTACATCTCAACAGAAATCTGTTGTGCTCAGTTGCTGTAGATCCAGCACCAGCTTCAAGACTACAACCTCCAGATAAGTAGAACTCCTTTATTCTGTGATTCTACTAGTGCAACCTCTATTTCTAAGAATCTTGTCTCCCATAGCAGGACTAAGAACATAGAGATTAGATATCATTTCATTAGGTAGCATGTGTAATGTTAAGACATCAACCTTTAGTTTGTCCCAACAGACAAGCAAGTAGCTGACACTTCACTAAGCCAATAGATGAAGCCATGTTTAACACCTTAAAATTTGAGTTGGGTATGTAAAACTTAATATAGCTTCGGTTTCTCCTCATCTGGTTGTAAACTATTTGGTATTATGCAGATAGGATGGTCCTTTAAAGAAATGAAGATTCTCCAATTGAGGGGGAGCAAGTCAAGCACAATTCCAACATTTCCGTGTTGCCTAATTGATGGGGAGCAGTTGATAAGATGATCATTTTATCAGGTGTATCCTACCAGCTATTTGCTACAGTCAAAAAGGGGGAGAGGATAAGATGATCAGATGATCAGATAAGTAAGGCAGCAGCAAAGCAGCAACAATTCAGGGGAAGCACATGGAAGATGCAGTAATGTTCCATTCTACAAGCAGGGAAGTGTGGTAACTATAGATCACATCTCAATTATTTAGTATTCTTTTATTATGCTTTGTGTTGCATGGTTCTGTGTATGTCATTGAGTTTGCTTAAGAGTTTTTACTTCCTCAAATAGGGGGAGATTGTTGGGTCCATTGTCCACAATGTCCTGGATTTGTAGTAACGTCAATGTTATCAATGATATATATATGTCTGTAGATGACTATGATAGGTCAGGTAACCTAAGTGGATAAGTCAGGTAAATGCTTACCTAAGGTGTGGGATGACAGAAATCTGTCTAAGTCCACAGGAGTTGAGTGAAGGAACATCACTCAACGCTAGATGACTTATAGCTCTGAGTATAGCCTACACTGTCATAGCTTAAGTTGGAATGAGATAAAATGTGGCTAAGTCCACAGGCGTTGAGTGAAGTCAACTCACTCAATGCCATGCTACTAAAGAGAAAGTTGGCTAAGTGTTTTGGCGTTGAGTGATGAAGACACACTCAATGCCATTCAACAAAAAGGCTGTTAGTTGAACTAATTGAACTAAGTTCAGAGTTCGTCGAACTTAGTTCAGAGTTTGTCGAGCTCAGCTCACCATTCTTCGAGCTAAATTTAGAGCTTGAGATTTGAGTTCATTGAGCTTAGTTGAGAGTTCATCGAACTGAGTTCAAAGTTTGTCGAGCTCCTAATTCACCATTCTTCGAACTCAAAAAGACAGACTATGCCCAGTGCTTATTAAATACAAAAAATTGGCTAAGGCAGAAAGCGTTGAGTGAGGCGTGTTCACTCAACGCTCTCAACGCTTAAGTTGCTGAAGAAGCAGAAACTTGGTTAAGGCAAAAAGTGTTGAGTGGAGGTTACTGACTCAACGCTGTCAATGCCTAGTGAAGAGACAATTTTGTCTAAGGGGTTTGGCATTGAGTGATGCTTACCAACTCAATGCCAAGCATTTGAAAGCTGATAAAGCAAGTTAGCATTGAGTGGAGCTCAATCACTCAACGCCTAGAATCAGACTTCATATTCTATGCAGTTTGGCATTGAGTGAAGGTTACTCACTCAATGCTAAGAGACGGTGAATCTGTCAAACTGTTTTGGCATTGAGTGATGCTTACTCACTCAACGTCTATTCTCTGATGCTCAATTTTGGTTAAGCCCACAGGTGCTGACATCAGCAAAATCGACAAAGTCAACTAAGATAAAATCAGACACGGGGAAGCTACACTACATGATAAAACATGTCGTGAAGCTACGGTACGTCTTCTTTCGTTAAAGCAAGGTGCAGCTGGAAGCTGCAGGTGGGGCCAACCGATCGCTAAGAGTCGTTGATCGGCGAACTATAAAAAGAAGATATAGGTCCAAGACAAAGATAACTTTTAGGGCATATATTATTCAAAAAGGAGAGCAGCCATCTTCATCTTCTTCGCCATTACTGCATGTGAAAAGCTTGAAGCTCTCCCGCAAGAAAAGTTAAGTTAGCTGTGCAAGTCTCCATCAGCCACAATAGATTCAGAATCTATTCTGAAGAAAGAAGAACCATCATCCTTTGGCAAGTTCAGTGTGTTGTTTGAAGACTCATGATCAAAAGATCTATATCCTTCAGCAACAAGTTCAAAAGTTATCTTCTGAGTTCCTCCAGCAAATCCTTTCCCTGCTGTGAGGAGAGTTAGAGCAAAAAGGTTTCTGCTCAAGTGGTTGACACAGAGAAATTTCTGTGTCAAAGTTAATTAAACTATTTCTTTTTGTAGGATTGTTCTGGATCTGAGCTGTAGGACCTTTGGGTCTGAGGTAGGGCAAATTTTACCGAGCTGTAGGAGAGTGCTGCTCTCTGAGGTAGGTTAGTTTTACTCACTGAAAAGTAGGGCAATTTTGCCTGAACTATAGGAGAGTGTATCTTTCTGAGTTGTAGGAGCAAGCTTTCTCTGAGGTAGGGCTATCCTCCATAACTTGAGTTGTTGGGATTAAGTGCCTGAGGAAGGTGACACTTGTATCACTGAGTGTAGGCCTTTGTGGCAGAGGTGTAAGGCTCTATTTGGTTGGATTGTTGCTGATGGAAAGCTGCTGATGAACTGTTGCTGATTGAAAAAGTGCTGATTCTGAAAAACATAGTTTTGTAAAAAAAACTATTTGGGTGAAACAATGTTTACAAAACAGAGTTTTCGAAAAGGTGTTTGGATACAAAACATAGTTTTTAGAATTTTTTTTTCAAATTTTTAAGTACCAACCATTTAAATTATGAAAAAATAAAATTGTTCATTGTTGTAACACTACACCAAATAAAGGTTCATTCATAACACCAAATAAAGGTTCATTCATACATTTTTTTTATGTTCTACGCTCTAGCTTCATACAGTTGATCTGCAATAATATTACTTAGCGCGATCATCTCCTTTACAACACCTGCTGTGTCAGTGCATGTTTCTTGGCGCCCTTGTGAGGTAATCCTATGGTCTCGATCTCTTTGCTCAGATTCCCTAAAATCAATGTCCACATGCGAAGTGTGCCGTCGAATGAAATTATGTAAACACATTGTGGCGATCACAATAGCTACTTGTTTATCAAAACGATAGCTTGGCATGTCCCTCAGTATGACCCAGTTCTTCTTCCAAAGCCCAAATGATCGTTCACACACACACACACACACACACATATATATATATATAACACATCACATATAACACACACACACAACATATATAATATACAAACACACATAACAACACAAACACATATATATCACACACACATATATACACACACACACACACACACACACACACACACACACACACACATATATATATATAAAAACACATATATAACACACACACACACACACATATATAACACACACACACATATAACACACACACACACACACATATATATATATATATAACACATAACACACACACACACACACACACACACACACACACACACACACACACACACACACATATAACACACATATAACAACACACACATAACAACACACACACATATAACAACACACACACACATATATATAACACACATATAACACACACACATATAACACACATATAAACACACACACACACACACACACACACACACACATAACAACATACACACATATATATATATAACACATATATAACACACACATATATATATATCTACATATATATATATATATATATATATATATATATATATATATATATAACACTCACATACAACACACCAACATAACACACACATACACACAACATACAACACACTCAAACAACAACACACAAACACAACACAATAACACACAAACTTAACATAAAACACACAACACACACCAACAAACAACACACCAACATAACACACACTCAAAAACCACACACAGCCCACACACACAAAACCCAACACACACAGCACACACACCCACACATTCAACACACACACCAAAACACCCACATACAAAACACATTAGAAAAGAGAAAACACACACAATAGAACTAACTAAGAAGTGAATCGTATATCACAAAATCTATAACACACACACACAAACAATAGTTGTAATTAGATGTAAATCAACAATAGAGTACCTGAAAACTGATGAAGAAGATCTGGTGTTCCCGCAAAAACCAACAATGTACCTGGAAAAACAAGGAGAAACAAATCATCAACGTGATTGGCGAAAATGCAAGCCGACCAGCTAGGTGGAATGTCCGACGGAGGTTGATCATAGAAGAAATTAGTTTTAAATTTTTTTTTCCTGGAAGAAAATCTGGCAGGCAATGATGGAGAAAGAAGAGGAAGGTTGGGTATATCGAGGAAGATGGGAGGATCGAAGAACATCGGGAGATTGAAGAAGAGAAGGATCGGGACATACCAGTGGATCGAGGATCGGGATGCTTAGCAGTGGTGTTTCGCCGTGGCCGACGGGGATGATTGATCAGGGATTCTACTGCTTGTAAAGAGGGCGATCAGGAGGGATATCGAGCCCTATGTTGCAGCTGAATGCGAAAAAAAATAGAGGATGGAGGTTTACTTAAAACAGCGGAGAATTAAAAAATGCCTGATATGAAAACAGCAGTGCCAAATGACGCTTATGCTCATAATTGCGGTGTGTTTCAACCACACCATAGGCAAAAAGCCAAACCAAATGCTACCTTAGTCTTGGAGGAGACTGAGAGAACCTGAGGGATTTGAGGTGTAAGCTCCTTGGAGCATTGGTTTGGAGAAGTTCCTTGACTAACAGGAAGTTAGCATGGTGGGAGGAGAGTGGATGTATCCATAATTTTGGGGAACCACTATAAAATACTTGTGTGCTTTTCTGTGTTTGCTTTTATTTTCTTAATTGCAGGTGCTAAGGACAAGCTTTAGATCACCATAAGCTGAAAGCTAAAAGAAACAATCAAGTGATTTAAAAAGACTATCAAAAGACCTAAGCAGACCTATTCCCCCCCCCCCCTCTAGGTTGCTAGCTACATTGAAAATAAGATCTTTCACCACCTTTCCTATTTTCATTATGAAGATGATGGACTTGGTTTCATGAAGAATGGTGGTCTATTGAGGGTGAATAAGGGAGGAGGAAGAGCTGAATGTAACTTTGTAGGATTGGCTTGAGAAAGAAGACGAACCGATGTCGTTCGTTCGACTTTGTGTTGCGTGTAGAAATCTGATTTCTGTACGCCGCAGGCTTCATACTCGATTTAAGCCATGATTCGAGTGCTTCTATGTCTTGGGTTGAAAACAAAAGTTGTATCCCTCAAAAATACCTTTCCAACGGATGGTTGCAAATTTTCTAGTGAGCGTTATGGCTCCCGCAAGGTGCAACGAAAGTTGCTGCGTTAAACTAACATAAGGACGAAATTGACTTTCTGTCTAAGTAAGTGATGTATTAGCCGCGCATCCGGATTTTGGGTTCATTAGGAAGATCGTTGCCAAGTGATATATTGAATTGGGTGAATTTATTATATATGGTTTTGGATGAACCTTAGTTGTACAAATGATTGATTCATGAAATCCGATAAAGAAGTATTCAATAACAATGCGTTGAATGATGTAAGTTTTGGAAGAGTTTGTGATGCATAATGCATGAATGTGTAATCTATAGCTATGCAGTAATTTACAATCTTTGGATGAACATGAGATGTATTCCTTGTAAAATTGTGCTGATCATGTAGTATTATAAGTGTCATGATGAATGTTTAAGGATATAAAGTCAGGGGAAGATGAATAATTTGATATACAGGTGCATGTTAAACTTGGAAAAGGGCTAGATGAATATTACGCAAGTTATCATGCAATGGGCTTATTAACCTTATGAATTGAAAGTATGATTGGAAACAATCCACCGCTTAGAGTTATGTTAACTCCCTACGGGTAGTGGTGAGGATCATATAGTGGTTAAAAAGATTTGATATCCTAGGTTGTGACAGAACCTTGCGTGCTTCTAAGTACGAGAATGGTATTATGAGAAGGGACTCGGTTGGAGCCCTTGGATGTTTGATGGCATGGCTAAGTGTAATTGCATGCGGTGTGTGTTGACATGCGGTGTCAAAATCCTAGGTTAAGGATAGTGTGGTAGGTCTACAGGCTCGCCAGTCGTCACACCGATGGGAGTTGGCAGATAGACCTTGGGTAGTTGGGCTTGGTCCTCGGTGCTCATTCCCGAGGCTCCTTCCTTGGCACGATGATAGACCAGTTGGGATGTGTTATTGGTGCACACCTACCCGAGACCCCTTCTGAGCTGTAGTATGCAGAGGCTCCGCTATTGTGTTCTTAGCACTGAGGCATACAGAGGCCTAGGCCTTGTAGTGTGGATACCCGCCTAGTAGTTTAGATGCTCGCTTTACTGTCACCGTTTGGCCATGACGGATGACGCTTGAGAGGTTAGCTAACTGCTTGAAAAGTGGGAACTAAAGGACTATATTTACATATCAAAACAGAGTGTGTGAGTTGTATGAGTGCTTCATAAACCATCATAGCATTACATTGCATCGCAAACGATGCTCATCATATAAATTTGCATGGGCACTTTTATTTTATGAGTTACTTTCTGTTAAGTCGATCCTTAACTTATAAATCTGTATGGGCATTTTTATAAGTTAAGTTCTATTTTATTTTTAAATTATATACTGTAGTCGATTGCTCTTACCATTACTAAATTGCTAGTGTAGAATGATGTTATCACTTGTTATACACTGTTTACGTTTCTCCTATGATATGTAGAGATATACCACTTGCTTGTACTTATTTTTTATATATATATTGTACTTCCTTTCTTTCTCCTGCCCAGTGCCTAAGAGCCGCCGGGGTGAGAGGATGAGATAGCCACTTAGTCTTAATGACTATTAGTTGCTATGACGACCTTTTTAGGAGGATACCCAGTAGATAGAGCAGCAGCAACAACAACAGGTTATGCAAAGGGAAGCCATGTAAGACCACATTTTTTTATTTTAAACCACCGGGGTCTTATGCCCAGAATCGTCGTTCTGCAGTGGCATCGACACTCAGGAAGGTCTCCATTACAAAATGTTGATCCTGCCGGCCTTAACGATCACCAAAGAAAGAGAAGTATGAACAGAGTTCGGATAAAACCAAGCCCACAATCACATATAATATGAAATATAAGAAATCACATCAAGTCCACAAGATAATAAAAGTACTAAAATAGAACAGTATAAAGAAATATAAATGGGCTCAAGCCCGGTACATCAAATCCTCACTATAAACTCTCGCAGAAGCTAAGTAAACTAATCACTCATGGAGCCAGTAGCTGGTGCTCCTGTGGTAGACTGGCCCATGTCCATGAGCACCGTACTCCACTGATGTTGTATCCCCTTTCGCTGCTCCCTGTCTCCCATCCAGATCCCCTAAAATGTTGTGGTCATCGACCGTTAGTCAAAAAGACTAAGTCCTATCATCCCCTACCCCTCCCCCATGGCTCCTCGGCACCGAGCGGGGAGAAGGAAAGGGAATGTAATGAAGGTGGGATTACAAAGAAAGCAGGTGGCGGTGGAGCTACTCTAGCAGTTCTTTATAATTGTAAATAGAACTGATGAAGGGAAGTACAAGCTAGCAGTTCTATAATAGCAAACAATAAGTATAAAAGAAAAAGTGCATCGCAAGGCAGGTAATAAATATCCATAAGAATATAACCATAACTTATAAGCATGCCCACGCAAGCTTATAAACTAAGGGGTCGTTTTGCAAAGCCTAACGTATAAAAAGTCCCATACTGATTTAAACGTTAGAGGTAAGGGTTGAATGATGATGTCATGGTATGCTATGTTATGTGGGTTTAATTTTATGTTCATGCAGTGCAACACACACACACACAACTCTATGCGCAAAGACCTTTAGTTCCCCCCCCCACTTGGGTAGCTAGCTTCACTCCCAGGAACCTCCGTAGTGGCAAACGGAGATAGTTGGTTTGGCCCCCACTCCTTGGAGGGTATCCACACTACCAAGCCTAGCCCTTACGTACACCTCTGGAAGGACACAGCCTAGACTCACCACGTACTAATGTTGTCCTTATCCACCAGTCTTCCTTTAGCTGAGTGTAAACCACACCCGTCAAGTCAGTGTATCGATATAGGTGTGAACGATAGTCTAATACCGAAGACCCACCACCATTTGCTCATGTATCCAAGAACTCTCGAGCCATCGGCTCCCCGGACTAACTCGACCGTTATAACTACCCCCGAGCCCACCGCTCCGATAACTCAATAAAATAACCTCCCGAGTTACCGGGGTGTGTGAAGGTGAATCACTAGCTATACTAGTTGCTCTTTAATATTTATTCTTATTGTTTAGGTTAACCTTGTATTGCTCAGGGTATTCCCTGTGAAGGGCTCTCGGGGGCACTAGGAACTATGATGGTAGCTTAAGCCCATTGTTCTCATTCGTAAGGCACTTACTATTATTGGTTATTACTTAATTCCCCGATCCCTTTAATATTATACTAGATCTAACCCTAGTGTATAATGACTCATTCTCTCTCCACAGGGAAGACGATCCTTCGTCGATCCCGAGTACCACTTACGCTAGTCAACCCATCACTACTCCTCATCATGCCACCCAATGATGAACTCATTTCTACTTCACCATAACCAGTAAACTAATAACCCCAACTCCATATGTCCATTTCACATCCTATCACAATTTCTGTAGTTTTACTATATGCAGATCAATCTAAACTATATGATGTATACGATATGAGGTACTCCAAATTTTCATCCAAAAGCCCTAAGATATTTATTGGGGGTCAATCATGACATTTTTAGCCTAAATACAGAAACTTGTAATTTTCCTAAATAATTTGGAATTTATTTAATTTTCCCAAAAGTCAGTCCATGGGTGATTTGAACATGAAGTACTATATTCCCTTAAGTTATGACCATATAAAAATTATGAACACTATAGGATAGCAAAATATCAATGAATACCAAATTTCATAGATTTTTATAAATGTATTATCCTCTAAATAATTAACTCAAGGTAATTCAAATAATTAGAGGTAATGAAGGGAGTACCATAATTACTAGTACAAAAATTATACAAAAATTAATAGAGCATTATTATGATTAAAAAATCTTACTCACTAAGTTTCAAGCAATTCCAAGATCAGTAAACTATATAAAAAAATACCTCAATATAATCCATGATAGTGCACTTTATGAAGAAACATTCTTGTACAACTCATCCTAATAATATGTAATAATTTTCTAAGCTTAATTATGCCCTAAAAGTTCTCTAGTTAAGTAACACAATTTTCCAGCAAGCTATAGTATTTATCATCTATTTATCAAAATAAGTGGCACTAGTTCACTTTACACATGATGTACTAAGAAGAAATGTTCAATTATTCCAAATAATTTATCAGTACATACAAATGGTATTTGATTGACTTTGCCAGAGTTTCATATTGATATTCCTACTTCAATATCACCAAAATGAGTGTCGAGGTCTGACCTGAACTCCATATTGGTTCAAATAAATTTTAAAATAAACTAGACTCATAGAGCTACAAGTTTCATGTTGACCACTTTTCTGAAATGACATCTAAGTATTTTTAATTTAAATCCTAAAGTAGCTGATATTATGTGACAAAATATACATGTAATACAATTAATAAAATCAGATCTGCACAGATCTTGAAGCAAATCAGGCGGTTGCTGGCCTTCTTCCTCCTCCAGCCAACGACAACAATCCACCTGACCTAGAGCAAGTTCCAGGCCACTTTCCCGGCCACCAGACAACCTCCTTGGCCGGCCACCGCCACCACCACCTATGCTGAGGTGGTGGCTATCGCTGGGCGGCGGCACGGCCGCCGGAGGGGCCGTTTTCGGCGAACCTGACACCTCACTTTTCATGGAAAATTCGGTGGAAAGCTCCACCCGATCGGGCTCAATTGAGCCCGATTCTTTGCCCTAGCAATTCCTAAGATCTATCCATAGAAGGAGTAGAGGAGGACTTTTGTGGAGGGCTGGAGTCGGGCCGATTGTCGGGTTGCCATGGATGGTGGTGGCACCGTCGGGTGTTCTGCAACAGCACTTTCAACTTGCTCGACTCCTTCAGGTAAGGTGTGGAAAAGATAGCCCTGGGTCCAGGGATGCTTTTAGGTTGATAATATGGGGAAGGGGAAGGGCCTAGCACTGATGGCCATCAATGACCATTAAAGGTTTTTTTCTATAACGTCCCAATTCGTGCTAGGCCCCTCGCACGAGTTTTGAGTCAAGAAACTTGGCTCGGGCTCGGGGCGCACTGGAAAAAGGTGTCAAGTGCGTCGGATGGAGTGTAGGGTTGGGTGATATCCAACGGATCGAAAGGAAATGGCCTAAGAGAAAATCGGCGAGAATGTCTGGTGATTCTCGTCGATCGTCGAGTATCGCTGAGAATACTCAACGCACTCAACGACAAATTTCCGATAAGCATAGCCTAAGGGAAAATCATCAAGAATGCCTGGTAATTCTTGCCGATCGTCGAGTATCACTGAGAATACTCAACGCACTCAACGCCAGATTTCCGATAAGCATGGCCTAAGGGAAAATCGTCGAGAATGCCTGGTGATTCTCGCCGATCGTCGAGTATCGCTGAGAATACTCAACGCACTCAATGCCAGATTTCCGATAAGCATGGCCCAAGGGAAAATCGTCGAGAATGCCTTGTGATTCTCTCCGATCGTCGAGTATCGCTTAGAATACTCAACGCACTCAACGCCAGATTTCCGATAAGTTAGGCTAAGGGAAAATCACCGGGTATCATTGTTGATACCCGATGAATTCGTCGAGAATGCCTGACGATTCTCGCCGATCCTCAAGAATGACAGATGATTCCCGCCGAATTTGACTTATGCGTTTTCTTCACCAAGACAGATTCGCCGGCTTGTACAGGCGGACCGAACCGGATTTCGGTATTCGCGCTAGATTGTTCCTTGGACCGGGCCACTTCAATATGACCCATTATGGGCGGTCCAATGAGGCGTTGACACGAGGCAGAAGATGTAACCTAATACATCGGCTTATAAAGGGAAGTTAAAGCCAAACCCTAGCCTTGCGCCGACCGACCTCGCCGTCATCACAGACCTCGCGAACGAATGAGCCGAGGGATTCGGAGGTATTGGAGGCGGCCTTCTCTCGCTCTCCCTCTCTCTCTCCTTCCTTTGCAGTGAAGAACAACCGCGCCAAGCAAAAGATGCCGCAAAGAAGAACAACTAGATCCATGGCCGAGAATGTTGGTACTGCCAGAAACGAGGTGAGCTTCCTCCCCTCTCCCTTGGTGCTAGATCTGTAGATATATTCTAGGAGAGATATCGACTCCATAGAGTTTTGATGGTGAGGAGGAGATTTCCTAGGAAAGTCATGACTAGGTTTGTTTTTTAAGCTTTAGCCCCCTCCAACCTCTTCATCCTTCAAAGTGAAGATGAGAGAAGGATTCGTGGAGAAATATGGCTTTGTGAGGGTGAATAAGGGTGGATGATTTTCTGGAGGAGATTTTGGGAGTTTGGTGCAAGAAGGAAGATGAATGGATGTCGTTCACCTCGCCTTAAGATGCGTGCAGAAATCTTTTTTCCGCACGCAGCGACCTTTGTGGTAAATTTCGGGGGTGTTCTGGTCATATCTGAGTTTTCGACTAAACACGAAAGTCGTAGCCCTCGAAATTATCTTTCCAATGAGTGGTTGCACGTTCCCAGGAAAACCTATAGCCACGGGAAAGTCTGTTCGAATCTGCTGTAATTGGGGGAAATTCCACCCAGGAAATCTGTATCCTGTACGCAGCAGGCTTCGAGTGGATTTCTGGTGTGATGCGATCAGATATGGGCTTTCGACTAAACACGAAAGTTGTAGCCCTTGAAATTATCTTTCCAACGAGTGGTTACACGCACTCGTCGAATTTCTGAAGCCTCGGGAATCCTTGGTCGAAGTGGCTGCCCGGATTAAGGCTGTACCTAAATTCTGGGATGTGTAACGAGGAATGCGATGTGGTGGAATTTAATGTTTCGATCCAACTCGAGGCTTGGGTGGACTCTTTTGACATAATCATCATAGTGACGTGATAAGTTGAGGTTATAAATCTAAATTCATATAACGAGTTGTGGACAAGTTTATTGAAGGAAAGAACCTGATATAATTGGGTAGATATAATCGGACAAATGTATAAATGATTTAACTATGGCCATGATACATGTTGGATGGATAAAAAAGGAATTATTAATCCAATGCTTAGAGTGTCGTCTCCCTACGGGTAGCATTGTGGAAGTAACAAGTGCGGTGTTGACTGTCACTAGTTGGAATGAGATTGAGATGAGTAAAGTTGGACGGTTGGGCTTGGCCCTCGGTGTTCATGTCCCAAGGCTCCTTCTGCGTTTGATGGATGGTTAGGCTTGGTCCTCGGTGTTCACGTCCCGAGGCTCCTTCCATGCCACGATATTGTGAAATTGCATTTGGTGTGAGTCGACACACGGTATCGTAATCCCGGGTTAAGGATAGTGTGGCAGGTCTACGGGCTCGCCAATCGTCATACCGATGGGAGTCGACAGCTAGACCTTGGACGGTTGGGCTTGGTCCTCGGTGTTCATGTCCCGAGGCTCCTTCCGTGCCAAGTGAACGGTTGGGCTTGGTCCTCGTGTTCATTTCCAAGGCTCCTTCCGTGTCACGCATAGGCCAGTTCAGGACTAGGATCTTGGTGCTCACTTACCCAAGAGAACCCGCTGAGCCGTAGTATGCATGTGAGCTCCGTTATTGTGTCCTTAGCATTGAGGCATACGGAGGCCTAGGCCAGGTAGTGTGGAGACCAGCCTAGTAGTGGAGATGCCCGCTTTACTGTCACCGTTTGGCCACGACGGTTGACGCCTGAAAGGTTAGCTACCTGCTCGAATAGTGGGAACTATAAGTCTGAGTCGACACACGGTATCGTAATCCCGGGTTAAGGATAGTGTGGCAGGTCTACGGGCTTGCCAATCGTCACACCGATGGGAGTCGATATCTAGACCTTGGATGGTTGGGCTTGGTCCTCGGTGTTCATGTCCCGAGGCTCCTTCCGTGCCAAGTGAACGGTTGGGCTTGGTCCTCGTGTTCATTTCCAAGGCTCCTTCCGTGTCACGCATAGGCCAGTTCAGGGCTAGGATCTTGGTGCTCACTTACCCAAGAGAACCCGCTGAGCCGTAGTACGCATGTGAGCTCCGCTGTTGTGTCCTTAGCATTGAGGCATACAGAGGCCTAGGCCAGGTAGTGTGGAGACCAGCCTAGTAGTGGAGATGCCCGCTTTACTGTCACCGTTTGGCCACGACGGTTGACGCCTGAGAGGTTAGCTACCTGCTCGAATAGTGGGAACTATAAGTCTGTGACGACATAGCGATTGCATGTGCTTGATCATGGGTGTGTCATTGCATTGCATTCATAGTATTACACTTCATTGCATACATAAGACCCTCATCTTATAAGTTTGTATGGGCACTCCTATACGATGAGTTACTTATTGCTGAACGACCCTCAACTTATATGCTTGTATGGGCATCCATATAAGTTGAGTTACTTACTGTTATAACTATATACTCTCTTGCTGCTGTAGATAGTAGATTTGTAAAATAAGAGCTTGTTTATTATACACCACAACTGTTGCTGCTTATGATATGTATACTCACTTCACATGTTGTACTACTGTTATTTATATATTGTACCTGTTCTTTTCTCCGCCCGGTGCCGAGGAGTTGCCGGGGGAGTGGATGTGAAGCCACTTAGTCTTTATGACGAACGGTTGCTACGCCTTCCTTTTTAGGAGGAAACCCCGCAGGTGGAGCAGCAGGCTTTGCAGCTAGACAGCTAGGCCAGCACGACAGGGCCTGAAGGGACGGTACCGTCGCTACCGTCGGTTACAGATGTGAGTGAGAGAGATTTCTTTGTAGCCTTTCGAGGCAAATATATTCACGTACTCTGATTATGTAGAAGCTTGTTAGCTTTTCTTTTGTTATGCTTATGGATATATGCTTAGTGTGGATTGACTTTCTTATATTATTATGGTTGGGTTGACAATTATGTGTTGATATTGGTTATTGCCGGCAGAATAGGTGTCTTGTGGTACAGGCTAGCCCGAGTGCTAGTGTTACCGCAATGTGGCTGTTCTGGGCATAAGACCCCTCTCGTGTCGTGTCTTGTGTTCCGGGAGGGGGTACTTACAAATGGTATCAGCTTGCTACGATCCTCCAAGGCGAAAGTCACTTAACAATGGTGTCACCCCCATTTTATTAGTCAGTTTGGGGATAAGCTGACTTAGCGGAAGCAGTGGTGTGCCCATATGTAATTCACACTAAGTTTTCCATCTTTAACCTTAGATCAGCCAACCTAACCCTAGGTTTGTACCTTATGTGTAGATCCCAGTACATGCTGAGCCAGTAAGGGGAACCCCCGCCCCGTCCGTACCTACACAATTCCAACAATCAGAGCTGGGGCAGATGCTCATAGCTATTTTGGACGCCTTTTGGTCCCAATCTCAGCAGGCACCTGTACAACAACAGGGTCCGGGATCTAGTTGGTTAAGCGTTTTCCGAGCTCTCTCCCCTCCCGCTTATATTGGGACAGAGTCGGCGGTGCGTACGGAAGAGTGGCTCGACACTATACAAGAGTTGTTGGCAGGAATAAGATGTCCAAACAACATGGTGGTGACCCTTGTGGTGACACTCCTAGAGCTGCACGCCAAAAGGTGGTGGAAGTCCCTCATGGGCTCCACTTTTCGTGGAAGAGTGTACACGAACATTAGTTGGAGCGAATTCTCAGAAGCCTTCTTAGAGCATTTCATCCCCTCGGCCGCTCGGGATGGTCTGGAAGAGAGATTTTTGCAACTAAAGCAAGGGTCCATGTCGGTGACGGAGTACCAACGGGAGTTTCAGCACCTGGCTAGATTCGTTGACTCCTATGAGCTGAATGATAGAGGGTACGCCAAACGATTCTACAAAGGCTTGCGAGATCCCCTAAGGCAAGCCCTTTTGTTTATAGCGGACTCTAGTCTGGCGGAGATTATTGATATGGCGAAGAGATTGTAAGCGGACCACTTGGGAAGTGGTAAGAGGCCAGCAGAGGGAGTGATGGAAGTCGGCCCCCGCAACAAAAGGAGATTCGACAATAAAAGAGGAAGAGGATATCGGAGGGGTGGCGGGCATTTCCCCCAGAACATTAGAGAGGAGCGCCCGGTTCCGCAACCGCCAGCATTACCTCCACCTTCACAATTTCAGCAACACGGCGGAAGGCAGGAACGGGTGTGCTTTGAATGCAACCAACCGGGCCACATTCGACGCTACTTCCCGCAACTGTTTGGAGATGCGCCTTTCGCTCTCCCTCCAGCAGCCCCGTGGGGGAGAGGGTATGTGCATGGTCGAGGACGAGGACCACGAGGAAGAAACCCCGGACCCGCTCGAGATCATATGTATGCCTTGGACATGACTCAACAGCGGAATCCTCAAAAGATGATTGTAGGTACGATTTGAATTAGTCATTTTGCTTCCATTAATATTCTCTAGTGGCTTAAGATATACTAGACATCTAGCTTGAGTATTATTAAATGACACTTAGGCACCGTGATTGTCGGCGGGAAATCGGCTTATACGTTATTTGACACCGGCGCCTCACATTCTTTCATGTCCGAAGACTTCGTCAAGAATATACCCGGAGTGCAATATTACACTGGTATTGCCCGAAGAGTACGCCTCCCAGATGGATCTTAGATGACGGAAACCGCGAAGTGTGAGTTAGAGATAACCATTGGGGGAAAGACCTTTGATACCCCTGCCATAATTTTGAGAATACCAGAATTCGACCTCATCCTGGGTATGGCGTGGCTGGATTGGCACCATGCAAGAATTGACTGTGCGGAGAAGCGCATCTATTTGAGACATGTGGATACTAATGTAGTCTTCCAAGGTATAAATTTCGCACCACGGATATTGTTATCCTCAATCCAGACCTTGAAAGCTCATATGAGAGGGGATGAAGTCTACATGATATGTTTCGAACTAAAAGAGATAAAGGTAGATGTGAAGGATGTGCGGGTAGCACGGGATTTCCCTGAGGTATTTCCTGAGAAATTGCCAGGGTTACCCCCGCATAGAAAAGTGGATTTTTAGATTAAGCTTGTACCAGGAGCTAAGCCTTTCTCCAGGACCCCTTATCGGATGGCCCCAAAAGAACTCGAGGAGTTTAGAGTTCAACTGCAGGAGCTGGTAGAATCAGGGTTTGTTCGCCCCAGCTCATCACCTTTGAAAGTGAAGGGATAGATACTACTCTAGAGGGGGGGTGAATAGAGTAATCAAATTTTGCACAATACAAAATTTAACTGTCTACCCAACTCCCTTGGAGTGAAGTGCGGAATGAAAAGATTATAGATATTGATTTAACCTTAAAGCCTAACACAAGTGATGTGCAAACACAAGCTAACTGTAATTACAGTTAAAGCTTGGAAAACCTAAACAGCAACTAGCAACCTAGTTATATCTATTCACAGCCACAGTACAGGAATTAAACAATTGAATCCAGACGACACAAGGAGATTTATAGTGGTTCCCCAAACAACTTGGGTACGTCCACTCTTCTACCCACACGGTAGGAATCCACTCAGGTTTTTGATCAGGTGCCCTGCCACCAACAGAATCTGCTTCAGGTAGATTCAGAAACCCTTTAGACTTTTGATCAGGTGTCTAAAAACCAAGCACAGGTTTTTGATCAGGTGCCCTGCCACCAAGGGATACTTTTGAAGGGAGTAATAACCCTGTACAGGAGGGGGAAGAAGGTTAAGATGTCTTCTCTATTTTACAAAAGATTAGAGAAGCACAAAAAGCTTGCACTGAGCTAGAATGCTCTAAAGAATCAAGGCTCCCCCTGGCTCAAAGATGTCCAGGTGAAGTCTTGCTTCAGTGCAGAAACTCTTCAGAAAATTCTGAAGGAAAGAGCTACAAGAAGAAAATAAATAACAAAAAGAAATCTCTTCAGGCAGCTATTCTTCTTCTTCTTCTTCTTCAAAGAAACTCTGAGTTGAACTTCCTGAAAGCAGGAGAACTCAGGTGAAGAAGAGATGAAGGTCTTAACACTTCTCAGTTAGATGGAGTTTGCTGAGAGCAGGAAGCTTGAGCTTGATGAAGGCTTGAGTGCTTTTGAATATGTGTGTAACACTCGCTTCAATCCTTCTGCAAAGGGTTCTTTTTATAATCATCATCAAGCAACGGCTCTCTTCCATTTGAATTAATTTGTCTTCTTCTGAGCCTTGAGACCTGGGCTGTAAATATCAAGAAGACAGAAATATCTCTGCAGCAAAACATTCTATAAAAAGGAATAAACCTCTTTCTAAGAAGCTGCAGGCTTAAATCAAATAATCAGAAGGACCAAATAAAGTCACATCAGAAATAATCTCTTTATAGCAAAGAAGAAGACTTTTCAGTCCAACGGCTATAAAGGGCTGTCAGCAGATAAAGTAATTTAAATAGACAGCTAATAAGACAAACAACTTTATCTTAAAAGATTTTAACTCAGGCAAAAAGAATAGAGCAAATAATGCCTGGAAACTATATCATACAGCTTGAAATAATGTGCCAGAAAATGTATTAAATAATTAAATATAATAAATAAATACAAAATACAAAGGCAGGCAGAAAGCGTCGAACGACCTTCGGAGATCGTCGACCGACGCACGGAGATCGTCGATCTATCAGGCAGATAGTCGAACGATCCAGATAGTCGAACTATCGAAGAAGATAGTCGAACTACCCCGGCAGATAGTCGACCTATCAGAGCAGATAGTCGAACCATCAGATAGTCGATCTATCTAGGACAGATAGTCGAACTATCAAGCGCACAGGGATAGTCGACCTATCAAGCAGATAGTCGACCTACCTCAGAAAACAGATAGTCGAACTATCAACAGATAGTCGAACTATCAAAACAAACCAGATAGTCGATCTATCAACAGATAGTCGAACTACCAGCGCAGAACAGATAGTCGACCTATCAACCGATAGTCGAACTACCAGCGCAGAACAGATAGTCGACCTATTAAGCAGATAGTCGAACTATCAGCGCAGACCAAGGCGTCGACCAACTGATAGACGATCGTCGATCAGCCGATAGACGATAGTCGAACGGCGTTCGACTATGGTCGAACGAAAAACCTACTTAACCAAATTCTCAATTTGGAAAAGCGAGGACTCTACAGCTAGACTCCTAACCATTGACCATAGATATTTCTTGGGTCAAGGGCACAAAGAAGAGGGCTAAACTCAAATCAAACTAGGGTACCAACAATCTCCCCCTATTTGAGTTAAGTCTCCCAGAATCTAAAATATCTAGCAATAGAATACTAAAAAATAATTTCAGCAGATAGATAACAATAAACTGGCAGATTATCAATCAGATAGATAAATAATCAAATATATCACAGTAGTTTAATCAAAACTATTAAGAATCTTTAGGGTCAGGTAATGGATCAGAAGAACTAGAGACAAAAGAAATTTTTCTAAGCGGGTCATCTGATTCCTTCTTTGACATCTTTAAATCCTGCACTCCAAGGATCTTTAGTTCTGTAGCTCTGGGGACAACAGCTTCAGGATGTTTTTCCATGTACTTTGCTGGATCAAATATCTCAGGATTGACTTGGAATTTTTCAAATTCTTTCTTTCTATATGCTGACATCGTAGTAAAACCAGACGTATCTTTACCTTCGGCTCTTGCTTTTCTTATTTGGGCTGCTCCTACAAGCTCTTGAAAGCGAGCCATCCTAAAATTAGGATCGAGCTCAGGATTTTCATATACGGGCTCTGGAGAAGCAGCATCAGCTATTATATCTAGATAAAAACATTAGAGAACTTAGCAAAAGGGACTTGCTAGAAGGATTTAAAACACTGTAAACTATTTACCTTTCGAAACACTCTTCTCAGATTGAACTGGAGAAGGAGGTGGGGAAAAAGTTGGTCTTTGGGCCACAACCTCCTTCATTGGTCTTTGAGAACCATAAGATGATTTGCTTTGCGAACTTTGATGACCTTGTCTTGGTTGGGGCTGAGCAGACGCAGATTTTCCATAGGCGGCAGATTGATTAGCAGGTAGATTCCCAGAGGTTCCTGCACCTGGAGGTGGAGGAGGACCTTTGGGAGTCCATCTGGAGACTGGACTGTCATACCTCTTAGTTCTCTTCCTTTCTTTTTGCTGATTTTTCGAAAGCCACATCCAATGCTTAAAATCTTTAGATTTGGGGTCAATGCCCTTCAAAATGTAATAGGGAATGTCATTATCCTTATTTGGAGGTGGAGGAGGAGCAGCTTTTCTTTTCTTAGCAGCAGATTTCTTTTTCTTTGACTTTTCAGACATATCAGAATCATCATCATCATCAGAATGGGATGATGGAGGGTTCTCATAGGGATCATAGGCTTCTGAGACAGCCTTTTCTTTAAGCTTTGAAGCAGATTTCTCCCTTTCTTCTTCCAGGGCATCCAAAGCCAGAAGGGAGTCTAAATCTAATCCAGGAGAGTCATCCCAGATGGATGACTTTCCAAATTGCAAATCTTTCTCTTTTTCTTTTAAAGATAAAACTCTTAAGTCCCATGCAGCTCTTGCTTGAGCTTCTTCCATACTCAGAACTAGAGAGTCAACTTTGACTTCCTCTTTCTCAGACTCATCTTCTTTATTATCTAAGAAGGATTCCAACTCAGGGTCAACTTGAATATCGGGAATACTTGGGTCAGCCTCAGAAACTACTGCTATGATTTGAGCAGTTAAATCTTCTTTAATGATATCTGTAAAATTATGAATATAGATCTGCTAAATAAACAGAGATCATTCCTTCAAGGTATTCACAGACTATCAAATTAATAGACTCATCGACAAAACGAATGAAAGAGTTACCTTCATATTTAACCATCTCCCAGCAGTCATTCAGATATGAAGTTATGATTCCTTCCAGGAATCTAACTATCATAGGAGAGGTTAGATCTTCTAAGCATACTTTCACTGCAATCTCTGATAGCAATATTCCATCTGCTATTTCTTTCTCAGTCAAAACTGGAGCTACAACTTGCTCAACTGGAGCAACTTCTTCCTCAGCTGGAGTTGCCACTTCCTCAGCTGGAGCTATCTCTTCCTGAACAGTCATAACAATATCTGGAACTTCTTCTAGCTGGGCAGACAAGACTGAATCTTTCACAACTGAAGGAGAGGCAGGAAGGCCTGAGACATCTTCATTGAACATCTCCCCCTGCCTGATTTCAGTAGCTACTGAAACCAGGCCCCTAGAGGAAGATGGCTCAGCAGATTTAGAAATGGATTGGATGGAGGCAGTTAAACGGTCAATGGAGGCGGCAAGGGGAGCGATTGCCTCGTCAATCATGGTTTTGATTGACGGGGTAATCAGCTCCACGATGCGGATGATAATCTCAGGAGAGATTTCAAAAGAAGATGGATGAGAGGAGGATGGAGCAGCAGCAGATATGGTAGGGATGCTGGGATGAGAAATAATGGGGACAGGGGATCGAACTGGAGATACAGCAGGAGAGGGAGCAGGGGATGGGGAATGAATTGGGGAATGAACGGGAGATGCATGAGGAGTAAGATTTCTCTCTGACCCTAACAAATCGAAGCTAGGAGCAGATATCCTAGCCAGATATGTAGGTAGGGGAGAGGCTGGAGGAGACAGAGGAACAACCATAGTTGTTTCAGGTGCAGCAGAAGAAGAAGAAGGTCGTACCTCAGCTGAAGTTGATGGTACTTCAACTGAGGCAGACGGCAAAGCAGAGGAGGAGGAAGGGAGAGCTGAGCCAGCTTCACTAGGTTGAGGAGCGACTGAAGCAGTCCTTGTGTCCTCAGATTGTGCTGGAGCAGATTTCACGAATGTCCTCTTCCACTTTGAGAACAGATGGGGATCCATCTTCTTGCTGGCATTGATGGTTGTTGCGGCAGAACTCAGCAGCTGGGGGAATTTCTCCTTAAGGAAAATTCCAATAACCCTACCCAGGGTAACTTCCTTCTTTCCTGTCTTCTTCCTGATTAAATCAAACAGAACAGCAGCCCAATCGATCCTTTTACGATTAACAATTGCACACATAAGTGCGAATTGCTGTCTTGTTATGTTATCATGGGCAGAGTGCTTGCCCAGAATCACTTTTCCGACTATCTCAGCGAGGAACTTGATCTTGAAGGGGAAGTTTACCTTGAGCAGCTTGGTGGGAATGCCCTCGGCATGTCCCAGCTCGACCAGCATTCTTCCAAACTCCTGAGCATCTTGCTCATAATCTTCATCACCAATAACCAAACCAAAAACATCAGAAAGAACGGCCGGAGTCAAGATAACTTCTACTCCGCCGATGGTACCGATCATTGATTCGTCTGTGGAAGACGACGTGAAAGCCCATTCTTTTATTTCTGGAATGTTAATCTTGATCCTTTCAGACATCAGCTTCTCTAAACCTTGATCCCTGCAGAGCTGGAGAACTTCCACTATTCCGGCATCGCAACTGCTGAAAGCTTCGAAATCTACACTGAATCCTGCATCGAACTTGACGACAGCTAGAACAGCTGGGGAAATCGCCATTGAATCGCTGGAGAGACGCGAGAAGGAGGAGGAAGACGAAGGGGACGGAGCGGCAGAAAATCGCAAGCGGGAAAGCAGAATGCGAAAGGGCACGTTCCGTCGACGATAAAGCAACAGATCTTTTAACCTAGGTCGACTATCGGCTTTATATTGAACCGGATATAGTCGGTCTATTAAAAAGATCTTGACCCGATGGTCGAACGGTCGTTCGACGATCGGCTCAGAAGCAGAGTAGGCGGACAATCGTTCGACTATTTCTGGCTTCTCAAACAACAGGCTGTCGTCATCCAGAGATCGACGATGAGCCCAAGCCGTTCGACGATGGTCGAACGTCGATCGACGATCTTCAAACAGATAAGCTATCATTAACCAGAGGTCGACGATAGGCTTAAACCGTTCGACTATCTTCGAACGTCGTTCGACTATCTTCAAACAGATCTCAACATAGGCAGATATCGTCACACTTAGTCTCGTCCATTGATCATGCCTAGTTGGACTAAAAAGAACAGATGCTTCTGTTCATCTAAAGGCTTGGTGAATATATCACCTCTCTGAAACTCAGTGGATATGAACTCAAGACAGATCTTGTTCTTTTCCACACAATCTCTCAGGAAATGGTGCCTAATCTCAATGTGCTTCGTTCTAGAGTGGTGCACTGGATTTTGTGCAATTGAGATAGCACTGGTACTATCACACATGATCTTGGTGTTCTTGTGTGAGTAACCATAATCCACAAGCTGGTTTTGAATCCACAGGATCTGTGAACAACAACTAGCAGCAGCTATATATTCAGCCTCTGCAGTTGAAGTTGAGACAGAAGCCTGCTTCTTACAGAACCAAGAGACCAATCTCTCTCCCAGGAACTGGCAAGTTCCTGAGGTGCTCTTCCTGTCAACTCTGCAACCAGCATAATCAGAATCAGAATATCCAATTAATTCAAACTCTGACTCAGCTGGGTACCAAAGTCCTAGATTTGGACATCCTTTCAGGTATCTCAGGATTCTCTTTAGAAGAATCAGATGAGATTCCTTGGGGTTGACCTGGAATCTAGCACAAAGGCATGTAGCAAACATTATATCTGGCCTACTTGCAGTTAGATATAATAGGGAACCAACAATGGCCCTATAATTCTTTTGATCAACTGGCTTGCCGTGATCATCAGAATCAATAACTACATTAGTAGCCATGGGTGTAGGCATTGCTGAAGCATCAGCCATCCCAAATTTCTTTACCAATTCCTTGGCATATTTGGATTGGGAGATGAAGATACCATCAAGCATCTTGCTTAACTTGGAGACCAAGAAAGTAAGACAGCACACCCATGCTACTCATCTCAAACTTAGAGTGCATCAAGTTGGAAAACTTTTTGCAAAGTTTGGGATCAGTGGAGCCAAAGATAATATCATCTACATACACCTGAACTAACAGGATTGTGTCCTTGTGATGCTTAATGAAAAGGGTTCTATCAACTACTCCCCTAGTGAAGTTGTGCTCTAACAGGAAACTAGCTAAGGTCTCATACCAGGCCCTAGGAGCTTGCTTTAGTCCATAAAGAGCTTTTTGCAACTTAAAAACATGAGAGGGCTGTGTTGATGAAACAAACCCTGGTGGTTGTTCAACAAACACCTCTTCCTTAAGCTCACCATTTAGGAATGCACTTTTGACATCCATTTGGAACACCTTAAACTTCATGAAGGCTGCATAGGCCAAGAAGATCCTTATTGCTTCTAGCCTTGCAACAGGAGCAAAGGTTTGGTCATAGTCTATACCTTCCTCCTGTCTGTAGCCCTGAGCTACAAGCCTAGCTTTATTCCTTACTATTATTCCATTTGCATCTAACTTGTTTCTATACACCCACTTGGTGCCTATGATTAGTTGGCCTTTAGGTCTTGGAACCAAAGTCCAAACTTTACATCTCTCAAACTGATTGAGTTCCTCTTGCATTGCAATGATCCAGTGGGGATCTAGCTCTGCATCTTTAAAGGTGAGGGGCTCAACTTGTGAGAGGAAACAAGCATGCATCACATCCTGTCTTAATTGATGTCTTGTTTGCACACCAGCTGATATGTCTCCAATCACTTGAGATGTGGGGTGATCTCTAAGTGTGACAATATCAGCAGGTGGGATGTGATCTTCAGCAACAGTTGGGATTAATTCCTCAGGAGGAATTTGATCTACTGTTGGTGGTACAGCAACAGCTTCAACAGCTTCAGCAATGTCTTCATCACTGTCTGATTCAGTGATCTGAAGAGTTGAAAGTTGAAGGATTTCTTGAGGGGCATCATGTACCTGCAAAGAACTGGAGGAAGGAGAATTTTCTTTCTCCTTGTAAAACATCTGATGCTCATCAAATGATACATGCACAGATTCTTCTATCTTACAGGTTGATTTGTTATAGACCCTATAAGCTTTGCTTACTTGGGAATATCCAAGCATGATTCCCATTGAAGCTTTTGCTTCAAACTTTCTAATATATTCTTTATTATTATTATGAATATAAACAGTACAGCCAAAAATTCTAAAGTAATTAATTTTTGGTTTCTTTCCTTTAAGCAACTCATAAGGAGTTTTACACTTAAGTTTGTGTATCAAACTTCTATTCAAGACATAGTTGGCTGTACTAACAGCTTCTGCCCAATAGGATAGAGGCATGTTAGCATCTGCCAACAATGTGCTAGCAGCTTCAATTAGTGTTCTATTCTTCCTTTCAACTACACCATTTTGTTGGGGAGTTCTAGGAGCTGAGAAGCTATGTTTGATACCTTCTCTCTCACAGAATTCTTGCATGAGAAGAGAGTCAAACTCAGTACCATGATTACTTCTGATCAAGGCCACATGAGTAGAGTACTCAGTCTGCACACAAAGTAGAAAGTCTGTAAGGGCTTTGAAGTTATCAGACTTAGTTCTCAAAAAGAAAACCCAACTGAACCTAGAGAAGTCATCTACAATTACTAAAGTGTAATACTTCCCTCCTAAACTCTGTACATTTATTGGGCCAAAAAGGTCCAAATGTAATAAATACAGGATTCTAGGAGAATCACTTTTATTTACAGATTTAAATGAGTTCTTGGTTTGCTTGCCTAGCTGACAAGCCTTGCATAGACTCTCCTTCTTGTAGGGGCAAGAAGGTAAGCCTCTAACAAGGTTGTGCTTAGATAACCTAGATATATTTTTCAGGTTTACATGACTAAGCCTTTTATGCCATAAAGAATTATTATTAAGGGTTAATTCATTAAACAGGCAGATTTAAGAGTGAGATGAATTAAAATCTACTAAATATATATTGCCTATTCTATTACCTATTAAAACAACATTATTATTTAAAGTAATATTGCAAGAGGAGTTAGAAAAAGAAACCTGGTAGCCAGCATCACATAGCTGGCTAACTGAAATCAGATTATGCTTTAGTCCATTGACATAAGCAACTCTCTTGAATGAAACAGCTCCAATCGTGATCTTGCCATATCCTTCTGTCTGACCACAGCTGGAGTCTCCAAAGATAACCTTTGGGCCGAGCTTAGCTTTGTACTTTGACAGAAGCTCTTTGTTTCCTGTCATATGCTTAGAGCATCCACTATCCAAATACCACTTATTTTGAGTGATTGGATAGGCCTTCACCTGCAAAACAATTATTTAGACAGAGTGGACCCAGGTAACCTTGGGTCCCTTGTTTTTCACATAAGAAAAACTGGAAATATAAGAGAATGCAGGCTGAGGGTGATAGCCTAGTGGGTGAGATCTCCTAGGTGGGATTCTCCATGCTGATGATGGGTCAACAAACCTAGGGTTTCTATTCTCATTTTGGTTTCTATGGAATGGATTATGATTTTGAAAATCATGTTGAAAACGTCGATCGACGTTCGACGATGGGCGCTCAGATCGTCGACCTTCGTTCGACCATTGAGCTTCCGATCGTCGAGCTTCGTTCGACGCTCTTTGCATTTCTTTGAAAAATTTCTTTCTCTTTTCTCTCTTAGCCTTATTTAATGTTTTATTTACAAGGTTTACTTGCTCAGTGTTCTTCTTTCCACTAGCTGAAATGAAGTTCACTGGAGTTGAAAGGTTATTTTTAAGCAAGACTGGGGGTTCACTGGGAGAAGCTCCTAAGCCTAGTTTATCATTACCTGACCTAGTGTTGGTCATGCTGGTAATTTCTAACAGCTTAAGGCTTCTACCATTAAGGGATTCTTCTAATCTCTTAGACTTAGCTAATTCTATTTTAAGAAATTTGATTTCTTCACTACAAGTAGTGAGTTCTTCCTTTAACCTAACATTTTCAGAGGCTATTGATTCAGAGTCAGCTAGCCTATTTCTAAGTTCTTTTATCTCTTTTTCTGAACTAATTAAATCTAAACATAAAGATTTAAAATCTAACTTAAACTCTTCTGAAGTAAAATCATAAGATGAAAGTACCTCATCTTCAGTAGGCATCTCTTCATCAGAATCTGAACTCTCTGCAGCAGAGTGGTTGCTGCAGGCATCTATTGCCATTAGGCAAATTTCTTTGGCCTTCTTCTCTTCCTCATCTTCACTGGAGCTTGATGAGGAGGATTCTTCATCAGAATCACTCCAGGTTTCAGCAATGAAACCTCTCTCCTTCTTCTTGTTTTTGTAGGAGGATGGCTTGGAGTGCTTCCTGTGTTGTTCTTTGTCTTTTCTCTTTTCCTTGTTCTTCTCCTCTGGACACTCTGGTAAAATGTGTCCAGGCTTCCTGCAACCATAACATATAATTTCTTTAGCAGGAGAGCGATCATACCTTGGTTTGTCTTCATAGCGTGAAGACTTCTTTCTGAACTCCTTTCTCCCCATTTTGAGAAACCTCTTGGCAAACAGTGCCATAAGTTCCTCATTAGATTGGCTGCTTTCAGAAACATCTGCAGCCTTAAGAGCTAGAGATTGCTCTTTTCTTGTTGGAGTGGGGGTCTTGGCTTCAGCTTCTGCTTCTCTGGTCTTCAGCACTTGCTCAAAAGACTTGAGCTTGCCGAGGAGAGCTTCAGTTGAGATCTCATTGGTACTTCTGGCTTCTTTGATGGGCCAGATTCTTAGATCCCATGTGCTAGGGAAGCACATAAGAATCTTATCATTGACCTCTGTCAATGATATGTCCTTGTCCAGGGTCCTCAGCTCATTGATGATTGAGCTGAGCCTGGTGTACATCGCTTCAACTGATTCAGCATCAGTCTTCTTGAAGTTCTCATACTGTGAGATAAGGTTGGACCTCCTGTCCTTCCTTTCATCAGCTGAACCAGCTACAATCTGGTTCAGTGTGTCCCACATGGCCTTAGCTGAGGAGCAGTCAGCCACCTTCTGGAACACCTCATCAGACATAGTCTGAGCCAGTATGTTCATTGCCTTGGCATCAGCAATTTTGGCCTTCTTGTATTCATCATTATAGTCTGGAGGAGGCACTGCACTCATATCAGATGATGAGGTAGTGGCAGCAGCAGGTGCTCTTGGGGGACCTGACAAAATAGAAGCAAAAATACTCTCATCAATAGAGTTCATATAAAGTTTGATCCTTGCCTTCCAGATGCCAAACTTTGCTAAGTTGCATGCTGGAGGTCTGGTGCTTGAATAATCCTTAGACTGGGCCATGATAGTGAATATCTATAAACTCTTGGTATCTATCAGGATCTTGTGACTTAGGTGTTAGCCTATACAGTCAGTCAACCTCCCTCTGATACCAATTGAAAGTGAAGGGATAGATACTACTCTAGAGGGGGGGTGAATAGAGTAATCAAATTTTGCACAATACAAAATTTAACTGTCTACCCAACTCCCTTGGAGTGAAGTGCGGAATGAAAAGATTATAGATATTGATTTAACCTTAAAGCCTAACACAAGTGATGTGCAAACACAAGCTAACTGTAATTACAGTTAAAGCTTGGAAAACCTAAACAGCAACTAGCAACCTAGTTATATCTATTCACAGCCACAGTACAGGAATTAAACAATTGAATCCAGACGACACAAGGAGATTTATAGTGGTTCCCCAAACAACTTGGGTACGTCCACTCTTCTACCCACACGGTAGGAATCCACTCAGGTTTTTGATCAGGTGCCCTGCCACCAACAGAATCTGCTTCAGGTAGATTCAGAAACCCTTTAGACTTTTGATCAGGTGTCTAAAAACCAAGCACAGGTTTTTGATCAGGTGCCCTGCCACCAAGGGATACTTTTGAAGGGAGTAATAACCCTGTACAGGAGGGGGAAGAAGGTTAAGATGTCTTCTCTATTTTACAAAAGATTAGAGAAGCACAAAAAGCTTGCACTGAGCTAGAATGCTCTAAAGAATCAAGGCTCCCCCTGGCTCAAAGATGTCCAGGTGAAGTCTTGCTTCAGTGCAGAAACTCTTCAGAAAATTCTGAAGGAAAGAGCTACAAGAAGAAAATAAATAACAAAAAGAAATCTCTTCAGGCAGCTATTCTTCTTCTTCTTCTTCTTCAAAGAAACTCTGAGTTGAACTTCCTGAAAGCAGGAGAACTCAGGTGAAGAAGAGATGAAGGTCTTAACACTTCTCAGTTAGATGGAGTTTGCTGAGAGCAGGAAGCTTGAGCTTGATGAAGGCTTGAGTGCTTTTGAATATGTGTGTAACACTCGCTTCAATCCTTCTGCAAAGGGTTCTTTTTATAATCATCATCAAGCAACGGCTCTCTTCCATTTGAATTAATTTGTCTTCTTCTGAGCCTTGAGACCTGGGCTGTAAATATCAAGAAGACAGAAATATCTCTGCAGCAAAACATTCTATAAAAAGGAATAAACCTCTTTCTAAGAAGCTGCAGGCTTAAATCAAATAATCAGAAGGACCAAATAAAGTCACATCAGAAATAATCTCTTTATAGCAAAGAAGAAGACTTTTCAGTCCAACGGCTATAAAGGGCTGTCAGCAGATAAAGTAATTTAAATAGACAGCTAATAAGACAAACAACTTTATCTTAAAAGATTTTAACTCAGGCAAAAAGAATAGAGCAAATAATGCCTGGAAACTATATCATACAGCTTGAAATAATGTGCCAGAAAATGTATTAAATAATTAAATATAATAAATAAATACAAAATACAAAGGCAGGCAGAAAGCGTCGAACGACCTTCGGAGATCGTCGACCGACGCACGGAGATCGTCGATCTATCGGGCAGATAGTCGAACGATCCAGATAGTCGAACTATCGAAGAAGATAGTCGAACTACCCCGGCAGATAGTCGACCTATCAGAGCAGATAGTCGAACCATCAGATAGTCGATCTATCTAGGACAGATAGTCGAACTATCAAGCGCACAGGGATAGTCGACCTATCAAGCAGATAGTCGACCTACCTCAGAAAACAGATAGTCGAACTATCAACAGATAGTCGAACTATCAAAACAAACCAGATAGTCGATCTATCAACAGATAGTCGAACTACCAGCGCAGAACAGATAGTCGACCTATCAACCGATAGTCGAACTACCAGCGCAGAACAGATAGTCGACCTATTAAGCAGATAGTCGAACTATCAGCGCAGACCAAGGCGTCGACCAACTGATAGACGATCGTCGATCAGCCGATAGACGATAGTCGAACGGCGTTCGACTATGGTCGAACGAAAAACCTACTTAACCAAATTCTCAATTTGGAAAAGCGAGGACTCTACAGCTAGACTCCTAACCATTGACCATAGATATTTCTTGGGTCAAGGGCACAAAGAAGAGGGCTAAACTCAAATCAAACTAGGGTACCAACAACCTTGGGGAGTCTTTGTTCTATTTGTCAAGAAGAAAGATGGAACCCTGCGTTCATGTATAGACTATCGGGAACTCAACCGACTGACAGTACGGAACACCTACCGGTTACCTCGAATCGATGAGTTGTTCGACCAGCTTGTGGGAGCGCATTGGTTCTCCAAGCTAGATTTGCGCTCGGGGTACTACCAATTGAGAATACAGGAGGATGATATACAGAAAACGGCTTTCAGCTCAAGGTACGGCTTATATGAGTTCACAGTGATGCCGTTTGGGCTCACCAATGCCCCATCAGCTTTCATGAGCTTGATGAATAAAGTGTTTGAGCCCTACATAGATGTCTTTGTCATTGTGTTCATTGACGACATCTTAGTCTACTCGAAGACGGAGGAAGAAGATGCCAGACATTTGGCCTTAGTTCTGGAGAAGCTAAAAGAGCACGCCCTGTTCGCCAAGTTTAACAAGTGTGAATTCTGGCTTAGGGAGGTGGCTTTCTTGGGTCACGTAATCAGTGGGGCTGAACTAGCTGGGGATCCGGCCAAGGTGTGTACCATGAAGGAGTGGTCGCCTTTGAAGTCGGCGGCCGATGTGAGGAGTTTTCTTGGACTTGTCGGATACTACCGCAAGTTTGTAAAAGGATTCTCCAAGATTGCCCTTCCGCTTACTTCCTTGACAAAGAAAGGAGTGCTATTTGAGTGGACACCCTAGTGTGAAGCGGCATTCCAGGAATTTAAGGATAGACTTACCTCCGCCCCCATCCTTGACCTTCCGTCTGGGAAGGAAGGATTCCAAGTTTACACGGACGCGTCTTATCAGGGGTTGGGAGCGGTGTTGATGCAGCATGGGCACGTAATTGCTTATGCTTCAAGACAATTGAAGAAGCATGAAATCAATTACCCGGTGCATGATTTGGAGCTAGGAGCGGTGGTGTTTGCCTTGAAGGTATGGAGGCATTATCTATATGGCGTCCAATGCAAAATCTTCTCGGATCATAAAAATTTGAAGTACGTCCATACCCAGAAGGAATTGAACTTAAGACAACGGCGGTGGCTAGAGTTTCTATGCAACTATGAGTTCACCTTGAACTACCACCCTGGAAAAGCAAACTCGGTAGCTGATGCGTTAAGTAGGAAAGTACCCGGCTCGATCCCAGAATCTCGATTGATGAGCATGGAGTTGACACGGATGATCGACGAGATGGACATCACCTTTATATTTAAGGCTTCTTCGGAATATACAGACTACCTATCCAGCATGAGCATAGTTTGTGATATCCGGGACCGGATCCGAGTGGAGCAAGGATTGCATGCGGCTTTGGCCCCGGCAATAAAGTTAATCGAAGACGGGACTACCGACGAGTACACACCAAAAGACGACCTCGTTTACTTTCACGGCCTACTCTACATTCCCAAAGGTGGCAGAATCCGGGAGGATATTATGAGAGAAGCACATTGCTCTCAATATTTCGTACACCCAGGAATTTCAAAGATGTACGCCGGCTTATGGAAGACGATGTGTTGGACAGGAATGACGAAGGATGCCCGGTACTTTGTCACGCATTGTGAAGCCTGCCAAAGAATTAAGGCGGAATGTAGGAGCCCCGGTGGCCTGTTGCAGTCGTTGCCAATCCCCGAATGGAAGTTCGAGGATATCTCCATAGACTTCATACATGGGCTACCTCGCTCCCGCTCAGGAAATGATTCAGTGTGGGTGATCGTTGACCGCCTGACGAAAGTTGCCCGGTTCATTCCTATGAAGAAGGAGGCTCATGTGGACGTCTTAGTACGTCTTTTTGTGGAACAGTTTGTACGGTATCACGGCGTACCTAAGACAATAGTTTCGGATCGTGATGGTCGTTTTACCTCCAAGGAGTGGAAGGCGGTACAGACATATTTGGGCTCGCGCCTTACCTTCAGCACCGCATTTCATCCACAGACGGACGGGCAGTCTGAGCGGACCATCCGAACATTGGAGGATCTGTTGAGGTTGTATGTGATAGATAGGGGAGAGCCGTGGGAAAGACTCTTTCCCTTAGTGGAATTCTCCGACAATAACAACCATCAAGCTAACATTGGCATGGCACCCCATGAAGCCCTATATGGAAGGAGGTGTAGAAACCCCTTGTCTTAGGTGCAAGATAAAGACCCGAAGACTTTGGGTGTTGAATATATAGATGACACGAATGCAGTGGTTAGGTTGATACGGGATCGTATGTTAGAGGCTCAAAGTCGGCAGGCGAAGTATTATAATGCTAAACACCAGATGGTGGAATTTCAAGTGGGAGACAAGGTGTTTCTGAAAATCCGACCGATGCATGGAGTATAACGAGTACGAGGAGTGAAGAAGCTCAGCCCACGTTATGTTGGACCCTATGTCATAGTGGAAAAGATTGGCCCTTTGGCCTATCGGCTGGAGCTACCGCCCGAGTTAGAAAATCTCCACGACGTGTTCCATGTCTCGTCGCTTCGTAAGGCGCTGTTGTGGCCCGAACAATACATCCCCACGACTGATGGTGCTGTGGCGTTAGATAGATCTGTGCGACTGGAGCCGGTACGAATCGTTGATAATGACATAAGAACCCTGCGCCGCAAAAGTGTGCCTCTGGTAAAAGTGTTGTGGTCTAATCATGGGAAGGAAGAATTTACTTGGGAGCCGGTGGACTTGATGCAGAAGCGCTACCCGGAGATGTTCTTCCAAGGTAACATTTTATAGCGCATATTATTTTGTACTTGCATCCCAATAGCCCTAGCCAGATTTCGGGGACAAAATCTTTTATTTTGTTTATAGGATTTGTAACGTCCTAATTCGCGATAGGCCTCTCACACGAGTTTTGAGTCAAGAGACTTGACTCGGGCTCGGGGCGCACTGGCAAAAGGTGTCAAGTGCGTCGGATGGAGTGTAGGGTTGGGTGATAACCAACAGATCGAAAGAAAATGGCCTAAGGGAAAATCGTCGAGAATGCCTGGTGATTCTCGTCGATCGTCGAGTATCGCTGAGAATACTCAACGCACTCAACGGCAGATTTCCGATAAGCATAGCCTAAGGGAAAATCATCGAGAATGCCTGGTAATTCTCGCCGATCGTCGAGTATTGCTGAGAATACTCAACGCACTCAACGCCAGATTTCCGATAAGCATGGCATAAGGGAAAATCATCGAGAATGCCTGGGTATTCTCGCCGATCGTCGAGTATCGCTGAGAATACTCAACGCACTCAACGCCAGATTTCCGATAAACATGGCCCAAGGGAAAATCGTCGAGAATGCCTGGTGATTCTCGCCGATCGTCGAGTATCGCTGATAATACTCAACGCACTCAGCGCCAGATTTCTGATAAGTTAGGCTAAGGGAAAATCGCCGGGTATCATTGTTGATACCCGACGAATTCGTCGAGAATGCCTGACGATTCTCGCCGATCGTCGAGAATGACAGATGATTCCCGCCGAATTTGACTTATGCGTTTTCTTCTGAGAGAACTAAGTTGTCTGCCTAAATCACATAGAGGGGGTGAATAGGTGAAGTGCGTGTCAAATGCGGAATAAAAATTAACACAGCAAAGATCAAGCAATCACACAGACGACAAGAGATTTATAGTGGTTCCCCAATCTTGGGTACGTCCACTTTCCTCATCGATCTAGCAAACCACTAGACTCGGCTACTCCACTATCTCGGATTGAAAACAATCCTACACCTCGGAACCACGTTCCTACAAAACTCGATCCAAATCGGATCTACACTCGGAAGATAAAGCCTTCCTACAAAACTCGGAGAAAAACTCCTACAAAGAAATTTGTTTGAAAAGAAAATACAAACAATATATTTCCCAGATCTGGATCTTTGATAGTCTTCTTCCTTGAGAACTTCGGCTTGATCAGAATATGTTGAAGATGACTTGAGAGAGATCCACAGATCTGAAAAACGGAATCACCTCGATCGAGAAAATAAATCAGAAATCTTTGAGGCTCGGCGAGATCGAGTGATTATCTTTTGTCTGGATCGCTGGAGAAACAAAGTTGAAAGCAGCGATCGGAGATCGTCGATCCAGACCTTCTTCCGTGAACGACAATGGCGGCGGCGTGAGAAATTAGGATTCACGGGAACTTTTCTCTTTCTTAAAATAATAATCTCTATAAGACTTGTTATTAGTCAAATCTGAAAGGACCTATTTATAGGTGGACTCCAACGGTCAGAAATTTAATTAGAGATGACACGTGGACCAATCAGTAATGATTAATTCGAAATACACAGTGAAATTATACTTGGAGAATTTCAGGAATATTTGAACAGATATACTCGAGACAGAGAAGAGACCTACTCGAGTATAAGATGTTATATACTCGAGTGGATAGGAGGAGCATACTCAAGTATAAAAAGAGAAGCTACTCGAGTGATTCAGAGATCAACACTCGAGTGATTTAGAACTACTCGAGTATGTGAGTATATACTCGAGTAAGAACACTTAGAGAAAATTTCTCAGCTAAAATAGGAAGAACTACTCGAGTAGAAGAGTTGGAGTTACTCGAGTGAGGGGAAAGTGAACTACTCGAGTATCTGGGGAAGATTACTCGGGTAATCACTAAGCTACTCGAGTATGAAAAACTACTACTCGAGTACAGAGTCACTTACTCGAGTATATAGGGAACTACTCGAGTAGGTAGACTTAGAAACTTTCTGAGATGAAACGTGCAGATTTACTCGAGTATCAACAGAACACTTACTCGAGTAACTAACCAACTACTCGAGTACAGGCTATCACCTACTCGAGTACATTACAGTCTACTCGAGTATGTAATCAAACTTACTCGAGTACAGACTCACTTACTCGAGTGTACAAATGAGGTACTCGAGTATGTGGACTTAGAGAATATTCCGGATCTAAGGACAGAAGGATCTACTCGAGTATAAAATATGACCTACTCGAGTGACTAACTATCTTACTCGAGTAAGCTTATCTACACAAGTATACAGAGTCTTCTCGAGTATGTCTAAGGATTTACTCGAGTACTAAGTCACTTACTCGAGTATATGAAGGAAGCTACTCGAGTATGTGGACTTAGAAAAAATTCTTCTGAAAAACTATAAACTTCAATACTTCAGTCCACCAATCCAAGTGCATGTAGGAAGTGTATCCCAATAGAGAGGCTATACATGGGCCAACACTTTGGATCACACAATGAGGGATTACATTGTATGGTCCTGTGTTTGGTGACCCATTATAGACTGACATTGGTCTACACTTGGCAATAAAAACCAGCACACATACAACTTAAACACAATATCAAATACACCTTAATTCATCTTAGTTCAAGGTCTGACCTCCTACAAATCTGAGGTATTGTGGAGACAAATCCCAACAATCTCCCCCTATTTGTAGATGTCAGCACCCTCTACACTAAGGTGAATTACTTAGAGTAAAAAAAGAACAACACACATATACTTCAAAAAAAAATAAACTGAAGCAGGATAAATAATAAGATAGCCATAATCAGAATCAAAAATATATATATAGAAATGTTTTTAACAGATTAAACAGTCCATTTCCAATTCTCATTGACTCAAGAGGGTGCTCCTTTGTGCATTCTTTCTCTCTTCAGCTCTTGCCTCTCTAGGTAACTGAAAGGTTTAGGAAAATATGTTCTGGGCCTAGGAGGAGCAGCTGGGTTGTTGTATCCCCAATTCCTGTCATGAAGTCTGATCTTGATCTGAGATGCTTCATAAGCTTTCCATTCTGAATAACTGTAATACTGATCTCTGTGCTCACCAAGATCTGTTACTAGCTTCAGGGTATCAAGGATCAGAGATTTGGAGGTTGGACTCCAAACTTCAGAATGAACAATTTCTGATCTACCTTCAGAAGCTGGGGCAGGCTCTTTTCTAGGTGCAGAACGGCTAGCAGAAGAGCCATCACCATATTTCCTTTTCTTCTTTGGGACACCTTGAGAACTAGGAGGAAGTTCATCTTTCCAAACATCAATATAAAAGAGAGGAGGCTCAGTCACATCACCAACAGGTCTGGGTGAAAAGACTGGCACATCTCCTGGAATGTTTGCCTGAGCTGGAGCATCTGCTGGAGGATGTTCTTCAAGAGGGTCCAAGAACTTGGGAATGATGGTAGGGTTGAGTTGAGAATTTGGGAAGTTCTGATTATTTACCCATACAGCTGTATCATAAATGTAGAACTTGATAGATTGGAGTTGAGATAGAATATCTGCTTTCATATTCTTGACTAGATCATCCACAGTTGTTCGAGCTTGTTCAGACAGTTTTTCAACTACTTTTTCAACTTGTTCTTTGACAACTTTCTCCCCCTTGCTGATATCTATAGCTAGCTTGGCAATTGCTTCATCTCTGAAGGTGCCAACTTCTTCACACACTTTCATCACATTTGCTTCAGCATTCTTGTCCAATATTATCTGATTATGTGCAACAGTTTCGGCTTGATTCCTTAGTTCACCTATACTTATAATAGTGTGATCCATAGCTTTTCCACCCAATTGAAACAATCTCTTTAGCTCATCAGTATTGGCTTGAATTTCAGCAAAGCCTCTACTCATCTCCTTTTCAAGAGTAGAGACTTTGTTATTTACTGAGGCTAGAGAGTCGTCAAAGTACTTTCTTTGTTCACTGAGTAACTGTTCAATCTTGCTTACCAGATCTGAAGAAGTAGAAGCAGTTGAAGTTGGGGCAGGGATTGAAGGAGCAGGAGCAACGCATGGAGGGATTTCAATAATTTCCACTGAGCTTACAGCTCTCTTGAAAGATCCTATCTGAGTAGATTCTTCTATATCAATGAAGGAGGGAATAGAGAAGGCCAAAGTTTTCAGAGGAGCCTCCACTGGTTCTGGAGTTACTTCCTCATCATCAGACAAAAGAATATTGTCAGGCTGGCTTTCCTCTGCAGCAGAGGACTGAGCAGGAGACTGGACAGGAGACTGAGCTTCTGGAGTCAGTACAACTGATTCATTGTGAAACAAGGGAGCATCTGAGCTGAGCTCATCAATCAACCTATTGATATCTTCTGCAGTAGACAGTAGGGTTGCTGGATCTGGAATCTCTGAGTAGGGATCTGCTGGAGGAGGAGAAACTGGAGGGAGAGAGTCCCTGACTTCTGCTTGCTGTGAGGGTTCTGATGAAGCTGGGTACTGAGAATGAGATGAGGCAGGCTCCCCCTCAACTGTTGCACCAGAGGTAGCAGCAGTTTGATGTGGAGGAGGAGATGGAATCCTGTCATCAGGTACACTGGTTTCTTGGGAATCTACTGAAGGGACAGCAGCTTTGGATGCTTGGGCTGAGTTCAGAATTTTAATTTCATATCGCTGGATGGAGGATATAGAAACCTTTTTCATGTGATGCAGTGGAGTCCCTTTGGATAAGTTAAAAACTGAAGGATTGATTTCATGAAGAAGGAGGGAAATAATTCTTGCAAAATTAGGATGCTTAATGCTTTCTCTGATTTTATCTAGGATCAACAGTCCAAACTGGAATCGTTTGCGGCAGATAATGGCTTGCATTATATCAAACATTTCCATAGAAATGTCTCGAATGGAATAAGTTTTGCATAGCAGTATCTTAGCAATTACATCCACTAGAAATTTTCCTTCTAAGTTGAAATCAGCTCTGCTAAAGGAATGGGCTTGAGGGTTACCTCCACAGAATAAACTGGTTCTTACTGAGTCTTCAGCAGTCATTTCATCATCATCCTCTACTACTGGTAGTTTTAACAGAGCAGCTAGTGAGTCTTTGTCCAGTCGGATTTTTATCCCTCTGACCTTGGATTTCAGGAGCTTTCCATTTCGTTTCACCTTCAGATTTTGATAGAACTCTTCAACAACTGGGAAAATAACTTGGCACGGCGTCTGGAGAACGAACGATAGTCCGGCGGTCTCGAGTAAAATCAGTAGATTTCGAAAATCATCTGAAAGATCGGCTATCCCTGCGGGGGCAAGTTCTGAGCCGATGCCGATTTTGGAAGAGGGGGCCATCTGCGATTTTGGAGGACGGGAGAGGCGAAGACGACGATGCTCTGCGGTTTTCCGGAAGATGAAGAGTCGACGGCTACTCGAGAGAATGAGAAGTGGAAAGGGATTTTCCGATTTTTCTATATATATATGATTCTAGTTAGGTTAAAGAAAAAATAAATTCATACCTGAATGAAGCGACAAATATCTCGGTGCGAATAGAAAAATTAGAAATCCTTGATATGAATCCCGTATACTCGAGTAGGGAACATCATACACGAGTATTAGATAGAGCATACTCGAGTAGGTAACATCATACACGAGTATTAGATAGAGCATACTCGAGTAGGTAACATCATACACGAGTATTAGATAGAGCATACTCGAGTAGGTAACAGCATTCACGAGTATATTGTTAAGTACCCGAGTATTACCTGAGTAATTTCCATCTACTCGAGTATCTGTCTGGATATACTCGAGTATATCTTACTTGAAAGACAATTTTCCTTGGGAGATGAATATTGCCACAGAAATCTTTTACTCTGAGCAGCCAACACCACTGATATCTTCTTGATTTGTGAGGCCATCACTAGTCTTCTTTATTGAGCAGCCCAAGTTTCGTTTTGAAGAACGAGAACTTGGACTCGTCCAGCGGCTTGGTGAATATATCTACAACTTGCCTGTCTGTGGAGACATATTGTAGATCTATGTCTCCATTTTCCACATGCTCCCGGATGAAATGATAACGAAGCTCTATGTGCTTGGTCCGGCTATGGGAGACTGGGTTGTTGGCGATTGCTATAGCGCTGGATGAGTCGCAAAACAAAGGAATTTTCTGGAACTTCATGTTATAGTCTTCAAACTGATTTTTGATCCAGAGAAGCTGTGCACAACAGCTGTCTGCAGAGATGTACTCTGATTCAGCTGTCGAGATGGCAACACAGTTCTGTTTCTTACTGCTCCAGGAAATAAGTCTCCTTCCGAGGAATTGGCAAGTCCCGGAAGTACTTTTCCTATCGTCTTTGCTTCCTGCAAAATCTGCATCTGAAAATCCAATTAGTTCACTATCATTACTTCTTGGGTACCATAAGCCAAGATTTGGTGTACCTTTGAGGTATCTCAAGATTCGCTTTGCAGCAATGTAATGAGATTCCTTAGAGTTCACCTGAAATATAGCACATACACATGTTGAGAACATTATGTCTGGTCTACTTGCGGTAAGGTAGAGCAAGGACCCAATTATGCTTCTGTACTTGGTTTCATCAAAAGGTTTCCCTTTCTCATCCTTGTCTAGAGACATAGCTTAGGCCATTGGAGTCCTCATAGAGGTTGCATTCTCCATTCCGAATTTCTTGAGTATCTCTTTGGTGAACTTGGTCTGTGAGATGAAAATTCCATCCTTAGATTATTTCACCTGAAGCCCTAAGAAATACTTCAGCTCTCCCATACTGCTCATTTCAAACTGCCCTTGCATAAGTTTAGAAAACTTCTTGCAGAGGTTGTTATCTGTAGAGCCAAAAATAATGTCATTGACATAGATTTGCACTAGCAAAATCTTGCCTTTTATTTCCCTAAGAAATAATGTCTTGTCTATCTTTCCTCTTGTGAACTTGTTCTCAAGAAGAAAGGTGGACAGCGTCTCATACCAAGCTCGAGGAGCTTGTTTAAGACCATATAAAGCTTTTTGTAATAAGTAAACATAATTAGGATAAGTTGAATCAACGAAACCTGGTGGTTGCTCTACATACACTTCTTCCTTTATGTCACCATTTAGGAAGGCGGACTTAACGTCCATCTGATAGACGGTAAATCCCTTAAGTGCACCGTAGGCAAGAAATAACCTGATCGCTTCCAATCTTGCCACTGGAGCATAAGTCTGGTCGAAGTCAATTCCTTATTCTTGACGATATCCCTTTGCGACAAGTCTGGCTTTATTCTTTATAATGGTTCCATCTTCGTCCATCTTGTTCCGGTAGACCCATTTTGTCCCAATGACGTTCTTACCCTTAGGTCTAGGAACAAGTGTCCAAACTTTGCATCGTTTGAACTGATTCAGTTCTTCTTCCATGGCTAGGATCCAGGATGTGTCGGAGTTGGCTTCCTCAAATTTCTTTGGTTCAACCTGTGAAAGAAAACTTAAGTGTAAATTCTCGTTAGTTGTACCTCGACGAGTTCTAATGCCATCCCGAGGATCTCCTATGATTTGATCAACGGGATGATCCTTCAAGTGTCTGAACTCTAAAGTCCTTGCATCTGGGATCTCTTCGGTCACTGGAGTTGCATCTTCAGCTGGGATGTGTTCTTCATCTTGATCATCTACCTCTCCAATAGGGGTTGTAGAGGTGATCTTGATGAGCGTTTCGTCTTTATCTTTAGTAGTTTCATCCAAGCTAAGTTCCTTGAATTTTGTACCTGCATCTACAATAGGCACACTAGACGAGTTGCTGTGCAGTAGACTCGTCTCATCAAATACAAGATGTATCGACTCTTCTACTACCAGAGTTTTTCTATTGAATACTCTATAGGCCTTACTATGGCTACTATAACCTACAAAAATACCTTCAAAGCTTTTCTCGCTAAACTTGGTAGTGTGATACTTACCGTTGTTAAGTACGAAGCACTTGCAGCCAAAGATTCTAAAATACGAAATGGTTGGTTTCCTGCCTTTCAAAAGTTCGTAAGGAGTCTTATCATGGTTCTTGTTGATGAGAGCTCGATTTTGCACGTGACAAGCGGTGTTGACGGCTTCAGCCCAGAAGTACTCTGGAAGTGAGGCATCACTCAACATGGTCCGGCAAGCCTCTATGAGTGTTCTGTTCCTTCTCTCAGCTACTCCATTTTGCTATGGAGTGCGAGGAGAGGAAAACTCATGAAAGATACCTTGACTTTTGCAGAATTCTGTCATGGCTCCAGACTTGAATTCCATTCCATTATCACTTCTGATTTTGACTACGGAACAGTTGTATTCATTCTGGATTTGCCTAACAAAATTAGTGAAAATACTGAAGGTATCTGACTTGTGTTTCAGAAAGAACACCCACGCAAAGCGCGAGTAATCATCCACAATAACCAACGTATATTCCTTACCTCCCAAACTTCTAACTTGCAGTGGACCAAACAAGTCCATATGGAGAAGTTGTAAGCTTCTATTGGAATCCTTGCCTATTATGCTTTTAAATGAACTCCTTGTTTGCTTGCCTTTGATACAGGCATGACAAGGACTGTCCGTAACGCACTTGACATTGGGGGCATCACGTACTAAGTTTTGAGAGAATAATATATTAATAGTTTTGAAATTAATATGTGCTAGTCTCTTGTGCCATTGGTCAGCAAGAGATGCACTACTTTTTGCTAAAAGACATACTGGTGTGGAAGTGTCAATACAAATGAAATTTAAACAGAAAATATTTCTGCTTCGAGTGCCTGATAAAATAGTTTCCATGTTGTTAACCGATTTTATCAAACACTTGTCAGCATGAAATTCAACTACGTATCCTTTATCGCATAGTTGGCTTATGCTGATAAGATTGTGTTCCAATCCTTCAACATAGGCTACATCCGAAAAGGAAACGCTACCGTTAGAAATCATACCATAGCCTTTAGTTATCCCTCGATCTGAACCTCCAAAGATGACCTTTGGTCCGTTGCAGACTGAGGTGAAATTCTGGAGTAAGCTTCTTGTCCCGGTCATATGCCGAGAACATCCGCTGTCCAAATACCATATTGGCATTTTGGTGGCCTTTGGACATACCTGCAATTACAATCACTTAGCCTTAGGAACCCAAACACGTTTGGGTCCTTGGTCTAGAGTTAGAAAACTCCCCCTACGAGTATTAGCCTCATGAGTGGTCATTCTCACGTTACTAACTTGAGGGGTTGCAGCATTACTAGGATTGAACCAACAATCGATGGCAAAGTGACCAATTCTGCCACAACACCAACAGTCGAACCTGTTGTGTCTTTGCCTAGTGTATTCCTGCTTGATTTTCTGAAGTGATGGTTTAGCAGGAACCTTACTTTTGGAGGAGGAGGCTTCATGATGAAGACAGCTACATGAAGTCTTCTCCTTCATAGGCTTTTCCACAATAGGTTTTACCTTGGGTGTCTTCTTGATGTTATGACCATGAGCATAAGGTTCATAGCTTTGAAGTTGAATCTCTTCATAAGGCGCTTTGAAGACACTCTCGCCAAAGTTACGAGGACGAGTCCAACCTTGGTATCTTGACTTAGGCTTCTCATGGACCGGCCTAGAAAAGTGTCCATAGGTAGACTCATAGTCGAGTTCGTTCGTAGGAAAGATAACTTTCTTGAACAGAACGGGTTCCAAGGGAGCTTTCCCTTTTTCTTCAGCTAGAGCCTTTTGGGCAGCCTTATTCTTTCTCTTGGCCTTGTTTCTCCTAGAGGATTTACTAGAAGAACCAATGCGGCCTAAACCAGCACCCTTGGCCTTAGCTGAGAATTCAGCAACGAGTGGAAGAACTGTCTTAGGCTTTGAGAAACTCTCAATAAGTTTCTTCTCAGCCTCAAGTCGTTGTTCCAACTCTTTGATGATTTCCTCTTTAAGGTCGAGGTGCTTGAGAGCTTGATTGTATTCATCCATAGCACTATTGAAGTTCTCTTGAAGAGAGTTAGTCTTAGCGACTTCTTCTCTCAAGTTGCTCTCACTAGCCTGTAGAGATTTTATCTCTTTGGCTTGAGTTTTCACTACTCTACGACATTTTTCGTAGGTCATGAGCAACTCTTTGTACTGGGCCATGAGTTCAGATTCATCTTCAGAGGAATAGCCCTCTTGCTCATTTTCATCATCAGAATCAGAGAGAGGAGTGTGAGATTTTACCTCCCCAGTGAACTGGGGGACTTGTTCATCATCTGAGTCAGCCATGAGCCCAAAATAAGCTTCTTCTTCTTCACTTGACTCAGATGAGTCAGAGTTGCTGAGAGTTTTGCTCTTCTTGGCTACTAGACTCTTCTCTGTACTCTTCTTGTGGTATGAGGATTTCTTTTCCTCTCGTCTGCCGCCCTCTTTCTTCTTGTGAGGGCAGTCCGCGATGACGTGACCTGGCTTATTGCAACAATAACAAACGATGTCAGTAGAAATTTGTTTGTTCTGTTTAGGGTTATACCTGTCATGGCTACTTGAGCCTTTCTTTCGTTGAACACCGTCACGTCATGATCTTATGAATGAGGCATCTTTGCCTCTCCATTGCTTCTTCTTATTTAAGAATTTCTTGAATTGCCGGGAGAGCAATGAGAACTCCCCTTCAGATAGTTCTGAGACAGATGAGCTTGGATCAGATGATTCTTCTTCATCAGCTTCAGGAATTGGGGCAGGAGGGCTAGCCTTTGTCTTCCTTGAGCTATCTGCCTTTAGAGCGACAGACTTCTCCTTGGATGCAGACCTGCTTATCTCTTCTTCAGCTTTTCTTGAGTTGATTTGCAGCTCGTAAGACATAAGCTTTCCGAACAGATTCTGCGGGTCTGTCTCAGCTAACCTTCCAAACTCCCGAATGGCACATACCTTATTGTCCCATTCCTTTGTTAGGGATCTTAAGAATTTGTCATTGAGTTCCCCATTGGTGAAGACACGTCCATAAACTCTGAGGCCATTTACTATCTTGAAGAAGTTCTCAAAAGTGTCAGCTATGGCTTCCTTATGACCCTGCCTGAAGGCTTCATATTTCTGGTTCAGTAGGGACCTTCGATCATCCCTCACTTCTTCTGTACCTTCCATTAGAGTCACTAGGGATTGCCACATCTCCTTAGCAGATTGGCAATGAATCAGATTCTGCAGCATTGAGTCATCGACTGCACTTGTGATAATATTTTTAGCTTTCTTGTCCAACGAGACAAGTGCAATCTCGTCCTTATCGAGATCCATCAATTTCTTTGGAACTTGCTTAGATGAATCTATGGTGGAGGTGGTCATAGGAATGTGGGGACCTTCTTCAACAATCATGAAGATCCGGGGATCTACTACTTCCATAAAGAGTTTGACTCTTTCCTTCCAAATAGGAAAATTGTTCTTGGTGCAGATAGGGAGCTTAGCAAAATCCTTGGTCTTACTCATGCTTGAAATTTCTCTAGAGACAACTTGGTAAGGATTAGATCAAGGTGTTAACCTTTTAATGATCAACCTCCCTCTGATACCAATTGAGAGAACTAAGTTGTCTACCTAAATCACCTAGAGGGGGGTGAATAGGTGAAGTGCATGTCAAATGCGGAATAAAAATTAACACAGCAAAGATCAAGCAATCACACAGATGACAAGAGATTTATAGTGGTTCCCCAATCTTGGGTACGTCCACTTTCCTCACCGATCTAGCAAACCACTAGACTCGGCTACTCCACTATCTCGGATTGAAAACAATCCTACACCTCGGAACCACGTTCCTACAAAACTCGATCCAAATCGGATCTACACTCGGAAGATAAAGCCATCCTACAAAACTCGGAGAAAAACTCCTACAAAGAAATTTGTTTGAAAAGAAAATACAAACAATATATTTCCCAAATCTGGATCTTTGATAGTCTTCTTCCTTGAGAACTTTGGCTTGATCAGAATATGTTGAAGATGACTTGAGAGAGATCCACAGATCTGAAAAACGGAATCACCTCGATCGAGAAAATAAATCAGAAATCTTTGAGGCTCGGCGAGATCGAGTGATTATCTTTTGTTTGGATCGCTGGAGAAACAAAGTTGAAAGCAGCGATCGGAGATCGTCGATCCAGACCTTCTTCCGTGAACGACAATGGCGGTGGCGTGAGAAATTAGGATTCACGGGAACTTTTCTCTTTCTTAAAATAATAATCTCTATAAGACTTGTTATTAGTCAAATCTGAAAGGACCTATTTATCGGTGGACTCCAACGGTCAGAAATTTAATTAGAGATGACACGTGGACCAATCAGTAATGATTAATTCGAAATACACAGTGAAATTGTACTTGGAGAATTTCAGGAATATTTGAACAGATATACTCGAGACAGAGAAGAGACCTACTCGAGTATAAGATGTTATATACTCGAGTGGATAGGAGGAGCATACTCGAGTATAAAAAGAGAAGCTACTCGAGTGATTCAGAGATCAACACTCGAGTGATTTAGAACTACTCGAGTATGAGAGTATATACTCGAGTAAGAACACTTAGAGAAAATTTCTCAGATAAAATAGGAAGAACTACTCGAGTAGAAGAGTTGGAGTTACTCGAGTGAGGGGAAAGTGAACTACTTGAGTATCTGGGGAAGATTACTCGGGTAATCACTAAGCTACTCGAGTATGAAAAACTACTACTCGAGTACAGAGTCACTTACTCGAGTATATAGGGAACTACTCGAGTAGGTAGACTTAGAAACTTTCTGAGATGAAACATGCAGATTTACTCGAGTATCAGCATAACACTTACTCGAGTAACTAACCAACTACTCGAGTACAGGCTATCACCTACTCGAGTACATTACAGTCTACTCGAGTATGTAATCAAACTTACTCGAGTACAGACTCACTTACTCGAGTGTACAAACGAGGTACTCGAGTATGTGGACTTAGAGAATATTCTAGATCTAAGGACAGAAGGATCTACTCGAGTATAAAATATGACCTACTCGAGTGACTAACTATCTTACTCGAGTAAGCTTATTTACACGAGTATACAGAGTCTTCTCTAGTATGTCTAAGGATTTACTCGAGTACTAAGTCACTTACTCGAGTATATGAAGGAAGCTACTTGAGTATGTGGACTTAGAAAAATTCTTCTGAAAAACTATAAACCTCAATACTTCAGTCCACCAATCCAAGTGCATGTAGGAAGTGTATCCCAATAGAGACGCTATACATGGGCCAACACTTTGGATCACACAATGAGGGATTACATTGTATGGTCCTGTGTTTGGTGACCCATTATAGACTGGCATTGGTCTACACTTGGCAATAAAAACCTGCACACATACAACTTAAACACAATATCAAATATACCTTAATTCATCTTAGTTCAAGGTCTGACCTCCTACAAATCTGAGGTATTGTGGAGACAAATCCCAACATCTTCACCCAGGCAGATTCGCTGGCTTGTACAGGCGGACCGAACCAGATTTCGGTATTCGCGTTGGATGGTTCCTTGGACTGGGCCACTTCAATATGACCTATTATGGGCGGTCCAATGAGGCGTTGACACGTGGCAGAAGATGTAACCTAATACATCGGCTAATAAAGGGAAGTTAAAGCCAAACCCTAGCCTTGCACCGACCGACCTCGCCGTCATCACAGACCTCGTGAACGACAGAGCCGAGGGATTCAGAGCTATTGGAGGCAGCCTTATCTCGCTCTCCCTCTCTCTCTCCTTCCTTTGCAGTGAAGAACAACCGCGCCAAGCAAAAGATGTCGCAAAGAAGAACAACTAGATCCATGGCCGAGAATGGTTGTACTGCCAGAAACGAGGTGAGCTTCCTCCCCTCTCCCTTGGTGCTAGATCTGTAGATATATTCTAGGAGAGATATCGACTCCATAGAGTCTTGATGGTGAGGAGGAGATTTCCTAGGAAAGCCATGCCTAGGTTTGTTTTCTAGGCTTTAGCCCCCTCCAACCTCTTCATCCTTCAAAGTGAAGATGAGAGAAGGATTCGTGGAGAAATATGGCTTCGTGAGGGTAAATAAAGGTGGACGATTTTCTGGAGGAGATTTTGGGAGTTTGGTGCAAGAAGGAAGATGAACGGATGCCGTTCACCTCGCCTTAAGATGCGTGCAGAAATCTGTTTTCCGCACGCAGTGACCTTCGGGGCCAATTTCGGTGGTGTTTTGGTCATATCTGGGTTTTCGACTAAACACAAAAGTCGTAGCCCTCAAAATTATCTTTCCAACGAGTGGTTACACGTTCCCAGGTGATACTTGTAGACACAGGAATGTCTGTTCAAATCTGCTGTAATTGGGGGAAATTCAACCCAGAAAATCTGTATCCTGTACGCAGCAGGCTTCGAGTGGATTTCTGGTGTGATGCGATCAAATCTGGGCTTTTGACTAAACACGAAAGTTGTAGCCCTTGAAATTATCTTTCCAATGAGTGGTTACACGCACTCTTCGGATTTCTGTAGCCTCGGGAATCCTTGGTGGAAGTGGCTGCCCGGATTAAGGCTGCGCCTAAATTCTGGGCTGTGTAACGAGGAATGCGATGTGGTGGAATTTAATGTTGCGATCCAACTCGAGGCTTGGGTGTACTATTTTGACATAATCATCATAGTGACGTGATAAGTTGAGGTTATAAATCTAAATTCATATAACGAGTTGTGGACAAGTTTTATTGAAGGAAAGAACCTGATATAATTGGGTAGAAATAATCGGACAAATGTAAAAATGATTTAACTATGACCATGATACATGTTGGATGGATAAAAGGGAATTAGTAATCCAATGCTTAGAGTGTCGTCTTCCTACGGGTAGCATTGTGGAAGTAACAAGTGCGGTGTTGACTGTCACTAGTTGGAATGAGATCTAGATGAGTAAAGTTGGACGGTTGGGCTTGGCCCTCGGTGTTCATATCCCGAGGCTCCTTCCGCATTTGATGGATGGTTGGGCTTGGTCATTGGTGTTCACGTCCCGAGGCTCCTTCCATGCCACGATATTGTGAAATTGCATGTGGTGTGAGTCGACACACGGTGTCGTAATCCCGGGTTAAGGATAGTGTGGCAGGTCTACGGGCTCGCCAATCGTCACACCGATGGGAGTCGACAGCTAGACCTTGGACGGTTGGGCTTGGTCCTCGGTGTTCATGTCCCGAGGCTCCTTCCATGCCAAGTGAACGGTTGGGATTGGTCCTCGTGTTCATTTCCGAGGCTCCTTCCGTGTCACGCATAGGCCAGTTCGGGGCTAGGATCTTGGTGCTCACTTACCCAAGAGAACCCGCTGAGCCGTAGTACGCATGTGAGCTCCGCTATTGTGTCCATAGCGTTGAGGCGTACAGAGGCCTAGGCTAGGTAGTGTTGAGACCAGCCTAGTAGTGGAGATGCCCGCTCTAATTTCACCGTTTGGCCACGACGGTTGACGCCTGAGAGGTTAGCTACCTGCTCGAATAGTGGGAACTATAAGTCTGTGTTGACATAGCGATTGCATGTGCTTGATCATGGGTGTGTCATTGCATTGCATTCATAGCATTACACTTCATTGCATACATAAGACCCCCATCGTATAAGTTTGTATGGGCACTTCTATACGATGAGTTACTTATTGCTGAACGATCCTAAACTTATATGCTTGTATGGGCATCCATATAAGTTGAGTTACTTACTGTTATAGCTATATACTCTCTTGCTGCTGTAGATAGTAGATTTGTAAAATAAGAGCTTGTTTATTATACACCACTGCTGTTGCTGCTTATGATATGTATACTCACTTCACCTGTTGTACTACTGTTATTTATATATTGTACCTGTTCCTTTCTCCGCCCGGTGCCGAGGAGTCGCCGGGGGAGCGGATGTGAAGCCACTTAGTCTTTATTACTAACGGTTTCTACGTCTTCCTTTTTAGGAGGAAACCCCGCAGGTGGAGCAGCAGGCTATGTAGCTGGACAGCCAGGCCAGGACGATAGGGCCTGAAGGGACGGTACCGTTGCTACCATCAGTTACAGATGTGAGTGAGAGAGATTTTTTTGTAGCCCTTTGAGGCAAATATATTCACGTACTCTGATTATGTAGAAGCTTGTTAGCTTCTCTTTTGTTATGCTTATGGATATATGCTTAGTGTGGATTGACTTTCTTATATTATTATGGTTGGGTTGGCAATTATGTGTTGATATTGGTTGTTGCCGGCAGAATAGGCGTCTTGTGGTACAGGCTAGCCTGAGTGCTAGTGTTACCGCAAGGCGGCTATTCTGGGCATAAGACCCCTCTCGTGCCGTGTCTTGTGTTCCGGGAGGGGGGCCTTACATTTTCGGCCAACTGAAAACTAACTGAATACCCTCCTATGGTGGTCGGGAAAGGCCTTTGATCTCCTCCTAATCCATCAGTGGTGATGAATCCAGCAAGGGAAGAGGAGACCTTGGTCTTCCAAGCCATGAATGGCTTTATTTCCCCTTTCTCTCATTTCTCTCTCCTCCATTAAAGTGGAAAATTGGAGTTTTCTCTCTCCTGATCATCAAGGCTGAATTTAAAGACTAATCCAGCCTAATGGCAACCCATTAACTCATAATATTAATTAAAATAAAGTTAGCCCAAGTGGATTGGGCTTGAGCTTGAGTTGGCCCATTTGAGCTAATTTGACTTAACACTAGAGTAAAGTTGACCTTGGTCAATTTGATCTTTTTGGTTGCCCCCAATGGGTCCTTGGTGACCCATTGGTCCCCCTTAAGGTCTAGGGTAGGGTTGTCTTGGGAACTTGAGGTCACTTGCCCCTTAGTAAGGGCACTTTTACCACTTTAGGGCTAGGGTTGACTTGGGTCAACTTAGCCTCTTGGTTTGACCCCAATGGATCCTTGGTGACCCATTGACCTCATTTTAGGGTTAGGAAGGCATGTGTGGGGTCCACTTAGATAAGGGAAGGTCGATTGACCCTAAGTAGGCCAGTTTGACCCATTTAGGGTTTGGGTGGAATTAGGTCAACTTGACCACTTTGATTGCCCCCAATGGGTCCTTAGTGACCCTATGGACCACCCAAGGGGTTAGGGGTGCCTTGGTGGGGTCATGGAGTCAAGTTGAAGCCCTAAGGTCAAACCCTAGGTCTGGTGGTGAGGCTGTGCTATAGGCAGATCAAGGTGATCTTCACCTTGGCCTTTGGTCACTTCGTCCTTTGAGCTTCTTATAGTTTTGTCATGACCTAGTCATGACAAAACCACTCTAAGGGTTCTAGTTGTTTGAGGGATGTTACAAGCTAGGCAAGGGAGATAGGGCCTGATACGACGATATCCTCGCTGTCGTCGGTTACTGAGGTGTGAGATTTTTGAGCTACTTTTGTTGTAGCCTTCAGGCAATTTTGTTGTACTCTGATATTAAAGGAACCGATATAGTTCTTTATTATTCATGTACTATGCTTTGGACATTTACTTATTGTGACGCTTGACTTCTATTTATTGTCTCTATGTTGGTTGTCATGGATGATATTTGTGAGAGCCGGTAGAATAGGCGTCTTATAGTGCTGGTCAACCCGTGTGTTGATGCTATTGTAAGACGGCTATTCTGGGTATAAAACCTCAGAACTGTGGCTACTGTCTTCTTCACCGACGGGAAGAATCAGCCACTGTCCGATCTCGGTGATGAGATTGGACGGCGGTGATTTCATTGTTTCCCCAGCCTAAATATTAGTGCCCCCACAGCGGATCCGTGGCTGATCCGCTGTTGGGAAATGTTTGTCTATTAACCCTTCCAGCGCATTCCTGGCTGTAGGATCGGGTTTGATCTGACTATATGCAGACCAAATTTGAAACAAAAGTTTATACATTTTATAAAAAACATCTAGGCTTCTAAGGAAAAAGTGTTGAACATGAAAGTTGTTTCCCTTGGTAAGAGCTTCCTCCACAAAATTTTTTAGAATTTTTGGAGTTGATTTTGTATTTTTAAAAGTCAAAATAAATTTTATTTGGCAAAATTTAAGACCCAAAATTGCTCTGAAAATTTTGAAAAAAATACTAAGCTCTTTCTATGCCCTCTTAAAGGTTGTATCAAAATTTGAGAACATTGGGATAAAAATTAAAAAAATTTCGATTTCTTTGAGCTTAGGGCAGCGCTCGGAATTTGATGCGCTCAATTTCTTCGAAAGTGAAAATTGGAGCGCGCGACCACCTTTTAAATCAAATGATAAGTTCATTTATTTTATTGACGAGAGTGATCGAGGCAAGTGCCCAAGCTATGAGTGTTCCCAAGATTTCGTGAAATCGCCGAGCGCCTTGTTTTTATTTTAAAAAGACTCTCGGGTAATTTGGCCAGACTCGGAAGATAAGAGTATGAGCAAAAGAGTTGCTAATTATTCTTGATGAATAATAAAATTGTAACTCCTTATAAGTCCCCCTAATTCGATTAAGCCATGATTAAAAAGGGCGCAACTGAATTATTATCAAATCTTAATAATGTGTGAAACCTAAAGAAGCCTCCTAAAAGCTAAAATGGAATTGAACATGCCTCTTGAGAATGAAAATAGAATTGAACATGCCTCCTGAGAACAGAGATGGAACTGAACTTGTCTCCTAAGAATGGAGATAGAACTAAAGCCTCCTGAATGGAGTGATTGGACTACTAATCATTTTTTTATGGTTTATTCCAGTCTTGCACTATTCCAGTTCCTTTATTTATTTCAGTACAGTAATTACTTTTCAGAACTCTAGTCTCGTACTGGTCCTGCTTATTTACTTTCAGTTTAGTTTATTTCTTTTTAGTACTATTCCAGTCTCGTACTAGTCCCATTTATTTCAATACTTACTTTCAGTTCTTTTAGTTCAGTACAAATCCAGTTTCGTGCTGGTCCTATTTCATTACAGTATTTCAATTATGCAACTTATATTCTCAGCAGCTTTTATTACCGCACTCTTATTCTTGCAATTTATCATTTTTAAGCATGGGTCGTGCTCTAACAAGCGGTCTTCTGTTAGGTTGAGCCTTAGTTGGGGATAATAGGAGTTGAGATATTCCTCTAAGATTAGCCCCAAATAAAGTGCTCCCACGCTCCTTGTCAAAAGTCAAGCTAAGTGCAGCTTGCTCGAATTATTTAAAGCATAGTAGGGCAGACCGTCGTAGACCCTATGTGTGGCAGCAAAATTGATAAATTTAATTGCTTGTAAATTTCTTGCGGTAAATCGTGGCGGGTCAGTCATTCCACAGGCCGCTCGTACTTGTGCAGGGAGTTCGATGACTCAAGGCGTCAGGGATATGAGTACTACGGGTGACCATCCGTTATGTTTTTCCCCATTGGGTTTCCTCCGCTGGTCATCCAAAATGTTGAATGGCAGGATGACTCTCACATCCAAGAGTACATGAGGTTGTACGTTGGGGCCTGGGCTATGCGGTACGTTCACCCTCAGAAGTGGCAGGACTGGCCATTATCACCGACAACCACATCGGTGAGACCTAAAGGGCTTACTACCCTGCTTGAATAGAAGCTGTCCATACTATGCCGACATATGGTATGCATGCAGATATGAATGCCTACGGTATGTGCATGACTGTGAATGTCTGCAGTATGTGTGCGGCTTTGAATACATACGGTATGTGCGTGGTTGTGAATGTAAGACCCCCCTCCCGAAATACAAAACACGATCGATGGGAGTCTTATGCACAGAATAGCGTCCTTGTGGTAGCGTCAATGCATGGGTTGACCGGTACTACAAGACGCCTATTCTGCCAGCTCTTTACAATATCATCTATGCCAACCCAACATAAAGAAAGTACAGAAGTCATATCATCACAATAAGCAAATGTCCAAACATAGTACATGAATAATAAGGAACTACATCGGTTCCTTTAATATAAAAGTACAACAAAATTTGCCCAAAGGCTACACCAAAGCTCTCAAACTCACATCAATCACTGATGGTAGTGAAGGTATCGTCGTATCATGCCCTTTTTCCCTGGCCTGGCTTCCCTCCTACTTGACCTGCTACTACTGCACTATTCGCTGGGTTTCCTCCTAAAATGGTAGACGTAACAACTATTAGTCATAAAGACTAAGTGGCTATCACATCCACTCACCCCAATGACCAAAGGAACCGGGCGGGAGAAAGGAAAGAAGGTATAATATATATATAAACTGTGAGTATAAGCAGGTGGTATAATTCTATTTATCATCAGAGTAGCGATATTAGTGTATAACAAGTAATAACATCATTCTAAACTAGTAATTCATAAAAGTAATAACAATCAACTACAACATATAATTCTACAATAAGAATGTAACTTAATTTATAAAAATGCCCATAAAGATTTATAATTTAAGGATTGGCTTAATAGAAAGTAACTCATCATATAAAAGTGCCCATACAAATTTATATGATAAGGTTCTTATGCGGTGAAATACAATGTTATGATATGAATGCAACATGATGACTCGCCCATGCTCATACTCACGCATACCATTTTGCTCTGTCGACATAGTCCTTCGTTCCCATTTTTGAGCAGGTAGCTAACCTCTTAGTCATCATCCGTCGTGGCCAAACGGTGACAGTAGAGAAGGCGTCTCCACTACTTTGCGGGTATCCACACCACTAGGCTTAGGCCTCCATACACCTCAATGCTAATAACACAACAGTGGAGCCCCTACATACTATGACTCAGAGGGGTCTTGGGTAGATGTGCACAAAGAACACAACCCAAACTAACCTATCATCATGGCACGGAAGGAGCCTCTAGGAGCGTATCACCAAAGGACCAAGCCCAACCATCCATTAACACAGAAGGAGGATCGGGAATGAGCATTGAGGACCAAGACTAACTGCCCAAGGTCTATCTGTCAACTCCCATCGGTGCGACTGTTGGGAAAATTGCCCTCAATATTCCCTAGATTTGAAGAGGCATCACCATCAAAACAAAGAGCATATTTATATGATGTTGTTCAAGTTCTTCATGTGTAGGATGTTCCTTGGAACACGTTTATATATGTTGTCTAAGTGTTTATTACAGGTTGTCATAAGGTAGAGAGGTGGAGATACATAAATCTATCTAAGTACATAAGAGTTGAGTGAAGCCAGTTAACTCAACTCTAGATGTATAGGAAGGATGCTGGAAAGACTGAAAATTGTCCAAGTCCACTAGCATTGAGTGAAGCCAGTTCACTCAATGCCAGATTCCAAAAATCATCGAGTAAAGGATTGATAATCAAAGCCTAGCAGTTTGCAAGACAGAAATGCGGCCAAATCCATTGGCGTTGAGTGAAGGAAGTTCACTCAACACCATATAAAAAGAGGCATCAAGTATAGCTGAGTCTATCAAAGCGTCAACATTGGCAAGCACAGAATTCTGGCTAAGTCCAGAATCGTCTAGTGAGGACAGCTCACTCAACGCCAAAGAAGAAGGCGTTGTTAGAGAAATGATCAGTCAAAGCCTAAGGAGAGATAGTCAGAAGAATCTGTCTAAGTCCTGATGCGTTAAGTGAGGAAATCTCACTCAATGCAAGCTCATCAAGAAGATTGGCCAAGTATAGAAGCATTGAGTGAAGCCAGTTCACTCAACGCCTCATCAAAAAGATAAGCAAAGGAAGAAGCGTTGAATGATGAATGCTCATTTAATGCATTCATAAAGAAAGTTGCGGCTAAGTACATAAGCATTGAGTTAAGCTAGTTCACTCAATGCCTCAGCAAGAAGGTAGGCGTTCAGAGAAGTAGCAAAGCCTAGGGGCGTTGAGTGATGAAGGCTCACTCAACGCACTCAATGCCTCACAGCACAGAAGAAATTGGACAAGTCCAGAAGAATTGAGTGATGAAGATTCACTCAACACACTCGACGCCTAGCAGGGTAGAATTTGGCAAAGTCAACTTTGCGTTTAGTGATGAAGGCTCACTCAGTGCCTAATTAGCAGAAAGATTGTCTAAAGACAAAAGAGTTGAGTGAAGGTTATTCACTCAACGCACTCAATGCTTGGAAGTGCAGTTATTCTGACTAAGCGTTTTTGCACTGAGTGAAGGCCATTCACTCACTGCACTCAATGTCTTGGATGAAACTGAGATTTTGACTAAGTCCACAGATGCTGATGTCAGCATGAGTCAGCAAAGTTTCAAATTATTGCAGGAAAGCTACAGTAGATGACAAACGACACAACATGTCTACAGTATGACTTTTGTAGATAAAGATTAGTTGCATCTGACTACTATGGTGGGCCCCACTGCTAGAATAGCCGTTGGTTGGCGGAAGATAAGAAGGATATATCAGATAGTAGTAAATTAACTTTTGGAAAAGGCGGAACTTCATCTTCTTCCTCTTGCCATTGCTGTAGAGCTGGAAGGAGAAGTTCAAACTTCTGATCTGAGAGTTCAACAAGTTATCTGTTATAATCAACATCATCAATAACAAGTTCAGAGAAATTCTCTGAGGACAAAAGAAGAAGTTAGGCCTAACCCGAGCTGCAGTAGATTTGTTGATACATGATAGCTATTGCCATTTCTCACTTGGAACAGCAAGATTAGAAAGCCTTATTTCTGAGTTCCAAGAAGTTGCAGAGCTTGATAAACTCACTCTACAATTAGTCTGTGATTTACAAATAGTTAGTTGTTGAAGATAAAAAGAACTGAAGAATCATTACTCAACAACAAGTTCAGAGAAATTCTTTGAGGAAGAAGAAGCAGCAGAGGCCAAACCCTAGCTGCAACTTATCTGAAAGCCGATACAAAATAGATGTTGTGATAAACACCTTCAACAACAATTTCAGAGAAAATCTCTGAGTAAGTAGAAGCAGCAAGGCAAGCCCTAGTTGTAACATCTTCTCAACCCCGACAGATCAACCCTGAAGAATACTTTCTAGAGCAGTGAAGAAGAAGAAGTTAAGACTGAATCTCTTTCTCAGTTCAGTAAGTAGCAGTTCACTGTAAGATACTTCTCAGAACAAGCCAAGTCAACTTGAAGATAAACAATCTTGTTGTTGTGAACAAACTGACATAGCGGAAGCAGTGGTGTGCCCATGTATAATTCACACTAAGTATGTCCAGTCGTTACCCAATGATTAGCCAACCTAGCCTTAGCTTTGTACCTTTATGTGTAGATTCCAGCACGTGTAGAGCCAGTAACAGGCACTCCCACCCCTTCCATCGCTAACCAGTTCCAACAATCAGAGTTGGGACAGATACTTAAGGCGATCTTAGATGCTTTCAGGTCTCAGCCGGCCCTTGTACAGCAATAAGCCCCGGATCCAACTGGTTGAGAACCTTTCGAGCCCTCTCCCCTCCTACATATCTTGGGGTGGAATCGGCTATTCGTACAGAAGAGTGGCTTGACATTGTGCAAGAATTAATGGCTGGAATCAGATGTCCAACAAATATGGTTGTGACCTTAGTAGTGTTAGTATTGGAATTGCATGCGAAGAGGTGGTAGAAGTCCCTTATGGGTTCCACTTTCCAAGGTCAAGTGTACATAAAGATAAGCAGGGATGAGTTTTATGGAGCTTTCCTAGAGCCTTTCATTCCCTCGACTACTCGAGACGAACTTGAAGAAAGATTCCTGCAGTTGAAGCAAGGATCTAAGTCTCTGACGAAATATCAATGGGAGTTTCAGCACCTCACTATGTTCGTTGATGCCTACGAGTTAGATTACCGTGGTTATGCTAAGTGGTTTTTCAAAGGCTTGTGAGATCCCCTAAGGTAAGCCATTTTGTTTATAGAGGACTCCAGTTTGGCGGAGATAATTTACATGGCGAAAAGGTTGGAGACAGATCATTTTGGAAGTGGTAAGAGACCCGCTGTGGGGGTAATGGAAGCAGGCCCCGGTTATAAAAGGAGGCACGACAGTAGAGGAAGAGAAAACAATATAGACAGAGGTCGCTTTTTCTAGAATTTTAGAATGGAGCGTCCGACCCCACAGCCAGCACTACCTCCACCGCAACAACGATACTTGCAAACTAAGGAGTAGCACGAGCGAGTTTGCTTCCTGTGCAATCAGCTGGGCCACAACCGGCTATATTACCCACAACTAGGTGGAGATGCTCCCCCTACTCTTCCTCCGGTAGCTCCACGAGGACGGGGACATGTGCGTGGTCGAGGACGAGAACCAGAAGGAAGGAATCCTGGACCTTCTCGTGAGTAGATGTTTGCAATGGATATGGTGTACGAGCGAAATCCTCAGGATGTGATTGCAAGTATGTCATGATTTAGTTAATATGTTATTATTTCTCTTCAATTGCCTATAATATGCTAAGATTCTGGCTTTGAGTCTTTATAATTGATACATAGGTACCGTAATGGTTAGTGGTAAACAAGCTAATACACTGTTTGATATCGGTGCCACTCACTCGTTTGTTTTGGCGTACTTTGTTAAATACTTAGAAGGAGTGCAACACTTCACCGGTACAACTCGGAGAGTATGCCTTTCGGATGGCTCCAAGATGACCACGTCTGCCAAGTGTGACTTCAAAGTATGTATTGGAGGAAAGATCTTTGAAACCCCTACAATGATATTGAGAATACCAAAATTTGATATTATCTTGGGCATTTCGTGGTTGGATTGGCGCCATGCAAAGATAGATTGTGCGGCAAAGAAAATCACCTTAAGGCATGGAGACTCGGAGCTCATCTTCCATGGTATCAAATTTGCACCCCGTATGTTATTGTGTTCGATTTAGGCCCTTAAGGCCCATTTGGGAGGGGAGGAAGTATATATTGTTGACGCAAAAAATGCCCATGCACGCTCTAGAGTGGAGAACGTTCGATCCGGGTTGCGGGGATAAAGGATGTTAATAAGGAATTGTCGAGAAGCCGGTTACTTTAACAGTTAGGGTTAGCGGTAGAGGCCGAGAGATGGGAGAAGGGAAGAAGAGAGGCCGCTTGCGGCAGCAACAATAGAGTTCGCCTGTCACGGCTTAAATTCCACTCTTGCGACAGGCTTTCCTTTCATTATGAATCAATATTACATCTTGAGTTCGCTCCTTTACATGGAAAAATATAAAGGATACAAGAGGGGAAGCTGGCAGCTAGAAGGAAAAGATTGCTTGAGGCCGCGCAGACTGATCAGATAGATCGACAGACCATGCTGACTGCTGATCTTGCAGCTCGCTGCCTTAGGCCGAGCGGACTGTGCAACCAGGCAGGGAAGACCACTAAGTTCGCTGGGACTTGCTACTTAAGGAGGCAAGTTCGGGGACTAAAATGCAAGGCTTAGACGATGAGGCCGCGTGGATAGGAAATTGTTGTCGTAAGTATGATGTGATGGCTGTCCCCGAGGGTCGTCCTCCCCAAATGAGAGGTATGGGGGCTATTTATTCGCTCAAGGAGGAATCTTCCAGAACTAGGCTTGATGACATCACCGCGATGATACGGGCGAGCTGCGATCGAGCCCGTGACATGCTGCGGACTGAAGAGTAGCTCACTTACTATTGGGAGAAGCCGATGTTGGGAAGCCGAAGTGCTTCTTGCGAACTGCGCAAAGAGTTCGTTTGGTACATGGCAGATAGGGAGTCCGCCTCTGTTGCTGGATGAGATGAGTCCGCTACCTTTTGGTGGACTGACGTTGAGTCCGCATTGTGCTATTCGGCCTGATGAAGAATGTTGGAGGGTGGAGCAAGTCCACCTCCCATAGGTGAACTTAGACCAAGTCCTGCACCTTCTGCTGAATAGAAGGAGCAGGTCGCACCTGCTAGGAGGGCTAAGGAGGCAGGTCACCCTCTCCTAGGGTACCTGGAGGCAGGATGCCTTCTGCTGGTCCCTCCTTCTGCAAGGCGACCTGGAGGCAGGTCGCCTACTGCTGTGAAGAGGCTAGTCCGCCACCTACTTGAGTGTTTTTCCTTTATTTCTTGGCGGACTTAGACCGAGTCCGCTACCTTTGGGTGAACTTGGATTGAGTTTGCTTACTGCTAGCAGACTGAGGTGGAGTCCGCCCCATGCTTAGGCGGTTCACTATAAAGCGGCGTCAGCAAGGTTGTCGTGGACTGGGATGCGAGGCTGCCTTTCGCAGGCGGACTGAAGAAAAGCCTTAGTCTAGGCCAGTTCTTGCTTGCGGTGACCTGAAGGAGAGTCCACGAACTGGTGGCGGGCTGGAGAAGAGACCTCTACTCGCCCGTCTAACCACGTGACCTGATGGTGCGGACTAGGAAGCACCCCGCACCATTGCAGAGCTGACAACTATCGGGCGGCTAGCCTTGCCGCGCGTATAGAGAAGTCTATCCGCGTGGTTAGCTAGAAAATAGACCGCGAACCCTCTTGATGAGACGGAGCAATCCATGGCTTGCAAGCAAGCCACCTTGGAGAAGATTGTCGATTTCTTAGTTAACATAATCCCCGCACTTTTTAAGTTTGCAGGAAACTTTGAAAAAGTAGAGGTAACCTATGAAATTGCAATCTGCCCCAAGTAGGAAAATGAAAAGATAGTGGGAGAGATATAGAACCTGATTTCTCCCCTCAGAAAAGTCTGTTAACTTATTTTTCTCCTACAAAGGAAGATATTGTAAGTGAAAAAAGGCGCAACTTATGTGTACCTGAATTGTTCTTGCAAAGTGAAGAAGACTTGTGAATGCCTTCTACTGAGCTTTGCAAAACAATGGTGAGAGGAGGTATATAAGAACAATAGCTTGCAAGTACCTGAAGGGAGCTTGCAAGAAGCTTATAATCTCTACAATTAAGAAGGGTAAGAAGCAAATATGAAAGAAAAAATGATTTGCAAGTACTTGAGGGGAACTTGCAAGCATCTGTTAATCTTAGCAAAAAGAAGAGTAAGAAGTAGATATAAAATAAAAAAGGATTTGCAAGTACCCGAGGGGATTTTGCAAGCACCTGCTAATCTCTGCAAAAAGAAGAGTTAGAAGCAGATATAAAAGAAAAATTTTTTGCAAGAACTTGAGGAGAATTTACAAGCATCTGCTAATCTCTGCAAAAAGAAGAGTAAGAAGTAAATTCGAAAGAAAAAATGATTTGCAAGTACTTGAGGGTAACTTACAAATATCTGCCAATCTGTGAAAAAAAAGAGTAAGAAGAAGATATAAAAGAAAAAATAATTTGCAAGTACCTGAGGGGATCTAGCAAATATCTGCCAATCTTTGCAAAAAGAAGCAGATATGAAAGAAAAAATGATTTGCAAGTACCTGAGGGGAACTTGCAAGTATCTATTAATCTATGAAAAAAGAAGAGTAAGAAGTAGATATGAAAGAAAAATGATTTGCTAGTACCTGAGGGGAACTTTCAAATATCTGCCAATCTCTGCAAAAAGAAGAGTAAGAAGCAGATATGAAAGAAAAAATGATTTGCAAGTACCTGAGAGGAACTTGCAAGCATCTGCTAATCTATACAGAAAGAAGAGTAAGAAGCAGAAATGAAAGAAAAAATGATTTGCAAGTACCTGAGGGGAACTTGCAAGCATCTGCTAATCTCTACAAAAAGAAGAGTAAGAAGTAGATATGAAGGAAATGCAAAGCGTGGGTACCTTCTAAATGTTGAGGTGGTAAGGAAGATGTAATCAGATAGCAGGAAGAATATCCAACAAACCCAGCTATTAACTGAGTAAAAGAATGTGCTTAGTCTAGTAGAGGTCAAGTCATAGCAATCTTCTTGCGTGATCAAATATGATATCCTCAATATGAAATTGAGATCAGCTAGATGAAAAAAACTTTGACTAGACTGCGTAGTTTGTAGATAATGAGAACCAGATTCTTTGATTGAATAATCGGTGCCAAGAATATCAATATGCATAGTGGATGCACTGCCAGCAGATAGAGTTTTATGGAGGCCGAGTATATAAAGCGAGCTTAAGCAAGAAATATAACGCCATAAATCCTTCGGAGAGATTGAATTTAACCTGTTAACCTAAAGGAAGGGCAGTTTGAAAGATATCTACACCTGTAGATTATCAATTAGGTCAGGTGTGCTAAAAGGTCTAAAGTATTGCTCTCCCTAAAGGATCATCAAAAGTGTAGATTACCAAGGGCGAATAAACCGCGCTCCCCGAAAAGGGCACAAGAGTGAAAATGCAAAAACTCCTAAGAAGGAACGATGGACACACTGCTCTCATGCCTTAAGGCTACAAGCTATGCTGATTAGTTAGGCCAGGTGCGCCAAGTGGTCTATAGCATTGCTCACACTAAAATATTAATGATGTTTTGGATCCCCGGAAGGCACGGCTTGAGAGTACCTTGGAGTGTTCGAACATTATAGTTGTGAGATGATCGTAGAGACAAGGCTACACTTGAACGCCATTGCTTGCCATACAACAATCATATTTGCTATAATGTATCCCTAATGGAGCACAATAGAGCTAACACATGGGACCTCCCTTGATACATGCTTTGTGTTAGATACCGACTTGGATCCAAAGCCCTAAAGTCCGCCACCACAGATTGGATGGCTCCCACTACACATATGCAAACACTCCCCTCTATATATGGTAATGGTGGTATTATGCCAGGGACCAATCTATGGGGGGTCAAACAAGACTCGGCGATATCTCCTTGGTTCATCGATCCCTTTGGCAAAGAGAAAATAGAGGAGGGGGCACTCCAAAAATGGAAATGTGTCAGTACGGGATATCAGACGTAAAAATTTATTGAAATAAATGAACGAGAACTTAGAAAAATTTCAGAACATATGTAAGAGAAATGTTCATTATGGAGAACAAAACCGATCGGGCTTGATCGCGAAGAGCTTTTGGAACTTTGTCATGTCCATCTTCACCTCAGAATAGATTTCCAAGGGCGCCTACATCATTCGCATCAATGGTCTCACCGTTAAAGAAATTAAGATCATTACTGATCTGGCTCACTCCCTTTGAGCTGAAAGGAATGTCTGCTACTTCTTTGCCTTTTGAATTAGATGGATCAGAGTGGTCATCCTTCTGCAATAAGTCACGCAACTTGCCCTGCCTCAACATCTTCCCTACCAATTGACGAAACGCTCGGCAGTTTTCAGTTGGATGCCCTTTTCTTTATGGAATTCGCAATAGGGATCCGAGTCCTTGAATCTTTGATCAGCGGGTTGGTAAGGTCTCTTATAACCGGTCTTGCCTTTCATCACTTGGATTACTTCCTGCATAACTTGGTCTATTTTAGGTTCTGGCAAGTTGCCACCCTACTGCTGGTAAGCTGAAGCTGCTCGCGAAGCTAGTGCCGGATAAGTAGGATTGTTCGATAACGGTAATCTTTGTCTTTGGAAATGATCCTGGCTCAGGATGAGGCATTGATGGCATCGGAAATTCCTTCCCTTCTTTTCTCGGGGTTGAAAATCCTTCTTAGGAGACTTTGGAGGTTGCCCATATGAAAAAGAAGGATCTTTCTCTGTTACAAGCCTATAGATGTAGTTGGGATTACTCTTTTCACCTCGTATGTATAAGTTGGCAAGACGGATCATCTCCTGATATATCCTCGGCACTCGGACATTAGCTTCGAACTTAAGTGGCCCTTCTCTTAAACCACTTATCAAAGCGACTCGGTACATCTCTGAATCGAGGTTTCAATGTCAAGAATCTCTCTTTGAAAACGATCAACAAAATGAGCCAGAGTCTCATTCTCTCGCTGCCTGATCTCAAATAGGGCTTCTGGCCCGCTCTTCCTCTTGGTATAGGTAGAAAACCTGAGTAGAAGCTCTCTTTGCAGATCTGCAAAGGAAGTGACGGACTGAGGGCACAGTCCGTAGAACCACACTCTTTCTTGTCCATCAAATGACGTTATGAAGAGATTGCACATGGTAGCATTGGTAAGAGTCTTGATGGAGAGGGATGACTCAAAAGCTTGCAAGTGTGCAACTGGGTCAGACTCCCCAGTGTAAGTTGGTAATCGTGGCTCTCTAAAGTGAGCTGGAGTTGGTTCTTGCCGAATACTATCTGTAAATGGCGATGGCTCTTCCTGTTCTCCTAGAACATAAGGGAAAGGAAAAATGGAGCATGAGATGTAGTTGAAAAAAGAGCAGGAGGATAGAAAAGAAAAGTTGCTGTAGGAGGAGCAACTTCGGGAGTTGAAGGGTATGGGTGAATTCCTTGAAAATTCAAGAATCTTGCTAGACTTACTCGGGTAACTTCCCGAAAGAAGTTTTGACGAGCTATAAATTCGTCATTTTGAGATCGCAAAGGAGCGGCTGCCTACCCTAGCGGATAGGTTGTTGGACAGGTCGGCAAATAAATAGGAGGACAGACTGACGAATAGGCCAGAGTATAAGTTTGCGGATTCTCCAATACTGGTGTTAGATTGACTGGAGGAACTGGTGCTATTACGGATTGCACCTCTAATCACTATGTGATAGCAGCCAGAGTACGATTGATTGCCTGGAACTACTGGGCAGTTTACTGATGCATTTGCTCCAAGGATTCCCAGAGAGGATCTTCACTAGGACTTGAAGGAGTGAGTTTCTCGGCAGGTTGATGGTCTGACATGGGTAACCGTTGGATTTCACCATCTATTCGAGATCTGAATGTCGCGTGTTAACTATTGATGAAGAAAATGCCTCTACATGCTCGAGAGTGGAGCACCTTCGATCCGGGTTGCCGGGATAAAGGAGGTTGATGAGGAACGACCGAGAATTCAGTTACTCTAACAGTTACTATTAGAGGTAGAGGACGAGAAAAGGGAGAAGTGAAGAAGAAAGGCCGCTTGAATTGAACAACAGAGTTCGCCCACCACAGCTTAAATGCCACTCCTACGACGGGCTTTCCTTTGATTATGAATCAATATTACAGCTTGAGTTTGCTCCTTTACATCGAATAATATAAATTGTACAAGGGGGGAAGCTGGTGGCTAGAAGGAAAAGATTACCACAGGCCGCGCGGTCTGATCAGATGGGTCGGAAGACCGCACAGACTACTTATCCCACAACTTATTTCCTTAGGCCGAGCGGACTGCACAATCAGGAAGGGAAGACCACTGAGGTCGCTTGGATATGCTACTTGAGGAGCCAAGTTCAGGGACTAAACTGCAAGTCTTAACTGCTGAGGACACATTGACAAGAAATTGTAGCCGCAGGGTTTGATGCGATGGCTATCCCCGGGGGTCATCCTCCCCAAATGAGAGGTATAGGGGGCTATTTATAGGCTCGAGGAGGAATCTTCCAGAACTGGGCTTGATGACGTCACCCCGATGATACGGGCGAGCTGCGATCGAGTCCGCGGCATTTTGCGGACTGAAGAGTAGCTGGCTTACTGCTGGTTAAAGCCAATGTTGGGAAGCAAAAGTGCTTCTGGCGGGCTGCGCAAAGAGTTCACCTAGTACATGGAGGACAGGGCATCTGCCTCTATTGCTGGATAAGACAAGTCTGCCACCTTCTGGCGGACTAATGTTTAGTCCGCGTTGTGTTATGCGGGGTGAAGAGTGCTAGAGGGCGGAGCAAGTCCACCTCCCTTAGGCAGATTGAGACCGAGTCCGGAACCTTCTGCCGAATAGAAGGAGCAGGACGCACCTGCTAGGCGGGCTGAGGAGGCAGGTCGCCCTCTCTTGGGCGACCTTGAGGCAGGATGCCTTCTGTTGGTCCCTCCTTCTGCTGGGCAACCTGGAGGAAGGTCGCCTACTACTGTGAAGAGGCGAGTCTGCCACTTACTGGCGGGTTTGTCCTTTATTTATTGGTGTACTGAGACCGAGTACTCTACATTTGGGTTAATTTGGATTGAGTCATCCTACTACTAGCAGACTGAGGTGGAGTCCGCCCTATGCTTAGGCGGTCCACTACAAAGCGGCGTCAACAAGGTTGTCATAGATTGGGATGTGAGGTCGCCTTTCGTAGTTGGATTGAAGAAGAGCCTTGGTATAGGCCAGTTCTAGCTTGCCGTGACCTAAAGGAGAGTCCGCAAACTGGTGGTGGGCTGGAGAAGAGAGCGTTACCCGCCCAGCTAACCACATGACCTGATGGTGCGAACTAGGAAGCAGTCCATGCCATCGTAGATCTGGCGACTACCAGAAGGATAGCCTAGCCACACGGACAGAGAATTCTATCCACACGGTTAGCTGGAAAATATGTCGCGAACCCTCCAGATGAGACAGAGCAGTCCACGACTTGCAAGCTAGCCACCTTGGAGACAATTGCCGATTTCTTTGTTAACATATATGATATGTTTTGAATTAAAAGGGATGGCGTTGAGCGTGAAAGATGTGCGGGTAGTGCGGAACTTCCCTTAGGTATTCCCTAAGAAGTTGCCAGGATTACCCCCACATTGAAAGGTGGACTTTCAGATTAAATTAGTACTGGGTGCCAAGCCTGTCTCTCGGACGCCTTACCGAATGGATTCAAAGGAACTCGCTGAGTTTAGGGTTCAACTACAGGTTTTGGTAGAATCAGGGTTTGTTCACCCCAGTTCATCACCATGGGGAGCCCCTATTCTATTTGTCAAGAAGAAGGACTGAACATTAAGATTGTTTATAGACCATCAGGAGCTCAATCGATTGATGGTGCAAAACACCTATCCCCTACCCCAGATCGATGAGTTATTCGATCAACTGGTAGGAGCGTATTGGTTTTCCAAAATAAATTTGCGGGGTATTACAAGTTGAGGATATAAGAAGAAGATATCTTGAAGACAGTGTTTAGCTAAAGGTATGGTTTGTAAGAGTTCACGGTGAAACCGTTTGGACTCACAAACGCCCTTCTGCGTTCATGAGTTTGATGAACTGGATGTTCATGCCGTACTTAGATGTCTTCGTCATCATCTTCATCGATGATATTTTGGTTTATTTGAATACAGAAGAAGAGCATGCAAAGCACTTGACCTAGTTTTGAAGAGGCTAAAAGAGCATGCCCTATTTGTCAAGTTCAGCAAATGAGAATTTTGGCTCCGAGAAGTTTCCTTCTTGGGGCATGTGATTAGTGTGGCAGGGTTAGCAGTAGACCCGACCAAGCTGCATGTCATGAAGGAGTGGTCGCCTTTGAATTCAGCAGCCGACACACAGAGCTTCCTTGGACTTGCTGGGTATTATCGTAAATTCGTGAAAGGATTCTCGAAGATAGACCTTCCCCTCACTACTTTGACGAAGAAAGGTGTGCCGTATGAGTGGACACCCCAGTGTGATCCTGCATTTCAATAGCTGAAAGATAGACTTACCACCGCACCAATCCTAGCTCTTCCACCAGGGAAAGAAGTATTTCAGGTTACACTGATGCGTCCTATCAAGGGATGGTGGCAGTGTTGATGCAGCACGGGCATGTGATCGCTTAAGATTCAAGGCAGTTGAAGAAGCATGAGGATAAGTACCTAGTGCATGATTTAGAGTTGGGAGCAGTGGTGTTCGCCTTAAAGGTTTGGAGGCATTATTTATATGGCATTCACTGCGAGATCTTTTCGGATCATAAAATTTAAAGTATGTCCACACTCAGAAGGAGCTGAACTTGAGGCAGCGGTGGTGGTTAGAGTTTTCGTGTGATTATGAATTTACATTGAACTCTCACCCCGGGAAAGCAAACTTTGTAGAAGATGCTTTGAGCAGAAAAGTACCAGATTCAAGCCCTGAGTCTGGGATGATGAGTATGAAATTAGATCAAGTGCTCGAGGAGATGGTGATCACATTGGTGTGCAAGGATGATTCCGAGACATATACTGAATATCTAGCTGCCATAAGCATAGTTTGTGACATTCGAGATCAAATTTGGGCAGAGCAAGGGAAGGATGTTGCTTTGGCCCTTGTGATTAAAGCTATTGAAGATGGAACTACAAAGAGTATACAATGAAGGACGACCTCGTTCATTTCCATTGCAGGATCTATATTCCCAAGGGTGGTGGAATCTAGGAAGATATCTTGAGAGAGGCACATTGTTCCAAGTATTTGGTGCATCCCGAGATTTCCAAGATGTATAGTGACCTACGAAAGACCATGTTCTGGCCGGGAATGAAAAGTGTTATTGAGTACTATGTTACACACTGTGAGGTTTGCCAAAAGGTGAAGGTGGAGTGAAAGAGCCGTGGAGGATTATTATAGTCATTGCCCATCCCCGAGTGGAAGTTTGAGGATATCTCCAAAGACTTTATTCGCGGTTTCCTCGCTCGTGCCATGGGAATGATTTAGTTTGGAAAATTGTGGATCGCTTGACAAAGGTTTCCAGATTCATACCAATGAAGGAGTCGCATGTTGATGTTTTAGTGTGTCTCTTTGTGGAGCAGTTTGTACGGTACCATGGGGTGTCTAAGACAATAGTCTCCGACCGCGATGGTCGCTTTACCTCCAACGAGTGGAAGGCTATTCAAGAATACTTGGGTTCTCGCCTTACCTTTAACACAACCTTTCATCCTTAGACGGATGGCCAGTCTTATAGGACCATCAGAACTATGGAAGATCTGTCTAGATTGTGTGTACTGGATAGAGGAGAGCCATTGGAAAGGCTCTTGCCACTGGTGGAATTTTCGTACAACAACAGTTATCAAGCAAGCATCGGGATGGCACTCCACGAAGCACTTTATGGGAGGAGGTGTAGAACTCCATTGTCATGAGTGCAGGATGGCGATCCAAAGATTTTGGGAATCAAATATATTGATGATATCGATGTTGCTGTTAGATTGATATGGGACCGCATGCTTGAGTCTCAAAGTTGGCATGAAAAATACCATAATAATAAACATCGGATGGTGGAATTTCAAGTGAGAGACAAAGTATTCTTAAAGATCAGGCTGATGCATGGAGTGTCACGAGTGCGTGGTATGAAGAAGCTTAGCTCGAGATATATGGGGCCCTATGCTATATTGGAAAGAATTGGCCTTGTAGCCTATCGGTTGGAGCTACCACCAGAACAGGAAAATTTGCACGACGTCTTCAATGTGTCGTCTCCTTGAAAGGCACTATTACGGCCCGATCAACATGTTAACACCACAGATGAAGAAGTGGCAACTGATAGATCTATTCGACTAGAGATAGTGCAGATAGTGGACTTCGAGACGAGGAACTTGCGTTGAAAAAGTGTACCTTTGGTGAAGGTCCTGTGGTCTAACCATGTGAAGGAAGAATAAACTTGGGAGCCGATGGACTTGATGCAGAAGCGCTACCCGGAGGTTTTTCCCCGAGGTAAAATTTATGCATATTATATTTCCATGTTTTTTCTCCCACACAGCCTTAGCTTGATTTCGGGGATGAAATCTTTTATTTTGTTTATAGGATTTTTAACATCCCATTTCGTGCTAGACCCCTCACGCACGTTATGAGTCAAGGAAGCCGGCTCAAGCTCGGGGTGCACCAGTAATAGGCGTCGAGTGATACTCGACTAATAGGGCAAATATGACTTAGAAATATTCTGGATGATATTGGTTTTAGCCGGCAAGATAGGCGTATTATAGTATCAGTCATCCCATGTGTTGGCATTACTGCAATGCGGCTATTCTAGGCATAAGACTCCCCTCAATTGTCCTGTGTTCCAGTAGGGGGGTCTTACACTATCACTAGTGCTTACTCCCGATCTGAAGCACCCCTTTTCCATTTATAAAGAGATCAAATCATCAAAATCAATAAAAAGGCCATCATGGACCAAGATCCAAACGGATAAATCTTTTTGGGTGGTACTGCCCAAGGAGAAGAAAAGGTGACTTCCAGATCATGGATAATAAAGAAAATAGAAACCAGATAAAATCATATATCGAAATTACTTTTGGCATTACTGGAGGGATCAGAATCACATTCGTGGGCCGATAATGTTTCTGGATAGGTCGAACTATTGGAAACAAATGGAAAAGGAAGACCGGGCAGGATCAAAGAAACTAGTAGACTGATCACTAAAGAGATCAAAAGAGGTGAAAATTCTGACATCACAAAAGCATACTTTATTCTCATGTCCTGCTCGCGGCGCTCCTTGCTCGTGGCGCTCCTTGCTTGCGGAGCGGCATACCGGAAAAAAGAGAAATCAAATAGTCTAACTCCGCATACTCCTAGATGACAGAAGATCGCATCCTTCTACGAACTCGTCCTATACTTGAATCCACAGAAAGAAATGGGCTTCAGCCTTTCTTCGCTATCGCTTATCTCGGTGCTCAACATTCTCCTTTTTCATATGGAAAAAGTCTGGGTGGGGAACTGATCCAAGAAAGAAGGCAGTTAGTGTCACTTTTGTTTTTTTACCGGTATTCTTGGTGGACGCTCTTTTTTGCATGTTTTTTCTGCACATTAGAAATGAGTCATCCTCTTTCTTTCCTACGCAACCTTTTTTAGAATGGTTCCAAATATAAAAATATTTAGCGCCGACCCGATAGTCGCTGCCGAAACTAAGATGAATCTTTCAAGCTGGAGCTTTTTTTGGGAGGCCTGATAGGGTTCTCTATTGATTGGTCCCTCATTCACTCGCTCTGTATTAGAAGCATAAGTTGATATATGTGACCAATCTTATAAGGTATCGGTTGGGTTGGGTCACAGTTCCTTGGCTAGCGCTTGGAAGCAAAGTGGCTATAGCTTGTTGTACTTCGCGGCTAAGAAGAGCGATTGACAAACTAGAGGGCTCAGTGAGGCCACTATAATGACATCGAAATGGGGTCTATGGGACGAGATCCCTACACCAGCAGAGATCCAATCGTGCACACATGAAAGCCATTAGAAACTTTGTGACGGGGGCGACCATGGATTCACTAAAAAGATGAAAGAGCTGTCATAAAAAAGCATGAATTGAGCATGAGCAGAGAGTTTGAGATTATAGAATAACGGATCAGGGAGTTAGCTTGAGTAGAGAGTTTCTTTTATTGAACCGGTGACACAGTAAGGCAAGCAAGAGAGTTGAATCAAGGATCAGTAGTCTAGAGCTTGCAAGCAAATTGAATTTTCTCGCTTTAACCATTACCATTTAGAGCTTTATGGGATGGTTTTTTAGCAGGGTCACCCATTCCTTTCATTTTGTCGGTCTGCCTGGACAAGATTATAAATTACAGCCAAATTCCATTTTCCCTTTGTAGGCAATCCAATGCTTAAGCTTGGGCCAGTACACGATTAGCAGGCCTAGACTCTAGAGATAGTCAAACCCTTGGAAACTGAGCCTTTCAGTGAGTGTGGTGTGGGATCAAGGCCTTTAATTAGTCCATTAACCCTCAACATATAATGAGAACAACTTTCGTTATTGAACACATATATAGAGATAGATTTCTAGATGGGAAATATGCAATGAATTGATTTAATGATGACCTTGATTTGCCCTGAGAGCTGACATCCTTGAACCTTCTTCCAGGTGAACTACTAATGCGACTGTGGCCCTCCCTTCTACCTGGGAAAAGAAGTGCTCGCATAAGCTCTCTGGATTCTAATGGGCTTTCTTCCCTGAAATGCCTTTTCTACAGGACTGCTATAATAGAATAGTCTTTCATCGCTTGTGCTTTCTTTCCCTCTTTTCTATTTGCTTTTCTCACTCTTTGCTGACGGCTACTCTTGACTCCTACTCCTTCCTTGAGGAATCTGTGAAAAATAAAACTCAGCCCAATCCGAATCTAATAAGGGAAAGGTAGATTGTGGATCCCCCGTATATATGTCCAAAGCTGTGCCCTTTGTCAAAATATTCATCGTTGTAGGATTCCTATTCAAGATCATTAATCACAAGAAGAAAGAGGAAGATTTTCCTTTTAGGGAGGTAGGTGTGGTATCATAGAATAATATATTTTCTATATATACGATAAGACTAGTGTCTTTAACTGAAGCATGGTATGCCTATTTTAGAGTTGTCCTTGCTTAGCTAACTATAGAATCTCAACAAGCTTTCTTATTACTGTACTATATGCTGGAATTTTTACCTACCACCAGGAAAAGTGAGGCCAATCACGGGTCTGAAATCTTTCCATTTTATCTCGTTTCAAGAATAGTGTATGATAAGTCACCAGAAAATGACATTGTAATAAACGATATGGCATACGAGCTAGCTTGCCGGTAAAGGTCAGACTGCGAACAACTTCCTCTGATTGGGTCTTAGTCTTAAGGAACTCATAGACAACAAAAGAAAGAGGGTAACATCGGATAGACTATAAATCACTAGTAAAAGAGAATACTTTTGTTAAGGAAGGGAAGGAGAAAAGCATCTATATGGTGGAAATCAACAAAAAGAAGATGAATTCAAGCAAAAAACTGGAAAACGGAAAATAAATGAATCGAAATAGTGATGCAAACTCTATTAGTAGTTTGTTACCTTACGACACCTCCTCTGTCCTCTCTCATGACATCTCTCTCTTCTCTAAACTAGTGATGAAGTTTAGCCAATGATGGAGGTACATATTCACCTTGGCATGATGATCCGCGATTACTAGTGATTCCAACCTCATGAAAGTAGAAGCGACTTTTCTAAGATTCTTTCGAACTAATGTAGTACAGATCCTAAAAGCTATCCCAATCATAAATAGGAAGATGACAACTCCGAGTTTCACGGAGATATCGGGATACTGTTGGGTCCATTGATCCAAATGTCCCTGATTTGAAGAAGGCCTACTAGATAATGGCATATACATGTGAGAAACTGATGGTTTCAATAAGATCTATATATATATATGTGATTACTTGTTACAATGATAAGACAGGTTAAGTGGGCATAAGGAAGGATACAGGAAAGACATAAATCTATCTAAGTCCACATAAGATGAGTGAAGGCAGTTCACTCAACGCCAAATGACAAGAAGAACTAAGTAAAGTATGGACAGTCAAAGCCTAACTATTTCCAAGACAGAATTTTGGTTAAGTCCAAAAGCGTTGAGTGAAGATAGTTCACTCAGTGCCAAGAGCCAGAAGCATTGAGTTAAGCTCAAGAAGTCAAAGCATCTGAGAATTAGAGAAAGATTCTTGCTAAGTCCAGAAGCGTTGAGTGAAGGTAGTTCACTCAACGCCTAAAGAAGAAATTGTCGACAAAATAAAGGTCAGTTAAAGCCTCAGAAGTTGAAGACAGAAATTCTGTCTAAGTCTAGATGCATTGAGTGAAGGTAGTTCACTCAATACTAGCTCAACAAGAAATTCTACTAAGTACAAAAACGTTGAGTGAAGGTTGTTCACTCAATGCCTCATCTAGATGGCGAGCTAGGCAGAAAGCATTGAGTACATAAGCATTACTTAATGCCTTCATACAGAAGAAAAGAGGTTAAATCTAAATGCGTTGAGTGATGAAGATTCACTCAACGCCTAATTAGCTAAGATAGCTAATGTCTATATTCATCGAGTAAAGACCGATCACTCGACGTCTAGTGCTGCAGGATAATTGGCTAAGTATTTTAGCACTGAGTGAAGGCTGTTTACTCAATACCTATGACGAATTGTCTGAAATCGACTAAGTCCATAGGTACTGACGTCAGCAAAATTCAAAATGTTGCGGGAAGTCTATAATACACGACAAATGACATCGCATGCCTCTTGTACTGCATTTAATGCACAAGCAAAGTTGCAGTCAACAACTACAGCTGGTTCCACTGCTCAAAGAGCCGTTAGATATCGGGATAAAAAGCTATAGTTCTATAAAGAGAAGATTAACTTTTGGGAAGTGCTAAACTTCATCTTCTTCCTCTCGACATTATTGCAGAGCTAAGAGAGTTGTTCAAACTATTGATCTGAAAGTTCTAGTAAGTTAGCTATTGTCTTTTCATCCTTAACAACAAGTTCAGAGAGACATCTCTGAGAAAAGAAGAAGCAGCAAAGGCAAGACATAACTGTAGCTACTTCACAAGCTCTAGTTGACCATTCCTGAAGAAATTTTCCTGGAACTATGAAGAAGACCTGACTGAGCTATCTCAGAACAGAAGGAGGAAGACACAGAGAATATTTCTCTAGTGTCTAAACATCATCAACAAACCATCACTCTCTCTGTAGGATCTTTTTATCTAAGTGTAAGCCTAATATATAAAGGCTGAGTGTAGGATCTTTAAGTACATCTGAGTGGTAGGATTCAAGTGGTGAATCTGAGGTAGGATCCAGGATTGGATTTGAGCTATAGGGTAGTTGTCCTGAGGTAGGATAGTCATTCTCTGAGTGGTAGGGCTATCCTCCTAGCCTAAGTTGTAGGAATTAGTGATAAGTATGAGGTAGGTGGTCTGTAGATCACTGAGCTGTAGGAGCTCTGCTGGCTCTGAGTGGTAGGGCTTTGTGCCTGAGGTAGGTCTTGGAGGGGACTGAGAGATCCTAAGGGATCTGAGTTGTAAGCTCTTAGGAGCCGAGTTTGGAGAAGTGGTCTTGTCTAACAAACTGTAAGAAAAGTGGGAGGGACAGTGTGTAACGCCCCTAGCCAATCCAACGTGACAATGTCACGGCTCCACTCTAGGCGACGCTACCGGGCTGCAGCCCAAGCACCCCAACCCCTCTCCAGCCCACTGGCGGGTTGTTGGTGGCCACAGCCTCCCTTTGATGAGCAAACTCGACAGTTAAGTTGGGCCGTACGGGGACTTCTACGGAGGTCACCAATCCCAGTACTACTCTCGCCCAAGCACGCTTAACTATGGAGTTCCTTCACTTCTCATCACCAATTGAAAGAACTCCATAGTTAAGCGTGCTCAGGCTGGAGTAGTACTGGGATGGGTGACGTCCTGGGAAGTCCCCGTACGGCCCAACTTAGCTGTTGAGTTCGCTCATTAAAGGGAGGTCGTGGCCACCAATAACCCGCCTGTTGATTGAGAGGGGTTGGGGTGCTTGGGCTGTAGCCCGGTAGCATTGCCTAGAGCGGAACCGTGACATCGTCACGTTGAATCGGCTAGGTGTGTTACAATAAAACTGCAGATCAATTGGTGATGAGAAGTGAAGGAACTCCATAGTTAAGCGTGCTTGGGCGAGAGTAGTACTGGGATGGGTGACCTCCTGGGAAGTCCCCATACGACCCAACTTAACTGTCGAGTTCGCTCATCAAAGCGAGGTTGTGGCCACCAACAACCCGCGGTGGGCTGGAGAGGGGTTGGGGTGCTTGGGCTACAGCCCAAAAGCTATGCCATGGGGGGCTATGGGCCAAATCCCGAGTCATTACACAGTGGATGTACCCATAATCTGGGGAACCACAATAAAATTCATGTGTGATGTGTATGATTGTCTTGAAAGCTAACTTAACTAACTCACAACACACTAAAGCAAAAAGTATAAAAATAATAAAAAACCTATTCAGCACCCCTATAGGTGTTTAGCTACTCTTAGAACTAAAGTCTTTCAAGTGGTATCATAGGGAGGTTGCTCAAAAAAGGACTTAACAGTATGAGTTGATCTCCAAGAGTTGCATAAGAATATACTTATGGGTTCAGGAGAGAATCATAAGGACCTAGGTTCCATGAAGCTTCCAATATGCAGAAAAGAAAGCTTTGGGATCTGGATGGATAGGGTTAGGTTGTTTATGTAGACATCTAACCCAAGAATCTTTATAACTCTTCAAAGGGGACCCTTCATCCCAATGGAGATCTCAGCTCTAGATGCAACAATCCAGACACCTAAAAAGTATTTTGAAATGACCAAGGATGAGGTAATTCTATCTACAATGGACAAGAGGACACAAAACATAATAGTGAGTGTCATAGATGATTCTACTTTCCAGAACCTTGTCCACTGCAGAACATCCAAGGAGATGTGGGATACACTGGTGGTCTATATGGAAGGCACTGAAGAAGTCAGGGATGATAGGAATTGCCTACTTAATCAAGAGTATGAAGCCTTCAGACAGACCAAGAAAGATAGCATATCGGAATGCTATGAGAAATTCTTCAACATTATGAATGAGCTGAGGACATATGGGAGGGCCTTCAGCCATTATGAGCTCAATGACAAGTTCCTCAGATCTCTAACTAGAGACTGGGACACAAAGATCTATGCCATCAGAGAGGTGTAGAATCCTGCTTATACTCCCCCTCACGCATTGTTTGGGAAGCTATTATCCTATGAGATGTAGCTATCTGCCAAGAAGGAGGAGAAGACCATCAATAGATCTTAGGCCAAGGAAAAGATTGTGGCCTTCAAAGCTGATAGCTCTAAGAATAGCAAGGTGGGGATTGCCTCTCCCCCAAGGAAGCCTGCTGAATCAAGCAGCATAGAGCCAAACACATCAGACAACAACATGTCTAATGGAGAGTTTGCTGCCTTCTCTAGGCAATTTCAGAAGATGATGATGAGGAAGTAGAGGAGGAGCAGACCTTCCTCCTCCTCTCATCATAAGAAGGACCACTATAAGTATGAGAAGAAACACTCCAAGGGAGACATGTAAGAATCTAATCCTAGTAAACATGTTTCTTCTAAAGTTGTTTGTTATTGCTACAGCAAGCCAGGACATGTCATAGATGATTGTCCTGTAAAGAGAAAGGAGAATGGTGAGAAGAAGCACCACCTCCAACACAAAGGCAAGAAGGGAAATTCCTTTCATGCCAAGAATGAAAAGAGCTGGAGTCAGAGTGACTCATCTTCTTCAAATTCAGAAGAAGAAGAAGCCTATATTTGGTTGTTTGCTGTTGTAGCTGATGAAGATGAAGACTATCCTACTGAAAGGATAGGTATCAAAGCCCCTCTATCACATTTAGGTAGTGACACTCAGGAGGAGAAAGATATCAATAACATTTATGGTCTCATGGCCATGACAGATGAAGAATCCAGCCAGGATCAGCCTGGTTAAGATTAGGTATAATCTCTATCTAGCTCCTCTTCTGATTCAGATTATGAGACTAGTCCAAATTCTGATGCATCCATATACTATGATGAAGATAGGATAGAATCTGAGGAGGACATCAATTAATTATTTGACAAGTATGGTGCCCTTCTGGATGCTTTGAAAAGGAGCAAGAAGTTGGCCAAGAAACAAGTTTAGGAGATTATCTCCATATAGTTGTCTGCTTCCCAGCAGGCTGAGACAACATCTTTATTGGATCAGAAGACAAGGGAAGTCAGCCAACTAAAGACCATAACAATCATCCAGATTGGGACAATTAAACATAAGAACACAATTATTCTGGATCTTGAAGAGAATCTCCAAAGGGAGAAAAGAATTTTGGCTAACTATTCAAAGCCCAATACTATGTTGCCCTTGATTGACACCTTCTCCTCTCAAAAGGGTAAGAAGGGGTTGGGATTCAAGTTGAACACTAGAGTTGCCAATCCCAAAGGGAAAGGGAAAGCTCCAGCTCAGCCACTGGCATCAATGCTACCCATCTCTTTTAATAAAGTGATGTAACCTTCAAATAGGTATGACCAAGAAAGCATTTATGGTCACTAGTTGAATTGTAGATCCACTAGTGTGAACAAAAATGTTCACAGCTATTGTGGAATATATAGTAAGGGGTTGAGTGACTTTAAGGCCCCACATGAGGAAATTCAAATGACCCATCATGAAACATTTGTGTTTGGTACACCAGCCCCCACACTCAAGAAAAATACAGTGGCCTGTTCTCAGGATCTCTCAGCACACACTCATACCAAGGGCAAGTTTGTAAGCATGCCTGACTTGGGTATCTTTGAGGCCATCAACAGTATGTCTTCTGCAAAGAAGACCACTGTTGGTAGAACTCAAGATAAACCAAGCTCTTCTACTAACAAACTCATCTTCAATAAGATAGTGGCTGGAAGAAATAAGAACAAGGAAGCTACTCTTCCTTCTAAATAGTTAGAAGCAAATCAATCTGCCAGACCTGCTCAGAAAATAAGATATAATATGCATGAGTGTTGGTGTTGTGGAAAAGTGGGTCATTTTGTCTTAGATTGCTGGCACAATCCTACTATGCCAAAAGCTAGTGCTAGTCTTCCAGTCAGAAAATCTGCAGGAAGAGAATTTCTTTTTTAGGCTAACTAGAACTAAGGACCAAATAAAAATTGGGGTCCTAAGGTAAATTAAATTATGTTTTGCAGGCTATTCCAAGTGCCCATACCCCAATATGGTACTTGGACAGTGGATGTTCGAGACACTTGACTGGAACAAAGGGAAACCTAAAGGAGTACACTCCAGTGAAGGATGGACCCAAAGTTATCTTTGGTGGTTCAGGCAGAGGTGTCACCAAAGGCTATAGTAAGATCACCAATGACATAGTCTCCATCTCAAAGGTGGCTTATGTTGAAGGGTTGCCACACAACCTAATATGCATAAGCAAACTCTATGATCTTGGCTATGTCATTATATTACATAAGGATGAGTGCTAAATTAAGAAGTCAAGTGACCAAGAGGTCATTTTTATAGGCACTAGGAGTGAAAATATTTACTGTTTAAACTTTCTTTGTTTAAGTAATGACTCTCCCATATGTCTAGTTGCAAATGAGAAAGTCTCATATCATGTTCAATGATACAAGAGGATAGCTCATTTGAACTATAAGACTATTTGTAAACTCTTTAGTGAGGAGTTAGTGAGAAATGGTCCCAAAATAAAATGCACCAAGAAAGGGATTTGCTCATCATGCCAAAAGGGCATGCAGACCAAAGCCTTTTTAAGAGCATTGGGGCCAGAGACTCTGTGAGGTGTTTATACCTCCTGCATATGGACTTGTTTAGTCCTATGCCAGTTCATAGTCTAGGTAAGAAACTCTACACCCTTGTGGTTGTTGATGACTTCTCTAGGTTTGCATGGGTTTTCTTTCTTAAGAAAAAGTCTGAAATCCTTGATATCTTCAGGACCTTCGTCAAGCAAGTTCAGAATGAATTGGATAGTACTATGGTCAAAATCAGAAGTGACCATTAGATGTAATTCCAGTCTGAATGGATGATAAGATTCTTTGAAAAGCAAGGGATTCATCAAGAATTTTCTTCTCCAAGAACACCCCAGCAAAATGGGATAGCTGAGAGGAAAAATAGAACTCTCATAGAAGCTAGCAGAACATTGCTAAGTGACAGATCTCTCCTAAAATATTTCTGGATTGAGACAGTAAATACTGCATGTCATGTCCTTAATAGAGCTTCTATCACCAAGAGCCATAAGAAGACTCCCTATGAGATCATGAAGGGCAGAAAACCAAACCCGTACTATTTTAGGATCTTTGGTAGAAAATGCTATGTGCTCAATAATGGGAAGTCTAATTTGACTAAGTTTGCTGCCAAATCCTATGATGAGATATTTGTTGGATACAACAATCATAGCAAGGCTTATAGGATCAACAACTTGGAAAATCAAGTTATAAAAGAGTTCATAAATGTAGTGTTTGATGAATCTACTATGATTAATAGTGAGCTACCAAGCTTCTCATCTAGGCATGCAGGTATAGAATTAGTAATGGACAATTATCCATCAAGGAAGCTCCTCTTGCTGCCCAAGATGAAGATTAAGGAGTGTGCATCCCAGAAGAATGGCAAATCTTAGATGATGAGGATGTAGATCAGCAAGCTCCAGCCACTGAAGCTCAAGATGCAGATGGGAGAATGGCTCCAGCGATCAGGCATCTAAGAGATCATCCCAGACACTAGATTATTGGTGATGTTAACCAAGGAATTTTAACCAGGAGCAAAATTCTCAACACATTCATGTATTCAAGCTTCCTATCACAAATTGAACCCAAAATATTTGAAGATGCCAACATAGACCAGTTTTGGATTGTGGCAATGCAAGAAGAACTGAACCAATTCAAAAGATGTAAGGTCTGGAAGCTAGTTCCTAGACCACATTAACATAATGTCATTGGAATCAAGTGGATTTAAAAGAATAAACTTGATGAAAATGGCATTATTATCAAAAACAAAGCTAGGCTAGTGGCTAAGGGATATAGAGAAGAAGAAGGTATTTATTTTGATCAAACCTTTGCCCCTGTAGCTTGGATAGAAGCCATCAGACTATTCCTTGCTTATGCTGCCAACAAGGGCTTTAAAGTCTACCAGATGGATGTGAAGTCAGCCTTCTTGAATGGTGACTTAAGGGAAGAATTCTATGTTGAACAACCATCAGGTTTTGTCAATCCTAACTCTCCTGATTATGTTTATAGACTTAAGAAAGCTTTATATGGGTTGAAGCAAGACCATAGGGCATGGTATGAGACTCTGTCTAGCTTTCTTATTGAGAATAAATTCTCAAGGGGAAAGATAGACAAGATGCTATTCCTAAGGAAATCTAAGTGCGAGATCATATTAGTCAAAATTTATGTAGATGACATAATTTTTGGGTCTACTGATGATTGTACAACCCCGTATTCACGGAGTAGGGTCCCTTCGGCAGGCGCAGAGCCAGTTTTAAGCTTTTAAGCTTTTTGGATATTTTGGACTCTTGCTGGCCAATTTTGGCTCTAGCATGGAAATATACTAGTAGGGGGAGGAAAAATTGGCCTCCCCCCTTGCCCCCTTCTTTGAGGGCCGGGTACGGCAAGTTGGCCGACACCCCCAGACGGGATGAAGGGCGAGGTGGGGGGCAGCGGGGTCGACTGGAGACCATGGTCTCGTCCCCCCTGCCCCTTAGCCCCAAGCAGGGGCGAGACCGCCGGCCAGGCGAGGTCTCGCCCGCGCGGCCTGCTCCGGGCGAGACCGCCGGCCAGGCGAGGTCTCGCCCGCGCGGCCTGCTCCGGGCGAGACCGCCGGCCAGGCGAGGTCTCGCCCGCGCGGCCTGCTCCGGGCGAGACCGCCGGCCAGGCGAGGTCTCGCCCGCGTGGCCTGCTCCGGGCGAGACCGCCGGCCAGGCGAGGTCTCGCCCGCGCGGCCTGCTCCGGGCGAGACCGCCGGCCAGGCGAGGTCTCGCCCGCGCGGCCTGCTCCGGGCGAGACCGCCGGCCAGGCGAGGTCTCGCCCGCGCGGCCTGCTCCGGGCGAGACCGCCGGCCAGGCGAGGTCTCGCCCCCGCGGCCTGCTCCGGGCGAGACCGCCGGCCAGGCGAGGTCTCGCCCGCGCGGCCTGCTCTGGGCGAGACCGCCGGCCAGGCGAGGTCTCGCCCGCGCGGCCTGCTCCGGGCGAGACCGCCGGGGGGGGGGGGGGGGGGTGTGGTTTAGCGTGGTCTCGTCCTTGGACCATTTTACCCCAGAGGTGGTTTTTCCCTCTTTGCCCCCCGGTGTGGAGGTTTCCTATTGGCTGGAGGCATTTTGGCCCCAGGGGCGTTTTGGTCATTTTACCCCTAAGACTTGGAAAAACTATAAATAGACCCTTAGGGGTGCCTTGGAGAGGGACTTGTCATTTCTTTCCTTAGCCACTATTTTCTCTTTGGCTTCCCTCCAAGGCACCTAGCTCAAGCATTGGCTAGGGAGGGGGAGACCTCAAAGGTCTTCCGGGTGTGAGGTGGGACCTCCTCGCTAGAGCCGAGGGTCAGTTCATAGCTTCCTAAGTCTTCGGTCCGTGACGTTCTTCTGAGTGTAGTAGGTGTGAGGTCACCCCTTTCCCCAAGGGTCGAACTCCACAGAAGTCAATTTTGGCTTCGGTCATTTTTGGCTTAAACAGTTTTGGTGCGGTGAGCGTGGAGAGTGACCAGCACAGAAGATCTCAAGAGAGTGTCATGGCTGGAGATCAGGGAGGTAGTGATGACCTCGGTGGTTCCCCCAACCCAGGACCCTTTGTAGGAAGGGAGGAGTTCATGGCTTCCATCGAAGGCATCATGGGGATGCTTAGAAGCATTGCCCCTCGGGCTGATAGCTCAACCCCCACCCCCCAGGGACTAGCTCCCAGGGGTCTCGGCGAGCTAACCCAGAGTGGTCTCGGCGAGCTGGCTCCCAGGGGGCAAGGCGAGATCACCCCAGCAGGGGGAGAAGTGAGTATGCCGGATAGGAGGCCTGGGAAGGAGAGGATGGTAGAAGGTGTTGAGCGAGACCTCTCAGGCCGGGAGCTGTTCCCAAGCCCGGCGAGAGCTAACCCCCCAGGCGAGCAGGTCGCGCGAGTGGAGGTGGCGAGAGCTCCCCTTAGGGGGTCACCCTTCAGTGAGTTGATCATCCCAGCTCCCGTTCCCAAGGGGTTCAGAGAGCCAGACATGGTTTACTATACCGGGAAGGATGACCCCGTCCAGCATCTGCAATGGTTTGAGGATGCCGTCTCCATCAGGCCGATGACGGACGCCTTCAAGTGTCGCCTCTTTGCGATCACCTTAAAAGAGAAGGCGAGGGACTGGTTCCATCAACTCCCTCCGAGGTCCATCTTCGGGTTCGAAGACTTGAGCCGGAGCTTTCAGCTTCGCTTCTCCACCTCCAAGAAGAGGAAGAAGGGTCATGAGTCCCTCTTCCTGTTAAAGCAAAGGGCTGAGGAGTCGCTGGCCCACTACGTTGACAGGTTCCAGGAGGAGGTCCTTGACATCCAAAAGGTGCCAGGGTATGCCCTCTAGATGGCGTTCACGGTAGGATTGCGCGAAGGGTTCTTCAAGATGAGCTTGACTCGGAAGGCCCCTGTAACGCCCCGTTTTTTCAGCGATTATTTTTATTCTCGTTTGGCGTTACGATGACGCGTTTCTGTGGCTTGTGCCATGTGTGGAGTACGGTTTAGCTCCTTAGAACTGAGTGCCCTATTTGGTAGCCTGTTGGCAAGATCTCCCTAGCAAACCGAGTCGTTTTGGTGACCCGGTGTGGCCTCTCGGGGGGATGTTGGTGTTTGGCTTTATTTGGGTGTAACTCGAGTTCTGTTAGTCGAAAGTTAATTTCGACTTCGCCGTTGTGTTCGTAGCGTGGGTATTTAGCTACGGTGCGAATTTCGTCGAATTCCGAGGTAGTTCGGTTTTCGCGTCGATTTGGTGCTTTATGTAATTTTGTAATTAATAATATAATTATATAATTATATATATATATATATATATATATATATGTATATTTATGGAATGAGAAGGAACCGCCATCTTCATCTTCCCCGATAGAAACCGCCGGCCCCTTGTACGAGAGAAACGGAGTAACCGCCTACCTTGCCTTCGGACGCCGATTCCCGGAGCGTTTGTGGACGGAATTCGATTCCGAGAGTGGATTCGGATTGCTCTCATCGAGACCTTCATTCCTGCGGTAAGAAATTCGATTTTCGTGGAGTTTTGGGAGGATTGGAATTTTCGGTTTTGGAAGTTTTCCGCCATTAATGGCCGAGTCTTTGTTCTAGGTGTTGCGGCCGTTTTGATCCGTGCGAAGAGGAGGAAATCAGTCCAAAGCTTCGCTGTGAATTGAGGCAAGTGGTATTCTTGCCCTTGCCAAGTGTTTTCTTTGATTTTATTTGCTGAAATTGAAATCCCGGTTAGCCTAGGTTAGAGGCCTTGTTGTTCTCATTTTCTTGCTAACAATAGGGCTTAGTTCTTCCTACTGAACCCCCCCCCCCCTATGTTGTGATGTTTGGAATCCAAATTGTCGGCGTGAAGCCGTTGTTTCCCTTGCTCTGATTGTTGCTCTGGTTCGGGCGTAGCCGAGAGGGAGAGTTAGGAGGGGGGGGGGGTGTGGTTGCCAATTTTCGTTAAGGTATTATTCGAATGGTTAGGCATAGTTTGAATGGTAGTAGCGTGCGACGTGATAGTTGTCTACTGCTACTGCAGTGGCGTGAGTCGTGTGCGCGTTCCGGTGTCATTCGGGAAATTCCAAATTGTGCAGGTTGACCGCGCATGGTCATCAACCTTTAGGGCGCACGACCACTGGTCGTGTGCCTCTGTTCGTGCGCGTATAAATTTCAGTTTCCAAAGTTCTGTCTCGGGCAATCGCACGAGCGCTGGCAACAGTGCGCACGACCACTGATCGTGCGACGCTATTCGTGCGCAGTTGATAGGTTTTCTGTCAGGTTTTCCAGGTTCGTTTCGCACGATCATCAGCCGATGAGTGCGCACGACCACTGATCGTGCGTCACTGATCGTGCGCTTTGTATATTTTCTTTTGATAGGCGAATTTAGATGGTTTCGAGTGCGGGAGTTTAGATACTCAAGTGGCAGGCACTACTCGAGTTCTGGATCTTCTGCCTTGGTCGTTCGACTGTCGTCGAGCTCCATATTCTTTAGTGGGTTTGGGGGTAGTAACATTATTTTGGCAGCGAGTGAGGCTAGCTCACTCAACGCCAAAGTTTAGGTAGGCACTGAGTGGGTTTCACTCAACGCCTAGACGTGTTGATTTATTTCAACACTCTTCCTTTACCTTGTATTTCATTTCCGAGTGGATTTCCAGTTGTATTTCTGGGTTTTCCTTATCGGCCGTTTTCTTTATTTTCCTAAAGGCCGAATCATGGGTCGTGGTTAGTAGTGGTGGTTGTAGCTCTTTATGGGGGTGGAGTTGTGTGATATAGCCAAGGCCACCCATGGATTTCTTGCTCCAGGTACGGGCTGGGCATGTCGGGTGGAAGGTCCCTTGTGTTTTCACGTGTTGACCCTCGAGCTTTTGACTTGGACATGGTGGATTGGGGGACTGCGTTTGCCTTCGATCCGGTTCCTCGTTGTTGTTTTTGCTACTATCACTTCCCGCAGTTTAGGGTGTTAGAAGTTTCTTCTTTGGTAGTTTGCAGTATTCTGGCTCTTGGTAGTCTAGTAGGCCCTGCAGGATGTTGTTCCTGGGCTGGGTCGTTGCTGTTTCTTTGCACGTTGTGCATTTCTTGTGGTCCTGTTGTGGACAGTTGTGACTCTTTCTACTGCATGTTTTTCTGTTACCTTGTCCTTTGGTTGACTCTTTCATGCAGTTTTTCTTTGTTTAGCTTGCTGAGGTATTCTGTTTTCTTTTGGAATACCCCAGGTTCTGAGCTGTAGCCAGTCTGGTGGCTAGTTGGAGGTGGTGTTGTTGGTGGACTTCCGGACCTTGGAGTTCTATTTACCTTGTTAGTGAGGTTGTTTTCAGTACTTTCTTACAGACATATATGTGTGCTGGTGGGTTCGTGTCAGGTTGTTGGCGCCCACTAGTAGTTTTTACCTTGTACTAGATATATACTATTGCTGCTACCATTTATTTTTCTAGAGATAGTCTACTTGCTTTGAGAAGGTTTTATGCTAGATTGCTAGTTATTTTTAAACTATAATTATTATTATAAATGAAGCTCATGATCAGCATGTTTGGTAAACTTAATCATTATTTTCCAAATTACGTACGAAAACCGTTTTCTTATATATATTATATAAACTAAGTGTAGTGTCTTGCATAGCATGAGTGGTTCTCTTGGGACCCTTATGCGCTCTTTAGGGTGTAAAACCTAATTAAAGTATTTTTCCGCAGCGTTTAAATATAGTTTTCTTTTGTGAACTAGATGATCCACTGAGCCGAGGGATACGGACTCTAAACATAACTGATTTTCTATTCATTAAGCACATGATTTTCTTGCATAAAGATTGTAGTTGGATTTGCCTGAGCGTCAGCAGTTATCCCCTGCTTGACATGGCATCATGACGCGTGTTTTCTCTTACTCTGATAATTCTTAATTCGGAGAAAATGCGGGTTGTGACAGCCGCCCTTTCCTTCGAGGAGCTGATGGAAAGGGCGGCAGAGGAGATAGCCATGGAGACAGCCAACCCGGCCTTTGTAAAGAAGTTGGCAAAGTTGACAGAGGTGGAGTCGAAGGAGCAGGGTGGCTCAAGGCATCATGAAGGGAGAAGGAGAGATGATCATAGAGCTCAAGGGTTCCAGAGACAGGAGGGTCCGGAGCCAGGCTAGAGGCAGCAGGGAGGACCTGCCCATGGTCCAGGAAGGGCTCTCATCCAGGATGGAGGGAACCATCATGGGGGCCAAGGGAGGTTCAACTTCCAGAGGCAAGCCCCAAGACAGCTCCTGCCCCCACCCCAGCAAGCGATGGCGATTGGCCGAAGGGATAGGAGGAATCGCAAGGGGAGAGGGGGAGGCAGGGTAGAGTTGCCGTACTGTGACTTCCACCAGTTGGAAGGTCACGCCACGGCTACCTGCCCCGAGTTCCTAGAAGTGAGAGGGGCGAGAGCTCCAGCCCAACAGCAGCCGGAGCGGATTGAAGCTCTACCCCAAGGAGGGGGTGATGATGTGTGTGAGGACCGGGTCGATGTAGGACCCCGAGGTTGTATAGCTGTGATCCACGGGGGGGGGTGGGGATCGAAGCCGCTCGGAAGGCAAGTCTCCATGTGATGTATCGGCGGAGCGTTGCCTCGACATCCCAGACCCCTCCCCTGGAGGAAAGGGTCACCTTCTCATCAAAGGACATGCCAGAGCATGAGGATCCCTTCTGCGACGCCCTGGTCATACAAGCAACCGTCGAAGGCTTCACCGTCTCCCGGATTTTGATTGATAACGGAAGCTCGGTCAACGTCATTTTCAAGAAGGCGTTCGAGGGGATGAAGGTGGAGCCAAGGAGGATAGTGGCGTCGGATGGACCTCTGTTCGGATTCTCAGGGGAGAGAAAGGAGGTGGAAGGTGGAGTCGGACTCCAAGTGAAGTTGGGAGGGACCTCAAGGAACTGCAGGTTCGTCATTGTGGACGCTCCAAGCAGCTACAATGCCATCTTCGGAAGGCCCCTCATCAGCGCCTTCCGGTGCGTGCCCTCATCCTTCCACCAATGTCTCAAGTTCAACTCAGATGGGATCCAGGTCAGGATCAAGGGAGACTCCAGGATGGCGAGGCAGTGCTACGTCACGGCAGTCAACACCATCTCTTGGTTGGCTAAGGCAGAGGAGATGGAGAAGATCATGGAGAGCCTGAGCAGGGTTGAGGTGGCCAGTGGGATGGAACCTGATGGCAACCACTAGGCCCAGGCCCCCTGAAGAAGCCTCGCCTCGGCGGAGTCATGTATCTTTTTTATGTTTATGTTATTGTAAGGAGTCTAGCCCCCGACCAGTAGAGTCGAGGGGGTCATGTAACCCATCTTCTTTCCCCCGTTAGAGGATGTTGGAATTGAAAAAGCTTAGGTGACATGCCCAGCTCCCAACCCCCGAGAGGATCTCCTCATACCAGGCTCACACTAGCTGGCAGGGTCGAGAGTGTTTCGGGGGGTGGCTCATTTCTCCTTTTGCTCCGAGATGATTCCGCTGCCAGGCTCTCACTAGCTGGTGGGTTCAGGTTGATCTCTCGTGGGAGCCAAGCCCTTTTGCTCCGAGATGATTCCGCTGCCAGGCTCTCACTAGCTGGCGGGTTCAGGTTGATCTCTCCTGGGAGCCAAGTCCTTTTGCTCCGAGATGATTCCGCTGCCAGGCTCTCACTAGCTGGTGGGTTCAGGTCGATCTCTCATGGGAGCCAAGTCCCTTAGCTCCGAGATGATTCCGCTGCCAGGCTCTCACTAGCTGGTGGGTTCAGGTTGATCTCTCGTGGGAGCCAAGTCCCTTAGCTCCGAGATGATTCCGCTGCCAGGCTCTCACTAGCTGGCGGGTTCAGGTTGATCTCTCGTGGGAGCCAAGTCCTTTTGCTCCGAGATGATTCCGCTGCCAGGCTCTCACTAGCTGGTGGGTTCAGGTTGATCTCTCGTGGGAGCCAAGCCCCTTAGCTCCGAGATGATTCTGCTGTCAGGCTCTCACTAGCTGGTGGGTTCAGGTTGATCTCTCGTGGGAGCTAAGTCCTTTAGCTCCGCCCCCAGGAGGTTAGATCCTTTTACCCTGAGGGGGTCTCGCCACCCAGTCTCTTATCAGCTGGCATGACAGGTTGACTCCCCAGGAGGTTAGATCCTTTTACTCTGAGGGGGTCTCGCCACCCAGGCTCTCATCAGCTGGCATGGCAGGTTGACCCCCCAGGAGGTTAGATCCTTTTACCCTGAGGGGGTTTCGCCACCCAGGCTCTCATCAGCTGGCATGGCAGGTTGACCCCCCCAGGAGGTTAGATCCTTTTACCCTGAGGGGGTCTCGCTACCCAGGCTCTCATCAGCTGGCATGGCAGGTTGACCCCCCCAGGAGGTTAGATCCTTTTACCCTGAGTGGGTCTCGCCACCCAGGCTCTCATCAGCTGGCATGACAGGTTGACCCCCCCAGGAGGTCAGATCCTTTTACTCTGAGGGGGCCTCGCCACCCAGGCTCTCATCAGCTGGCATGGCAGGTTGACCCCACCAGGAGGTCAGATCCTTTTACCCTGAGGGGGTCTCGCCACCCAGGCTCTCATCAGCTGGCATGGCAGGTGGACCCCCCCCAGGAGGTTAGATCCTTTTACCCTGAGGGGGTCTCGCCACCCAGGCTCTCATCAACTGGCATGGCAGGTTGACCCCCCCAGGAGGTTAGATCCTTTTACCCTGAGGGGGTCTCGCCACCCAGGCTCTCATCAGCTGGCATGACAGGTTAACCCCCCAGGAGGTTAGATCCTTTTACCCTAAGGGGGTCTCGCCACCCAGGCTCTCATCAGCTGGCATGGCAGGTTGACCCCCCCAGGAGGTTAGATCCTTTTACCCTGAGGGGGTCTCGCCACCCAGGCTCTCATCAGCTGGCATGGCAGGTTGACCCCCCCCCCCTAGGAGGTCAGATCCTTTTACCCTGAGGGGGTCTCGCCACCCAGGCTCTCATCAGCTGGCATGGCAGGTTGACCCCCCCAGGAGGTCAGATCCTTTTACCCTGAGGGGGCCTCGCCACCCAGGCTCTCATCAGCTGGCATGGCAGGTTGACCCCCCCAGGAGGTCAGATCCTTTTACCCTGAGGGGGTCTCGCCACCCAGGCTCTCATCAGCTGGCATGGCAGGTTGACCCCCCCAGGAGGTTAGATCCTTTTACCCTGAGGGGGTCTCGCCACCCAGGCTCTCATCAGCTGGCATGGCAGGTTGACCCCCCCAGGAGGTTAGATCCTTTTACCCTGAGGGGGTCTCGCCACCCAGGCTCTCATCAGCTGGCATGGCAGGTTGACCCCCCCAGGAGATTAGATCCTTTTACCCTGAGGGGGTCTCGCCACCCAGGCTCTCATCAACTGGCATGGCAGGTTGGCCCCTCGTAAGAGGCCTAATAATCTTTCGACACCGCGAGAGCAAGCTACACTCAGCGAATACGTTGGGTTGGACGTTTCTTTCCGAGCTTGTGCCAACCTCGAAAAGAGCGGGGATTGTGTACAACCCTGTATTCGCGGAGTAGGGTCCCTTCGGCAGGCGCAGAGCCAGTTTTAAGCTTTTAAGCTTTTTGGATATTTTGGACTCTTGGTGGCCAATTTTGGCTCTAGCATGGAAATATACTAGTAGGGGGAGGAAAAATTGGCCTCCCCCCTTGCCCCCTTCTTTGAGGGCCGGGTACGGCAAGTTGGCTGACACCCCCAGACGGGATGAAGGGCGAGGTGGGGGCAGCGGGGTCGACTGGAGACCATGGACTCGTCCCCCCTGCCCCTTAGCCCCAAGCAGGGGCGAGACCGCCGGCCAGGCGAGGTCTCGCCCGCGCGGCCTGCTCCGGGCGAGACCGCCGGCCAGGCGAGGTCTCGCCCGCGCGGCCTGCTCCGGGCGAGACCGCCGGCCAGGCGAGGTCTCGCCCGCACGGCCTGCTCCGGGCGAGACCGCCGGCCAGGCGAGGTCTCGCCCGCGCGGCCTGCTCCGGGCGAGACCGCCGGCCAGGCGAGGTCTCGCCCGCGCGGCCTGCTCCGGGCGAGACCGCCGGCCAGGCGAGGTCTCGCCCGCGCGGCCTGCTCCGGGCGAGACCGCCGGGGGGGGGGGGGGGGGGGGGGTTGGTTTGGCGTGGTCTCGTCCTTGGACCATTTTACCCCCGAGGTGGTTTTTCCCTCTTTGCCCCCTGGTGTGGAGGTTTCCTATTGGCTGGAGGCATTTTGGCCCCAGGGGCGTTTTGGTCATTTTACCCCTAAGACTTGGAAAAACTATAAATAGACCCTTAGGGGTGCCTTGGAGAGGGACTTGTCATTTCTTTCCTTAGCCACTATTTTCTCTTTGGCTTCCCTCCAAGGCACCTAGCTCAAGCATTGGCTAGGGAGGGGGAGACCTCAAAGGTCTTCCGGGTGTGAGGTGGGACCTCCTCGCTAGAGCCGAGGGTCAGTTCATAGCTTCCTAAGTCTTCGGTCCGTGACGTTCTTCTGAGTGTAGTAGGTGTGAGGTCACCCCTTTCCCCAAGGGTCGAACTCCACAGAAGTCAATTTTGGCTTCGGTCATTTTTGGCTTCAACAATGATAACCTTTGCAAGAAATTTGCCAAACTTATGTAAGAGAAGTTTGAAATGAGCAGTATGGGTGATCTTATGTACTTTTTGGGCCTTCAAGTAAGGCAGACTGAAAATGGATTGTCTATCTCACAATCTAAGTTCACTAGGAAGTTAATTAAAAAGTTTTGAATGGAGAGTGCCTCCATAATGAAAACTCCCATGGGGTCAAGTATGTCAATAGACAAGGATGAGGCAGGTAAATCTGTTGATGAAGTCTCGTATAGAGGCATAATTGGCTCCCTTCTATATCTTATTACTAGTAGGCCAGACATCATGTATGCTACATGTTTTTGTGCTAGATATCAGGCTAGCCCTAAGGAGTCTCATTATTCTGCTGCTAAGAGAATTCTGAGATATCTTAAGGGCACACCAGATCTTGGCCTATGGTACCCTAGGAATAATGATTTTTAACTAACAGGGTATTCAGATGCAGATTTTGCATGCTATAGAGAGAACAGGAAAAGCACATCAGGCACCTGTCAGTTCTTGGGTGGAAGACTTGTGTCTTGGAACAACTAAAAGCAGACTAGTGTTGCAATTTCAAAAGCTGAGTCAGATTATATATTAGCAGGTAGTTGTTGCGCTCAGTTGTTATGGATCTAACATCAGCTCCAGGACTACAACATAAAGATAAGTAAAAAACCTATGTACAGTGACTCTACTAGTGCAATCTCCATTGTTAGGAATTCTGTCCCACATAATAGGACTAAGCATATTTAGATTAGGTACCATTTTATTAGAGAGCATATGTAGAAGGAAGACATCTGCCTTGAATTTGTCCCTATAGACAAACAAATTGCAGACATCTTCACTAAACGACTAGATGAAGCCAAATTCAACACCTTTAAATTTGTGTTAGGCATGTTGAATTTAGTCAAGCTTCAGTAGCTCTCTATGTTAACCTTGAAATCAGTGATCCCTCCCAAGGTGTCTAGCTCGTAAGTTGCGGACTGCTCTGTCTCATTCGGGGGGTTCGCGACCTATTTTCCAGCTAACCGCGTGGATAGACTTCTCTGTCTTTGCGGCTAGGCTAGCCTCCCGATCGTCGTTAGATCTACGATGGCGCAGATTGCTTCCCAGTCTGCACCATCAGGTCGAGTGGTTAGCCGGTGGGTAGCGGTGTCCTCTCCAGCCCGCCACCAGTTTTCGGACTCTCCTTCAAGTCGCCACAAGCAACAACTGGACGACCTAGGATCTTCTTCAGTCTTCCTTCAAGAGGCGGCCTCGCATCCCAGTCCGCGACAACCTTATCGACACCGCTTTGTAATGGAGCGCCTAAGCATGGAACAGACTCCACTTCAATCCGCTAGCAGTAGGAGGACTCAATCCTAGCTCCCCCAAAGGTAACGGACTCGGTCTCAGTCCGCCAACAAATGAAGGACAACCTGCTAGTAGGTGGCGGACTCACCTCTTCCCAGCATTAGGTGACCTGCCTTTAGGTCGCCCAGCAGAAGGAGGGACCTCAGCAGAAGGCGAGCTAACCCTCAGCCCGCCTAGTAGGTGCGACCCGCTCCTTATATTCGGTAGAATGTGGTGGACTCAGTCTCAGTCCGCCTAAGGGAGGTGGCCTTGCTCCGCCCTCCAGCATCTTCATCAAGCCACTTAGCCTAGAGTGGACTCAATGCCAGCCCGCGAGAAGGTGGCAGACTCATCTAATCCAGTAATAAAGGCAGACTCCCTGTCCGCCATGTACCAGGAGAACTCTTTGTACAGTCTGCCAGAAGCACTTCGTCTTCCAGCATCGGCTTCTCCCAGCAGTAAGCGAACTCCTCTTCAGTCCTCAGTATGTCGCGAACTCAATCGCAGCTCACCCGTATCATTGGGGTGACGTCATTAAGCCCAGTTCTAGAAGATTCCTCCTCAAGCCTATAAATAGCCCGCCATACATCACATTTGTAGAGGACCCCCAAAGACAAGCATGTCACAACCCGCATTTTCTCCGAATTAAGAATTATCAGAGTAAGAGAAAACACGCGTCATGATGCCACATCAAGCAGGGGATAACTGCTGACGCTCAGGCAAATCCAACTACAATCTTTATGCAAGAAGATCATGTGCTTAATGAATAGAAAATAGGTTATGTTTAGAGTCCGTATCCCTCGGCTCAGTGGATCATCTAGTCCATAAAAGAAAACTATATTTAAACGCTGCGGAGAAATACTTTAATTAGTTTTTACACCCTAAAGAGCGCATAAGGGTCCCAAGAGAACCACTCATGCTATGCAAGACACTACACTTAGTTTATATAATATATATAAGAAAACGGTTTTCGTACGTGATTTGGAAAATAGTGATTAAGTTTACAAAACATGCTGATCATGAGCTTCATTTATAATAATAATTATAGTTTAAAAATAACTAGCAACCTAGCATAAAACCTTCTCAAAGCAAGTAGACTATCTCCAGAAAAAAATGGTAGCAGCAATAGTATATATCCAGTACAAGGTAAAAACTACTAGTGGGCGTCAACAACCTGACACGAACCCACCAGCACATATATATGTCTGTAAGAAAGTACTGAAAACAACCTCACAAACAAGCTAAACAAAACTCCAAAGTCCGGGAGTCCACCAACAACAACACCTCCAACTAGCCACCAGACTGGCTACAACTCAGAAGCTGAGGCATTCCAAAAGAAAACAGAATACCTCAGCAAGCAAAAAATCAAGGTAAAACTGCATGAAAGAGTCAACCAAAAGGACAAAATAACAGAAAACATGCAGTAGAAAGAGTCACAACTGTCCAAAACAGGACAACAAGAAATGCACAACGTGCAAAGAAATAGCAACGACCCAGCCCAGGAACAACATCCTGCAGGGCCTACTAGGCTGCCAAGAGCCAGAATGCTGCAAACTACCAAAGAAGAAACTTCTAACACCCTAAACTGTGGGAAGTGATAGTAGCAAAAACAACAACGAGGAACCGGATCGAAGGCAAATGCAGTCCCCCAATCCACCATGTCCAAGTCAAAAGCTCGAGGGTCAACACGTGAAAACACAACGGACCTTCCACCCGACATGCCCAGCCCGTACCTGGAGCAAGAAATCCATGGGTGGCCTTGGCTATATCACACAACTCCACCCCCATAAAGAGCTACAACCACCACTACTATCCACGACCCACGATTCGGCCTTTAGGAAAATAAAGAAAATGGCCGACAAGGAAAACCCAGAAATACAACTGGAAATCCACTCGGAAATGAAACACAAGGTAAAGGAAGAGTGTTGAAATAAACCAACACAACTAGGCGTTGAGTGAAACCCACTCAGTGTCTACCTAAACTTTGGCGTTGAGTGAGCTAGCCTCACTCGCCGCCAAAAAAAAGTTACTACCCACAAACCCACTAAAGAAAACGGAGCTCGACGACAGTCGAACGACCAAGGCAGAAGATCCAGAACTCGAGTAGTTGCCTGCCACTTGAGTATCTAAACTCCCGCACTCGAAACCAGCCAAATTCGCCTAGCAAAAGAAAATATACAGAGCGCACGATCAGTGACGCACGATCAGTGGTCGTGCGCACTCATCGGCTGATGATCGTGCGAAACGAACCTGGAAAACCTGACAGAAAACCTAGCAACTGCGCACGATCAGTGTCGCACGATCAGTGGTCGTGCGCACTGTTGCCAGCGCTCGTGCGATTGCCCGAGACAGAACTTTGGAAACTGAAAGACAGCCGCGCACGAGCAGAGGCACACGACCAGTGGTCGTGCGCCCTAACGGTTGATGACCGTGCGCGACTAACCTGTACCGTTTGGAATTTTCCGAACGATACCGGAACGCGCACACGACTCACGCCACTGCAGTAGCAGTAGAAAACTATCAACGCCGCACGCTACTACCATTCAAACTATGCCTAACCATTCGAATAATACCTTAACGAAGGAAATTGGCAACCACACCCCCCCTCCTAACTCTCCCTCTCGGCTACACCCGAACCAGAGCAACAATCAAAAATAAAGGAAAACAACGGCTCCACGCCGACAATTTGGATTCCAAACATCACAACATAGGGGGGTTTCAGTAGGACGAACTAAGCCCTATAGTTAGCAAGAAAATGAGAACAACAAGGCCTCTAACCTGGGCTAACCGGGATTTCAATTTCAGCAAATAAAATCAAAGAAAACACTTGGCAAGGGCAAGAATACCATTTGCCTCAATTCACAGCGAAGCTTTGGACTGCCTTCCTCCTCTTCGCACGGATCAAAACGGCCGCAACACCTAGAACAAAGACTCGGCCATTAATGGCAGAAAACTTCCAAAACCGAAAATTCCAATCCTTCCAAAACTCCACGAAAATCGAATTACTTACCGCAGGAATGAAGGTCTCGACGAGAGCAATCCGAATCCACTCTCGGAATCGAATTCCGTCCACAAACGCTCCGGGAATCGGCGTCCGAAGGCAAGGTAGGCGGTTTCTCCGTTTCTCTCGTACAAGCCGACGGTTTCTTACGGGGAAGATGAAGATGGCGGTTCCTTCTCATTCTATATATATATATATTAATATATAATAATATAATTAATTACAAAATTACATAAAGCACCACATCGACGCGAAAACCGAACTACCTCGGAATTCGACGAAATTCGCACCGTAGCTAAATACCCACGCTACGAACACAATGGCGAAGTCGAAATTAACTTTCGACGAATAGAACTCGAGTTACACCCAAACAAAGCCAAACACAAACATCCCCCCGAGAGGCCACACCGGGTCACCAAAACGACTCGGTTTGCTAGGGAGATCTTGCCAACAGGCTACCAAACAGGGCACTCAGTTCTAAGGAGCTAAACCGTACTCCACACATGGCACAAGCCACGTAAACGCGTCATCGTAACGCCAAACGAGAATAAAATAATCGCTGAAAAAACGGGGCGTTACAAAGCATCAGGGAGCAACATTGGCAGCAAACCCTGCGGATATGAATTTATGTCCGCCAACTCTTCTCGCGGACTGACCACCATTCCATGCGAACTCAGCGGCTAAGCCTTGCGGTTTAGTCCCTGAACTAGGCTCCTCAAGTAGCCTATCTCAGCGACCTCAATGGCCTTCCCTGCCTGATTGCGCAGTTCGCTCGGCCTCAGGCCGCGAGCTGCGGGATCAGCAGTCCGTGCGGTCTGCTGACCTATCTGATTAGGCTGCACGGCCTCTTGTAATCTCCTTTCTTTTAGCCGCTAGCTTCGCCTTGTACCATTTATATTTTTCCCTTGTAAAGGAGCAAAATCAAGCTATAATATTGATTCATAATCAAAGGAAAGCTCATCGCAGGAGTGGCATTTAAGCCGCGGCGGGCGAATTCAATTGTTGCCGCTGCAAGCGGCCCCTCTCTTCTTCCCTTCTCCCTTCTCTCGACCTTAACCGTCAATCCATAACCGTTAAAGTAACCAACTGCTCGACAGTTCCTCATCAACCTCCCACTATCCCCGCAATCCGGATCGAACGTTCTACACTCTCGAGCATGCAGAGGCATTTTCTTCATCAATAGTTAACACTCAACCTTCATATTTTGATCAAACGGTGAAAATCAATGGTTACCCATGTCCGATCATCAACCTGCCGAGAACCTTTCTCCTTCAAGTCCTGGTGAAGATCCTCTCTAGGAATCCTTGGAGCAATCGCGTCAGGAAACTGCCCAACACTTCCAAGCAATCAACCGTACTCTAGCTGCTATCACGTAGCGATTAGATGTGTAATCAGCAGCAACACCATTTCCTCTAGTTAATCCAACACCAGCAATGGAGAATCCGCAAACTTATCCTTCGGACTATCCACCGGTCAATCTTCCTGTTTATCCAACAACCTATCCGCCAGGGAAGCAGTAGATCCTCTGCGATCTCAAAATGACGAGCTCATAGCTCGTCAAAACTTCTTCCGGGAAGCTGCCTGAGGAAGTCCAGCATGATTTTTGAATTTTCAGGGAAGTCATCACAACCCTTCAGCTCCCGCAGTTGCTCCTCCCACAGCAGCTTTTCCTTTCTACCCTCCTGCTCATTTTTCAACTGCAGCTTATCCTCTATTTTTTCCTTTTCCTTATGTTCTAGGAGAACAGGGAGATCCATCGTCGTTTACAGATAGTATCCGGCAAGAACCAACTCCAGCTCACTTCAGAGAGTTGCGATTACCAACTTATACTGGGGAGTCCGACCCAGTTGCACACTTACAAGATTTTGAGTCAGTCGTTGCCCTTAAGACTCTTATCAATGCTACCAAGTGCAAGCTCCTCATAACATCCTTTGACGGACAAGCAGTAGAGTGCTTCTACATACTTCTCCCTCATTCCATCACTTCCTTTGCTGATCTTTGTAGAGATTTTTTACTCAGGTGTTCCACCTCTACCAAGAGGAAGAGCGGGCCAAAAACCCTATTTTAGATCAGGAAGCGAGAAACTGTGACTTGGGCTCATTTTATCGATCTTTTTCAAAGAGATATTCTTGGCATTGAAAATGTCAATCCAGAGATGTACTGAGTCGCCCTGATAAGTGGTTTAAGAGAAGGGTCACTTAAATTCGAGGCTAATGTTCGAGTGCCTATGACATATCAGGAGATGATCAGTCTTGCCAACTTATACATATGAGGTGAAAAGAGTAATCCCAACTACATCTCCAGGCTTGTAACTGAGAAAGACCCTTATTCTTCATACGGGAAACCTCTAAAGTCACCTCACAAGGATTTTCAATCGGGAACATGGAAGGGAAGAAATTTTCGACAACATCAAAGCCTCTTCTCAGGCCAAGATCACTTCCAAAGTCAAAGATCACAATCATCAGTTCCTCCTGCTTATCCGACACTAGTTCCGCTAGCAGCTTCAGCTTACTAGCAGTAGGGTGGCAACTTGCCAGAACTTAAACTTGACCAAGTTATGCAGAAAGTAGTCCAAGTTATGAAAGGCAAGACTGGTTATAAGAGACCTTACAAACCCGCAGATCAAAGATTCAAGGACTCGGATCCCTATTACGAATTCCATAAAGAGAAAGGGCATCCAACTGAAAACTGTCGAGCGCTTCGTCAACTGGTGGAGAAAATGCTGAGGCAGGGCAAATTGCGTGACTTATTCCAGAAGAATGACCACTCTGATCCGTCTACTTTAAAGGCAAAGAAGTATCAGACATTCATTTCGGCTCAAAGGGAATGAACCAAATCAACAATGATCTTAATTTCATTGATGGTGAGACCATTGATGTGAATGACGTAGGCACCATTGGAAATCTATTCTGAGGGGAAGATGACATGACAAAGTTCCAAAAGTTCTTCGCGATCATGCCCGATCGTTTTTGTTCTCCATACTGAAAATTTCTCCTACATATGTTCTGAATATTTTCTAAGTTCTCTTTCATTCATTTCAATAAATTTTTACGTTAGAGATCCCGTATTGACACTTTTCCTTTTTGGAGTGCCTCCTCCTCTATTTTCTCTTTGCCAAAGGGATCACTGAACCAAGGAGATATCGTCAAGTCTTGTTTGACCCCCCATGGATTGGTCCCTGGCGTAATACCACCATGACTACATATAGTGGGGAGTGTTCGCATATGTGTAGTGGGATACATCCAATCTGTGCAGGCAGACTTCTGGGCTTCAGATCCTAGCCGGTATCTAACACAAAGCATACATCAAGGGAGGTCCCATGTGTTAGCTCTATTGTGCTTCGTTAGGGATACATTATAACTAAGATGATTATTTCTTGGCAAGCAATGACATTCAAGTGTATCCTTGTCTCTATGATTATCTCATAACTGGAATGGTCGAACACTCCAAGGTACTCTCAAGCCGTGCCTTCCGGGGACCCACAACATCGCTGATCTTTTAGGGCGAGCAATGTTATAGACCACTTGGCGCACCTAGCATAACTTATCAGCGTAGCTTGTATCCCTAAGGCATGAGAGTAGTGTGTCCATCGTTCCTTATTAGGATCTTGTTTTTCTTTTTTGTGCCCTTCCAAGGGAGCGCGGTTAGTCCGCTTTTTTCAAAACTACTTTCCTTCAGGTTAACAAGTTAAATTCAATCTCCCTGAAGGATTTATGGTGTTATACTTCTTGCTTATGCTCGCTTTATATACTCGGTCTTCATAAAGCTCTATCTGCTGGCAGTACTTCTGCTATGCTTATTAATATCTTGACACAGATTATTCAATCAAAGAATCTGGTTCTCCTGGTCGACAAGCCATGTTATTGAAATCTAGTCAAAGTTATTATACTTTGCTAATCCGAATTTATTACTTAGGATATCATATTTAACTACGCAAGAAGATTATGGTTATAGCTTGATCTCTACTAATTCTGCACATTCTTTTACTCAGTTGATAGCTGAGTTTGTTGGATATTCTTCCTACTGTCCAATTACATCTTCCTTACCACCTCAACATTTAGCAGGTACCCATGCTTTGAGTCACCTTCATATCTGCTTCTTACTCTTCTTTTTGTAGAGATTAGCAGATGCTTGCAAGTTCCCCTCAGGTACTTGCAAATCATTTTTTCTTTCATATTTGCTTCTTACTCTTCTTTTTGCAAAGATTAGCAGATGCTTGCAAGTTCCCCTCAGGTACTTGCAAATAATTTTTTTCTTTTATATCTGCTCCTTACTCTACTTTTTGCAGAGATTAGCAGATTCTTTCAAGTTCCCCCCAGGTACTTGCAAATCATTTTTTCTTTCATATTTGCTTCTTACCCTTCTTAATTGCAGAAATTATCAGCTTCTTGCAAGCTCCCTTCAGGTACTTGCAAGCTATTGTTCTTCTATACCTTCTCTCAGCTTTATTTTGCAGAGCACAGTAGAAGGCATTCACGAGTCTTCTTCACTTTGCAAGAACAATTCAGGTACACACAAGATGTGCCTTTTTTCACTTACGATATCTTCCTTTACAGGAGAAAAGTAAGTTTGCAAACCTTTCTGAGGAGAGACATCAGGTTCTATATCTCCCCCTCTGTCTTTCGCCTTCCTACTTGGGGCAGATCGCAATTTCAGAGGTTACCTCTATTTTTTTGAAGTTTCCTGCAAACTTCAAAAAGTGCAGGGATTATGTTAACCTAGAAATCGGCGATCCCTCCTAAGGTGGCTAGCTCGCAAGTCGCGGACTGCTCTGTCTTATCCGGGGGGTTAGCGGCCTATTTTTCAGCTAATCACGCGGATAGACTTCTTTGTCCGTACAACTTGGCTAGCCGCTCAGTATTCGCCAGCTATGCGATTGCACGGACTGCTTCCCAGTCTGCACCATCAGGTCGCGTAGTTAGCCAGGCGGGTAGCAGTGTCCTCTCCAGCCTGCCACCAGTTCGCAGACTCTCCTTCAAGTCGCTGTAAGCAACAACTGGCCGACCTAGGATCTTCTTCAGTCCGCCTGCGAGAGGTGGCCTCGCATCCTAGTCCGTGACAACCTTGTCAACACCGCTTTGTAGTGGACCGCCTAAGCATGGGGCAGACTCCACTTCAGTCCGTTAGTAGTAGGTTGACTCAATCCTAGCTCTCCCAAAGGTGGAGGACTCGGTCTCAATCCGCAAACAAATGAAGGACAACACGCCAGTAGGTGGCAGACTCGCCTCTTCCCAGTAGTAGGCAACCTGCCTCCAGGTCGCCCAACAGAAGGAGGGACCTCATCAGAAGGTGACCTGCCCCCTCAACCCTCCTAGCAGGTGCAACCTACTCCTTCTATTCGGTAGAAGGTGGAAAACTCAGTCTCAGTCCGCCTAAGGAAGGTGGAATTTCTCCGCCCTCCAACATCTTCATCAGGCTGCACAGCCCAGATTGGACTACGCCAGTCCGCCAGAAGGTGGCAGACTCATCTCATCTAGCAACAGAGGCAGACTCCCTATCCGCCATATACTATGTGAACTCTTTGCGCAGTCCTCCAGAAGCACTTCGGCTTCCCAACATTAGAATCTCCCAGCATTAAGCGAACTCCTCTTCAGTTCAAAGCATGTCGCAGACTCAATCGTAGCTAGCCCGTATCATCGGGATGACGCCATTAAGCCAAGTTCTGGAAGATTCCTCCTCGAGCCTATAAATTTACCCCCATACCTCTCATTTGTAGAGGACCCCCGAAGACAAGCATCGGGGAGAAACATTAGCAACAAACCAAGCAGATACAAATTTCTGTCTGCCAACCCTTCTCGTGGAGTGACCTCCTGTCAGCGTGACCTCAGCAACAAAGCCTTGCGGTTTAGTCCCTAAACTTGGCTCCTCAAGCAGCCTATCCTAGCGACTTCAATGTTCTTCCCTGCCTGATTGCGCAGTCCGCTCGGCCTCAGGCAGTGAGCTGCAGGATCAATAGTTCGTGCGGTCTGTCGACCTATCTGATCAGTCCGTATAGCCTCTGACAATCTCATCTCTTTTAGCCGCCAGCTTCCCCTTGTACCCTTTATATTTTTACCATGTAAAGGAGCGAACTCAAGCTCCTACTATCCCCGGATCTTACGTGGTCTATTATCGAGCGTGCAGAGGAATTTTCTGCATAAATACTCTACATTTTATTTTGCTATTGTTGTTGCAGGTATATCTAATCCCTGCAGGGCTGTGGAGATGAATTCGACTAAGTATAAAAGCGTCGAATGTGCTGAGTATATGCTCTCTAGTGTCGAGTACATCGAGATAACCTCGAGCTTTAACTGCGTTGAATCTATATTCAAAGGCATTGAGTGCGTCGAATGGACCTATGCGTTGAAAGCATTGAGTGCGTCGAATTCAATCAATGCATGCTCTCAGTGAGTCTATTTTGCGACTAAGTGTCGGGATTAAATCCCATCCGTTTATCAATTCTTGATCAGGAATAGGTACACACCTCTTCCCTTTCTAAAATATATATAACTATAAATAGAAGGATGTGTGCATAAGATAAGATACACTGTTCCTTACCCTTCACTGCCGGATTGCGACGAATCGACGAAAAGCTTCGACAATCTTCAACAATTCTCATAAGCAATGGAGCCAAAAGATTTAGATTTCCTATTAGAAGGGACAGAGCTGGTTTGCAATGGTTTCAAAGATGCTCCTAAAGAGGTTCATTTCGTTCTCTATTTTATCCTGGTAACTGACCTAGAGTATGTTCTGCTAGAGCCCTGCTTGCTGTGGAAGCGAGAAGTACTGGAATTATTTTCCAATGCAAAGGTCGACTCATCTACCAGCAGGGTCAAGACAGTGATCAGTGGCAATAAGATAAAGATAACCCCCAGAATACTAAGCAATGCGCTGCAACTACCGAAGTTCTCAGTATCTTATGAGGAAGAAGAATTGGATTAGTCTGATATCAAATCAGCTCTAAAGTGGTGTGGTTTATCTAAACACACCATTGGATCAATTCTATGGAAGGAATTAAATTTGAAAGATAAGTTCATGGCTGATGTGATTGGAAAGGCTTTGTTGTGTAAGTCAGGCTCTCACAATAAGATTTCCAAGAAAATGTTTGAGTTGCTGGCAAGGATTATACTTTCTAATAGGACTGATTGGGGAAGAGTACTGTTTGATAGGATGGTTGAGTGTATTGGTGAACCTAACATGGATAGAATTCTATCCCTATTTCTGCTAAGAAGTGTTCTGGGGATCCTTAACACAAGGTTAGGAAATAAAATCCATCATATGAAAAAGATGGATTCCAAAATGCTAGACAGGTGTGAAAGGGTCCTGCAACCTCAACAACAGCCAGCTACAAAGAAGAAGAAAATGATAGTTACAGATTCAAAAGAAAGCTCAGGCAACAGTTCTTCATAAAAATCTAAGGAAGAGCCTCATGATCCTAATCTGTCTGAATCCACTGATGACACCAGGAGGGACATGAGTGCCCAGGTGTCAATCTCATCTGATCCTGGACCAAGAATCCAATTTAGCAGAACTCAGTCTGAAGATCATGTTGTTGAGGAGCAAATGGATATACCTCTAGTTGAATTTGCTGAACATGTTGCTGAAGAGATAATGAATAAGATCTAGGCAGATGTTAAGGGGGAGACTGTCAAAACTCCAGCTCTTATTGAAGAGGACACTACTCCCTTAGATCTTGCTCCACAAGGTGGATATATACAACTCTCAAAGTGAGGCGGAGTAACTTCTAGGGAAAGTGATGGAAGAATCTCTCACTGAGGGGGAGCAAATGCAGATGTTACAAGAAGATACTCAACTTCTTCTTGTACATGAACAACATATTGATATAATCACAGATGATTTTCTGAATGTCCTTATGGACATGGCAGCGATTAAGGGGGAGATTCAACCTGAACTCCCTGCTCAAGGTATAGTTTATGAGATAGAATCTTCAGATTCAAACACGGGAACTGCTATTGCTGAGAACATGGGAACTTAACAATCATCTGATTTTGAGATGGTTGATTCTGCTATCAGGGAAGAGGTCAATCCAATTCAACAACTAGCTCCAGTCACTTATGAAGCTACATCCACTAATCAGATATCAGGAACATTCCTAGCTCAGTTGAAAGGGTTGCTGGATGACCAAAGGAGATAACTTGAGAATTTTGTTGATGATTCAATAAAGAACCTCAGGAATCAGATATCCATAGAGATCAAATCTACCAGATTTGAGGTTAATATTCTAAAGGCCCAGACAGTCAAATTTTTCTTAAGAGCATCTCATGCAGTTGACTTCACTCAGGATAAATTGGTACAGATTTGCACTCTCCATAATGAAATCATGGAAAATCAAAACATCGTTGTTGAAAACATGCTGGCAATTCATAATGTTGACAAAGTATTACGGGAATCACAAACGACCACTCTTACCACTAAAATAGATGCCTACACCAAACTCCTGGATGATCACATGTTGGAAGTCAAAAACCAGGTTACTATAGGTGTAAATTACTAAGATGTGTAGTAGACCAAATCCAATTCTTCCCAGACTAAGGCTATTTATAAAGAAGCCAAAAAGGGGGAGAAGGAAGTAATCAGAACAAACACAAAAAATGTTGTATGGGTGTCAAATATTATAAGAGGATCCTTTAGCATGGATCAAGTTCAGTATGACAACATCCCCATGGTCCCTGACCAAGTTCAACAGGCACTGAATCAGGGGAAGGTGGCTCATCATGATAATCAATATCAGTATGATGGCAAGTATCACTATGATCAGAGTGCAAATCAGACTGCTATTCAACATGGTGCTCAGTATACTGAAAAGGATGCACAGGTGGTTGAGCCATCACAAGTTGTTGTTCTTACATTCATCCCCACTGCTGACTAGATTATGAGGTCCAAGGGCAAATCTGCAATTGAAGATGAAGAAGGGGTCAGATTGAGTAAAAAGAGGTACAGGGAACAGATAGAATCCAGACATGATTTTGAACAATGGAGTACTTAATCTAGGACCATAATTCTATCAGCTTGGGAGCCTATAGAGTCAAAGAAATCTAAAAGGGGAAACCTATACAACTCCCTTGAATGGGCAAAGATGGAGAAAATTTAAGAGGATAAAAGGCAATACAGAAGGGAAAAGAAGGCAGGAACATTGCTTCGTGATGCAGCGGAGCCATCAAAGTACATTCCAAAGCCTTATAGTTACTTCTAGAGACAAAAAGAAAAGAAAACAGAAGCTAGAGTTGAGGATGCAACCAAGAAGCCAAGGAGTAGTGGCATAGTGATAAGAGAACCTGAAACATAAAAGTATTTTTTGTTTATCTTAATGGCTGAAGGAAATGTTATTTTGTTTTATGCACAACTCAAAAATAATTAATCCTTCTGTTAATGAATATAATTTTGATTGAATGTACATTCATTATTTCCTCCGTGTTATGAAATGCTATATATATTATATTTGTTGCAAATGTGTTTGTATATATCATTGTCTAAGGTTTTAGCTTCTTCAAATAGGGGGAGATTGTTGGGTCCATTGATTCCAATGTCCCTAATTTGAAGAAGGCATACTAGACAATGACATATACGTGTGAGTGACTAATGGTTTCAATAAGTTTTATGCATGTATGTGATTACTTGTTATAATGATAAGACAGGTTAGGTGCACACAAGGAAGGATGCAGGAAAGACAAAAATTTGTCTAAGTCCACAAGCATTGAGTGAAGGTAGTTCACTCAATGCTAGATGACAATAAGCATTGAGTAAAGTATGGATACTCAAATCCTAACTATTTCAAAGGCAGAATTTTGGTTTAGTCAAAAAGTGTTAAGTGAAGACAATTCACTCAATGCCCAGAGCCAGAAGCGTTGAGTTAAGCTCAAGCAGTCAAAGTATCTGAGAATTAGAGTAGGATTCTGGCTAAGTCCAGGAGCGTTGAGTGAAGCAGCTCACTCAACTCCTAAAGAAGAAAGCGTCGACAGAACAAAGTTCAGTCAAAGCCTCAAAAGTTAAAGATAAAATTCTGTCTAAGTCCAGATGCATTGAGTGAAGGCTGTTCACTTAATGCTAGTTCAACAAGAAATTCTACTAAGTACAGAAGCATTGAATTAAGGTTGTTCACTCAACGCTTCATTAAGATGGCGAGCTAAGGAAGAAAGCATTGAGCGCATAAGCATCACTCAACGCCTTCATATAGAAGAAAATCAGGTTAGTCCAAATGCGTTGAGTGATGAAGATTCACTCAATGCCTAATCAGTTAAGACAACTAATGTCTATATTCGTCGAGTAAAGACTAAACACTCGACGCCTAGTATTCCAGGATAATTGGCTAAGTATTTTGGCACTGAGTGAAGGATGTTCACTCAACGCCTTTGATGAATTGTATGAAATCGATTAAGTCACAGGTGTGGATGTCAGCAAAAATTCAAAATGTTGCGGGAAGTCTACAGTACATGACAAATGGCACAACATGCTTTCTGTATTGCATTTAATGCAAAAGCAAAGTTGCAGCCAACAACTATAGCTTGTCAAACTACTCAAAGAGCTGTTGGACATCGGGGTAAAAACTACATATTCGTAAAGAGAAGATTAACTTTTGGGAAGTGCTGAACTTCATATTCTTCCTCTCGACATTATTACAGAGCCAAGAGAAGTTTTTCAAACTACTGATTTAAAAGTTCGAAAAAGTTAGTTGTTGTCTTTCTCATCCTTAATAGCAAGTTCAGAGAGACATCTCAGAGAAAATAAGAAGCAGCAAAGTCAAGACCTAGTTGTAGCTACTTCACAAGCTCTAGCTTTCCATTCCTGAAGAACTTTTCCTAGAACTGTGAAGAAGACTGGACTGAGCTATCTCAATACAGAAGGAGGAATACATAGAGAATATTTTACTGGTGTTTAAACATCATCAACAAACCATTACTCTCTCTGTAGGATCATTTGATCTGAGTGTAAGACTAATATATAAAGGCTGAGTGCAGGATCTTTAAGTAAACCTGAGTGGTAAGATTCAAGTGGTGAATCTGAGGTAGGATCTAGTTTGGATCTGAGCTATAGGGATGTTGGCCTGAGGTAGGAGAGTCATTCTCTCTAAGTGGTAAGGCTATCCTCCTAGCCTGAGTTGTAGGACTTAGTGATAAGTCTTAGGTAGATGGTCTGTGGATCACTGAACTGTAGGAGCTTTGCTGAATCTTAGTGGTAGGGCTTTGTGCCTAAGGTAGGTCTTGGAGGAGACTTAGAGATCCTAAGGGATCTGAGTTGTAAGCTCTTAGGATCCGATTTTAGAGAAGTAGCCTTGTCTAACAAACTATTAAAATGGTGGGAGGGACAGTGGATGTACCCATAATCTAGAGAACCACTATAAAATTCCTATATGGTGTGTGTGATTATTTAGAAAGCTAACTTAACAAACTCACAACACACTAAAGCAAACCAAAAAGTATTAAAAGACTGAAAACCATATTCACCCCCTATAGGTGTTTAGCAACTCTAAGAACTAAAGATTTTTAGATATGACAAAGAATATGTACAACCCCGTATTCGCGGAGTAGGGTCCCTTCGGCAGGCACAGAGCCAGTTTTAAGCTTTTAAGCTTTTTGGATATTTTGGACTCTTGGTGACCAATTTTGGCTCTAGCATGGAAATATACTAGTAGGGGGAGGAAAAATTTGCCTCCCCCTTACCCCCCTCTTTGAGGGGCGGGAGCGGCAGGTTGGCTGGCACCCCCCGACTTGATAAAGTGTGAAGTGGGGGCAGCGGGGTCGACGGGAGGTCAAGGTCTCATCCCCCCAGATGCGCCTTAGTTCTGAGCCAGAGCCCAGGGCAAGCTTGCGGGGCGAGACCGCCGGCCTGGCGGGTTCTCGCCCGCGCGGCAAGCTTGCGGGGCGAGACCGCCGGCCTGGCGGGTTCTCGCCCGCGCGGCAAGCTTGCGGGGCGAGACCGCCGGCCTGGCGGGTTCTCGCCCGCGCGGCCAGCTTGCGGGGCGAGACCGCCGGCCTGGCGGGTTCTCGCCCGCGCGGCCAGCTTGCGGGGCGAGACCGCCGGCCTGGCGGGTTCTCGCCCGCGCGGCCAGCTTGCGGGGCGAGACCGCCGGCCTGGCGGGTTCTCGCCCGCGCGGCCAGCTTGCGGGGCGAGACCGCCGGCCTGGCGGGTTCTCGCCCGCGCGGCCAGCTTGCGGGGCGAGACCGCCGGCCTGGCGGGTTCTCGCCCGCGCGGCAAGCTTGCGGGGCGAGACCGCCGGCCTGGCGGGTTCTCGCCCGCGCGGCCAGCTTGCGGGGCGAGACCGCCGGCCTGGCGGGTTCTCGCTCGCGCGGCCAGCTTGCGGGGCGAGACCGCCGGCCTGGCGGGTTCTCGCCCGCGCGGCCAGCTTGCGTGGCGAGACCGCCGGCCTGGCGGGTTCTCGCCCGCGCGGCCAGCTCGCCGGGGCGAGACCGCCGGCCTGGCGGGTTCTCGCCCGCGCGGCCAGCTCGCCGGGGCGAGACCGCCGGCCAGGCGGGTTCTCGCCCGCGAGGCCAGCTCGCCGGGCGAGACCGCCGGCCAGGCGGGTTCTCGCCCCGGGAACTCCTTGGGGCATGCGTTTACCGTTTTACCCCCGAGGTGGTTTTCCCCTTTTTGCCCCCCGGTGTGGAAGCTTTCTATTGGCTGAAGGCATTTTTGCCTCAGGGGCATTCTGGTCATTTTGCCCCCAGGACTTGGAAAAACTATAAATAGACCCTTGAGGGTGCCTTGGAGAGGGACTTGTCATTCTTTCCTTAGCCACAAATCTCTTTGGCTTTCTTCCTCCAAGGCACCTAGCTCAAGCATTGGCTAGGGAGGGGGAGACCTCAAAGGTCTTCCGGGTGTGAGGTGGGACCTCCGCGCTAGAGCCGAGGGTCAGTTCATAGCTTCTTAAGTCTTCGGTCCGTGACGTTCTTCTGAGTGTAGTAGGTGTGAGGTCACCCCTTTCCCCAAGGGTCGAACTCCACGGAAGTCGATTTTGGCTTCGGTCATTTTTGGCTTCAACAGTTTTGGTGCGGTGAGCGTGGAGAGTGACCAGCACAGAAGATCTCAGGAGATTGTCATGGCTGGAGATCAGGGAGGTAGTGATGACCTCGGTGGTTCCCCCAACCCGGGACCCTTCGTAGGATGGGAGGAGTTCATGGCTTCCATCGAAGGCATCATGGGGATGCTTAGAAGCATTGCCCCTCGGGCTGACAGCTCAACCCCCACCCCCCAGGGACTAGCTCCCAGGGGTCTCGGCGAGCTAACCCAGAGTGGTCTCGGCGAGCTGGCTCCTAGGGGGCAAGGCGAGATCACCCCAGTAGGGGGAGAAGTGAGTATGCCGGATAGGAGGCCTGGGAAGGAGAGGATGGTAGAAGGGGTTGAGCGAGACCTCTCAGGCCGGGAGCTGTTCCCAAGCCCGGCGAGAGCTAACCCCCCAGGCGAGCAGGTCGCGCGAGTGGAGGTGGCGAGAGCTCCCCTTAGGGGGTCACCCTTCAGTGAGTTGATCATCTCAGCTCCCGTTCCCGAGGGGTTCAGAGAGCCAGACATGGTTTACTATACCGGGAAGGATGACCCCGTCCAGCATCTGCAATGGTTTGAGGATGCCGTCTCCATCAGGCCGATGACGGACGCCTTCAAGTGTCGCCTCTTTGCGATCACCTTGAAAGAGAAGGCGAGGGACTGGTTCCATCAACTCCCTCCGAGGTCCATCTTCGGGTTCGAAGACTTGAGCCGGAGCTTTCAGCTTCGCTTCTCCACCTCCAAGAAGAGGAAGAAGGGTCCTGAGTCCCTCTTCCTGTTAAAGCAAAGGGCTGAGGAGTCGCTGGCCCACTACGTTGACAGGTTCCAGGAGGAGGTCCTTGACATCCAAGAGGTGCCAGGGTATGCCCTCCAGATGGCGTTCACGGTAGGATTGCGCGAAGGGTTCTTCAAGATGAGCTTGACTCGGAAGGCCCCCCTTTCCTTCGAGGAGCTGATGGAAAGGGCGGCAGAGGAGATAGCCATGGAGGCAGCCAACCCGGCCTTTGTAAAGAAGTTGGCAAAATTGACAGAGGTGGAGTCGAAGGAGCAGGGTGGCTCAAGGCATCATGAAGGGAGAAGGAGAGAGGAGCATAGAGCTCAAGGGTTCCAGAGACAGGAGGGTCCGGAGCCAGGCTGGAGGCAGCAGGGAGGACCTGCCCATGGTCCAGGAAGGGCTCTCATCCAGGATGGAGGGAACCATCATGGGGGCCAAGGGAGGTTCAACTTTCAGAGGCAAGCCCCAAGACAGCTCCTGCCCCCACCCCAGCAAGCGATGGCGATTGGCCGAAGGGATAGGAGGAATCGCAAGGGGAGAGGGGGAGGCAGGGTAGAGTTGCCGTACTGTGACTTCCACCAGTTGGAAGGTCACGCCACAGCTACCTGCCCCGAGTTCCTAGAAGTGAGAGGGGCGAGAGCTCCAGCCCAGCAGCAGCCGGAGAGGATTGAAGCTCTACCCCAAGGAGGGGGTGATGATGTGTGTGAGGACCGGGTTGATGTAGGACCCCGAGGTGGTATAGCTGTGATCCACGGGGGGGTGGGGATCGAAGCCGCTCGGAAGGCAAGTCTCCATGTGATGTATCGGTGGAGCGTTGCCTCGACATCCCAGACCCCTCCCCCGGAAGAAAGGGTCACCTTCTCATCAAAGGACATGCCGGAGCATGAGGATCCCTTCTACGACGCCCTAGTCATCCAAGCAGCCGTCGAAGGCTTCACCGTCTCCCAAATTTTGATTGATAACGGAAGCTCGGTCAACGTCATTTTCAAGAAGGCGTTCGAGGGGATGAAGGTGGAGCCAAGAAGGATAGTGGCATCGGATGGACCTCTGTTTGGATTCTCAGGGGAGAGGAAGGAGGTGGAAGGTGGAGTCGGACTCCAGGTGAAGTTAGGAGGGACCTCAAGGAACTGTAGGTTTGTCATTGTTGACGCTCCAAGCAGCTACAATGCCATCTTTGGAAGGCCCCTCATCAGCGCCTTCCGGTGTGTGCCCTCATCCTTCCACCAATGTCTCAAGTTCAACTCAGATGGGATCCAGGTCAGGATCAAGGGCGACTCCAGGATGGCGAGGCAGTGCTACGTCACGGCAGTCAACACCATCTCTTGGTTGGCTAAGGCAGAGGAGATGGAGAAGATCATGGAGAGCCTGAGCAGGGTTGAGGTAGCCAGTGGGATGGAACCTGATGGCAACCACCAGGCCCAGGCCCCCTGAAGAAGCCTCGCCTCGGCGGAGTCATGTATCTTTTTCTTTTGTTTATGTTATTGTAAGGAGTCTAGCCCCCGACCAGTAGAGTCGAGGGGGTCATGTAACTCACCTTCTTTCCCCCGTTAGAGGATGTTGGAATTAAAAAAGGCTTAGGTGACATGCCCAGCTCCCAACCCCCGAGAGGATCTCCTCATACCAGGCTCACACAAGCTGGCAGGGTCGAGAGTGCTTCGGGGGATGGCTCATTTTTCCTTAGCTCCGAGATGATTCCGCTGCCAGGCTCTCACTAGCTGGTGGGTTCAGGTTGATCTCTCGTGGGAGCCAAGTCCTTTAGCTCCGAGATGATTCCGCTGCCAGGCTCTCACTAGCTGGTGGGTTCAGGTTGATCTCTCGTGGGAGCCAAGTCCCTTAGCTCCGAGATGATTCCGCTGCCAGGCTCTCACTAGCTGGTGGGTTCAGGTTGATCTCTCGTGGGAGCCAAGTCCCTTAGCTCCAAGATGATTCCGCTGCCAGGCTCTCACTAGCTGGTGGGTTCAGGTTGATCTCTCGTGGGAGCCAAGTCCCTTAGCTCCGAGATGATTCCGCTGCCAGGCTCTCACTAGCTGGTGGGTTCAAGTTGATCTCTCGTGGGAGCCAAGTCCCTTAGCTCCGAGATGATTCCGCTGCCAGGCTCTCACTAGCTGGTGGGTTCAGGTTGATCTCTCGTGGGAGCCAAGTCCCTTAGCTCCGAGATGATTCCGCTGCCAGGCTCTCACTAGCTGGTGGGTTCAGGTTGATCTCTCGTGGAGGCCAAGTCCCTTAGCTCCGAGATGATTCCGCTGCCAGGCTCTCACTAGCTGGTGGGTTCAGGTTGATCTCTCGTGGGAGCCAAGTCCCTTAGCTCCGAGATGATTCCGCTGCCAGGCTCTCACTAGCTGGTGGGTTCAGGTTGATCTCTCGTGGAGGTTGTCCTTTTACCCTGAGGGGGTCTCGCCACCCAGGCTCTCATCAGCTGGCATGGCAGGTTGACCCCCCCAGGAGGTTAGATCCTTTTACCCTGAGGGAGTCTCGCCACCCAGGCTCTCATCAGCTGGCATGGCAGGTTGACCCCCCCAGGAGGTTAGATCCTTTTACCCTGAGGGGGTCTCGCCACCCAGGCTCTCATCAGCTGGCATGGCAGGTTGACCCCCCCCAGGGGGTTAAGCGTTTTTTACCCTGAGGGGGTCTCGCCACCCAGGCTCTCATCAGCTGGCATGGCAGGTTGGCCCCTCGGAAGAGGCCCCATAATCTTTCGACACCGCGAGAGCAAGCTACACTCAGCGAATACGTTGGGTTGGATGTTTCTTTCCGAGCTTGTGCCAATATCGAAAAGAGCGGGGATTGTGTACAACCCCGTATTCGCGGAGTAGGGTCCCTTCGGCAGGCACAGAGCCAGTTTTAAGCTTTTAAGCTTTTTGGATATTTTGGACTCTTGGTGACAAATTTTGGCTCTAGCATGGAAATATACTAGTAGGGGGAGGAAAAATTTGCCTCCCCCTTACCCCCCTCTTTGAGGGGCGGGAGCGGCAGGTTGGCTGGCACCCCCCGACTTGATAAAGTGTGAAGTGGGGGCAGCGGGGTCGACGGGAGGTCAAGGTCTCATCCCCCCAGATGCGCCTTAGTTCTGAGCCAGAGCCCAGGGCAAGCTTGCGGGGCGAGACCGCCGGCCTGGCGGGTTCTCGCCCGCGCGGCAAGCTTGCGGGGCGAGACCGCCGGCCTGGCGGGTTCTCGCCCGCGCGGCAAGCTTGCGGGGCGAGACCGCCGGCCTGGCGGGTTCTCGCCCGCGCGGCCAGCTTGCGGGGCGAGACCGCCGGCCTGGCGGGTTCTCGCCCGCGCGGCCAGCTTGCGGGGCGAGACCGCCGGCCTGGCGGGTTCTCGCCCGCGCGGCCAGCTTGCGGGGCGAGACCGCTGGCCTGGCGGGTTCTCGCCCGCGCGGCAAGCTTGCGGGGCGAGACCGCCGGCCTGGCGGGTTCTCGCGCGCGGCAAGCTTGCGGGGCGAGACCGCCGGCCTGGCGGGTTCTCGCCCGCACGGCCAGCTTGCGGGGCGAGACCGCCGGCCTGGCGGGTTCTCGCCCGCGCGGCCAGCTTGCGGGGCGAGACCGCCGGCATGGCGGGTTCTCGCCCGCGCGGCCAGCTTGCGGGGCGAGACCGCCGGCCTGGCGGGTTCTCGCCCGCGCGGCCAGCTCGCCGGGGCGAGACCGCCGGCCTGGCGGGTTCTCGCCCGCGCGGCCAACTCGCCGGGGCGAGACCGCCGGCCAGGCGGGTTCTCGCCCGCGAGGCCAGCTCGCCGGGCGAGACCGCCGGCCAGGCGGGTTCTCGCCCCGGGAACTCCTTGGGGCATGCGTTTACCGTTTTACCCCCGAGGTGGTTTTCCCCTTTTTGCCCCCCGGTGTGGAAGCTTTCTATTGGCTGAAGGCATTTTTGCCTCAGGGGCATTCTGGTCATTTTGCCCCCAGGACTTGGAAAAACTATAAATAGACCCTTGAGGGTGCCTTGGAGAGGGACTTGTCATTCTTTCCTTAGCCACAAATCTCTTTGGCTTTCTTCCTCCAAGGCACCTAGCTCAAGCATTGGCTAGGGAGGGGGAGACCTCAAAGGTCTTCCGGGTGTGAGGTGGGACCTCCGCGCTAGAGCCGAGGGTCAGTTCATAGCTTCTTAAGTCTTCGGTCCGTGACGTTCTTCTGAGTGTAGTAGGTGTGAGGTCACCCCTTTCCCCAAGGGTCGAACTCCACGGAAGTCGATTTTGGCTTCGGTCATTTTTGGCTTCAACACTATCCTCCTAGCCTGAGTTGTAGGACTTAGTGATAAGTCTTAGGTAGATGGTCTGTGGATCACTGAACTGTAGGAGCTTTGCTGAATCTTAGTGGTAGGGCTTTGTGCCTAAGGTAGGTCTTGGAGGAGACTTAGAGATCCTAAGGGATCTGAGTTGTAAGCTCTTAGGATCCGATTTTAGAGAAGTAGCCTTGTCTAACAAACTATTAAAATGGTGGGAGGGACAGTGGATGTACCCATAATCTAGAGAACCACTATAAAATTCCTATATGGTGTGTGTGATTATTTAGAAAGCTAACTTAACAAACTCACAACACACTAAAGCAAACCAAAAAGTATTAAAAGACTGAAAACCATATTCACCCCCTATAGGTGTTTAGCAACTCTAAGAACTAAAGATTTTTAGATATGACAAAGAATATATACACAGGTGCATATTGAGGCAAAACATATTTTCCCAAGTTTTTCATCAAGAAGATCTTTCTTACTGTCATTAAGCGTATAAAAGGTATAGAATTATTTGCTGGTGCTTTAGTTGATCCCAGTGAGGAAGGGGACTGACTCTGCCAAGAGTTATCGGTTTTCATGAAAGCTCAAGAAGTAGGGGAGCAGTCGTAGTTCCTTGTTCCTATTAGGAAGCGTATGCTACTAGTCTTGGCAGTATGTCCCCTCTAGTAGTCCTATACAGTCCAATGAAGGACCGCAATAATCAAAGGAAAGGAGATTACACCAATAGCTTTTGGAGTCCAATCATCAAGATTTCGTCCAATCCTTCCGCAGATGTTGACTTCGCCTATTTCTATATTCTCACCATCTTTGTGAACTAAAACATAAGTTATTCCTTTCCCATTTCCTTACAGCTCACCGACTTCATCCCCTCTGGGATTGAGTGAACGAAAAAGAGAAAAGATAGGTTCTATATCTAAGAAGCATAGTCTAGAGATTCATTCTTACAGTAAAGGATGACTGGTTTCGCGAGACCATCCGGTCTACTCAAGGCTAAGCTCTACTGGGTGCTACCTTCTCGATCGAATCAAACAAGAACTTTATGCCGTAGAACCAGAACCTCTCTTTTCATTAAAGTGATTGCATGTGTTAAGCATGAAACTTTTTTAAGATTCTTGATAGCCCTAACTATCTTTTACTTCTTCAAAAGCAACTACCGTGAACAATCATTCCCATTGCACAGTCTACTGCCTAGATGGATGTTACATCACTAAAGAATCAGTCAAAGAAAAGCAAGAGCTCAGAATCACATCCTATTTGCATTCATTGAAGAATAATTCTATTCTATAGACGATATATTCAATCAGAAGACTTGAACTTTACTTTTTTCTCAGTCATACTCATTTCATTTCTCATATAGAATAGAAAATCTTAGAGAGCCGCTCCGTGGGGTTAAGCTAGATGAGCTAGAGGAGAGCACATTGATGAGCCATCCTATAGGAGAAGTTCAGGAGCTGAGGAGTAGGAGGTCTACTCGATTCATCCTGAGACCCTACTACTTTACTTATATAGAATAATGAGTTGCAGTTGCACTAGATGAGATTTCTTGGAGTCTGCGTTGTCTTTCCTATATATTATGTAATACATGTCATGGAGCCGTGGATGAGGCGCATAGCGATTATCTAATTCTTAAAAAGGGGGGTTCATCTATCAGATGCCCCATGGGGAAGGAGATCTTTGTAGCGGTGCTCGACTTCTAGCCCTTGCTTACTCAAAGATAGAAGACTTCGATTCTTTTTGCATAGGCTCACAACTCTTTAAGTTCAGATCGCACTAGTAGCATCACTTGATTGAAGAGAAAAATAGATATGAAGAAAGCTTTGTGATCCCAGATATTTTAATGAAATGTAGATATCCATTCAAAGAAATTCTTTTTATTTATATGCACCCCATGGATTGAAACTCAGAAGCCGCAATATTGCCTACAACCCGCATTGGGTGGTTCGGTACAAGGACTTCTTTTTCGGTAGAGAGCTCTCGTCCTCCCAATTGGATTGGGAGATTTTTAGATTGATGGATCTGCAAAGTTCCCTGGACTCCCAGTTCTAATTACTTATGTATGTCTCGAATATAGTCTAAGTAATGGTTTCTTCGCGAGGGATCCTCAACAGCTTCCTTCTTAGGTTAGGGGTGACCTTAGCGATCTACTCTCTGACAATACTGGGTATTTTGCATTTTCTTCTTTTCTTAAAGAATCTGCAAAGAAACACCTTGAAGTATGCATCAAGGCTACACGCTTGGCCTACCTATGAGTTTCTTCTTCATATTGCAAAAAGTATTCTAGTCTAGAAAAGGTTCTAGTCCTTTTTTGAAGAAGAAATGCATCAGTAAGAAGACGCTGCCACTTGGCTTAGTAGGAGGAGGATGAAAGCACCTACTCATTCTGAAAAATGAGAAGCCTTTCAGAAAAAAACAAAGTTTGTTGCTGCTATTTAATCTCACCAAGGTGAGCCTATGAATTAAGAAGCCTTCAATGAAATAGATTCTAATAAATAATTATAATGAATTGATGTCCTTGATAACATGCATTATAACGGTCATGGTCTTGGTCTTGGTGCTGACCTCCCGAATAACTATTATAAGAGAATGAATTAAGACGCTTCGCACCTCCTATCTTCGATAAAAAGAATTCTTCAATGAAAGAAGAATATTAGATTGGGGAAGGAATCTATCTTTTGCTTTTGATGGAAAGCATTTTCTTTCTATCTATTTGTATTGGTATTTTCACTCTTATGCGGATTTCTTATTGCATAGCAATGTCAGTCGGGATTCATAGAACCAAAGGATTAGAAGCATTCAGAAACATCCTAAACACCTGGGCCACAAGTCGATCCCATTGCATGAATGACCTAAAGTGACGATTTCGTTCTGATATTGGTCTCCTTTTAGTCAACCCTTATCCTTCTCATTTCAAAGGGAGGGGCCGACAGTCACCGTAGAAAGAAGCGAGGTATGACGTTCAACTGGGCATCAAGGTACTCTTTCTGTCTTAAGGTAAAGAAAAACATCGCCCTCCATTTTTTTTGAAAAGCAATCGAGAAAGAGGTATGATCTATTATCTCTTGCTATTCGAGTCTCCAATGCTGAATTCTTTGATAAAGATAGAATGATCGAAGTACTTTTTATGTTCGGAATATGAGGAGAATTTCTAGAAGAATTCAAATTGACATCTCTCTAAGTAAGAGAATCTATCTTGTTAGCTAACAATGAAGAAAACTAGTCTGACAATAAATAATCGGGCTAGAAACACTAATGACAGTCCTATAGGTTGGTGGACTAGTTAAGCAGGGCATTGCAATCCTTTCTTTTTCTTGCAATAAAGAAGAGTACCTTGCAACGCGCTTTCTATCCCATCTCTTCCACTTTTTGGCATATCTTCTATCAATAGAATCCCTTTTGAAATCTTTATCCCTCTCACTACTTTGTCCTGGCATATCCTTGGTCCCTACAGATCTTCTCACGTGACGGTCAGAAGGCCAAGGAAGTTGATAGTTGATTTCCATTCCTTGCAACATGATTCTCATAATCATATTTGCTTTCGGTCCCCCATATCACTGACGTCAGCTTCTACTTCAAGAAAAGCTCGCTTAGTATCCGAAATCGAGATCCGGGTGGACCATGGTCACTTAGTGAGTCACTTACTCATGAGATCTAGCCTTTCCTCCCATACTCACATGCTTTCTCTTTTTTGTTTGAGACATGGATCTAGGGGCCCAACCCCATATCCCTGCTTGAAGAGATGGTCATCCGTGCTCCACAGCCACTGGTGTCATCACCCAACAAAGAGGGCAAGATCTATGTCTTCCAACCATTTATATACCCTAAACCTATGGTACTCTTTCTTCCCGACCTATTTGACTATATATTCACAGGTCTTTAGGTGGTATCAAGAGATTGAAGTGATCAAATAACTCTCCAGAACAGATGAAAGAAAGATATGAACTCGATAAATAGAAATGGATGAATGAGGGGACGAAGAGGATGAAGGCTCAAAAGGACCCAAAAAGGATGTAGTCATTGAACCGATAGGCGAACTAGCGTGACCGTAAGGTGAAGAAGGTGAGTTGATAGGAGAATTGCAATCGAAAAGAAAATGCTCTTTTTTCTCCCTCACAGCTAATCGACACTATCGGGTCCCCTATGGGAAAAGTGTATTTTGCCTTTTTCACTCTTGAAGTTCAAAATCAAATATGATTTTTTATACTTTCTCAGGTTTTTGAGGCAAAACCCATTTTCACTCCCGAAGTTCAAAATCAAATTTGATTTTTTTATAATTTCCCGAGGTTTTGAGGCAAAACCCATTTTCACTCCTGAAGTTCAAAATAAAATTTGATTTTTATACTTTCCCAGGTTTTTGAGGAAAACCCCATTTTCACTCATGAAGGTTAATCAAAAATGCTCTTGTTTAAACTTTCATATGGCAAAAGGACGAATATCGGTTCGCCTCTCTTTCTTCACCGCTCTTCGCCCCTTCGCCTATCTTACCATCCTTTTGCCTATTCGCCCCCCTACAAGAATCCAATTGAGAGGGCCTTCATCCCCTTTGATATAGGATGTGAGCTTACTTTGCTTATATGAGCGAAGATGATAACAAAAAAGCAAGAAAGCGCTAGCTTTTTTTGATAAAAAAGCAAGACGAGCGTGAGCAAAGCGTGTGGCAGTGAAGTCTTCTAAGGGAAAGTCTTTTGAATCTTATCTAGGCTTGCGGGACCTAGGGAACTACTCTAATTAGACTCTGATTACAGGTATCTGCTCTATAAGCTCTCTTATAAGTTGATGTCTTTTCTAGTATGAAACTCAAACTCCAAATAAGAACCTGGCGCTAGAGGGAAATGTCTATTTTAGCTCTAGCAAATGTTCCCACTGGTCTTTTCTTTCATTCCCTTCTGTAATGCTTTTTTTTGCTGTAACTTGTATTTCATACCTAGCTTCGACTTCCCCCGCTGAAAGGTTTATGGTATATTGGCCAAAACCCAACTTACCTCTTTTATACCTTTCTATTATATATACATCTTTTTCCTGGGTAATGAAGTGACTTCAACAGTCAAATTTGCTTCTTTGGTCCTTCTCTCATTTCTTTTGAACACGATTTTTTGGCGAAAGCCGATTTACTAAGATTTAGTATTGTCTTCGACATGTTGACCTAAGACTGTAGGGTCCTATTCTGTGACAATTCAATTTGAAGATTCCAAAGTTCTCTTCCAAGCCTCTTTTGCGACATTGACATTAGTGTTCTTAAGCAAACAAAATATTGAGAAGAATAAGGCCCTTTTAGGGGAATTAACTGGAATTACGAAAAAAGCTTCTTTAGACTCTTATAGGATGTCGAGAGCCCTAAAACACTTTCTTTTAGTTTTTCAGCTTATTACCGTGTTTCTTCTAAGAACACTAGCTTTCTTTCATCAACTAAAAAACTAAGAAGATGAGCAGGCGAGTGATAAAGAAGAAATAAATATTAAATTGGTCACAACAGCACCTTTTTCAAGAAAAGGAGATTTAACAGTAGGGGATGCGATGGCAACTAGCAACATTTCTTCTTTGCTCATGGCGATTTCCAAGGAGGGAGAACCCTTTAAGATTTTTTTCTAATCTATATAAGCATAGAGTCATTGTCTTAAATTTTTTATGTTGACGTGAAGAGAAGCTCGTTACTAAGAGTCTATAAGTAATAGTGAAAAGTTGGCAACAAAGATGATAGTTTTACTTTCAAGACAACCTAAACACCTAGAGGGGGGGGGTGAATAGGTTCTACTTCTTTATAAAAACTTCTAGGCAGAATTCAATTTAATGGCTAACACAATAATCACAGCAATCACAGAAAATAAAACATCACAGATTGCACAATGTTTTATAGTGGTTCCCCAAGGTCTGGGTACATCCACTTTCCTCCTTCACCTATCTAGCAGTATGCTAGATTCGGCCAAACTTCCACTAATCTCAGATCAACAGATCCTACAACTCAGAACCCAACTGGTTCCTACAACTCAGGCACAACAGCCCTACCTCAGCCTTGCCCCAAGGCCTACAACTCAGAGAAGACCCTTCTCCTACACTCAGGCAAACAGCCCTACCACTCAGAGTTCAACACTCCTACACTCAGCCTTTATAACACAGGCTTACAACTCAGATCTGTGTAAACAGATCCTACAGAAATATAGAAAAGATTATTTAACTGTCTTGCCTAAATTGAGAGAGAAAAGGCCAAGACAATTCTTGATCAGCTGATGAAATCAACTGTATCTGAGCTTTCTTCAAAGCTTCTTGAATATGAACTTAGCTGAGTTGATTTCCAAACAGCTTCTTGAGAATCCACTGGTGGTTTCTTTCTTCTTCTTCAAATTCTGGCTTGATCTCTCTCTATCCAGCACTTTGAATGATTCTTCTGAATTCTGATTAGAACTCTTCTTTGATCTATCCTTAGATAGTCTTCTTAGATCTTCTGGAGAAGATCTTCTTAAGTGTCTAGCACTTTCTTGAAATGAATTGGATTGTAATCCTTCTCAACTTTTTTTGATTCTTATCAATGTTTTCAAAAGTTACTTTCTCCTTCTGAATCTGTCTATTTATAGACTTTCTTCATGGTAACCGGCTGATCCGGTTTCTAACCGTTTTCTGACAAGTCTGACAGCTTCAGTTAACCGGTGGCAACCCACAGCTGTCAAGTCTTCAAACAAGTCCTGTGCCTTAGTCTTGAACCACAAGTTGTCGAGACAGTCTGTCAGAAAGTGTCGAGACCATCTGTCTATCTGTGTCGACACAATTGACTTTGGTGTCGACACAGTCTTCAGTGATGTCGACTAACTTGCCTTTGAGTCGACACAGCTTCTTCTGAAAATAACTTGGTCTTGACTCTTCAGTGTGTCGACACAAGTCCTGTGTGTCGACAAACTTGAGGTTGACTATATTCTTCTGTGTCGACACATCCTGCTGGTGTCGACAAACTTGAGGTCGAATATATTCTTCTGTGTCGACACATTTTCCCAATGTTGAGGTCGACGCTTTTCTTCTGTGTCGACACAAATTCCCAGTGTTGTGTCGACTTACTTCTTCTGTGTCGACACTGCTTCCCAGTGTTGTGTCGACTTACTTCTTCTGTGTCGACACACTTTCCCAGTATTGTTGTGGACTAACTGTTATGTGTCGACACTGCTTCCCAGTGTTGTGTCGACTAATTTCTTCTATGTGTCGACACATCCTTCTCTGTGTCGACACTTGGACTTAGAATTTTTCTACATACTTTATTAATTCTTCACATGCACATGCCAACTCAAAACAACATCAAATACACCTTGATGTATATCATTGAGCTAGGTTGGGCTTCTTCAAATCAGGTACACATTTTCCAATGTACCCAACAATCTTCCCCTATTTGGAGAAGTCATAACCCTTATAGCCAATGATATACACCATTTATAAACAGTACTAAATGATGATATATGACAAAAAAACACAGGGATACTTAATTATAAACAAAATAATAAAAACATCATAGATAAAACAATCTATCACAGATTTAAACAATATTTTGTTTATTACTGGGTAATGTTTGATTACATTGTTTTACATTTAATGATCACATCACAACATTACAAAACATTATGAAGGAACTAAAACACAATCAGGATTGATCAGGCTCTTTAATGATAATCCCTTTGCCAGATTGAATTTTAGCTGTCACAGGAGCTTCTGATTCTTCAGCTATCTTCTTTCCTTTTAGATTAGCTTTCTTCTGAGCTTCTTCCTTGAGCCTTTGCCTTTCAAAATAGTGAAAAGGCTTTGGGAAGTACTTGCTTGGCTCCTTAGCATCTGGTGACAGCCTCCCCAGCTTAGCTTTCCTTCTGAATTGTACTATAGCTTCCTGTCTTGCCTCATACTTCTGCCATTCTATCTCATTGTACCACTTCCCTCTCTCATGAACTTTGTCTTGTACAGCCTTCCATGCAGTGAGTATTATGTTCCTTGAAGTAGGACTCCACTGCTCATAATCTGGCTTAAGTGCAGCCTGCTCTCTAAATCTCTTCTTTGCTAATAGAGCATCTTGCTGTTCTTTCAGGAAGGCCTCTGGCATCTCAACTTTCTCAATCACAACATTATTCACCTCCTTTGGAGGACTATACATATCCTGCACTTGCTTATCCAGAATATCAAAATCAGAAGGGGGGTAAATAACTTGGGCAACCTCAGGTTGGTTGCCTTCAAGTAGTCCTGCTTGAATGCCTGATTCAGCCATCATATCATCATCACACAAGGGTGGACATCCCAAGGTGGCTCTTATACTATTTGTCACCCATTTAGAGTGCTCTTGGCCTGCATGAATCAATAACCTCTCCCCCTTTATGACTTCTCTGGTCATATGATCTCGAAGATCATCCTTCTGAAACCTTATCTGTCCATCTAGATAATTTATACCATCTTTGAAAAATGGTTTCAACTTTTGCAGCTTGGTTGATATGTCCTGTTGGCAGGTGGAGATAGCAGTTTGTACTGAGGTAATGGCATCTTGAAATTTCTTATTAAACTCTTCCTTTTCTTTAGCTCTAGCCTCAGACATTTCAGTGTAATGCTTTTGTAATTGTAGAAGAATCTGATTGTGGGAGTCTTCCAGATTTGCATTCATATTGATCTGATTGGTAATGACATAGCCTTGCTTCAGGACAACATCATCTACCTTTTTAGTAATAGCCTCCTGTTGTTGAGCTAGATAAACCACAGCATGGCCTCCCTTTTGGAAGCAATCTGTCATTTCTTGCTTATGCATGTTGACTTGAAACTGGAAGGACTTTATATCCTGAGCTAAGTCAAACTGAAGTGACTTGCTATTTTCATCAACATACTTTTCCAGAGCCATTCTTTGTTCATCCAATTTCACCTGTAGATCTACCATAAACTTGTTATGATCAAAGGCAGGAGATACTTGTTGAGGTGTTGTCTGTAAAGCCTGCTTATAATTCTTGCTTCTTCTCTTAAATACAACAAGTTTTCTTTTCTTGGCCAGCCTGGCTTCTTCAGTTTCAGTATCAGATGAAGTATCTAGGTGAATTCTTTCTTGAGGAGGATGAAGTGTATCTGTCCCAGTGACCTGTTGCTCAGTCTCAACATCCACTAGCTCCCCCTCAACCTATGGCTCAACTTCAGCTTCCTGATCAATTTCCATACCTATGGACTTCTCAATTTCTGGTCCTCCTCCTACTTTATCAGTAGTAGTATCAGCATCAGGGAATAACTCCTCCAGAGTAAATTCCAGTTGAGCTGTATCTTCTGCAGCAGTTAAATCTTGAGATAAGTCTAACTGTGCTTCCTCTTGCACTTGTACTGACAACAGCTTCTCCTGTACTCGTTCAGTAATTGTAGTATCTGGAGTAGGAGTGGACACTAGCTCCCCCTGAACCTGTGCAGTAATAAGAATATGAGCAATGTCTTTTATAGTAAAATACATTAGCTCCCCCTACACTTGTACCTGATCAGGAGTAGATACATTTTGAGCAGGAGAGTGAACTGTCTCCCCCTGCTTCTGTGCAGGTGTTGACACTTGCTGGACTATAGTTGAGTCAGGCTGTTTTTCAACCTGTGTCCTGAGTGGGTCTTCTTGTTATTGTTCAGTTTCTTGAGTTTGAGAAGGGGATTTTACAGGGGTGTTTGGCCTGCTCTCTTCAGGCACATCCTTGGACAGCACCCTATCCCACCTAGAGAACAGTCTCATATCCATCCTTCTCATATGATTGATCTTAGTCCCTGGTAGTTGCTGCATCACTTCAGGAATCACTCCAGTGAGATATAAGCTCATGATTCTAGCCATGTTGGGCTTCTTGATTCCTTCTTTGATCTTGTCAAAGAGTACTCCTGACCAATCAGTAGGAATTGTAAAAACAATCCTGGTCATAAGGCTGAACATATAGGCAGAAATCCTATCATGTCCACCTGTCTTGCAGAGGATCACTTTCCCAACAATTTCAGACAAGAACTTCCCTTGCTGATTCATACCCTTCCTGTTGAATGCAGCTCCAATCTTCATGCTCGAGTCCAGTCCACACCATTGAAGGGCTTCCCTTGTCTTAGAACTAGGAACTTCCTCTTCATTCTCAACTACTTGTAATTGAAAGATCTTTCTTAAATTTCTTGGAGTAATCTTCACCTTAGTCCCTTGAACATTGGACTTAATCTTGAGGCCATTTGAGTGGACTGATGCAGAGATAAAGAACTCGTGCACCTCCTTCTTCCAGATTTTAGTCGGTTCTGAGATTAGAAATTCTAATCCTGACTCGGAGAGGAGGGTGATAACCCCTTGAACATCTGGCGGCGCATCTGCAAAGTCCTGGCCCACCAACTCATACCCTTCATTGACGTTGTCTTCAATCCTTGGCACCATCGATTTGTCGAGAAAGCTTGAGAGAAGAGAGAAAGATAGACTGTCGACACAGGGTTTTAGTCTCGAAAACCTTGGAAGCGTGTCGACAGAAAGCGTTTTTCACCTATTTATACCTTCTGTTGAAAGAAGTTCAAAAGGCGCCAAAAACAGACTAAATGTGTCGACACAGATGGAATGTGTCGACACAAACTTCTATTGTCTCGACATTATTTCAGCCTACTATGTGTCGACACCAATTTGTGGTTATGTCGACACCTTGGATACATAGTAGATAGACAGAAATTCTGTGTCGACTCTAAGGATAAGTGTCGACACATATTCTGTAAGTGTCGACACCATTATCCTGGTTGAGTCGACATTACATTTCTGGTTAAGTCGACAATATAACTCTTAAGTGTCGACACATATTCTCTGTGTCAACACAATATTTCTGACTTGTTGACATTATTTCTCTGAGTCGACACAGTATTACTGAATGTGTCGACACATTCTTACTTATCCAATTTCTGTTGGTTCAACACCACTTGTAAGTGTTACTTCAATGTGTCCTTTTTTAACACTTAATTATGTTGTTATTACTTTAACTTACTTAAATACCACTTCAATTGCATTGTTAATGATTTTGTTAATACATTAATCAATGGTTAACATACCTAATTCAATTTTGAATTTATTGAATTTGGTTTCATCTAAAGGCTTAGTAAATACATCTGCTATTTGATAATCTGTTTTTACAAATTCCAATGAGATGTCTCCTTTTTCTACATGTTCTCTAAGAAAATGGTATTTGATTTCTATATGCTTAGTTCTACTATGAGAAACTGGATTATTAGCAATAGAAATAGCACTCTTAGAATCACATAAAAGGGGTGTTCTACTTACCTGAATACCATAATCCTTAAGCTGATGCTGCATCCACAATAGCTGTGCACAGCAGCTTCCAGCAGCAACATACTCTGACTCAGCTGTGGAAATTGCCACACTGGTCTGCTTCTTACTACTCCATGATATTAGTCTTCCTCCCAGGAATTGACAAGTACCTGTAGTACTTTTCCTGTCCTCTCTACATCCTGCAAAATCTGCATCTGAATAGCCTGTTAGTAGAAAATCTCTATTCCTAGTGTACCAAAGGCCTAGATTAGGAGTGCCCTTTAGATATCTCAGAATCCTTTTGACTGCAGTATAATGAGATTCTTTAGGGCAGGCTTGGTACCTAGCACAAACACATGTTGCATACATAATGTCTGGTCTACTAGCAGTGAGATATAGTAGAGACCCAACTATTCCTCTATACAATGATTCATCAACAGGTTTACCTGCCTCATCTTTGCATATAGGCATACTTGTTCCCATAGGAGTTCTCATGGTGGAGGATGACTCCATACCATATTTCTTAATTAATTCTTTGGTGAACTTAGACTGGGATATGGACAATCCATCATCAGTCTGTCTTACTTCGAGTCCCAAGAAGAACTTAAGTTCTCCTATACTGCTCATCTCAAACTTCCCTTGCATAAGTTTGGCAAACTTTTTACAAAGGTTGTTTTCAGTAGATCCAAAGATTATGTCATCAACATAGATCTGAACTAAGATGATCTTACCTTTGGATTCCCTAAGGAATAGAGTTTTGTCTATCTTTCCTCTTGAGAATTTTTCTCAATGAGGAAGGTAGACAGGGTTTCATACCAAGCCCTTGGAGCTTGTTTTAACCCATACAAAGCTTTCCTAAGCTTATACACAGAATCAGGTTTAAGAGGATCTACAAAACCTGATGGCTGCTCTACATATACTTCTTCTTTAAGATCACCATTCAGAAATGCTGACTTCACATCCATCTGGTATACTTTGAAGTCTTGGTAGGCTTCATAGGCAAGGAACATTCTGATTGCCTCCAGCCTTGCTACTGGAGCAAAGGTTTGATCAAAGTCGATCCCTTCTTCCTGCCTGTATCCTTTTGCAACTAACCTTGCTTTATTCTTCACTATTATCCCACTTTCATCTAGCTTGTTCCTATAGATCCACTTAGTGCCAATTATGTTGTGGCCTCTTGGTTTAGGAACAAGCTCCCAGACTTTGCACCTTCTAAATTGATTCAGCTCCTCTTGCATAGCATCAATCCAGTGCTGGTCTTGGATAGCTTCTTCAAACTTCTTAGGTTCCATTTGAGACAAGAAACTTGAATGCAAAACTGTGCTTTGATTTCTGCTTCTAGTTTGCACTCCTTGTCTTGGATCACCTATTATCTGATCAGCAGGATGATCTCTTAGATATCTTATAGCTGGAGGAAGATTCCCTTCAGGTTGAGCTTCTCCAGCTTCTTCATTCTGCTGAACCTCTTGGTTTTCATCAGCTTCCATTATCTCCTGTACTCCCCCTGGACAGCAGCCTTCATTTTCCAATGCTCCATCTTCCTTTGAAGCTTCATCAATGGAGAGCTTGTCCATCCTCTTGCTTATACCTATTGAGTCATTTGATCTACAAGATAACTCACAATTGATTAATCTTGTTTCATCAAATACAACATGCACAGATTCTTCAACAACTTGAGTAGTTAAGTTGAAGACTCTATAGGCCTTACTATTTGTGCTGTACCCAACAAATATCCCATCATGGGATTTGGCAGCAAACTTAGTCAAATATGACTTGCCATTGTTAAGTATATAGCACTTGCAACCAAAGATCCTAAAATAGGATATATTTGGTTTTCTGCCTTTCACAATCTCATAGGGAGTCTTTCTGTGGCTTTTGGTGATAGAAGCCCTATTGATGACATGACAAGCAATGTTAACTGCCTTAGCCCAGAAATATTCTGGGAGAGAGGTGTCACTCAATAGAGTTCTACCAGCTTCAATTAATGTTCTATTCTTTCTTTCAGCAATTCCATTTTGCTGAGGTGTTCTAGGTGAGGAGAACTCTTGGAAAATCCCAAAGTCTTTACACAAGTTTGTTATGCTTTCAGATTGAAACTCAGTACCATGGTCACTTCTGATTTTGACCACTGTACTATTCAGTTCATTCTGAATTTTCTTTACAAAATTAAGTAATACACTTGGGGTTTCAGATTTTTGTCTCAGAAAGAACACCCATGTAAATCTAGAATAGTCATCTATAACCACAAAAGTGTAGACCTTCCTACCTAGACTATGAACTGGCATAGGACCAAAAAGATCCATATGCAAGAGGTATAAGCACCTCACAGAATCCTTGTTTTCAAGGCTTTGAAATGAGGATTTTGTCTGCTTGCCCTTTTGACAAGTTGAGCATACCCCTTCCTTTATACACTTAACTTGAGGCCCATTCCTCACTAGTTCTTTACTAATGAGTTGGCCAATTGTCTTGTAGTTTAGATGAGCCAATCTCTTGTGCCACTTAACACAATGGGAAGCATTGTCATCAGCTACAAGACAAATGGGGGAAGCCTTATTCTCACATTCAAAATTAAGGCAATATACATTTCTCTTCCTATACCCAGTCAATATGATCTCTTGATCACTTGACCTTTTGATATGACATCCATCCTTACCAAATGAAATGTCATATCCTAGATCACTTAGCTGGCTGATGCTTATTAGATTATGTTTCAAACCTTTTACATAGGCCACTTGGGTGATAGTAATTAGGTTAGAAGAAATGTTACCAAACCCTTTGATGACTCCCTTCTCAGATCCACCAAAGATCACTTTAGGTCCATCTTTGACAGATGAATACTCCTTTATCAGCCCCTTTGTTCCAGTCATGTGCCTGGAACAACCACTATCCAAGTACCATATAGGGGCATGGTTACTTGGATTCACCTGCAATACAGAATTACTTACCCTTAGAACCCAAGTAAGTCTTGGGTCCTTGGTTCAGGTTAGCATTAATAAAGCTATCATAACCTCTTCTAACAGGTAGACTCTTATTCTTTATAACACTTGTGTTATACCAGCAGTCTAATGCAAAATGGCCTCTCTTGCCACAGCACCAACATTCAAACTTATTGTATCTAGATCTAGATACATCCTTGTCAGAAGAATTTATGTTCATTGCTGGTGCTGTTGCAACTTCACCTACTGATTTCTTTAAACCATTGGGTTTATGACCATAGGTAGGCCGACTTGCATTTACACCCTTGTTCTTCAGAACATTAGTCTTAATATGACCTTGAATGTCTTCATGATCATATTTATTAGAAGGCACTTTCACCTCACTAAACTTTATGGGGACTGAAAGGTTTAGTGGCTGAACAGGAGCTTTGCCTTTCCTCTTGAATCTGCCAGCCCTGGAGTTACCTTTAAATCCTAATCCAGCCTTACCCTTTTGTGTGATAAATTCATCTATCAGGGGTAAGACAGATTTTGGCTTAGAGTAACTAGCCACTAAATCCCTTTCAATTCTAAGTCTGGCCTCCAGACTCTTCACTTGATCATTAGTATAATTAATTGTGCCCATCTGAATAATAGTTATATTCTTCAGCTTGGCAATTTCATTTAATTTTTGATCAATAACTTTTTCTAACTCAGTTGTAGCAAACCTTAGTTCAGCAATTTCCTGAGCCTGAGATTTAACCAGGTTCTTGCTTTTCTTAAGGGCCTGCAACAAGTCCCCATACTTATCTATCAATTGATAGACATCTCCTTCAGATTCAGATGCACCTTCATCACTTGATGCAGATGTAGCTGATTCTTCACTTGTACTACAAACAGATGTACTGGAAGGACATTTTACCTCATTAGGACCAGACTGATTCTGGCATATGTCCTCTTCTGATCTTGCCATCAACCCCATACATTGATGTTCATTGATGGAATCTAGCAACAGCATAAACTCCTCTTCCTCAGATGCAGCATATAGTCCAATATATGCTTCAGCTTCAGATCCTGATTCTGAAGTTGACTGATCTGATAGACTCTTATCTTTCTTTGCTACAAAGGATTTCTCCTTCTTGCCTTTCTGATAAGTCTTCTTCTTTTCTGAAGATTCCTTTCTCTTGTCAGGACAATCAGCCACTACATGTCCAGGCCTATTGCAACAATAACAGACAATCTTTGAAGTAGTGGCTTTGCTGGGCTTTGATCTACTCTTCTCTTTCCTTGATGACCTTTTCTTCTTATAATAGTCATCAACTTGCTTGATGGGGAAGGCCTAGGCTTCCACTGCTTCTTCTTCAAGAACCTCTGGAATTGTCTTGTGAATGCAGCAAAATCTGCATCTGAATCACAGCTTTCAGAACCCTTGTTTGAACTTTCAGAATTATCTTCTGTAACTTCCTTAGGAGGAGATGGTGATATCCTCCTATTCTTTCTAGTGGCTTCTGCATTGAATGCCACAGTCTTTTCTCTATGCTCTCCTCTTGAGTTTCTTTCCTCCTCCTTCCTCACCATAAGTTGCATTTCATAGGATAACAACTTTCCAAACAGGGTTGGAGGAGATATCTCTGCCAATTTAGCCACTTCTCTTATGGCACAGATCTTTGTATCCCAATCCTTTGATAAGGATCTTAAGAATTTGTCATTCAGTTCATAGGTACTGAAGACTCTTCCATAGGATATTAGCTCATTCACAATTCTATAGAATTTCTTATAGCACTCAGTTATGCTATCAGATTTTCCTTGTCTAAAGCTTCCATACTCCTGATTTAGCATAGACTTCCTGTCCAGCCTCACTTCTTCAGATCCCTCCATGTAGACAATCAATGTGTCCCACATCTCTTTGGAGGTCTTGCAGTGAATCAGATTCTGAAATGTTGAATCATCTATGGCACTAACAATAATGTTCTGAGCTCTTTTATCCATGGTTGCCAAGATGATTTCATCCTTGGTCATTTCTGAATAACTCTTTGGAGTTTGGATATTTGCATCAAGAACTGATACCTTCATTGGAATGAAGGGGCCTTCCTGTACTGTGATGTAAATCCTTGGGTCAGATGCCTCCATAAACAATCTGACTCTTTCTTTCCAGATCCCAAAGATTTCCTTCCTGCATATGGGTAATTTCATAGACCCTAGCTCCTTATGATTCTCTCCAGAACCCATCTTCTTGAATCTTGAATCTGCCTTTCAGATCTACCTCAGACTGTTAAGTCCTTTTTGAGGAACCTCCCTCTGATACCACTTGATAGTTTTACTTTCAAGACAACCTAAACACCTAGAGGGGGGGGGGGTGAATAGGTTCTACTTCTTTATAAAAACTTCTAGGCAGAATTCAATTTAATGGCTAACACAATAATCACAGCAATCACAGAAAATAAAACATCACAGATTGCACAATATTTTATAGTGGTTCCCCAAGGTCTGGGTACATCCACTTTCCTCCTTCACCTATCTAGCAGTATGCTAGATTCGGCCAAACTTCCACTAATCTCAGATCAACAGATCCTACAACTCAGAACCCAACTGGTTCCTACAACTCAGGCATAACAGCCCTACCTCAGCCTTGCCCCAAGGCCTACAACTCAGAGAAGACCCTTCTCCTACACTCAGGCAAACAGCCCTACCACTCAGAGTTCAACACTCCTACACTCAGCCTTTATAACACAGGCTTACAACTCAGATCTGTGTAAACAGATCCTACAGAAATATAGAAAAGATTATTTAACTGTCTTGCCTAAATTGAGAGAGAAAAGGCCAAGACAATTCTTGATCAGCTGATGAAATCAACTGTATCTGAGCTTTCTTCAAAGCTTCTTGAATATGAACTTAGCTGAGTTGATTTCCAAACAGCTTCTTGAGAATCCACTGGTGGTTTCTTTCTTCTTCTTCAAATTCTGGCTTGATCTCTCTCTATCCAGCACTTTGAATGATTCTTCTGAATTCTGATTAGAACTCTTCTTTGATCTATCCTTAGATAGTCTTCTTAGATCTTCTGGAGAAGATCTTCTTAAGTGTCTAGCACTTTCTTGAAATGAATTGGATTGTAATCCTTCTCAACTTTTTTTGATTCTTATCAATGTTTTCAAAAGTTACTTTCTCCTTCTGAATCTGTCTATTTATAGACTTTCTTCATGGTAACCGGCTGATCCGGTTTCTAACCGTTTTCTGACAAGTCTGACAGCTTCAGTTAACCGGTGGCAACCCACAGCTGTCAAGTCTTCAAACAAGTCCTGTGCCTTAGTCTTGAACCACAAGTTGTCGAGACAGTCTGTCAGAAAGTGTCGAGACCATCTGTCTATCTGTGTCGACACAATTGACTTTGGTGTCGACACAGTCTTCAGTGATGTCGACTAACTTGCCTTTGAGTCGACACAGCTTCTTCTGAAAATAACTTGGTCTTGACTCTTCAGTGTGTCGACACAAGTCCTGTGTGTCGACAAACTTGAGGTTGACTATATTCTTCTGTGTCGACACATCCTGCTGGTGTCGACAAACTTGAGGTCGACTATATTCTTCTGTGTCGACACATTTTCCCAATGTTGAGGTCGACGCTTTTCTTCTGTGTCGACACAAATTCCCAGTGTTGTGTCGACTTACTTCTTCTGTGTCGACACTGCTTCCCAGTGTTGTGTCGACTTACTTCTTCTGTGTCGACACACTTTCCCAGTATTGTTGTAGACTAACTGCTATGTGTCGACACTGCTTCCTAGTGTTGTGTCGACTAATTTCTTCTATGTGTCGACACATCCTTCTCTGTGTCGACACTTGGACTTAGAATTTTTCTGCATACTTTATTAATTCTTCACCTGCACATGTCAACTCAAAACAACATCAAATACACCTTGATGTATATCATTGAGCTAGGTTGGGCTTCTTCAAATCAGGTACACATTTTCCAATGTACCCAACAAAAGAGACACAAAACAATGTTTTCTACGAGTCTTTTCCTGCAATCTTTGTTGGCAGATTTTTCCCTTCAAGGGCTAATTCAAAACAAGTACAAATTAGTAGTTAGAGCTATTCAGCTTAGTTCAAAAAATCTAAATCTTCAGGGAAAGTATTATCCAAGGTGAACCCTCCTACGAGTCTGAACGCCAATTGAATAGGTGCGCAACATTTCAAGATAAATATTGAGAGAATTTGTTGTGTCGGTTGTCATCAATGTCAGCGAATCGGTGGTCCAATCTTCACAAATTTCCTGCTGTCGTTGAAATATAGTGATTCACCCCCTTCTATCTTCTTTGAAAAAGGTTCTAGTAGTTGGGGAGTTCTAGTACGTCCCTTTGCGCGTGAATGCTAAGCTCATTTATGTGGGGAAATTTTGCTTGTACTGATCTATGATTACGATTATGAAAGAAAGTCGGCTAATAGAAAGTAAATCTTATGAATTTTGTAGAGTTTCAAGTAAGGAGACCAACCCCAACTCCAACTGTAGAGCTGAAAGCTAGCCCCAAAACCTTTCCCTTTCTTCAATGAAGAGACAAATTGATTTGGATACTTCTTTGAAAGTGAGGGATAGATCTAACTTTATTTTAGAGGGGGGTGAATAGGGTATTTTAAAAACTTTTATTTATTTTTATAGTGGATTTAAATTTTTTGATATTTACAAATGATAAACACAGCACACAAAATAGAAAGCAACAATCACAGATGGCATAAGGATTTTATAGTAGTTCCCCAATAAATTTGGGTATGTCTACTCTTCTACCACCTTAGTAGGTATCCACTACAGGTTTTTGCTAAGGTGACCTGTCACCAGAAGATCTATTTTCTAAGGGAGATCTAGCAACCCTTTGGGCTTTTGACTAGGTACCCAAAAACCAAGCTTAAGACTTTTGATCATGTGAATTATGAACCAAGTGTTTAACTTTTGAAGGGAGTTAGAACCTTGCACATAGTTTAAAGAAAAAACTAAATGAGTTAGATGTTGTCTTCTCAGTCAAGAATCTCTGAGAAGACTTAGTGGATGATGTTACAAAAAGCTTCTCCAGATTTGAATAGAGATTGTGATCAGGAGAGGGAACTTTTCTTCAGGGTGTAGGCCTTCTTGTATCTGACTGATTGAAGATTTTTCACTAGAAGAGTCCTAAGCAGTAAGTATGTATATCCCAATATATCTATCTGTATCTGTATATGTGTAGATCTATATATTTATATCAGTCTGTATATCTGTTTTTATATATGTGTGTGACCCTTGAAGCAGCAATCTTCTCAATATATATATATAGAATGTCTGAGAAGAATTCAAATATTTTAATTAAACAATTTTGAAATGCCTGAAGAATCACTTGAGAATGTAACTGCCTTGGAATTAATTAGAATTAAAACTCTGTGATAAATCCATATTTAATGCTACCTTAAATGGATATATTCATTTAGAATATTTAGCATTAAATATCAGAGTTGTAACTGACTATTACCAAGCTTTTGAACATTCTGCCTTCTGTATATAGAACTATCTGATCATCTAACTCAATAAAGATTTCGTCGAACTGAGCCTGGCTTTTGTCAAACTATGCTTTGAGGTTAGATCTGAGTTCGTCGAACTAAGCCCTGCATTAGTCGAACTAAACAGAGTTAAGATAATAGTTCGTCGAACTGAGCTTAGCTTTCGTCAAACTGAACTTCTCTTGAATTCCTTATGAAGTAACAACCCTGGAGATAACCTATGACCCTAGTCTATTCATGTTGGGTCAAAATAAAAATTTTAAATATAGAATAATAATCCTAGCCCAAATCAGTAATATGCTATTCCAACAATCTCCTCCTATTTGGGTTAGTATACTATCAAAAATGAAAAACACAAAGCATAATTATCTGACAAAATTATAAATTTTTAGCAGATATAAAAAGTGCTTTCAGAAAGTTTATAAACATAACAACAAAGTTCATAGTTATAATCAAAAATTAAGAGTCCTTCTGAGGTGCAGCTGAAGAAGAATCTGAAGAAGATTTGGTGAAAAATAACTTTCTGGTTGGATCTTCAGACTCTCTTTTTCTTAGCTTTATATCTTCAACACGAATAATTTTTTGGGAAGTGGCTGTAGGAACAACAGCTTCTGGATGCAAGCTCATGTATTTATCAACATTGAACAAGCTTTTCTTTTTATATTTTTCTAGTTCCTGTTTCCTTTAAGAGGACATTGTTGTAAATTGAGAATTATCCTTACCTTCAGTCCTTGCTTTCTTTATTAGAGTAATTATAACTTGTTCCTTGAACCTAGCCATCCTATAAACAGGATCTAGCTATAGTTCTATCATAGGAGAAGCTGGCATGTCTTGGCTTGAATGTTGTTGACTTCTCTGACTGTAATATGACTCAGACCTTGTAGGTCTATCCTGCCTGTACTGATTTGGTCTAGAATAATGTGAAAAGGGCCTCTGAGAAGAAGATAAACTACATGATGATCCTGCTGCTGGAGGAGGAGGAGGACCTCTCCAAGACTTTAGAGGTGAATGATACCTCTTCATTTTCTTCCTCCTTTTCTGCTTATTTTTAGAGTACCTCATCTAATGTGGATGGTCTGGTGTAGGATTAATCCCTGCAGAATATAATAAGGGATATCAATTGTAGATGAAGGTTGAGGAGCAACCTTGACTAGAGCCTTTTTCCTGGATTCTTTTTTCTTAGAATTAGAATCTTATGAATCATTAGAATTTGTATGGAAATTAGACTGTTCCTCTGGCTGATCATATAATACATCAATTTGTTTATATATATTATTATTATCAATAGACTGATCATCTGGCTGTTTATATAAATTATCTTTCTTTTCCCTATCCTCATTAAGTAGATCATCAAAATTAGGCATAGGAGTTTCATCTCATATAGGAGGGGAATAATCCTGCTCCATAATATCTATTATATCATCAGTAGTCTGTGAGATTGGATTAACACTGGTAGAAGTAGCTCTGACACTGGATCTAAGCTATTCTAAAATAGGGGGATCAATAGGAGCGGTGTAACACACTAATGCTTTAAAGAGATCTTCTTCAAAAACTGGCAGACTAGGAATATACTGTGTAGTAAATCAAAATCTTTTAATAAGGAATATAAATTAACTATGTGATTAATAATGACATCACCAATAGTAATAACTTCTGGAACTGCTGTCAACTCAGCCTCAACGCAGATGACTTTAGCCATTTCTAAATCCTGAACTTCAACAAAATCTACTGTAGCTAGAGCTGGAGCTTCTACTACTACTGCAATTATAACTGGAGCTTCTGCTGCTGTTGCAACTGGAGCTTTTTCATCAATCATATCCCCCTGCCTAGATCCAAGGATAACTGAATCTAGGCCCCCATAAGAAGGGACAGAATGGGAAGAGGCTATTTTAGAAGAGAGTTCAGCAATAGAGGACACAATAGGAGCCAAAGCTGTATACAATAACTGTTTGAGGTTAGGAGTGATGAAATCAAGAAGTTGAGTGGAAATAGTAGAGAAATCCAGATACATAAACTCAGGTGGATTCTGAGTAGACGCAGAGGATGGATTAGAAGAAAAGGGAGTTGATCTGTTAGCACAGGTTGTATAGAGAAAGGATGACTGTGGCATAGATGTAGGATTGATGATAGGGGGAATATCAGCAGGAACTATCTCCTAGATGGGTGAGTGAGATGGAGATAAGTGAGGTGGAGATGAATGAGGTGTAGATAAATTAAGTAGAGAGAAATGAGTTGGAGATGAAAGAAGTGGAGATGAATGTGGTGACTGATGAATTGGGGAATTTGTATGGAAGGATGTGGATGGAACATCTTCAGATAAAGTAGGCTATTGAGGAGGTGGTGTGGAAGGTCTAGGTGAATGTTGTGGAGAGCGTGGAGTGGAAGAAACAAGAGGAGAAACTTCTTTTGGAGTAGGGAGAGTGGCTGGGATAGCCCTAGTGCTTTCAGAAGTAGCCCTAGAGGGTGCTACCCTGGAAGGCTTATGAATCACCCTCTCCCATTTTCCAAACATGGCAGAGGTTATCCTTTTGGAGGCATTAATGTGTATGGTCTGAGAGACCAAAACATCTGAACATTTAGCCTGGATGAAAATTCCCAGAATTCTGCCATAACCTCCAGATTTGCTTTTGATCATCTTTTTAATTGAATCTAACAGAATTGTCCCCCAGTTAATTTTCTTCTGATCAACCAAGGCACAAATCAACAGAAATTGGTGCCTGGTAACATAATCATGGGTTGAATGTTTGCCCAGAAGTAGTTTTACAACCACATTGGCTAAAAACTTATATTCTATAGAATTTTTTTTCAATAAATGGTTAGGGTATCCTTGAGAGTGAAGCATTCTATCTAACATAATATCAAATTCTTTACTAGACAATTATATATCATCTTTTCCATTAACCAAACCAAAAACATCAGATAAAATTTCAGGTGTAAGAGAAACCTGATGTACTGAGATTGAACCAGTAATGGTAGTCATAAAGTTTTTTAGAAGCTGTGCCTCAAAGAGTTGTAAGATGTCCTGGAAAATTTGATCTGAATGATAAAAAGATTCCATGTCAATATGAAAACCTCCATCGAACTTAATTACAGAGAGAATTTCTTGTGACACCACCATTAGCCTGCAAAATAGAAAGATCAAGTGCAAGAGAAATGGAGAATGTGCGGGATAGAGTTCAATTAAAACCTAAATATAAGTTTTTAGAAGTTGAAAAGACGAACTACGTATAATGATAAACAATTCATCAAACTCAGTTCGACAAAAATTTCACAAAAGAAATACAATCCATCGATCTTCGTTCGACGAAAGGTTTACGAAAGGATTACAATTCATCGAGCTCCATTCGATGAAAGGTTCTCGAAACTAATTCGTCGAACTCCGTTCGACAAAAGTTTCACGAACGGTTCACGTTTCATCGATCTCTGTTCGACTAAATGTTCAAAATTCGTCGATCTCCGATCAAAATTAAATTATTGATTCACCATCAATCATTCCTAACTGATTTAAAAAGGAAATAAGTTTCTTTTCATCTAAGGGTTTGGTGAAAATGTCTGCTCTCTGTAAATTAGTAGAAATAAACACTAGCTTAATTTTATTTTTATCCACTTTATCTCTGATAAAGTGGTGCCTTATTTCTATATGTTTAGTCCCACTATGAAGAACTAGATTATGTGCAATTGAAATTTCACTGGTATTGTCAAAATATATATTTGAATTATTTAAGTTGTAACCATAATCTAGTAATTGATTTTGAATCCAAAAAATCTATGACCAACAACTACCTGCTGCAATATATTCAGCTTCAGCAGTTGAAGTAGAAACATATGTTTTCTTTTTGCAAAATCATGACACAAGACTATCACCAAGAAACTGACAAGTTCCTGATGTGCTTTTTCTGTCAATTCTACATCCAGAATAGTCAGCATCTGTGAATCCAGTTCAAATTCACTCAATAGGATACCAGAGTCCTAGATTAGGACAACCCTTTATATATCTTAAAATCCTTTTTATTAAAATAAGGTGAGATTCTTTAGGATTAACTTGGAACCTAGCACAAATACTGGTTACAAACATAATATCTAGTCTACTTGCTGTTAAATATAATAGAGACCCAATGATTGTCCTATAGGTTTTCTTATCAAAAGGTTTGCCCTGTTCATCATTATCAACTAAAACATTAATGGGCATGGGTGTTTTCATAGAGGAGGCATCAAACATCCCAAATCTTTTAATTAGCTCTTTAGCATATTTAGCTTGAGATATGAAGATGCTATCAGGTGTTTGATTTACCTATAAACCAAGAAAATAAGATAATTCACCCATGCTACTCATTTCAAACTTTGAATGCATTAGGTCAGAGAGCCTTTTGTAAAGTTTGGAATCAGTAGAACCAAAAATTATATCATCAACATATATTTGAACTAGTATAATTTTAGTTTTATGATGTCTAAAAAATAAAGTTTTGTCAACCTTGCCTCTACAAAATTTATTCTCTAAAAGAAAACTAGCAAGAGTCTCATACAAAGCTCTTGGAGCTTGTTTAAGACCATAAAGAGATTTATTAAGCTTAAAGACATGAGATAAGTGAGTTGAAGAGATATAACCTGGAGGTTATTCTACATAGACTTCCTCTTTGAGTTCTCCATTTAGGAATGCACTCTTCACATCCATCTGATATACTTTGAATTTTTGAATTCAGCAAAAGCAAGAAATATTCTGATAGCTTTTAATCTTGCAACATGAGCAAATGTTTGATCAAAATCTATTCCTTCCTCCCGTAAGTATCCTTGAGCTACCAATCTAGCATTATTTCTTACTATAATTCCTTAAGCATCCAATTTATTCCTGAAGATCCATTTGGTTCCAATTACTGGATAGTCTTTGGGTCTTGGAACTAAGTCCAAAACTCTAGTCCTCTCAAACTAATTGAGTTTATCTTATATTGTAATGATCCAATGAGGATCTTATTCTGCATCTTTTATTGATTGAGCTTCAATATAAGATAGAAACCAAGTATGCATCTGATCTTGATTGATTTAATGTCTTGTTTGCATACCAACTGATATGTCTCCAATCACTTGAGATCTAGGATGATCTCTAAGTGTGACAAAATCAACAGGTGGAGTTGGTTCTTCAATAACTTGTGTAGTTAATTCCTCTTGGGGAATTTCATTAGCTATAATTTTTTCAGCATAAATTTCTGGATTGTCTTTATCACTGTCTTCAACATTTTGTTGAGAAGGATGCAATGTATCCTCTTGGTTAAGGTTTAATTCATCCAACTTCTCAAACAGAATTGGTACCTGAAAAGAGTCTATGGTAGAAGTATTCTTCACCTTATAAAACATGTTAGTTTCATCAAAAGATGCATGTATGAATTCTTCTATTTTAAAGGTAGATTTATTATAAACCTTATAAGCCTTACTGACTTGATAATATCCAAGAAATATACCATCTGCAGCTTTCACTTCAAATTTTCTTAAATGTTTCTTGTCATTGTTATGAATATAACATTTACACCCAAAAACTTAAATAATTTACTTTAGGTTTCTTATTTTTAAGCAATTCATAGGGAGTCTTACCCTTGAGTATATGAATGAGACTTCTGTTAAGAACATAATTTGTTTTGCTTACTTACTCTTGTAACGCCCCAAAACTCATTAAGGAATGGATAACATTCTAAGGCCAATTTTGTGCCTGATTAGGATCACACGGCCTATGACATGGGCGTGTCCATGGCCGTGTCGTGCCTGAGGTCAAAGAAATGCAGTCGACGATCTTCGGAGTCAAGCCAGTTCGGGCACACGGCCTGATACATGGGTGTATCAAGGGTCGTGTCCTGCTCTGTGTTATGTTGGGCTGTGTCGAGTGAGATACACGGCCTAGGACATGGGCGTGTCCAAAGGCGTGTCTGGCACATAGCTTATGACATGGGCGTGTCACATAGCCGTGTCTTGTTCGGGATGCGAAGGTTTCAACGTCGATTATGGCACATGGCTTTTGATACGGGCGTGTCCATAGTTGACATAGGCGTGTCCCAAGATATGTAAGAGGCTGTGTCCTGTTCTATGTTTATTGGATTATGGTGAGTGTGGAACACGGCCTATGACACGAGCGTGTCACAAGCCGTGTTCGGCCTAGGAAAGTTATTTTCAGGGAGAATCGTGGTCGTTCGTTTCCTTTAAATAGGATCTGACGGCTCAGCCTTTCCCCTGCCGGTATATGGTCGGGAGATGAGGGTTTAACCCTCATTTCTTTTCAGCCATTCTCTTTCTAAAGGGTTAGAGAGAGGGGAGAGCAAGGAAGAAGGTTAAGGAGGTATCCAGCCGCCGGTGGAGCATTAGATCCCCGATTCTTGAGCCAAGTCCAGATCTTTGGAGGCGAGGCCGTTGCGGTGCTTTTCATCCATCTAGATCTCCATGGCACCAAAGCGAACCTCTAGGGTAACGATTCTCTTCTTGGACATGTGAAGTCCTCTTACTTTTTGCATAGGAAACTCCCTCCCTCGAGTGAGCGGTTAGTGCGAGGTATTCCCTTGGGTGGACATAAATAGTCCCTGTTGTTTTGCATATAGATTCCGAAATCGAAGTATGGATATAGGCATGGTGTGTGAAGCCTACCCGAACAAGTTGGTCTAGATCGGTTATGTTTTCATTATGCATGTAGTGCCAAAGAAGACTCCGTGATGTTTTCTTTTTGGGTTTTCTATCTGGTAGATTGCAATAGGGAGCCTTGGGGACTAACCCTAAGGTGCACCCAAAAAACTGGGCAGAAGCGCATTGCTGCCATCTTGGTGGCCTGGGAGCCAACTGTGTACATAACCGGGTTTATGTATTATTGTTTGATCGATTTGGATTCGGGGAAGCTTAACCCACACTGATGGTTTAAATTGTCGTAGCGGTATGAGCAATGGGTTAGGTGGAACTGTACATGATCTATGTGGTTCGGTTAAAGACACCTAAGATACGTGGCACTTACCGATGGCATAGATGGCAAGTCTTAGGCTTTGGCTGAAAGAGACCTTTAGCTCACGATGTTGCCGTCCTAGGGGCGGTGGTGGACCGAGTTCACCGAGAATGTGCACTGAGAGCACAGGGTGTATGGCTGTGTGTGCCTACGCCTGTGGATAAGCGTGCATAAATTTTACTTTCGCTATCTTGCTTGGTTATACTAATAAAATGTAGGGAAGGAGCACCGCCGCCCCGATTAAGCGGTGGGGTCATTATAATTTGGTCAGCTTTAGCTGACCGTTGCTTTTGTTTGCCATTGCTGCAGTGGAATGTTGTTTGTATGTGCTGCAGAGCATAGTGGCATGTAGCGGGCTGATGCCCTTGTTGCTAAGTCGGCCCTTGAAGGCTAAAGCGAATGTTTACTGTATTACTGTTCATATGTGGCCGGCCTGCATGCCGAAGTTCTTAAATCATGTAATGGTTAAGTAAACTCTTGCAAGGCCCTAAGGCCAAGACTTTTGTGTATTTTACTGTCATTCCTACCTTGGGTTATAGTGGACATTCGTGCTTTTGCATTTGGGATCCTTATAACTGTTTTAAAAGCTTCTGCTAGAATGCTCTGTGTTAGGATGCGTGTTCCTATTGCTGATATTTTGGTATTAATACGTAACTTCGCAGACTGTCCGTGGTATATGGCGTGGGGCCCCGGCCGGACCTTCTGTTATATCCCATATGAAGGAGGGGGTGTTACACCTCTGCCCAAAAATATAGGGGTAAGTGAGCATGTGCAAGTATTGTTCTAGCAGATTCAATTAGGTTCTATTTTTCTTTTTTGCCATCCCATTTTGTTGAGGAGTTTTAGGAGCAAAGAAACACTGCCTGATTCCTTCCTTCTCAAAGAATTCTCTCATCAGAAGAGATTCAAACTCAGTACCATGATCACTTTTGATCAATGTATTCTGAGTAGAATACTCAATCTTAATGTTCCTAAGAAAGTCTGTAAGAACTTTGAAGTTATCTGACTTGTTTCTAAGAAAGAACACCCAAGTGAATCTAGAGAAATCATCAGTAATCACTAAAGTGTATGACTTTCCTCCAAAACTTTGTATTGTAATAGGTCCAAAAAAGTAAATATGTAGCAAATACAAAATTCTGGGTGAATCACTTTTAGATATGGATTTAAAACAATTTTTAGTTTGCTTACCTAATTGACAAGCCCTACAAAGTCCTTCCTTCTTGTAAGATCCAGAAGGTAGTCCTCTTACAAGGTTGTCTTTAGATAATTTAGCAATAGTACAAAGGTTTACATGCCACAATCTTTTATGCTAAAGTTCATTAAATTTACTTATCTGATTAAACAAGCATATTTTTGGTTTTAATAGAATTAAAATTGACTAAATATATGTTATCTTATCTAATTCCAGATAAAACATTTTTGTTCTCAATAGATATAATAGAGCATAAAGATTTTTTAAAGGATACCTGATGACCTTCATCACATAGTTGACTGATGGAGATAAGGTTATGTTTAAGACCTTTCACATATGCTACCTTTTTGAAGGTAACTCCTCTGATATTGTCATAGCCCTCTGCCTGGCCACATTTGGAGTCTCCAAATATAAGTTTTGGTCTAAGATTTGCTTTGATGTCACTCAGGTTAGGTTTTCTTCCTTTCATGTGTTTAGAGCACCCACTATACAAATACCATTGTTCCTCTGTGGTAGGATAGTTCTTTTCCTGTATAAAAGCAAGTTAGGTGTTCTTGACCGAGATTACCTTGGGTCCTATTTTTCTATCATTATCAATAGACATATAAGAATATTCATGTTGATTTTTATATCCAAGTGGATGATATCTCCTGGGAGGAATGATCCACTCAGTAAAAGGGTTTATCAACTTTTGTGTTTGATTATTATTTTGAAAAGAGGTATATTTTCTATTTGAAAAGTTTGAGTTCGACGAATTATACAGATTTCGTCGAGCTTCATTCGACGAATAGTAGTGAGTTCGTCGAGCTCTATTCACAGAATAGTAATATTCACTTTCTGTGTTCAACATTCGTCGATCTCTGTTTGACGAATAACAATGATTTCATTGAACACCATTTCCAGTGTTCAGAGTTCGTCGATCTCTATTCGACGAATAATATTGATTTTGTCGAGCTTGGTTTGACGAATTTTGTTGAACATAGTTTTTTTGAACAATAAACCCTCTTCTACAACATTCTTTGGCAAAACTTCAGTTTATGTATCTTTTAATATTACTTTTCCTTTAGCAGAAATAAATTTTACAGCGGTAGTTAAAATATTTTTCTAAAGGAGTTGAGGTTGACTAGATGAAGCTCCCAAGCCAAGTTTGTCATTTAATCTGGCATTGACTGTACTTGTGATATTCATCAGTTTGATACTTCTCCCATTAAGAGATTCTTCAAACATCTTAGCCTCATATTATTTGTTTTCTAGAGAAACTATTTGTTCATTAGCAATTTTTAAATCTTCTTTAAGGTTAAGGATTTCTGAAGATAAATTGTTCAATTCATTTAATTTTTCTCTGATAAGTTTTATTTCCTTCTCAGATTGTATCAAATCTTTACAAAGTAATTTAAAATCTATTCTGAATTGATCTAATGTAAAATCAAAGGTTGAAATTACCTTAACTTTTTCATACTCAGATTCAGAATCAAAATTGTTGTTTGATGCATTGATTGCCATCAGACAGACTTCTTTAGCTTTTGATTCTTCTTCATCTTCACTTGAACTGGATGAAGATTCAGTGTATGTATCACTCCATGTTTCAGCTATAAAGCCTTTCTCCTTCTGTCTGTGTTTACTATAAGAGGGTTTGTTGGAATACTTCTTAGAGTCTTTCTCCTTCTTCTTATCTTCCTTCTAATTTTCAGGATATTCTCGAAGAATGTGTCCTTGTTTCCTGCAACCATAGCAAACAATTTCCTTAGTAGGTGTTTTGTCATACCTTGGTTTACCCTTGTTTTTGAAAAATCTTCTCCCGAAGTCTTTTCTGGCCATTTTATAAAATCTTTTAGCCAAAAGACTCATGAGTTCTTCATTTTCTGGAAGTTATTCTTCCTCATCAATTGCTTGGAAAGCAATACTCTTTTCCTTCTTTACTGAGGATAGAGTAATCTTTTCAGCTTCTCTTATTTTGATGAGCTGCTCATATGATTTGAGCTTTCCCAACAAAGTTTGTATTGAAATTTCATTCACACTTATGGCTTCTCTAATTGGCCAAAATCTTGAATCCCACATGCTAGGGAAACACATTAGAATTTTGACATTGACTTTTATTAAATTAATATCCTTCTCCAAGGTTTTCAGTTCATTAATTATGAGACTAAGTCTTGTGTACATATCAGCAACATATTCAATTTCACCCTTTTTGAAATTCTCATTTTGAGAAATCAGGTGAGATCTTCTATCTTTTCTCTCATCTGCTGATCCAGCTAACATTATTGTGAGGGAGTCCCAGATATCTTTTGCTAAGGTACATTTAGCAACCTTCTGAAAAATATCATCAGACAATGTTTGGACTAATATGTTCATAGCCTTTGCATCAGCAATTTTTAGTTTTTTCTGAGCTTTTATCGATTCTAGAGGTGGTGTAGCATTGGTGCTTATTGTTGCAAGTGGAGAAGGTGGTCCTATCAAAATAGAAATGTAGATATCCTCATTAATAGAATTCATATAAAATCTAATCCTTACTTTTCCATAGTGCAAACTTATTAAGATTGCAAGCAGGAGGTCTAGTGCTTGAGTACTCCTTATTTTGTGCCATGATAAATTCCTAGATTAAATAAGATCTATTAGATCTGTTAGTTCAATTGTTAGCCTGTAAAACAAAAAAACAAACCTCTGATACCAATTGAAAGTGAGGGATAGATCTAACTTTAATCTAGAGGGGGGGTGAATAGATTTTTTTAAAAACTTTAATTTATTTTTATAGCGGATTTAAATTTAGTGATATATATATATAGATGATGAAAGTGAAGGGATAGATACTACTCTAGAGGGGGGGTGAATAGAGTTATCAAATTTTGCACAGACAAAACTTAATATTCTACCCAACTCCCTTGGAGTGAAGTGCGGAATGAAAAGATTATAGATATTGATTTAACCTTAAAGCCTAACACAAGTGATGTGTACAAACACAAGCTAACTGTAATTACAGTTAAGCTTGGAAAAACCTAATCAGCAACTAGCAACCTAGTTATATCTAATCACAGCCACAATGCAGGAATTAAACAGTGGAATCCAGACGACACAAGGAAATTTATAGTGGTTCCCCAAACAACTTGGGTACGTCCACTCTTCTACCCAAACGGTAGGAATCCACTCAGGTTTTTGATCAGGTGCCCTGCCACCAACAGGATCTGTTTCAGGTAGATCCAGAAACCCTTTAGACTTTTGATCAGGTGTCTAAAAACCAAGCACAGGTTTTTGATCAGGTGCCCTGCCACCAAGGGATACTTTTGAAGGGAGTAATAACCCTGTACAGGAGGGGGAAGAAGGTTAAGATGTCTTCTCTATTTTACAATAGATTAGAGAAGCACAAAAGCTTGCACTGAGCTAGAATGCTCTAAAGAATCAAGGCTCCCCCTGGCTCAAGAATGTCCAGGTGAAGTCTTGCTTCAGTGCAGAGAAACTCTTCAGAAAGTTCTGAAGGAAAGAGCTACAGGAAGAAAGTAAATAATAAAATCAAAGTTCTTCAAGCAGCTATCTTCTTCTTCTTCTTCAAAGGAACTCTGAGTTGAACTTCCTGAAAGCAGGAGAACTCAGGTGAAGAAGAGATGAAGATCTTAACACTTCTCAGTTAGATGGAGATTGCTGAGAGCAGGAAGCTTGAGCTTGATGAAGGCTTGAGAATGAACAACTGGATAGCTATTAGCTTCTGTTAACTAGCTTGAATCCTTCTTCAAAGGGTTCTTTATATAATCATCAGCAAGCAATGGCTCTCTTCCATTTGAATTATTTGTCTTCTTCTAAGCCTTGAGACCTGGGCTGTAAATATCACGAAGACAGAAATATCTCTGCAGCAAAACATTCTATAAAGGGAATAAATCACTTTCTAAGAAGCTGCAGGCTTAAATCAGATAACAGAAGGACTAAATAAAGTCACATCAGAAATAATCTCTTTATAGCAAAAGAAGACTTTTCAGTCTAACGGCTATAAAGGGCTGACAATAGATAAAGTAAATTAAAATGACAGCTAATAAGACAAACAACTTTATCTTAAAAAGATTTGACTCAGGCAAAAGAGATGGAGCAAATATTGCCTGGTTATATTATCATACAGCTTAAAATACTGTGCCAGAAAATGTATTAATTAATTAAATATAATAAATAAATACAAAATACAAAGGCAGACAGAAAACGTCGAACGACCTTCGAAGATCGTCGAACGACGCACGGAGATCGTCGAGCTATCGGGCAGATAGTCGAACGATCCAGATAGTCGAACTATCGAAAAAGATAGTCGAACTACCCCGGCAGATAGTCGAGCTATCAGGACAGATAGTCGAACTATCAGATAGTCGATCTATCTAGGACAGATAGTCGAGCTATCAAGCGCACAGAGATAGTCGAGCTATCGAGCAGATAGTCGACCTACCTCAGAAAACAGATAGTCGATCTATATAGAAGATAGTCGAACTATCAGAACAAACCAGATAGTCGATCTATCAGCAGATAGTCGAGCTATCAGATAGTCGAACTATCAACCGATAGTCGAACTATCAAGACGAAATAGATAGTCGATCTATCAACAGATAGTTGAACTATCAGCGCAGAACAGATAGTCGAACTATCAACAGATAATCGAACTATCAGCGCAGAACAGATAGTCGAACTATCAACAGATAGTCGAACTATCAGCGCAGAACAGATAGTCGAACTATCAACAGATAGTCGAACTATCAGCGCAGACAAAGCGTCGACCAACTGATAGACGATCGTCGATCAGCCGATAGACGATAGTCGAGCGGCGTTCGACTATCGTCGAACGAAAAACCTACTTAACCAAATTCTCAATTTGGAAAAGCGAGGACCCTACAGCTAGACTTCTAACCATTGACCATAGATATTTCTTGGGTCAAGGGGCACAAAGGAGAGGACTAAACTCAAATCAAACTAGGGTACCAACAATCTCCCCCTATTTGAGTTAAGTCTCTCAAAATCTAAAACAGCTAGCAATAAAACACTAAAAAGTAAATTCAGCAAATAGTTAACAATAAACTGGCAGATTATCAATCAGATAGACAAATGTAGCACAGCAGTTAATTAAACTATTAAGAATCTTTAGAGCTTGGAAAAGGATCAGAAGAACTAAAAACAAAGGAAATTTTTCTTAGAGGGTCATCTGATTCTTTCTTTGACATCTTCAGGTCCTGAGCACCAATGATCTTCAGTTCTGTAGCTCTGGGGACAACAGCTTCAGGATGTTTTTCCATGTACTTTGACGGATCAAAAATCTCAGGATTTACCTGGAACTTTTCAAATTCTTTCTTTCTGTAGGCTGACATGGTAGTAAAACCAGTCGTGTCTTTACCTTCGGCTCTTGCTTTTCTTATTTGGGCTGCTCCTACAAGTTCTTGAAAGCGAGCCATCCTAAAGTTAGGATCGAGCTCAGGATTTTCATATACGGGCTCAGGAGAAGCAGCATCAGCTATTATATCTTTCGAAATACTTTTCTCAGATTGAACTGGAGTTGGAGATGAAATTCTCTTCTTTGGAGAAGGAGGTGGGGAAAAGGTTGGTCTTTGAGCCACAACCTCCTTCATTTGTCTTTGAGAACCATAAGATGATTTTCCTTGAGAACTTTGATAACCTTGTCTTGGTTGGGGCTGAGCAGACGCAGATTTTGCAGAAGAGGCACCCGGATTGGCTGATAGGTTCCCAGAGGCTCCTGCACCAGGAGGTGGAGGAGGACCTCTGGGAGTCCATCTTGAGACAGGACTGTCATACCTCTTAGTTCTTTTTCTTTCTTTTTGCTGATTCTTCGAAAACCACATCCAATGCTTAAAATCCTTGGATTTGGGGTCAATGCCCTTCAAAATGTAATAGGGAGTGTCATTATCCTTATTTGGAGGTGGAGGAGGAGCAGCTTTTCTTTTCTTTGCAGCAGATTTCTTTTTCTTTGATTTTTCAGAAATATCAGAATCATCATCATCATCAGAATGGGATGATGGAGGGTTCTCATAAGGATCATAGGCTTCTGAGACAGCCTTTTCTTTAAGCTTTAGAGCAGATTTTTCTCTTTCCTCTTCCATGGCATCCAGAGCCAGAAGGGAGTCTAAATCTAAACCTGGAGAGTCATCCCAGATGGATGACTTTTCAAATTGCAAATCTTTCTCTTTCTCTTTTAACGATTGAACTCTTAAATTCCATGCTGCTCTTGCTTGAGCTTCTTCCAAACTCAGAACAGGAGAGTCAACTTTGACTTCCTCTTTCTCAGACTCATCTTCTTTATTATCTAAGAAGGATTCCAATTCAGGGTCTACTTGAGTAGCAATAATACTTGGGTCAGCCTCAGAAACTACTGCTATAATTTGAGCAGTTAAATCTTCTTTAATAATATCTGTAAAATTATGAATACATATCTGCTAAATAAGCTTGAATCATTCCTTCAAGGTATTCACAAACTATCAAATTAATCGACTCATCAACAAAACGAATGAAAGAGTTACCTTCATATTTAACCATTTCCCATGATTCATTCAGATAAGAAGTTATGATTCCTTCCAGGAATCTAGCAATCATAGGAGTGGTAAGATCTTCTAAGCAGACCTTAACTGCAATCTCAGATAGCAGGATTCCATCTGCTATTTCCTTCTCAGACAAAACCGGAGCTAAAACTTTCTCAGCAGGAGCTATTTCTTCCTGGGCTGGAGCTATCTCTTTCTCAGCTGGATCTATCACTTCCTGGGCAGACATGACAACATCTGGAACTATTTCTTCCTGAGCAGATTCTTCCTGGGCAGACATAACTGAATCTTTTAAAGCTGGAGGAGAGGCAGGATGATCTGAGGCATCTTCATTGAACATCTCCCCCTGCCTGATTTCAGTGGATACTGAAACCAGGCCCCTAGAGGAAGATGGCTCAGCAGATTTAGTAAGGGATTTGATGGAGGCAGACAAAAGATCAATGGAGGATGCAAGGGGAGCGATTGCCTCTTCAATCATGGTTTTGATTGAGGGGGTAATCAGCTCCACAATGCGGGAGATAAGCTCTGGAGAGATTTCAAAAGATGAAGGATGAGAGGTGGATGGAGCTGCAGCAGATATGGTAGTGGTGCTGGGATGAGAAATGGCGTGGACAAGGGATCGAGCAGGAGATGGAGCAGGAGAGTTTATTGGGGAATGAATTGGAGAATGAATTGGAGATTGAATTGGAGATACAGAAGGAGTAAGAATTCTCTCTGATCCTAACAAATCAAAGCTAGGAGCAGATATCCTAGCCAGATGAGCAGGTAGAGGAGAGGCAGGAGGAGACAGAGGAACAACCGTAGTTGTTTCAGGAGCAGCAGAGGAAGAAGGTCGTACCTCAGCAGAAGTTGATGGTACTTCAACTGAGGCAGACGGCAAAGCAGAGGAGGAGGAAGGAAGAGCTGAGCTAGCTTCAACAGGTTGAGGAGCGACTGATACAGTCCTTGTGTCCTCAGATGTTGCTGGAGCAGATTTCACAAACGTCCTCTTCCACTTAGAGAACAAGTGGGGATCCATCTTCTTGCTAGCGTTGATTGTTGTTGCAGTGGAACTCAGCAGCTGGGGATATTTCTCTTTAAGGAAAATTCCAATGACCCTTCCTAGGGTGACTTCCTTCTTACCAGTCTTCTTCCTGATTAAATCAAACAAAACAGCTGCCCAATCTATCCTTTTTCGATTAACAATCGCACACATGAGTGCGAATTGCTGCCTTGTTATATTGTCGTGGGCAGAGTGCTTACCCAGGAGCACTTTTCCGACTACCTCAGCGAGGAACTTGATCTTGAAGGGGAAGTTTACTTTGAGCAGCTTGGTGGGAATGCCCTCAGCATGTCCCAGCTCAACCAGCATTCTTCCAAATTCCTGAGCGTCTTGCTCATAATCCTCATCACCAATAACTAAACCAAAAACATCAGATAAGACGGCCGGAGTCAGGATAACTTCTTCTCCGCCTATGGTACCAGTCATCGATTCGTCTGTGGAAGACGACGTGAAAGCCCATTCTTTTATTTCTGGAATGTTGATCTTAATTCTTTCAGACATTAACTTCTCTAAACCTTGATCCCTGCAGAGCTGGAGAACTTCCACGATTCCGGCATCGCAACTGCTGAATGCTTCGAAATCCACACTGAATCCTGCATCAAACTTGACGACGGCTAGAACAGCTGGGGAAACCGCCATTGATTCGCCGGAGAGGGCTCGAGAAAGCTGCAGAGAACGAAGAAGACGAAACGCCCGGAAATCGCAAGCGGGAAAGCAGAATGCGAAAGGGCACGCTCCGTCGACGATAAAACAAAAGATCTTTTAACCTAGGTCGACTATCGGTTTTATATTGGACCGGAAATAGTCGATCTATTAAAAAGATACTTGACCCGATAGTCGAACGGCCGTTCGACGATCGGCTCAGAAGCAGAGTAGTCGAACCATCGTTCGGCTATTTCTGGCTTCACACGCAACAAGTGTCGTCGTTCAGAGATCGACGATGAGCTCAACCTGTTCGACGATGGTCGAACGTCGATCGACGATCTTCAAACAGATAAGCTATCATTAACCAGAGGTCGACGATAGGCTCAATCCGTTCGACGATCTTCGATCATCGTTCGACGATCTTCAAGCAGATTTCAACAAAGGCAGATATAGTCACACTTAGTCTCGTCCATTAATCATGCCTAGTTGAACTAAAAAGAACAGATGCTTCTGTTCATCTAAAGGCTTGGTGAATATATCACCTCTCTGAAACTCAGTGGATATGAACTCAAGACAGATCTTGTTCTTTTCCACACAATCTCTCAGGAAATGGTGCCTAATCTCAATGTGCTTGGTTCTAGAGTGGTGCACTGGATTTTGTGCAATAGAAATAGCACTGGTACTATCACACATGATCTTGGTGTTCTTGTGTGAGTAACCATAATCCACAAGCTGGTTTTGAATCCACAGGATCTGTGAACAACAACTGGCAGCTGCTATATATTCAGCCTCTGCAGTTGAAGTTGAGACAGAAGCCTGCTTCTTACAGAACCAAGAGACCAATCTCTCTCCCAGGAACTGGCAGGTTCCTGAGGTGCTCTTCCTGTCAACTCTGCAACCAGCATAGTCTGAATCAGAATATCCAATTAATTCAAACTCTGACTCAGCTGGGTACCAAAGTCCTAGATTTGGACATCCTTTTAGGTATCTCAGGATTCTCTTTAGAAGAATCAGATGAGATTCCTTGGGGTTGACCTGGAATCTAGCACAAAGGCATGTAGCAAACATTATATCTGGCCTACTTGCAGTTAGATATAATAGGGAACCAACAATGACCCTATAATTCTTTTGATCAACTGGCTTGCCGTGATCATCAGAATCAATAACTACATTAGTAGCCATGGGTGTAGGCATTGCTGAAGCATCAGCCATCCCAAATTTCTTTACCAATTCCTTGGCATATTTGGATTGGGAGATGAAGATACCATCAGCATCTTGCTTAACTTGGAGACCAAGAAAGTAAGACAGCACACCCATACTACTCATCTCAAACTTAGAATGCATCAAGTTGGAAAACTTTTTGCACAGTTTGGGATCAGTGGAGCCAAAAATAATATCATCTACATACACCTGAACTAACAGGATTGTGTCCTTGTGATGCTTGACGAAAAGGTTTCTATCAACTACTCCCCTAGTAAAGTTGTGCTCTATCAGGAAACTAGCTAAGGTCTCATACCAGGCCCTAGGAGCTTGCTTTAGTCCATAAAGAGCTTTCTGTAACTTAAAAACATGAGAAGGCTGAGTTGAAGAAACAAACCCTGGTGGTTGTTCAACAAACACCTCTTCCTTAAGCTCACCATTTAGGAATGCACTTTTGACATCCATTTGGAACACCTTAAACTTCATGAAGGCTGCATAGGCCAAGAAGATCCTTATTGCTTCTAGCCTTGCAACAGGAGCAAAGGTTTGGTCATAGTCTATACCTTCCTCCTGTCTGTAGCCCTGAGCTACAAGCCTAGCTTTATTCCTTACTATGATTCCATTTGCATCTAACTTGTTTCTATACACCCACTTGGTGCCTATGATCAGTTGGCCTTTAGGTCTTGGAACCAAAGTCCAAACTTTACATCTCTCAAACTGATTGAGCTCCTCTTGCATTGCAACGATCCAGTGGGGATCTAGCTCTGCATCTTTAAAGGTGAGGGGCTCAACCTGTGAGAGGAAACAAGCATGCATCACATCCTGTCTTAATTGGTGTCTTGTTTGTACACTAGCTGATATGTCTCCAATCACTTGAGATGTGGGGTGATCTCTAAGTGTGACAATGTCAGCAGGTGGGATGTGATCTTCAGCAACAGTTGGGATTAATTCCTCAGGAGGAATTTGATCTACTGTTGGTGGTACAACAGCAGCTTCAACAGCTTCAGCAATGTCTTCATCACTGTCTGATTCAGTGATCTGAAGAGTTGATAGTTGAAGAATTTCTTGAGGGGCATCAGGTACCTGCAAAGAACTGGAGGAAGGAGAATTTTCTTTCTCCTTGTAAAACATCTAAGACTCATCAAAAGTCCCATGCACAGATTCTTCTATCTTACAGGTTGATTTGTTATAAACCCTATAAGCTTTGCTTACTTGGGAATATCCAAGCATGATTCCCATTGAAGCTTTTGCTTCAAATTTTCTAATATATTCTTTATTATTGTTATGAATATAAACAATACAACCAAAAACTCTAAAGTAATTAATTTTTGGTTTCTTTCCTTTAAGCAACTCATAAGGAGTTTTACACTTAAGTTTGTGTATCAAACTTCTATTCAAGACATAGTTGGCTGTACTAACAGCTTCTGCCCAATAGGATAGAGGCATGTTAGCATCTGCCAACAATGTACTAGCAGCTTCAATTAGTGTTCTATTCTTCCTTTCAACTACCCCATTTTGTTGGGGAGTTCTAGGAGCTGAGAAGCTATGTTTGATTCCTTCTCTCTCACAGAATTCTTGCATGAGAAGAGAGTCAAACTCAGTACCATGATCACTTCTGATCAAGGCCACATGAGTAGAGTACTCAGTCTGCACACAAAGTAGAAAGTCTGTAAGGGCTTTGAAGTTATCAGACTTAGTTCTCAAAAAGAAAACCCAACTGAACCTAGAGAAGTCATCTACAATTACTAAAGTGTAATACTTCCCTCCTAAACTCTGTACATTTATTGGGCCAAAAAGGTCCAAATGTAATAAATACAGGATTCTAGGAGAATCACTTTTATTTACAGATTTAAATGAATTCTTGGTTTGCTTGCCTAGCTGACAAGCCTTGCATAGGTTCTCCTTCTTGTAGGGGCAAGAAGGTAAACCTCTAACAAGGTTGTGCTTAGATAACCTAGATATGTTCTTGAGGTTTACATGACTAAGCCTTTTATGCCATAGGGAATTATTATTAAGGGTTACTTCATTAAACAGGCAGATTTCAGATTGAGATGAATTAAAATCTACTAAATAAATATTACCTATTCTAATACCTACTAAAACAATATTATTATTCAAAGTAATATTGCAAGATGAGTTGGAAAATGAAACCTGGTAGCCAGCATCACATAGCTGGCTGACTGAAATCAGGTTATGCTTCAGTCCATTTACATATACAACTCTCTTGAATGTAACTGCTCCAATTGTGATCTTGCCATAGCCTTCTGTCTGACCATAGCTGGAGTCTCCAAAGATAACCTTTGGGCCGAGCTTAGCTTTGAATTTTGACAGTAGATCTTTATTTCCTGTCATATGCTTAGAGCATCCACTATCCAAATACCACTTATTTTGAGTGATTGGATAGGCCTTCACCTGCAAAACAATTATTTAGACAGAGTGGACCCAGGTAACCTTGGGTCCCTTGTTTTTCACATAAGAAAAATTGGAAATATAAGAGAATGCAGGCTGAGGGTGATAGCCTAGTGGGTGAGATCTCCTAGGTGGGATTCTCCATGCTGATGATGGGTCAACAAACCTAGGGTTTCTATTCTCATTTAGGTTTCTATGGAATGGATTATGATTTTGAAAATCATATTGAAATCGTCGATCGACGTTCGACGATGGGCGCTCAGATCGTCGAGCTTCGTTCGACCATGGAGCATCCGATTGTCGAGCGGCGTTCGATGCTCTTTGCATTTCTTTGAAAAACTTCTTTCTCTTTTCTCTCTTAGCTTTATTTAGGGTTTTATTTACAAGGTTTACTTGCTCAGTGTTCTTCTTTCCACTAGCTGAAATGAAGTTCACTGGAGTTGAAAGATTATTTTTAAGAAGGACTGGGGGTTCACTGGGAGAAGCTCCTAAGCCTAGTTTATCATTACCTGACCTAGTGTTAGTCATGCTGGTAATTTCTAACAGCTTAAGGCTTCTACCATTAAGGGATTCTTCTAATCTCTTAGACTTAGCTAATTCTATTTTAAGAAATTTAATTTCTTCACTACAAGTAGTGAGATCTTTCTTTAACCTAATGTTTTCAGAGGCTATTGATTCTGAGTCAGCTAACCTATTTCTAAGTTCTTTTATTTCTTTTTCTGAACTAATTAAATCTAAACATAAAGATTTAAATTCTATTTTAAATTCTTCTGAAGTAAAGTCATAAGATGAAAGTACCTCATCTTCAGTAGGCATCTCTTCATCAGAATCAGAACTCTCTGCAGCAGAGTGGTTGCTGCAGGCATCTATTGCCATTAGGCAAATTTCTTTTGCCTTCTTCTCTTCCTCATCTTCACTGGAGCTTGATGAGGATGATTCTTCATCAGAATCACTCCAGGTTTCAGCAATGAAACCTCTCTCCTTCTTCTTGTTTTTGTAGGAGGATGGCTTGGAGTGCTTCCTGTGTTGTTCTTTGTCTTTTCTCTTTTCCTTGTTCTTCTCCTCTGGACACTCTGGTAAAATGTGTCCAGGCTTCCTGCAACCATAACATATGATTTCTTTAGCAGGAGAGCGATCATACCTTGGTTTGTCTTCATAACGTGAAGACTTCTTTCTGAACTCTTTTCTTCCCATCTTGAGAAACCTTTTGGCAAACAATGCCATAAGTTCCTCATTAGATTGGCTGCCTTCAGACACATCTGCAGCCTTAAGAGCTAGAGATTGCTCTTTTCTTGTTGGAGTGGGGGTCTTGGCTTCAGCTTCTGCTTCTCTGGTCTTCAGCACTTGCTCAAAAGACTTGAGCTTGCCGAGGAGGGCTTCAGTTGAGATCTCATTAGTACTTCTAGCTTCTTTGATGGGCCAGATTCTTAGATCCCATGTGCTAGGGAAGCACATAAGAATCTTATCATTGACCTCTGTCAATGATATGTCCTTGTCCAGGGTCCTCAGCTCATTGATGATTGAGCTGAGCCTGGTGTACATAGCTTCAACTGATTCAGCATCAGTCTTCTTGAAGTTCTCATACTGTGAGATAAGGTTGGACCTTCTGTCCTTCCTTTCATCAGCTGAACCAGCTACAATCTGGTTCAGTGTGTCCCACATGGCCTTAGCTGAGGAGCAGTCAGCCACCTTCTGGAACACCTCATCAGACATTGTCTGAGCCAGTATGTTCATTGCCTTGGCATCAGCAATTTTGGCCTTCTTGTATTCATCATTATAATCTGGAGGAGGCACTGCACTCATATCAGATGATGAGGCAGTGGCAGCAGCAGGTGCTCTTGGGGGACCTGACAAAATAGAAGCAAAGATGCTTTCATCAATAGAGTTCATATATAATTTAATCCTTGCCTTCTAGATGCCAAACTTTGCTAAGTTGCATGCTGGAGGTCTGGTGCTAGAATAATCCTTAGACTGGGCCATGATAGTGGATATCTATAAGCTCTTGGTATCTATCAGGATCTTGTGACTTAGGTGTTAGCCTATACAGTCAGTCAACCTCCCTCTGATACCAATTGAAAGTGAAGGGATAGATACTACTCTAGAGGGGGGGTGAATAGAGTTATCAAATTTTGCACAGACAAAACTTAATATTCTACCCAACTCCCTTGGAGTGAAGTGCGGAATGAAAAGATTATAGATATTGATTTAACCTTAAAGCCTAACCCAAGTGATGTGTACAAACACAAGCTAACTGTAATTACAGTTAAGCTTGGAAAAACCTAATCAGCAACTAGCAACCTAGTTATATCTAATCACAGCCACAATGCAGGAATTAAACAGTGGAATCCAGACGACACAAGGAAATTTATAGTGGTTCCCCAAACAACTTGGGTACGTCCACTCTTCTACCCAAACAGTAGGAATCCACTCAGGTTTTTGATCAGGTGCCCTGCCACCAACAGGATCTGTTTCAGGTAGATCCAGAAACCCTTTAGACTTTTGATCAGGTGTCTAAAAACCAAGCACAGGTTTTTGATCAGGTGCCCTGCCACCAAGGGATACTTTTGAAGGGAGTAATAACCCTGTACAGGAGGGGGAAGAAGGTTAAGATGTCTTCTCTATTTTACAATAGATTAGAGAAGCACAAAAGCTTGCACTGAGCTAGAATGCTCTAAAGAATCAAGGCTCCCCCTGGCTCAAGAATGTCCAGGTGAAGTCTTGCTTCAGTACAGAGAAACTCTTCAGAAAGTTCTGAAGGAAAGAGCTACAGGAAGAAAGTAAATAATAAAATCAAAGTTCTTCAAGCAGCTATCTTCTTCTTCTTCTTCTTCAAAGGAACTCTGAGTTGAACTTCCTGAAAGCAGGAGAACTCAGGTGAAGAAGAGATGAAGATCTTAACACTTCTCAGTTAGATGGAGATTGCTGAGAGCAGGAAGCTTGAGCTTGATGAAGGCTTGAGAATGAACAACTGGATAGCTATTAGCTTCTGTTAATTAGCTTGAATCCTTCTTCAAAGGGTTCTTTATATAATCATCAGCAAGCAACGGCTCTCTTCCATTTGAATTATTTGTCTTCTTCTAAGCCTTGAGACCTGGGCTGTAAATATCAAGAAGACAGAAATATCTCTGCAGCAAAACATTCTATAAAGGGAATAAATCACTTTCTAAGAAGCTGTAGGCTTAAATCAGATAACAGAAGGACTAAATAAAGTCACATCAGAAATAATCTCTTTATAGCAAAAGAAGACTTTTCAGTCTAACGACTATAAAGGGCTGACAATAGATAAAGTAAATTAAAATGACAGCTAATAAGACAAACAACTTTATCTTAAAAAGATTTGACTCAGGCAAAAGAGATGGAGCAAATATTGCCTGGTTATATTATCATACAGCTTAAAATACTGTGCCAGAAAATGTATTAATTAATTAAATATAATAAATAAATACAAAATACAAAGGCAGACAGAAAACGTCGAACGACCTTCGAAGATCGTCGAACGACGCACGGAGATCGTCGAGCTATCGGGCAGATAGTCGAACGATCCAGATAGTCGAACTATCGAAAAAGATAGTCGAACTACCCCGGCAGATAGTCGAGCTATCAGGACAGATAGTCGAACTATCAGATAGTCGATCTATCTAGGACAGATAGTCGAGCTATCAAGCGCACAGAGATAGTCGAGCTATCGAGCAGATAGTCGACCTACCTCAGAAAACAGATAGTCGATCTATATAGAAGATAGTCGAACTATCAGAACAAACCAGATAGTCGATCTATCAGCAGATAGTCGAGCTATCAGATAGTCGAACTATCAACCGATAGTCGAACTATCAAGACGAAACAGATAGTCGATCTATCAACAGATAGTCGAACTATCAGCGCAGAACAGATAGTCGAACTATCAACAGATAGTCGAACTATCAGCGCAGAACAGATAGTCGAACTATCAACAGATAGTCGAACTATCAGCGCAGAACAGATAGTCGAACTATCAACAGATAGTCGAACTATCAGCGCAGACAAAGCGTCGACCAACTGATAGACGATCGTCGATCAGCCGATAGACGATAGTCGAGCGGCGTTCGACTATCGTCGAACGAAAAACCTACTTAACCAAATTCTCAATTTGGAAAAGCGAGGACCCTATAGCTAGACTTCTAACCATTGACCATAGATATTTCTTGGGTCAAGGGGCACAAAGGAAAGGACTAAACTCAAATCAAACTAGGGTACCAACAGATGATAAACACAACACACGAAATAGAAATCAACAATCACAGATGACACAAGGATTTTATAGTAGTGCCCCAATAAATTTGGGTACGTCTACTCTTCTACCACCCTTGTAGGTATCTACTACAGGTATTTGCTCAGGTGCCCTGTCACCAAAAGATCTATTTTCTAAGGGAGATCTAGCAACCCTTTGGGATTTTGACCAGGTACCCAAAAACCAAGCTTAAGTCTTTTGAATAGGTGACTTATGAACCAAGTGTTTTACTTTTGAAAGGAGTTACAACCATGTACACAGTTTAAAGAATAAACTAAATGAGTTAGATGTTATCTTCTCTGTCAAAAATCTCTAAGAAGACTTAGTATATGATGTTGCAAAAAGCTCCCCCAGATTTGAATAGAGATTGTGATCAGGAGAGGGAACTTTTCTTCAGGGTGTCGGCCTTCTTGTATCTGACTGAATGAAGATTTTTCACTAGAAGAGTCTGAAGCAGCAAGTATATATATCCTAATATATCTATCTGTATCTATATATGTGTAGATCTATATATTTGTATCATTCTGTATATCTGTGTCTATATATGTGTGTGACCCTTGAAGCAGCAATCTTCTGAATGTATATATAGAATGTCTGAGAAGAATTCAAATATTTGAAGTAAACAATTTTGAAAAGCCTGAAGAATCCCTTTAGAATGAAACTGCCTTGGAATTAATTATAATTAAAACTCTGTGATAAATAAATATTTAATGCTGACTTAAACGGCTATATTCGTTTAGATTTAGCATTAAATATCAGAGTTGTAACTGACGTTACCAAGCTATTGAAATCATTCTATCTTCTGTATATATAAGTGTATGATCGTCGAACTCAACAAACATTTCGTTGAACTGAGCCTGGCTTTCGTCGAACTAAGCTTTGAGGTTAGATTTGAGTTCGTCGAACTGAGCCTTGTGTTCGTCGAACTAAACATAAAGTTGAGATCAGAGTTTGTCGAACTGAGCATAGCTTTCATCGAACTGAGCTTCTCTGTAATTCCTTCTAAAGTAACAACCCTAGAAATAACCTATGACCCCAGACTATACAAGTTGGGTCAAAATAAAAATCCTAAACATAGAACAATAATCCTAGCCCAAATCAGTAATAGGGTGTTCCAATTTCTTGACCGCCATTTCTGAGAGCTAAACACAACATTTCCTTGATAATTCTTGTCTTGTGAATCTAGTTGATTCAATTACCGATGCTTGGTCAAAACTTCTCTAAGAGATTCCAATTTGAGAACTAAAAGTAGGACAATTTCTTCTACAACTCTTCTTGTAGTGGGAGAACATTCCTACTTTTCAGGCAAGAAGAAAGCTACACCTGACACCGACACTTTCAATAAAGGAGGATGAATCCCCTAACATTGTTGGAGTTTGAGGGTTTCTTCGGAGTAGAGAATCCATAAAAATCCCTAATTTTCTTGCTCCCTCCACTGGGTTGTCATCAATATGAGAAGATTGGGCGGGTGAAAAAGAATTCAAGCTGTAAGTGGCTTAGTTCTTCATTTCGAATCCTCGGGGGAAAATCATCAGTACCATAGGGGGTTCTAGTCATGAACTTTAGCCTTGTTTCCTACAGATTGTTAGACTAAGCACGATAAAGAAAGATCAATTGATATGCCCTAGATTATCTTTCAGTTATGCTGCAAATGTTAGTGAAATGGCTTGATATTTATATAGAAATCACAGAGATTTTTGGTGTCGATGTTGGCGAATTGGCTAGCTATTATCTACGTTGGAAAGCTCTAGCGGGGAACTCTTTTATTGAGAAGAAGCTCTGGAGCGTCGGGCTCTTGCAGCGGTAAAATAAGCTTAAAGGCTGACTTTTCTAGAACTACGAGAACTGGAAAGGCGAGCGATGACGAAGAAAAAAAAGAAAATGGAAAGAAAGTAAAGGCCGGTTCCATTGATGTAGCTAAATAAGAGGCTATTACTGAGAGTGGATTCCTTCTATGGGACATGTATGTCTTAAGGGCAAAGGGGAGCAGAGCAAAGTTTTTTCCTAAACCTAAATAAACACTATTCTGGAAACTTCCTCTAAACTTAAGTTCTGGGCCTACGAAGACTACTTTGGGGTCCGGGATTCCTATCCAGGTAAAAGGAATGAAATATCAGTATCTTACTTTGGTTGATTCCTATTCTAATATAATAACACGCACTTTCTCCAAGAACCACTGATAGTTAGTCCTCTTATAGGTTGATCCTTCTGATTTTCAGCCTATTGGGAAACCCAAATAGATTTTTAAAGCCCATTCATTAGTAGTGAGTCTGAAACTAAAACCCCAATGGAAGCCTATTTATTAGTCAGTCGGACTTCAACTCCAAGTAATTTCATAACAAAGAAACGAGTGAGAAATGCCATTTGGTTCCGGATCTTCAATTTCACTCCCTTCTTTTCTCTGCTGGTAAGTAAAGAACTCAAAGAAAAACGAAAGATGTTTTCTTTGCTGTCACTCGCCGGACTTCTCTTTGAACGAGTAGTCTCTTAGCTTTCCTCCTCTCATTACTAGTTTGAAAGACAGCCACAAATCCCCTACATCAAGTTCTATTCCATCTTCTGCATTTCGAGAAAAAGCCTACCTAGTTGGAAAAGGGTGGCATCCTAAGCTACGGTAGTAAGGAAGAGCATCAAGTTTTTTTGCCTTCAATCCCATGAGCTCCCATTTGTAGTGTCTTTTTAAGATCCAGAGTCTGAATTGCTCTTTTGAGTGGTGAGTGCTTCCCTTCCCCCTTTGCTAACCACCCATTGGATTTAATATAATAAAGGGCCTCGATCTCACGTACCTACCACGGTTCAATGAAAATGACTTTCAAGTTCACCCAACGAACCATGGAAAAAAACAGAAGCCGTTAAGATAGAGCACTCACTACAAGCAAATAGGACCAGCCCACACTTTAGCTAATGAGGATCGATGATCCATTAAGAAAAAATCATTCTTGAATCAGCGTGTAGTTAGGCATAGTGAGAGGCGAGCAAAGCGAAGTCAGTGAATATTTTAGTTATGCATAATTACGTTGTAGTGTTGGCTGTAACATTGAAGTAGCTTGTTCTACCCGATTGGCATTGGCGGCTTTCAGAGCTTTGACCTTTATTTTTTCGGCCCCCTTGATTGCAGTATTCATCTCAACTAGTGGTTGCTCTGGGAGGGCTAATGCGGCTAACAATGATGAACGACTGATATTTTCTTTTGTTGATCTTCATCTGTATGTCTGATTCACGAGGTTTGAAAAAAGAGCATTTTCACTAAATGAGGGGACGAAGAGGATGAAGACTCCAAAGGCCCCAAAGGGGACATAGTTGGTGAGCCGATAGGTAAACTAGCGTGGTCGTAAGGCAAAGAAGGTCAGTTGATCGGCGAATGGGAATCAAAAGGAAAATGCTCTTTTTTCTCCCTTACAGCTCATCGACCCTATCGAGTCCCATATGGCAAAAGTGCATTGTTCCTTTTTCACTCCTGAAGTTCAAAATCAAATTTGTTTTTTATACTTTCCCGAATTTTTGAGGCAAAACCCATTTTCACTCTTGAAGTTCAAAATCAAATTTGATTTTATATACTTTCTAGAGTTTTTTTAGGCAAAACCCATTTTCAATCCCGAAGTTCAAAATCAAATTTGATTTTTTATACTCTCCCGAATTTTTGAGGCAAAGCCCATTTTCACTCATGAAGTTCAATAAAAAATTCTCTTTTTTAGGAGAGAAGAAAGCTACACATGACACCAATTCTTTCAATAAAGGAGGATGAATCCCCTAGATTTTTTGGAGTTTGAGGGTTTCTTCGGAGCGGGGAATCCATAGAAATCCCTAGTTTTCTTGCTTCCTCCACTGGGTTGTCATCAATGTGAGCAGATTGGTTGGGTGAAAAAGAATTCAAGCTATTAGTGCTCAGTTCCTCATTTTGAATCCTCGGGGAAAGAATTCCCCAGTACTAGACGGGGAAATAGTCATGAACTCTAGCCGTGTTTCCTACAGATTGTTAGACTAAGCATGACAAAGAAAGATCAATCATTACACGCCTAGATTATCTTTCAGTTATGTTACCAATGTTAGTGAAATGTCTTGATATTTATATAGTAATCATCGAGATTTTTGGTGTCGGTGTTGGCGAATTGGCTAGCTATTATCTAGGTTGTCATGCTCTAGCAAGGAACTCCTTTATTAAAAACAAGCTCTGGAGCATCGGGATCTTGCAACTGGAAAAGAAGATTAAAGGCTGACTTTTCTAGAACTACAGGAAGTGGAAAGGAAAGCAATAGAGAAGAAATAGAAAAAACAAAATGGAAAGAAAGTAAAGACAAGTTCCACTGATGTAGCTAAATCGAAGGCTGTTACTGATAGTGGATTCTTGCTTTGGGGCAGGTCAATCCTTAAGGGCAAAGGCGAGTTGAGCGAAGTTTTTTTCCTAAACCTAAAGAAACTCTATTCCCGCAGCTTCCTCTGAACTTTTGTTTTGGGCCTACGATGACTATTTCGGGCTCAAGAATTTCTATCCGGGTAAGGCCTTCAATGAAAAAGGATTGAAAGCCCGACATCTTCCTTTTGTCAATTCCTATTCTAATCTAATAACACGCAATTTTGCCAAGAACCACTAATAGCTAGTCCTCTAATAGTCTGATCCTTCTGATTTTCAGCCTATTTCAAAACCCAAATAGTTGTTTAAAGCCCATTCATTAGTAGTGAGTCTGAAACTAAAAAACCAATGGAAGCCTATTTATTAGTCAGTCGATCTTCAACTCCAAGTAATATAATAATTAAAACCCTAGTGAGGCACCAGGTTATTCCTTGTACAATAAGGGGGGTATTGCCAAGACAGTTCCCAGTGCCCTTAATGACGATCTGGAGACTGGCCGGGATTGTGATCCCAGGAGTGGTCGCGGGTGTCATCTCGCGAATTTTCGCAGCAAAACCCACAATTGGACCCACTATGCATCGGGAAAGGCATCACCTATACACCCTTTCCCTTAGAGATAGATTATTGCTCCGACACACTGTGTGAAGGCGCTCCATAATACATCTATAGAGGCGTCAGGCATGGAACTTCTAGATAACTTGGCACTGGAAGCTGAGGAGTCTAGTGGGAGGCAAACCGTAGGGTGCAAGTGGCACGATGACCCTGCTAAAGTGACAATGACTAACAGAGCGGCTACAGAACTCGTTGGGAGCTTGGTTGCCCTGAGAGCTCCTGAGGTTGATGGATTGGAGCTTAGTAGTTAGTCCTCAGCTACATCATGCATTGGAGGTGGGGGAATCAATGAGACTAGTGAGTTGGTAGGTATAACCTCCTCGATCAGTTGCGAGGTGTTGGGCCTCTTTTTGGGGAGGTGCACTGAAAGACAACATACGTCAGACAAGCGAGACAAAATAGACGAAAGTGAGTAAATGGGGCACACTAGGAGAGTCGGCATGAGTGGTGAGTCTGATATGCTCCTCGCCTAGTATGGCTCCCCCATTCCCTCATCGCAGAGAAGGAATATCATAATTGTTAATTGTCAGGTCTGTGATAGACCTCCAAGTCACCTGCACAAGCAACAAAGGGTAAACAGACATAATGATGTTGTCTAACCATGGAAAAAGAAGGAAATGAGCTTAAGCAATCTATTTGTTCCAAGCACTAACCTAGTGGTGAGTCGACAGACGAGGAGGAGCTCGCCTTCTCAAAAGGAATCCCTTCCCCTATATCAAGTACATCACATGTCAAGCACTTCACAATGCAAGCTTCAGTGCGCATATGCTCATTATTCATTTCAACTTATCCTGATGGAGGATATTACGTGAGGTAATGGTCCCAAAACATGGTAGGAGGTTACTCACGAGCACGACCTCTATAGTTGTCTCCTATCAAGCCCTACAAGAGGATCCTACCTTCATCTTGGCGACCGAGGCTGTCATCTTAGTTGGCGAGGTCATAAGTTCTTGCAGATAGTTGGAATCTAATGCGTAAATTTCCGGAGTCCTGCCCCTATATATAAGAGAGGGTTATCGACTACGGTGAACTCACCAATTTTAAAGTTGTCAAATATGGCTTGAGTTGTTCTTTTCGAGCTCTCGGCGAGCTCACAAAGAGCATAGATTGTGTACAACCCATACTCATTGATGTCGGCCCCGATCCTGTGGTGAGTATTGTACCTCTAAATAATGGTTAATGATTTAAAAAACAAGGACACTAGGACCAAGCAAAGAGAATCAAGAGCTCTCCTATACTATGGTGAGCTCGACAAATGTTGTAGCTTACACACTACAAACAAGCTCGTTCCGTATGATCTTACCTCACCACGAGCTCTTCTCTCAACCAACTATAGATCGCTAATTAACTCTATACAATCTAGGCCACTTAGTCCACTATGCTTGAGCTTACCTCATCGATGTGCACTACTCTCATCCTGCCCAAGATCAGTGAGAGACCTCACCAGCAAGGCCTTATGAATAAGGAGGCATCATTAGTCATCTCACCAATTACCTAGTATCTTAGGAGAGGGTGTCTACTCGCAGACCACCCCAATGATTTCCTATAAATAGGACAGTTAGGGCCCATTTTGAGTCACGGTGTATCCCCTCCCACCCAAGTTTCACAAAAACCTTTTTATGTCTTTCCTATGCTGAGCTCAACTCTAGTATTGGAGGGGAAATTACTACATACTTCTGGGAACATGGCAGGACCTCCATGTTGAAGCTTGTGAACACTTTTTTACAGGCAATCCAAAAAACTCTTGCCTATCTATTCTCTCCCTAGTCTAAGATCTCCTGGCCCAACCAATAAACAAGTAGAATTTGGTCCCTCTCAGTCCTAACCTCTCGTGTACTAGGATTTTCCTGGTTTCAATAGTGTTTAGGGAGGAAAATGCACGTGGAAAATCCTAAGTGAGAATGTGATGCTCATTTGTATGATAAGGCATGGTTTCAACTATGTGATATATTAAATAGCCCCGTGATGTGGTGATTCATGTGTGGAGGGTGTCCCAACAAGACAATCCCCCTTATACGAAAATGATGAGTGAGTCCATGCCTTATGATAAGCTCGATTGTGAGAGTGACCATGTGTGGGTGGGGTTCATGCAAAAGTTCTTAGAACCGATTTTTGTGGAGTTAGCGAAACTGATAAGAATGACTATGCCTTGTGATAAGCCCGATGAAGAGAGTGACCATGTGCTATTTGGGGACCATATGGTAGTTCTTAGAATTGGTTGTCATGGAGTTGGAAAAAAATGATGAGATTTATCGTGCCTTGTAACAATCCCGATGGTGAGAGTGATCATACGCGGGTGGGGTCTGTGCAAGAGTTCATAGAATTAGTTGGTATGAATTTAGCAAAGCTGACAAGAATGACCATGCCTTGTGGCAAGCCTGATGGTTATAGTGACCTTGTACGGGTGGGCTCCATGCGGGAGTTCTTAGAATCAATTGGTGTGTCTTAGGGGTATAAGAACCTCACTGATCATTGTGATGTGTTTTTAAAATCATAATGCGCTAGTCTCATACATATGATAAGAGTCTTGAGTGAAACCCTGGTTGTATACTAATTGATCTGTAAGCACATTTAAACATGCGGCGGGGATGGTTGAATAAGTGTTTTATTAAATTTGTTCTTTAATTTGGAAGTAGAAATGTTTTACAAAATATTCCAATTAACGCTTTACTTGAACTTTTCTAGAAGATAACTTTTAGAGAGATAAGTAGAAAGAGAGAAGTTGAATCTCTATTACTATCGTCGATGGTAGAAGATACCGCATTGAATCCACGTCGACTGATCTTTTCTTATTGCTCTGAATTCCAATCAAAGTAATGTTGACTTCCAGTCGATGTTGTGTTTACTTCTAGTTGATGTAGGTACTTTTCCTTGATTTCTTTTCTATTTTACTATGCCTAGGTCATGCCCTTCACTTTATTTACTTTCTATGACATCTATGATAATATTACCCTCATTATACAACATGGTAATAATACTAGATTGTAAAATAACATATAAAATAATTTGTTAAGTTAAATCAAAAGGGTTTTTCCCAACATTCTCAACCTTCACGAATAGAGTTGGGAGTGCTCTGTACTTCAGTGAATAGGGCTCTCACAAAAGTTTAGAATTCTGGTTCAAGTTCGCGCTCATGAGAAAATGAAGATCCACACTTTAAATTATATATAAAAGTTACAACTGGTAGTTGAGCTATCGCCCTGCGTTACTGCATTCAGTTGGCAGGTGGCACATAGATCGATACAGAAATGGTAGCTTTGCTTCTCCAATTTATGCATCCAAGCTTACTACACTGCGATAAAGGCTAGCACGCCGCATTTGCAATACATGTTCTACACCATCAGATGTCCTTCTCCATTTTCTCATCAATAAACTGTGGATTGGAGGTCATTCCATAAGTTACCGTCGAGCGGGATGGTTACCACATTGCGGTAAGGAATTTCTAATTATGGCCTTCTCAACGACATTCCCTCTCACTGACATTCCTTTCTTATCAATATTAGCTTCTTGTTGACAGTAGCTACTTTATGCTATAGACATTATCGTTGAGCACTAGCTCACCATTTCGACATGTGTAGCGATTGACTCTTCTCATTGATAGGCTATTGCTTCTCGCCAACATTTCCTTCTCATCAACATTTGCTACCGCGAGCAGTAGAGGTTATCACCGAGCTCTAACTCTCCTCGTCGACATGTGTGTCATTAATTCTTCTCGTCGGCATGCTATAAATTTTTGTTGACAATATATCTCTTCTCTTCGATAGGCTACTACCAATGGTGGGTGTTACTACTCTGCGCTAGCGCTCTATTCAGAGCATCATCTTTATCTTGCATCGTATGCATAAGAGTATTGAACCTTTAATTCCTACATACTATAAACACATGACAAGCATGATCAAATACATGATGAAATTTGATATTCTCAAACCAAAAGATGCAGAATACATGCTCCAACAAACTCACTCATTTAAGAATAATAAATCCTCTATGAAGAAATCAAATATAACTAAAATGGTGTTTATAGTAAATGATAAGCGTGTTAATTGTGCATACTCCCCCTATTTGGATGCTCCTACTACATAGATGCTTCCTATGAATTTTTGTGGTACTCTACCAAAATAGTAGATTTCTTCAAATGTATTCTCTCCTTTTTGGTATTGTCAAAAGAGGGTGGGGTTGAGTTTTATTGCAATAAGTTTTATATTGTGTTCTATGTAGAGATGAAGAATTTATAAGTTTATAAATATCACTTGACGAGTAAGTAAACAATCATGATCGAGCACAAATAGTAACACATAGGAAATTATATATTAAGCATTTTTTACATAAATATCTTCTTAGAAAATAGTATCGTATATAATATAATGAGTTCTAAGTTTTGAAATAAGATGTTTTGAATTGAAAATCTAAGATATATTATTTTACCAAAAAAACATGCAATCATGATTTAATTTTGCAAGAAAGGATAAGAAACAAAAATATACTATAATTTGCATTCCAAGTAGACATAATCATCATAGTGGTCATGCTTTGTTATTTAATGCATTTACTAATGTTTATAGAGAATTGTGCAGATGTGCATTAGTGTTCAATTCTTATTAGTAGAAATTTTATATAGGATAACATTGTGTACAAATGTGATTTGATAAAGTATACATATTCATCAATCAAAGTACATTACAACATGTAATGAGAGAATACAATTTAAAATAAATAAATAAATTTACTTTCATAATATTTCAATGCACATAAAATGTACAACTAGCACAGTGTTTTGCACACACAATGCTTATTAAGACTTATCAAGGTGTAAAGTAGTGTTTGGGGGATCAGACATTTCTATTTTATTTCATTTCATTTTTCTGTGAACTGATGTGCTAAATAAAAATTAAAATATAGTTGTTTGCTACAAGACACTTTATAATCTTTTTTCAAGGCGCTTAAACTCACAATACTTATTAATACTTATCAGAAGGGTGAGTAGTGATTGGTGGTGTTTTCTTGTAAATTTATTCCATTTTTTAGTTTTGTGACTAAGAACTCCAAATTCACTTATTTTGCAAACATTATAATGATAAGAAACACACTTATCATCTACTTAAGTGCATGAAAATAATATTATAAGAATTCTATATTTTTTAGATAATTTATTTATCCATTTTAATTCATTATGTTTTCACATTACACAATCATGCAATTCTTTGATTAAAAACATATATAGGTTATCAAATAATGTGAGTGCATTGTTGATTATTAAATAAAAACATTACTCATATTTAGAGAAATACTCAAAACATTTTTACACATCTTATCTACAAATTATTTCATTACACAAAATAATATTCAAGTCATGACTTGGACAAACAAAATTATAAGAAACTTGAAAATTAAATTAAACATTATACTTTATCTTTAAATGAAAAATCTTATCATTCATAACTTTTGGCAAAGAAAACTATGTAGCTTTTTTAGCTCTGGATTTTTAATGAAGAAACAAACAAACATAACGACAAACATCAAAAAGACATGAAAGAAACAACATATTTTTGTATTTTCATTTTGTTTTATAATTTTGTAGTTTAGTTTTAAATTTTTAATTAAATAAAATTGTTGGAGTTCCTTAATTTTTTATTGAAAAAAAAAGTTTTTGGAGTTTTTAAATGTTGTATAATTTTCTCTTTATTTTAAATTTTTTAAAACATGCATTAAATTTTTCAGCAGTCTAAAAAAAAAAAAAAGTTAACAAACAAAAATAGGGAGAATTAGTGACACTATTAGAAAAATAACTTTTATCCACGTTTTTTTGTTATGGGAAAAAATTGTTACTAATTATTAAGTATTACCCATGACTCATAATTTGTGGCTAATAAGCAAGTATTAGCAACAGCTTTTTCGTGGTAAAAGAAGAAAGCATTAGCCATAGCTTGACTAATTCATGGCTACTAAGAATGTATTAGCAACATATGCTTAATTCATGGCAAAAAAGCAATTATTAGCCATAATTGGATTAATCCGTGGCTAAAACTTTAGTATTAGCCACTGTCGACAAATTTGTGGCTAATAATTTAGTTGCAATTTTTAAATAATATAGAAATTATTAACCACAACCCATAAATCACTATCCACACACCAAAATTATTGTTAAACACAAATTAAAATTTCTCCCTCGGTTTTCTTTACTCACAAACCACAAGTTCTCCATTTGTGAAACTGATCAACATTGAATACTAGTCGCTCTAAAAACTCAAAGTCCCCATCCTCTTTACACTTGTGTCGAAGTTTGCCATCCGTGCTGCCCAACAATTAAATTTGTTACACTTGTCCGCCCTAGCATTAATTCTTGCTACGATAGTCCACCATAGTATAACATGCGACTTTCCATGGATGTATCTTGTTTTATTGACCCATGGCGAGGGGCTTAGTCTAATTAGGGTGACTCATTTACCTAACTATATATGATTCCGAACATACCCGATTTAGAAATACATGTAAACCCATATATTGACTAACTTATTCATCAATGAATTGACATTTATTTAGTCTCAGTGAACTCTCATGATTAATGCGAAAATAATGAATAAAGTGATTTATATCCTTGGTCAATTAAAATTCAACTACATCATTTGCATTTAATTTAAGTGCATATTTGTGAAGTTAACCAAATTAAAAACTTTTCAACTATGAGTCGGCCTGAAACTATTTTTTGAGCAAACAAAATCAAAACTGATCCTAGCTAGTTGAGTTGAACATATATGACAAATATGAACACAATGATGATCGCTTCATCTTAATCTGATGAACCAAATTAAAAAGTTTATGCTACGTGCAAACCACTAAATAAAAGCAATTCATTTTTATATTTAATTCCCTAAACCCTAAAAGGAACTGTGCAACCCACTCTTAAATTTTGATCTCCCCGATCTTCTCCCAAAACCCCTCTGATGTTCTCCATAAACCCCTTCGCTGTTCTTTTCAATCGAAATTGATTTCATTGTGAAGAAGTAGAAATTATCTATTTATGATGGCTGCTAAGTTTGTGGGTCAACTTTGAAAATGTTGTCTAGAAATAAGACTAGTCGGATGGTCAACCATGAACCTTTTGACTATTTCACATGAATAAATGTCGTTAGGTGAAGTAATTTGTTATTTCTTTTGTTTTTTTTTGAAGCTTTTTACAATGCCCTACCTTTTATAGTTACTTATTTAGGTTCTATTTTGCATGGCAGTTGCGGTTGTGAACATGGTGGTTATGAACCGTCGTCGTTCATGAATGCCAGACCTCACCTAAAGAACTTCATTCACTTTTATATTCAAAACTATTTTTATTTTCTTAAAGGAAGTCATAATCGTTGTCATGTCAAATAAACATTTTATGGTGGAGGTATTTTTTGTCCAAACTTATGGAGCAAAAACGTTGTGCCAAACGGAGCCTTAAATCACTGGGAGAGCAAAGGGTATTATTTTAGGCAAAACTGTGAAATTAAATGAGTCCCTCCACCTTTAACACATTTTGAAATTGATCGTTAAATAATTTTTTGGCATGATTTTGAACAAGTGTGGATTGGAATAATTTTAATTTGTATGACTACATATCTTTTGACATAATCATCAATTGTACATGCATGGTTTTATGTGAAATGGCCACTATCTGACTCTGCCCTGATATTGAAAGAAGCTTAACAAAATTACTTAAGCTGATTTTGATTTATTTATTATTAGAGAAGTCACTTATGTTTAGTATTTTTATGTTCTCTTAGCAGATATACTATTATAAAGCTACTTTTGTGGGATTTCCTCTCCATTTGGTATGGTCTCATGTCAACTAGATTCTCCAAGAATCATTCTTCAATAGAAGATGTTGTAAACATATGCACCCACTTATAGATCAATCAGTCAGCGTTCTCAAGTCGACAGATTCAATAGTAGAATTGTTTACTTAATATTCTTCTAGCAATTATAGACATGATTACTGAATATTCTTAATGGTTTTTTTGAATTATCACATCTAGGTTTATTTCAGAATTCATATGATACTTTTGGTATCCATTAACAGTGGTTCTTATGGTTTCATCATAGAGATTTTCTTACAAATAAGATTAGTATAACTGTTGTGAAAAATGTATAAATAGTAAATTGGATTTTATTTTATTCCCTTACACTAATGAATACTTTGACTTCTTCAAACTTTGTCCCTTAACCTTCATAATCAGTAGCTATATTATCACATACAAATGATTGCATATATATTTTTTAGTAAATTAGCCAATATTGGCCACGGTTCCAAACCGTGGTTAATACCTTTTGAAAATAAGTAATTAAAGTATTTTCCATAGTTTTAAATCATGGCAAATACTATTTTAAACTAAAGCCATTGAGTATTTGACATGGGTTATTACCGTGGCAAATGGGAACTTTTGGTCACGTCAAAGAAACCAAGACATAAAACATGTATTTACCATGGGTTATTATCGTTGCTAATAGTCTCTAAAATCAAGACATATAGTTATGATTTAAAACCATAGCTAAAAGTCATGGCAAACGTGTATTTACCACGGCATGAGTGTGGCAAAAACTTTTCACCACACTCGTATTGCCCAAAAAGTCAAGTTTCTTGTAGTGTGATTTTCAGTGTTAATCTAAATCTTGCAACGGTAGACAGCATTAAGCGATACTAGATAGAGCATCCAAGCGAATACTCTGGGTGCCCGCGAGTACTCTTCGGGAAGTTGCATGAACACAGTGGTATTTGACATGCGGTCCGGAAACCTCTCAGATGACTATTTGGCAGTCTACCAATGGAGTTGATGCAGCCGCTACCCTAGAGCTTACGTGGGTTCTCACCTCGACATTAGTAAATGCGGTCGCATGAGGTTATGTGAGGCCACATCTCTCGAACCCCCACCACTTGAATCTTCATATAGCTCGGGAGGCATCACATTTAATACCATATTTAATGAGGTATTAAACGTCAGGTTCTTCTTGAATCATCCGAGCAACCCACCCTGTTGTAGGTGCGGACACTAAGTCTATCAGCTTTCTTATCTTCTACCATTTCTATTTGTGCATAACCTTCGGGTACTCACACCTTCCATCTGTAATCCTTTTGTCATAATTTAAAAGCCCTCCGCAAGAGGGACATTCTTCGCAGCTGGTAAGTCTATTGTTTTTTGCTACAATCGACACCCTCTTTTCTATGTTTCTCTTTCGATCATCAAGACCACGGGGCAAAGTAACAGGTCAGTTATAGTCTCTTATCTTTTCACTGAACACCCACATTCAGTTATTGAATGCCGAAGAAGTATGTAACAAATTTTGCACCAAGAATTCAAATGCGTGGCCTTTAGATCCAAGCGTCTACTGAAGTCACCCATCATATGGTAAATAAGATCATAGCCCACCAAAGACCTTTAGGGAAGATGCAGTCAAACACCCTCTTAAGAGAGCGGACACTTACCGAAGACTACGAGATTGACACAAATGCTCATAAGTGGTTTGTGGCTTGGGAGACTAGAGTGCACCTTGAGCAAGCTCAGGAAGTCCACGAAGTATCCTTCCAAATAGGGATGAAAATAGGACCATCTCTGTCAAAGTTGAGTTAGAACTGAAGAGTAAGGTGTTACTTATCCAATGTTTGCTAGATAATTTTGACCTCTTCCCGTGGTCAGCATCCGACATGTCGGGAATCAACTAGGAAGTCACCTGTTATTGTATCAACATCAACCCTGGTTTTAAGCAGGTTAAGCAGAAGATGCGAGCAGTGGCAACCACCCTTGATGATCCCATCTAAGAGGAAGTCTGCAAGTTGTTGGGGATAAGGTTTGTCCCAGAAGCTCAGTATCCGAAATGGATTTTTAATGTGTTCATGGTGTGGAATACCAATTGGATGTGGGGGATATGTGTCGACTTTACCTGCATTAATAAGAAATGTCTGAAGGATTACAATCCATTGCCTCAGAAAGATTACTCGTTGGTTGACTTCACAGTTGGGTTCTCGGTGATGAGTTTCTTGTATGTTTTTTCAAGCTATTATTAGATAAGGATGCATAAGCCTGACGTGCCCCATAGTTCATTCATCACAAATGAAGGTTACTATTTATATTGGGTCATGTCATTTGGATTGAAGAATTCTTATGCCATATATCAATGGATGATGTACTTCGTATTCAAACATCATAAGGGATGTAATTTGGAGGTCTACGATGCACTATCTGTAGTGCACCAGTCACACAAGTACTATAGAGTATAGAGATTCTCCTCAAGTATCAATCTCAGAGGAATGCAGGTTAGGGTGTGTGGTTCAATTTCTTAGAAAATTAATTGTAAGGATTTGAATGGATATTTGGATTTGTTTTGGTGAATTGCAAATAAAAAGAACTAAATAATAACTATGCATGTCACAAAAAATCCTTCACAAGGTGGATGGAATTACACTGGTTGTTAGCAGTACTTAGCTTCATAGATGGAAGAGATTGCTCACAGATTGAGTGGAATCACCGATGGAAATGAGGGTCACAATCACCTCCTCGTAAGTCACACTACTAGCAATTGCTAGAGTGGAAAAACAATATCACAATGATTGAATAGAAATGGAAGTGCAACCTCAAATACATAAGACCACAAGAAGCATTTCAAAGATACGAAATTAACACTAACATAAAGAGGTTCATGTGTACACCATCCAAAATATGAAGAATAAAACTACAACCAACAATAAGAGGAAGTAAGTGTGCGAGATACAACTAAATCTGAAGGCTCATCAGGGATTCTCGAGAGGATTTGATGCAGGGTCACTCTGCATCCTCGTTCGGCCCACAATTGATGTCTGGGGTATAAGAGGGATCTCACCGCCTCTCACTTGGACCATGTTCTTTAGTCGAACAATGATCCAGCCATGTCTCTAACAGTCTCTCATCCTTGAACAATAAGATGAAGCTTTGATTCATCGCTTGTTGGCTTGTGATGATGTAAGTGGCTTAGGGTAGAGCCCTAATAGAAGGAATATTGAGGAAGGAAGCCCACAACTCCTCCTTAAGGTGGGCGATGATGTAGTGTGAACCATGGCGAAAAGGCGCAAAATGGAGAAAAGGTCTGAAATTATGTCAACGCCTGCACTGAAATAGTAATTTCTATCAAAAATGGTCGAGCATGGTAGAATGCTCGTTCATGCGAGAGAAACAATGTGATATTTAACGTCAAATTTCCAAATTGACTATGGGTCTGCCTGTGCGATTGATACTCATGCACGGTTGAAACAACCGTGAGCAAATAAAAATACACGGGTCGGGACAGACTATAATATTTTTGGCCAAACCGTAGCTCGTGCGATTTTATTCCATCGCTGTTAAAATCAACCATGCGTGAAGGAAACACACGACCAATAAAAATAAAAAAATTCAAACATAACAGGTAGCTCCTGAATTTTACTCTCACACGGTCAAAATTGATCGTACATGACCAAAACAGATGAGCGGCGATATACCTTATATTTTCAGCACAATGATCTTGTACTGATGAAACACCCCGTGTGCGATGGAATGTTTTATGTTCGTGTGATCATGAAGATCGCCATCTAATCCAGGACGAGGAAATACACAGGAAAAACACTCGTACGTGAAGGAAAAATGCACGACAGTGCGAAATACATAGAATTCCACAAAGGGATTGGGCTCTACCCCTGCATGTCCAAAACCATAACATGAATAAAATAACACAATAGGGAGCACCACATGCTTACCCCCAACAAAAGAGTGCAAAAATTCACACCACAATAGGAAAATAGTGTACTTTGTGTGAGAATTCAGAACTAAGTGAAAAAGAGCAACAATAAACTAAAAGTGATTTGCAAGTGCGTGAAATCAAGCCCATATGAGTCTGAATACATAAATCAGACTCATCATACCCTTAAACTTACCCATTTATTTATCCCAAGAAAACTATCTCCTATGTAGATGAGAAAAACAAAAGCTGACATAGCAATTAAAAACGTTGAGTACCATGTGAAGTCGCATACTTGCACGCGTAGAAATTAAAGAAAGAGTGTTTTATTATGCGAATTAGATTACAATTTTATTACTGTGTTTCTACTATGCATACATTAAATCACGATGAATCCTCAGGCCATGTGTAAGGAGAAAGTATTGATAGATAAGAAGAATTTTGCGTAAGATCGGGGATCAGGACAATCTCTAAAGAAAACCATCATTGATGATGGCCATAAGCTCACCAATTCACACTCTCTGTACAATAATGTATCGGTTCAAAGGGTTAATCAATAGGACTTTATTTTCATATTAAGGATTGGGTTTAGGTGGTATAAATAATGATAAAAACAAAGGCTCAGCACACCTAACTCAAATGAGCTCGCAAATGCAAAATATCCATGCACAAATGAAACGTGAGTGCACCACACTCCCAGACTTAAACTTTAAACTATGGATGTGTGCACCGCCTAATTCCCACATACTAGTCTTCATATGTTTTCATTTCCATTCCTTTTTTTTATTTTCACAAATTTTTTCCACATTTTCATTTTCATTTTCATTTTCATTTTTCAACAACAAATTTAGCTAGGTTTTTCAATGAAGCTTTTCCACACATTCTCAAATGAACACCACATCAACACACAAAATTTTAAATGTAAAACAATTTTAAGCTCGAAGTTTGGTGTGTGATTAGGATATGCTTTTAGGCTTTGGTTAAAGGATGGTGGGGCTGAGTCAAAAAAATGGATATACACGACAGACTAAGCAAGGATAAAGAGATAAGATCAGTGCAAATGCTCAATCTGGCCAAAGATTGGCCTACATCACGCTCACACTAATGAACTAACCTATACACATGCTTTGAGAGTAGCTAGGGATAAGTTCTTAGCCATCCAAAAAGATTATCACTCCTCCTGACTCAAACAATATTATTCTAGCGATCACCTACACACATCACTTATGCTACCGTCGAATTCTATCAGATTCACCAATTACGAGTAAAATAAACCGTGTTTATGCAAATAGTAAATTATAAAATTAATTGCATAAAGAAACCCTTATTCTACACGAAATTCTCAGAAAGACACGAGCACTTGACTAGGAAAACTGTAGGAGTCAACATTTTATTCTGTCTCTTAATCCTATGCTAGCAAACTTGTTTTCCAAATCACACATGAGAGATAAAATCCACTTGAGACACATCAACGGATAAGTGCACGCTCATATGGGTGTTGTGATGTATGAGGTAAATATTATTAACAAATATATAAAACTAGAATAAAACGTGCTTCTAGTATGCCTATGAAAATGTGCAAGGGTGACAAAAAAGATTACTCTCCCCAAGAGTTAAAAAAAGCAATATTACAAATAATATTACAATAAAATCACAATAAAAGTTGGGGGAGAAGGTTACCCAATGCTCAAAATTTGGGCATACCAAGAGATGCGTGAATACCATGAAGAAGAGACTCATTCGCATTCAACATAATCATCGCACCAATAGGAAGAGAAGACTCCAAGCAACAACAGCTATAAAAACTAAGATATTAGTGAATTAGAAAAACTAAAAACAACTAGATCTGTGTTGTCTCCCAGTGGCACTATTGTTTACTGTCCTTAAGTTGGATCAAATACCTATATTAGAACTTTGTAAGGATATTGGTCAATTGTTTACAAAGAAAAATAACACAAAAAGAAGGAAAACCAAAGGAGCCACAACTTGAAGTACATTCAGACAACCTAAGAAGAGGTAGGAAATGAAACAAGAAGGACGAGATTCTGCAACAAATTTATGGAAGAGACTATATGGCGTCTGGGGATGACAGATCAATGCATTGCTCTACCTCATCATTTATGCCTCCTTCAAATATCTTCAGGAGGTGCCCATTAACCTTGAAAGCACTTTAATTATCCCCATATATTTCAATGGACTGGAATGGGGCTACTCCTGTGACCATGATTGCGCCGCTCCACCTTATTTCAGCTTCCCTACGAAGAATTTCAGTCTAAGTTATACAAAAGCACCCAATCACCTGGCTTAAACTCTAAAGGGATGATGTGTCAGTCATGAAAGTTATTACTTCAAGGTTAGCTAGTTACCTAGAGGGGGGTGAATAGGTATTTTAAGCTTTCTTAGATCTTTATTTTGTTTATAAATTTAGTGATCTAGAGCTTGTCCCAATTACCTACAATACAAGAAAGAAACAAGAAACACAGTAAGCAGACAAATATTTAAAGTTGTTCCCCAATTGGGTACATTCAGTTTCCCTCCCACCTATCCAACTGATTTGTTGGACTAGCCACAAACTCCACCAATATGCTCCTCAGAGCTTACACCTCAGGCCATCAGCATTACACACAGATTCTTTTAAGAATCCAAACTCAGAACCACAAGGGTTCCTACCTCAGAGCCCTGTAGTGCTCCTATAGCTAAGTGGTCCACTAACCACCTACCTCAGCCTTATTTCTAAGGCTTACAGCACAGGCTTCTCAGCCCTACAACTTCAGGCACGTAGCCCTACTCTCATAGTGTTGTAATACTCCTATAACTCATTACCTATCCAGGTACCTACCTCAGTGCCCTTCTAGGCACCTACAGCTCAGCCTCCTCCAAGGCCTACAACTCAGTGACAAACTTATCACCTAAAGCTCAGTGACTCACCAGTCAACTACATCAGAAACTAGGCCCTACACTCAGGATAGGAGGATAGCCCTACCTCAGATCCACACTTGGATCCAACCTCAGAGTGTAGCAATCTCCTTCCTCAGGCACTTAAGCCCCACAACTCAGATCCACACTTGGATCCTATCTCAGTTCCCCAGCAGGGCACCTACCTTATTGACAAATTAGTCATCTACCACTCCGACACAAAGTGCCCTACACTCAGATTCAGATAAACTGAATCCTACAGGAAAGTAATAAGTAAAATTGAAATACTGACTCAGAGATAAATCTCTAAGTCTAACTTGCTAGACTAAGCAGATATCAGTCCAGCCCACTTGTTGTAGAAGGAATTAGTCTTCTTCTACAGCTACCAATTTCTCTGCTGTACTGAAGACAACTAACTGCTATTGAAGGCTTACAGCCTTTCACACAGCTAACTCCTCTTGCTGATAGATTGAATCTGCCAACTTGTTCTTCAAGGAACACTCTTGCTAAACTAGAAGAAGATTCAGCTATCTTTTCCTTCTGGCTTTCACTGCTGGACTTTTCTTTCAAGCTTGTCGAAGAAGCTGAAGTCTAGTTGCCTTTTTTTCATTTTCTACTTTTGTTCTCGTTTTTCGTTAACCCTAATCTTATTTTCATCTCTTCATTTTATATCTGTTGATTTGAATCAACAACACAATTTGAATTTGGGCCCAAATAAGTATTGTGAGCGCCACCTCCCTCAGTAGAAGACAAACATTAGCTTCTGGCGCTACTGTAGCTTTCCCACAATGGCTTGAAGTACTTGGACTAAGCTCGATGATCGTTGAGCTGAGATCGATGAACTCTGTGCTAAGTTCGACAAATTTCAAAATCTCCAGCTTTACATTTAGCTCGATGAAATGAGAGCTCTGCTCGACGAACTCTGAATCTTCAAACTTTAACTTGAGCTCGACAAAAGGCAGGCTCAGCTCGACGAACTTTGAATCTTCAAACCTTAACTTGAGCTCAACAAAAGGTAAGCTCGACTCGATAAACTCTGAATCTTCAATCTTTAACTTGAGCTCGACAATCTGTGAGCTGAGCTCGATGAACTCTAAACATCAACCTTTAACTTGAGCTCGATGAAATCTGGGCTCAGCTCGACGAACTCAGAATTTGGTTCGACGATTACTGAATTGAGCTTCTTCTCTAAAAGTATTGAGTGAGCCTGCCTCACTCAATTCTTATAGACTTAGAGAAATTCTGTCGACTTAGTCTCAGTGGTTTCTTCTCAACTGTCTCAGCGATTTCTTCTTCATAGCTGAGACTGTCTTCTGTCTCAGCGGTTATTCTTCACAGCCGAGACTATCTTTTGTCTCAACAGTTTAGCTGAGACCAACATATCTCTCAATGATGTGTTGAGCTTCTCAGCTGTCTCAGCGGTTATGCTGAGACATTCTTCTCAGATGTCTCAGTGGTTATGCCTTAATCAAATTATCTTACTTCCAGCTTCCTCTTCCTGTTAACCTGTCCAATCAAGGACAACCTACATGTAATAACTCAAGCATACATCGAATACATTACGTGTGTATGTCAATGAACCGTTTGACTTCTTTCAAATCTAGAGCATTGGGTTCAATGGACCCAACAAGTCATATTGACATTTTGTTTGTTCTTTGTATATTTGAGCATTTTCATAATCAAAAAGTCTAAACTCATCCTGCGCATTGTGTAGGAGGAGTCACTTTCTTGCCGCCGAGATGAGATCTAGATTCAAAAACTTTATGGCCCATAATTCCTTGTGCTCCAATTCTACTAGGAGATGAATTGATTTCCAATAAACTAATTGGAAGGGGGAAATTCCAATAGGAGTTTTGTAGGCGGTCATATATGCCCACAAGGCCTCATCGACATTCCTTACCCAATCCTTTCTATTTGTACGAATTGACTTTTTGATTATCCGCATCAATTCTCAATTAGAAATCTCCACTTGTCCACAGGTTTGTGGGTGATAAGCCAACACCACCTTATGGTGAACCCCCAGCTGCCTAAATAATTGGGCAAACTGCTTATTGCAGAACTTGCTTCCACCGTCACTAATGATTGTTCGTGGCGCTCTAAATCTAGAAAAGATATTTTTGTATAAAAAATTTAGAACTGTCCATGCGTCATTTGCTGTTATGGCCCCCGCATCCACCCATTTTGATACATAATTTGCCGCCATGATTATATAGTTCTTTCCATGTGATGTAGGGAATGGCCCCTTTAAGTCAATTCCCCACACATTGAAGGGATCACAAACTAGCATGTTATTGAGGGGAATCTCGTCTCTATGTGAAATATTACCAGCCCGCTAGCACTCATTGCATTCCTTGACATGTACATAGGAATCCCTGAACAAGGTGGGTCAGTACAATCAGTATTGAAGTACCTTTTGTGTTATCCTAGCAGCTCCTATGTGTCCTCCTGCTTTATAGTCATGACAGTGCTCCAAAGTAGATTTATGCTTTGTCTTTGGAACGCAATGATGGATAATGCCATCAATAAAGGTGAATAATAACAAATGGGATTCCTATAAATATTACTTTACATCAGAGATAAATTCCTTCCTTTACTAGAAAGATAAATTTGGAGGAAGCTCCCTGCAGACAAGAAAATTAGCAATATCAGCAAACCAAGGAGATTAAAAAGATGCATCGACATTGAATAACTTCTCCTTGGGGAATGAATCAGAAATCTGAGAAGCTTCCTCATCCGATGGGCCACTAAGCTCAAGCCTACATAGGTGATCCACAATCACATTTTCAAGTCCCATTTTATCCCGAATTTCAATATCATACTCCTGAAGTTTTTGGATCCAACGAATGAGTCATGGTTTGTCATCTTTTTTTCATAAGATACTTTAGGGCCACATGATTGGTGATGGGAAAGATTCACGCTAGAGCGCAATTTTAAATCAATAAGAGAAGTATACTGAAAGTATCTAGGTCTAATTACCTAGAGGTGGGTGAATAGGTGATGTTTGTGTTTTTTTGCGGAATAACAATTACTTAAAAAGTGCAAGCCTACAGAACACAGAGATCTGTAGTTGTTCCCCGTGGTGGGTATGTCCACTGTCGCGCCTCGCCTATCTACCACGAAGGGCTAGATTCAGTTACTTCACCTTTCTCAGATTTCAACAAATCTTACACCTCGGAGCCGCAACTCCAACAACTCGGAGACAACGCTCCTACCACTCGGAGAACAACCTCTCCTACAACTCGATCTACCACTCGATGCACAAACAGATATACAAATTGGAGATAAAATCTCCTACAAATGTAAAAGAATATTACAAAATAATAGTACACAATCTTCAAAAGATCTTGAGTCTTCTATCCGTCGTTCTTTGAAAAATGTTGATCTTGAAAAACCTTGGAGAACACGAAAAATCTGGAAGCTTTAAATACTTGGATCTTGAATCTTGAATAGACTAGATCTGAAGGAGTAGATATCTTTAGAAAACAAAGATCCAGTCAAATCGGAAGATGAAGATCGAATTGCGCACTTTGTTGTCCTCGACCGATCAAATGTCGCAAACAGTACGGGAGCCGACGCTTTTCACTTTTGGAAAATCTTGCGATTTGAAATCTTTGGACAATTAGCATGATAACAAGATTAGGGTTGGTGAAAAATCCACCCTAAGTATTTATAGGAATCCTCAATAGTAACGTCTATAAAAGAAATTCCAAAATGAGACTTGCAAAATTATTGTGCATGGCCATCGTTCAACCCGAGCTGCCATTTTGAAAAATATAAGAAAAATAACCGAAGTCATTTTTGTCGAGTACAGTTGAGTATACTCGCCGAACAGTATTGATATACGATGAAATTTACTTAGAAAAATTCAGCTCAAACCAACTTGCCACTCAACACCATGCTAAAGTCATACTCGACGAATTCGGCGAGTACCGGCTAGTATACTCGACAAATTAGATGAGTAGCTGACTTGACGCACTCGACGCTATCGACGCACTTAATGTTATTGACGTACTCCACGCACTCGATGCCATCGACGCACTCGACGCCATCGACGCACTCGATGCACTCGATGCCATCGACGCACTCGACGCTATGATAGTCAACAAATTTGCCTTAAGGAAATCTAGAGAAGTAGCGTCGAGATGATTCGACGAATTCGGCGTGTATCGACATGTATATTCGACGAATTTGGCGAGTATCGTTAGATATATTTGAAAAATTCGACGAGTATACTCGATGATACTCGACGAATTTTACTTAATTATTTTTCAACCTTTTCAAATATTCTACCACAAGTACATACGATGAATTCGACGAGTGCTAGTAAGTATATACGACAAATTCGACGAGTATTAATGAGTATACTCGACGAATTCGAAGAATATCCCTTATAATACTCGACGAATTTTACTTGGGTAAAATTTCTATTCTTCTGAATTCGAGTTCTTCTTCTTCCTTGATCCTCCTGATGCACTTAGCATAGAAGTACTGATGTAGACGACAAGCCCCGACATGTTGATGATGGTGCCGACATGCTTACGGAAGATCCCTCGCCCTCTCCAACTAAGGACTTGCGGCCCCATGAAGACATTGTTGATCGACGCTATAACCTCTGCCCTCGGAGGAAGACATTCTCTTGAAAATTATCTTGCTTTTGTTTTATTTAATTTCCTTATTATTTTATTTTAAATCTGGCAGTATTTATCCAGATTCATGTTTTAATTTTGGCCTGCGTTTAGCCATATGTTCTTTTAAGTTGGGCTATATATTGCTTGGATTTTTGTGAGACGAATATAAGGCTATGTGTGTGGGATTTTTTATTATTGAATGAATGAAAAGAAAACCTAATTCATTCCCTCTTGCTCTCCCCCTTGGCCGTCGGCCTCCTTCTCCTTTCTCTTGTGGTTCGGCAACACCTCCCCCTCTCCTCTCCTCTCTTCTCCACCCTAACACCCCCTCTCCTCTCCAACTACTTACAAGACGAAGACTCTTCCCCCTCTTTAAGATTAAGGTACATCAAGGCTCCCCTCCTAGTGTTCGGCCAACCAAGATCTTTCCTTCTTGGTGGATTTCGGCCAAGGACTACCTCTCGTGTAATGACGAACCTTCTCTGGCATGAAGCGAGGAAGACAGACAAGTTTCTCTCCATTCGGCATGACTCCGGCAGAACCGTAGAAGTGTGAATCTTTCATCGGAAACATCTTCCAATTGGGGTAACGAAATTTCTACTTTTGAGTGCTTCCCTCTTAGATAAATCCTGTGGTGGCTTGCTTTGGCGTTGTTTGCGAAATTTTGATTTCATCGTGGGTTTTTTTATCCAAACTATTTTGTTGTTACTCTTGATCTATTTTAAATTCGTGAGGATTGGCGGACCTCGTTTTCTATTTTTTGGGAGAGATTTACCATTTCAGAATCGTTATTTTCGGTGGAACTCTTTTGGTACAACACACGTTCGAGCGGATTGGGTAGATCCTTTTTGCTTAAAAGGATATTGGCTCATAGGCTTCTATTCGATCTCTAAGGGTGTGGCGAACCCGAACGTTAGCATTAGAATAATTATTTTGCAAATCGGGTGTGTTGCGTTTTACTTGTGCGAGCGTAGAATTCGAACGTGAGAGAGTAATTTGGTGTCGGTTATCCGTAGCGGTTTGTTGGGTGATGTAGCCTGCATCAATTTGGTATCAGAGGGAGGTTCGTGCCAATTTTTTAATTGACACTATCCTATTATTCTTAGGATGTCGACACGCACTTGTCTAGCATGTTTCGTTAATCCAAAATTTGGAAGAAAAAAAATTTCTTGTCTGCAAATAGCGGCCTAAAATTCTCTTTTTTCTGCAAAATTCAAAAATTAAATTTCTGGAAAATCTCCATCCCCTTTGCAGTAAGAAATTTAAAAAATATTTTATTTTTATCTAGTTATTATTAGGAAAAAAAATAATCTTTTATAAATTTTCATCGAGCCAGGGTCCAACCTCTTTCACTGCATGCACTCTAGACTAGACACGGAGTATACCCCTTCTTATTCAAATATAGAGGACAATCGGGATGCGGATCACGGTCCGACCACGTTTGATGACCTCCGCCAGGAGTTCATTGATCAGCTAACAGACATCAGGGAGATGATTCACGCACTGAGATTAAACCAAGTGTCTCCCCTAATCTAGCAGCCCGCCAACGTGACGAGGGAAATAACAATAACAATAATAATAATGATTATGTCCCGCGTGAACCTAATCATAATAACCAGGCACTGTACGAGTTTGATATCACTAGGGCTGTTCGAATCAAACCCCCATCATACGACGGACTAGCTGAACCCCAAGTGTTCTTAGATTGGGTTATGGAAATGGAGTGCTATTTCGAGTGGTACAATCTGACTGACAAACAAAAGGTGCGAGTTGCGAGGATGAAGCTATTAGGCAGGGCTAAAATATTCAGGCTGAATGAGGAACGACTTTTAGGTGTGGCGAAAGGCTTACCACCCATTCGTTGGGTTGGCATGAAATCCATGTTGAATGATCAGTACGTTCCTGCGTACCATCGGACATAGATGTTTGATTAATTAGCTACCCTGAGGCAAGGGAATATGTCAGTTGTTGATTAGATGAGTCATCTTAAGGACATGATGGTCAGGTGAGATGTTAGGGAGATGCCAGAGATCATCCTCTCTAGGTTTTGAAAGGGGCTCAACCCCGACATTTAGGGTAAACTCCTACGGCATGGTCACACCGACTTGAACACTACCTTTAATGCTGCCTTGGATATTGAGAAGCACAATGCTTTTAAGTCCAAATCTATCTCCTTTCAGAAGGGAAATTTCATCTTAGGACCACCTCCCACTTCCACCCATAAGGGTAAGGGCAAGTTCCGGTCCGTTGACCCGAACACTATTGTTATTATAGCTAGGAATCTGAGAAGCATGACCGGTGAGAGAATGCCCATTGGTAGGATTAGCAAGATGAGTGCTACATTTTTTGCTTTTGGTATTCAGAGTCATAATGCTAGCGAGTGTCCAAACAAGCCCAAGCCCCTAGCCCTTTTAGATACCTCGTCTGAGTCCGCTGAGCTTATGTATGAGGTAGGTGAAGAATCTTAGTCGGAACGAGTACCTAGCGACATAAAGGATGATATTAATATGATGGTGATGAGGTGTATTCTGGATACTCCGCGAGCATCAGTTGATTCGAATAGGACGAATATTTTCTCGTTAAATTTCAAGAGTGGAGAGAAGTGGTGCAAATTTATTATCGATAGTGGAAACTATATGAACATTATTTCGGAGAATGCAGTGTCGCGAATGTTTTTAACCATCGAACCTCACCCTCACCCATATAAGGTTGTGTGGGTTAACAAGACATCCCTTCCAATTTCGAATCGTTGCTTGGTTCCCCTTACCATCAAAGCTTATTCGGAGAAAATTTGGTGTGACGTCATCCCCATGGACGCATGTCATGTTCTGTTAGGACATCCATGGCTTTACGACCATGATGTTACTCACTTTGGATGTGCTAACACCTACGAATTCAAATTTAATGGCAAGGCCATTATTTTGAAACCCACTCCGCTTAAGGATCCTACCGTCCCTTCTAAAGACACGCTTATTCCGATAGAGAAAAAAACACTAAGTCTGATAGGTAAGAAAGAGTTTGCGTGTGATACTTTTCTAGATGGTGTCATGTATGCATTAGTTTGCTTGCAAATGAAGGAAGATGTGTCCTCAATTGACAACTTACCTCCAGCATTGAGGAAACTTATAAAAGAGTTTAAGGATGTGTATCCGGACGAGCTACCGCCCATGTTACCCCCCATGCGGGACATCTAACATGCGATAAATTTAATTCTGGGTTCCTCTTTACCCAACCTTCCTCACTACCGTCTAAACCCTTCCGCAAACCTGGAGTTGCAAACCCAAATTTCTGATTTGTTAAGTAAGGGATTCATCTATCATAGCGAAAGTCTGTGTGTCGTACCCGCCCTACTTGCCCCTAAGAAAGACGATTCTTGGAGGACGTGCGTGGATAGTCAAACAATTAATAAAATTACTATTAAATTTTGATTCCCGATCCCTTGATTGGACGAATTTTTGTACAAGTTAGTCGGGGCAACAATCGTTTCGAAATTGGACCTTAGGAGTGGCTACCACCAAATCCGGATTTGAGAGGGAGACGAATGGAAGACTGCTTTCAAGTAAAAAGATGGGCTTTATGAATGGTTAGTGATGTTTTTTGTGCTTTCCAATGCCCCGAGTACTTTCTCTAGGATGATGACTCATGTCTTCCAACCATTCTTGGAAAAATTCATAGTGGTGTATTTTGATGATATCCTCGTTTTTAGTACTTCTCTATCGATCATGAGTCATATTTGAGGACTATCATTACCATGCTGAGGACGGAAGAATTATTTGTCAATATTACGAAGTATACATTTTATGTGATGTCCTTAGAATTCCTTGGGTATATTATGAGTTTGGAAGGCATACATGTGGATCCTAAGAAGGTCCAAGCCATTAAGGATTGGTCGGAACCCACCAACATTCGGGGCGTTAGGATTTTTCACGGACTACCTACCTTTTATCATCACTTAATTTGAGATTTTTGTAGTATCATAATGCCGATAATGGAATGTATGGAGAAAGGTGATTTTACTTGGACCAAATCGGCTACCTAAGCATTCAAAACGATTAAATCACGGATGTCGGAAGCTCCACTTTTAAGGTCGCCGAATTTTAATAAGTTTTTTGAGTTATCTTGTGATGCGTCTAGGGTCAACATAGGTGGTGTATTAAGTCAGGAGGGTCATCCGATTGGGTATTTTAGTGAGAAACTCATGGGTCCAAAGTTGAATTATTCTAATTATGATAGGGAGTTTTACGCTATTATTTGATGCATCCAACATTGGTGGAACTATCTAGTTCCAAATGAGTCTGTTATCCAATTCGATCACGATGCTTTGAGATTTGTTAATTCTCAAAGCAAGGTCAGCCCCCGGCATGCCAAGTGGGTCTCCTACCTGTAGGAGTACACATTTATAATAAAACATCTTAAAGGGACTCTAAATCATGTGGTTGGTTCTCTTAGTTGTGTTACGTTATTATTGTCTACACTTGAAGTGAAAGTCATTGGGTTTGATAGGATTATGGAAGAGTGTTTCCATTGTACGGGCTTCAAGGAAATCTATCTATCAGCTAAAAGAGACTCTCCCACCACCATATCAGCCTATTATATTCTAGAATGTTACCTATTTAAGTACTAAAAGCTATGTATCCCTCGTTCATCCCTATGCCATTTCATCATTTGGGAGTTGCATAGTGGTGGTTTAGGTGGTCATTTTGGCCGTGACAAGACCATTATGTTAGTGGAGAACAAGTTTCATTGGCCCAGTCTCAAATAAATGGTAAATAAAATTGTGAAGAGTTTTTGTGTGTGCCAATTAGCTAAGGGTAATAAGACGAATGCCGTTCTTTACACTCCTCTTTCGATTCCCTCCATTCCTTGGGTGGACGTTAGTATGGATTTCATTTTGGGTCTACCCATCACTTTTAGACTTCATGATTCCATCCTGGTTGTAGTAGATCGGTTTTCGAAAATGTGTAACTTTATCACTTTTAATAAAACCGACGATGCGTCGCATATTGCAAAATTATATTTTAAGGAAGTCGTTGCACATCGGGGCGTTCCCAAGACAATAGTAACTTATAGGGATGTTAAATATACTAGTTATTTTTGGAAGATGCTTTGGTAGCTTATGGGTACCAAACTCTTATTTTCTTCGGCCTACCATCCACAAATGGATGGGCAAATGGAAGTAGTAAACAGAAGTTTGGGTAGTTTACTTTATTGTTTGGTTGGTGACCATAAGGGTACCTGGGACTTGATCCTTCCCCACGCTCAACTTGTGTACAATAACTCTAAAAATAAATCCACGGGTTTATCCTCCAATGAAATCGTGCACGACTATAAGGCACCGGTGCCACTTGATTTAGTTCTATTACCTCCATCTTATATGAAATTTATTACTTCAAGGTTAGCTAGTCACCTATAGGAGGGGGGGGGGTGAATAAGCCTTTGAAATTTTTTAAGCCTTTTTTTGCTTTTTACAAACTAAGGGATATAGTGCTTTTCCTTAGTACCTGCAATATAAAGAAAGAACAAGCAACACAGCACAACACACAATTATTTATAGTGGTTCCCCAACTGGGTACATCCACTTTCCCCCCACCCACCCACCCCACCTTTCTAACTTATGTTAGACAAGGCACAAACTCCACCAAAATGCTCCTCAGGGCTTACACCTCAGGCCCTCAGCCTTACACTCAAATTCTCTTCAGAACCCTACCTCAGAACTACAAAGGTTCTTACCTCAAAGCCCTGTTGTGCTCCTACAACTCAGTGGTCCTCAAACCACCTACCTCAGTCTTATCTCTAAGGCCAACAGCTCAGGCTTTTCATCCCTATAACTTCAGGCATAAGGCCCTACTCTCAGAGTGTTGCAGCACTCCTACAGCTCAGTACCCTTCAAGGTACCTACCCTAGTGCCCTTCCATGAATGTACAGCTCAGCCTCCTCTAAGGACTACAACTCAGTGACACACTTGTCACCTACAGCTCAGTGACCCAGCAGTCACCTATCTAAAGAACTAGTCCCTACACTCAGGCTGGGAGGATAGCCCAACCTCAAATCCACACTTGGATCCTACCTCAGAGAGCAGCACTCTCCTACCTCAGATAATTATGCCCTATAACTCTGTTCCATACTTGGATCCTACCTCAGTATCCTAGAAGGGCACCTACCTCAGTGACTAATTAGTCACCTACCACTCAGGCATAAAGTGCCCTACACTCAAATTCAGATAAATTGAATCATACAGGAAAGTAATCAAGAAGATTGAAATACTGGCTCAGAGATAAATATCTGAGTCTAACTTGCTGGACTTAGTAGATATCAGTCCAGCCTACTTGCTGTAGAAGGAATTAGTCTTCTTCTACAGCTACCAATTTCTCGGATGTACTAAAGAAAGCAAATGTTGTTGAAGTCTTACAGCCCTTCACACAACTATCTTCTCTTACTGATAGATTGAATCAGCCAACTTGTTCTTCAAAGAACACTCTTACTTAACTTTAAGAAGTTTCAGTTATCTTTGCCTTTTGGCTTTCACTGCTAGACTTTGCTTTCAAGCTTATCGAACAAGATGAAGTTCAGCAGCCTCTCTTTTGTTTTATGCTTTCGTTCTCGTTTTCGTTAACCGTAATCTTATTTTCTCCCCTTCCTTTTATATCTGTTGTTTTGAATCAACGACTTAATTTGAATGTGGGCCCAGCCAAGGATTGTGAGCGCCACCTTCCTTAGAAGAGGACAAATAGTAGCTTTTGGCGCTACCGTAGCTTTCTCGCAATGGCATGAAGTACATGGACTGTCCTCGATGATCGTCGAGCTGAGATCGACGAACTCTGTGCTGAGCTCGACGAACTTCAGAATCTCAAACTTTACATTTAGCTCGGTGAAATATGAGCTCTGCTCGACAAACTATGAATCTTCAAAGTTTAACTTGAGCTCAACAAAAGGCGGGCTCAGCTCGACGAACTTTGAATCTTCAAACTTTAACTTGAGCTCAACGAATAGTGAGCTCAGCTCGATGAACTCTGAATGTTCAACCTTTAACTTGAGCTCGACAAAAAGTGAGCTCAGCTCGATGAACTTTGAATCTTAAAACTTTAACTTGAGCTCAAATAAAATGTGAGCTCAACTCAATGAACTCTGAATCTTCAACCTTTAACTTGAGCTCGACGAAAGGTGAGCTCAGCTCGACGAACTTTGAACATAGTTCGACAAACTCCACTTTCTGGACTTAGAAAATTTCTGCTGGCTTTGTCTCTGCGATTCCTTCTCAACTATCTCAGCATTTTATTCTTCACAACTGAGACTCTTCTGTCTCAACGGTTTCTTCTTAACAACTGATACTGTCTTCTGTCTCAGCGGTTTAGCTGAGACCAACACTTCTCTCAACGTTTTGTGTTGAGCTTCTATGCTGTCTCAGCAGTTCTGCTGAGGCATTCTTCTCAGCTGTCTCAGCGGTTATGCCTTAGTCAAATTGTCTGACTTCCAGCTTCCTCTTTCTTCTAGCCTATCCAATCAAGGACAACCTACATGCAAGAACTCAAGCACACATCAAATACATTATGCCCCTTAACATGATTGGTGATGCCTCTTCAATTCTCGAGGAACAATGTAGGGCACTATTCCCAACAATCTCCCCTTATTTGAAGAAGGAAGAACACCCATTCATGCTAAGGTGCATTAACAAAAAAAATATCATGATAGGCCTGATGAAACATTATCATGACAACTAGACATCCCAGTATAGGAAAAACGCCCCCTAGATGAGATTGCTTAACACTATGATTGAATAACCAGTGGTATTAGTGAATTGCCAATCATTAACAAGGTAAACATTATGATTAAGATATACCTAATCATTAACTAATCCAAACAACAGTAGCAAACCTGTGATTATAGGTTATCTATGAAAGAACAACATATTTATTAATCACAGATATATAGATGATAATTGCATACACATTTATCACATCAATATAGTCAGGGCGAGCTCATATTAATTTCATTAATAAAGATTTGGTATTGCTACACTGTTGATATTCATTACAAGACATTGATTACATAATTAAAGCACCCTAAGTCTTGTAGTCTCATATCAGCTCTTCTTTGATGAACTTGAATCAGTATCCTTGGTAGCAGTTGTCTTCTTCAAGTTTTTCAGTTTTGTTCTCCTGCCTCTTGAAGTAAAGGAATGGCTTTGGAATATATCTGGGAGGCATTTTCTTAGGATTGCTCTTCCTTACCAGATTTTCTTTGAATACTCTTTCCCTTAGGGAATTTCTTTCCAAATGCTTGATCCATTCCTTAGAAGGATAAACACTATAAATATTCTTTAAGATTTGTTTATGGCTTATCCAAGCAATTATACTAATGGATTCAGATGCATCATTTAGATGTTCATGATCTGGATCATCTCTATTCTCAGCTCTCCTCTTTTCCATGAACTCTTCAGCCACTTGAGTTCATTCACTCTTTCTTCTGGTAGCAAGTTGTTCATCCTTTGTAGCTCTAGCTTATACTGGGAAGTCTAGGTCCTCTGGCCTCTTTCTATCCAAGAGGGACAGGTGTAGTGCCACCTTGGTGCCTTGAATTACATTGAAGGCTAGTTCTTTAATGAGTGGTGCTTTCGTAGCATGGCTGCTCTCCCCTTTCAGCCTTCTTCACAGATGGTATTTTATAGTAGGGTGGTATTGGCTTCATTTTTGCTTGATATGGATTGGAGTATTTTTCTCATTGTCAGCAAGCAGCTCATTTTTAAGAAGTAGTGCCTCCTTTCATAAAGTGGAAAGTAACATTGGTGATATGCTGATTTACATGATCTGCTGAACCCCTGATCACCTCATCAGTTGCACTCACATAATTCTTGATATATCCTATATCAGTTGTAGAGAATTTTTGGCTTGTGTCCAAAGATTTCATGAGGGTGGTCAGTTTGATGCCATCAGTTCCAGCCCTATCAAACCAGGTGGTGACCTATTTATTTAAGTCAGAAGTTTCTTCTTTACTTCCCTTGACTTCAGTCAATAGTTCTTCCCTTAGCTTCGCAATTGATTGGTCAACATACTCCTTAATGGTTGTAGTCTAAGCATCTATGAGTGCTTTGATTTGGTTTACAAATTCCCCATTTGAGATAGGGGTAGATGATGTATGGCTCATAGGAGGAGGGACATCATCCTGAGCAGGGACCTTAGAAGGCACCCCCCCTCAACTATAACACCTATAAAAGGAAACATTTCCTTATTTAAGTTGTATTAACACTACTAATTAAGAGGGTATCGGTATTACCTGTAGTGGGTGTAGACTCAACTATTCTGTTGACAAGTTGATCCAAGTTTGTCAAATCCATCTGATCATGCTCTCCCTCAAACTGAGCATCCTTCTTTGGGCTTGACCTATCAAGATAAGTATCTAATGCCTCAGAAGGCTCATGTTTATCTTCTGTAGTAGGGATATCATCAATTATAGCTACATCATCAATATATGCCAGATCTGCCTCATCTTTTGCAGCAACCTCTTCTTCAGTGGCATTCTTTGACACTTGTCCTGACTTAGGGCTGGCATGGATTTTATCGACATGCACAACAGTATCCTTGAGTTGAATGTTTGTATAGGATTGACTAAGTGATAAGTCAACTTGCAGACCAACATCAGCTGGAGAGGAGTTTCCAAGATCTGGTTCAGAGATGGAAGTTCTTTCCTCCTCAGCAGGTTTCTTCTTTGTGTTTCTAGAGGAGTTCTTTATTGCTGAAGATTGGCTCATTTGTAGGACCCTAGTGAATCTATACGAAGTTTTTATGTCCATTCTTTTTAGGTAGTGAATTTTCACTCCTTGATCCTACTTGAATGTATCAGGGTAGGTATTCACTAGGTATAAGGAAAGAATTCTGCCCATGTTTGGAGTGTGTAGGCAGTCTACTATTCTCTGGTAGATGATTGATGACCAAGAGGTCTTCCTATTAAATATTATCCTAGTCATCACATCAAACATTGACCTGGAGATTGTGTCATGTGATATAGGTTTGCAGATAAGGGCTTTACCTACAATATTTGCTAGCAATTTACCTCTCTGATTGAAGAATTTCCCCTTAATAGACCCAGGTTTAGCATCACTATATCCACACCATCCAAGAGCTTTGTCTCTGTCCATGATAGAGGATTCTTCTTCCTCGCTAGGGGTGACAGAGGGTAGACGAAGGGCTTTGCCTAGTCTCTTAGGGGTTTACCTTGATCTTGATGTCTTCAATCTTAGATTTAAGTGATTTTGAGAAGACGACACTTTAGCGTTGGAGAAGAATTCCACTACCTCTTCTCTAAGAATGGTTGAGGGTTTAGAAAGGGTGTACTCTAAACCCGTAGCCACAATCATCCTTAACACTTCCTTAATCTCTGGCGAGGAATGACTGAATCCATTCCTCATAATTTCATAGCCCTCTTGGAGCTCCTTTGTTATCTTTGATGCCATCGAGTCAGTGCGACAAGACGTTGAGAAGGTTTCGGTCTCGATGGCTAGGGTTAAAGCTTTTAAGAGTGATGTGGCTTTTCATTTCTTGTCGCCTTTATATATATAATGAAAAAGGTTAAATGCCTTATCATTAGATTAACCAATTAAACATTTTTAGACTTAAGTTAGTACATATAGGCTTTACGGCTTGCTCTACACTTCCTGTTATGATATATGGCACGTAGTGCTTCTATTATACCTCTCAGCTCTTCTTTTATTTACTTAATGCTAGATTAATTTGTAACTTCCCTCACTGTCTGGTTGTACATTCTATTTGTCACATTATTATATAAATATTTTATCACTTCTAGGTATAATGGAGACCTAACATGTTAATAAGCTAGTTTTATTAGCAACCTTATTTTGCACTGGTTTAAATGTTATTTGGGCTTGAGAGAAAAGGCTACATAAGTTAACAATGCAGATAATTTTGAAGGATAGTTTAATCATTATTATCAACTAGTGTGCTTGATTAGATTCATCCTAAGCACATCTAACTTAATTCACAAATTTGCAAACTTAGTCTCTATATAAGAAAGAGAGACTTACATTAAGGCTTGTTGCCTCTTTCTTTTGAGGATTACACACTTAACATCCTCAACCTTTGTTTATTGCATTACATAGAGCATATTCCTTGAGCAATCATCCTGTCCCAGACATTTGCCTGGAAGATCCATTGTCCAAGTACCAAGTCTTATTTATACAGGTACATGGACTATCCTGCAAAACAAAATTCATTTACCCTTAGACACCTAACAATAGTTGGGTCCTAGGTTCTTATTAGTATTATAAAACTTTAGCCCAACTCTCTGCCTGGGCTGAGCACCTTTCTGTCCACTAGCCATATTCAGGTTGTGCCAATAATCAATGGCAAATTGGCTCACCTTCCCACAGCACCAACATTTATGAATGTTTTATCTTCTCTTCAGGACATCACAGAATTACTGTCCGTAAGAGATGTGAGCAGCTCCAGATTTTGCTGGAAAAGCATTGCATGATGCTGCTTCCTTCTTCCTGAATGAAGGTGCTGAAGAACTAAATACAGCTGGTCCAGGATGGGCTAATTGTATTTTTGGAGCCTGCCATCTAGTGGTCTCTCTCATCTCTTTAGATACAGGATATTTAGATCCAAATCTAAAGAACTTATCCTGAACTTTATTGCTAGAGTGGACAGCATCACTCCTTCTTAGATCATGTGTCTTTACCCAACTAGTAGAGCACACATTAGATTGATCCTTGAGAGGAGATCCAACCTTGACAGTTCTAGAAGGTAAACTTGCCTTTTGAAACATTGTTCTCTTATCAAGGAATTCAGATTTGAAATGATGATTAATGTGATTAATACCCAGCTTCTCAGAGACTTGACAAGTTGCATCTTTTGGAAACTAACCCTGTGACTGAGAAGGGTTAATCACAATCCCCAACTTCTCTGTGAGCTTTTGTTCCAGATATCTAATATGCTTTTTCTTCTCTTTTAGAAGCATGGTCTGACACAAAAGACTTTTCTTGAGTTCAGACACCTCATGAATTTTCTTATAAAACTCAATAGATTTATTGTTATAAAGAGTTTTATAAGGCTTCAGGACTTCAATCTCCTTGACTTGCCTTTTGACAATAATTCTTCTCTTCTTTAGAGCATCTAGGAGAAGTCCATACTTGTCTATCAATTGATTGACATCATTCTCAAATTTTGAGCAATCTTTATCAAACAATGAAGATGCACCAGTATCTGGACTGGTTTCATAGTCAGAGGAAGATGAAGGAATGGAGAGAGATTGTATCTTGATTAATTCTGAATCTGCCTGACTTCTTTCCTCTTCAGTTATTGCCATAAGCCCCTAACATCCACAGTCTTCTTCATCCTCCTCATTGTCAGTATCAGAGTGTGATAGATGGGCTTTTATCCCTATCCTGGTAGCAGGATATTCCTCTTCTTCTGGATCTGCAATAACAGATATCAACCCTATATAGGCTTCTTCCTCTTCATCTTCAGATTCTGAGGAGGAAGAATCTGTCCAGCTTCTCTCCTTCTTAGCCACAAAGGACTTCTCTTTCTTCTTATCTTTGTGGTGATGGTAATGCTTTTTCTTCTTCTTCTCATCTTCTTCCTTCTTTTTGACTGGGCAGTCAGCAATGACATGCCCATCCTTACTGCAATAATAATAGATGACATTAGAAGAAATCTATTTACTAGTTTTAGGGGATTACCTGTCATCCTTGGATGACTTCCTATGGTAAGAGGATGAAGATGGCCTTCTCCTCCAGTCCTTCTTCATCATGAACTTCTAAAATTTCCTGGAGAAGGCTGCTAGATCTTTATCTGACATGTGGTTATATGATGAGCTTGACTCAGATTATTCTGAGCTTTATTAAGCTTCCCTCCTTTGTCGTCAGGGTGTACGTCTTTCTTCTGCTCCTTCTTGAGGCTTCTGCCTTGAATACCATAGACTTTTCCTTGGACTTGAATTGGCTGCTCTTCTCCTCTTCTATTCAGCAGCCAGCTGCATTTCATAGGATAGCAGCTTTCCAAACAAAGTTGGTGGAGGAGTGTCTGCCAACTTAGCCATTTCCCTAATGGCACAAATCTTGGTATCCCAGTCTCTTGTGAGAGATCTAAGGAAATTTTCATTCAGCTCATAGTTATTGAAGACCCTACCATATGTTCTTAGTTCATTGACTATCCTTAAGAATCTCTCAAAGCAGTTAGCTATTTTTTAAGATTGACTTTGTCTGAAAGCCTCATACTCTTGGTTGAGCATTGACTTCCTTTCATCTCTAACTTCCTTAGATCCTTCCATGTAGACTAAAAGAGTGTCCCATATTTCCTTGGAGGTCTTGCAGTGTATAAGATTTTGGAAGGTTGAGTCATCAATGGCACTAGATATAATATTTTGTGCTCTCTTGTCCATGGTAGACAACACTACCTCATCTCTATTCATCTCTGTATATACCTTGGGCACTCTTATAGTTGGATCTATGGTGGAAGACTTTGTAGGGATAAAAGGACCTTCCACAACTGTTACATAGATCCTAGGGTCAAATGCTTCCATGAATAGTCTGACCCTTTGCTTCTAGAGGCCAAATCCTTCCTTTCTGCAGATTGGTAGTTTCATGGCCCCGAGCTCCTTATAGTTCATTCCTGACCCAGTACTTATATCTTATAGCAAACCATTGAGGTAAACTCAGATTGTTAAATCCTTTTTGAGCAACCTCCCTCTGATACCACTTGAATGTTATTACTTCAAGGTTAGCTAGTCACCTAGAGGGGGAGGTGAATAGGTCTTTGAAATTTCTTAAGACTTTTTTTTGCTATTTGCAAACTAAGGGATCTAGAGCTTTTCCTTAGTACCTGCAAAATAAAGAAATAACAAGTAACACAACACATCACATAATTATTTATAGTGGTTCTCCAACTGGGTACATCCACTTTTCCTCCCACCTTTCTAACTTATTTTAGACAAGGCATAAACTCCACAAAAATGCTCCTCAGAGCTTACACCTCAAGCCCTCAGGCTTACACTCAGGTTCTCTTCAGAACCCTACCTAAGAACCACAAAGGTTCCTACCTTAGAGCCTTGTAGTGCTCCTACAACTCAGTGGTCCTCAAACCACCTACCTCAGCCTTATCTCTAAGGCCTACAACTCAGGCTTTTCAGTCTTACAACTTCAGGCACAAGGCCTTACTCTCAGAATTCTGCAACACTTCTACAACTCAGTATCCTTCCAAGTACCTACCTCAGTACCCTTCCAGGCACCTACAACTCAGCCTCCTCCAAGTCCTACAACTCAGTGACACACTTGTCACCTACAGCTCAGTGACCCAACAGTCACCTACCTCCAACACTAGGCCCTACACTCAGGTTGGGAGGACAGTCCTACCTCAGATCCATACTTGGATCCTACTCAGAGAGCAGCACTCTCCTACCTCAGGCAATTAAGCCCTATAGCTCAGATCCACACTTGGATCCTACCTTAGTATCCCAGTAGGGCACCTACCTCAGTGACTAATTAGTCACCAACCACTCAGGCACAAAGTGCCCTACACTCAGATTCAGATAAACTGAATCCTACAGGAAAGTAATCAGGAAGATTGAAATACTGACTCAGAGATATATTTATGAGACTAACTTGCTAGACTTAGCAAATATCAGTCTAGCCCACTTGCTGCAGAAGGAATTAGTCTTCTTATACAGCTACCAATTTCTCTGTTGTACCTAAGGCAGCGACTGATGTTGAAGTCTTACAGCCCTTCACACAGCTATCTTCTCTTGCTAGTAGATTGAATCAGCCAACTTGTTCTTCAAGGAACACTCTTGCTGAACTGCAAGAAGCTTCAACTATCTTTGCCTTTTGGCTTTCACTGCTGGACTTTGCTTTCAAGCTTGTTGAAGAAGATGAAGTCTAGCTGCCTCTCTTTTGTTTTCTGCATTCGTTCTCATTTTCGTTAACCCTAATCTTCTTTTCTTCTCTTCCTTTTATATCTGTTGTTTTGAATCAACGACACAATTTGAATGTGGGCCCAGCCAAGGATGGTGAGCACCACCTTCCTCAGAAGAGGACAAATAGTAGCTTTCGACGCTACTATAGCTTTCCTACAACGGCAAGAAGTACTTGGAATGAGCTCGATGATCGTCGATCTGAGATCGACAAACTTTGTGCTGATCTTGACTAACTTCAAAATCTCTAACTTTATATTTAGCTCGACAAAATGTGAGATCTTCTCAACGAACTCTTACTCTTCAAACTTTAACTTGAGCTCGACGAAAGGCGGGCTCAGCTCGACAAACTTTGAATCTTCAAACTTTAACTTGAGCTCAACGAACAGTGAGCTCAGCTCGATGAACTCTAAACCTTCAACCTTTAACTTGAGCTCGACGAAAAGCGGGCTCAACTCGACGAACTTTGAATCTTCAAACTTTAACTTGAGCTCAACGAAAGGCATGCTCAGCTCGATGAACTCTGAATTTTCAAGCTTTAACTTGAGCTCGACAAAAGGTGAGTTCAGCTCGACGAACTCTGAACTCAGTTCGACGAACTCCACTTTCTAGACTTAGAAATTTCTGCTGGCTTTGTCTCAGTGGTTCCTTCTTAACTGTCTCAGCGGTTTCTTCTTCACAACTGAGACTCTTCTGTCTCAGCGGTTTATTCTTCACAGCTGAGACTGTCATTTGTCTCAGCGGTTTAGCTGAGACCAACATTTCTCTCAATGTTTTGTTTTGAGCTTCTCAGCTGTCTCAGTGGTTCTGCTAAGGTATTCTTCTCAGCTATCTCAACTATCTCAGCGGTTATGCCTTAGTCAAATTGTCTGACTTCCATCTTCCTCTTTCTGTTCACCTGTCCAATCAAGGATAACCTGCATGCAAGAACTCAAGCTCACATCAAATACATTATGACCCTTAGCATGATTAGTGATGCCTCTTCAAATCTTGATGAATATTGTAGGGCACAATTCCCAACATTATAAATCAAGTAATTTTGCACAAGAGTTCGCTCTTCATGTTCATAATTTATATAAGCACATTCATGAAATGTTAACCACCCAATATGTTTCTTATCAATCTCATGCTAATGTACATAAAAGAGCGTCTCACTTTAATGTTGATGATTTAGTCTTGGTGCATCTCATCCCTGAACGGATGCCTTCGGGCTCCATAAAAAAGTCGGTGAATCGGCATGCAGGTCTTTTTCAAATTTCAAAGAAGTTGGGAGAAAACACACATCTTTTGGATATACCCACTGATTGGGGTATATCCCATATTTTCAATGTTTCGAATTTAATACCATATGTTTCTCCACCACTTGAATTATCTGTCTCTCCGTTTATTTCATCTGTTGTGTCCTCTAATGGGTTGGGGGTGAGCTTGTTTCTGGATTGCTCTCTCCTACGGTTTCCACTGGACGTACGTTGAATGTTGATGTAGAAACTTTTTCTTCTTCTTTGACTAATGTTTTTCCAAGGCTCCCCAAGACCTCTTTTTTTCCTGACATGATAATCAAGGATTAAGTGCTCGCATCTCCAAGCGGTGACATTCGTTGCTACTTAATCCGTTGACGTGATCGTCCGTCTTCCGATAACTCTTGGCAACTTGAATTAGAGGTGGATCTTTTGGAAGATGCTCTTCTGCGCCAGTACATTGAAGCCAACTCATCGGTGATGAATACTTTCGAGCGGTGGAGGATTGATGGAGACGACGACCCCCGACATGTTGATGATGGTGTCAGCATGCTTATGTAAGATCAATCGCCCTCTCCAATAAAGAGCTTGCGGCGCAGCGAAGACATTGTTGATCGATGCTACAACCTCCACCCTCGGCGCAAGGCGTTCTCTTGAAAATTATCTTGCTTTTGTTTTATTTAATTTCCTTGTTATTTGATTTAAAATATTGACTTTATTTATCCAGATTCATGTTTTAATTTGGGCCTGCGTTTAGCCATACGTTGTTTTAAGTTGGGCTGCAAATAGCCTGGATTTTTGTGAGCCTTATATAAGGCTATGTGTGTGGGATTTTAATTATTGATGGAATGAAAAGAAAACCTAATTCTACTTTTAGAACTCCCTCTTGCTCTCCTCCTTGGCTGCCAGCCTTCTTCCCCTTTCTCTTGTGGTTCGGCCACACATCCCCCTCTCCTCTCTTCTCCTCTCATCTCCACCCTAACAACCCCTGTCCTCTCCAACTACTTACATGATGAAGACTCTTCCCCCACTTGAAGATTCAACTACATCAAGGCTCCCCACCTAGGGTTCAGCCAACAAAGATTTTTTTTCTTGGTGGATTTCGGCCAAGGACAACCTCCCGTGCAATGACGAACCTTCTCTGGCATGAAGCGAGGAAGGCAGACTCATTTCTCTCCGTTCGGCGTGACTCCGACGGAACCGTAGAATATCAAATCTTTCATCGGAAACATCTTTCGATAGGGGTAATGAAATTTCTACTTTTTGAGTGCTTCCCTCTTAGATAAATCTTGTGGTGGCTTGTTTTGGCATTGTTTGCGAAATTTTGATTCCATCGGGGGTTTTTTGATCCAAATGATTTTATTGTTGCTCTTGATCTATTTAAATTCATGAGGATTGGCGGACCTTGTTTCCTTTAGTTAGGAGTGATCTACCTTTTCTGAATCATTATTTTCGGTGGATCTCTTTTTGTACAACACACGCTCGACCAGATCGGGTTGATCCTTTTTGCTTGAGAGGATACTGGCTGATAGCTTCTATTCGATCTCTAAGGGTGTGGCGAACCCATATGTTAGCATTAGAAAAGTAATTTCGCAAATCGGGGTGCTGCGTTTTACTTGTGTGAGCGTAGAATTGGAATGTGAGAGAGTAATTCGGTGTCGCTTATCTGTGGCGGTTTGTCGGGTGACGTATCCTGCATCAAGTATACCCCAATGTAGAAATTACACGTGATTCAACATATTGGCCTACACAATAAAGGATTACATTGTATAGTCCTGTGTTTACTGACCCACTGTAACCTAACAATAGTGTGTACTTAGCAATATAGACCTGCAAGTACATAACTAAAAATACAATAACAAAAACAATCACGATTCATCTTAGCATAACTGGACCCTTCTTCAAATTAGGGTTATTATGGATACAATACCCAATAATCTCCCCCTATTTGAAGAAGTCAGAATCTTATAAGCTAAGGTGAATTGCATAACAATAATAATAAAGCATAACTTAAATGATATGAGAATAAAAAAAATTGAACACATCACACATTCCAGTCAAAACATTTAAATCATATATATATATATTGAAAGTTGTTACTTCAAGGTTAGCTAGTCACCTAGAGGGGAGGGGGTGAATAGGACTTTGAAATTTCTTTAGTCTTGTTGTTGTTTTTTAACTGAATGATCAAGAGCATGTCCTTAATACCTGAAATATAAAACAAGAACAAGCAACAAAGTACATCACACAAGTATTTATAGTGGTTACCCAATTGGGTACATCCACTTTCCCTCCCACCTTTCTAACTTATGTTAGACAAGGCACAAACTCCACCAAAATGCTCCTCAGAGCTTACACCTCAGGCACTCAGACTTACACCTCAGGCACTCAACCACCTACCTCAGCCTTATCTCTAATGCCTACAGCTCAGGCTTCACAGCCCTACAACTTAAGGCACAAGACCCTACTCTCATAGTGCTGCAACACTCCAACAGCTCAGTACCCTTCCAGATACCTAACTTAGTTCCCTTCCAGGAACCTACAGCTTAGCCTCCTCCAAGTCTTATAACTCAGTGACACACTTGTCACCTACAGCTCAGTGACTCAACAGTCACCTACCTCAGGCATTAGGCCCTGCACTCAGGCTGGGAGGACATCCCTACCTCAGATCCACACTTGGATCCTACCTCAGTACCCCAACAGATAACTTACCTCAGTGACTAATTAGTCACCTATAACTCAGGCACAAAGTGCCCTATAGCTCAGATTCAGACAAGCTGAATCCTATAGGAAATTAATCAAGAAGTTGAAATACTGTCTCAGGGAAAAATCTCTGAGTCTAACTTGCTGGACTGAGCAGATATCAGTCCAACCCACTTTCTGTAGAAGGAATTAGTCTTCTTCTACAACTACCAATTTCTCTATTGTACTGAAGACAGCTAACTGCTGTTGAGGGTTTACAACCCTTCACAAAGCTATCACATCTTGATGATTGAATGAATCAGCCAACTTGTTCTCCAAGGAACAATCTTGCTGAACTGGAAGAAACTTCATCTATCTTTCTCTTGGCCTTCTGGCTTGCACTGTTGGACTTGGCTTTAAAGCTTGACGGAGAATATGAAGTACAACTGCCTCTCTTTTTGTTTTCTTTTTCGTTCCAGTATTCGTTAACCCTAATCCCCTTTTCTTATTTTCATTTTATATCTGTTGATTTCAATCAACGACACAATTGAATGTGGGCCCCGCCAAGGATGGTCAGCGCCACCTCCCTCAAAAGTGGACAAATAGTAGCTTTCAGTGCTACTGTATCTTTCCCGCAATGGCATGAAATACTTTGTCAGCGCTCGACGAATGGAGAGCTGGGTTCGATGAATTTTTAAATCAGTTCGATGAATTTTGAACTAAGCTCTACTAATTCAGAATCTTCAGAATTTAACTTGAGCTCGACAAAAGGTGAGCTGGGTTCGACGAATTCTGAAATCTGTTCGACGAATTCTAAACTGAGCTTGACGAACTCATAATTTTCAAACTTTAACTTGAGCTCGACGAAAGGTGAGCAGGGTTTGACGAATTCTGAAATCAGTTCGAAGAATTCTGAACTGAGCTCGACGAACTCTGAATCTTCTAACTTTAACTTGAGCTCGATGAAAGGTGAGCGCAGCTCGATGAAAGGTTAGCTCAGCTCGACGAAAGGTGAGATCAGCTCGACGAACTCAGAATTTAGTTTGACGAATTCTGAACTGAGCACTTATTTAAAAGCGTTGAGTGAGCCTGCCTCACTCAACGCTTCTAGACTTAGAGAAATTTTGCTGGCTCTGTCCTAGCGGTTCCTTCTCAACTGTCTTAGCGGTTTCTTTTTCTCATCTGAGAATATCTTCTTTCTCAGCGGTTTTATCTCAACTGTCTCGGCAGTTTCTTCTTCATAGCTTAGACTATCTCCTATCTCAGCAGTTTTTTTGGGACCACCATTTCTATCAACGTTTTGTGTTGATCTTCTCAGCTGTCTCAGTGATAATGCTGAGACATTCTTCTCAACTGTCTCAATTGTCTTGACGCTTTTACCTTTGACATTCTTCTCAGCTGTCTCTTGTGTTGAGAGCATCGAGTGTGTCTTCATCACTCAACGCTTTTTGCCTTAGTCAAATTTCCTGACTTCCAGCTTACCCTTTTTGTTCACCTGTCCAATCAAGGGCAACCTGCATGCATGAACTTGAGCACAAATCAAATACATCTATGTGTGTATGTCATTGACCAGTTTGACTTCTTACAAATCTGGAACATTGGGGTTAATGGACCCAACATATATCAATAAGAGTTTTTAGTTCAGGGGCAACTACAACCACACATAATAATTAAAACATAAAACCATCAGTCCTGCTTGCCCTGGCTCTTCTGACGTTGTCTAGAAAAATATGCCTTGGACTTTGTATAGTATTTTGGAGGGGATGGAGGTGCAGCTGGATCATCATGCTTGTGGTTCCTGAAGTGAATCCTTTTTCTTAGCACATGCCAACTCATACTTCTGCCACTCATTTCTATCATAGTGGCTCCATCTGTTTTCTCCCCCAACATCGACCGAGGTGATAGAGTCTAAGATAATTCTTCTAGAAATTGGACTCCACACCTCACCCATCTCTCTAACTAGTTATTCTCTAACTAGCTCTGACCTGACAGCAGAGGTGCCTTCACCGTATCTTCTCCTTTTGTACACTAGAGGTGGAATATCTTCAGCCACTTGAACATCTTAGAACACAGCAGCAGTAATAGTAGTAGATCTGTCCTGAGAGAGCTCATGTGTGTCTTTCCAATATTGAGGGTAATCCTCAACAGGATGAACTTTAACATGAGTAGGCACAATAAGTACTTGAGAGATAACCATCTGTCCAAGTAGCTAGAAAAAATTATCATAATAATATTCATTGACTTGTTGTAATTTTGCAAGCATTGCAGCCTCAACATCATCCACCTTAGCTTTAACGGCATCCTCCCCCTTTCTGACTTCATCTGCTACAGCATTGGCATATAATTCCATTATCTTATCAAAATGATCCATTGAGCAATTGTAAGCCTCAATCATTATTACAGTGTCCTTATCAATATTTTGAAGAACTTCTACATTACTCTTTAGCCCGACCATATTATGAATTAAAGTTTGGCGACCCTGCACAAACCAGGAGTCTAACCTTTCACTATCTTATTGAAACACACATTGACAGCTGCAAGTCCGTTGTTCATATCCTTCTCAATTTCTTGGACCTTTTTTAGAAATTTTTGAAGGTGGCTTCAAACTGTTGTTGCTGTTTGGCCAACATGGCTTCTATGGTCTTTAGGATAGAACTATCAGCACTGGAACTAGGAACCTCTTCAGTAGGAACACTGGGATGTGAGGGAATATCTGTATAAATTTCTGAATCACCGGGGGACTCATCTATCGAAGATAAACGAGCCTTAGAAATCAAACCATGATCTTCTGCAGTAGATAGGATAAGATCATGCTCTTCTGCATCTCCTTCCTCTTCAGAAATATCCACTACCTCCTCTAGAACGGCTGGAGGAATACCGGATGCTAGGGAAACACTCCTCTCTAGGTTGCGGATAAACCTGTCAACCTGAGTAGCTACATATATCAAGGACTGAGTCACCTCCCCCTCAGAAGCTGAAGTAGGAGTAATCTCTGGGGAGGGACAATCAGGTTGTCCACTGACACCTGCTCAAAACCATCATTAGCATTATCAGTAGCTTTGGTCTCATCAGCAACAATCGTTTCCTCATCAGCATCTATTTCATAGTCATTAACATACAAATCATCCTCAGCAAAAGTAGAAACCACAGTCTCATCAAGCACTATCTAATCAACAGTAGCATGAGAAATCTTGCAACCTCTGTCAGAATATTCCCTTTCTCTGGAACTGTAATCTCGGCAGCTGGAACTGGACTCTCTACAACTGTAATAACACTCAAGGGAACTAATTCAGTTGACACTTATGTATTAGCTGCCCCCATCAATTCCTGCACTCAAGCTATCAGAAATCTCATTGGAGGGTTGAAAAGGAATTCTATCCTCAGGAACTTATTCTTCCTCCTCCACAGTCAAATCTCGGGCTCCCCTAGCCTCAGGATCCTCCTATCCCACCTTAAGAAGATAAATAAGTCGATCTTATTCAAGTGATGGATAGAGACACCATTGTTCATATTAAACTTATCTCCGTCCATTTGGTTCAAGTACAAGTTGATAATCCTTCAAAAGTTAGGCGTGCGGAGACTGTCCTTGATCTTTTCAAACAACATAACACCCCAATCCATTCTCTTTCAGTAGATGATTGTCATAAGAGTTTTGAACATCTCTGATGATAGGTAATCATGGGAACCAGTTTTGCAGAGCAAAACTTTACCAATTATGTCAAAAAGTAGCTTTCCTTCTTTGTTCATCCCTTTCCTCTTAACATCTTTTGTGCCTCTTGTCAGTCCACAGAACAAAAGAGCTCTAGTGAAGTCCTCCTCTTCGAGGTAATCGACCTCTTCACATCAGGAAGCCGCAAGTACCTTGTCAGGAGGGAAGACTTCACTTTGACTTTGGACAAACGAAATTTGCTCTTGATAACTGAATCTTCCCTGCGAAGCTTGGCATGTTGATAGAACTCAAGGACATCTTTGTCCAAACCCTTGCAGGGGTGTTCGAGGACAAAGGATAGGCCGACCATCTCCAACATTAGGATCGCATTCCAGAACTCATCAGAAGAAGAAGCAAATCTTGTATGAACTAGTTCTCCTCCACCTAGCAAACTACATGTGCTGCAAGGGGCCATGGAGAATTAGAAGCCTGCAGAATTTCAGAAAGGGCCCTGAACTGATTGCTGTCACAGGAGGAGCCGGAAAGAACAAGTAGGCAGCGGAATTAATCTTCTGGAAGAAATCGATGGGAGACTCTGTTGGACTGTCGGAAATGGCTTGCAATGACCTAATTGACCGAGCATGAAAGCAGAGCGGCGGAGGAGGATGAATAGTGTCGGAAACCGAATCGTTATGAAAAGAGCTATTCGGCGACTTCGGGTTCTGGTTTCGATGAAATAATGTGCGATTTCCACTGACCCTTTTTAATATATATTTTTATTTAAAAAAAAGTTTAAGACATGGGAAAGGCGCGTACCTGATAAGCCGTGACTCTTCGGAACCAATATAGGAAAGAAAATTTTACCTAAGTAAAATTCGGTGAGATTCAACGGATGTAGAGTCAGATTCGGAGAGTTTAAGGGTGTATATCTGATGAATCGCCTACGTTCTCGTGAATATCCGACGAATCAGCAAGATTTGTTCATGATATCCGATGAATTTATCTTGGAAAAATATTTCTTTCTTTCTGAAGAATTTTCCGAGAAAATTCCTTTCTTCTTGTCCATCTTTGGGTTCAATAGGCGTCGAGTAAACACGACGCCATTCTACGAAGCGTCGAGTGCGTTGAGTGAACTCTACGCCATTCAATGAAGCGTCTAATGCGTTGAGTGAACTTGACACTATTCATCAAAGCGTCGAGTTCGGTCAATGGTCTCAAATCCATTCTACTTTAACAGAAAAATGTTCTGGATTCAACAGGAATCGAGTGAACACGACGCCATTTGACGAAGCATAAAGTGCGTTGAGTTGTCTCATTTCCATTCTACTTTAATAGAAAAATGTTCTGGATTCAACAGGCGTTGAGTGAACACGACGCCATTCGACGAAGCGTCGAGTACGATGAGTGGTCTCAATTCCATTCTACTTAAATAGTAAAATGTTCTAGATTCAATAGGCATTGAGTGAACACGACGCCATTCGATAAAGCGTTGAGTGCATTGAGTGAAATCGATGTCATTCGACGAAGCGTCAAGTGCGTTGAGTGAACTCAATGCCACTCGACGAAGCGTTAAGTAATACTCAATGCTTTTAGACTTGGAGTATTTTTTTCGGTCTAAGTTGTGTTTGCTAGTTTATATACACGGCCTGAACCAGCTTTTTCGAGATAAGCGTTGATGGATCATTTGGAACAAATATTCTCAACAATACCTATTAAAGGAATAATGGGCGGTCCAATTTTAAGGTGACACGTGGCAAAGCAACTTAAACTATGATAATTGGCAGTCCAACATTTGGGTGACACGTGGCAAGCAACTTAAACCCTAATTCTTCTTATAAAAAGGAAGAAACGAGAAACCCTAGTCATCACACCCATTTCTTACAAAGCCCGCCATGACCTTCATTGTGCCCAAGGGAGTGGAAAATGACTACTAGAGCTAAGCATTTTGCTGGAAAAAAAGGGATTAAGCTTGTTCACCGGAGCAGTGGTCGGCCATTGCTCACCACCATCGCACTTGCCACCAAGCTCGCATCCAGGTCCATTTCTCCTCCCCTCCCTCGGTGCTAGCCTTCTATATCCACTAGGAGAGATATCAGGCTCAAATGAGCCTGATGCCATGAGAGATAAAGGGAACAATTCCGAGTTTTTCTTCTTGCTTGGGTTCTCCGGAGGAGCCGCCTCCGGCGGCCATATCACTGGGAAATGCTAGCCACCACCTCCGATGGAGATAATCGTAGGCAGTGGAGGCGGCCTAGGTGGCTGAAAATAAGGTTTTAAGTTGCTGCAGGTGGGTTAGATCTCAACCATTGGTTAACGAGGAAGATAACCCGATGCCTTCGAATTAATTCCTATTAAACTATAGTGTATTAATATTAATGGTTATATTTCTATCACATTTATACAATCTTCTTGCATGTTAATTTTATGCCCGGTAAATGCATATTCAAAGAAAGTCGTCAACATGAAAAATGTAGCCCTAGGGATTACCTTTAATTTGATCCATAAACATGCAATTTGGAGCACTGTACCGCCTAGTAGGGTCATTCTCCTAGGACATCTCCTAGACTAAGGAAGAACTTTAAATGAATGCCTAGGTTAAAACATAAGTCCTTATGCAGTGAAATTCATGTCATGCATGTGTGCAATCTAGACTTAGTCAATGCCCAAAAATCAGAATTTTTTGAGGATGAATTGCTATAAATTTTGTAGAGATATGTAAATTTAAATAAATGAAATTTACGGTGATTCCCTATTCCAAATGACCCCAAATTTGGGTGGCATGGATCTAAGGTCATCATATGGCCTTGATAAAAATTTGGAGCCATTTGGATCTTTGCATGTTAAAGGATCCAACATGTTTGGTGAAGATAGATTTGTAAATAGTGTGTAAATAGTAAAATGGGGTAAAATGGGAACTTAGTCCATTTGGCCCAATGCATGTCCATGAAATTTTGGACAGAGACTTATGGAGGTAAAATACTCTTTTCACGAGAAAATTGGGATTTTTGGAATCAAAAATCATATAAGTTGGAATTATTTCAAAATTAGCACATTTAGGTGTGAAAATGAAAAATAGGGCTACTGAATTTAGAAAATCCCAAATTATTGATCCAAGCCCTAATAGGTCATTCCACTTCTCTGGAAAAATTTATGAGCAATTTTGATAATTATTTCATGTATAAATAGTGTAATTACATTTTTACCCTTATGGAACTTTGATCAGAAACATGCGTAGTGGTTCATGGAAAATTATGAGAAAATGTCTAGGCCTTTATTTATGAAATATGAACCCCTATAAATTTTATTAAGATTTTTGGAGGATTATTTATGGTGAATACAATAATAGTGGCATATTTGTAATTAAGTTTACATGTGAATATCTTTGATCAAATCACGACTATGAGTATGAAAATCTATTTTGACCATTATCTTGCTAATATTAGTGAGTTGAAATTTTCCCTGAATTCTTACATGATTATTTTTAGTACTTCATTTGAAAAAGGAAGATAATTGTATTTTAATCATAAACAGAAAATAATGGTCAAATCAAATTGGAAAATTAGGATTTTTGGTGAACAGACAATTTTAACCTAGATGAACTTCAGATAATTTATTTAGACATAATGGACCTCTAGTTAGAGTAGTTCATGTTCATTGTGACATTGGTCACTTTATTAAACAATATTAATTATTGTCCAAAATGATTAGGAAAATTATGGAATTCTGAATTACCTATAATACTCACATGATAAACCTATGATGATAATTTGGAAGCCTTTAGCCCAAGGAATGGGAATTCATCTCAAATGGGTTGGAATTAGGTCATGGACTGCATTTAGTAAAAGTAATAAAAAGCTTTAGAGTACTCGGGGTGATGAGATATAGTTAAATTAAGAGATGTAGTGGGAAGTTGAAACCCTTGTTTGTATCACAAGTATGTCAATACATAGTAACGAGTGTTAGAGTGCAAGACACAAGGAGAACAACTATAACGGGGTCCGGCAAAAGATCGTCGCTCTCCAAATCAGTACCTTAAGTCATTAGGTTTACTCAAGAGTAATAACGAGATTGGGGTATTAATAATGTGTAGACACTAATAAAAGTAAGTGTCCTTGAGAAAGGGAGATTTGGGCTTTAGCCCATCGTAGATCCTAATGCCCTCGAGATCCCTTCACCGTGCATGCCCTGGGAAGTCCAAAGATTAACCCTAAACTGCTATGTATAACGGGAATTGGAAAAGAGTAATCTAATAGGTTAAGGGAACAATGTGACAAACTCACCCATATAGGGTTGGAGGGATTCAAAATGAGTTTAGTCCTGCTAGATGGAGGCTCGGGTGTTTGATATAGGATGGGTTTAGTCCTGCGAACTGGAGGCTCGGGTGTTTAATATAGGACAGGTTTAGTCCTGCGAGCTATATGCTCGGGTGTTTGATACATGATGGGTTTAGTCCTACAAGCAGGAGGCTCGGGAGGTTTATTTCAGGACAGTTTGGTCATGTGAGCTGAAGGCTCGAGTTTGAAATAACTTGCATGTGCAAAGAATATATTAGTGGCGGGTCATGCGGTACTGGCCAGTCATCACACCCACGGCAGCATGGTGATTCTGTTGAGGGGTGAGGTTTTGAGGGGTCAGTGAGTTGTTTTATACTGCGGTCTGGAGGACTATCCTCGAAAACGCACACCCAACCAAAAATACTGGTAGAGATGGCCAGCAAATTAGTACACAGGGACTCTAGAGTGCATCTAGAATGTGTATAGAGGCGTACGAAGTGTCTAGGTCTAGTAGTGTGCATACCCGCCTAGGAAGTGGAGATGCCCGCTCCGCTGCTGTCGTAGCCACAATGGTCGCACCAGAGAGTTCAGCTAACTCCAAAAGGTGGGAACTCAAGGTCTGTGATCACAGAGTTGTGTATGTGAGTTACATATATATGAATCATAACCTGCATAACTCATCATAGCATACTTACATACTTAGAGCTTACGCATTGTGGAGCCTTATCATATAAATTAGTACAGGCTCTTTTATATGAGAATTGATATTTATGAAATCTTAACTTATAAGTTTGTCTGGGCATTCATATAATTTAAGGTACTCCTACGATGTTAGTGTAGCGGTAGATAGTTTACTTTCTAATCAGTTTCTTTACTTAAAACACATTCCATCTGTTCTACTTTACTTACTGTATTTCTTTTTCATTACTGCTCACTTACTTTACTTGTGCTATAAGAACTGTTAGTATAATGATATAACTGTTAGAAACATAACTATGATAGAATAGATCCACTGTCACCTGTTTCCATTTTGTACTATTTTGGTGTCCTCCACTTTCGCCCTCCCGCTCAGTGCCTAGGAGTCGCGGGGGTGAGGAGAGGACAAAATGGCTTAGTCTTTATGACTAACTGTCAGTTGTGACTATATCATTTTAGGAGCTCGAGGAGATGGAGCACCAATACGACCAGTAGGACGAGGTGGCAGGACCTGAGGAGCAGACACCACGTACTACTCCCGAAGCTTAGCGTTAGGTTTTGACAAGTGTTTTAGTTACCACTCATTGTGGACTGATGCACTTTCATCTCTATATATTATGATGCTATTGTCGTGACTTGTGGACTTGCTAGTTTTCATTTACTGCTTATTATACTTCTTTTCTCACTTGGCCTACAGGTTGAATGATCGTACTAGCCGGCAGGATCGGCACCGTGGGGTGTCGACTAGCCCGTGTGTTAGTGTCACTATAAGGCGGTCGTTCTAGGCATAAGAACGGGTTACCTCCTTAGTAATGGGGAGGGGGTATTACAAGTATAGCACCAAACAAGCATTCAGCTCACCAAATAACTTCACAGTACTCTCAGCATAACCTCATAGTTGCTTGAATTAAACTAGAAATGAAATATGCAAGCTATATTGGAAATAAAAATAAGGGTCCTCACACTACAATCCATAAAAGAAGATCAAACTATGAACCCTCACGCCCAATAGACATGGTTTGCAAGTGCTTTAACAATATCACAAGATAATAGAAAGCATTCCAAGAAATCAAAACAAATAACGAGTTTACCACTCCCTAAGCATGGGAGGAATGAGAGCATTTCCCTAGATCCAAAGGAAAGTTGTCATCCTTCCATCTTGTTGTGGATTGCGTCCTCGTAGTGTAGTCAAAGCTGTCATCTCCAACCTACAGGCCTTCTCTCTTGATTTGCTCCTCCAACGCTTATGGATCCGGACTCAAAGATCTCTAATGGGGCATCATCGGTGCTTCTCTCCTTTGAAATGCTTGGGGAAAGGGGAGAAGATGACCCCTAAGGTTTCTTGAGAATAACCCTAAACACGAGATCCAAAAACCACCAAAATATGGCAAAAGACAAAAACAACACTTTAAATAGAAGTCACGCAGAAATTCCTTAACACACGGGCAAAATGCATTAGTGGAGACCGTGCGTGAAGAAAATCACACGGGTAGAGCCAGAATTGCAAATTTACAAAATGATCGTGCACGCTTGCCCAAAAATATGAAAGAAGGAAAATGCATGACTGTGCGATCTGGAACATGCAATAAAAGCATGTGATAATGGTCACACAAAATTATAATCAACCTTGCAAGGCCAAATCGCATGGGCAGACACATAACACCCAGTTTTACCAATTTTCATGGGCCATAGCTCGCATGGTCAAATAAATCATGCGCAAAGAATAAACGCACAACCATGCGATAGTGAATTCCTTATTATATCGAGACATAAAAATGAATGCATGAACTCCCATGGTAACCCAAGCATGATAGAAATTCGCACGGTCATGCGATATGCATAAAATTTACTTATAAAATTGGGATTTGCCCATGTGCTCGATCAACGATTTCTGGGGCCAATTGCAACCGACACAAGCAGCACTTTGCAAAAATAATAAAATGCATAGATGCGGGAGTGCATGCACTTCCCACTATGACATTTAAGTGTGCAATTGCACACAAACTAGGGACAAACACACACTTCATTTGCAAAATGCGATTTAGAGAAATATGAGTCAATACATGATAAAAATGAAGTGTTTATGAATGAAAACATGCCTGGATGAGTCAATAAAATGCTATAAAATTAGACTTATCACACCCCAAGACTAAACCAATTGCTCGTCCCGAGTAAATCATCTCTCATGTGGATGAGAAAAAGAGATAACTGGCATAGAAATTGCAAAGGTGGAGTACCATGTGAAGTCGCAAACTCACGTACATAAAAATATAGTAGAAGAAATTTTTAGTTATGCAAAACAATTTATAATTTTCTATAAGTGTATCTATATATTACTACTCAAAAATAGAATCACGATGAATCATCCGGTCACACAGGGAGAAAATAAACGGATCGCTAAGGTGAGCATTTCTAAAGATCAGGGCTTAGGACATCCACTAAAGAAATCCATAAATATCAGTGACCATAAGCTTGCCCATTCGCACTCTCTCTACGATATTGGTTTGGTTCAACACGCGAATAATTAGGACTTTAGTTTAATATTAGGGCTTGGGTTTAGATAGCAAGAACATAGATAAACACAGCAGCTTAATCACCTAACCCAAATGAGCAGATATAAATGATAACTATCTACGCACCAACAATATACGTAGGTGCACCGCACCCCCCGACTTAGACTTAATGACATAGGTGTGTGCACTGCCTACTCCCAAAATACATACCAACAAATATATTTTAATCATTTTCACTTCTTCACAATTGTTTTCTTTTTATTTCATTTCTCTTATTTTTTTCATTTCGATTTTCTTTTTCTTTTCTCATTTTTTCAACTTTTCAACATAGATTATCTTTGGAGCACCTCAATATATTTACAATAACATCATCACATCACACCCCAAATATAATGATAAAAATGCAACTAAAGCTCGAATTTTGGTGTGTGACTAGGATTTGCTTTTTGGCTTTGGTTAAATAATGGTGGAGTTGAATCAAAAGACAGGGTAGACACAACGGGGATAATGAGGATAAGACGATAGGAATGGGTACACAAGATCGAATGGGCCAAAATGATGTCCTAAATCACACTCGTGCAAATGAACTAACCAATACCCATGCTTCGAGAATAGCTTGAGAGAAGTTCTTAGACACCAAGAAAGACAATCCTTCCTCCCAACTCGAGCAATACGAGGCTAACGACCGTCTACAAACATCCCTATTCTACTGTTAGATTCACACTGGATTCATTAATTTTTTAGTAGAATAAACAATATTCATACAACTAGAAAAAGTATAAAACTATAAGCATAAAGAAAAATTAATTTTACTCAAATTGTTATACGAGACGTGAACACTCGACTAGGAGTACTACATGAGTCAACATTTTACTCCATCTAACAATCTTAAGCCAGCACAAACATTTTTCCAAATCACATAAAAGAAATAAATTTAACTCATGATGCGCTAACGGTAAAGCATGTTCTCGTATGGGTGTTGCGGTGTGCGATGAACAAGAAACAATACTAAATAAAACTAATTTTTTAAAAAAAATACTTCTAGTAAGGAATTGATAAAGTGCACGTAAGTGGTTACAAATACAACAACTCTCCCCAATACTTGAGCTAAACAATACTACACAAGATATGTAAATAAAAAATAAAATAAAATCCAGGGGAAGAGAGTACTCAAAGCTCAACAAGTGAGCATACTAGAAGATGCGTGAAAATTGAAGAATCGCAGCATCTGCCATTCAGAATATGTAATGAATATTTGTAGGGGTGAGCTCCAACAAAACAAAAAGACAAACTAAAAAGATTATCAACTAAACCAGATTTGGAAAAATAAAAGTGCAGGAAAATTAAAGATAACGACTGGAGTTATTGTCCTCCTAGAATGACTTATTCAAATTTCTAACCGTTCTTGCTAATGGGCCTATAAAAAGAAAAGTGCATAGGTAACTGGCCTAATATTCGTGTCGGTAGAGGATACCATTATAGAGATAAATTAGTTACTCCTCTACCTAAATAATCATACCTGCTCCACACAGGTAGAGCGAAGAGAATATAAGAATAAGAAGGGGAATCCTCACTCATCTCACCAAAATAATCCTTGCCCAGCAAGGTGTCATCAACAGGGAGGAAGCAGGAGGAGAAGACAATGAATGGAGCTTCCTTTATGGAATGGGAATCAACGTCCTTCCATAAGAGGATGCTCTCAACATTGACTTGGGAAAGATGCTCCAAATCCTCCTGAAGTACATGTGGAAGCTCAACCTGTACAGGCGCAAAAAGTAAAAGATGATCAGGAAATAAAGGAGAAGAAAAACTAAAATAATCAACAATCGGTGGAGTGGTCATGGTCTCACTCCCATCAGGTTTCACTAAAGGATCATTGTCGGCAATGAAAGAAACACTGCTGGAAGAAAATGAGCTATATAGACCTTTGGTGATGAGTTGGACTCTCTCCTATGGTGACATGGTGATAGCCTCATCACTTAAGAGAATTTCCTCCTCAATGCAACTCGACACAGCTTCGGGTTCAATCAGCTCATTCTGCACATCTAAATAATCGACAAGATCAAAAGTCACATACGTAGTAAAGTTATAAAAAGCTGGAGGATAAGCAAGGCTCGTAATAGAATTAGCTAAAAGATACGAGCTATCCTCTTAAAGTGAATCCACAGGGAGTGATGGTAATGAAGAAAGAGGAAACTCCGCGATCTCTTCATGACGACCAGTATCACCACTAATCAATGCATTAATTATGCTCCCAAGATTACTCACAATGTATTTGTCATTAGTGATGGAAGGAGCAAAAGCATAAATGGTGGAGGGATAGAGACAAGCACTGGCTCATACCCCTCCTACAATTATGACTTCCATAATACACAATCCTTCAGAGAGTGATCGAGATTCTTACAACACAAGCACCTCTTCCCAGTAGATTTAAACCATGAGGGGGCTAAACCACCCGGCGAAGGCGAAGCTCGTACTGGAGATATGTAATGATAATAATAAAACTCACCATATGAAGGTCCTCCACGCATAGTGGAGGCACAACAAATTCTTATTAAATAATTCCAAATAGAAGTCTTCACTACTATGACAACAAGAATAACATCGAGTGCAAGGTTGACGAGAAAATCATTAGCGCGTAATGGATTTAAAAATTACACAATAAAAAAATGAGACTTACTATGCACAATAATGAATTTAAATATAGTGAAAACTTGAATTATAAAATTCAAAAAGATTTGGAATAATAAAAAATTTAAATGCAATTCAAAATAAAAAAGAAGAAAATGGTATCTACAAATGAAAAGGGCTTCTATCTCTCAGCTCGCTCTCTAGAAACTCATATGACCGTATTCTCCGGGAACGGAGCAAAAAACATGATGCGTTGAACGACAAGTGTACCGGTGGCACAAGTAATATAAAATGAGTGAATGTTCCCAAGTATCGATCTCGCGTGGAACATATTAAGGTGAGGTTTACTTTCAAGGAGGACTTGTGATTAATGTCCTTCAGGTCATGCTTATGAAGGGGGTTGATTTGGTTTGCAGAAAAATAAAATAAAACTAAATTAACAACTACTATGCTGGCCGCTATGCATAGCTTTGCTTGGCGGGATGGAGACTATGTAGGCCGCTATGCACAACTTTCCATGGCAAATGGATGATAAAGCTTGTGGATGTAGTGGATGTGCTATATGGAAAGGAGGGACATAGTCACCTCATTATGCCTCTCACAACTAGCAATTGCTAGTGTAGCACGAAACATGCATTCACAATCACAAAATAACTTCACAATACTCTCACCATAGCCTCATAGTAGCTTGAAATAAACTAGAAATGAAATTTGCAAGCTATATAGGAAATGCAAATTAGGGTCTCACACCACAATCCACAAACGAAGATAAAACTATGAACCCTCGCACCCAATAGACACGGTATGCAAGTGCTTTAGCAATATCATAAGATAATAGCAAGCATTCCAAGAAATCAAAATAAAGAACGAGTTTACCACTCCCTAAGCATGGGAGGAACGAGAGTATTTTCCCTAGATCCAAAGGAAAGTTGTCATCCTTCCCTCTCGACGTGGGTTGCATCCCCATAGTGTAGTTGAAGTTGTCACCTCCAACCTACGGGTCTTCTCTCTCAATTTACTCCGCCGACGCTTATGTCTCTAGACTCAAAAAGCTCTAATGGGGCATTGTCGGTGATTCACCTTCCTTGGAAATTCTTGGGGAGAGGGGAGAAGATGACCCCAAAGGTTGGTTGAGAGGAACCCAAAAAATGGTCACCAAACTACCCCCCCCCCCCCCAAATTGGACAAAAGATGGAACTCCAAAACCCTGAAAACAACACTTTAAATAGAAGTCGCATAGAAATTTCTTGACACACGAGAAAAATGCACGGGCGTAGACTGTGTATGAAGAAAATCATACGACCAGATAAAGAATTGCATATTTTATAAAATGATCGCGCACGATTGGCCAGAAACGTGCATGATGGAAAATGCATGCCCGTAGGATATGGAACATGCAATAAAAGCGTGCGATAATGGTCACACATGGTTAGAATCAACCATGCGAGGCCAAATCGCATAAGCAGACATAGAACACCTAGTTTTACTGATTTTCTAGGGCCAGAGCTTGTATGATCGAATCAATCATGCGCAAAGGACCAATGCACGGCCATGCAATAGTGATTTCCTTATTATATCGAGTCATTATAGTGAATCCATGAACTCACACAGTAAACACCCAAGCACGACAGAAATTCGCATGGTCGTGCCATATACATATAATTTACTTATAAAATTGGGATTTTCCTAACTGCTCGATCAACGATTTATGGGGCCAATTGCTACCAGCACAAGCAGCACTTTGCCAAAATAATAAAATTCAAAGATGCGGGAGTGCATGCACTTACCCCGAAGACCATTAAGTATGCAATTGAACACAAATTAGGGCCCAAGGTACATGAAGAGTCGGGAGTTGGAGACTAAAGAAGAGACCACATAAACTGCTTGGCACTACCCGAGTTGGATCGAAAAAGGGAGAGTCCATGAAGACTAAGATAAAGTGACTATGCGTTCTCTAAACGAGAGCTCTAGAATTATACTTAGCAAATTTACTTGAGGGTCACCTACTGACTGTCTGTACTAAACATTTTTGATCTCATCTAGGGTGTCCGCAAGTGCTCTAAAGTGTCCGCCCGTGAGGTCTGCGAACTCTGGGAATGATTGCTCGCCATGGAATATCTGCCATATCTGAATGCTCGCATTTGTCTTCATAGTATTTTGGGTTAACAGCCAGTAAGGAGTTCTACTAGGAAACACTATACCAAATCCAAGGGAAAGTACGAATGTGATCACCCTCTGCAATAGAAAAGAGGTTTCTTTGAAAAGGACAAACCCAAGGTACTTATCTCTACTCCTCCTCTTCCTATTTTAGCTTCAAATTTTCCTACTACATTATCTTCTCATGCTTCTAGTTTGAATATTATGTATCCCTCTTATCTTAGGAACAAGCGCACCGAAGAAAATTAGGAAACCCTTTTAGAAATTTTAAAACAAATTCATATTAATGTTCCTTTCTGCGATGCTATTTATCAAATTCCAGAATACACAAAATAGCTGAAGGAGTTGCTCTCCAATAAGAAGAAGCTTGAGGATATTTTGCGTATTTCCCTTAACACAAAATGCTCTGTTATTGCACTCAACAAATTTCCCCAAAATGTAACTGACCTAGGATGGTTCTCCATCCTGTGTTTATTTTGTAAATCATGTGTGTAATACGCCATATGATGGCGATAATGCCCCACCAAATGTTCGTTAAAAGTTCGTGGACGACGTTGCCTCATCACATTATTATGACCGCTGCTGCAATATTAAATTTCAAGACTATGACGGACGTTATCGCGAAATTAAACTGCCATCGCCGCATCATATCTTCGCTGCCATCACAGTGTCATATCTTCGTCGCCATCGCCGCGTCATATCTTCGCCGCCATCGCCGCGTCATATCTTCGCTGCCATCGCCGCGTCATATCTTCGCCATAAATTTGGAGTGCGTTTAGCATTTGGATGGTTGGTTTTATTTGTTTGATGTAGGGTGGAGATTGAGAGGTGTTTATTATAAATAGATGGGTTAGGGTTCAGATTAGAGGATGCTGAAATTAAGAAGAAAAAGAGAGTCGATGGATGCCCCCTTGAGTTTGGCATGAAGCCTTCTCCTACCCGATGCCCCTTGAAGAATTGCCCAAGACACCGCCCCTCTTGGTGCTGCCCCGTTGTCCGGTGACCTCCTCCCTCATCCGGTGTGACTCCGAAGAAGGTGGCTAGCATCCTCCGTCCGGTGCGACTCTGACGGATCCGGTGGAAGTGCGACTCTTCCACTAGTTATCTTTGTGTGCTCATCTCTTTTGTTGTGGGTAATCTCTTCCCTTACATCTTGTGTGATTCTTCCTTATATTTTGTGAGATTAATGGTGGAATTGTGGCTGATTTTTTATCCTAAAGATTGAAGTTTATTTGCATAGAAAAATCTGATTTAAATCTATTATTTTCCAAACTTTCTGATAGATCTTGGAAGGGGTAGGTTCTTTTGGACACTTGCAAATCCGGGTTGGTTAAGCCTAGGATTTCAAGTGGCTAAAACGGATTTGGTATACCTTTATGTTGATTTGATTGGGCTGATTTCGGACTTTGTTCGAATCGTTATTTTAGTCCGGATTTTCTCCTTCGTGGTTGTGAACGTTGCATAGTGACCGACGCAAGTTGGAGAGGCTAGGATTGTCTCCGTTGGCATTTGATGATGCATGCGACTTATTTTTAAGTGACCCGTTAATTTGTCTGTATTGCTTGAGTACTAGTCATTTGTGTTTGGATGAAAGTTGTGTAATTTAGATCGGTTGTGTTGGGTGCGTTAGCAAGATCCAAGCGCAAGAGTGCGGATCGCTAGCGATCGTACGTCTTCGGTGTTAATGTGTTGTTGAAACTTGCCGATTGCATGCCATGCGTTTGATTAAATGTCACACTCACACGAATATCTGTAATTGTGCGCAAGCTGTAACTTGTGCTGCATCAATTGGTATCAGATTTCGGCGCAAAGTTTTCTTAAATTTTGCCGATACTCCAGTCCTCAAACCCCCCATTTGCACTTAGGCATGTTCGCTGGTCTTTTAATTTTTATTTAGAACTTAAAAAAATATTGTTTTACATGTTCACTTAGTTTGAGTTTTCCGTTTGTCTCCTGCCAAATTTACTTATGGCACACATTAAGAGTTCTGCTCACTCACCTTCATTTGTTGAGCTTAACGTTATGTTAGCACAATATTTGAGGCCACCAACGCGCACTTCTAGGCATGTTAGAGTTCCTGCTCCGACCTATGATGGGATAGGTGGACCGCGAGTGTTTTTATGTTGGGTGAAGGATATGAAATGTTATTTTGAGTGATATCATATTGTTGACCCCCACAGGATTCCCGTTGCGAGACTATAATTATTTGGTCGAGCCAGGACCTTCTGGCTCAATGAGGAGAGACGTTTTGGGACGTCCCTCAACGACACACTTGTAGGTTGGAAGATTATGAAGAATCTATTAACGGATGAATATTACCCTCCCTACTGTCGTTCCCAGTTTTCTGATATCTGAGTTATTCGCTGCCTAAGACTTTGCTTACGTCGAACCAGTATGTCCCTGCATACTCCCATACTTGGATATCTCATGATTTTGTTTCTCCTCACCAGGGAACTAGACCCGTTTCTGATCATAGGAGTGACTGTAAGCCTCAGACTAGATCTTTTCCCCATAAAGATCGGTCTACCCCCAGTGTGTCAACCATCCCCTTTAGGGAGACCATACCTAGTAGGTATTATGTTCCCAACTCGATAGATGTCTCTACTAGGAATGCCAGGAGCCCGCGTGGTGAGAGTAATCCAATTATTTTAGGCAGCCATGCAATTATGACTTGTGAGTCACGTTGCATATCTGGTCTCTATACTATTGAGTTTCCTATTCCAACTACACCCTTAGTCCCATTAGAGTCTTCCCCAGAGCTGCCTTCTCTAGTCTATGACTCTCCTGATGAGTCTGAGTTGGTACCATTGGCTGAGCCCACCACTAAGGGTGATGCCTTTATTGATAGTGAACTTAGCGTCGATGATGAGCTTGATATCCCAAGTGATATGGAAGAGAAGTTCTCTTCTGAGGTATCACCCCCTGGGATTATCCCATCCACCCTCGACTATATTTCTAGTCCATCTCCCTTGCTTGTAGTGGAGTCTTCTATTGACCCTGATTTGGTAGGCGTCTCGGCTGTGTTAGAAGAGTCACTTATGGTTGAATTTTTATCTGAGAGTTATTTAGGTGATGACTTGTTAGGACGCAAGTGGGTCCCTTCTAGTCTGAGATATTCTGAGATGTCTATTTATCTAGCTTCTCCGTTAGACTTACCTAGAAGAACTTGTGTGGGTGAGCTGCTAGCTGTGGTATTCGTTATTTTCACCCCCTCCCCTAGATCTGGCTATGCCTTAGCTAGGATTGACCGTTCCTCTAGGTGTCCGCCTGTGATTACGTCTTCGTTTGCGACTACTTATGATTCAACAATGACAGTGCCCCTTGACTTAGTATCTTTACGACGTACTTACTCATCCAATCTAGTTGCACATATGTTTACGCCATCAGATTATGACAATCACCCACACATGTCTACGACGATAGCTGGCCACTTTGAGTTTGGTCACTTGCCTTTCCATTCCCTATCGAGTGCGTCTTATGCAAGAGTTTTTGATTTGGAGTTTGTCTGGTCATTTCCCGAGCAGATGTCTATGGATGTCGTTAATAAATTAACACTTAGGAACACCGACCCGCATGTGGTTATGAAAAATTTCAGATTTTATGTATTTCTTTCGGGTTTTTACGATGCATGGGGTGTTTCACCTCTTCTCATTTTTCCTGATTTAATATTGAATGTTCTTTTCCACCTGAGTGGCCTTCTTTGTCATTTCTCTCTCCCACAATATGTTCTCTTGGGTTGGGGAGTGAGATTTCCTCCATGTCTATCTTCCACATGGATTCTTTGGTTCTTGTGTCGGATGTTATGATTCTAGTTATTATTCTTTTGATTAATACCCTTTCGAGGTTCCTCGAAAGCTTTGCTGTTGTTGTTCTGTTTGACAGGTTTACTGTGATGAGTGATGACCGCTCTACTTCGATATGGATTCCCGAGCAAGATTTACCGTATGTTGATGCTGCCTTCGACCGTGTTCCTCTCCCGGCCAACTCATCGGTGATGAGTGATTTTGAGTGGGGGAGGATTGATGGCGATAATGCCCCGCCATATGTTCGTGACAGGTTCGTGGACGACGTTGCCTCGTCGCATTATTCTGACCACTGCCGCAATATTAAATTTCAAGAATATGACGGACGTTATTGCGAAATTAAACCTTGTAAAATTAAACTGCCATCGCCGCATCATATCTTCGCTTCCATCACAACGTCATATCTTCGCCTCCATCGCCGCGTCATATCTTCGCCGCCATCGCCGCATCATATCTTCGCCGCCATCGCCGTGTCATATCTTCGCCATAATTTTGGACTGCGTTTAGCATTTGGATGGTTGGTTTTATTTGTTTGATGTAGGGTGGAGATTGAGTGGTGTTTATTATAAATAGAGGGGTTAGGGTTAAGATTAGAGGATGCTGAAATTAAGAAGAAAAAGAGAGCCGATGGCTGCCCCCTTGAGTTTGGCGTGAAGCCTTCTCCTACCCGATGCCCCTTGAAGAATCGCCCAAGCCGTCGCCCCTCTTGGTGCTGCCCCGCTGTCCGGTGACCTCCTCCCTCCTCCGGTGTGACTCTGAAGAAGGTGGCTAGTGTCCTCCATCCAGTGCGACTCCGACGGATTCGGTGGAAGTGCGACTCTTCCACTAGTTATCTTTGTGTGCTCGTCTCTTTGGTTGTGGGTAATCTCTTCCCTTACATCTTTTGTGATTCTTCCTTATATTTTGTGAGATTAATGGTGGAATTGTGGCTGATTTTCTATACTAAAGATTGAAGTTTATTTGCATAGAAAAATCTGATTTAAATCAAATCTTTTCCGAACTTTCCGATAGATCTTGGAAGTGGTAGGTTCTTTTGGACACTTGCAAATCCGGGTTGGTTAAGCCTAGGATTTCAAGTGGCTTAAAAGGATTTGGTATACCTTTATGTTGATTTGATTGGTGATGATTTCGGACATCGTTCGAATCGTTATTTTAGTCTGGATTATCTCTTTTGTGGTTGTTAACGTTTCATAGTGACCGACGTAATTTGGAGAGGCTAGGATCACATTTGTTTGCGTTGCGTGACATAAAAATCGTTCGTATTGAAATCCCTTAAAGTGCACGCCATGTGTTTGTGTTATTGTCCAAACCGAGTGAGCATCGTATTCGTGTGCAAGCGAACTCCTTTTCTTGCGGGAAATAATTATCTAATCTAGACTTATTTCATCGGAACCCCTGGCCTGCATCACCATAGGTTATCTTGTAGCAAGTATTAATCTTATGCCTTTATCTTTATTTAAAAAGATAGGCTTAGGAATTTTTAGCCCCACCCGAATGAGTATCCAACTCACAGATCGGTCACTAAAATATCTAGTAGGGATAGTGAAAAACGTCTAATTTGTCTATCTAAATCACCTAGAGGGGGGAATAGGTGAGTTGTGCTACTTTCTACGGAATAAAAACTTTAAAGATCTATGCACACAATTATCAACCAAGCAATCACAGATGACAAAATATTTATAGTGGTTCCCTAACCTTGGGTACATCCACTTTCCCTCACTGATCTAGCAAAGCACTAGACTCGGCTACTCCACTATCTCGGACTGAAAACCAATCCTACGCCTCGGAACAAAGTTCCTACAATCTCGATCCACAACACAGATCTACACTCGGAAGAAAAAACTTCCTATAACTCGGAGACAAAAAGAGCTAATACACTCGGAGAGAAATCTCCTACAAAGAAATAAATTGAGAGTATATTAAAATACAAACAGTAATTCTCAGATTTGGAATTTGTTGGCCTAGGTCTTCTCCTTTGATCTTTGCGGCTCTATCAGAAAAGTTGAAGAAGAATCTCGGTAAGAACTGGATCTGAAAATTTCTTTGACTTCACAAGATCCGAGAGATGATGAGGAATGAAAAGCAATCTCGATCTAAAAGTCAATCTTGATCTGAATCTCTTGGATCGAAAACCCTAGCGATTGCACGAAGAAGATCAGCGGCGGCGGCTTCCATTTTTGGACAGAGAGAATAAGATTCAGAAATTCTTAGAATAATTCTTGACAACACTTGTTGTTCGGGTTAGTAGAAATTACAAGACCTTATATAAGATTTCCCTAACGGTCAAAATTAGCCTTAATGACGTACACGTGGACCAATCACGTCAAGGCATTTGAAATTCCCGTCAAATCTGGACTTAGCAAATTTTCTGAAAAGACTGACTGTTTTACTCGAGTAAACAATTACCTACTCGAGTACTTAATAAGATTACTCGAGTGAGTAGAATGAGACTACTCAAGTAGATGACTTAGAGAAAATCCAGAAATAATGAGTAACTACTAGAGTACACAAAGACTTACTCGAGTGCTAATATAGTTACTCGAGACGTGGAGTTGAACTACTCGAGTACAAGAAGTATTACTCGAGAGAATAGAAAATTAACTACTTGAGAGGTAGAAGGAATACTCGAGTCAAAGACTTGGAATACTTTCTGAGAAATGAAAAACTTATCACTCGAGTATTAAACCTGGACTACTCGAGTAGTAGATAGATTACTCGAGTACATGATCTTGACTACTCGAGTGAAGTAAAATAACACGAATTCCTATCTTCTGTAACTCGAGACAAAAGACTAATCTACTTGAGTACTAATATGACTACTCAAGTAAATGACTTGGAAAATTTTTGGAGAGGAAATTCTGTTAACTCGAGAGTAAGAGATGATGTACTCAAGTGATTGACTTGGCTACTCGAGAGATATATTCAGTCTACTCGAGAGCCATTCCCTTACTCGAGTACAAATAGACTTACTCGAGTATAAACTAAGTATTCAACTCGAGTATATAAAATACTACTCGAGTGAAATACTTAGAAAATATTTCTTCAACAGAAATTTCTCTTTTTCAATAAACTCAGCAACATTTCTTTATTCAATCAATCCTAGTGCTTGAAATATGAAGTGTATCCCAATAGAGAGGTTACACATGAGTCAACACCATGGATCACAAAATGAGGGATTACATCATATGGTCCTGTATTTGGTGACCCATTATAGACTGACATTGGTCTACACTTGGCAATATAATCCTGCAAACACATAACTCAAGCAAGACATCAAATACAACTTAATTCATCTTAGTTTAAGGGTGACTTCACCAAATCTGGGTTCTTGTGGATACAATACCCAACAATCTCCCCCTATTTGTAGAAGTTAGAACCCTTTACACTAAGGTGAATTATATAGATATATAAAGAACTAGATGTTAAATAGAGTAAGCAGTGCAATAAGCATAAGGATTAAAATCAAAGAGCATATGATCAGAATTAAGAATTATAAAAATAAGATTGTCCAAAATATCATTTATACACAGATCATATCCACACTCTCATAATTCTCTATGCTTATACTTAATGATGTTGCTTGTCCTTCTTCTCTTATTGTCCTCTTTGGAAGCTGAAGGGTTTTGGATAGTACTTTAGAGGCTTTGGAGGAGCAGCAGGGTTGTTCCTTCCAAATTCTCTGTCATAAATCCTTCTCTTTGTCATTGACTTTTCATACAATTCCCATTCCTTGGAGCTATAATGATCATTCTTATTTTCATTGTAGTCCATGATAAGCTTGAGAGTTTCTAGAATGAGGGACTTAGAAGTTAGGGACCAGATCTCTGCAAACTCTGGAGCTTTCCTCTTTTCTGCCTCAGGATTTGGAATGGATCTATTAGCAGAGGGACCCTCTCCAAATTTCCTTCTTTTGGGGATCTGAATTTCTGGTAAGTCTTTAGGGATGTCAGATTCCCATACCTGAGAATAGGATTCTGGAGGTTGAGTTTCATCATCAGGCCTGGGAGAGAAGGTTGGCATTTGAGCTGGCATCTGAGCTGGCTGTCCTTCAGCAAGTGTATTTAGATGGTGAGGAATAATATTTGGATCAACTTGAAATTCTGGGAAAATTTGATTATGCATCCAAACAGTAGTATCATAAGTATAGAATTTTACTAACTGTATCTGAGATAGCACATCTTTATTAATTTCCTTCATTTTTTCAGTCCAGAGAGTCTGGATATTAGTGTCATATTTTTCAACTTGTTCTTTCACTAAATTTTCCCCCTTTCTGAATTCTACACATAGTTTCTCTATAGATTCTTCCTTGAAGGTGCCCACTTCTTCACAGACTTTCATGACATGCTCTTGGGCTTTCTTATCAAGTTCAATTTGATTGTTTTCCAGTGTGACAGATTGGTTCATGACCTCACCAACACTAGTAATAGTGTGGTCCAAGGCCTTGCCACCTATTCTGTAAAGGTGCTTCAGCTGATCTGTATTGTGTTGTATCTCAGCAAATCCTCGACTCATTTCTTTCTCTAGAGCAGAGACCTTATCTTGAACTGTTTTTAGAGAATCATCAAAGTATTTTCTCTATTCTATCAACATTTGCTCAATCTTACCAAGAATATCTGAAGCAGTAGTAGTAGGAGGAGGAGGAATAAGAGCTGGTCGAGGAGGGGCTGTCCATGGAGCAATTTCTTCAATTACTACTGAGCTTTGAGATCTTGTAGTATGAATCAGCACATCTCCTTCCTCATCAGTGAAGGTGGTAAGGGAGAAGTCCAATTTTCTCAAAGGAGATACTACAGGTTCTAGAGATTCTTTATCCTCATCTGAGAGTAGAATGGTCTCTTGTTGGTCTTGCTTAGCAGCTGGAGAGTGATCAGTAAGTGACTTTGGGGAATGCATAGGTGATGGAGATGGTGATGGTGTTGGTGTGTCTTCCTTGACTGGCTCTTCAGCCGTTTTTTTCTGGAGTGGAGGCAGAGGCTCATCTGACCTGAGTTCCTCAATCATTTTGTCTATATCTTCAGATGTAGAGAGTATAGTTTTTTGAACTTGAGAATCTAAGAGAATTTCCTCTGAAGTTGATGGAGGGATAGAGGTATCTGGTGGTGGAGTAGAAATTCTGTGTTGCTGTTCTGAATGAGCAGGAGGAGAAGGTACCTTGTCTTGCAGGATAGAGGAGGTAGGCTCCCCCTCAATTGCTGCACCAGATGTGCCAGCAATATTATGGAGAGAGGAACATGGAGTCCTTTCCTTAGAAGCAGGAGTCTCTTTAGAAGAAGGCTACTCATTATCTCTAGCAGCCTGGACTGGGTTTTGAAGCTTCCGCTCCCATCTATGGATGGAGGATATAAAGACTTTCTTCATGTGATGGATAATGGTCCATTTGGAGAAGTTGAATACCTCAGGATTAATCTCATGTAGGAGAAGAGAAATAATCCAAGCATAACTTGGAGCCTTTATACTGTGCTTGATCTTATCCAAAATTAACATCATAAATTGATACCTTTTCCTGCAGACAATGGCTTGCATGATATCAAAGAGGCTGAGTGAAATATCCCTGGTAGAATTTGTCTTGCAGAGAAGTATCTTCCCAATTATATCCACCAAGAGCTTTCCTTCTGGATTCAGTTCTGATCTTTTGATGGTGAGTGCTTCTGGAGAGACACCACAAAATAGGCAAGTCCTGTCAGATTCTTCAGGACCTAGGTCATCTTCTTTATCAATGACTGGTAGTCGAAGAAGAGTAGAGACAGAGGTTTTGTTTAGCTTGATCTTGATTCCTTTAACTTTGGACTTGAGAACTGTCCCATTTCTGTTGACCTTGATATTCTTGTAGAACTCTTCAACCTCAGGAAACAAAAGCTTACATGGCTACTGTATAACAAACGTGAGGCCGGCAGTGTCGAGGAGAATCAGAAGGTTGCAAAAATCATATGAAATGTCGGAGATTCCTGCGGCAACAAGTTCGGAACCTATTCCAATCTTAGAAGAGGGCGCCATGATCAAGAGATTTGAGAAAAATCTGGTGCGGGGAAGAAGAAGGCGCGGTCTCTACAACTTTCAGCGGAAGACGAAGCGTCTTTTGGCTTACTCGAGTGAATGGATTTGATTCGTGTAGAAAATGGAAATCCAGACTTTTCTGTTTATATAACCCTTATTTATCTATAATTAAGAAATAAATTAAGATTACATACCTGGGAAAGGGAGGCGTAAGCCTCGGGTTGTGAATATGGAAATTTGAATCAAAGAGAGAAGCCTTGACTTCCTAATACTCAAGAGGCTTGGCAGTACTCGAGTGAAGATATAGAAGTACTCGAGTGAGAGATACAAAAGTACTCGAGTGACATTTTAGTACACGAGTAGGTCTTTGAGGTACTCGAGTGCCTTACTTCTTACTCGAGTTGTCTTTGTCTTACTCGAGTCATAAAGTTAGAATTTTGATAAAATTTCAACTTTTGACTATTTTCTTGATCTCTGAGCCTTTTTGTGAGCCCACCTTTTCTAATCTTCTTTGTTGAGCTTACCAAGTTCTGTTTTGAAGAACGAGAACTTGGTCTCATCCAGCGGCTTTGTGAAAATATCTGCAATCTACCTGTCTGTAGATACATACTATAGATCTATATCCCCATGCTCCACATGCTCCCGGATGAAGTGGTATCGCAGATCTATGTACTTTGTCTGGCTTTGAGAGACTGGGTTGTTGGCTATTACAATTGTGTTGGAAGAGTCGCAAATCAATGGAATGTTCTGAAATTTCATGTTGTAGTCTTCAAATTGATTCTTTATCCATAGCAACTGTGCACAGCAACTGCCTGTAGAGATATACTCTAACTATGCTGTTGAGATTGCTACATAGTTCTACTTCTTACTACTCCAGAAAATGAGCCTTCTTCCAAGGAATTGGCAAGTCTCGGAAGTGCTTTTCCTGTCGTCTTTGCTACCTGCAAAATCTGCATCTGAAAAACCAATTAGCTCGTTGTCATTACTTCATGGGTACCATAAGCAAAGATTTGGTGTACCTTTAAGATATCTCAAAATCCGCTTTGCAGCAGCATTGTGAGATTCCTTACAATTCACTTGGAATCTAGCAAAGACACATGTAGAGAATATTATGTCTGGTCTACTGGCAGTTAGGTAGAGCAAGGATCCAACTATTCTTTTGTACTTGGTTTCATCAAAAGGTTTCCCTTTCTCATCCTTATCCAGAGACACAGCTGAGCCCATTGGAGTCCTCATAGAGGTTGCATTCTCCATTCCAAATTTCTTAATCAACTCCTTGGTGAACTTAGTCTGTGAGATGAAAATTCCATCTTCAGATTGTTTCACCTGAAGTCCTAAGAAATACTTCAGCTCTCCCATACTGATCATTTAAAACTTCCCTTGCTTAAGTTTAGAAAATTTCTTTCAGAGGTTGTCGTCTGTAGAGCATAAAATAATGTCATCGACATAGATTTGCACTAGCAAAATCTTGCCATTTATTTCCCTAAGAAATAATGTCTTATCTATCTTTCCCCTTGTGAACTTGCTCTCAAGAAGAAAGCTAGACATCATCTCGACCAAGCTCGAGGAACTTGTTTCAAACCATATAAAGCTTTAGATAACAGATAAACATTATTAGGTAAGTTAGAATAAATGAAACCTGGGGGTTGTTCAACTTACACTTATTCCTTTGTCACCATTAAGGAAGGCGTACTTCACGTCCATCTGATAGACGGTGAAGCCCTTAAGTGCAGCATATGCTAGGAACAACCTGATTTCCTCCAGCCTTGCCACTGGAGCATAAGTTTGGTCGAAGTCAATTCCTTCTTCTTATCTGTATCCTTTGGCGACGAGTCTGGCCTTGTTCTTTATGATCGTCTCATCTTCGTCCATTTTGTTCCTGTAGACCCACTTCGTTCTGATGACGTTCTTGCCGTTGGGTCTTGGAACAAGTGTCCATACTTTGCAGTGCTTGAACTGATTTGGCTCTTCTTCCATAGCCATAATCCATGATGCGTCCGAGTTTGCTTCCTCAAACTTCTCTGGTTCAACCTGCGAGAGAAAACTCAAATATAGATTTTCATTAGTAGTACCTCTATGAGTTCTGACACCATCCCAGGGATCTCCGATTATTTGATCAATTGGGTGATCCTTCAGATGTCTGAGCTCTAGGTTCCTTACATCTGGAGCTTCTTCAATCACAGGAGTGACTTCATCAACTTGAATGATTCCTTCATCTTGATCATCAACCTCTCCAATCGGGGTTGGATTGGTGATCTTGATGAACTTTTCACCTTTCTCTTCAGTTTCTTCATCCAAGTTAAGTTCTTTCAACCTTGAACCTGCATCTTCAATGAACACACTAGAAGAGTTGCTTTGCAGCAAGCTCGTCTAATCAAATACAACATGTATAGATTCTTTAATCACTAGGGTTTTCTTATAAAATATCCTATATGCCTTACTATGACTACTATATCCTACTAAAATACCTTCAAAACTCTTTTCACTAAATTTGGTAGTATGATACTTACCATTGTTAAGAACGAAGCATTTGCAGCCAAAGATTCTAAAATATGATACAGTCGGCTTTCTGCCCTTTAGAAGTTCATAATGTGTCTTATTGTGGTTCTTATTTATGAGTGCTCGATTTTGCATGTGGCATGAAGTGTTAACGGCTTCAGCCCAAAAGTACTCCGGTAGTGAGGCATCAGTCAACATAGTCCTGCAGGCCTCTATGAGTATTATATTCCTTCTCTCAACTACTCTATTTTGCTGAGGTGTTCGAGGAGAGGAAAACTCATGAAAGATACCTAGGCTTTCAAAAAATTCTTTCATGGCCCCAGACTTTAATTAAGTTCCATTATCACTTCTGATTTTGACTACGGAATAGTTGTATTCATTCTGGATCTGTCTAACAAAATTTGTAAAGACATCGAAGGTACCTGACTTGTGTTTCAGAAAGAAAACTCACGCAAAGCATGAGTATTAATCAACAATAACCAACGTATAATCCTTACCTCCTAAACTTTTAACTTGCAGTGGACTGAACAAGTCCATATGAAGTAGGTGTAAACACCTGTTAAAGTCTTTGCCTAGAATTCTTTTAAAAGTAGCCCTTGTTTGCTTGCCTTTCACACATGCATGACATGGTCTATCTTTAGCGCACTTAACATTCGGCGCATCACGTACAAAATTCAGAGAAAATAATTTATTAATAGTTTTAAAATTAGTATGTGTTAATCTCTTGTTCCATTGGTCACCAAGTGACGCACTATCTTTAGCCAAAAGACACACTGGTGTAGATGAGTCTATACAAATAAAATTTAAGCAAAATATATTTCTACTACGAGTACCTGATAAAATCTTTTCCAAGTTGTCAACGGACTTTATCAAGGACTTATCAGCATGAAATTCAACTATATATCCTTTATCGCATAGTTGACTTATGCTTATGAGATTGTGTTCCAATCCTTAAACATAAGCCACATCCAAAAAGAATACACTACCGTTAGAGATCATACCATAGCCTTTCGTAATTCCTCTGTCAGAACCTCCAAAGATGACCTTTAGTCCTTTCACGACTAGAGAGTAATTCTGGAGAAGGCTTCTAGTCTCGATCATATACCGAGAACATCCGCTGTCCAAATACCAAATGGGATTTCTGGTTGCCTTTGTACATACCTGTATTTACAAATCAGTTTGCCTTAGGAACCCAAACTTGCTTGGGTCCTTGGTCTCTAGTTAGATTTCTCCCCATGCATGTATTATCATTATGAGCGGTCTTTCTCATATTGTTAATCTGAGGGGTAACAAAGTTTCTGGGATTAAACCATCAATCGATGGCAAAGTGACCAATTCCGCCACAACATTAACAGTCAAACCTGTTTTATCTTTACCTAACTCCCTCCGCTTGACTTTTGGGGAGTCTGGTCTAGCAGGGGCAACATTCTTAGAGGTAGAAGCTTCATGGTGAAGCAATCACATGATTTCTTCTCCTTCATAGGATTTTCAACAATGGGTTTTACTTTTGGAGCCTTCTTGATGTTATGAACTTGAACAAAAGAGCCATAGCTCTGAAGAGTGATCTCTTCATAAGGTGCCTTAAAGACACTTTCACCAAAGTTTCGAGGGCGAGTCCATCCTTGGTACCTTGACTTGGGCTCTATATAAGTAGGCCTAGTGAAGTGACCGTAGGAGGAGTCACGATCAAACTTATTAATCAGAAAGACAACTTTCTTAAATGTAGTCTGATCTTGTGGAGCTTTCCCCTTTGGCTTGGCCAAAGCCTTCTTAGCCACCTTATTCTTTCGATGAGCTTTATTACTCCTAGAAGATTTATTAGGAGCATCAACATGGCATAGACTAGCACCCTTAGTCTGAGCAGAGAACTCAGCAATAAGAGGAAGAACTATCTTGGGCTTAAAGAAACCTTCAACAAGTTTCTTTTCGGCTTCAAGTAACTCTTCAAATCCCTTGATGATTTCTTATTTTAGATCGAGGTGCTTAAGATCCTTATTGAACTCATCAACTATAGTATCTAAGTCTTCTCTGAGTGAGTCCATCTTAACGACTTCCTCTCTCAGAGAGCTTTCTACGACCTTTAGAGACTTAATCTCTTTTGCCTGAGTTTTCACGACCTTTCGACATTTGTCATAGGCCTTGATCAACTCCTTATACTGGGTCATGAGTTCAGACTCATCATCAGAAGAGTTGTCCTCATGATCATGATCAGAGACATCAGACTCATAGAGATGTGTGTGATATTTTTCCTCCCTAGTAAACTGGGGATCTTCTTCTTCGTCAGTATGTGCCATGAGCCCGATGTAGGCTTCCTCTTCATCACTTGACTCAGATGAGTCACTGTCGCTGAGGGTTTTTGCCCTTTTTGGCTACAAGACTTCTTTCTGTCTTCTTCTTATGATAAGAAGATTTATTCTTCTCTCTTTGGCCACCCTCTTTCTTCTTATGGGGGCAGTCAGCAATTACATGACCTGGCTTTTTACAACAGTAACAAACTATGTCAGTAGAAATATGTTTTTTCGTTTTAGACTTATACCTGTCGGGCTACTTGAGCCCTTTTGTCGTCGATCACCATCATGTCGTGATCTTCTATATGAGGCATCCTTGACTCTCCATTACTTTTTCTTGTTCAATAATTTCTTGAACTGTCTTGAGAGCAGTGAGGACTCTCCTTCAGATAGCTCTGAGCCTGAAGTACTTGGCTCAGATGATTCTTCTCTACTTTCTACTTATGCAGGGGCAGGTGAAGCAGCTTTGCCCTTCCTTGAGCTATCTGCCTTCAGAGCGATAGACTTCTCCTTGGGAGTGAATCGACTCTTCTCTTCTTCAGCTTTTCTAGAATTAATTTGCAGTTCATAGGACATCAGCTTTCTAAAGAGGTTCTGAGGATCAGTCTCAGCTAGCTTGCCAAATTCTCTAATGGCATAGACTTTGTTGTCCCATTCCTTGGTTAGGGACCTAAATAACTTGTCGTTCAGCTCTCCATTGGTGAAGATCTGGCCATATACTCTTAGGCCATTAACTATCTTGAATAAGTTCTCAAAGGTGTCAGCAATAGTGTCCTTGGGTCCTTGCCGGAAGGCTTCATACTTCTGATTCAGAAGGGATCTTCTGTCATCCCTTACTTCTTTAGTACCTTCCATCAAGATTATCAAAGACTACCACATCTCCTTAGCAGATTGGCAGTGAATCATGTTCTGCATCATTAAATCATCGACTGCACTTGCTATAATATTTTTGGCCTTCTTGTTTTAAGAGACAAGTGAAATCTCATCATTGTTGAGATCTATTAACTTCTTAGGAACTTGCTTTATAGCATCTATAGTGGAGGCGGTCATGGGAACATAAGGACCTTCTTCAACAATCATGAAGATCCTTGGATCCTGAGCTTCCATAAAGAATTTTATTCTTTCTTTCCACAAAGCAAAATTATTCTTTGTGCATAAGGGAAGCTTGGCAAAATCCTTGGCTCTGTCCATGCTTGAATAACTTAAATACAACTTGGGGCAGATCTGATCAAGGTGTTAACCTTCTAATGATCAACCTCCCTCTTATACCAATTGAAAAACGTATAAGTTGTCTACCTAAATCACCTAGAGGGGGGTGAATAGGTAAGTTGTGTTACTTTTTGCGGAATAAAAACCTTAAAGATCTATGCACACAATTATCAACCAAGCAATCACAGACGACAAAAGATTTATAGTGGTTCCCCAACCTTGGGTACATCCACTTTCCCTCACCTATCTAGTAAAGCACTAGACTCGACTACTCCATTATCTCGGATTGAAAACCAATCCTACGCCTCGAAACAAAGTTCCTACAATCTCGATCCAAAACATGGATCTACACTCAGAAGATAAAACTTCCTACAACTCGGAGACAAAAAGAGCTCCTACACTCGGAAAGAAATCTCCTACAATAAATAAATTGAGAGTATATTAAAATACAAACAGTAATTCTCAGATCTGGAATTTGTTGGCCATGGTCTTCTCCTTTGATATTTGCGGCTATATCAGAAAAGTTAAAGAAGAATCACGGCAAGAACTGGATCTAAAAATTTCTTTGACTTGACAAGATCCGAGAGATGATGAGTAATGAAAAGAAATCTCGATCTGAAAGTCAATATTGATTTGAATCTCTTGGATCAAAAACCCTAGCGATTGCATGAAGAAAATCGGCGGCGACGGCTTCTGTTTTTGGACAGAGAGAATAAGATTCAGAAATTCTTAGAATAATTCTTGACAGCACTTGTTGTTAGGATTAGTCGAAATGACAAGACCTTATATAAGATCTCCCTAATGGTCAAAATTATCCTTAATGACGTACACGTGGACCAATCACGTCAAGGCATTTGAAATTCCCGTCAAATCTGGACTTAGCAAATTTTCTGAAAAGACTGACAGTTTTACTCAAGTAAACAATTACCTACTCGACTACTTAATAAGATTACTCGAGAGAGTAGAATGAGACTACTCGAGTAGATGACTTAGATAAAATCCAGATATAATGAGTAACTACTCGAGTACACAAAGACTTACTCGAGTGCTAATATAGTTACTCGAGACGTGGAGTTGAACTACTCGAGTACAAGAAGTGTTACTCAAGAGAATAGAAAATTAACTACTCGAGAGGTAGAAGGAATACTCGAGTCAAAGACTTGGAATAATTTCTGAGAAATGAAAAACTTATCACTCGAGTATTAATCCTGGACTACTCGAGTAGTAGATAGACTACTCGAGTACATGATCTTGACTACTCGAGTGAAGTAAAACAACACGAATTCCTGTCTTCTATAACTCGAGACAAAAGACTCATCTACTTGAGTACTAATATGACTACTCGAGTAAATGACTTGCAAAAATTTTAGAGAGGAAATTCTGTTAACTCGAGAGTAAGAGATGATATACTCGAGTGATTAACTTGGCTACTCGAGAGCTATATTCAGGCTACTCGAGAGCCATTCCCTTACTCGAGTATAGATAGACTTACTCGAGTATAAACCAAGTATTCAACTCAAGTATATAAAATACTACTCGAGTGAAAGACTTAGAAAATATTTCTTGAAAATATTTCTTCAACAAAATTTTCTCTTTTTCAATAAACTCAGCAACATTTCTTTCTCCAATCAATCCTAGTGCTTGAAACATGAAGTGTATCCCAATAGAGAGGCTACACATGATTCAACACCATGGATCACATAATGAGGGATTACATTATATGGTCCTGTGTTTGGTGACCCATTGTAGACTGACATTGGTCTACACTTGGCAATATAATCCTACAAACACATAACTCAAGCAAGACATCAAATACAACTTAATTCATCTTAGTTCATGGGTGACTTCACCAAATATGGGTTCTTGTGGATACAATACCCAATAGATAGTGGAGGATGTGCTAATTATGATTTATAAAATCATCTTTCTGGTAGAGTTCATAATTCTTGATATTGAAGAGGATATCGAAGTACCCCCCATACATGCCCACCCCTTCCTCACCACCTCCCACACGATTATCGACATAAGTAATGGAAAATTACTCTTTCAGGTTGGAGATGATGAAGTTACATTTAATACAACTCTTCTGAATCGTATCTACTTTGTTTAGGAACACAAGGCCTTCTTCTCTACGCCTCAGAATTAGTGAAACTCTTTCATACCCTTATTTGATTAGTGACTCCCCTACCACCATCATCGAATTAAGCAAGTTCCACTCCTATAAATGAAATGAGAACTATTGTAAGTCGAACGTTGTCTCCATAAATGCTCCTCTTGCATTAGGACACACGTCAAATATTACTGCAGCCTCGTTTCAGTTCACATTATGAGTCTCACTTTCCTCTTTCTAAGATAAGACACGTAAATAGAAAAACGCTAGAAATCTGAGTTCTTCCTTCTACGTCAACTTCCTGATGCAGACCTCTGAGTCGGTTTTAGAGTTTCATAATACGTCTTATAGCATAGGAATTCCGCCTATCAAGATTGAGAGAATCGGTATGCAAACCCACTTTGAAAGCATATAAATACGCTCACTCCAAACTATCTAGATTTAGAATTCGCCACTGAAAACTAGTCACTAGAAGTCCCACACTTCGTGAACCAATGAGAGGATAAGTCAGCTTATGGAACTCCTAAGGCCTTTGATTCTTCTCAAGTTTGCAATCAGGACAATCTGGTTCCTAATGAGGTACACTCTCTCCTTAACTCTCTTTCTATCTATGAGATTGGCTTAGACTCTGAAGTATCCACTTCATCCAATGGGGTTGATGGATCAGATTCTGATGATGATATCAATCAACTGATTGACAAGTATGGTGCAATTCTTGATGCTCCGAAGAAGAGCAAGAAGCTTGTCAAAAGACAAGCTGAGGAGATTAGCTCTTTTTAGAAAGCTTCTTCCTTGTAGTCTGAGTCATCTCCTTTGTTAGCTTAGATGAGGAGGGAAGCCAGTCAGCTGAAGATAATCATTGTCATCTAAATTAGCACAATTAGCCAAAAGAACAAGATCATCAAGCATCTTGAAGAGAAGCTCCTCAAAGAGAGGATGCTAGTGGCAGAATTTTCTAAGCCCAAAACTGTATTGTCACTGATTGACTCCTTCACCTCTCAAAAAGTTAAGAGAGGTTTAGGGTTCAAGTAGTATACTAGAGCTATCCATACCAAAGGGAAAGACAAGGCTCCACTAGAGCCTTAGAACACATTTCAGAAGGTAATTCTCCCTTCTAACAGGTATGACCAGGACAGTATGTATGGTCACTAGAAAAATATTTACTCTTCTTGTAAGGATATTAGTGTATCTTATAATAGAAGAAGAAAGGGCATGGGATTGAGTGCATTGAAGGCTCTCCATGAGAAAATTCAAATGGCCTATCATGGACCATTTGTGTTGGGTTCTATAGCTCCTACTCTCAAGGGCAAGGCTGTGGTAAATCCCCATATTCCTTCAGTAAAGTACAAGACTGTAAGAATGTCAGTCAGTATACCTCACTTAGTTGTTTGTCATCAATACTATGTCAGCTAAAAAGAAGACATCTGTTGGTGTAACTCAGAATCAACCTAGTGTACCTACATGCAGACTAACTTTCAGTCAAATACTTGCTGAAAGAAAAATGAAAAAGGTTGTTGCTCTCCTCTCTAAACAAACAAGACCAAATAGCTTGTATACATCAAAGGTTGTTCAGAAGAGGATATATTGCATCCATGAGTGTTGGTGTTGTGTCAAGGTAGGTCACTTTGTCATAGACTGTTGGCATAACCTAAGTGTACCAAGGGTAAGGGTAGTTCTTCCTGTCAAGGCCGCAGCAGGTAGACATAGTCATTCTCAGGCTAACATGAACCAAGGACCCAAACCTTTTTGGGTTCCTAAGGTAAACAAATCTGTGATTGCAGGATAGTCCAAGTACCCATACAATGCCAATATGGTACTTGGATAGTGGATGTTCCAGATTGAAAGTATCTAGTTGCCTACTTAAATCACTTAGAGGGGGTGAATAGGTGAGTTCTGCGTCTTTTTGCGCAATCAAAATTAACAAGAAACAAACACACATAAGTACACAAGGATTTATAGTGGTTCCCTAGAATGGGTACGTACACTATCCAGCCTCGCCTATCTAGCACTTCGGGCTAGACTCAGCTACTTCACCAAAACTCAAATTATCCAAATCTTACACCTCAAAGCCTCAACTCCTACAACTCGGATACAACGCTCCTAAAACTCGGAGATCAACAATCATACACACGGAAAACAACCTCTCCTACAACTCGATACAAAACACGGATCTATAAACTCTGAAGTAAAAAACCTCCTACAAAAAGAATAGTAGTTTTTACAATATCTTGATTGAAAAACAATCTACTTCTTCAGATCTGAAAAATATTCAATATTCTTCTTCCGTGGAATGAAAAACTTGAGGCGCTTGTTGAAGGAGAAGACATGAAAGTAATCTTGAAAGCTCGATATGAAAACGTTGACCTGGCTAGATCTAAAGGCTTCGATAGACCTTAAAATGAGATCTATCAAATAGCTTCTTGAAGGAACCGCTGATTGTGAAAAGTTAGGTCGACAGTTCTTCATTTTCTGTAAGCCTTAAGTATGACAGAAAAGTGCGACCTGTTCACGATTTCAAATTTGGATGAGCGATTAGGGTTGAATGAAATTAACCCTTGGTATTTATAGGATTCCTTCTTCTAATGCCTATAAAAGTCCTTCCTAAACAGACTATCCATGTGTCCGGTACATGTCCATCGAGTTGAACTAGAGACCCGTCAGAAAGAAATTCGAAAAGAAAATCACTCTAAGTCCATTCATCGAGTATCATCAACCAAGAGTGTACTAGTTGAACCGCTTCGATAACTGACATATTCTACTTGAACAAAACCATAAAAGTAGATCTGAGAGCTTAAAGGCTTTTCTAGAGAGACTCATAAAATTCGACGAGTATCGACTTGTATATTCGATGAATTTGATGGGTGTCAATTGGTACCCTCAATGAATTAGACGAGTATACTAAAGGATACTCGACAAATTTTACTTGACTGATTCCCAAGATTATAGACAGAATTCTCTAAGTAAACACGATGAATTCGACGCGTGTCAAAAGGTATACACGATGAATTCGACGAGTATTCATAAGTATACTCGAAGAATTCAACGAGTATCCACTACTATACTCGACGAATTTTACTTGGGAAAAATAATGTTTCTTCTGAATGTAGCAACCAGTCCTCCCTTGATCCTTTTAATGCACTTGTTATAAAAGTACAATGATGTAGGGCCGCCCAAGAGCCTACACGTATGGCGTCGAGGGTTCTCTCGCCACGATAAACAATCTCGTTCTATACCCTAACGAAACGCAGCAGTATCAATTAAATTATTTATCTCACGCGCCAATGTTCGGTTAGCCAATCCGATAGAGATCGAACCACGACTAGAGGTCGAGATCCGATCAAGCTAAAGGGACGAATAATCGCGTCCGTGCGAGCGATGTTGTACCAAAGAAAGATCCACCAAGAAAAAACACCGATTCGAAAAAACAGTTGATCTTTCCCCAACAAGAAATAACGAGGATCGCCAATCCTTCCGAGAGTATTCAAAAATTAAAACGAAAGATCTACAAATCTATTAAGAAAACTCCGCGAAATTTTATTCCGTTTCAAAAGTCACGCAAAAATCGTCCACCACACAAAACAATCTAGAAGAGAAAACTCTTGAGTAGAAATTTCGTTACCCCTCTCGGAATAGTAGATCCGAGATATTGGATCCACTAGAAATGATCGCTCTCCTTTGTTCTCCACGGACGTTGCTCCAAGGATGAAGAAACTCGACCGTCTTCCCCGCTTATGCACCGTGAAGTTTCACCCGAATACTTGGGTTCTTGCACTCCTCTTGACTCCACCAAGGGTGGCCGGTTTGGATGAAAGTGGGGAGTGAATCTCGTGGAGGGAATGGGTAGAAGGAGGGTTGAAGAAGTATAGAGAAGATGGGAGAGAGAGGGAGGCCGAACCCTTTGGAGGAGGAGGAATTCCAAGAGATGAAAAGAGGGGGGGCGGTGGAAAATAGGAGGAAGAGAGGAGAGAAGATTAGGGTTAGGAATAAGCTTTGTTTAGCATGCAATAATAATCTAAATTTTATTAATAGTCATAGCCTTATATAGGCCTTACAACACAAGCGCTATTAGCAGTCCAAAAATAGTGCTAGATGCACACCAAGAGTTCAAAATAAAAATACAAGTCATAAATAAAATCAAACCATAACTAAGCAATCATAAAAAAGATAATAATTAATTCTTGCGGCGTGGACGAAGATTGTAGCCGTGGCCGCCACGGCGCCGCAAGTCTTTAGCCGGAAGGCCACCATCATCATCATCATCATCATCATCATCATCCGCCATAACTCCATGATCAACCAATGCACCATGCTCGTCATCTTCCTCATCAAGTCGGCCGTCCTGGTGGCGGTCGCCATCAATCCTCCCCCGCTCAAAAGGACTCATCACCGATGAGTGGGCAGGAACGTAACGGCGTAGGAGATCCGCGTCAAGTAGCTCCACCTCCGAAGCCGAGAGCCAAGAGTCATCCGAAGCGGGACGACCACGCCAACGAATCAAGAACCTGTGAACGTCACCGCCGGGAGTAGGAAACATAGCATCCTGCAAAATCCTGTCAGGCAAGAAAACAGTCCGGGGAAACCTCGGAAATGCGTTAGGCAAAGAAGAAAAGCAAGTTTCATCACCAGTAGGTGGCATACCTTCCGTAGAGTCCGCGGGAGAGAGCGATCCAGAAACAATCTCACCACCCATCCCATTAGAAGATTTAGTGGAAATATTAAACGGCGAGACAGAAAGTTCAGGTGGTGGAGCGATATAAAGCGTTAAATCGGAAACGTTAAAAACAGGGGAAATTCCCCAATCAGCGGGTAACTGTAATAAATATGCATTTTCGCCCAACTTTTTTAACACTCGAAAAGGACCGGCTCGCCTATTCGCCAATTTCTTTATAGCGCCCGAAGGCAGCCGTTCAGGGGTGAGACGAACCATTACCAAATCACCAATATTCAAGGGGACCGCTCGCCTATGTACGTTGGCATTCGATTGATAAATAGCATATTGTTTAGCTAGCGTCTCGCTAATGTGCTTATGGAGATTGTGGACGTGCGAGGAGAAATCCTGAGCAAATTGACTAGACTTAAAAGATGGCGGTAATGGGACCAAGTCAATAGGCACGGGCGCCTTATAACCATGAACGATCTCGTTCGGAGACAAACCGGTGGACCTATTCCTTGAATTATTATAAGCTATTTGAGCATGAGGAAGGATAAGGTCCCACGTACCTTTATGATCGCCGACTAAGCAACGAAGCAAACTACCCAAGCTACGATTAACCACTTCCGTTTGCCCATCCGTTTGGGGGTGATAGGCCGACGAAAACATTAGTTTTGTGCCCATAAGCTTCCAAAGTGTTTTCCAAAAATAGCTAGTGAATTTAACGTCCCTATCAGACACTATCGTTTTGGGGACGCCCCGATGCGCCACGACCTCTTTGAAATACAATTTAGCAACATGGGACGCGTCGTTGGTATTGTGACTAGCAATGAAATTTGCCATTTTAGAAAATCGATCAACGATGACTAGGATGGAATCGTGTCTCCGAAATGTCATAGGTAGGCCCAAAATAAAGTCCATACTAACGTCCTCCCAAGGAACAGACGGAATAGGAAGTGGGGTGTAAAGACCGGCATTGGTTTTGTTTCCCTTCGCTAATTGACAAACGCAACAACTCCCTATGATTTTATGGACCATTGGCTTTAGCCCTGGCCAAAAGAATTTATCTTCCACTAGAGTTATCGTTTTATCCCGGCCGAAATGTCCACCTAACCCTCCACTGTGTAGCTCCCATACAATGAAATGGCGTAGTGAAGAGCGGGGAATACACAATTGCGTATGCTTAAATAAATAACCGTCACGAATGTAGTATGCGGAAATAGTAGAGGTAGCTTGTTCCTGAGCGGCTAAATAAATATCCTTAAAATCCGGGCATAGGACATACTCGTCCTTAATGCAGTCAAATCCTATTACCGTCACCTCCATTTTAGATAGTAATAGGGTGACACGACTGAGGGCGTCCGCCACTCAATTTAACGTACCCTTAAGGTGCTTAATAATGAATGTGTACTCCTGAAGATAGGAGACCCATTTGGCGTGTCGAGGGCTGATTTTACTTTGAGAGTTTACAAATTTTAGCGCCTCATGATCCGAGAGGATTACAAATTCTTTTGATATGAGATAGTGTCGCCAATGTTGGAGACAACCTATCACGGCATAAAACTCACGATCATAATTAGAATAATTTAATTTTGGGCCCGCAAGTTTCTCACTAAAGTATCCAACTGGATGTCCCTCTTGGCTTAACACTCCTCCAATTCCTATCCCCGAAGCGTCGCATGATAGTTCAAACACTTTATTAAAATCCGGCAACCGTAGTAGGGGGGCTTCGGACATCCGATCCTTAATCATTTGAAACGTGCTAGCGGCCGATTTGGTCCACATAAAATCACCCTTCTTCATACATTCAGTGATTGGCGCCATGATACTACTAAAATTGCGAATGAATCGTCAATAAAATGTGGCCAATCCATGAAAACTCCTAACATCCTTAATATTTTGCGGTTCCGGCCACTCTCTAATCACTTGGACCTTCTTAGGGTCAACATGAATACCCTCAGCGCTCACTATGTATCCTAGAAATTCCACGGAAGTCACCCCGAACGCGCACTTCTTAAAATTAATATATAAGTTCTCTTGGCGCAATGTAGTAAGGATTGTCCGCAAATGAATTTCATGATCGATTGGCGAGGTACTAAACACCAAAATATCATCGAAATAGACTACGACAAATTTACCCATGTATGGCTTAAATACTTGAGTCATTAACCGGGAGAAAGTACTTGGGCCGTTGGTGAGTCCCTCTCCGAGCACTAACCACTCATAGAGCCCGTCCTTAGATTTAAAGGCCGTTTTCCATTCGTCTCCCTCCCGAATCCTTATTTGGTGGTAACCACTCTTTAAATCCAATTTTGAGAACACGGTGGCACCGGATAACATATCCAATAGAACGTCCAAACGGGGGATGGGAAACCTATACTTGACAGTTATTTTATTGATGGCCCGGTAGTCTACACACAGCCTCCAAGACTTATCTTTCTTCGGGACCAACAAGGCAGGGACTGCACAAGGGCTTTTACTATGGCGGATTAATCCCTTTGCTAATAAATCAGAAATTAATGTTTGTAGTTCATTATGTGCGGAGGGATTGAGTCGGTAATGGGGTAGATTAGGCAAGGATGAGCCCGGAACGAAGTCAATTTCGTGTTGAATATCCCTGATTGGTGGCAACTTGGAAGGTAAATCTACCGGATAGACGTCCTTATATTCTTCCAACAACGTGCGCAGAGATAACGGTAGGTTCTCTAAAGACGGTGAATCTTCCTTTACTTGTAGACATACTAACGCGTAAATGACGCCATCTAGAAAGGTTTCACGCTCTAACTCCTTCCTACCTATAAAACTTATCGTTTTCCTTTTAGCAGGCACCACGGTATCCTTGGAAACAATCGACGGGTCCTTAGGGGGTGTGGGTTTCAAAGCAATGGTCTTACCATTGAACTTGAACTCGTAGGTGTTGGCTTTACCAAAATGGGTCACGTCATAATCATAAAGCCATGGACGACCTAGTAGAACGTGACATACATCCATAGGGATGACATCGCACCACACCTTATCGACATAATTCTTCACCGTAAGCGGTACCAAACATCGTTTAGAAACTGCGATAGACATTTTGTTCACCCACGCTATCTTATATGGATGTGGATGCGGCTCAGTGACTAAGTGCATTCGAGTGATGGCATTCTCCGAAACGACGTTCATACAACTACCGCTATCGATTATTAACTTACACCACTTGTCACCGTTCTTAAAATTTACCGAGAAGATATTCGTCCGATTGTAATCGTCCGTCGCTCGCGGTGTATTCAGAATACATCTCATAACCATCATAAAAGAGTCATCATCAATATCACTCGGCTCAGCATCAGACTCAGTACCGGCTTCATAGACGATCTCGGCGGAATCAGACGTGGAGTCTAAAAGGGCTAGGGGTTTTCCTTTAGTGGGGCACTCACTAGAATAATGCCCTTGGATTCCGCAAGAATAACAGGTGGCGTTAGTCTTATTAATACGCCCTATGGGAACTCTCTCACCAGTGGGGTTTTTGATGTTCCTAGCGGTAATGACCACGGAGTTCGAATCGATTGATCGAAACTTGCCTTTGTCTCGCATGGAGGATGAGGGTGGGGGTCCTAAAATGGATTTTCCTTTTTGGGAAGCTCGGCCCTTGGACTTATAGGCATTATGTTTTTCAATATCCAAAGCTGCATTAAACGTTGTGTTAAGATCTGTGTGACCGTAGCGCAGAAGCTTGCCTTGGATATCCGGCCTGAGTCCCTTACGAAAACGTGATAGTGTTACTTCGGGCATTTCCCGGGCGTCGCATCTCACCATCATGTCCTTAATAAGTCCCATGTACTCCGCTACCGATTTGTCTCCTTGGCGAAGGGTGGCTAGCTCATCGAACATTTGGGTTCGGTGATACGCGGGGACATATTGGTCAGTCAATAGTGCTTTCATGGCAGCCCACCCAATTGGGGGTACTCCATTCACGGTACCCAGTCGCCTCTCTTCGTTCAACCAGAACGTCTTGGCCCTACTCAGAAGCTTCATTCGAGCCACTCGCACCTTATCACCGTCAGACAGGTTGTGCCACTCAAAGTAGCACTCGATCTCCATGATCCAATCTAGGAAAACTTGAGGTTCCCCCATGCCATCGTAGGATGGTGGATGTAATCGCACTGCCCTAGTTAAATTGAAATTGTCGTCCTGATCACGAGGGTGATTTTGTCTTTCGTCGCGTTGGTTGGCGGGCTGTGGTGGGGGCCCCTGCCTATTTATCCCAAAGCCGGGATCTTAAGGCGCCGCCTGATTTACGGCCAACCCTTGTATTAATTGGGTGAGTGCATCGAACCTAGCATTGAACTCTTCCCGAAGCGCCGCAATCGCTGCTGGGGCGTGCTCATCATCATGGTGGTCGGCCATGTGTGAGGTGGAGGGAAGATACTCCGTACCAAAACTAGTGCGCAAGAACAACAGGGACAATCCAAAATTTTGACCAGATATTTTATAAAGAAGATTTTTTTTGAGACTAATAAAGTAGGATAATGAAAATATTTTTTTTAGACTTTTATACTTAGAAAAATAAGGAGAAAATACAGGAATTTTTTTGTAATTTTCTGCAGATTTTTTTTTTTGAATTTTGTTGTTTGCAGACCAAAGGAAAATTCAGAATTTCGTTGTCTAATTCGAAACGTGCACGACCAAGTGTGGGTCGACGACCTAAGACAGGAAAGCGTAAGGATGGTGTCGATTGAGAAATCAACACAACCTGGCTTTGATACCAAAATTGATGTAGGGCCGCCCAAGAGCCTACACGTATGGCGTCGAGGGTTCTCTCGCCACGATAAACAATCTCGTTCTACATGCTAACGAAACGCAGCAGTATCAATTAACTTATTTATCTCACGCACCAACGTTCGGTTAGCCAATCTGATAGAGATCGAACCACGACTAGAGGCCGAGATCCGATCAAGCTAAAGGGACGAATAATCGCGTCCGTGCGAGCGATGTTGTACCAAAGAAAGATCCACCAAGAAAAAACACTGATTCGAAAAAACGGTTGATCTTTCCCCAACAAGAAATAACGAGGATCGCCAATCCTTCTGAGAGTATTCAAAAATTAAAACGAAAGATCTACAAATCTATTAAGAAAACTCCGCGAAATTTTATTCCGTTTCAAAAGTCACGCAAAAATCGTCCACCACACAAAACAATCTAGAAGAGAAAACTCTTGAGTAGAAATTTCGTTACCCCTCTCGGAATAGTAGATTCGAGATGTTAGATCCACTAGAAATGATCGCTCTCCTTTGTTCTCCACGGACGTTGCTCCAAGGATGAAGAAACTCGACCGTCTTCCCCGCTTATGCACCGTGAAGTTTCACCCGAATACTTGGGTTCTTGCACTCCTCTTGACTCCACCAAGGGTGGCCGGTTTGGATGAAAGTGGGGAGTGAATCTCGTGGAGGGAATGGGTAGAAGGAGTGTTGAAGAAGTATAGAGAAGATGGGAAAGAGAGGGAGGCCGAACCCTTTGGAGGAGGAGGAATTCCAAGAGATGAAAAGAGGGGGGCGGTGGAAAATAGGAGGAAGAGAGGAGAGAAGATTAGGGTTAGGAATAAGCTTTGTTTAGCATGCAATAATAATATAAATTTTATTAATAGTCATAGCCTTATATAGGCCTTACAACACAAGCGCTATTAGCAGTCCAAAAATAGTGTTAGATGCACACCAAGAGTTCAAAATAAAAATACAAGTCATAAATAAAATCAAACCATAACTAAGCAATCATAAAAAAGATAATAATTAATTCTTGCGGCGTGGACGAAGATTGTAGCCGTGGCCGCCACGGCGCCGCAAGTCTTTAGCCGGAAGGCCACCATCATCATCATCATCATCATCCGCCGTAACTCCATGATCAACCAATGCACCATGCTCGTCATCTTCATCATCAAGTCGGCCGTCCTGGTGGCGGTCGCCATCATACAATCCAATAGAGAGATTACACATGAGACAACACTTTAGCCTACATAATAAGGCATTACATTGCACAGTCCTGTGTTTCATAACCCACTATAACCTAGCATTGGTTCGTACTTAGCAATAAAGACCTGCAAGTACATGATTAAAGAAACAACATTATATACAAACTCAATTCATCTTAGTTTAAGGGACACTTCTTCAAATCAAGGTTATTATGGATACAATATCCAACAATCTCCTCTTATTTAAAAAATTCAGAACCCTATAAAATAAGGTGAATTGTACACAAGATAATCTTAAATAATGATATAGAAGGAGCATAAAAACAATTAACAAGAAGTCCTATCTCAATCAAAACATTAATGTGTGTATATAAATAGTTCTAATAGGGCCAACAGTTTTCACAAATCAAACAACAACAAAAATATAGAATTCAAACATGTGTGCCCTTGTTCTTCTCATTTTTCCTATAAAAATAAGCTTTAGGCTTTGAGAAATACTTTGGCGGAGGAGGAGCATCTGGATCATCTCTTATGAACTTCCTGAAGTGTATCCTCCTTTTAGCATTGGCCATCTCATGTTTTTGTTGGAACCGATGTTTCACATTCCCTGTGTTTGAGAATATCAACTCCTAGGTTGTATTTTATCACATCTTGTGTTGATAGAGTGTGCAGGTTGACAGGTGCAAGCCAAGAAGAAGACTCCTATGGACACTAACGTCAAGCGGTAGAAGTTACCGCTGAGCAGTAGTTGTGAATTAATTGGACAGAGCTCTCGGGAAGCTACCACACCGCACTAGTCCTAACGCACGTGCTAGCGCAAGGAATTATTTGGGCCAGCCTCTCGAGAAACTACCGCCAAGAAGTAGTGCTTACCACATTGCACTAGCCTCCCGACGAATGCCGAGTAGTATTTCTCGAGTAACCAATTTATCGCCAGGAGATAGTTATTACCGTGCCATGCTAGCCTCTCGACGAGTATCGAGAAGAATTCCTCGAGTAATCGACCTACTGCGTGGTGCTACCTTCTAACGCAGGGAGCTAGCTCTATGAAAAAAAGAAAGGTTCATTTTGAAATATTATTCCAGATTTGGATGATAGTTGGCACAACAAGCGTGTGAATCTACTGTTGGGCGCTAGTCTTACCGCCGGTGGTAGCCTATTTTCATGAAGATCTATAAAAGGCTGCCTCTGTTCCTTTGCCTTGTCATCTAAGATGAAAATAGATAGAAGCTCCTGCACTCTAGGGTTCGGCCGCCTCCTTGCATCCGTTCCGATCGTCTTCGTCTAAGAAGAAGAGGATCGTCTCCCACACGTATGCGATCGAAAGACTCCGGCAATCCAAGATCTACATCGACTACGAAGAGCCGATCGGTTGCTAGCATACGAAGATCTCAAGCAACGACCGCAGATTGCTCCACGGAGAAATCTTCAAAAGGGAGAACTAAACCCTTAGATTATTTACATCTTTTATTCTTGTAATATTTTCCTTTTTTCTAAATCTTGTGGTGAGGAAAATCAACCGGTAAGGGTCGTCGGAATCCGGGTTGGATTCCACGGTAAGTCGACTTAGGGATAGGGACGTATAGATCGGAGGATCTAGCGGTGCTCTACGACCCTTCCTTTTGAGGAGGTGAAGAGCCGGCTCAAAGAACTTTCTTGGAGGGAAAGGTAGAGAGTCGGCTCGAAGACCTTTCTTTGAGGGAAAGGTAGAGAGCCAATCGGTACGTAGAGTGGATCTGTATAGAAACAAAAAGAATTTTTCTCCTCACAACTTTTGATCTCCGGTGTCACAGATATCATAGTTTTGTAATCATCTAGAACAATTGACATTCTAATTCATGCAATGAAATTCCTATTTATGTGTTGATTAATTGTGTGACTGTTCTGGTTTTGTTAAGCGAGTGTTTGTGTTGTGGGGCTTGCTCAAGCATAGCTGCCCAGGAATACGAGTTACGAGACTTACCGCCGCACGTTAGCTAACTAACGCCCCACGGTAGCTTCCAGAACTCAATCTTCTGGGTCAAAATATTTTAAATAGCAATAAACTCGAGAAAGCTTATTCACCCCCCCCCCCTCTAAGTTTGGCCACGAGATCCAACAAGTTGTATAAGAGGAAGGTTATTCCAAATCTGATTCACCGTCGGGAATAATTGCCAACCCTGATCGTGAATCGACCAGTGGGGATGAAGTTTTGTACACTAATAAATCTTAGCTCCACCACTATTTCTGGGCAAACACTATGAAGGGTGGAGAGAGTTAATGAAAAAATTTCTTATAAGTTTAGACATAGAGGTGTGGAACATGATGTGTATGAAGCCACCAAGCATCCTTACCAAGCACGAGTGTCACACTAACGCGAAAGCTATGAATAGCTTATTTTGCGGGCTTGGTGTAGAATTTTTTGAACTCATTCACATGTTTCCCACTGCCTATGACATATGGAAATTTCTTGAATATACTTATGGTTCTCTTGCTGTAGTTGACGAGTCAGAGTCGTTTCTCATGGATCCGAGTGAAGAACCAAGTGAAGATCTGTTTGTGGAGAAATACATGACGATCACATCAAAGAAAAGAGAAGCCGAAATTTCAGCGGTGGATGAGGCAATTCACGAAGGAGTCAAAGAAACTCTATGCTCAAATGTATCCCCATCCAGGAGCACTGTAGGATGTTTAAACTTCGCTCGTATATGCAACCCTACATTTTCATTATATATTCTAGGCACCGTTAGGCGTAGAATAAAGAAACTGAAAAATATTAATTCAAAAGTTCGTTTAGAAAATAACCTTTTAAAAGAAAATAGTTTAAGTAAAATCTACCATTGATGTGACTTGTCCTCCCAACTGCTCCTTAGACCACATTTCTACACCCAGTATAGATTATAATGAGTTAAAAGAAAAATATAAGATTCTTGAACAGGAGCTTTGTGTTGCAAAAGAACAAAATGAATAATTGTGTTTAGAAAATTCATCAATGAAAAGTGATTGCGTTGAATGCAAAAACTATAAAGTTGAAATCGAAGAGATGAACGAGACATTCGATGAATTTAGGAGTAAGTATAAAGCTCATATCAAATCTATTGTCTCCACTCTCAAAAGCAGCACAGTCGCATACAATAAAGCTAGACATAACCTCAAACTGAAGAACAAAGACCTAACTATAAAAATCAACATGCTTAAGGAAATAACGCTTTAAAACTCACAAAGCCAAACTCCTAAGCTGCATATAAACCCCAAAAGCATGTTGAATATGAACCACCATCTACAGGCTGAGTTAATCATAGGGAGTAGAAAATCGCAAGCTAGTGCAAGTGAAACTCTTAACTATAGAAATAACTCTCACTTTGAAAGACAAATTACTCCCAACTCAAAAATAAATGAATGTAGATTTTCGGTCCACAACTGCTATACTATGATTCCTAATGTTAAGCGAAATAATCTTTACTTAAAGAACAACATCAATATAATTAACCTTCCAATGCAATATTATTCAATTAAAGATCATCACATAAAGACTCATAGAATTCTAGAAGGAAATCTGCAACATAAACATAACATTAAACCAAAGTATGAATGGAGGCCCATCATTCAAAATAGTGCACCCATTCCGCTCAAAAGGGTCCATTCACCATCATCTCTGCAAGGTGTACCACATTATGTTTGGGTACCCAAAGGAACCATCACCCATGGTCCCTTTTTGATACTTAAATCTCTTATCCATTAGTATCCACAAATTGCGTTGTGTAGAAACTAATCAAACCAAAATTACTCGAAAATCTACATCACGATATGCTCAATGTTCTGTCTATTCTTATTATTTTGTTTTTCTTATTGTTTTTAGAGTTTTTACTTCACGATATGCTTATTAAATTTTCTTTATGTAAATACGCTTTAGTTTATCATGCAGTGTATTTTCCTTCTATGGGTGTTTGTTGTGAGTTAGCAGGAGGAGACAACAATATCAAACTAATTAAAGCATGGTATCAGAAAATCACAATGAGTATAGAGGTAGCACAGAACACATCACATGATAAATAACTATTAACTGAGTCTGGAGCTCACCTGTTTATTACTTAACAAACTACAACTGATAAAACATGAACAATACATATAAGCTGCTACTCCTCTGAAGAGGTGGGAGAAATATTGAGCTTGCCTATGATCTTTTTGAGCATCTTTTTCATCCCCTTCACCTCCTTTTCTATCTGTTTGATCTCCCGACCTTGCTCCTCCACCAGGCCGTAGATGTCCGCGCTTATTTCCACGAGGGACCCTATATAGTGTTTTGGTGGATGCGGTGGAGGTGCCCGTGTCTGTGAGGAAGAAGGAATCTCACCTACCTTATAGATCTGCGGGAAGCTATCTATGGGGTAGGCTGACCGGTCAATGGACGGGTACTTCTCTGTCAGGATTCTCTAGATCACACCACCCAGAGGATGTGTGTTCACCCACTGGCAGTTAGGAGATTTCAGGAGAAAAGTGTAGCGCATCATGGAAAGAATGAGATCCGAGACACAAAAGGACTTATCGGCCAAGATATAGTACGTCACCATCGACAGCTGGGTCATGATCTTCCTGGTGTCCCCAGCCTTGAACATGAGGGAGTGACGTAGGATATCCTGGATGATTCGAGCATCGGGAGTGATATTATCTACCGAGGTGAAGAGATTTGAACGCTCCTCCACACCGTAAAGAACCTCGTTAATCTCCCTCCAGTCCCTAATAGATCTAAAGGACTCCAGGATGTCGAGGACTCGACAGTTTGGAGTCTAGACATATTTACTGTCAAGATCTGCATGGGTTATTGTCACTATTTCCTTGCCAATGTAGGATTGGACACCCCACCTAGGCACATCTAAGCGGGATCCCCGAGGTTATTGTAAAACTCTCGGGTGAGGGCAAAGGTGAATGGGGCACCAGATTAGATCATTGCAAGCACTCCAGATCCCTCCAAGTACTCATATATATAAGCATATCGATCATCAATATCAATGATCATCAGAATGCTCACAATTGCATCATCTATAGTAGGGTAGGTGGAGACCAGCACCCGGGATCTCTTGGAAAAGTTGCGGTGTGCAGACTTGGAACTCGACGAAACCATATCCTGAAAATAAACCGTGAAACTATTTAGAAAAATCTATAAGAAGGGGTTTAACCAAAAATAACAAAATAGAAATTGAAAATCGGCCTCTGGTTCCTACCATTGGGCGATAATTTGTTACTGCTTGGCGGTAGTGTAACGGACTGTTTTCTTCCTCTTCCACCAGATATGTTCCAAAACCCCATTTTTTAGCTTAAATCCTCTCTCAAACGCGGTAGAAATCATAGATCCATGCTTATGAAGAGAAGATCAGAGATAGTAGCCAAGATCCGAAAAGAAAAACTCATCCATCATGGAAAGCTACACTAATGAAATTCCGGCTCCGGATCTTACCAAAAAATGGGATTTTAGAGTAAATTGGCCATTCGAAAATACCAAAGACACGAAATCCGAGCCCACACAAGCTAGATCCATGAAAAACCGCAATGATCCGTGGGACAAATTACAAACAAATTCACCTTCAGCCCACAAATTGTCAAGGATCGCGCTCAAAAATGCGTGAAGTCAAAAGCAATAGATCTAAAATCTAAAATACTAGAAATTAGAGAGAGAAAGGGAGTACCTTAAGGCAAAGAAGAAGAGCTTTAGGGAAGGAGAATGTTGACAGCAGTAAGTGGAAGTGAGCAGGTGTGTAGATCTAGATCTAAACTGAGGCCTATATAATCAAAAGCTACCGCGAAGCGATAACTTTACCGTCGGCGATAACGCTTCTTTTCGTACTGTTGCTTATCTACCCAAGTAATTTCATCACGTTGCTAATAAAAACAGCAACATGACTCATTATATTTTGTCACACATTAGCAGGGGTGTAGGTGTGTCATCATTAGGATCGCTAACCTGTAATCCACGTTGTGTCCTTGACCAAGGAAGGGTTCTAGTGGGTCCGTGTGTGACACTGGAGGGAATGAGTGTTAGGTTGAGAGGGTTCTGGTACAGGAACATGGGATAAACATCCCTCCCTATGACACGCATGCATCTCCTCATGCCCATCCATCACTCAGTACAGGGTTAAGGTGAAGACATAGTACTTGGGTCAAGGGTGTTCTCTCGTGCTGTCACTACATCTTCATGTTCACTTGTTCATTTATGTTGTTGTATTGTGTATCTTTCGCCTGTCTTGTGTGTTAATTACTTGAATTTCTTTGTCATTCTTTATATAAAATAAATATATATATATATATATAAACAAAAAAATAAAATATATATATATATAAACAAAAAAAACTAGGAAGTGATCATATCCTACTGGCTCACATGACTTTGACTTAGACCATAAGGCGTACGTACAATGTTTGAGTTCAGACTCTTAATCTATGTAAACATTATCCTCCGGTAATAGTGGGTTGACTCTATAGGTACTTAGCTATTGAGTGCGACAAGATGAGGTCATGTTTGCTGACTATGCCACTAGGTATGTGTGAGGACTTAGATAGGGGAATGACTTCACATGATACACACATCTTGTAAGACACCATTTTTTTTCTTTTTAAACATCGGGGTCTTTGGCCCAAAACCACCGCTTTGCGGTGGCACCTTAATACCCGGGAAGGTCGCCACTACAAAACGTCGATCCTGCCGGCCGATCTATCGCAGAAGTGTAGAATAAAGTATAAGAGTAAGAATAGACTCAAAAACTAGTCCACAAGAATCACATGTATAGAAATAAAAGTCTCCACGAGGGGAGTGTCCACAAAATAATATATTAGAGTACTAAAATACGGGCTTATGCCCGGTACATCATGTCCTCACTACAAATCACTCATGCGGAAGCAAAAACAGAACATCTACTCAAGGTCGAGACTCACAGTCTTGCCTGTATGAACTCCAGAGCTAGACTGCCCCGTCGCCAAGCGCACCGGTCTCTAGGGCTTCTCCCCCGTGCTGGGCTCCACGATTCCATAAAATGATGCAGTTCGAAAACCGTTAGTCATAAATACTAAGCCCTATCATCCCCTACCCCTTCCCCTATGGCTCCTAAGTACCGAGCGGAGAGGAAGAAAGGGAAGGACATGAGGGTGGAGATTAAATCAAAAGAATAAGGTGGAAACGGAACAAATCTAGCAATTCTATAATAAAAAATTACAATAAGACGAAATATGAAAAGTCACCTTCACTTATGTGAGAACACATAAGCCAAGGGGTCTTCTGCAAGGCTCCCATCGTATAAAAAGTCTCATACCAATTTATTCGTTGAGGTGTTTGTTATCAAACAGCAGTATATATATATATATATCAAAATTGACCTTAATTTATAAACTTGCCCACACAAGCTTATAGACTAAGGGGTCGTTTTGTAAGTCTTAATGTATAAGCGTCTCATTCCACTTATACCTTAGGTTTCAGGGGTTAAATGAATCGATTATGCTATGGCATGCTAGTGGGTATGATGGAATATGCAAGTGCAACACACACACCCGACTCTGTGTACACAGGACTTTAGTTCCCCCTTTCGGAGCCGTTACCTCCTAGGATACCTCCGTAGTGGCAGACAGAAGTGGTGGGTTGGGCCTCGCCCACCTCTAAACCAGTAAAGCACTACCGGTCAGACCTATCGTATGCCTCAATGCTTGGTGCACAAAGCGAACTCTTGCGTACTCTTGCTGGCTGGCGCACCGGACTTCTGTTGGCGAAGTGCTAACCACATTTGCTGAGTCGGCGTATTGGCATCAGTGCATCGAACCTCCAATACCAAAGACCCACCACCTTAATTTTTCTTTCCTTTTATGCACATGCAAATTTAACGTATTCAAACCAATCGAGCCAAAGCTCCCCGGACCATTCCGTCCGTCTCTTAACTAATCGAGTCGAAGCTCCCCGGACCATTCCGTCCGTCTCTTAACTAATCGAGTCGAAGCTCCCAATAATCTTCCAGTGCTAACAGTGTTTGTGAAATGTGAGACCCTAATTACTAGGTTACTCTTTTCAGTTTGTTAATACAGTTTACGTTAACCCAGGACTGCCACCGGTATACCCCGTGAAGGGCTCTCAAAGGGCACTAGGAACTATGATGGTAGTTGAAGCCCATCGTTCCCTTTCGCAATGCACTTATTGTTATTGGTTGATTCCCTTTACCCATTCCCTTCTCATATTTCGATAGACTAACCTAGTGTGATTTTTAACCTTCCTCTCTTCGGGAAAGACGATCTTTCGTCGAACCCGAGCTCCTCTTAACTCTAGCCAACACCACTTCTCACTAACCTTCCCATCCTTATATGGTGAACACTTTCACATCCAACCAATTCAGCAGAATAACTAACTCCAACGCTGTGCCCCATCATATCCTATGACTATTAACTCAAATTGCTAATTGCAAACTATCCTATGCTATATGTCGAACCGAATAGGAAAGGATCCAATACTCATCCAAATGCCCTAACTTATTTACGGGAGGTATATCATGATATAATTAGCCTATAATCCGAAAATTATAATTTTTCCTAATTATCTGGCATTTATTTAATTTCCTCAAAAATTCCAAGGGCTACCGGTTTGAACATGAACTACCCTAAGTACTCATGCAAGATGTCCAAAAAAATTATTATAAATATTATGTTATCTCAATATGGTAAATCCAAAGTATCACAATTTTTCTATTATCAAGAGCGCACTAAAAACTATTTTAGCAATATTTTCTATTTTTCGTTATTTATGAAACAAGTACAAAGAATATCCATCCAAATATTATAAATTATTTATAATATGCAGATACAATCTTAAAAATAGCATTGGCCAAGTTTCATAATTTTTCAGCAAGTATTAATCTCCGAATAAATTAATTATCAAAAATCTACAGAAAGTGGACTTGTAAAGAAAGTGTCGTAAATAGGATACTAAAAATCATGAATAAATTTCTACAAGCATATAATGGCCTGAAAGTCTCAATTCCTAAGTCTCATAATTTTTCAACAGCAATATCATCCATAAATAATTTTAAAACCATAAAACCCTTTTTTAACATTTGTGAATTAAGTACTAGATTTACTAAACTAAAAATTATACAATAATTCAGGAGCAACCATTCTGATCTAAAACATGTACTTCCAAGATTTCATGGGCTTTCAATAAACAGAAAGATCTAAATAATTAAAACGTCAATTAGGGCTATAGCAAACTTTATAAATGAAGTGCTAGAAATAAACATCATAAAATTCTAGTAAATTGCTATAGGTTCTACCCATTCCAAAACTCACTCTACCCGAGTTTCACAGCTTTTAGATAGTTTTTAGTGACTGATTTTACTTATTTGAGATTTTATCCTAAAACTAAGGTTAGGGTTTTGAGGTATCTACCTATCTCCAAATCCTCCGAGATTCCATCCAGATGGTTTATATTATGCTAATGTTGACTCTACTGAATTTCAAGGCAATACGAAGGCATTTGCCCATATATCCTTCTCAACCCTCAAAATCCTCCCTTTAGGGTTTGAGTTTGGATCCTAGGGTAAATCAACCCTAAATCACACCATTATTCTCCAAGTGGGTTATAATAACCCTTCTAAGTCAGTGGTCAAAATACCAGCCTCTATTGAGGTAGTTTGACCGTTCCAACCTCTTAGTGCACTTTTTACTCAAAAATGCCTCATTAATGCCTAGTTAAGGATAGGTGATTTCCTACCCAAAACTCATCCAAATGAGTTAGAATTTTGTATAGAGCTAGGTTTTATAGCAAGGGACCAGTCACCAAAATTTGGGAGGGTTTGAAGGTCATTTGGCATTACTGACATTGTCTCTCTTTAACACACTTATTAATGGGGGCATAACGCAATAAGTTATGAGAAAATTATACATTAATAGTTTTGAAGTTAATATATGCTAATATCTTGTGTCATTTGTCACGGAGAGACGCACTATCATTTACTAAAAAGCACACTGGTGTAGAAGAATCTAAGCAGAGAAAATTTAAGCAGAAAATATTTCTACTCCAAGTGTCTGTTAAAATAGTTTTTGAGCGATCAGATAACTTTGTCAGGCACTTATCCTTGTAAAACTCTACTATATAGCCTTTGTCACATAATTAACTTGTACTGATGAGATTATGTTGTAATCCCTCAAAATATGCCACATCTGTGAAATTGACTATACTGTCAGAAATCATATCGTAGCCTTTTGTGATTCCCCTATTTGAACTGCCAAAATAACTTTTGGATCGTTCTCAACTGGGGTATACTCTTAAAGTAGGCTTCTTGTCCCGGTCATATGCCGAGAGCATCCACTATCCAAATACTATATTTGCATTTTATTAGCCTTTGGACACAACTGTATTTATAAACTAATTTCCCTTAGGAACCCAAACAGATTTGGGTCCTTAGTTCCTAGTTAGCTGAACACAATAGGGAGTGTTAACATTGCGGGTGGACGCCCTAGCAGTGTTAACCTGTGGAATTCTAAAATTATTAGGATTAAACAATAAATTGGTGGCAAAGTTACCAACCTTGCCACAACATCATCAATCAAACCATTTGTATCTTCTTTTATTCTCCTGCTTTACCTTTTGAACGGGAGGTCTAGCCAGAGCTACTGATTTTGAAGTCGAAGCCTCATGAGTACAGCAAACACATGGCTTCTTCTTCTCAAGTTACTTTTCAACAGTAGGTTTTGCCTTTGGTGCTCTCTTAGCACTCGGTCCATGAACGAATGGACCATAATCCTTAAGGATAATTTCTTCATGAGGAGCTTTTAGGGCACTCATTCTTAAATTCCTAGAGCGGCTCCATCCTTGGTAGTTTTTATTAGGATCAATATATGTTGGCCTAGCAAAGTGAGTATTGGATGCCTCAATGTCATACTTGTTCGTAGGGAAGATGACCTTTTTGAAGGTGATCTGACTTTTAGAGCCTTTCCTTTACCATTATTGGATTTTTGTACCACTCCACTACCCTTCTTGGGATCATAAAATCCATCGATAAGAGGAAGGACAGTGTTAGGTTTCGAGAAGCTTGCTACGAGCTTCTTCTCAGCTAACAGCTTTTCTTCTCACTCATTGATGACTTTCTATTTAATACATACTTGTTTAGTCAAGGTCAGGAGTTCATCTTTCAAGGATTGTACTTCATCTCTGAGATGAGTCAATTTTTCAATCACTTCACTCAGATTAGATTCCACAGCCTTGAGAGAGGTTATCTCCTTGGCCTGTGTTTTGACTACCTTACGACATTTGTAAAAACTAGCCAACAGTACCTTGTACTAAGCCAATAGATCGGATTCCTATGCAAAAGAATAGTATTCATGGCCTTCCAATGCAGTTTCAGACTAGAAGAGAGGTGTGTCATGAGCCATGATCCCTAAGTAGGCTTCCTTAGCTGAGCTTGACTTTGTTGAGTAACTATCACTCAGATTCTTCGGCTTATTGGCGATGAAGCTCTTCTCCTCCTTAATCTTACCTTTTAAGGATCTCCTCTCTTCCTTCTTAGATCAATCATTATTTTTGTAAGGACAGTCGGTGATCATATGCCCTGGATTATTAAAATAATAGTACACAACATCAGTTGAAATATATTTGTTCAGTTTAGAGTTATACTTGTCATTGCCATTGTAGTTTTTCTTATAGTGATCACCATCACCACATGATCTCCTATGATTCAACGATGAGGGATGATCTCTCATTTGCCATCTTTTGTTGTGCATCCTTTTGAATTGTTTTGAGAGTAAATAAAAGTCTCCGTTTGACATTTTGGAGCATGAGGTTTTTGACTCTAAGTCCTTCTTATCATATGAGGCTTGTGTTCTAACAAGAGATAGAGCTGTAGTCTTCCTTGACCGTTCAGCCTTCAGGGCCACTGACCTTTCTCTTGTAGCGGATCTGCTTCCTTCTTCTTTAGCTTTCCTCATGTTGATTTGAAGCTCATAGGAACGCAGCTTCCTAAATAGATTTTGAGTGTCAGTGTTGGAAAGTATACCAAACTCTCGTATGGCGCAAACCTTGTTATCCCATTCTTTCTTTAGATATCTCAAGAATTTATTATTAAGTTCACCGTTTATAAACTTGCGACCATAATTCCTTAGCCCATTGACAATCCTAAAAAACTTCTCATAGCAGTCGGCTATGGAGTCTCTTCTATTTTGTTTGAAGGCTTCGTACTCCTGATTGAGGCAGGATTTCCGGTCATCCCTAACCTCCTAAGTACCTTCCATGAGGATAATTAGAGAGTTCCACATATCTTTGGCTAACTTGCAGTTGATTAGATTCTGCAACATTGAGTCATCCACGACACTTGCGATAATGTTCTTTACTTTGTTGTCTAGAGAGACAAGAGCAATTTCATCTTTAGTTAAGTCCAGCAATTTCTAGGGAACCATCAGAGTTGGGTTGATGGTTGAAGCAGTCATGGGCATATGCAGACCTTCTTCGACAATCTGAAAAATTCTGGGATCGGCAGCTTCTATGAAGAACCTGACTCTTTCCTTCCACATGGGGAAGTTTTCTTTGGAACACATAGGCAGCATCATGGGGGACATATCCTTTCTTCTATCGATGACAGAGAATCTTGTGCTTTCACAACTATATGGAGATCTTGTTCAAGGTATTAACCTTTTAACGAACCACCTCCAGCCTCTGATACCAATTAAAAGTATCTAGTTGCCTACCAAAATCATCTAGAGGGGGGTGAATTGGTGAGTTCTACGTCCTTTTGCAGAATAACAATTAACAAGAAACAAACACACAGAAGCACACAAGGATTTATAGTAGTTCCCCAAAATGGGTACGTCCACTGTCCCGCCTCGCCTATCTAGCACTTCGGGCTAGACTTGGCTACTTCACCCAAACTCAGATTATCCAAATCTTACACCTCGGAGCCTCAACTCCTACAACTCGGAGACAACGCTCCGATAACTCAGAGATCAACACTCCTACACTAGGAGAACAGCCTCTCCTACACCTCAATCCAAAACATGGATCTACAAACTCGTAAGTAAAAACCTCATACAAAAAGAAAAGTAGTTTTTACAATATTTAGATTGAAAAACAATCTACTTCTTCAAATCTGAATATATTATATCTTCTTCTTCCTTGGAATAAAAAACTTGAGGCTCTTGTTGAAGGAGAAGATGTGAAAGTAATCTTGAAAGCTCGATCTGAAAACATTGATTTGACTAGATCTGAAGGCTTCTGTAGACCTTGAAATCAGATCTATCAAATCACTTGTTGAAGGAACTGATGATCGTGAAAAGCTAGGTCGACAGTTCTTGGTTTTCCATAAGCCGCAAGTCCGACAGAAAAGTGTGGCCTATTCATGATTTAAAATTCGAATGAGTGATTAGGGTTGAATGAAATTAACCCTTGGTATTTATAGGATTCCTTCTTCTAACTACTAGAAAATTCCTTCCTAAACAAACTATCCACGTGTACTGTACATGGTCATCAAGTTGAATTAGAGACCCGTTAGAAAGAAATTCGAAAAGAAAATCGTGTTAAGTCCATTCGTCGAGTATAGTCTTATAACCAAGAATATACTCGATGAACCACATCGATACCTGACAAATTATACTTGGACAAAACCATAAAAGTAGATCCGATAACTTAGAGGCTTTTCTAGAGAGACTCGATGAATTTGACGGGTATTGACTGATATATTCGACGAATTGGATGAGTTTCAATAGGTACCCTCAACGAATTCGATAAGTATACTAAAGGATACTCGATGAATCTTAATTGACCGATTCCTAAGATTGTAGAAATAATTCTCTAAGTAAACATGACGAATTTGATGAGTGTCAATAGGTTTACACGACGAATTCGACGAGTATTCATAAGTATACTCGACGAATTCGACGAGTATCCACTACTATACTCGTTATTTTTACTTGGGAAAAATTAGAAAAATTATGTTTCTTCTAAATGCAGCAACCAGTCGTCCCTTGATCCTTCGAATGCCCTTGTAATAGAAGTATAATCCAATAAAGAGATTACACATTAGTCAACACTTTGGCCTACACAATGAGGGATTACATTGCATAGTCCTGTATTTCATAACCCACTGTAACCTGGCATTGGTTTGTACTTAGTAATAAAGTCCTGCAAGCACATGACTAAAGAAACAACATCAAATACAAACTCAATTCATCATAGTTCAAGGGACAATTCTTCAAACCAAGGTTATTATGGATACAATACCCAACACAGACATATGATTGTTGTTGGGTCCATTGATCCCAATGTCCAAGATTTGAAGAAATACTAATAGATAATGGTATACACATGTGCATAATTTAACATTTGTCACAAGCTTTATTTGTGCAGGATTTTCCTTGGAACAGGATTAGACAGATTGTCTAAGTTATGGTGACAGGTGGTCACAAGGTAGGAAGGTGGAGAGATAGAAAATCTATCTAAGTCCACAGACATTGAGTGAAGCAAGCTCACTCAATTCCAGATGCAAAGAAAATATGGCTAAGTCCATAGGCGTTGAGTGAAGCAAGCTCACTCAATGCCAAATGCAAAGAAATGTGGCTAAGTCTACAGGCGTTGAGTGAAGCAAGCTCACTCAATTCCACATACAAAGAAATGTTGTTAAGTCCACAGGTGTTGAGTGAAGTAAGCTCACTCAATGCCATATGCCAAAAAGCACTGAGAGAAGACAAGTCAGTCAAAGCTTGGCTACTTACAAGGCAGAAAAATGGCTAAGTCCACAGGTGTTGAATAAAGGAAGTTCACTCAACACCATACTACAAAAAGTATTAAGTAAAGCTCAGATAGTCAAAGCTTTATCCTTTACTGTAATGAAATCTGGTTATGTCCAGAAGCGTCGAGTGATGAAGGCTCGCTCGATGCCTTAGCAGTTAAGACTACAAAAGTCTAGATAGCGTTGAGTGATGAAGACACACTCAATCCACTCAACATCTAAGCTGACATAAAATCTGTATAAGTACAGAAGCGTTGAGTGGAGGCTATTTACTCAACGCCTCATCAATATTATAGGCTGAAGCAGAAAGCATTGAGTGAAGATGCTACACTCAACACTTTCATTTGGAAATGCGACTAAGGGTTTTGGCGTTAAGTGATGAAGTCACACTCAACGCCTTGTGATAGCAAACTATCTAATTACTTTGGCGTTGAGTGACGAAGGCTAACACAACGCGTACTGGTATAGAAAGATTGGCTAAGGGCAAAAGTGTTGAGTGAAGCTTTTTCACTCAACACTCTCAACGCTTAAGTAAGACAGATATCTGTTTAAGTGTTTTGTCATTAAGTGAAGCTTGTTCACTCAACACCTATACTAAAGAACTTGAATTTGACTAAGCCCACAGATGTTGATGTCAGCAAAAGTCAACAAAATTCAAAATGTGGTGAGATGGCTACGGTACGTGACAAACGGCGCCGCAGTCCTACTGTACGACTTTTGGCTGTTAAAGTAAAGTTGCAACTGTCAATTTCAGTGGAGCCCACTGGTCAAAATAGCAGTTGAAGAGTCAAGCTTTTGGAAAACAGGTGGAATTCAACTTCTTCCTCGGCCATTATTGCAGAACTTTGAAGAACAAGTTCTAGCCATCTGATCTGAAAGTTCTAGAGTTAGTTGATGACATCCTCACCATCAACAATAAGTTTAGAGACATTTCTCTAAAGGAGAAGAAGAAGCAAGGTCTAACCTAGCTAAAGCTTATCTGAAAGCCGATCTAAGTTATTGTAGCTATCTTCACCTGCTATAGCAAGTTCAGAAGATATTTTCTTAAGTAAAAGAAGGAGCAGTAAGGTTTACCCTTACTACAGTAACTTGAAGCAAACAAAGAAAGTTGTTATCATCTTCCCCACCAACAGTAAGGTTAGAGTAAATTTTGAGAGAGAAAGAGGTAGCAGCAAAGGGCTAACCCTAGTTGCAGTCCTTCATAGTTCCAGCTAATCATTTCTAAAGTACATTTCTTGAAAACTTTGAAGAGGACATTTTGAAGAAGCAGTGGCCTAAAAGCAGGCTCAAAGAACTATTTTTCTGAAGTCAAAGTCAGGGATGATTCCACTCAGTACAGAAGGGAAGAAGAGGCAGAGCAGCTGTTCTATAAGTTACTTCCAGCACAAGCCAAGATCTGCACATGTTACTGTGAAGGAGATAGGGCTGAGACTTTCTCAGTTTAGGAAGCACAAGGCTCAGGTACTATATCCCTGTAGTCAAAGTAGGGTTGAGTTTATCTCAGTCAAGGAAGGTTGGCGCAGAGAAATTATGTCAAATCAACTCAACAACCCAATTCCATTCTGTAGGATCCTTTTGGATCTGAGTTGTAAGCCTGATTTATAAAGGCTGAGTGTAGGGCCTATGTGCCTGAGGTAGGATGTGGTTGCAGATCTGAGTGTAGGGCCTATGTGCCTGAGGTAGGGTTGTTGAACCTGAGTTTGTAGGATCCTTGTGTGGATATGAGTGTAGGGCCTTTGTGCCTGAGATTATAGGATCCTCCTATGGATCTGAGGTAAGGCTTTTGAGCTTGAGTTGTAGGAGAGTCATACTCTCTGAGGTAGGGCACTTGTTCCTGAGGTGTAGGATACTTTGGATCTAAGATAGGGCCTTTTTGCCTGAGCTGTAGGAGAGTCATTCTCTCTGAGGTAGGGCTATCCTCCCAGCCTGAGTTGTAGGGCCTTTGGACCTAAGGTAGGTGATCTTTGGATCACTAATTTGTACGACTTTGTGCCTAAGCTCTAAGTCTTGGAGGAGACTGATTGGTCTTGTGGGATCTTGTTGTAAGCTCGTAGGAACCGAGATTGGAGAAGTGCCTTGTCTAACATGTTGTTAGAAAGGTGGGAGCGAAAGTGGACGTACCCATAATCTAGGGAACCACTATAAAAAAACACACCTTCTTCCTGAATTAGTTAGGAATGTTAGATTGAGGAAGTTTAAATTAAGATCCAAGATTTTGAAACTTTAAAAATTAACCAAGACTAGGCTAAAAACTTGTTTTTTCTTGTGTCTATAGCTTTTCTCTATCTCTGAACTGCACTCGACATTTTTCCCAAAGATCGTCGAACGGAGATCGACGTTCTCTGAAATCGTCGACCAGAGGTAAGCGTTTTCCAGATAGTGCTAGGCTATCTCTTTTCGGTCAGAGATCGTCGAACAGAGCTCGACGCTCTCCAATATAGTCGAACGGATATCGACAATATTGAAGACCTTTCAGATTCCTTTAGAAGCCTAGGTCATCGAACTGAGTTCAACGATCTTTCCTTTTCTACATCGAACCCTAATATAAAAATCATTTTTCGATCATCGTTCTCTTTTGCGCATTCATACTTTCTACAGAGCTTTTCTTCCCACCAAACCCTTCTACACTTGCTCGTGTTTGTTTGTTTTTGCAGGAAAAACATGGCTGCTTCTGTTGCAGTCTTAACAGCAATGAAGTTTGACACTGACTTCGACATCGACATGGATTCATTCGAAGGCAGTAATCAAATCTTCAAGGATATTCTGGAACTGTTCAAGGAACAACAGTTGGTTCCTATCATGTCTACAAGGATGAAATTTGCTGCAGATGAGATTAAGGAATGGGTGTATACAGCACACAACTTGGATCAAAACACAGTGATTGGAACAATATCAGAAACACAGGTATCCCTAACTCCTGCACTTATGACAGAAGTTTTCCAATTGAGTACTGGGCATGATTCAGTAGAATTGTCTGGAGAGGAATTTTCTTCTATGTTGGATAGAATGGGTAACTCAGCAGCAAACCCTAATAAGTTGCTTAAGAAAAATCTGTCAGTGGAGTACAGATTTTTAGCTAATTTTGTGGGAAAGGTACTATTAGCAAAGCATTCTGCTCATGATACTATATCTAGGTATCAATTCTTTTTGATGGGTGCCTTACTTGATAAGAAACATTTGAATTGGGGAGAAATATTCTTTGATTTAAATAAGAATAAGATTAACAAGAATCTTGTTAATTTTGGGAGGATATTAGGCCTGTTTCTGCATAACAGATGCCCCCAACTGCTTGTTTCAAGTGGTATGCACATCAATGCCTCCAAGAGACTCTCCTGTGCTCTCTTTGGAAAGTGAAACAGGCAAATTTCCAAACCCAGCAGGGGTCCAACAGTTACCTCAACTTCAGGCACAAGGATTGTACAAGTCACTTCCCCTCAGGCAACTTCCCCCCTAGAAGAATTTCCTGCCTCCTCCTCATCTCCACCATCTCCACCTATTGTTTCTGCATCCATCCCTACATCCACCATCACCATTTTAATTTCATCCCCCATCACTATTTCATCTCCCATCTCAACTCCATCTCCATCTATCTCTTCACCACCACCAGCCACTCATCAAGAGCAATTCCATCCTCTATATTATTATCCACCTCTTGACATTGATTCATCCATCCATCTTCCATCTTTCAATCTGTTAGATGATTCCTTCATGGATGATTCTCATTCATCACCTCTTGAGCCCCCATCATCTTCTACTTCTTAATAACAATTGCTTCAAGTTATTCTTGCTCAGCCATCCTTCACCCCATCCATTTCCATTCCAGTGACATCCCTCACCACAATTCCAATTTCTCAACCATCCATCCCACTGCCATCCACATTATCTCTCAACATACCTGCAGCTCCACCAACTCCATCAACTTCTGTAACATTCTCTTCTACATCTACTCAAGCATCCTTTGAGTAAGTAGATCTTCCAGCCCTTGCAGATAAGCTTTATGATATGTTAGCTCCCAGGCTAGCACTCTTGCTGGAGACCTCCATGGCTCCACTTCTTCAATCAATCAATGAGTTATCTACCAGGCTTTCTTCTTTCCATCCTCCTCAGGAAAGCCCTTCTTTGGGGTACCTTGATCCAGTTATAACTGAATCCAGGCAGGGTGAGATGCCAAATGAAGAAGTGATGTTGCCTGCTCCAGTAGAAGAAGTGCCAGTTGCTCCAGCCCCAGCTCCAATTCAATCCTTCAGTTAAGTTGACTTTAGGACATTGCTTTCAGAACTTGATGCTCTCCATAGCAGATATCTTCCAGCACAAGAAGCTGAAGATCTTACTAAGGCCATTGTGCCTATTTCTAGTTGTTATCCCAGCTTGATATCATCTTACATTAATTCTATCAAGGCTGTAGAAATTGTTACTTCTGCTGATACTGTGTGTGTTGATGTTGCTACTAATGAAGTTAGTTTTGATATTGCTAATGATTTGATGATGATAGAGGCTAATGATTTAGAGCCTGCTATTATTGTTGTTGAGCCTGCTGTTCCAGCTTTTGTTTCAGAATCTGCTGCTGCTGTTATTACTGTTGAGATCGACGATTTCAGGATTTCAAATTCAGTCAGTTATGGAATTCAAATTTATTCATATCCAGGAGTTAATGCAAAGAATTTTGTAGCCGTTTTAATTAATCTGGAGCATGTTTCAAGGAGACTAAAGGAGAATGTCACTTAGGACTTTCCTCCAGAGACAGATATCAATAAAGTAAGTCATTTATGACTGGCTAATGGCTATCTAGAAGATTTGATTTTAATATATCTCAAAAAAGACAATAGAGACAGTGATGATATCTCAATACAGAATAACAGACAATAAGAGAAAAACTAAGAACAATCATCTGAGATCTGTGAGACACACAATAACTATAGGATTACAGTTTCTCATTTCAGATTAAAGTTTTTCAAGGCTTCATCAATCAAGACTCCAGACATAACACATTTCAGTTTTTGCTAAAATCATTCTTTGCTAGAGATCTAAATTATTCTAAAGGCCTATCACCCTGTGCAAAGCTTCTCTTCCTGAACAACTGCAAATCTCAGGGGGATCTTTGACAACTTCAATCCACTTGTCTTCTCTTAGATTGTTGACAGAGAAGAACATCAACTCTTTCTTTTTCTTTTATTTTGCTGTAAAAGGGTTACTCAAAACTCCCTTCAAAAGTTTTGTGGTTAGTTTCTGAGACCTTGTCAAAACTCAGTGGTAGTAAGACACCTGATCAAAAAATCTGGTTTGGTTTTTGAGCACCTTATCAAAAGCTCATTGGTGCCCAGGACACCTGATCAACTATTCCTGCAGTGGATTCCTACCTAGGGTCGTAGAAGAGTGGATGTACCCAGGTTGATTGGGGAACCACTATAGATCCTTGTGTCTTCTGGTTGTCAGTGTTTTATTTGATGTGTGCTGTGTTTTTGTTTCTTGCTTACTTAGTTTTATTTACTGCAAGCACAATACACCTATACATAAATAAAGTCTTCCACTGCAAAATAATTTGAAAATTTGAAAATTATTTTAATATACTCTATTCACCCCCACCCCCCTCTAGAGTAAATGTAGATCTTACCCTCACTTTCAATTTCGAAATAGAAAAAATAAGTGAAAACACTTTCTAGAAAAAATAAGTAGAAAATATAATTTTTACTTCGAAACACTTTCAATTTCGAAGTAAATAAAATTTTAGGATTTACCGGGTTTTCAATTTCGAAGTAGAAAAAATAAGTGAAAACACTTTCTAGAAAAATAACTAATTTGTATGCTGAGTAGGTTTTTCTACTAAAATAGCTATGCACATAGGCATAAGACTATGCATTTTACTCCTTAGGTTCAATAAAAGTCAACTTATGCAATTGATAATCCTCTGATACCAGTTGAAAGACAACTTAGGCAATTGATAATCCTCTGATACCAATTGAAAGTTAGGGGATAGATCTGATTTACTCTAGAGGGGGTGAATAGAGTGATTTAAAACTTTGTTATTTTTAAATCTATTAGTAAAATTAGTGATAGTAGTTATATAAAATGAACGAGAAACTAAGCTAAACTACACAATCACAACACAGTACAGCAAGGAAAAAATGAACACACAGACAACACAAGAATTTATAGTGGTTCCCCAAATCTGGGTACATCCACTCTTCTACCACCCTTGTAGGAATCCACTAATAGTTTTTTGATCAGGTGACTGCCACCACAGGTTTTTGCTTAGGTGCCTTGTCACCACAAGATCTATTTGCAGGGAGATCTCACAACCCTTTAGACTTTTGATCAGGTGCCCAAAAACCAACACAAGAACTTTTGAAGGGAGTTAATAAACCCTTTTTATAGTGAGGTAAGAAGGTGATGTTGTCTTCTCTTTCTCTAAACAACAGAGAAGACTTAGTGGATTGCTGGTGTCAAAGCTCCCCCTGAGATGTTGAAATGTTCAGGAAGAATGGAGCTTTGCTCAGGGTGTAGGTCTTCAGCCTTGACTTGTTGAAATCCAGAAACTTGTAGATAGATCTATAATTTGTTGTCTTTGAGGATTCCTGGAGTAGAAGTTGACGAGGACACTTGATATATGTTTGATGTTCTTCTTCAGTCTTCTGTAAGATCAAGGGGAAAACAGCTTATTTTTCTACACAGAGAAGGAAATGATGTTCTGTATCTCTTGTTCTGTGTATTTGTGTCTCTGTGTATATGTTTTAGAGCCATCTGAAAAAACTCTTTTATATCCTGCTATCTAATTCTGTTTTTGAATTTTGAATTATAAGCATTAATTGCTGATTAGATTATGGAGATTGAAACGGCTGGAATATAGTCTTTAATGAGTTTCCCCAACTGTCCCAATAAAATAAGCAAGTAACTAACTCTGATGAAATCCATAATAAATGCTGCCATGAATATCTATATTCTTGAGAATATGAGCATTAATTACTCAGAGAATTACTGTCAAATAATAGAATGAATTAGGGCCAGAGATAGGGAGAACTTATCATTCTGACTCGGAATAGAGTTCGTCGACCTCTGGGAAGATTTTGTCAACCGGAGATCCAAGTTCGTCGAGATGAGAAATCATATTCATCGTCCTGAGCTCAGCAAACATCAATATGGAAATATCTTGTTAACCCTGCGCTCCAAGTTCGTCGATCAGAGAATCTGTCTTGAGGGAAGAAATCATCGACCTGATCTCGAATATCGCCGAGCTCAACTCAGAGAAGGAACTCTGAGTTCGTCGATCTGAGATCGACAATAGTTGAGCTGAGTTCGAAGAACTTCGAACGAATAATCTGAACTCTAAATTATTCTAAGTCTGAGTCTCCTGAAGTCCACTGTAGGCTGGTCCATGAAATTTGATTCTAATCACTAGCCTAAACTCTAGCACTGACAAACTTGACCCTGGCTATACAAGGTGGGTCAAACATCCTAATAGTGAACCTTAGACCAAATCCAAACAAGGGATCCAACATTCAATTTTCTTTTCTAGCGTTGAAATTTTTCTGCTCCCTTTAGAAAGTTGTTTGCTCGGGACGAGCAAACGAGTAAGTATGGGGGTATTTGATAACTCTAATTTTTTCCGAATTTTTATATAGTTTTTATTTAATAATTAATTAGTTTATAATTATATTTTATTAATTTATTTTATAATTACTTTCTTTTTGTATTTCAGTATAATCTGGGCTGACAATATCAATTTGAAGCTTGCAGGACTGATCAGGAGGAGAAACTGAAGAAATCTGGAAAAATAACATTTTACACGCCTAGGTTACGGACGTGACCCTCAATTCACGGGCATGACCAACATGCATGACCCATCCAGGACCTCCATTGTAACATCCCATTTCCGGCTAGACCCCTAGGAGTCGGTTGGTTGTGGTAGAATCCTAGGGAGCCCAAAAACTAGAAATAAATCGGCTAAGAAATCGGGTCACGGGTTGGTCACGCCCGTGACCCGCCATGTCACGCCCGTGACAAGGGCGTGACACGCTCGACGATCGTCGATCCCGATTCGACGATCGTCGAACCAAATTTGACCACACTGCCTGTCACGCCCGTGACGCTTAATGTCACGCCCGTGACATAGGGCGTGACCGTGACCGTCGACTTCAGGTCGACGGGCGTCGACCCAAAATTGAACACATGCCATGTCACGCCCGTGACTTGCCCTGTCACGCCCGTGACATTGGGCGTGACCGCGCTCGACGATCGTCGATTCCAGTTCGACGATCGTCGAACCAGAACTAGACATCAGGCATGTCACGCCCGTGACCCGCATTGTCACGCCCGTGACATTGGGCGTGACCACGCTCGACGATCGTCGATTTCAGCTCGACGATCGTCGGCCAGAATTAGTCACCAGGCCTGTCACGCCCGTGACCCAAGTGTCACGCCCGTGACCATCCTTCGACGATCGTCGATCTCAGTTCGACGATCGTCGAACCCAGAACTACTAACCGGGCCTGTCACGCCCGTGACCCATGTGTCACGCCCGTGACCAAGGCCGAAACGTCAGCCAGACTGGAAATTTCGGTAACCGACGCCTTAATAAATTCTGGCTGTGGGGATGAAAAATCAAGAGCATTCATGAGCCGTTCCCTACTTTAATTATATTAATAATTAAGGAAAAATTGGGTCCAATAGGAAATTGCCACCTGGCAAGCACCTCTTCATTCCCAACTTTTCAACTGCCATTCGGCATAACCGAAACGTCATAAGAATGTGATTAATGGCCGCCAACGTTTCATCTCCAACGTTCCACCCTTTCCCCTCCCCATTGGCTCATCTATATAGATTCCTGACTGCAAGAGGAAAAGGTTACACTCCCTTAACTATTCAGACTTCCTCCTTGCTGTTGAAGAATTTCCGGCGACGCCACCACCGCGCAAATGGCTTCCCGACGCTCTGCACGCCTTCAACCCGCGAACAAGGTCCTCCCCTCCCTCTTCTTCTGCGGATAGATCTTAGGAATCGTTAGGAGAGATATCGGGCTCAAAAGAGCCAGATCGGGTGAGCGTAATGGTGGTTTTTCCGAAAATATCATGGTGGCGGGTTCGCCGGAAACCGCCTCTCCGGCGGCCGTGCCGCCGCCCGACGTTAGCCCTCGCCTCAACGGAGGTGGTGGTGGTGGTGGCCGGCCAGGGAGATGGCTGGGTGGCCGGGAAATAGCTTGGAAAGGCTACAGGAAAATTAGGTTTTCAGTCTCTGGTTCGGGCTGTAGAAGAAGATGAACAGTGCCTTTAATTAGATTTTAATTGTAAAATCAACTTCTGAATGAGATTTCTGTCATGTTAAATAATTTGGGAAAAATACTTAGAGGCTCCTACAGGAAAAGTGGTCAATATAGAAACTGTAGCCCTTGAAGTCTAGTTTTATTCAAAATTAATTTCATTCAATTTGGATTCCTGGTTAGACCACAGCACCCTTTTTGGTGAGGTCTATCCAGAGGGCTGCCTTGACCTTAGAAAAATTCCCCACTCCAATCCAGTCGTCCAAACGACTTGAAATTTGGGATGTGGTCTAATCTTACATATATCTAGGTGCTATCCAAAAATGAGAATTTTTGGAGAATATTTTTCTATAGTTTTTAGAAAAATTCAATAATCCTAGCCGAATTTAATTAGGTGGTTAAATAATTTCCAAACCCTCCCAAATTTTGGTGAGTGGTCCCTGGGTTCACCATAAGGTTCTGTATAATTTTTCATCTCACTTGGAGATGGTTTGGTTTAGAATTGATCAACCCTAAGTTTTGCCCTAATAAGGGGTCTTAGGTTAAAAGTGCACTTTTGAAGTTTGAGTGGTGAGATCACCTCAACAGAGGCTGAGATTTTTACCACTGGCTAGTAATGTTCTCTAGCACCCCCTCATGGAGTTTGAGGTGGATCGGGGTAAGTTTACCCTAAGGACCAAGGCCAAACCCTAAGGATGGATCTTGGTGGTTTGTGAAGGTCATGTGGTCAAATGACCTTGGATTGAACCGAGGTCGGATTATGAGAACCATAGGGCTAATATAGTTCTCTGGATGAAATTTTAGTGGATTTGGAGATCGTTGGGATGTCTAAAAACCTAACCCTAGTTTAGGGCGCAAAACTTATAGAGATAGGAAATGACACCAAACCACATTGAAGAGTGATGGGAATTGGGTAGAGTGGATTATAGGGGTAGTACAAGCTCTGGATATTTTTCTATGAATTTTATGCTCACTATTTTGGGTACTTCTTTAATGAATTGGTAGTTGCATGATTTGCTTAGAAAATTTATTAGAGAGTACAAACTTCCTGGAAAATTGATGAGATTTAGGCAGAGAACCTTTATTATGATTTCAAAACTCTGTGAATTTTTATGGGATTTTTTAGAAGCTTAATTCTAGGGCTTGCTTCATTAAGTATTATTTATCATGGATATCGGATTAAATCTATTTTGGTGCTTAGCAAGCTGATAAAATTATGATTCTTTGCACAATGATCTCTTCTATATCATACTATTAATCAGTAATTTTTCCATAATTTTATGAAGAGTAATTTCAGTACTTCCTTCTTTACATGAGAATAATAGGATTATAATGGATAAATTAATTAGAGGCTAAATATCTTTTGTAAAATCCTGCAAATTAGTATTTGATGATACCTTACTGTTATCTAGTGATCACAATTTCTGGGTGGCCATAACTTAAGAATATCATATAGTTCATGTTAAAAAATACCCATGGCCAATCTTTGAGAAAAATAAAATAAATATCAGATTAATTAGGAAAATTATAAATTCCTGGATTTAAGCTAATTAAGTCATGATAGTCCTCCAGTAAATATTATAGGAGATTTGGAAGATAATTTGGAGTACCTCCCCTTGTGTACCACATATAGCTTAGGATGGTCTGCATTTAGTAAAACCACGGAATTCTAATAATCGATGGTTGGTAGGGCAAATTTAGAATGAGTTCATTATTAGAAGTCAGGATAAGTAGAATGTGGGACTGGTTAGGATAAGAGAGTACGGGAACGACGAAAGATCGTCCGTCCCGGGAGGAAGAGGAAGAGTCTTAATACGCTAGGGTTAGATTCATTATAACATTAAAAGGGGATTGGGTAAAGGGTAGACAACCAATAATAATAAGTGCCTTGCGAAAGGGAACTTCGGGCCGTAATGCACCGTCTTGGTTCCTAGTGCCCCTTGAGAGCCCTTCACGGGGTATACCGGGGGCAGTCCTGGGCTAACGTAAACCATAGGAGTAATAAATTAAAAGAGCAACTAGTATAACTAGGGTTGCACACACTCACACCCCGGTAGCTAGGAAAGTAGAATTATAGGATTACTTGCCATCAGACAGTAGCTCTGAAGGTAGATGCACGGACAGTACTGTCTGGGGGGCCGCGGGCTCGAGGGTTGGAGTACGGAGAAAGGTGGTGGGTCATCGGTACTAGGCGATCGATCACACCGACAGCGGTACGATGACTCGGAGAAAAGTCTGGAGGGTACATCCAGCAGCAGTACGCGGATACTCTAGGTTGTGTTCTTCTAGGGGCGTACGGAAGGGCTAGGCCTGGTAGTGTGGTTACCCGCCTAGGAGTGGGGGGCCCGACCCACTGTCTCCGTTTGCCACTACGGAGGTTCCTGGGGGTGAAGCTAGCCTCCCGAACAGGGGGAACTAAAGGTCTGTGCGCATAGAGTCGTGTGTGTGGGTTGCACTTGCATGAATCATGGCATAGCATGTTTGCATATAACCGTCACCCCAACGTATAAATCGGTATGGGACTTTTTATACGATGGGAGCCTTGCAGAAGATCCCTTAACTTATAAGTTTGTATGGGCATTCATATAAGTTAAGGTTACTTACATACTTACTTACTGTTCTCTAGTTGTCTTTTTATATAAATTGCTTCTTATTAATTGTTCTACCTATTACAACATTTATACTGCTCCCCGATATAACTTGCTAGTTAGGTCCACCGACACTTGCTTGTCTATTCTCCACTTTTGTAGCTTCCCTTTCCTCCTCTCCGCCCGGTGCTTAGGAGCCGTGGTGGGAGGGGTAGGGGATGATAGGGCTTAGTCTTTATGACTAATGGTTTTCGAACCAAACATTACAGGAGCTCCGGATGGGAGACAGGGACCAGCACCAGCGGAGTACGGTGCGCATGGAGGTGGGACAGTCTAGCACCGGTGCACCTGCGACCAGCTCCGTGAGTGATTAGCATTTCCTTAGCTTCCGTGATGAGAGACTTGTAGTGAGGACTCTGATGTACTGGGCTCAAGCCCATTTATCTATTTTCTTATTATTGTATTGATGGACTGGATATGATTCTCTCTTATATACATGTTTTCTGTGGACTTGTTTACACTTTTGTATAAATGCTTCTCTCGTTTGTGATCGAAAAGGGCCGGCAGAATTGGCGATTTGTAGTGGTTGCCTTCCCGAGATGTCGGTGCCACCGCAAAGCGGCAATTCTGGGCTAAGACCCCCGGTGGTTGAAAAAAAGAAAAAAAAGGGGGTCTTACAAGTGGTATCAGAGCGGACCTCGATCGAAAGAGAAGTAGTCCACAGAAACCTTGGGCCACCCCCGTGCGAGCTTAGTTTGCGGACAAACTAGCAGCGGAAGCAGTGGTGTGCCCATAAGGGAAATCACATGTGAAAGTCCATTATAACTCTTCTTAAATTCCATTCATTCGCTCTCTAACAAATGGAATTTTTGCTTGTAGCCTGCGACGAACCCTACATCGCAGCAGGGGACACCTCAGGCCCCGGATGTGGTCCTGACTCCGCCAGCACCCGTTCCGTTCCAGCAGACGGAGATGGGGCAAACATTGACGGCCATCTTGGAGGCCTTCAGAGCTCAGCAAGCCCCGGCCCCACAGCCGAACCCCGGGGCCAATTGGATGACTGTCTTCCGGGGACTATCCCCTCCATCCTACCAGGGGACGGAGTCCGCAGTACATACGGAGGAGTGGTTGGACACCATTTACGAGATGCTGGCAGGGATTCGATGCCCCACGGAGGAGGCAGTTGCCTTGGCAGTCTCCTGCTTAGAGTCACACGGAAAGAGATGGTGGAAATCTCAGCTGGACACCACCTTTGCAGGGGTGGATTGTGCTGATATTACCTGGGAGGAGTTCAGAGCAGCGCTCTTGGGACACTTTGTACCTCAGTCGGCGAGAGATGACCTGGAGGATAGGTTCCTGCGGTTGAGGCAGGGGAGCAGGACCGTGGTGGAGTACTATCAGGAGTTCACACACCTGGCCCGATATGCGGACGCTTACCAGTTAGACGATGCTGGCTATGCCCGGAGGTTTTATAAGGGGCTGCAGGATGACATGAGGCAGGCCCTCCTTTTCGTTTCAGAGGGGAGTCTGGCCAGGATTCTGGAGATGGCTAAGAAGAGAGAGGCGGATCAGCTTACAGTGAGGAGCCGGAAGAGACCGGCTGATGATACAGTGATTGGAGGACGTAGAGACCGCCCTCGAGGCCAAGTTATTGGAGAGAGAAGGAACGGGGATCAGCCCCGTCAGGAGTTTGGGCAGGAGCAGAGGACTCAGGGGGTATTGGCTCCCCAGCCTATACAGATGCTGGAAATGCCAAGGACGGCAGGGCAGCCACCGGTATGCTATCAGTGCAACCAGCCGGGGCATATCAAGCGAAACTGCCCAGTGGGGCGAGCACCCCCACCAGCACATCAGGGCGCTCCACCCCCCAGACAGTTTGGCGGACGAGGACAGGACCGAGGACGAGGATTTCAGGATCGAGGCCGTAGGCAAGAGAGAGAGCAGGTGTACGCTCTAGACCTGACACAGCCTCGGAACCCGGAGCAGGTTATCACAGGTATGGCGGCACTTTTAAATTTTCTTCATACAAACTACTATTTCAGACGTAACCTGCTTAGAAATTTAAGAGAAGATGAACTGCAACAAAATACTAAGACACTTAATCACCCCAGGCATAGTTTTCATTAGCGGCAAGCCCGCTCACACCCTCTTTGACACCGGTGCGTCGCAATCATTCGTGTCAGAGGATTTCGTGAAAGGACTGGCAGGAGTGGAGCTGAGCACCGGGAAGATGCTGAGGGTGCGCCTACCCGATGGATCGGAGATATTGACCTCTACTCATTGTGATATGGAAGCAAGGATCGGCGGAAAGGCGTTTGAGGCACCCGCGACGGTTTTGAGGATGCCAGATTACGATCTGATTCTGGGCATGACCTGGCTGTACTGGAACCATGCCCAGATCGATTGCGTGGCAAAGAGGATCACCGTGAGGCACGGCGACTCCTTCATTGTTATCGAAGGTATTACATCAGCACCCCGCACCTTACTTTCTTCTATACAGGCCGTTAAGGCCCACCTGCAGGGGGAAGAGGTTTATCAGATCCTCTTTGAGGCGGTCGTAGCCAAGGACTCCATTGCAGATATTCCAGTGGTGCGGGACTTCGCCGACGTGTTTCCGGAGAAGCTACCAGGGTTACCCCCGCACCGAGAGAGGGACTTTCAGATTCAGCTTATACCAGGGGCTAAGCCGGTATCCAGAGCTCCCTATCGAATGGCCCCAAAGGAGTTGGTGGAGTTCCGGAGTCAGCTTCAGGAGTTAGTGGAGGCCGGGTTCGTTCGGCCTAGCTCTTCACCATGGGGAGCTCCGGTGCTGTTCGTTAAGAAGAAGGACGGGACCCTCCGACTGTGCATAGATTACCGGGCTCTAAACCGGTTGACGGTCCGGAATACTTATCCCTTACCACGGATAGACGAGCTATTTGACCAGCTGGAGGGAGCCCATTGGTTCTCAAAGCTGGATCTGAGATCAGGATACTACCAGCTTCGCATTCGGGAGGAGGACATCCCGAAGACGGCGTTCAGCAGCAGATACGGCTTGTACGAGTTTACCGTGATGCCGTTCGGGCTCACGAATGCACCCTCCGCATTCATGACTTTGATGAATCGGGTGTTCGAGGAATACCTAGATGTCTTCGTCATTGTATTCATCGACGACATCCTCATCTATTCAAGGACGGAGGAGGAGCACGCGAGACATCTAGCCTTGACCTTGGAGAAGCTGCGGGAGCACGAGATGTATGCCAAGTACAGCAAGTGCCAGTTTTGGCTAAAAGAGGTGGCATTTCTGGGTCACGTCATCAGTGGAGCAGGTCTGGTAGTGGATCCGGCAAAGATCCAGGCAGTACGGGATTGGCCACCACTAAAGTCGGCCACGGATGTTCGGAGTTTCTTGGGACTAGCCGGTTACTACCGGAAGTTCGTAAAGGGGTTCTCTCAGATTGCCCTTCCTCTTACGTCTCTGACGAAGAAGGAGTCCCCTTTTACTTGGACGCCGCGGTGCGAATCTGCCTTCCAGGAGCTGAAGGATCGTCTCACCTCGGCCCCCATCCTTGCTCTCCCATCAGGGAGGGAGGGATTTCAGGTATATGCAGATGCTTCCTATCAGGGGATGGGCGCCGTCCTTATGCAGAATGGGCACGTAATCGCCTATGCCTCCCGTCAGTTGAAGCAGCACGAGCAGAACTACCCCGTGCATGATTTGGAGATGGGGGCAGTCATTTTTGCTCTTAAGATCTGGCGGCACTATCTCTACGGGGTACATTGTGATATCTTCTCCGATCACAAGAATCTGAAGTACGTCGACACCCAGAAGGAGTTAAACATCAGGCAGAGACGCTGGGTGGAGTTCCTTTCGGACTACCAGTATACCATGCACTACCATCCGGGGAAGGCGAACGTGGTTGCGGATGCTCTGAGCCGGAGAGCGAGTACGACTGGAGTAGGCCCGCAGCTGATGGCCTTGGAGTTGATTAGATCATTCGAGGAGATGCAGATTTCGCTAGTATCTGAGGATGACCCGGAGCTGTACATGGAGTACCTGGGGTCGATGGCTACTACAGATGATATCCGAGACCGCATCAGAGATGGGCAGAGGCTGGACGAGAGAGCTGAGCCGATATTCCGGGCCTTGGAGGAAGGCACGACAGGAGATTATACTTTGAGGGATGGGCTTCTGTGTTTCCGGGGCAGAGTCTACATACCAGCAGGAGGACGGATCCGGGAGGACATTTTGGAGGAAGCTCACTGCAGCCGGTATTCGGTGCACCCGGGGATCACCAAGATGGTAAAGGATTTAAAGAGGACGATGTACTGGCCGGGTATGAAGAAAGATATTACATATTTTGTGACGCATTGTGAGGCCTGCCAGCTCGTGAAGGCGGAGTGTAGGAACCCGGCAGGATTGCTGCAGCTGCTTCCAGTGCCGGAGTGGAAGTTTGAGGATATAGCCATGGACTTTATACATGGGCTACCTAGATCCCGTGCGGGGAACGACTCGATCTGGGTGATAGTGGACAGGCTGACAAAGGTGGCCAGATTCATCCCAGTGGCGAAGGACACGCCGGTCAGTGTATTGGTACGGAGGTTCATCGAGCAGTTTGTGCGTTATCATGGGGTGCCCAAGACTATTGTTTCGGATCGGGATGGGCGGTTCACATCCAGGGAATGGAGGTCAGTCCAGGCCCATCTGGGTTCTCGGTTGACATTCAGCACAGCTTTCCACCCTCAGACCGACGGACAGACAGAGCGCACAAACCGTACACTGGAGGATCTGTTACGACTGTGTATTTTGGACCGTGGCGAGCCGTGGGAGAGATTGTTGCCACTGGTCGAGTTTTCGTACAACAACGCTCATCAGTCCAGCATAGGCATGGCTCCATACGAAGCGTTGTACGGAAGGAGATGCAGAACCCCACTATCATGGGTTCAGGATGAGGATCCGCAGGCGCTGGGCTCGGAGTTTGTGGGAGATACAGATGCTCAGATCAGATTGATCCGAGACAGGATGTTGGAAGCCCAGAGTAGACAGGCGAAATACTACGATGCGAGACATCGCCAAGTGGAGTTCCAGGTGGGGGACCGAGTCTTCTTGAAGATACGGCCGATGCACGGAGTCTCGCGGGTTCGCGGGCGGAGGAAGCTCAGTCCGAGATATATGGGGCCCTACAGGATCCTGGAGCGGATCGGCCCCTTAGCCTATAGACTGGAACTACCGCCGGAGTTAGCGGGATTGCATGACGTCTTCCACGTCTCCTCACTTCGGAGGGCTCTGCTACGCCCTGAGCAGCTGATTCCCTCGGCAGATGGCCCGGTGGCCTCGGATCGGTCAGTCAACATGGAGCCTATCAGGATTGACGATACGGCAGTGCGGGTCTTGCGGAGAAAGAAGGTCCCGTTGGTCAAGGTTCTGTGGAATAATCATGGGCAGGAGGAGCATACATGGGAGCCACAGGACTTGATGCGGCAAAAATATCCGGAACTTTTTCGTCAGGTATACCTCAAAACCCCTCTGAACAATCATTTGCCTTCCTGTTTTAAACCAATGGAATGGAAATTTCAAGAATAGGGGCTAATCTTTTGTTTATTGGGGTGAATATACCTAGTTAGGTGGGCGAGTTAAACCTTAGATTCGGAACCGCACAAACAAACGTAGCGTAGGGAGGTAATCATTCGGTTCTCATGGGATGTTACAAGCTTAACTTTTCCCGATTTGAGTCCCGTAGGCTTAACCTTGATTTCGGGGACGAAATCTTTGTTTTGTTTATTGGGATTTGTAACATCCCATTTCCGGCTAGACCCCTAGGAGTCGGTTGGTTGTGGTAGAATCCTAGGGAGCCCAAAAACTAGAAATAAATCGGCTAAGAAATCGGGTCACGGGTTGGTCACGCCCGTGACCCGCCATGTCACGCCCGTGACAAGGGCGTGACACGCTCGACGATCGTCGATCCCGATTCGACGATCGTCGAACCAAATTTGACCACACTGCCTGTCACGCCCGTGACGCTTAATGTCACGCCCGTGACATAGGGCGTGACCGTGACCGTCGACTTCAGGTCGACGGGCGTCGACCCAAAATTGAACACACGCCATGTCACGCCCGTGACTTGCCCTGTCACGCCCGTGACATTGGGCGTGACCGCGCTCGACGATCGTCGATTCCAGTTCGACGATCGTCGAACCAGAACTAGACATCAGGCATGTCACGCCCGTGACCCGCATTGTCACGCCCGTGACATTGGGCGTGACCACGCTCGACGATCGTCGATTTCAGCTCGACGATCGTCGGCCAGAATTAGTCACCAGGCCTGTCACGCCCGTGACCCAAGTGTCACGCCCGTGACCATCCTTCGACGATCGTCGATCTCAGTTCGACGATCGTCGAACCCAGAACTACTAACCGGGCCTGTCACGCCCGTGACCCATGTGTCACGCCCGTGACCAAGGCCGAAACGTCAGCCAGACTGGAAATTTCGGTAACCGACGCCTTAATAAATTCTGGCTGTGGGGATGAAAAATCAAGAGCATTCATGAGCCGTTCCCTACTTTAATTATATTAATAATTAAGGAAAAATTGGGTCCAATAGGAAATTGCCACCTGGCAAGCACCTCTTCATTCCCAACTTTTCAACTGCCATTCGGCATAACCGAAACGTCATAAGAATGTGATTAATGGCCGCCAACGTTTCATCTCCAACGTTCCACCCTTTCCCCTCCCCATTGGCTCATCTATATAGATTCCTGACTGCAAGAGGAAAAGGTTACACTCCCTTAACTATTCAGACTTCCTCCTTGCTGTTGAAGAATTTCCGGCGACGCCACCACCGCGCAAATGGCTTCCCGACGCTCTGCACGCCTTCAACCCGCGAACAAGGTCCTCCCCTCCCTCTTCTTCTGCGGATAGATCTTAGGAATCGTTAGGAGAGATATCGGGCTCAAAAGAGCCAGATCGGGTGAGCGTAATGGTGGTTTTTCCGAAAATATCATGGTGGCGGGTTCGCCGGAAACCGCCTCTCCGGCGGCCGTGCCGCCGCCCGACGTTAGCCCTCGCCTCAACGGAGGTGGTGGTGGTGGTGGCCGGCCAGGGAGATGGCTGGGTGGCCGGGAAATAGCTTGGAAAGGCTACAGGAAAATTAGGTTTTCAGTCTCTGGTTCGGGCTGTAGAAGAAGATGAACAGTGCCTTTAATTAGATTTTAATTGTAAAATCAACTTCTGAATGAGATTTCTGTCATGTTAAATAATTTGGGAAAAATACTTAGAGGCTCCTACAGGAAAAGTGGTCAATATAGAAACTGTAGCCCTTGAAGTCTAGTTTTATTCAAAATTAATTTCATTCAATTTGGATTCCTGGTTAGACCACAGCACCCTTTTTGGTGAGGTCTATCCAGAGGGCTGCCTTGACCTTAGAAAAATTCCCCACTCCAATCCAGTCGTCCAAACGACTTGAAATTTGGGATGTGGTCTAATCTTACATATATCTAGGTGCTATCCAAAAATGAGAATTTTTGGAGAATATTTTTCTATAGTTTTTAGAAAAATTCAATAATCCTAGCCGAATTTAATTAGGTGGTTAAATAATTTCCAAACCCTCCCAAATTTTGGTGAGTGGTCCCTGGGTTCACCATAAGGTTCTGTATAATTTTTCATCTCACTTGGAGATGGTTTGGTTTAGAATTGATCAACCCTAAGTTTTGCCCTAATAAGGGGTCTTAGGTTAAAAGTGCACTTTTGAAGTTTGAGTGGTGAGATCACCTCAACAGAGGCTGAGATTTTTACCACTGGCTAGTAATGTTCTCTAGCACCCCCTCATGGAGTTTGAGGTGGATCGGGGTAAGTTTACCCTAAGGACCAAGGCCAAACCCTAAGGATGGATCTTGGTGGTTTGTGAAGGTCATGTGGTCAAATGACCTTGGATTGAACCGAGGTCGGATTATGAGAACCATAGGGCTAATATAGTTCTCTGGATGAAATTTTAGTGGATTTGGAGATCGTTGGGATGTCTAAAAACCTAACCCTAGTTTAGGGCGCAAAACTTATAGAGATAGGAAATGACACCAAACCACATTGAAGAGTGATGGGAATTGGGTATAGTGGATTATAGGGGTAGTACAAGCTCTGGATATTTTTCTATGAATTTTATGCTCACTATTTTGGGTACTTCTTTAATGAATTGGTAGTTGCATGATTTGCTTAGAAAATTTATTAGAGAGTACAAACTTCCTGGAAAATTGATGAGATTTAGGCAGAGAACCTTTATTATGATTTCAAAACTCTGTGAATTTTTATGGGATTTTTTAGAAGCTTAATTCTAGGGCTTGCTTCATTAAGTATTATTTATCATGGATATCGGATTAAATCTATTTTGGTGCTTAGCAAGCTGATAAAATTATGATTCTTTGCACAATGATCTCTTCTATATCATACTATTAATCAGTAATTTTTCCATAATTTTATGAAGAGTAATTTCAGTACTTCCTTCTTTACATGAGAATAATAGGATTATAATGGATAAATTAATTAGAGGCTAAATATCTTTTGTAAAATCCTGCAAATTAGTATTTGATGATACCTTACTGTTATCTAGTGATCACAATTTCTGGGTGGCCATAACTTAAGAATATCATATAGTTCATGTTAAAAAATACCCATGGCCAATCTTTGAGAAAAATAAAATAAATATCAGATTAATTAGGAAAATTATAAATTCCTGGATTTAAGCTAATTAAGTCATGATAGTCCTCCAGTAAATATTATAGGAGATTTGGAAGATAATTTGGAGTACCTCCCCTTGTGTACCACATATAGCTTAGGATGGTCTGCATTTAGTAAAACCACGGAATTCTAATAATCGATGGTTGGTAGGGCAAATTTAGAATGAGTTCATTATTAGAAGTCAGGATAAGTAGAATGTGGGACTGGTTAGGATAAGAGAGTACGGGAACGACGAAAGATCGTCCGTCCCGGGAGGAAGAGGAAGAGTCTTAATACGCTAGGGTTAGATTCATTATAACATTAAAAGGGGATTGGGTAAAGGGTAGACAACCAATAATAATAAGTGCCTTGCGAAAGGGAACTTCGGGCCGTAATGCACCGTCTTGGTTCCTAGTGCCCCTTGAGAGCCCTTCACGGGGTATACCGGGGGCAGTCCTGGGCTAACGTAAACCATAGGAGTAATAAATTAAAAGAGCAACTAGTATAACTAGGGTTGCACACACTCACACCCCGGTAGCTAGGAAAGTAGAATTATAGGATTACTTGCCATCAGACAGTAGCTCTGAAGGTAGATGCACGGACAGTACTGTCTGGGGGGCCGCGGGCTCGAGGGTTGGAGTACGGAGAAAGGTGGTGGGTCATCGGTACTAGGCGATCGATCACACCGACAGCGGTACGATGACTCGGAGAAAAGTCTGGAGGGTACATCCAGCAGCAGTACGCGGATACTCTAGGTTGTGTTCTTCTAGGGGCGTACGGAAGGGCTAGGCCTGGTAGTGTGGTTACCCGCCTAGGAGTGGGGGGCCCGACCCACTGTCTCCGTTTGCCACTACGGAGGTTCCTGGGGGTGAAGCTAGCCTCCCGAACAGGGGGAACTAAAGGTCTGTGCGCATAGAGTCGTGTGTGTGGGTTGCACTTGCATGAATCATGGCATAGCATGTTTGCATATAACCGTCACCCCAACGTATAAATCGGTATGGGACTTTTTATACGATGGGAGCCTTGCAGAAGATCCCTTAACTTATAAGTTTGTATGGGCATTCATATAAGTTAAGGTTACTTACATACTTACTTACTGTTCTCTAGTTGTCTTTTTATATAAATTGCTTCTTATTAATTGTTCTACCTATTACAACATTTATACTGCTCCCCGATATAACTTGCTAGTTAGGTCCACCGACACTTGCTTGTCTATTCTCCACTTTTGTAGCTTCCCTTTCCTCCTCTCCGCCCGGTGCTTAGGAGCCGTGGTGGGAGGGGTAGGGGATGATAGGGCTTAGTCTTTATGACTAATGGTTTTCGAACCAAACATTACAGGAGCTCCGGATGGGAGACAGGGACCAGCACCAGCGGAGTACGGTGCGCATGGAGGTGGGACAGTCTAGCACCGGTGCACCTGCGACCAGCTCCGTGAGTGATTAGCATTTCCTTAGCTTCCGTGATGAGAGACTTGTAGTGAGGACTCTGATGTACTGGGCTCAAGCCCATTTATCTATTTTCTTATTATTGTATTGATGGACTGGATATGATTCTCTCTTATATACATGTTTTCTGTGGACTTGTTTACACTTTTGTATAAATGCTTCTCTCGTTTGTGATCGAAAAGGGCCGGCAGAATTGGCGATTTGTAGTGGTTGCCTTCCCGAGATGTCGGTGCCACCGCAAAGCGGCAATTCTGGGCTAAGACCCCCGGTGGTTGAAAAAAAGAAAAAAAAGGGGGTCTTACATCCATATTACATTTCCATGACGAATTAAAGTTACACGCCTCTGACACGGGCGTGACTCGAAGGCGTGACAATCTAGCGTGCTGCGCTTTATGACGCTAGTCTCGGATGCAGGCAGTTTTTAGCTTACACGCCCTAGGTCATGGGCGTGACCTAGGGATGTGACCTATTCAGCAACCCCAGATTAACTCCCGCCGTTTCTCCTTCCCGCCATTTTCCAGTAACAATATAAACACGCCCTAGGTCACGGGCGTGACCCGCAGAACGGCAAATTTTGGCAGTTTTCTCCCAACATTCACGGACTTTCAAGAGGACGGTTCCGCACCTTACACACCCCCTAGTCACGGGCGTGACCGAGGGGCATGACTCTCCAAAAAAAATCTTATAAATTCCAGATTGAACCAAGTGCTGAGGAGGCATCTAGGAGCCGACTAGGAGTAGATTTTGTAGCTTGATTTTCAGTTTTTATGAATTTCCTTTATGTAATTATAATTTCATAAATTAGCTTTTCTTTGTTTATTTTAGTTAGAACACTTTTTATATCATGTCTTCCTTTTTATGTAGTTTTTTACATCATGTCAAGTCGCTAATTTCAATTAGCACTTGATCATTATGATCTTTGAATGAATTAAACCTATTTTCCAAGCTCTCTTTATTTTTCACTTTGATTTACCTTTGATTTCAATTGTGTCGAATTCACTTTTTGATATTATGTCCGTATCTTAGATTTACCGAGAGGTTGTGTATACGAGTAGATCACTCAAAGGTAAAAGGAGCCGCATGCACTACTCGAGAGAGGATGACATGGATCTTCCAGACTGGAGTCAAATCCAATAGTTAGGTTCACCGCATAAAGCAAGCTTAGGGGTTTCGATTGGTCAAGAGGTCTTAATCGGTCAACCTATTTTTATTCGAGAGCATATTCTCGAGAGAGACGCTTTTCTAATTTGGGAACCTCCACGGTTAAAGTAGGTAACTTAGAAGTTTGCATTTTATGAAAGTTTATTTTATTTCAAAGGGAGTCTAGATCAGTTCTATCCTTTAGTCATTTGTCTTCATTTAATTTTAATTAATCTTTTTATTTACCGATAAAATAATATTAATTTGGGTGAGTAGAAGTAGTCAGCAGGCCCTGAGTCTAATACGACACTTGATCCTATACTCTAGAACGAAAGGTACACTTGCCTTATCGATTTAGAATCGCGCGCTAGCGTGAATTTTGACCATCATTAATTACGGGGCCGGATGCTCCATCCTAAGATTCTGATGGAAATGTCTGCCACCTATTTTGTTTCCTCTTCCACCTCTAATATTTTTTTCTACTTCTAAGCTGGGTCGTGCATCCATCACGCCTCAATGGTTCTCTAACCACTAGTCTGGACCCTAAGATGGTTTGCTTCCAATATTTTTGCCATGTCTATTATCTAAGAAAGGCTCAAGTAAGTTATAAATAACAGAGCCTGCCTCAAGAGATCTCGTAAACCTTTGTAGAATCATTACATATATCTGCAATCATCTAAATCGTAGGATTCATCAAATCTGGCAAGGTGCTAAAACTCCCGTTGATACTCCACAATTGACTTGGATCCCTGTTTCGACTGCAGGAATCTTTCTTCGAGTTCATTTCGAGCAGTAGAGGCAAAAAAATGTTCAAAGAAGGCATTAGAAAATTTGTTCCAACTGATGTCATTGTATAATCGTCCTTGAAAAGTGGAGCCCATAAGGGACTTCCACCACCTCTTTATGTGTGATTCCAAGATGGATACAGCTAAAGTAACAGCCATACTGGCTGGACATCTGATTCCGGCCATCAATTCTTGCACAGCATCTAGCCATTCCTCTATACAAACAGCCAATTCAGTCCCGTGGTAAACGGTTGGAGAAAGAGCTCGGAAGGTACTCAACCCATTAGAGCTCGGGGCATATTGCTGCACTAAAGCCTGCTGAGACTTGAAGGCATCAAAGATTGTAGTTAGGGTCAGCCCTAACTCCAATTGTTGGAATGGAGTAGGGGTCGGAGGAACGGGAATGCCTATCATTGGCTCTGTATGTACCAGAATCTACATACAAAACACGAATTTTGGGTCAGGTTGGCTTAAACGTAGGGTAATGAGTGGACATACTTAGTGTTAATCTCAAATGGGCATACCACTGCTTCCGCTAATCTAGTTTGTTCTCAAACCAAATAATTAAGTGGGGGTAACACCATGTTCAATGACTTCCTTATCATAAGAACGATGCAAACTAATACCAACTGTAAAATCCCCTCTGAAACACAAAACATGGTCGAGGGAAGTTTTATGCCCAGAATAGCCGCCTTGTGGTAGCATTAGCACACTGGCTAATCTGTACTACAAGTCGTCTATCCTGCCGGCTAATCCGATATCACAAATGCCAACCCAACCAAAAGAAGAACACAGAAGTCATAACATCACAGTAAGTAAATATCCAAAAACAGTACATCAATAATAAGAGGCTACATCAGCGTCTTTAATATCAGAGCACACGACACTGCCCGAAGGCTACATCATAACACTCAAACTCAAATAAGTCACAGAAGGAAGTGAGGGTATCAACGTATCAGGCCCTGTCCCTCTGGCATGGTTGTCCTCCTACACAGGTCACTACTGCTTCTCCATCTGCGGGGTATCCTCCTAAAATTGTAGACGTAGCAACCATTAGTCATAAAGACTAAGTGGCTATCACATCCTCTCACCCCAACGGATCTTAGCCACCAGGCGGAGTAAAAGAAGGAGGCGCTTAATATAATAGTAGTATATAATCATACAGGTGGCAAGAGCATTATTAATCTATAGTTCGTATATTTATATCAGCAAATTTATACTAAGAAAACATCAACAGTATTACATAGCGTGTAAATAAGTAATCTTGCTATCAGCATATTATCATAATTAAAGAAATTAACTTAACTTATAAAAATGCTCATACATATTTATAAGTTAAGGATCGGGTTCATTAAGGTAACTCATCATATAAAAATTCTCATACAAATTTATATGATGAGGATCATATGCGGTGCAATGCAATGATATGAAATGAATGCAGTATGATGACTCGCTCATGAATACACGCAGACACACTGCTATGTCGACAAAGACCTTTAGTTCCCACTTTTCGAGTAGGTAGCTAACCTCTCAAGCATCATCCGTCATGGCCAAATGGTGACAGTAGAGCGGGTGTCTCTACTACTAGGAGGGCATCCACACTACCAGGCCTAGGCCTCTGTATGCCTCAACGCTAAGAACACAACAGTGGGGCCCTTGCAAACCATGGCTCAGAAGGAGTCTTGGGTAGATGTGTACCAAGAACCCAGCCCAACTGGCCTATAACTGTCATGTAAGGAGTCTTCGGGAGCATATCACCAAAGTACCAAGTCCAATGTCAGATGGCACGGAAGGAGCCTTCGGGAGTGAGCACCAAAGGACCAAGCCCAACTGCACAAAGTCAACTACTAGCTCACATCGGTGTGATGACTGGCGAGCACGTAGACCTGCCACCAAGACCTCTTCATAGGATTATATACCGTGTGTCAACACAAACCCAACCCATGCAATTCATATTTTCCGCAAATGACAGTTCACCTTAATTACCACACCTGCCCCTCACTTCTACCCGTAGGGAGTTAACATAACTATAAATAGTGCACTATATCATTCGTCCCTTCCATACTTGAGATCATGGTTCAGCGCACCTTATGGCCATGGGGTATACCTCATCAAACCCCTTTTCTGGAATTAAACATGTGCACATAAATTATACTATTCCAATCATCTCAATCAAACCTTATTTCATAAACCTACAAATCATCATGACATGTACTTCTCCTAAACTTATTAATCATGCAAAGGTGTGATCACACTAACGTCAGTCATTTACCATCTGATCTCTCGAGTAATCAATTCGTAAAATAATGTAATCATCAATTATTAAAACATCATGGCTACGTGCCAAAGTTTACTAAAACCGGATTTCAATAAGCTACCATCCACCAATGATTATGAGCAACCCCAAATCGGAAAGGTATCTTCAAGAGCTATAACTTCTATGTTGAGTGTGGGGTCCAAGTCAAAATCCATCACACCTGAAATCGGATTTCAGCCTGGCTGTGTACACTTAGACAGAACACAGCCTGCACACATATTATTACAGTGCAGCAATTTTGACTGAACATTCCCGTAGCTACAAAGCTCCCCTAATAACATGTAACCATCCGTTGGAAATGTCTTTCCAAGGGCTACAACTTTCATGTTGAGGCAAAGACCTGAGTCAGAATGTATCATACCTAAAAATGGCCTTGAAGTTTGTTGCGCATAGTAAACAGATTTCTTTACAACACTTTTGCACGCATCGTAAAGATAGATGAACGGCATCGGTTCATCTTCTTACTCCAGCCATCACACAAAGCACAACAAACATCTCTCTTCCCTTTATCCCTCATTGGACCACGATTCTTCACGGAATCAAGTCCGCCATCTTCGAAATGAAGAGAGGGGATGATTGAAGATTATCATGCGGCGATTGGCGCCGTAGAATGAAGTTCTAGCATGGTCTCTTCCTAGGAAATCTCCATTAAACTTCCTAACCGAACTCTCTTGAGCCAATGTCTCTCCTTACACTTTTGATCTAAAGATCTATCACCAAGGGAGGGGGTAGGAAGCTCACCTAGTTTTTGGCCATTGATTGTGTCCTTCTTGGCTGCATGGTAGCGTCTACCTTGAGTTCTCGTTCTTCTCAGAGAAGAGTTTGGCTCATGAAGAAGAAAATAGTTAGGTTAAATAGGATGAGGGTGTGGTAATTCCAGAAGAAGCTTCAGGTGTTTTATAAATGGTAGATGATCTTCAGGCCCCTAAAGTTGAGGTTCAAGATGTTGAAGAAAGTATGCCAGCTATAGTCAGACACCAGAGAGATCATCCCAAAAACTTAATCATTGGTGATGCAAGTCAGGATGTTACAATAAGGAGCAGAAGCCTCAACATTGCAATATATTCAAGCTTTCTGACTCAAGTTGAACCTAAGAAGTTTGAAGATGCTAACATAGACCCATTTTTGATTGTGCCTATGTAAGAAGAACTGAACCAATTCAAGGGATGCAAGGTCTGGAAGCTAGTTCCCAGACCTCATGAACATAACATCATTGGAACAAAATGGATTTATAGAAACAAACTAGATGAAAATGGTGTTAATCATCAAAAACAAAGCTAGACTGGATGTCAAAGGATACATGCAAGAGGAAGGTGTTGATTTTGATCAGACAATTGCACTGATTGCTAGATTCGAGGCTATAAGACTATTCCTTGCATATGCTGCATACAAGAGATTTAAGGTCTATCATATAGATATTAAGTAATCTTTACTTAATAGTGACTTGAAAGATGAGGTCTTTGTTGAGCAACCCTCAGGTTTTGTCAATCGTAACTTTCCTGATTATGTATTTCAGTTAAGAAAAGCTTTGTATGGGTTGAAACAGGACCGTAGGGCATGGTATGAAACCCTGTCTAGCTTTCTCATTGAGAACAAATTTTCAAGGGGGAAGATAGACAAGACATTATTCCTAAGTAAAGTTAAGGGTAAGATAATCCTAGTCCAAATTTATGTAGATGACAAAATTTTTGGCTCTACTAATGATGGCCTTTGCAAGAAGTTTGCTAAACTTATACAATGGCAGTTTAAAATAAATAGTATGGGTGAACTCAAGTACTTCTTTGTCCTCCAAATTAGACAGCCAGAGGATGGATTATTCATCTCTCAATCTAAGTTCACAAAGGAGTTAATCAAAAAGTTTGGAATAAAGGGGGCCTCCATCATGAAAACTTCTATGGGGTCAAATATGTCCATAGATAAGGATGAGATTGGGAAACTAGTTTATGAAACAATAAATAGAGTCATAATAAGATCCCTCCTCTATTTACCTGATAGTAGGACGAACATTATGTATGAAACATGTGATTGTGCTATGTACTAGGTCTGCCCTATAGAGTCTCATTATTCCGCAGCCAAAAGAATTCTGAGATATCTCTAGGGCACAATTGAACTTTGTCTATGGTACCCTAAGAATAATGATTTTGAACTGATTGGGTATTCAGATGCAGATTTTGCAGGTTATAAAGAACACAGGAAAAGCACATCAGGCACCTATCAGTTTCTAGGAATAAGACTAGTGTCTTTGTAACACCTCTTGTGTAATGACCACATAATATGAGTTCGTCCAGGGCCCCACAACATATAGATGCCACATCTTTATCATTATAAAGTGATATAAAAGAACAACGTATCTCAAAACTCAGAACACAAAACAGCGGAAACACATAACCACTAGAAGTTATCCACTACCATAGGAGTTCGAAACGGCCATAAGGCCTTACAACATTCAAGTGTCCAAAAACTGAAACGACAAAAGACAGAGCAATGTGCTTTAGCACTCCTAGGCTACCTCGGCATGCAAGTCGGATTACAGTTCACGAAACAAAGAATTCAACAAATCATATATAAATAAATGAGAGTCCACTTCTTGAGGCTTAGGCCTTTTTGGCGGCCGAGCTTGCTCCTCCTTGCGATCCTTGTCCTATAAAAATTTGTTATAGTGTGGGTCAGTAAAGGCTGACCTCAACTATGTAACCAACACATCACCTCCCGACCGTCCCTAGCGAACCCCGGGGCACTCCATCACCCTGCAGGTCAACACTTCGTATGCAAATGTTTATAAACATGGAGAATAAAGAAACAGGTTGGGATGTCACATACATCAAACATGTTTCTAGGTTGAACATTTAATAAAAAGGGGCATACAATGCAGCATGTATGCAAACCTGGGCTTCATCCATGGCACCCTATAGCGCATGAATCTAACACATCATCTTGCATCATCATATATAATCATAGGATTACTTCCATTTTCCCCTAACGACATTCAAGCCACCACACAGAATTCTTCCTAGGCCCCACCCGCTCGTGGGTCTCAAAACCTGGGCTTTCCTACAAGCTTTGACTTCTCACGTCAGGATTCCATCACACAAATAAACTGATACTAAGAACCCTTGCTTGACCCCACCCTCTCATGGGTTTCATCGCCCAGGCTTGTCAAAAGCTTGGCATTCTCGTCAGTTTCTCAAAAGGGGAACTTGTCTCGTCGGGAAACACTCCACACATGACTTGCACATCACAGGCTAGTTAGCCGACAACAGAGACAAAGTCATGCATTCGCACATCAATCCACAAACATAGCCTTTCCTACCCTAATCCACTATTCGTTCTCACACGAAATAAGGTGGGTAAACATCATAAACGACATCTTATCGCAAACGTATTTCTAGAAAAACCCTTAAGGCTCGTTATGCAACATCACCGAGTCAGACTAACGGTCGCGACTACGGCTTCACCAACAATGCCTAATCCACTAGCAGAGCGGATTTCTAATGCAACATCATGTCAGGGACTGATGAGTCCCATTTATATAGGGTTTTGTGGGTTCATTTGGTCTTGTTTTCATGTCTTTGCACATCACTATTATGTTGTTTTCACTGTTATTTCTTTCCTTATGCGTTTCATGAATTGTGTGCTTTTCTAGCCCTTGGGTGTGCAATTGCGATTTGATTATTGGGGGTATGCACGTGGTGCTCCCCGGGGTTCGTTCCAGTAGATTTTACTACATTTCTGTTTTGCTGGAGGGTCCTCCATTGCTTAGTTTTCATTGCTTACAGGTGGTCAGTTTTCCCCATTTCAGAACTTTTATTTGAGAAAAATGCACGATCGTGCGTTTTCTTGGCGAACGGTTAGCTTCTATCGTGCATTTTCTACAGGTCATTCTGGAGAAGTGACCAGCTCGTACGAATACTTCACGCACGAAGGAAACGGACGGTTATCCTGTAGCCTTCTCGTTTTTCTTGCGATTTGAGCTCACTGTGGTTACCCGTGCGAATTGCTTCACGCACGGGCGGATCACTTGTGCACGAAGGAAACGCATGGGTCAACACTTCTTCTTCCCAGGCATATGCTTAAAGTTAATATCGCACGGTTTGCGCACGATCGTGCGCCGAACCGTGCGAGACCATTTTTCTGATGATTTTCTATATAAGATACAGATTTTGCCATTGCCGGATATAGTTCGTCCAGCCCGCCTTTTCTGCTCCCTTGAGCGGGAAAACGAAGCTCCAACCCCCTTTTTCTCTCTCTTCCTTAGAGGGAAGATTCGGACACCCATTCCACTCCATAGAGCTTTCAAAAGCTTTGCCTTCGACCCCCATTGCCATTGCCACCTTCCAAGCTCTTGTTCAAGCTACTTGTTGCAGCCCACCAAGCTTCAATCCGCCTCCACAACCTCAACACAACAAAGACAGGTTTAAAGGAGGAAGTGACAGCTCCTCCCGGATCCTGGACTCCTTTCGAAGACCGAGCACGGACGAGGGTTGACACCCCTAGTTTCCGACCGAGAACCTTGGAAAGCTTCTATGTTTTGGTTATAATCTCTTCTCCATTTTCCTGGATTTAGTTTCCGCTAAACTCCTGCTAACGCTATTGTAGTTTCATAACCATGTATTGTTCAAGATTTCGTTATGTGTTTGTTTGGTGATTTCCTGAGCATTATATGTGTTAGAAAGCTCTATCTTTGCACTAGTGTAATGTGCGTTTGGGCCATTCTAGCCTTTGCTAGAAGTGTGTGCTGAGAAGATGTGTTTATGACCCTCACTTGTTCATTCGCTTCCGCTATTACTCTTCGGAGTGATTAATCCGGGCGAAGCGATGAAGGTGACCCGTGCTAGTTTTATATTGTTTTAGCGTAGGAAATCCAAATCAAAACCCCCTTGTTCACTTAGCACTTGAACTCGTTTCTCTAAATGCTAAAACCCATGCTCCCTACTTGCCTCCGCGAGAGATCGATACTCAAGGATGCTACTCCTCATTATTATTACTTGGCCATGAACGGTAGTCTTACCGCTAGCATATCAAGTTTTTGGCGCCGTTGTCGGGGAGTGTAACCGTTGCGTGTGGTTTTTGCTTTTTGGTGAAAAGTCTGTAGGTGTTTAAGTGCATTTTATTTTTTTGTTTTGTGAGTTTATGGCAGATCTGAACCCCGCTGGAAGGGTTTAAGATTTAGGATTTGACACTAAGACTGCAAGAGCTAGAAGAGCTTGTTTGCGCGCTGCTGCTGCAGAAGAGAGAATGGATGATCCGGTTCATGGTGGAAACGGTCAGGGAGATAGAGTGGTTGATGCACATGAGGTTGTTAAACCTCAAATAAGGACGATGAGGGATTTCACCACCCCTACGGCGGGGAGTGTTTATCCTGGGTTTGGGCCAGCATCGCCAAACACCACTTTGTAATCAAGCCGGCAATCCTAAATGTGATTATGAACAACACCCAATATTCCAGGCTGCCGAGTGAGGATCCTCAGCTTCATCTAGCTGAATTTTATGAAATATGCGGAACCTTCCGTTATGTAGGAATCTCTGATGAAGTTGTGAAATTAAAGTTGTTCCCTTTCTCGTTGCGGGATAGGGCCAAGACTTGGCTGCATACAATTGCTCCAGGAACTGCAATAACTTGGGAAGCCTTGTCTTCCTTATTTTTGGCTAAATTTCATCCCGTCGATAAGATTGTTAATACGTGCAAGGAGATAGCCATGTTCCGACATCAGGATCATGAGACCCTTTCCGAGGCATGGGATAGGTTTGCTGATTTGTAGCGTCGTTGTCCGCAACACGGCTGTGAGACCTGGAATTTGGTAGAGATATTTTATTTCGCAATTGAACCAAATTTCCGGGTGATGATCGATGTTGTTGCAGGAGTCACAATTATGAATTTTTCTCCCGAGGAAGCGCTGAGGATTCTACGAGATACGGCCTCCCACAGCACTTATTGGACCGCTGGAAGGAATGCCTCAAGAGGGGCGAGAAATTTGTTCGATATGAACGTTGTGGTGTAACATGCTGAAACCTGTCATCCTTCTTTGGAAGGAAAAATGATGCTGACAAGATCTACCCCACCGCCAGCGCCTGTGTTGAACATTTCGTGCCAAGGTTGTGGAAACCCTGGGCACCACACTTTTGAGTGCACTGCGAGGGAGCATGCTAGTGACCCAGCAGGTATGGGTTTTGAAGAACATGTTAATTTTATTAATATCAAAATCACGCTGCTCCTTATAACAATGCATATAACCCGAATGCGAGAAATCAACCGAATTTCTCGTGGAATCAAAATGCTCCTGGTCAAAGATGGCAAGGAGGCCAGCATCAATTTTATGTTAAAGCCTCTGGTAGCCAACTACGACAACCTCAGGTGGGTTACAATCAAAAAATGCAAGGGACGGGCAAAAGCGCTTTAGAAGAAATGATGGAGAAGTTCGTGGAGATGTCCCAGTCGAACATGGCCACTCAAACTGCCTCCATGAGGAATTTGGAGACGCAGCTTGGGCAGCTTGCCCATGTGTTCTCTGAACGCACTCGTTGCGCCCTCCCAAGTGACACGGAGAAAAATCCCAATGAACAAGGGAAGAGTGTTGTAGAGGTGGGCGAGTGCAGTAGCAATGAATTAGCCGTCAAGTGTGAGATTAATGAAATAGAAATGGTAGCTGTTTGTGATTCTAGTTCTACGTGCAACATTCTTGTCTTGCAAGATGTTGTGAAACTGGATTTAAATGTCAAAAATAATATCCAGAAATCACTTGTGCTTGTCGATGGTTCGGTTGTCAAAACTGATGGGGTAATTAAAGATGTGGAAGTGAAACTTAACGGGGTTGTTGTAGTCACCGACTTTCAGGTACTGGGACCGGAGGGAAATAACTCAAGACCCATTTTGGGGGTTCCATTCCTGAAAGCCACTGAGGCAACGCTATGCTTTAATGCTTGCGGAATTACCTTAGCTTCTAAGGATGAATTACCGTCTCCGCAATCACTTCCCGCTCTAGTCCAATGTGAATCTGAAAATCTGCGAAAAGTTAATGCTTTGCTATCTGACAAATTATCTAGTGTTGATAAGGCAGATGTGGTGCTTAGCGAGCAAGATATACAAGTGAAGAAGTTGATGAAGCCCGCTGATGCAAAATCAAGTTTGGAGCTGTTGAGTGTAGACCGAGATAAAGATAAGAAGGAATGTGGAATGAGCACGGCTACTGAGAGCGTGCAGATAATCGATTTAAAATTTGTTATTGGACCAAGTAAATGTTGTAAAACTTTTAAACAGGTGATGTGGGCTGATCTGCCACCCTCTACGGGTGAGGAAAGGATGTCCTTGGTTGTGGATGGTGATCCGGATGCTAAAATACCGGGCATGAATTTACCGCCCTAGCGTTCTCCTATGGTTGAATTGCGACGAAAGGAGCTGCTCCTGCGTAAGGCGCGGAGTTTTTCTCACCGATGTGGCAAGGAGGAGGGTAGGGGCAAGGGAGATTTGTCTTCTTTGGGCACTAAAGCTTTCCCATCTTCCTCATTTCACGTGTCGGGAGAGATTTATCACAAATCAACGTTTAGCTGAGAAGTGGAGGATCTCCGGGGACGTCTCCTTTGTCCTGTTGCTTCTGATGTTCGTATTGCTAAATGCTGTTTTTGATTTTGGATTATTCTTCCTATTTTCTTGATATACTTTTGTTACCTGAACAATACTATATAACTGTTAATTCAGGTATTTCGTCCACCTTAAGGACGGTAAAGAAAAGGGCTTATGGGAGACAACCCGAGTTTGCCGCCTTTAGCCTTGTTTCAAGGCTATTGCTTGCCTTGCTCTGCTTATTTTGCTTTTTGCTTGTGCTACCTATTTTTGTTTGTTTGGAGATTGGCTCTTGCAGGTGATTTTTACTTGGGTCATGGGCTGGTTGATCAAGTTTAAACGCCTAACTTCTGGTATGCTCATCTCTGAGCATTGGGTAACCTCTTCCCTCACCACTTTTTGATTTCATTTCCAATATCATTTGTTGTATTGTTTAAATTAAGACTGGGGGAGAGCCTATCGTTGTTACTTGTTGCAATTGCACTTCATATGCATACCAGTAGTTGCTTTTACTTGAATTATGTAGTTCATTGCATTGCACACCAATGCACCCACTTGAGCGCGTACTTAACTTTTTGCGTGCTGCGAGTCAAACTTACTTCTTTCATTAGATTTGGGAAAATTACCGTGCTAACATAGGATTATGAGACAGAGTAAAATGTTGGCCTTACTGTGTTCCTAGTCAAGTGCTCCTGTCTCATGTAGAAATTAGAGTATAATTAATCTTTCTGCATGCTGTTAGTTTTTTTTTTCTAACTGCATAAATTCTTTTTATGCTTCTCAAAAATTAGTGAATCCGGTGTGAATATGACGGTAGCTTAGGGATGTGTATAGACAGTCGTTAGATTCATATTGCTCGAGTCGAGAGAATGGATAGTCTTTCTCATTGGCTAAGAACTTGCCCTAAGTTACTCTCGAAGCATGGGTACATAGTTAGTTAAGCGTGAGCATGATGTAGGCCATCATTTTGGCCAGGTTGAGCTTTGTGTCCGTTCCTAACGTCTTATCTTTGCTAGCCCCATTGTGCCAACCCTTCCTTTTGCTTCAGCTCCACATTTTATTCACCAAAGCCTAGTAGCCAATCCTAGTTTCACGCCAAAATTGAGCTTTACTGTTTTCTGATTTCTAGTTTGGGGTGTTAATGTTTGTTGTATTTGTGAAGAATGTGGATGTTTTCAAATGCTTATATTTGCTAGAATTGTAAAAAAAACAGAAGAGAAAGAGGTTTTAAAAAGAAAAATTTATGAAAAGAAAATATGAAAAAGAAATGAAAATGAGAAAGGAAAAGTTTTATTGAAAATCTATTTTGAGTTAAAATAGTTTTTGGTGTAGGCGGTGCACACATCCATGTTTTAAAAATCAAGTCTGGGGGTATGGTGTACTCGTGTTTATTGTGGTTAGCGGATTTATTTCTTGTTGTGCTAGCTCAGTTGGGTTTTATGCATAGCCTTCGTTTTTATTCTTGTTTACCTCGCCTTAACCCAAGCCTTAATTCTACCTGAAGTCCTACGGACTTGCACTTAAGTCAAACTAGTGTCGTGGAGAGAGTGCGAACGGGCAAGCATATGGTCACCTACATTGGTGGATTCCTTTGGAGGTTGTCCTGAATCCCGATCTTTGGCAATACTCGTCTTAGCGGCTAGTTTATTTTCTCCCTACGCACGACCGGAAAATTCACCGCGATTCTACTTTTGAGTAGTCATAGAATTTATTTTACGCAGGATGAAAAGTGTAAATTAATCTGTATGCTTATAAATTTTCTCTAATTAATTTTTATGCCTGTGAGCATGCGATTTCGCATGGTACTCTGAATCATAATTTCTGTGTTAGTTAGTACTTTTTCATGTCTGCGAGGATCTTCTTTTCTCGGGACGCGCAAATAGGTAAGTCTGGGCATGTGATGAGTCCAGTTTATATAGGGTTTTGCGGGCTCATCTGGGCTGGTTTTCATGTCTTTGCACATCACTATTACGTTGTTTTCACTGTTATTTCATTCCTTATGCGTTTCATGAATTGTGTGCTTTTCTATCCCTTGGGTGCGCAATTGCGCATTTGATTGTTGGGGGTATGCACGTGGTGCTCCCCGGGGCTCGTTCCAGAAGCTTTTACTACATTTTTGTTTTGCTGGAGGGTCCTCCATTGCTTAGTTTTCATTGCTTACAGGTGGTCAGTTTTCACCATTTCAGAACTCTGATTTGAGGAAAACGCACGATCGTGCATTTTCTTGGCGCACGGTTAGATTCTATCATGCATTTTCAACAATTCATTCTGGATAAGTGACCAGCTCGTGCAAATGCTTCACGCACGGTTTCATCTTGCGCGAAGGAAACACACGATTGTCCTGTAGCCTTCTTGTTTTTCCTGTGATTTGAGCTCACCGTGGTTACCCGTGCGAATTGCTTCACGCACAGGCGGATCATCCGTGCGCAAAGGAAACGCACGGGTCAACGCTTTTTCTTTGCAGGCGTATGCTTAAAGTTAATATCGCACAGTTCGCGCACGGTCGTGCGTTGAACCGTGTGAGACAATTTTTCTGATGATTTTCTATATAAGATGCAGATTTTTTCATTGCCGGATATAGTTCATCCAGCCCGCATTTCCTGCTCCCTTGAGCGGGAAAACGAAGCTCCAGCCCCCTTTTTCTCTCTCTTCCTTGGAGGGAAGATCCGGCCACCCATTCCACTTTATAGAGCTTGCAAAAGCTTTTCCTTCGACCCCCGTTGCCATTGCCACCTTCCAAGCTCCTATTCAAGATACTTGTTTCAGCCCGCCAAGCTTCAATCCGCCTCCACAACCTCAACACAACGAAGACAGGTTTGAAGGGGGAAGTGACAGCTCCTCCCAGATCCTGGAATCCTTTCGAATACCGAGCACAGACGAGGGTTGACACCCCTAGTTTCCGGTCGAGAACCATGGAAAGCTTCTACGTTTTGGTTGTAATCTTTTCTCCATTTTCCTGAATTTACTTTCTGCTGAACTCCTGCTAGCACTATTGTAGTTTCATAACCATGTATTGTTCAAGATTTCGTTGTGTATTTGTTTGGTGATTTCCTTAGCATTATATGTGTTAGAAAGCTTTATCTTTGCGCTAGTGTAAAGTGTGTTTAGGCCATTCTAGCCTTTGCTAGAAGTGTGCGCTGAGAAGAGGTGTTTACGACCCTTACTTATTCATTCTCTTCTGTTATTACTCTTCGAAGTGATTCATCCGGGCGAAGCGGTGAAGGCGACCCGCGCTAGTTTTATATTGTTTTAGCGTAGGAAATCCAAATCAAAACCCCCTTATTCACTTAACACTTGCACTCGTTTCTCTAAATGCTAAAACCCATGCTCCCTACTTGCACTCCGCAAGAGATCGATACTCGGGGATGCTACTCCTCATTATTATTACTTGGTCGTGAACGGTAGTCTTACCGCTAGCACATCAGGGAAGGACACAATTGACCTAGTGGATCCTCTTGAACCATGGCGACCCGTACCTCTCTCAATTGAGAGATCTGGTGCCTAAATGCTTGAAAGTAAGCTAGAATGAAATGGATGCCAAGCACATATCCTAAAAATCGATAGGAGAAATGTCGTTACCATATGACTCCTCTTCCTAGCCATAGAGATCTTGCTTTGCACGGATGAAGGTGAGTATCTTCAAGTCCTCTCCACGAATCTGGCCTTGATTCGACGAATGGAGGCTCGGAGCTTCGTTGATGGCGGAGAAAGTCCTTCTTCTTCCTCTTTCAAACCCTCTTTCTCAACCACTAACTCCCACTAAAATGAAGAGAATGAGGGGAAAGAATGTTTCAACCCAACTTAATCCCCTTGGATGAAGGATTTGAATCCATAGGATCAAATACCAAGTGAATCGGATGGGCGGAAACCACAGCCCACGGAACTGCTTCTGTCTGCTACCGCCGGGTGGTAGCTTCCTACCGTGCCTCGGTAACTTTCGGACTAGTCAATCACAAAAAAATGCAACACTGCCGCCAGCGGTAGCTCACTTGACGCTTTCGTCCAGACAACTTCGACTCGATGAATCACTGATATCGCCGAGCGGTAACTAGGTAACATCGCACACTACCACTCGACGCCTACAACTCTATGCCTTCCATTCGATGCCTACCACTCGACGCCTTCCACACGACGAACGAAAGCTACCACTGGGCGATAGAAACCTACCGCCGCGCGGTAGTGCCCAGATCCTCAAGTCTAGAAAACTGGGGTGTTACAACTCCTCCCCCCTTAAAAGATTTTCGTCCTCAAAATTTAGAATGTACTCAAATAACAAAGCATACTTGATTCAAAGAGATCCGCAAAGTCTTCTCGCATTGCTTGCTCACGTTCCTAGGAGATTTTTTCTTTCCCGTAGTTATCCCAACGCACTTTTACGAGCTTAACCTGTTTATTCTGCAACTGTCGAACTTTTGAATCCTCTATGCCGACTGGACGGACTTTTGTCCTCAAGTCCTCCTCTAACGCATCGCTGTCAACTCAACCACAACACTTGTCTCCACCAGGGCTTTCCTTAGAACTGAAACATGGAAGACATCGTATAATCCATTCAGCTCTGTGGACAACGCGAACTAGTAGGCTGCTTCTCCAATGCGTTTCATAACTTCAAACAGCCCCAAAAACCTCGAACTCAACTACTTGAGTCGGCGAATCCGTGAAACACCTTTGAACGGTTTAATACTTAGATACACCCAGTCGCCTACCGCGAACTCCACATTCCTATGGCACGCACTGAAATAGTTCGCCCATCGATCCTGAGCAACCTTCATGCACCACTAAATTGTTCGCACCAACTCACAAGCATCAGCCACCACCTTTTCCCCCCAAAAATTTAGTGTCTCCCGTCTCTATCCATGACATCGGTGTTTGACACCTCCTTCCATACAAAGCCTCGTATGGCGCCATCTTGATACTCGCCTGGAAACTATGATTTTATGCAAACTCCACCATGAAAAGGTGATCTTCCCACCTCTTACCAAAATCAAGGGTACACATTCTCAGCATATCCTCCAATTAACGTTTCGTCCTTTCTATTTGACTATCGGTTTGAGGATGGAACGCAGTACTAAACTTAAGCTTTGTGCCCAGACTCTTTTATACTATTCTCCAGTCTCTAGACATAAGTCATCCATCACGATCACTAACAATACTCTTTGGAATTCCATGTAACCGCACAATATTGCGAACATACAATTCTACCAGCTTCTCTACGATGTCCTCCTTCAAATTCGGGATGAAGTGAGCCACTTTGGTCAAGCGATCCATGATCACCCAAATCGCATCGTTACCCTACTGCAACCGAGGTAAACCATGCACAAAATCCATGGAGATGTCATCAAATTTCCAATCAAGGATGGAAAGGGTCTTCAGGAACCCGCTCGGCTTCTAACACTCAGCCTTCACTAAGGCACAAGTTTGGCACCGACTCACATACAAAGCTACATCCCACTTCAATCCAGGCCACAAGAAGGATTTCTTCATATCCAAGTACATCTTTGTACTGCCCGGGTGAATGGAGTACTTCGTGAAATGGGCCTCGAACATCAACTCCTCACGGAGCTTATCGAACAGCGGTACACATACCCTTCCATCCTTCTATCACGTTTTCATGCTGCACTAGCACGCATCCCAAACCGCAGCCCAACACATCGCTAAAAAACTGAAATCCTTCAGTCCCTTTAAGAAGACTTAGGATTAGAGCTAACATCAACCTTTCCTTCAAGGTATCAAATACTTAATTACACTCCTGAGTCCATACAAATTTCTGGTGCTTATAAGTCAAAGTAGTGAGGGGCAGAGCTATCTGCAAAACGTTTCCCACAAATCTTTTATAGTATCCGGCTAGTCCAAGGAAACTCCTGACTTCCGCCACGGTTCTAAGAACTGGCCAATCCCGGATGGCCTCAACTTTCGCCGGATCCACCACCACCCCATCAACATTAATCACATGGCACAAAAACGCCACTTTCTCTTACTAGAACTCGCACTTTGAGAACTTAGCATAAATTTGGTTCTCTCTCAACACCTGTAAGACCACTCTCAAGTGAGTCTCATGCTCCGCCTCCGATTTGGAGTATACCAAAATATCATCAATGAAGATAACCACAAATGAGTCTAAGTACTCCTGAAACACTTGGTTCATCAAATCCATGAACACCGATGGTACGTTCGTCAGTCTGAACAACATCACCGAGAACTCAAAGTGGTCATACCTCGAACTAAACATTGTCTTGGGTATGTCATCATCTCGAATCCGCAACTAATAATACCGTGACTTCAAGTCCAACTTTTAGTACACCACCGAACATACCAACTGGTCGAACAGGTCATCTATCTGTGGAATAGAATACTTATTCTTGAAGGTCAGTTTATTAAGGTTATGGTAGTATATGCACAAACTCATACTGCTGTTGGGTATTGCATCCACAATAACCCATATTTGCATGAAGTCACCCTTGAACTAAGATGAATTAAGTTGTATTTGATATCCTTGTTTTAGGTGTGTGTTTGCAGATTATTATTGCTAAGTGTAGACCAATGTCAGTCTACAGTGGGTCATGAACATAGGACCATACAGTATAATCCCTCACTGTGCGACCCAAGGTATTGACTCATGTGTAGTTTCTCTATTGGGATATACATCATATTCAAACCTTGGATCATGGAATGAAGATTGGACCCTTGGAGAGAAGAGAAAGATTTTTTTTCTAAAGTTCAGAAAATTCTCCAAGTCCACTTCTAGAGAAGTACATCTTAGTTCTCGAGAAGTCCTTAGAGTTCTCAAGAAGCTTAGCCTCTTAGTTCTCGAGAAGTCCTCAGAGTTCTCGAGAAGTCCAGCCTTTGGTTCTCGAGAAATCTAGACAGGTTCAAGAATTTTTCTAAGTCAGGGTTCTCGAGAAGTCTTATTAGTTCTCGAGAAGTCTTTTTAGTTCTCGAAAAGTCTTGGCCAGTTCTCGGGATGCCTCAACTTTAGTTCTCGAGAAGTCTATCTTGTTCTTGAGAAGCTTGGCTTAAGTTCTCGAGAACTGCCAGCCCTATTTCTCGACTAGGCAAATTTGCCTCAGAAAAACTCTCTAAGTGTTAGTTCTCGAGAAGTCTCCATAGTTCTCGAGAAGTCAATTAGTTATCGAGAACTCAGCCCTTTTGTTCTCGAGAAGTCCAGGATTCTTTTAAGCAGTATAGTTTTTGAGAAGTCCTGATAGCTCTCGAGAACTCAGTCTCTAGTTCTCGAGAACTAAAGGCACTTCTCGAGAACTATAAGTTAATTTTTCAGAAAATTTATGTTAAGTCTAGATCGGCCGAAATTTTCAAATGACGTGACGTGATTAGTCCACGTGTCGTCATTAATGTCTTTTCTAGCCGTTAAGGGTAATCCGATATAAAGTCTTTTCATTAAGACCAAACCCTCACAATTACAAAGAGCGGAAACCCGTACATTTCTAAATTTCTGGATCGGCATTCTCTTTCCAAAAGAACACATTCTGAAGTTGCCGCCGCCGCCGCTCATCGAGTAGATCGATCTTTCTGCTTTCAATCCAAGAAGACTTGTTGTTCAAGGGATCGTCATCTTCTTCTTGATCGAGTAGGTCAAAGTTTTCTCAGGTCAGATCATCAAGTCTTCTTCAACAGTTTCTGAAAGAGCCGCAAATTTCAAGAAGAAGACCTAGGGCCGAATATTTCCAGATCTGAGAGAAATTCTTGTTTGTATTTTCAAATCTTGTTATTATCTTGTAGGAGATAATTCTCCAAGTGTAGGAGCGTTGTTCTCCGAGTTTATAGGAAGTTTTATCTTCCGAGTGTAGATCCATTTGGATCGAGTTTGTAGGAACTTGGTTCCGAGGCGTAGGATGATTTTGATTCCGAGATAGTGGAGTAGCCGAGTCTAGTGATTTGCTAGATCGGTGAGGTAAAGTGGATGTACCCAAGATTGGGGAACCACTATAAATCTTCTTGTCTTTCTGTGATTGCTTGATTTCTTGTGCTATATCGCAAAAAATTTTATTTCGCAAATAGGCGCACGATTCACCTATTCACCCCCCTCTAGGTGATTTAGGATGAACACTTTACACTTTCAATTGGTATCAGAGGGAGGTTGGTCGTTAAAAGGTTAACACCTTGATCAATTTCCTCTCGAAAGTTGTCATTTGGTTATTCAAGCAATGGACAAGGTCAAAGATTTTGCCAAGCTTCCCCTGTGCACAAAGAATAACTTTCCCATGTGGAAAGAGAGAATTAAATTTTTTATGGAAGCTGTGGACCCCCGGATCTTCATGATTGTTGAAGAAGGTCCTTACGTCCCCATGACTATCTCCACTATAGATCCAACTAAGAAGGTTCCTAAAAAATTGATGGATCTAGATAAGGACGAGATTGCACTTGTCTCTTTTGATAAGAAAGCTAAAAATATCATAGCAAGTGCAGTCGATGACTCGATGCTGCAGAATATGATTCACTACCAATCGGCTAAGGAGATGTGATAATCTCTAGTTACTCTGATGGAAGGCACTGAAGAATTGAGGGAAGATAGAAGGTCCCTACTGAATAAGAAATATGAAGCCTTCAGGCAAGGGTCAAAGGAGACCATTGCAGATACCTTTGAGAATTTCTTCAAGATAGTAAATGTCCTAAGAGTATATGGCCGAGTCTTCACCAATGGGGAGCTGAATGATAAGTTTCTGAGGTCTCTCACAAAGGAATGGGACAACAAAGTCTGTTCCATCCGGGAGTTTGGCAGACTAGCTGAGACAAAAACACAGAATCTATTTGCCAAGCTGATGTCCTATGAACTGCAGATCAATTCCAGAAAAGCTGAAGAAGAGAAAAGTCACTTCTCCTCAAAAGAGAAGTCGGTTGCATTAAAGGCTGACAGTTCAAGGAAGGCCAAAGCTGCCTCACCAGCACCTGCTCCAGAAGTAAGTGAAGAAGAAAGCTCTGAGCCAAGCACCTAAGGCTCAGAACTATTTGAAGGAGAGTTCTTGTTGCTCTCTCGGCAGTTCAAGAAATTCTTGAACAAGAAGAAGCAGTAGAGAGGCAAGGATGCCTCACACAGAAGATTACGACATGACAGTGATCAGCAAAAGAAAGGCTCGGGTAGCCATGACAGGTATAACTCTAAACAGAACAAACAGATTTCTACTGACATCGTTTGCTACTATTACAACAAACCAGGTCACATCATAGCTGACTGCCCCCACAAGAAGAAGGAGGGTAGCAAAAGAGAGGAAAAGAAGTCCTCGTACCACAAGAAGAGGACAGAGAAGAGCCTGTTGGCTAAGAAGGGCAATACTCTCAGCGACTCTGACTCATCTGAGTCGAGTAACGAAGAGGAAGCCGACTTTGGGCTCATGGCTCAATCAGATGACGAACAAGAGCCCCAATTTACTAGGGAGGTAAAATCTCACACTCCTCTCTCTGAATCTGAAAGTTCTGAGCATGATCATGAGGATAGCTCTTCTGACGATGAGTCAGAACTTATGGCCCAGTACAAGGAGTTGATCATAACTTACGACAAATATCGCCGAGTCGTGAAAACTCAGGCTAAAGAGATTAAGTCTCTAATGTCTATTGAGAGCAGCTTGAGATAAGAAGTCGCTAAGACTTACTCTCTTCAAGATAACTTCTATTTTACTATTGAAGAATACAATCAAGCTCTTAAGCACCTCGACCCTAAAGATGAAATCATCAAAGAGTTGGAAAAACAACTCGAGGCTGAGAAGAAACTTGTTGAAAGTTTCTCAAATACTAAGACAGTTCTTCCACTCGTTGCTGAATTCTCAGCTAAGGCCCAAGGAGCTGGACTAGGCCATGTTGCCACTCCTAGTAAATCTTCTAGGAGAAACAAGGCTCAACGGAAGAATAAGGCCGCCAAGAAGGCCTTGGACAAAGAAAAGGGGAAAGCCCCTCTAGATCAGACTGTATTTAAGAAAGTTATCTTTCCAACAAATAAGTTTGATCTGGACTCGTTCTATGGTCACTTGACCAGGCCTACTTATGTAGAGCCAAAGTCTCGGTACCAAGGATGGACTCGCCCTCAGAACTTTGGTGAGAGTGTCTTTAAGGCACCTTATGAAGAAGTGATTCTTCAGGGATATGGTCCTTATAATCATGGCCACAACTTCAAGAAAGCACCTAAAGTAAATCCCGTTGGGGAAAGGCCTCCGAAGGAGAAGAAGTCATGTGATTTCCATCACCATGAAGCTTCCTCCTCCAAGAGTGCTACCCCTGCTAGACCACCATCTCAAAAGGTCAAGCAAGAGTACATAAGGCAAAGATACAACAGGTTTGACTGTTGGTGTTGTGGCAAAATTGGTCATTTTGTCAGCGATTGTTGGTTTAATACCAGGAAGGTCACTACTCCTCAAGTTGGCAACATGAGATTGACCACTCAGAATGCTAATCTTCATAGGGGGAGTGTTCTAACCCGAGACCAAGGACCCAAACATGTTTGGGTTCCTAAGGCAAAGTGATCATGAATGCAGGTATGTCCAAAGGCCACCAAAATGCCAATCTGGTACTTGGACAGTGGATGCTCTCGGCATATGACCGGGACAAGAAGCCTACTCCAGAATTTCACTCCAGTCTGCAACGGACAAAAGGTCATCTTTGGAGGTTCAGACCGAGGGATAACTAAAGGCTATGGTATGATCACTAATGGTAATGTATCCTTTTCAGATATAGCTTATGTGGAGGGATTGGAACACAATCTCATAAGCATAAGTCAACTATGTGACAAAGGATACATAGTTGAGTTCCACGCTGACAAGTGCTTGATAAAGTCTGTTGACAATATAGAAACAATTCTATCAGGCACTCGAACCAGGAACATATTTTGTTTAAATTTCATTTGTATAGATTTTTCTACACTAGTGTGTCTTTTGGCAAAAGATAGTGCGTCTCTTGGTGACCAATGACACAAGAGGCTAGCACATATTAATTTTAAAACTATTAATAAATTATTCTCCAAGAACTTAGTACGTGATGCCCCAAATGTCAAGCACGTCAAAGAGAGACCTTGTCATTCATGCGTAAAAGGCAAGCAAACAAGGGCTACCTTTAAAAGCATTATAGGCAAAAACTCTAATAGGTGTTTACACCTACTTCATATGGACTTGTTCGGTCCAATGCAAGTTAGAAGTTTAGGAGGTAAGGATTATACATTTGTAATTGTTGATGACTACTCGCATTTTACGTGGGTGTTCTTTCTGAAACACAAGTCAGATACCTTTGTTATCTTTAAAAATTTTGTCAGGCAGGTCCAGAATGAATACAACTCTTCCGTAGTCAAAATCAGAAGTGACAATGGAACGGAGTTCAAATTTGGGGCCATGACAAAATTTTGTGAAAGCCTGGGTATCTTTCATGAGTTTTCCTCTCCTTGTACTCCACAACAAAATGGAGTAGCTGAGAGAAGGAATAGAACACTCATAGAGGCCTGCGGGACAAGGTTGAGTGATGCTTCACTACCAGAGTACTTCTGGGCTGAAGTCGTCAACACTGCATGCCACGTGCAAAATCGAGCCCTCATAAACAAGAATTATGATAAGACACCTTATGAACTTCTAAAAGGCAGGAAACCAACAAATTCATATTTTAGAATTTTTGGCTGCAAATGCTTCGTACTTAACAATGGTAAGTATCATACTACTAAGTTTAGTGAGAAAAGTTTTGAAGGTATTTTTGTAGGATATAGTAGCCATAGTAAGGCATATAGGGTTTTCAATAGAAAAACTCTGGTTGTAGAGGAATCCATACATGTTGTATTTGATGAGACGAGCTTGCTGCAAAGCAAATCGTCTAGTGTGCTTGTTGAAGATGCAGGTACAAGGCTTAAATAGATCAGTGTGGATGAATCGAACGAAGATAAAGGTGAAAATTTCATCAAGATAACCTCTCTAACCCCTATTGGAGAGGTAGAGGATCAAGATGAAAATATTGTCTAGGTTGATGAAGTCACTCCAGTGGCAGAAGAAGTTCCAGATGCGAGGAATCTAGAGCTCAGACATCTGAAGGATCACCCAATGGACAAGATCATAGGAGATCCCCGGGATGGTGTTAGAACTCGTCAAGGTATAACTAACGAGAATCTATATTTAAGTTTTCTCTCACAGGTTGAACCAAAGAAGTTTAAGGAAGCAAACTCAGACGCATCATGGATCTTGGCCATGGAAGAAGAATTGAATCAGTTCAAGCGCTGCAAAGTTTGGTCGCTTGTTCCAATACCCAAAGGTAAGAATATCATCGGAACGAAATGGGTCTACAGGAACAAGTTGGACGAGAATGGGATAATCATCAAGAACAAGGCCAGACTCATCGCCAAAGGATATCGTCAAGAAGAAGGGATCGACTTCGAACAGACATACGCTCCAGTGGCAAGACTGGAGGCCATCATACTGTTCCTTGCTTATGCTGCACTGAAGGGATTCACTGTCTACCAAATGGACGTGAAGTCCGCCTTCCTAAATGGTGACATAAAGGAAGAGGTGTACGTGGAACAGCCCCAGGTTTCGTTGATCCAAATTGTCCTGAGTATTATTTATTATCAAAAGCGCTATACGGTTTGAAACAAGCTCCTCGAGCTTGGTACGAAACGCTATCTACCTTTCTCCTCGAGAACAAGTTCACAAGGGGAAAGATAGATAAGACATTATTTCTTAGGGAAATTAAAGGAAAGATTTTGCTAATGCAAATCTATGTCGATGACATTATTTTTGGTTATAAGGACGACAACCTCTGCAAAAAGTTTTCTAAACTTATGCAAGGGAAGTTTGAAATGAGTAGTATGGGAGAGCTGAAGTATTTCTTAGGACTTCAGGTGAAACAATCTGAAGATGGAATTTTTATCTCTCAGACTAAGTTTACCAAGGAGTTGATTAAGAAATTCAGAATGGAGAGTGCAACCTCTATGAGGACTCCACTGGCCTCAGCTATGTCTCTGGACAAGGATGAGAAAGGGAAACCTTTTGATGAAACCAAGTACAAGAACATAGTTGGATCCTTGCTCTACCTTACTGTCAGTAGACCAGACATAATGTTCTCTACATGGGTCTGTGCTAGATTCCAAGTGAACTGTAAGGAATCTCACTATGCTACTGTAAAGCGGATTTTGAGATACCTTAAAGGTACACCGAATCTTGGCTTATGGTACCCAAGAAGTAATGACAGCGAACTAATCGGTTTTTCAGATGCAGACTTTGCAGGTAGCAAAGATGATAGGAAAAGCACTTCCGGAACATGTCAGTTCCTAGGAAGAAGGCTTATATCTTGGAGCAGCAAAAAGCAAAATTGTTTCGCAATCTCAACGACCGAGTCAGAATACATTTCTGCCGGCAGTTGTTGTGCACAGTTGTTGTGGCTCAAGAATCAGCTAGAAGACTATAATATGAAGATCAAAGACATTCCATTGTTCTGCGAATCATCCAGCACGATCACAATCGCAAACAACCCAGTCTCGCACAGCCGGACAAAGCACATCGAGCTCAGATATCACTTCATCCGGGAGCATGTGGAGCAAGGGGATGTGGATCTGCAGTACGTGCCAACAGATCAGCAAGTTGCAGATATTTTCACAAAGCTTTTGGACGAGAACAAGTTCAATTTCTTCAAAATTGAACTTAGACTACTAAACAAAGAAGAATAGACCAAAGTGGAATAGTTCAAGGCTCAAGAATCTAGGACTCTTCAAAAAGGTCAAAAATTTCTCAAGAGGAAGGTAACTCTCGAAAACTAAGTAGACCTCTCGAAAAGTGAAGTAACAGTTCTCGAAAACTTAGACTACCTCTCGAGAAGAGGAATCTAGTTCTCGAAAACTCAGCCTACTTCTCCAGAAGCAAAGTACTGGTTCTCAAAAACTTACTCAACTTCTCGAGAACAAAAGACTGTCTCTCGAGAAGTCCCTTAAGTTCTCGAAAACTAATAACTCTACCTCTCGAGAAGCACTCTGAAAGCTCTCGAGAACTAGGCACTACTTCTCGAGAAGTCTATTAAGCTCTCGAGAACTATATCATACTTCTCAAAAAGTATACTGACAGCTCCCGAGAACTAAACCTACTTCTCAAGAAATGCCCGTCTTTTCGACTTAAGTTTAATTTCTTCTATTTTCGAAAACCCGCTTGATTTCAGTCCTAACCCTAGATTAATAAGACACTTAATTGACATTATTAGAATTATATATATTTATATAAAGTTTTAGAAATCAATAATAAACCGACATTTCAAATTCCATCTTCTCGAAAACTCTTCGTCTTCCACCGACAGACAGCCTCGTCGCAGCCATCGTCTTGCGCTCCGTCGCCGCCGTCAGCGTCCATGGAGAATAGTTCGAAGATAGGAATCGGCAGTGAACTTGTCGTCGAAGGAATTGCAGACATTTCAGATGATTTCCAAAACTTACTTCTTCTCCTGGACACGGCTGGACTGATGTTCGTTCTCACAGAACCTTGCAAGATTGTCTTTCCAGATGTCGAAGAATTCATCCGGAATGCAAAGGTGAGGCAGAATGGTACAATATTGAAAACTACAGTGAAAGGGATCAAAATCAAGTTGGATAAAAACAAAGTTTCAAAGCTTCTGAAGATTCCCATTGTGGATGAAGAGGATGACCTAACTCTGGAAGATTATGACATGGCTTACTCCTTCTGTGGAGTTTCTGAGGAATTCAACTCCTTAAGGAGAAATCTTTTCAATGATGTAGGAAAACTTCTGGCAGATATAATTGGAAAAATATTATGGTGCAGAACAGGGTCTATCAGTATCATAACAAATGATCTATTTGGAGTAATGACAGCTGTAATCTGTAGAAAGAAATTTCAATTTGGCATGATGGTATTTGAGATGATCAGGGACAGCATTCAGGATCCCAAATTTGTAAGAATAATCTCTGTATTGCTGAGTGAGAATGATCCAGTTACTTTCAAACTTTCCAAAGGCACTCCAGTTCACCACTTGAAGAAGATTTCATTGGCCACCATTCATAGATGGGAACTCAAGCTAAAGAACTCCAAGCAGTTAGCTAAGGAACTTACAGCTTCTGCCTCTGAGGTCAGGACCCCATCTCCCTCCTCTCATCATATTGCTGAACCTTCTGGTGCAGCAACTGAGGGGGAGCCTGCTGCCTCTGTTCCTGCTGTCAGACCTACTCCCACATCTCCAGCCAGATTAGCTAGCAGAAGTCCTCTCAGAAGCCCAGTGAGATCTCCAATCAGGAGCCCTGTGGAAGTTTCTCTAGATGCATCCCTATCAGATGTTCCAGGACAGGACACCCTCAAGGACACAAGTGAAGCCATTGACAGCATGATTGAAGAACTAATGTCAGTTGAACGACTTCCTTCCCTTCACAAAGAAACCCCTGCAGAACCATCAAAAGAATCAGCTCTATGGTTATAAAAGAAATTCCTCCATGGAAAGCTCCTCCTCCACCTCAGATTGCTATATCTAGTACCACCCCTACTACTGCCATTGTTTCTGCTACTCCTGCTGCTACTGCTACTGAAACTGTAAGTTCAGATATTTTATCTAAGATTGAAGGTATGTTGGCTGCCCAAAGGCAATATTTTGATAAATCTCTCCAATCAGTCAAAGATCAGGTCACCTCTCTAGAAAAGGAAATGAACAGAGGATTTGCAGAGATCCAACACAATATAGATTCTCTTAAAGAGCTGTTCAGAATTGGTGGCAAAGCCATTGACCACACCATTACTAGCATTGGTCAAGTCATGGACCAGTCTGTCACACTGACAAATAATCAAATTGAGTTGGAAAAGAAAGCTCAAGAGCATGTCATGAAGATCTGTGAGGAATTTGGAACTTTCAAAGAAGACACCATAGAAAAGCTTTGTGTAGAAATCAGAAAGGGGGAGAGCTTAGTGAAAGAACAAGTGGAAAAGTTTACTGCAGATGCAAAACATCTCTGGAATGAAAAATTGACTGAGATAAATAAGAATGTTTTAGAACAAATTCAATCAGTAAAATTCCGCACTTATGATACTGCAGTCTGAATGCACAATCAGATATTCCTTGACTTTCAAGCTGATCCTAATGTGATTCCACATCATCTGAACCCCCTTGCTGAAGGTCAATCCACCCAGATGCCTCAACCTCAGATGCCTACCTTCTTCCCAGGCCAGAAGATCAGGATCTTCCTCCTGCTTCCTATGACCAGGTTTGGGATGACATTATTCCTAAGGATTTACCAGAGATTCACACCTTTAAGAAGAGAAAGTATGGAGAAGGTCCTTATGCAAGCAAGTCTGTTCCCCAGCCAGATACAGAGAAAAGGAAAGCAAAGGAGTTTGCTGAAGTTTGGAGCCCCACTTCCAAAAGCTTAATTCTTGAGACTCTTAAATTGGTGATGGACTATAATGAGAACCGAAATCTCCACTACAGCTCATCTGAGTGGGAGTTATATGAGAATTCCATGACCAAGAGAAGGATATATGATAGAGAATTTGGCAGGAATAATCTCAAAGCTCCTCCTAAGCCTCCTACATATTACCCTAAACCCTTCAGCTATCAGAGGAGACAGCAAGAAAAGCAGGACAGACAACATCAAAGCAAAGAATGAACTCTTGTTGTTTTGTTTTTTGAGAATTTGGATGAAATGATTGTTGATTAGAAATCTAAAACATTACATATATACAATCTCTAGTTTTACCTAATTATGTCTTTAATTAATCTGTTATTGCATTTAGATTCAGTTTTTCATTTCCAGTTCTTTCTTAATTGTCATAATTCACCTTAGTGTAGAGGGTTCTGACTTCTACAAATAGGGGGAGAGTGTTGGGTATTGCATCCACAATAACCCAGATTTGCATGAAGTCACCCTTGAACTAAGATGAATTAAGTTGTATTTGATATAATTGTTTTAGTTGTGTGTTTGCAGATTACCATTGCTAAGTGTAGACAAATGTCAGTCTACAGTGGGTCATGAACACTCCATACAGTGTAATCCCTCACTGTGTGACCCAAGGTGTTAACTCATGTGTAGCCTCTCTATTAGGATACACTTCAGATTCAAACCTTGGATCATGGAATGAAGATTGGACCCTTGGAGAGAAGAGAAAGATTTTTTTTCTAAAGTTCAGAAAATTCTCCAAGTCCACTTCTCGAGAAGTACATCTTAGTTCTCGAGAAGTCCTTAGAGTTCTCGAGAAGCTTAGCCTCTTAGTTCTCGAGAAGTCCTCAAAGTTCTCGAGAAGTCCCAGCCTTTGGTTCTCGAGAAATCCAGAAGTCCAAGATTCTTCTAAGCAGTATAGTTCTCGAGAAGTCCTAATAGCTCTCGAGAACTCAGTCTCTAGTTCTCGAGAACTGTAAGTAAATTTTTCAGAAAATTTATGTTAAGTCCAAATCAGCCGAAATTTTCAAATGACTTTATGTCATTAGTCCACGTGTCGTCATTAATGTCTTTTCTAGCCATTAAGGGTAATCCCTTATAAAGTCTTTTCATTAAGACCAAACCCTAACAATTACAAGGAGCGGAAACCCGTACATTTCTAAATTTCTGGATCGGCATTCTCTTTCCAAAAGAACACATTCTGAAGTCGTCGCGCCGCCGCTCATCGAGTAGATCGATCTTTCTGCTTTCGATCCAAGAAGACTTGTTGTTCAAGGGATCGTCATCTTCTTCTTGATCGAGTAGGTCAAAGTTTTCTTAGGTCAGATCGTCAAGTCTTCTTCAACAGTTTCTGAAAGAGCCGCAAATTTCAAGAAGAAGACCTAGGGTTGAATATTTCCAGATCTTAGAGAAATTCTTGTTTGTATTTTCAAATCTTGTTATTATATTGTAGGAGATTATTCTCTGAGTATAGGAGCGTTGTTCTCTGAGTTTGTAGGAAGTTTTATCTTCCGAGTGTATATCCATTTGGATCGAGTTTGTAGGAACTTGGTTCTGAGGCGTAGGATTATTTTGAATCTGAGATAGTGGAGTAGCCGAGTCTAGTGATTTGCTAGATCGGTGAGGTAAAGTGGACGTACCCAAGATTGGGGAACCACTATAAATCTTCTTGTCTTTCTGTGATTGCTTGATTTCTTGTGCTAGATCGCTAAAATTTTTATTCCGCAAATAGACGCACGATTCACCTATTCACCCCCCTCTAGGTGATTTAGGTTGACAACTTTACACTTTCAACTGCCATCTTTCTTCTAAACGAACAGAACCGGCGTGCTCCATGGCGATGAGTTGGGCCTAATATATCCATGCTCTAATAGCTCCTACAATTGTACCTAAAGCTCGGCTAACTTCTTTGATGCCATCCTAAATGGATGACATGACACCGATCTAGCTTCTAGCACTAACTCAATCGATAAATCGATCTCCCATCGAAGAGGTGCTCCAGGAAGTTCTTCGGGAAACACATCCTTGAATTCTGCCACTACCGGCACTTCTCCAATTGATAGCTTGGAATGTTGAACTTCCAACAATGCTATAAAAGCTACTCCTCCCTGGTTAACTGTCTGCACCAATTGCATGGCCGAAATCAGGGAGCAAGCCACTCAACTAAGGCCTTACAACTTGACTTCTTCCTTTCCTTCATTTCATAGGGTCACCACCTTTGATAGACAGTCAATACTAGCCCACTACTCTGCAAGTAAGTCTATGCCTAAGATTACATTGAACTCGGTTAATGATAAAACCATTGCTACCAACACGAAGTCAACTCCGTCTAAAATCTATCCAATGCGTCCTTTCGTCCTGGTAGTCATGAAAGACCCATTGGGCATGCGCACTCTAAGCTCTGCATTCGCCAAAAAGGGCTCGACCCCAATTCTACGGATAAAGCTTTACACAAGAAAGGAGTGTGACGCTCCCGTGTCGAACAATACCCTAGCGGGGTAACTAAAAACTAACACAAAGCCTAAAACACACATAAAAGTCTCGAAAGTCTAAAGCCAATAAACAAACTTAAACTTTCCCATACCTGTAACCACATCGGGTTGTCGAATCGCTTCCTGTTGCCCAAGGTTGTAAGATCTTGGTTGTACGGGTTAGAAATGTGAAGTGCTTGATTTTGCCATTTTCCCTTTCTCCGCGATGCTGGGACTACAACACACTGACTGCTCCTGCATTGGCTCTTGTTCAGGGCCACCCTCAGTACAAAATCAAGCAATGTGGCAGGACTTGCCAAGCTTGAAGCACGTTGGTGGTCCCTTGAAGCGAGATCCACCTGACGTTGTACTACTCTTATCCCCTGACCTGAAGGGATGGGACATCTTCTTCCACTTACTCCTTTCAGAATTCTCCTGCGATTGAGAAGGCTTTCCCTCTCCCTGCTTGATCGCAATTCCCTTACGACGTTGGGTTCCCTCCATATCACTTTCCAATATCCTGGCAGCCTCAATCAACTCGTTGAAACCAGCATTCTTCATAGCTATAAGGGGTTTTCTCAAATTCTCTCTCAACCCATGGTAGAAGAGGTTGTCCCTCTCCTTAACATTAGCCATGGTCGTTCCCGCATAACAACCCAAATGAATAAATTCCTATATGTACTCATCCATAGTCTTATCACGCTGCACCAAGTGCAGAAACTACCTTTGAAGGGCTAACCTCATCGATGAAGGGATATACTTCTTTATGAAGGCATTCCTGAACTCTTCTATGGACGGGGTGCATCCAGGAAACTGGTGGCCGCCATGGCTCACCCACCACAGCTTGGCGTCATCTTCTAACATGAAGGTCGTGAATTGAGATTGCTTCTCCACTAGCGTCTCTGCCACCCTAAGAAGTTCCTAAATCCTCACTAACCAGTCCTCTGCATCAGTCGGTGTGCTGACTCCCTTGAATGTTGAGGATGGAAACTTAAAAAATACTTCATCTATTGGTCTCCATGCCCAAATACCACTCTCTCAGCCAACGGCTCTACCTTCCTGGCTCCTCCGCCCGATATGATCGGTTCCACATCCGGGGTAATGGCAGTCATTACCTGTGCAACAGGGGTCATGTTGGATCTCGTGGCCAACCTCAGAGGGCGGTGAATAAGGTTTTATGAGTTAATAGAAATTTAAAAATGTTTTGCTCAGAAAGCCGAGTTCTAGAAGCTACCGCGGGGCGTGAAGTATCTAACGCATAGTGGTAAGTCTATGAACTTGTTTTCCGGCGCAAGTTCGTTCACAAGCCCCACTACACAAGCACTCACTTTAACAAACTAGAACAATCACAGAGTAAATCAAAATAGAAACTGGAATTCCATTGCATGAATCAGAATAACTATTGTTCTAGATGATTACAAAAAGGGTGATCTCCGTGATGCCGGAGATCTAAGGCGATGAGAAATAAAAAAAACTCTTTTGGTTTCAATACTGATTCGCTCCACGGACCGATTGGATCTCTTCTTTTCCCTCCAAGAAAATTCTTCGAGCTAGCCCCTCAACACCTCACAAGGAAGGGTCTTAGAGCCCCGCTAGATCCTCCCGATCTAGACGTCCTTATCCCCATGATGATTTCCCACGGAGTCCTACCCGGATTCTGATGACCCTTACCGGTCGATTTTCCTCTACACAAGATTTAGAAACAAAGAAAGATTACAAGAGTAAAAGATGTAAATGTTTTAAAGATGAAGTTCTCCCTCTTGAAGACTTCCCTGTAGAGCGATCCACGGCCAGTGCTTGAGATCTCCATTTTGTTTTCTTACACGAAATAAATTGAAGATTATTAAAAAAAAATTTTGATTTTTGCTGGAAAATAAGAAATTTAGGCCTCTATTGGCAGACCAGGAATTTTTTTTTGTAATTTTGGCAAATAAACATGCATACAAAGTGCGTGTCGACGTGCAAATAAGAGGGGGAGGGTGCCAATTAGAAAAGTGACGTGAACCTCCCTCTGATACCAAATTGATGCAGGCTTGCACGTTGACACCGAATAGATCTATGGACAAGCACGTATACCTCTCTACGATCCAACCTTATACTCGCACATTCGTTCTATGCAGCACCACGTTAATTAATTCTATCAATTATATGCTAGCGTATGGGTAGACAAACCGATTAGGATCGAATAAGGGCTATAAAGCTAATGTTCTTTCCGGCTAAAAGGACCAACCCGGTCCGATCGAGCGAAGGTTTTACCAAAAGTGATCTACCAAAAATAACGATTCAGTAACAGTAGATCTCTCCCAACAAAAGAAAACGGGACTCGCCAAAACCCTCTCGAACTTAAATGAAAATTAGATGAACCACAAAATTCAATCGAGAGAAAACCACGAAAATTAAATGATTCCAAAATTACGCTAAAGTAAACCACCACAGGAATTAATCCAAAAGAAGAACACACAAGAAGGTAGAAAATTTTCGTTACCCAACCAGAATGGATGATTATGATTTCTCTACTTGGATCGCTCTTCAACGACTCCGTCGGAGTCACGCCGGATGGAGAGGAACTCGTTCGCCTTCTTCGCTTCACGTCGGAGTTGGATTCACAAATAGGTTATTTGTGCCTTGACCGAGATCACACAAAAATATGAGAGGTGATGGTCGGTTTGGAGGGTGGCCGAACTAGAGAGGGGAGAGAGGAGTCGGCGGCTTGGAGAAGGAGCAAGGGCTTGGCCAAATTTTAAAGAGGTGGAGGAGAGGAGATTTCTCACAAAGAGGAGGAGGAGGAGTATAAGAGAGGGGGAAAGAGGGGAGGAGGCTTGTGGCCGAATTCCACAAGGAGGGAAGGAGAGGGGAAGGAGGTCGGCGGCCAAAAGAGGGGAGCAAGAGGGAGATCCGAAATTTTAAAGAGGGGAAGAGATCAAGAGGAGGGAAACTCAATTAGGGTTTTTTCTTTTCATTCATTCTCTAATCAATATGAGAACATACATGCCTATATATAGGCTTACATCAATGTCTTAGCTACATGCAGCCCAAATAGAAAAATAAACATAACCCATGGTTTTAAACATAACCATGGTTTAAAACATTACATGAAAATTAAATAACATTGCAAATAAAACCAAAACATAAAAATGATTTAATAATTATTAAAAATTATTAATAATTATTAATATATTGGTTTGCGTCCAGGGCGGATATTATGGTGACGCTCCACATGGTCATCACGGCGCCGCACATCTTTATTTGAAGGCGGAGAAAGTTCTTCCGTAAGCACGCTCTCACCGTATTCAACATGTTGAGGGCCGTCATCTCCATCACGTTTCCTGGCCACCGTCGGCTCTTTGTAGTCAATGTAGATCTTGGATCGCCAGAGTCTTTCGATCACGAGCGAGAGGAAGATGGCTTTCTTCCTTTTAGATGAAGATGATCGGAACAGACGCAGGGAGGCGGCCGAACCCTAGAGTGTAGGAACTTCTATCTATCTTTCGTATGGATTCTCTTGTTTTTAAGAGCACAGAAACCAAGGCGGCCTTTTATACGTTTTCGTGAAAATAGGCTACTACCGGCAGTAAGACTAGCGCCCGGCGGTAGGTTCGCACGCTTGTTGTGCCAACTATCGTCCAAATCTGGAATTATAATTCAAACAAATATTTGTCATTTCATCGTTGCAAGCGCCGCGCGGTTACAGCTACCGCCTCGCGGTAATATAGGACACGACGATTCGAAAGCAGCGTGTCAATATTTGTCGAGCGGATAGCGCAGTGTGGTAATTGCTGTCGTCTGCGGTAATTTTATTTCTCGAGAAATTCATCTCGATACTCATCGAGAGACTAGCGCGGCACGATAACGACTATTGCCTGGTTGTAGGTCGTTTCTCGAGAAATCCTACTTGATGTTCGTCGAGAGTCTAGCGCGGTGCGGTAAAAACTACCGCTTGTGGAAATTTCCCGAGAGCCAGTCCAAATTAATTCCTTGTGTTAACGCATGCGGTAAGACTAGCGCGGCGTGATAGTTTCCCGAGAACTCTGTCCAATTAATTCACGGCTACCGCCCAGCGGTAAATTCTACCGCTCGGCATTAGTATCCATAGAAGTCTTCTTCTTCGCTTGTACCTATCAACCTGCACACTCTATCAACACAAGACATGATCAAATACAACAAGCGAGTTTATATTATCAAACACAGGGCATGTGAAACATCAGTTCCAACAAACTCCCCCTTTTGATAATATCAAATCCCGTTCATGAGAAATAATAATGTAATAGAGTGCAGATAAAGAATAAGAGTTATAAGCTAACAACAGGTTACAGGTTCGCTATGTAGCTCCCCTACACGCACACTCCCCCTATCTACTTGTTCGACTTGCTCCCCCTATCTATGTGCACACATTGTTAACATACTCCCCCTACAAGTGACCTCTCCTAACCCGTGACTCATACCCATGAACATGCTCATGAACAAATTATTCTCCCCCTTTGATAATATCAAAAGGGCGAGCAAGACCAACCAGACATGCAGGATGAAAAATAATAGAGATGATGAGCGTGTAGACAAATAACAGATAGTGCACACATAATGTAATGGTTAGAGATAATAATCATAGAGGTGACTCAAAGTGGAATACATTTCAGAAAATTGTAAGCACATGGGTGACAAAAAGGATCAAGGTACACAGACAAAGAAGTTCACTTTTCAGAGTTAATATGAATTGGACAGCACAGACTAAACTAAGCACACAACGAGTACGTCTATAATGCTATAAGAGTAAGGAAGTAATAGGGTTAAACAAACATTGAAAACGTCATGAGTGTAAATCTTGTGCTAGTACGTATTGTGCTCAAACAAGTTAGTGTAGTTATAGTCCAATTCTTATGTGCGAAAGTCTTAGACAAGGAAATGACATGTGTCCGAGTAACATAGAAAGTGAGATAACACCAAGGGAAAGATAGCATATTGTCCATGGATATCTCGATCATATAGAAACCTTACACCAGAGAAATAAGGTGAACAATCACCTCACATATCATTCGATGTCATACATAGGCAAAAAAACTAGGGGCACTAAGCTAACGATAGAGTTGATGCACAAGATCAAAGTGACTCTTTATCCAAGGTGCTCATCCACACAATGCTCATGAAGGCTTATCCGGAGGAGTGAGTAGTGTTTGGGGGGACCGTGACAAGAGATCTGATAGTTTGCATAGTGTTATTTTGTTAGCAAAGATCTATCACTTTGATCTTATATTTGTTTTAAAATTCACGGAGCCCCGAGTCAATCGAAATCTATCCACCTAGATAGATACACTTTAACTTGTTTACATATGACTTTTGTACGAGAATTTTGGCCCAAAGTTTCACACCTAGCATAATCACAAATATATCGTTACATTGATTATTCAACATATTTCTAGTGTGTTACAATATAGTGTCACAAGTTATAAAATGTATGTGTACCATGTTTTCATCTTGAGTGCACCGGCTAGGGATATGTGTATCATGTGAAGTCATTCCCCTATCTAAAGTCTCACACATACCTAGAGGCATAGTCAACAGACACGACCTCGTCTTGTTGCACTCAATAGCTAAGAACCTATAGATTCAGCCCACTATGACTATAGGAAAATGTCTATAGAGATTACGAATCTAAACTCAAACATTGTACTTACGCGTTATGGTCTAAGTCACAGTTATGTACGCCCTACGGATATGATCACTTCGCAGTGTTTTTTTAAATAACAAAATCTAAGGAAACTCAAGTAAATGACTCATAAGCAAATATGCTAGGAAAACAAAGCACCAAAACAAAAAACAAACAAAAGAGCATTTAGACACACAAAAAGATGACTAGGATGAGAGATCTAGAACTCCAAGCTCGAGTCGAAGTAGTGAGAAACGTGCATCCGGAAGTGGTTTAGTGAATATGTCTGCTAGTTGTTCATCAATACAAATGAAACTTACACGCATGTTCTCCTTTTTTATATGATCTCGAATAAAGTGGTGACACACGTCAATATGTTTAGATCTAGAATGGTGCACTGGATTATATGTCATGTCTATGGCACTCTTGTTGTCGCACCTAAGTGTAACATTCCTACAAGATAATCCACATTCTTATAATGTTTGAGACATCCATAGTGCTTGAGCGCAACAGCTTCCTAAGGCGATATACTCAGCTTCAGCGGTGGATAATGCAACCGAGTTTTGTTTGCGACTTGACTAAGAGACTAGTGCAGGGCCTAAAAATGACATGTACCACTTGTGCTCTTGCGATCAAGTGAACACCCTGCATTGTCAGAATCAAAGTAGTCGTGTAGTGTGAAATCGGTGGTATGTGGGTACCAGAGTCCAAGGTTCTGTGTTCCTATAAGGTACCTAAAAATATGCTTTACTGCTTTCAAATGAGACTCTCTAGGGTCGGCTTGGTACCTAGCACACATACCTACGGCAAACGTGATATATGGCCTAGAGGCACTCAAATATAACAATGATTATATCATACCTCTAAACACGGTCTGATCGACAAAAATGCCACTTTCTTCTTTTCCTAATTTAAGAGAGGCACTCATAGGAGTTTTGACTTGTTTCAGATTCGCATACCCAAAACGCACAAGCATATCTTTAATATATTTTGATTAACTTATAAAAATCCCGTCTGTGCGTTGAGAAATCTAAAATCCTAGGAAATAGGTAAGTTCTCCTACTAGGCTCATTTCAAATTCGGATTTCATTAGGGTGACAATTTCTTAACACAACTTGTCATTCGTGACCCCAAAAATGATATCATCCACAGATTTGTAGTATAATTAGATCCGAGAGCTCGTTCTTTACGAATAACGTGGTGTATGCACTACCTATGCTAAAGCCACGAGCTAAGAGAAAGGTGGTGAGCCTATCATAACAAGCAAGGGGTGCCTGCTTCAATCCGTACATGGCATTCGCCAACTTGTATATATGGTTTGGGTAGGTGGCATTCATGAAACCGGGTGGTTGCTTGACATATACCTCTTCCTTAATATATCCATTTAGGAAGGCGCTCTTAACATACATTTGGCATAATCTAATTTTCTTATAACTAGAAAATGCCAAAAACATACAAATGGACTCAAGACGAGCAACCAGGGCAAATGACTCCTCAAAATCCACACCCTCTATCTGAGAATACCCTTGAGCCACCAACCTAGCTTTGTTTCTTGTTATCCTAGACTCACCATCAAGTTTATTTTTGAAGACCCATTTTAAGCCAATGACTGGATGGTTATCTGGACGCTCCACTAAAACCCATACCTTGCTTCGCTCTAATTGGCTCAGCTCCTCATTCATCGCCAAGAACTATGATTCATCTTTTAAGTCTTCAGAAACATTCTTGGGTTCAATATCAGATAGGAAACACAAGTTTGAGAATGACTCATGAAGTGCTGACCGAGTTCTAACTCCATGAGATGGCTCTCCTATGACTAGATCTCGAGGGTGTTGCTTTGAAAAAATTAAGTTACTAGGTAGCCTATATCCTTGCTCCAGAATTTGAGTTTCACTTTCCACGATTCTCTCCTCACCTTCATCCCGTATCAGTACACTCTCTTCAATCTCCTCTTCATTTTCCTTAGGCTTGTTAGTTAGGGAATTTTCATCGAAATGCACATGAGCTGATTCTTCAACCACTAAGGTACTCTTATTGTAGATCCTATAGGCCCGAGTCGTACTCGAGTATCCTAAGAAGATACCTAGATCAGATTTTTCGTCAAATGATGATACTTAGTGTTTAGAATGTAGCATGGGCAACTGAAGACCCTAAAGTACGATACAGAGGGTTTCTTATCTAAATACAGCTCATATGGAGTTCACTTTAAAAGAGGACGAAGCATGACTCGATTCATCGCGTAGCTTGTTGTGTTAACCGCTTCAGCCTAGAAAGATCGTGGTAAGTCAAACTCGGCGAGCATTGTGCGGGCTAATTCTTGAAGAGTGTGGTTCTTTCTTTATACAACCTCGTTCTGTTGCGAAGTGCGAGGGGCGGAGAATTCGTGCTTAATTCCTATGGACTCACACAGGTTTGAGAAGTCCTCATTCTCAAACTCTCCTCCATGATCTGATCTAATACATTTTATCTTTATCTCCTTCTTATTTTGAAGTCACGTGCAGAGATTGGAGAATTCTCTAAAGGTGTCAGATTTATTTGCTAGAAAGATCGTCCAGCAATAACGTGAGTAATCATCTATGTTAACGAAGGTGTATCATTTTCCACCTAGACTACACATACTTAGAGGTCCAAACAAGTCCATGTTAATCAGTTCGAGTGGTCTTGACGTGGAAACTTCAGTTTTGCTTTTGAAAGAGGTTTTGACAATTTTGCCTTTTTGACAAGGAGCGCATAAGACATTTAAACTACCGCTTAAGTTGGGAAGTCCCCGAACAACTTTATTTTTTGATAGTTTTACAATAAGCTTACTTCCAGAATGTCCTAGTCTCCTATGCCAAAGATCTAGTTCCTTATTCTTTGTAACTAGGCATTTCAGATCAGATGCAGATATATCATCAAAACTAACAGTATAAACATTATGATTCTATGAGCTACAAGCAATACACTTGTAGTTTTGGCCTCAATAATTTTGCAAGTGTTTGTTGATGACTCAAATAAGACATTTAGACCTTTATCACACAAATGGCTAATAGAGATGAGATTATGCTTAAGTCCATCTACATACAGAACATTAGAAATAGAAAATGTCTTGTTACCTATAGTGCCGCTTCCAAGTATCCGTCCTTTGTTGTTGTCCCCAAAGGTCACCATGCCACCCTTCTTCTTCTCCATGCTAAGGAACTTGTCTTTATCTCCCGTCATGTGCTTGGAGCACCCAGAGTCCAAGTACCACACGTTCTTTGTGTTCTTAGCCTGCCAACAGACCTAAAAAGAAGATGAGGGTAAAGTTATGGTTACCCAAGTTGTCCCACCAATATGATCGGTAGAAGACTTTGGTAGCCAGACTTGCGTATTTTTCTTGGCACCTTTCCTTAAACATGAGCCAGATGTGTGACCAAACTTATGACAGTTTGCACACAAAGTGTAAGCATTGGATGGTGCTTTTATCGAGTTTCTTGAGGATGGGGATATCTCTCCAGAATTCTTAACCTTATCTTTAGATTTATTAAAGTTGGATTTAGGCTTGTAATGAGAGTGATTCCCGCTCGGTGGTGATGTTGGACGCACGTATCCTAATCCAAACTTCCCAGATCCATGACACTGTGCTCCCAACAGTATATCCAATGATTTTTGGCCTATTCTGAACTTTTGGATAGCACAGTTAAGATCATGGATCCTCGCCTTTAAGGCGGTGTTCTTAGTAACTAGCATCATGCCCTGATTGGCAAATTGCTTTTTGCCTTCCTCTATCTTGGCCAGAGATATTTGAAGTCTTTTCTCTAAGGCATTCTTTTCATGATGACACTAGTTGTTCTCAATGTTGCCTTAGAGAGACTTGCTTTTAGTTCTTTGATCATTGTCATCGAGTGAGAACACTCTAGACATTCGATCTTCTCTTTGCCAGTTCTAATTACTTCACTTTTCAATTTTTCTAAGTCTTTTTTGATTTTCTTATTCTCGGCTCTCAAGGACTTTTTCTCAGAAATAACGCTTTCTAATTTATCAACTAAATTTTAATAAATTTCAAGAAGTTCAGTATAAGTAGGTGGAGTTACCTCAGTGTCGCTCTGGACACTGGACTCATCGTCAAATTCTTCTTGATTCTTTCCCATGAGGCATAGATTTGCCTCGTCTTCACTGTTAGAGTCTATGGTGCTTGACTCGTCAGATCCATCCTCATCTCAGGTGAGCGCCTTCAGCACCTTCTTCTTCCCTTTGTGTCAGCTTTCCTTTCATTTTTCCTCCTTATAGAGTCTTGGGCAATCTCTCTTTAGGTGTCCAGGCTTGTGGCAGTGATAGCACTCTGGCTGAGACTTCTCATCATCGCTTTTCACCTCTTTTGATGGCTTGTTCCACCTTCTGCCTTCTCCAGCTCCTCTCTTAAGGAATTTCTTGAATTGTCCCTGCTTCTTGGGATTCTTCATGAATTTTTTGAACTCTCGAACGCAGAGGCTCTCCTTCTCATCTTCCTCAGAATCTTTAGCAGCTTTTCTCTCCTTTGCGGCCTTTAGCTCCAGTCCCTTCTTCTTTACTTCCCTGGGATTTTCCTATGCTTGACTCTTCAATTCAAGTTCGTGTGTCTTCAGATTGCTGTTGAGGCTCTCTATCTCTAGGGTGCTGATCTCATGAGACTCAGCAATAGCTGTCACCTTCAGGTTAAAGCGAGGAGGCAAAGATCGCAGAATCTTCCTCACTAGGTCACTAATTGGAAAGTTCTTTCCGAGAGATCTTGAGGTGTTGACGATCTTAGTAAATCGCGTGTACATGCTGTCCACATCCTCGTCAATCTCCATCCGGAACTGTTCATATTCAGATTCGAGTCGGAACAGCTTCGACTCCTTCACCTACGAAGTACTTTTGTGAGTGAGCTCAAGAAGACGTCATATATCATAAGCAGTCTCGCAGTTACATATTCTATTGAATTCAGTTTTATCAAAGGAACAAAATAACGAGTTCATGGCCTTGGCATTATTCGTACATCTAAGCTTGTCTGCATCATCCCACTTATCACGTGGTTTTTCTAAGGCTTTATCCCCAACCGTGACAGTGGGTGTAGTGTTACTTGGTCTCTATCATGGCCCATACATCCATGCTTTGAGTCATCAGAAAGATTCTCATGCGTGTTCTCCAGTGACTATAATCACTCCCCATAAAGAGTGGAGGTCGACTCACACCTTATCCCACATTGAATGCATGAATGGAGTTGGCCATCTTACTTAAGTTTTTTAAGCCTTTTAGAAGTAACCTACTCTGATACCACTTGTTGGATCTCGTGGCCAACCTTAGAGGGGGTTTCACGAGTTAATAGAAATTTAAAAATGTTTTGCTCAGAAATCCGAGTTCTGGATGCTACCGTTGGGCGTTAGGTATCTAACGTGCGGTGGTAAGTCTATGAACTCATTTTCCTGCATAAGTTCATTTGCAAGCCCCACAACACAAGCACTCACTTTAACAAACCAGAACAATCACAGAGTTAATCAAAATAGAAACTGGAATTCCATTACATGAATCAGAATAACTATTGTTCTAGATGATTACAAAAAGGGTGATCTCCGTGACGCCGAAGATCTAAGGCAATGAGAAATAAAAAAACTCTTTTGGTTTCTATACCGATCCGCTCCACGGACCGGTTGGCTCTCTCCTTTTCCCTCCAAGAAAAGTGTTCGAGCCGGCTCCTCACCACCTGACAAGGAAGGGTCTTAGAGCCCCGTTAGATCCTCCTGATCTAGACGTCCTTATCCCCATGATGATTTCCCACGGAGTTCTACCCGAATTTCGACGACCCTTACCGGTCGATTTTCCTCTCCACAAGATTTAGAAACAAAGAAAGATTACAAGAGTAAAAGATGTAAATGTTTTAAAGATGAAGTTCTCCCTCTTGAATACTTCTCCGTAGAGCGATCTGCGACCGGTGCTTGAGATCTCCGTTTCCTGGCAATCGGTCGGCTGCTCGTAGTCGATGTAGATCTTGGATCACCGGTGTCTTTCGATCACGAGCGAGAGGGAGATGGCTTTATTCCTTTTAGATGAAGATGATCAGAACGGACGCAAGGAGGCGGTCGAACCCTAGAGTGCAGGAACTTCTGTCTATCTTTCGTCTGGATTCTCTTATTTTTTCAGGGCACGGAAACCAAGGCGGTCTTTTATACGTCTTCGTTAAAATATGCTACCGCCGGTGGTAAGACTAGCGCCCAGCGGTAGGTTCGCGTGCTTGTTGTACCAGCTGTCGTCCAAATCTAGAATAATAATTAAAATGAATATTTGTCGTTTCGTCGTTGCTAGCGCTACGCGGTTACATCTACCGTCGCACGGTAATATAGGACATGATGATTCGGAAGCAGCGTGTCGATATTCGTCGAGCGGCTAGTGCGGCGCGGTAACTGTTATCGCCTGCGGTTATTTGGTTTCTCGAGAAATTCGTCTTGATACTCGTTGAGAGACTAGCGCAGCGCGGTAACGACTATCGCCTGGCAGTAGGTCGTTTCTCGAGAAATCCTACTTGACGTTCGTCAAGAGTTTAGCGCGGCGCGGTAAAAAGTACAGCCTGCGGTAATTTTGCAGGAGCCAGGCCAATTTAATTCCTTGCGTTAGCGAGTGCGGTAGGACTAGCGCGGCATGATAGTTTCCCGAGAACTCTATCAAGTTAATTCACGGCTACCGCCCAGCGGTTACTTCTACCGCTCGGCGTTAGTATCCATAGAAGTCTTCTTCTTCGCTTGTACCTGTCAACCTGCACACTCTATCAACACAAGACATGATCAAATACAACCTGGGAGTTGATATTCTCAAACACAGGGCATGTGAAACATCGGTTCCAACAGGTCACACCTTGCGTTTCGGCTGTAGCTAGGGCCTCTACCATTGCCTCTACAAGCAAGGGACAGAAATCGACTGGGGTCACACCCATGCCCATAGGACCCGGAGTGGTGGCACTGCTCGTCGAAGGCTCCTCTTGCGGACTCGATGTCCTCACCTCATTACTTGTACCATTAGAAAAAGCAAGGTAAAATAGGAATCAGTTCCCACATCAAAAAACTTAGACCCACAGACCATCACGGTCTCGCGATACTCCTATGTAGATAACTTCTTTACGCGATCCAATAATGCCAAATCGACCACTAAACCTTACCATGGACACCAACCTCCCTCTGATACCAAATTGTAACACCTTCCCTATAATGAACATATAATATGGATCCGGTCGGTGCTCCACAACATATAGACGCCACAGCTTGAGCATTATAAAGTAATATAAAAGAACAATGCATCTCAAAACTCAGAACACAAAACAGCGGAAACCCACAACCACTAGAAGTTATCCACTACCATAGGAGTTTGAAACGGCCATAAGGCCATACAACATTCAAGTGTCCAAAAACTGAAACGACAACAAACAGAGCAATGTGCTTTAGCACTCCTAGACTACCTTGACATGCAAGTTGGATTATATTTTACGAAACAAAGCATTCAACAAATAATAATTAAATAAATGAGGGTCCACTTCATGAGGCTTAGGACGTTTTGGTAGGCGAGCTTGCTCTAGCTTGCGATCCTTGTCCTGTAAAAAATTGATGTAACGTGGGTCAGCAAAGGCTGACCTCAACTGTATAACCAACACATCTCCTCCCGGCAATCCCTAGCGGACCCCGGGGCACTCCATCACCCTGCAAATAAGAACTTTGTATACAAATATATATAAACATGGATAGCAAAGAAATAAGTTGGGATGTCACTGTTGCGCCATAGGGTTCGAAGAAAATAAACGCAACCGAACTAGCAACCCAATGAGGCAAGTATACCTATCGAATTGTAGCTAGGGGACACAAGTGTCGTATTGAAATCCGGGAACTGTTGGCTATGCTTACTCACACGAACGCTATTATCTTATCGACGGAAAAAACTAGGGTTTTAGAAAATCTAAGTGCAAGGGAGAAAGTAAAGCTATACTAGAAAGAGAAATACCGCAATTAAGTAAAGTATTAAGTAAAATGATTACTATGAAGGGTAGAAAATATGAAATGGAAATGCACTCGATCAAGATTCACCTCGGCTAAAGACGATTAAGAAAATGCGATAAAAATATAAACTTAATAGGATAAAGGTCCTTGACCGTGGAGGTTTCTAAAGATTGAACACGCTTCTCTCGAAGTCGTGCCCAACTGAGTTTAGGAAGGTCCGACCGACTCTCGTCTAAATCGGAGGCCTAAAACTCGCTTTATGCAGTGAACCCCACTATTGGATTTTACTCCAATCCGGGAGATTTGGACGTCTGCCTCTCTCGAGGGGTGCGTACAACTCCCTTTACTCTTGAATGCTCACTTCATTCTTTTGGCCTCTCGGCTAGCCCAGAATGAAAGCAAAGGCGGAGAGTATATATCGTAAATATACCTCCAACCCGTGATTAATCAAGAGTAATTCAAGGCCCTAACCTAAAAAGAAAAGATTAATTAAAACATCATAACTTAATCGCTCTAACCTCGGATCATCAAGATCGAGTACAAGGAGGATTAGTTAATCATAATGGAGTGGAGGAGGGGGGATGAGTAGTAAAGCATAAAAAGAACACAAGCTAAACAAATAACACTTCTATTAATAAAAAGGGGCAAGTTACACTATTGAAAATTAAAATTACAAGTGCATGAAATTGAAATCCTATTCTAGCCCTACAAGTAGCACTAAGCAAGAGCAAAGATTACAAAGAAAGCTAAAGCAACTAAATATTAAACCATGATTAAGCAAAAATTACAAAGGAGAGAGAGAGAGAGAGAGAGAGAGAGAGAGAGAGAGAGAGAGAGAAAGCATAAAAACTCAAGAACCAAAGGGGCAGCACCTCCCCCTCTCAACCAAAGCTTTTTGAAATGGAGAGGGGGGTCTCAATTTATAGAATTTTTCTCGGGTTGGTCACGCCCTCCGACATGCCCTAGGGGGGCGTGTTAGGGGGCGTGACAGTACTATGTTGACCTCGGGCTCTGGATTCTGGCGGGAGGGATGATTGCTTCGGTACATCGGTGGTCACGCCCTAGGTCACGCCCGTGTAGGGCGGGCGTGATAGGCACGTCATGTCCAAATCATTGGTCGGAAATCCGGCAGTCACCGAAAAAAGGAGGGTGTCACGCCCATGTCACGGGCGTGACATGGGGCGTGACAGTACTGTTTGCGTGCTGTGGAGAAACGGAATTTAATGCGGCGGCAGGCTTTGCGGTAGAGGGCGACACGCCCATAGTCATGCCTGGTGACACGCCTAGGGAGGGCGTGTCAGGGGGGCGTGATAGCGGTTTTGTTCGTTTTCCTGTCCCTTCCAGCAGAAGTCCTCGGGATCGGGTGACATGCCCTAGGTCACGCCCAGGGAGGGCGTGACAGGGGGGCGTGTCAGGTCATTTTGGCCAATTTTCTGGAAACCTGCAAAAAGACAAGAAAAAGTCAGCGACAATAATATTTACATAAAAATGATACAAATAAACTAATAATAGACATGATTTGTACAGTATAAAATAGAAAATACGATAATAGTTTAGGCTACAAAATGTATTATCAAATTCCCCCAAGCTTAAGCTTTGCTTGTCCCCAAGCAAAAATATAAAAACTAGATATTTATAAAAAGGACTAATCAAAAAGTTCTAATTATGCCTACACAAGTACTATGCGAAATTCTTAGTAGGGAAAAGGTGAAATGTAAGTCTAAAACAATTATTTAGGTATGGTAAAACTTTTTTAAACTTTACTTAATAAAAACAAATCATCCAAAATTTTAACGAGATTTTTTTAAATAGACTTAAGCAAAGTAACGAAAATGAAAAACACGCATTGAGTTGTTACTGGATCCAAGCAACGCCTTATAATTATATCAATTTAATTAACAAAAATCTAGGTTTAAATCCAAAACTAAAACTGATTTACTGTTTTTCTTTTCTTAGTTGTTAAATAAAAATCAAAAAGCGTGAATCAAAAGGACTTAAATAGGACAGAAACGTTTGGTTTAGGAATATGATTAGGAGTGGAATTCAAAGATAAACGTGAAGGTTTTAAAATCACACTAAACCAAAGCAAAGAGTTTCAAATACTTTCATAAAAATATATACACATTTTTTCTTTCTTTTTCTTCTTTTTTTTCATTTTTTTTTCTTTTTTCTAAACAAAGGCCATAAATATTTTTATTTTCCTTTTTGAATTGGCCAAACAAAAATAAACATCACTTTTGAACATACATCTTTTTTTTTCGAAAACCTTTCTCCCACAAAAATCACAAAATACCCTATCAAAATCGTCAAAATAATTTATGAAACTCAAAAAGGCTAGTGCGATTCGATAGGTTGGAAATTTTTGGCTTTGGTGAAACTGAAATGAAGGGAGGAGCTATCAAATGAAATCGGAAAAAGGCTCAAAAACGGCTAACTAGCGGTAAAAGTTTTTAGGTTGGCAGGAAAGCTCAAACGAAAACAAAAACGGCCTAAATCATTTTCACGCTTTTGAATTTATTTAAAACAAAGGTTTGAAAATTTTCAAAAAGCGAGTCCTAGATAATAAAAGAAGATTGATGAAATTAACTTGAAAATAGAAATAATAGGTGACTTGGATCGTTCACATCTACTACGTTATTCAAAAGTTGACTTTACAAAAATTATTCAAAAACGAAAAAGAAAATAGTGGATGATGAATTTTTGAGAAAGTAAAGGAAATAAACAACAAAAAACCATAATAGAAATGCGAGTTTTAGAAAAATATTTCACCTTAACATGCTACCGTGAATTAGAAACACAGCATGGCCAACATTTTACTTGTGAAACATAATTAAAAAGGACGATTAGAAATATTATAATTAACTAAGTTGTTTATAGGAGATTTTGAGTAAAACAAAACTAAAAACTAGGGGTACTATTGAAATACCAAAATGTCTAAACTATTCAAAAACACATATATTTTTTTTAAATTTAATTTTTGTGAAATATTCTCTTTTTTTGGATTTTGGATTTTTTTTCTCTCTTTTTTTTTGGAATTTTATGATATTCATTTTTTTTTTTGGAAATATTTACAATATATACAAAAAGAAAATTATTTACATTAAGCAAAAATGAAGGAGGAAATCCTCCCCCAAGCTTAAAACAGACATTGTCCTCAATGACTAAAGAAGGGGATTGGAGAAGGAGAGAAAAATAAAGTACAGAATTGAAAGACAGAATTGAAATACAGGTACTTCCCCGGATTTATTTGCTGCGAAAGCTGAGTGATGTCGCCCCCCCCCCCCGAATGTCTTCTTTGGACTTCGTGATAGATTCAGCAATGTTGGAGCAGGCGATCGCAGAAGCTTCAGCTTGTCGGAGCCGTCCGAGGCAAAAATTGTAAAATAAAGAAAACAGAAAAAGATAACTTGGGTTGCCTCCCAAGAGCGCCCTTTGGTTAAAGCGTCGTTGAGCTCGACGCATCAAAAAAAATAATATTGTCCAAAAAAATATTGTTGTCCAGAAATAAAATTGTTTTTTTAACAAAAATTAAGAGTTCAAAGTTAGAGTTCGTGAAGCAGAAACTTAATAATGTTTGGACTGACATCATCATCACCAGAAAAGTAGAGTTTAAGACGCTGACCATTCACTTTGAAATTTCCCTTATCAGGGTGAGAAATTAAAACAGTTCCATAAGGAAATACTTCTAGAACAGAAAACGGGCCAGACCAGCGAGATTTTAATTTGCCCGGAAATAAACGTAAACGAGAATTATATAAAAGGACTTGGTCGCCCGGCTTAAAGTTTTTAGGGTGCCTTAAGTGTTTATCGTGTAAACGCTTCGTCCGCTCTTTATAAAGTTTATTATTTTCATAAGCATAAGAGCGCCACTCATCGAGTTCATTTAGTTGAAATTTTCGAAGGTCACCGACTGAGTGGGGATCGAAGTTTAAAAATTTTAAGGCCCAAAAGGCGCAGTGTTCTAACTCTACGGGCAGATGGCACGATTTTCCAAAGACCAGCCGATACGGCGTACATCCGAGGGCGGTTTTGTACGCTGTTCGGTAGGCCCATAAAGCATCGTCAAGCTTGGTTGACCAGTCTTTTCTAGAAGTTTAAACAGTCTTTTCTAAAATTCTTTTTATTTCTCTATTAACTACTTCGACTTGACCGTTAGTTTGGGGGTGGTAGGCAGTGGAAAGCTTATGTGTAACGCCGTATTTGGTAAGGATTTTTGAAAATTGTGCGTTACAGAAATGGGAACCCATATCGCTAACGATTGCGCGTGGCGTACCGAATCTAGAAAATAATCTTTTTAAAAACGTGACTACAACTCGGGAGTCATTCGTAGGAAGAGCTTGGGCCTCAGCCCATCGTGAAACATAATCAACAGCAACTAAAATATATTTGTTTCCGAAGCTAGAAGGAAGGGGGCCAACAAAATCAATTCCCTAGAGGTCGAAAATTTCGCACTCTAAGAAATAATTTTGCGGCATTTCATTTTTATTAGAGATGTTTCCCGACCGTTGGCAACTACCACACCTGCTCACAAAGGCTTGCGCGTCCTTAAACAGGCTAGGCCAGTAAAAACCCGCGCAAAGCACCTTATCAGCGGTGCGAGCAGCTTGATAGTGCCCACCTGTCGGACCTTCATGCAAATGTTTTATAATATCAATTCCTTCATCATAAGAAACACATCTCCTTATCACTTGATCCGCACAAATTTTGAAAAGATGCGGGTCTTCCCAAAAGTAGTTCTTCAGCTCAGAAAAGAATTTGTTCTTTTGCTGAGAGGAGAACTCTTTTGGGAGCACCCGGGCCACTAGATAGTTGGCGATGTGCGCGAACCAAGGAGAAGTAGATGTATTAACTAAAAGCAGCTTCTCATCAGGAAAATAGTCATTAAAAGATTTTTCATTTAATTTTTCTATAAAGGGGTTATCTAATCTGGATAGATGGTCGGCGGCCAAGTTCTCGGCTCCTCGCTTATCACGGATCTCTAAGTCAAACTTCTGGAGGAGTAAGACCCAGCGAATCAAGCGAGGCTTGGCATCCGTTTTGGAAAGAAGGTACTTGAGGGCCGAGTGGTCCGTAAAAACAATGATTTTTGAAAGTGTAATGTAAGGGCGGAATTTATCAAAGGCGAATACTACAGCTAAGAGCTCCTTCTCGGTTGTGGTGTAATTTTCTTGTGCAGATGTGAGAGTTTTACTAGCGTAATAGATGGGGTGGAAGTTTTTAGATATGCGTTGACCTAACACGGCTCCCACCGCAAAACTACTCGCATCGCACATAATCTCGAATAGAAGGTCCCACACCGGAGCTATCATAATCGGTGCGTTAATTAACTTTTCTTTAATTGATTCAAAGGCAGAAATACAAGAGTCATCAAAAATGAATGGAGCGTCTTTTTCTAAGAGATGGGTGAGGGGCTTTGTGATCTTGGAGAAGTCCTTTATAAAACGACGATAAAAACCAGCGTGGCCTAGGAAACTTCTTATAGCTTTTATGTTTGTAGGCGGCGGCAACTTCTCAATAACTTCTATCTTGGCAACGTCTACCTCAATACCTTTAGCAGAAATTTTATGACCCAAAACTAACCCTTCCCTCACCATAAAATGGCATTTTTCCCAATTTAGGGCAAGGTTAGTTTCTTCGCATCGTTCTAAGACTTTTTCGAGGTTTTCTAAACATCTATCGAAGGAATCGCCGAACACGGAGAAATCGTCCATGAATACCTCCATAATGCTTTCTACGTACTTGTCAAATATTGCGAGCATACATCGCTGGAATGTAGCTGGCGCATTGCACAATCCAAACGGCATTCTTCGGTAAGCGAAGGTGTCGAAGGGACAAGTAAACGTAGTTTTCTCTTAGTCCTCGGGAGAGATGGGTATTTGAAAGTACCCCGAGAGGCCATCGAGAAAACAATAAAAGCTATGGCCAGAGAGACGTTCTAAAATCTGGTCGATAAACGGTAAAGGAAAGTGGTCCTTGCGGGTGGCGTCATTTAACTTACGGTAATCTATGCACATACGCCAACCCGTCACCGTCCGCGTCGGGATTAATTCATTATTCTCATTACTAACTACGGTTATCCCTCCCTTCTTTGGAACTACCTGAACGGGGCTAACCCACTTACTGTCCGATATAGGGTAGATAATTCCTGCGTCTAATAGTTTCATAACCTCGCCCTTGACTATTTCTTTCATGTTTGGGTTTATACGGCACTGAGGTTGGATAGAGTTACACGAATTATCTTCCATTAAAATTTTATGGGTACAGAAAGATGGGCTTATGCCCTTGATATCAGAAATTTGCCAAGCAATAGCCCGGCGATGCTTACGTAGAACTAGAAGAAGTTTATCGTTTTGCGTATCCGTGAGGTAGGCCGAAACGATAACTGGTAACTTGGAATCTTTTTCTAAGAAAGTATACTTAAGGTGTTCGGGAAGTTCTTTAAGTTCTAGGGTAGGGGGTTCTTCATAAGAGGATTTTGAGATTCTTTCTTTTTCAAAAATAATATCTTCATAAACTTTTTTATAAGGAACGTAATAAGGGGTGGGGCTAGCAGCCAAGACGGCTTCTTGTAGCGATTCAGTGGGAAGAAAAGAGGAAGAACAAAAATCAGAAAATTCTTTTTCAAACTCAGAAAGACAATAAGAAGATTCATCACTTCCTTGCAGTGATTCAGTTGTAAGAGAAGAGGAGCAAAAAGTAGAAAATTCTTTTTCAAAGTCGGAGAGGCAGTAGGAAGAATCATCACTCACGACGTCTACGAAAAAGCATGAGTCATTGTTTGCCAAGGTGTTCTTCATCGAAGGGGTGATAGAAAATGTGACTTCGTCGTCGCCTACTCGAAGGAAGAGCTTACCATTGCTTACATCAATGATGGCTCGGGAGGTGGCAAGGAAGGGTCGGCCAAGGATCAGGGGAACCTCGACGTATTCTTCGATGTCCAAAATGACAAAGTCCACCGGGAAGATGAACTTGTCGACTTTCACTAGAACGTCCTCCACTATTCCTAACGGGTACTTGACGGATCTATCGGCTAGCTGGATACTCATACGCGTGGGGTTAAGGCTACCAATCCCTAACTTTTTGAACAATGAAAAGGGCATCAGGTTTATACTCGCGCCTAAGTCAGCTAACGCGTGTTTAACAAAAAGATCACCGAAGACACGCGGGATAGAGAAACTACCCGGGTCACTGATTTTCTTCGGCAAACCGTTTGTTAAAACGGCGGAGCACTCGGCGTTTAGCGTGACGTGCGAAAGATTCTCTAACTTCTTCTTGTTTGTGAGGAGGTCTTTAAGATATTTGGCGTATTTCGACATCTGCGAAATAGCCTCGTGGAAGGGAAGATTAATGTGGATTTGTTTGAAGATTTCTAAGAAGCGGGAGTACTGATCATCTTGACGTTGTCTATTAAGTTCAGAGGCGTATGGAGGAGTTGAATTATTTTTGAAGATGGGTGGTGGAGTGAGATTATTTTCTAAAGCGGGGGTGATTACTTCTTCAGCAGAGGGTGGAAGCGGAGCGGAGCTTTGATTTTTAAAAGCGGGAGCGGAGCTTTGATTTTTAAAAGCGGGAGCAGAGCTTTGATTTTTAGAGGCGGGAGCGAAGCTTTGATTTTTAAAAGCGGGAGCGAAGATTTGATTTTTAGAGGCGGGAGCGGAGCTTTGATTTTTAAAAGCGGGAGCGGAGCTTGCCTCGGGCTCTTCACTTACCATACCGGAGACTTGCTTCCCACTCCGAAGAGTTATAGCTTTCGCTTGCTCTCTCGGGTTGGGTTCGGTATTGGAAGGAAGAGACCCTGCAGGTCGCTCAGAAATTATTTTCGCGAGCTGTCCTACCTAATTTTCTAGACTTTTTACGCTTCCGGTTAAAGTTCTTATGGTAGCCTCATTTGTGGTGATATATTTAGAAAGTAATTCCTCCAAGCTTGGAGGTTTTGGGTAATTTTGAAGAAGTGGTGGTGGTGGTGGTGGTGCAGAAAAATCATTTTGCGGGGGTGGGCGCATCGCATTCGATGGATTACTCCATGAAAAGTTCGGATGATTTCTTAAAGCAGGGTTATAACTATTCGAAAAATTAAAACCAGGCGGATGAAAATTCGCAGCAGAAAAATTATTAAAAGCAGTTCTAGGCATATTATTAACATAATCTAAATGTTCCGGAGTAGGGGTTGTAGATTCCCATACCTGAGGGGTGGAGGCAGCAGTCATCTCCGTGATTTTTTTGCTTAGGATTTCTACTTGCATAGCAAGCTGGGAGACGTTGTCCACTTCATAGATACCTGCAGGCTTGTTCGGGCGGGACCTAGGCACATTCCACTGATAAGTGTTCATGGCCATGTCCTCAAAAAGCTCAAGAGTGGCTTCTGGGGTCTTATGATTTAAAGTACTGCCAGAAGCTGTGTCTATCATTTGCTTTGTGCTTTGATTTAGCCTGTTATAAAACGTCTGCACTTGTAACCATACAGGCAGCGCGTGATGTGGGCATCATCTTAATAATTCTTTAAATCTCTCCCAGGTTTCATATAGGGTTTCAGAGTCTATTTGTCCGAAGGCAGAGATGTCGTTCCTAAGTTTTGCAGTTTTAGCTGGCGGAAAATACTTTGCCAAAAATTTTTCAGTTAATTCATTCCAAGTGGTTATGCTATTTTTGGGAAGTGTGTTAAGCCACTGCTTAGCTTTAGTTCTTAGAGAGAAGGGGAAGAGTCTTAGCCTGATCGCATCATTTGTGACACCATTTATCTTGAAGGTGTCGCAAATTTCAAGAAAGCTAGCTATATGTGCGTTCGGATCTTCATCTTAAAGTCCGTCAAATTGCACATATTGCTGCACCATTTGAATTATGCTAGGCTTTACTTCGAAGTTATTATTTGCTATAGCAGGGCGGACTATACTTGATTCTGTTCCCTCAAGGTTCGGTCGTGCATAATAGGGCATAGTCCTTTGCACGGCCTCATCTACGTTGGGTTCTTCCATTCTTAAAGTAGCAAATGACTCGGAGTCCTCAACCGGCACTTGGATAGTAGGACCATGAAATCGTGATCTTCTCCGAAGAGTACGCTCAATTTCATGGTCCAAGTCCAAAATAACCGACGGACTCCCGCGGGTCATGCACTAAAAGAATAGAAAAGAAGAAGAGAAAGAGAAAAAGGATAAACTAGAAAAAAAAAATTCTTTTTGAAATAGATTTTTTTTTTATATAGATTAACTCCCGAACTTCCCAAGTACTACCCCGTGAAGGGTTCGCAAGGTACTAGACAAGACAGTGGCGCTTAAAGCCCTTTGCCCTTTTCGAGAGAATTAGGTGGCGTAGAAAAATTGTGAGGTTGGTTACTATTAAGAGCGGTGATAAAATTTTTTTGATTTTTAAAACTTTAAAGAAAGGGGATGAGAAAGAAAAGAGATAAAATTAATAGGTTCGTGTTTTCAAGATATCAACGGAAGTTGGGTCCCCGGCAACGGCGCCAAAAACTTGTTGCGCGTTAGGGTTCGAAGAAAATAAACGCAACCGAACTAGCAACCCGATGAGGCAAGTATACCTATCGAATTGTAGCAAGGGGACACAAGTGTCGTATTGAAATCCGGGAACTGTTGGCTATGCTTACTCACACGAACGCTATTATCTTATCGACGGAAAAAACTAGGGTTTTAGAAAATCTAAGTGCAAGGGAGAAAGTAAAGCTATACTAGAAAGAGAAACACCGCAATTAAGTAAAGCTATTAAGTAAAACGATTACTACGAAGGGTAGAAAATATGAAATGGAAATGCACTCGATCAAGATTCACCTCGGCTAAAGACGATTAAGAAAATGCGATAAAAATCTAAACTTAATAGGATAAAGGTCCTTGACCGTGGAGGTTCCTAAAGCTTGAACACGCTTCTCTCGAAGTCGTGCCCAACTGAGTTTAGGAAGGTCTGACCGACTCTCGTCTAAATCGGAGGCCTAAAACTCGCTTTACGCGGTGAACCCCACTATTGGATTTTACTCCAATCCGGGAGATTTGGACGTCTGCCTCTCTCGAGGGGTGCGTACAACTCCCTTTACTCTTGAATGCTCACTTCATTCTTTCGGCCTCTCGGCTAGCCCAGAATGAAAGCAAAGGCGGAGAGTATATATCGTAAATATACCTCCAACCCGTGATTAATCAAGAGTAATTCAAGGCCCTAACCTAAAAAGAAAAGATTAATTAAAACATCATAACTTAATCGCTCTAACCTCGGATCATCAAGATCGAGTACAAGGAGGATTAGTTAATCATAATGGAGTGGAGGAGGGGGGATGAGTAGTAAAGCATAAAAAGAACACAAGCTAAACAAATAACACTTCTATTAATAAAAAGGGGCAAGTTACACTATTGAAAATTAAAATTACAAGTGCATGAAATTGAAATCCTATTCTAGCCCTACAAGTAGCACTAAGCAAGAGCAAAGATTACAAAGAAAGCTAAAGCAACTAAATATTAAACCATGATTAAGCAAAAATTACAAAGGAAGAGAGAGAGAGAGAGAGAGGGAGAGAGAGAAAGCATAAAAACTCAAGAACCAAAGGGGCAGCACCTCCCCCTCTCAACCAAAGCTTTTTGAAATGGAGAGGGGGGTCTCAATTTATAGAATTTTTCTCGGGTTGGTCACGCCCTCCGACTCCGACACGCCCTAGGAGGGGCGTGTCAGGGGCGTGACAGTACTATGTTGACCTCGGGCTCTGGATTCTGGCGGGAGGGATGATTGCTTCGGTACGTCGGTGGTCACGCCCTAGGTCACCCCCATGTAGGGGGGGCGTGACAGGCACGTCATGTCCAAATCATTGGTCGGAAATCCGTCAGTCACCGAAAAAAGGAGGGTGTCACGCCCATGTCATGGGCGTGACATGGGGCGTGACAGTACTGTTTGCGTGTTGTGGAGAAACGGCATTTAATGCGGCGACAGGCTTTGCGGTAGAGGGCGACGCGCCCATAGTCACGCCTGGTGACACGCCCAGGGAGGGCGTGTCAGGGGGGCGTGACAGCGGTTTTGTTCGTTTTCCTGTCCCTTCCAGCAGAAGTCCTCGGAATCGGGTGACACGCCCTAGGTCATGCCCAGGGAGGGCGTGACAGGGGGCGTGTCAGGTCATTTTGGCCAATTTTCTGGAAACCTGCAAAAAGACAAGAAAAAGTCAGCGGCAATAATATTTACATAAAAATGATACAAATAAACTAATAATAGACATGATTTGTACACTATAAAATAGAAAATACGATAATAGTTTAGGCTACAAAATGTATTATCAGTCACATATATCAAACACGTTTCTAGGTTGAACATTTAATAAAAAGGGGCCTATAATACAACATGTATGCAAACCTGGGCTTCACTCAAGGTACCTTATAGCACATGAATATAACACATCATCACGCATCATCACATCACATCACACGGGTACTTCCATTTTCCCATAATGGCATTCAAGACACCATACAGAACTCATGCATAGGACCCACCTGCTTGTGGGTCTCAAACCCCGGGCTTTCCTTGAAGCTCTGACTTCTCATGTCAGGATTTCGTCACACAAACAAACTGATTCTAAGAACCCTTGTTTGGCCCCACCCGCTCATGGGCTTCATCGCCCAGGCATGTCAAAATCTTGGCGTTCTCGTCAGTTTCTCAGAAGGGGAACTTGTCTCATCGGGATACTCTCCATACATGATTTGCATGTCACGGGCTAGCCAGCCGACCACAAAAACAAAGCTGCGCCTTTTAACACATCAATCCACAAACATAGCCTTTTACACCCTAATCCACTATTTGTTCTCGCATGAAATAAAGGGGGTAAACATCACAAACGGCATCATGCCGCAAACGGAATTCTAGTAAAACCCTTAAGGCTCGTTATGTAATATCACCGAGTAGGACTAACGGTCGCGACTACGGCTTCACCCATAATGCCTAATCCACTAACGGAGCGGATTTCTGATGCAACCTCATGATAGGGACAGACACAATCGACCCGGTGGCTCCTCTGGAACCATGGCGACCCGTACCCCTCATTTGAGAGATCTGGTGGATAAATGCTTGAAAGTAAGCAAGAATGAAACATATGTCATGCACGCATCCTAAAAACCGAGATGAGAAATGTTGTTACCTTACGACACCTCTTCTTAGACATGGAGATCTTGCTTTGCATGGATGAAAATGTGCACCTTCAAGTCCTCTCCACGTATCTAGCCTCGATTAGACGAACGGAGGCTCGGAGCTTCGCTGATGGTGGAGAAAGTCCTTATTCCTCCTTCAAACCCTCTCTCTCAAACCCTAACTCCCACTCAAATGAAGAGAATGAGGGGATGAACGTTTCAGCCCAACTTAAGTCTCTTGGGCAAAGGATTCTGATCCATAGGATCAAATCCCAAGTGAATAGGATGGCCAGAAACCACAACCCACAGAATTGCTTCCGTCTTCTACTGCCGGGTTGTAGCTACCTACCATACCGCAGTAACTTCCTGACCTGCCAGTCTCAAACAAATACAGCAATACTGCCAGCGGTAGCAATACCGTCGCGCGGTAGCTCACTCGATGCTTTCATCTCGATGACTTTGACTCGACAAACCAAGGCTACCGCTGAGCGGTAACTCGCTAACGCTGCACGCTACCACTTGATGCCTACCACTCGACACCTTCCATTTGACGCCTACCACTCAACGCCTTCCACTTGACGAACAAAGGTTATAGTCGGACGATAGAAACCTACCGCAGTGCGGTAGCGCCCAGAGCCTCAAGTCTAGAAAACTGGGTGTCACAGTCTTGGAGCACCAAAAAGAAGACTAGTGTAGTCATCTTCACAGCAGAATTAGAGTACATCTCAGCTGGAAGTTGTTGTGCACAACTACTATAAATTCAACATCAACTCCATAATTACAATCTACACCTAAGTAAAACCCCTACGTTATGTGATTCATCCAATCCAGTTTCAATAGCTAAGAATCCTATTTCACATAGCAGGACCAAGTATTTTTAAATTAAGTATCATTTTATTAGAGAGCATGTTGAGAATGAATATATCAGCCTTGAGTTTATCCCCACAGATAAACAAGTGGCAGACATCTTTACTAAGCCCCTTGATGAAGCCAAGTTCAACACCTTCATATTTGAATTAGGTATGTTGAACTTGAAGCAGCACTAGTATGGTAAAACATTTCTATTACATGTATGTGTACATTTGGAGGTTAATTTTTTTGCAGGTTAACAAGGAAGAAAAAGACTAACTGTTCAGGTGTTGAGTGCGATGAGTTAACTCCAGGTGTCGAGTGCATTGAGTTAACTCTTGGCATTGAGAGCAATGAGTGTGTCAAGTTCACTCATCGTATTCAATCTGACGGGTCAGAATATGGTAAATTTAAGGGAATAATCGCAGCCGTTTATCATCTCGTATAAAACATGACAGGTGCGCGCCTTTCCATATTCTCGAATAGGGTAAATATAAATAGAATTGTATGCCTAAAATAATACACATCATTCCTTAGCATTTTATGACTCTCTGCGTTCTTACCTTTGTATTCTCGAGCCAAATTCATTGTCTCTAAAGCAACTCACTGAATCAATGGCCCCAAAAGGTGTGATTTCCTGTGAGATGGTTCTAAACTTGTGAGAAATGGATTCAAAGACACATCTGAGGAAGTACAGCTAGTCATTCATCTTATAAATTCCGCTGACCTAGAATTTGATCTGTCTGAGCCATGCTCCATCTGGAAAAGAGAGGTGTTGGAACTCTTCTTCAATGCCAAAGTAGATTCATCTTCCAGTAAGATTAAAACCTCGATAAGTGGAAACAAGATCAAGATTACTTCAAGGAAGTTGGGTAAGGCTCTAAAACTGACCAAGTTTGGGTCATCTGAGGAGGAAAATGAGTTATTTATTGAGGATGTCAAGACATCTCTCAAATGTTGTGGCTTGTTGAAGCACACCACAGGATCCATCATGAGGAAAGAAATGAATCTGAAGGGCAAGTTCATGGAACATGTGATTGGCAAGGCATTGATCTGCAAGCCTGGGTCACATGATAAGATCTCAAGGAAAATGTTTGAACCGATGACAAGAGGGATTCTGACAAAGAAGACTGATTGGGGGAAGATACTTTATGAGAGGATTGTAGAATGTGTTCCAGAACCCAATCTGGGTAGAATACTTTCTTTGTTTTTATTGAATTCTGCTCCATACATACTTAATTTATGGCTAGGAGCTAAGAATCATCACATGAGTAAAATGGACATAATGATGTTTGATAGGTGGGATAGGGACTTAGCACCTCTCCCACAGCCTGCATACAAGAAATAGAAGAATAATGTTGTTAATATCACTGAAGAGAGCTCCAGCTGTATCTTTTCTGAAAGCAGAGGTGAAGAACCCCATGATCCAAAGTTATTAGAATAAACTACAGAAATAGCGAAGGATGTAAGTGCACAGGTCTCTATGTCCTCAGAGCTGGCTGAAAGAACCCTAATAAGTAGTGTATCTAAAACAGAAGACACCTTGGTGGAACCTACTAAGAAATTAGTTGTTGATATTGTGGATAAGATTTGTGCAGATATTGAGGTGGAAACCCTCAGAGTGGATGCTCCTATTGAGGGGGAGCAAGTACAATCTCCTATTGGTCTACATGACCAGATTTACTCTTTCCTAGTCAATCTTCGGGAAAAAATATTGATCAGATACCCTCTGATACTCAAAGGGAGCAAGTCCGAGAAGAAGTTCCAGGGATGGATGCTGATGTACTTCAAGTTGATATGGAGATTTCTAAGGTAGATGGGGAGACTCATCTTGAGCTCCCTGCTCAAGAAGCTGAAAAATGTGATTAAGTTATCTGAGGCTGATAAGCCTGATGCAGACATTCCTGCTCACTCGTCTGAGTTTAAAGTGGTTGATTCAAAAGCTAGGGGAGATATAAGGAGGGATGTTGCAGATGTCTGCTTCCCAGGGATATCTCAACAGACTGATGTAATGTCCTCCTCCTTTCTTCCTCTGTTAAAAGGATGGTTAGATGAGCAGAGGAGGAAAATAGAGCATTTTGTGGATGACTCTATAAAAGAAATAAGACAAAATCTGTCCATTGAGATCAATTCTATAAGATTTAAAGTGAATCTACTCAAGGCTAGCACAGTTGCATTCTTTAAGAGATCTGCTCCAGTTGTTACATACACTAAAGAAAAGCTTGTTAGGATTGAGCAAAGGCAGAATGATATTATAGAAAATCAATACATAACTATAAAAAAATATGAAGATAGTACATGAAGTACAAGATCACATCATGGAAACAAACAAGCTCATTCTAGAGAGAAGAATGGACGCTTGCACCAATTCTTAGATGATCACATAATATAGGTAAAGAATCTAGTCACTACAGGTGTTAATCATTTGTCTTACAAGACCACTACCCTGGGCAAATATGTTTTTGAAGAATTCATAAAGGGGGAGAGGTCAATGATAAAGGCTAGTGTTGATCATGCAATATATACTTCAAATGAAATCAGAGTTGTACATGGCCAAGATCCTATCATATACAACGAGCCTGTGAATGAGCCTATAATTCCTATTGATGGGGTTGAATCAGTTAGTGATACAGCTGCTACTATACCTACATCCAGTCCTACCACTAAATAGCTATCCAAGGCCAAAGGCAAGTCAATTGCAGATGAGGAAGAGCAAGCAAGGCAGAATAAGAAAAGGCACGGAGAAGAAATGGATACTAGGCCAGATTTTTAACTATGGAGTCCTCAATCAAGGACTATCATCCTATCTTCCTGGGATCAAATCTAAGAGAACAAGTCTTGCATGGCCAAACTAATAAGTTCTATTGATTGGGCCAAGTTTGAAAGGCAAGAAGTAGTGAGGAGGAAATTCAGAAGAGATAAGAGAGATGGTACTATTCATACAGATGCTCCAGAGCCTAGCAGATATTTTCCAAAGCCATATAGCTACATTGAAAGGCAGAGGCAAAAGAAGAAAGAAGCTGAGGAGAAGGCTGCAAAAAGATCAAGCAGGGGTATAGTCATTAAGGAACCTGATGCCTAACAATGACATTTAAATAGGTTCCTTAGGCCTTAGGAAAATGAACTATTATTGCAGGCACACTTCTATGAATAATTATTCAGTTTTGTGTTAATCAAAAATTTTCTGTGTTATTTCATATTTTTTATTCTGTGAATTTATTATTTCTGTGAGTAAGTGTATATCATTGACTATTATTCTAATTTCTTCAAATAGAGGGAGATTATTGGGTCTATTGACAACAATGTCCCCGATTTAAAGAAAGTCAAAAGTCAATAATATACACATGCACATATTTGATATGTGTTCAAGTTCATATATGCAGGAAGTCTACTATTCAATTATTAGACAGGTTATATATGAAAGAGGTTTGGCTGGACAGAAGACAGAACATATGGGAAAGCTAGAAATTTGGCTAAGTATAAATACGTTGAGGGATCATACATCACTCAACGCCAGAGACCAAAAAGCATCGACAGACATTCAATTTCTCAAAGCCTCAGTGGAGCCGACCTTAATTTTGGCTAAGTATAAATGTGTTTAGTGAAGAAGGTTTACTCAACGCCTGCTCAAAGACTTCAGTTAAGTTCAAATGTGTTAAGTGAAGGTGTAAAATCCCTCCTCCCGGTAATTGGGCAGGGCCGAAAAGAGATTTTATGCACAAGACTGTCGCCTTACAATGACGCCAACTTACGAGTTAGCTGTCAGCGCAATACAACGACCCTACTAGCAGGTATGACATACATATGGCTAATGAAAAATAAGTACTAAAACATGTCCACAATTTCACTATATATATATATATATCAAAGGAAAAGAAAAGGTTCACAATGAGATAATAATCGAGTAGAGAAATAGGGCTTATGCCCAATACATAACCACAAGAAAAAATTCTCTCTCTCTCGACTATATGCGGAAGCTAAACAAAATACTCATCAACCTGTTGTCGGGTAATAGTAGCAGTGTGCGACAATTGCTCCTCTGATCCTGGTAACTCAATCTCTGGATCCACCTGGTCGAACTGGTGTGGCGTCCCCACGGGTCCCTAAAATGATATGGTCCACTGACCGTTACTCAAAAGACTAATTCATTATCATCCTCGCCTCCCCCCCTACCACTCCTAGGCACCTCGCAGGAGGAAGAAAGCGGAGGACCAATAGTAGCAGAATGTACAAATAGGTGACAGTGGTATTTACATATAATATTAGCAGTTCTATACCAGTATGAGCAGCAACAAAAAGCAGTTGTAATGAGCAGTAACAAAGTACAGTATAAAAGCAATAAGAAAGAGCTGTATAAATCTAGGAAAGTAAAAAAGCAACTACTCTACCATCACAGAAGCGTACCTTAACTTATATGAATGCTCATACAAACTTATAAGTTAAGTTTTCCAGGTAACTCATCATATAAAAGTGCCCATACTAATGTATATGATGAGGGTCTAGAAATATAAGATAACTTATACTATCTATATATGCCATGCTAAGCGGTGCAATGTAATGATTATAATGCAACTCACCCACCCGACTCTATGCGCACAGACCTTTCAAACATTCCCCACTTTTTGGAGGTAGCTAGCCTCTCAGGTACCAACCATCGTGGCTCACAGTGGCAGTGGAGCAGGTATATCAACTCTTAGGTGGGTAGGCACACTACTAGGCCTAGACCTTGCGTACGCCTCAATGGTAAGAACACAACAACGGAGCCCTTGCATACTCTTGCTGGCAACTACCAGACTTTATGGTTAGGTGTGCGTTTAGGTGATAGTCTTCCCAACCTCAGAATAAATATCCTACTAGTATCCCATAAAACCTGCACTCCTCACCGGAGTCAATGTACTTTCGTCGATGTGCCGACTGGACCAGTACCGAATGACCCACCACATTACTAGGTATGAAAATACCCATCCGAGCCTCCAGCTCGCAGGACCAACCCATCCTCAAATCTTATGCAACACCGAGCCTTCAGCTCATAGGCAAATTAGACGATATTATCACCACACCAAGTCTCCAGTTTCAGGACTAACAAGTCATGAATCACTCCAACCTGTACACAGGTGAGATTACTATGTTATCCCTTCAACCTATTAGACTACTCTTGCCTAACTTTTAGCTGAACTTAGCAATTTAAGGTTGATCTTGGACTTCCCGAGGTCTACCCAGTGAAGGCCTCGCAGCGGTACTAGGAACTATGATGGGATTAACCCCATCGCTCCCTTTCTCAAGATATTTAGTTTTGTTAGTGACTACCTTTTATAAAACCCTCTCATATAGTTACTCATAGAAAGTCTATTGTGATTTGTGCTTCATAAAGGGGAACGATTATCTTTTATTGATCCCAAACTTAACTACGCCCCTTAGGGTCCATTTACACTAACTCACATCACCACTGGGTAAATCCCTTAGGAGTCCAACCAACATCTCATCAAGGCCCTAAAAATACCCCAACCTGACTAGAACCAATTTGTATCGCATCTAGCCATCGCCCCCTTGACTTTACTATATGCAGCCCAAATGATCAATATGAGTCTAAGGGTTGTAACCACAAAATATTTTATCCAAATGACATACGATTAATTGCAGGGGTCTAGCCATCGCCCCCTTGAATTTTTCTAGTAGATTTGAGCACAAAGTATCACTTCCAAGGATCCAAACAGTACCAAATCATTTCCCATGGTCACAATGAAAAATAATAGTTCTGTACTAAATTTCATGCCATTCTAATAATAGTTGATATTTAATTTCTAAATACAAAAATCTGATCCGCTATGTCATGTTACTCATGAAGTACTATAAACATTCATCAAATAATTCCCGAAAAATTACTGGAGGTCTAAATGGTAAATAATTATTTATTCCAGAAATGTATAATTTTATAACTCAATTTGAGCACAATTATCTCAATAATATAGAAGGGGCAAAATGGTAATTATAATTGCAACCTAAGATTCTGACTTCCAAAAGTTCCAATTAATTTATCTAGTTTGTATCATACTAAATCATTACTATTGGCAATGTTTCACAATTTCTGCAACTATTTTAGTCACCCTACTTTTATTAATATATATGCCTAACAAAAATACTAATTAATTCATTTGCCAAGCAAATCAACTCTAAATGTTCTAAAACTTCATTAGGAGGTGTACTTTCACTAAATAAGTGCATGTATAAAATTTCACTAGATTTTACCAAGCCAATCTTGTTAAATTCACAAATACACCTTCTGGCTAAATGCACACCACATATCACAAGTCATAGCCTCATGCATTGGAATTACACCCACATGTAGAGCTCCAAATGACTTGAAAGTTTTACCATAACTTTATATTGCCCTATGGAGACTCCCACCAAAATTTGGGGTCCATATAATTATGTTTCAATAAAATATTTCACTTTTATGAAAAATAACATTTTACCTAAACCTATAGGAAAATTTTGTCCAAAAATTCAAATTTTTGGACTGTAGGTGTATCTAGAGTATATACTTACATGCCCCAAATTTCAACCCCATAACTTTAACCGTTTAAAAGTTAATCATGCAATATGGGCTGTCCTTTCCTAGGGACCAGTCCCACTAAAACTTCCCTAGGGTGATACAGTGCTCCAAATGGGCTGATTAAAATCTTTAATTAATGTTAAGATAGAGGGATACAACTTTTATGTTGGGAACTTTTCATGGTTCTGCAACTAAGTACCCTTAATAATTAAATATATGTACAACACATATTGTGACAAAATTTATGAATTATACAATTAAATAATATACATATATCCAAATCAAGGGCCCCGATTATGTCTTCCTCCTTGAGCCGACAGCCATGATAGGCCCGGCCTAGAGCTTCTTCTAAGGTCATTTCCCTACCACCTCTCCTCCTCCCTGGACGGCCTCCACCTCCACCCCCTCCGCTGAGGTGGTGGCTAGTGGTTGGTGGTGGTTTTGCCGCCGGAGGTGTTTTCCAGTGAACCCGCCACGTCATTATTTTCATGGAAATTCTCTAAATTTCTCACTTAGATCAAGCTCTTTTGAGCCCGATTTCTCAACTTAGGGATCTAGGATTCTAGCACAAGGGGAGAGGAGGTGAATCATGCCAGATTCTGGGCTTATAGGCGACTACTCCGACGAGTGTCAATGATGGTGACGGTTTCCGGCAAGCTTGCTCAATTCCTCTATCCTCCACCAAAAGCTTCGATCCATTAATGGTGGCTAGCGGTTGGTGGTGGATGGTGGCGGTATTTATGGAGTTGCCATGAGAGGGGGTGGTAGGCCATGGCCATTAATGTCCCTCATTATTGATGGCCGACTGGAATTGATGGGATTCTCCTCCCAGGCATTAGTGGAGATGAAAGGTGGGCTTAGAGAAGAGGAAGGGTATTCATCATGGCCTCCCTCCATTTATTTCTTCCTCCATTAATATTTAGGGGGTTTTAAAATTTTCGCCCCATTAATCCCATGAAACTCCCAAATCAGAATATATTAAATAAAATAAGCTTAGCGGGTTGTAGGATGGGTCTTGATCCAAGCCTTAGCCCATAGGAAATGGTTGATCCTTTATTTCTCTCATTTGGGCTCCACTTTTACCATGGTTGACTTGGGGTGTTGACTTTGTCAACCAATGGGTTGACTAGTCCCATAGGTGAATCTTGAGGCCTATGACACCTCCTTGTGCTAGTTGGGCCATGGTGGGACCCCAATTGGACCAATTTGTCCAAAAGGCGTAGGTTTGACCAAAATTTGCCTAGATTTTACTTTGGTCAAATTAGAGAAATTAACACTCTCATGATGGGGCTTTTGGGTCCACTTGGCCCCTAAAGATATGATAAGGCTAGGGGTGAGATCAATTTGACCATAAGAAGTCTAATCGAGCCAATTCGGGTTGAGTTGACCTATGTTGAGCTAGGGTTGACTTTGGTCAATTTGTCCAACTTTGTTAACCTACCCATGAGTCTATTGGTCAATTGCCTCCCTTCTAGGGTTAAGGAGGTGTTAGGGAGATTACTTTAAGGTGGTAAGTTCATTTAGGTGTAAATCGGCCTAGGTTTACTTGTGCACATTTGAGGTGCACATAACAATTTTCCTTAGCTCAAGGAGTTCTAGGTTCGTCTCATTGCCCTAACTCGCCACTCAAACCCTAACACCAGCAAGAGGGTATAGAAGGGCTAGGGATGATATAAATCTCAATAAACCAAAAAAAAATTCGTCTTTGAAATTTAAGTTCGGGTCTACGGGGTTTTACGCACTATGAACATAGTAAAATTTCAAGGGTGTTTAGGTTATATCTGAGGCAGAGAGGTGGTGTTGCTTCATAAGGTCTCCCAAGTGTGCTCCTCTTGCCCATGATTGGACCACAGTTCCTTGGCCAAAGGGATGCTCTTCTTTCGTAAAACTCGGACCGCTGTATCGTCGATCCAGATCGGCTCCAAACGAACTGACTGATCAGATGCTATCGAGCCCGAGGTAGAAGTGATGTGCTGCTCCGGCCGAAGTAAGGCCCTCCAAAGTGAGGAGATGTGAAAGACATCATGCAGGTTTGCCAACTCTGGGGGTAGCTCTAGCCCGTACGCCAAGGTACCGATCGGCTCAAGGGTCGTATAAGGCCCCATAAATCTAGGGCTGAGATTCTTGTGCCTACGCACACGCGAAACACCATGCACTAGACGTATCTTCATAAACACCTTATCCTCCACCTGGAACTCCACCTAACGATGCATCGCATCATAATACTTCGCCTTCCGGCTCTGAGCCTCCAGCATCCTGTCTCTGATCAGCCGAATGTGCGTGTGCGTGTCCTCGATATAATATGATCCAAGAGCCTTCGGGTCCTCATCCTGTACCCAAGATAGTGGTGTATGGCAGTTCCTCCCATGCAAAGCCTCATAGGGAGCCATACCAATGCTTGCTTGATGGCTGTTATTATAGGAGAACTCAATTAATGGCAACATCCGCTCCCATGGCTTCCCTGTATTAAGTATACACAAGTGCAACAGATCCTTCATGGTCCTGTTGGTCCGCTCCGTCTGTCCATCGGTCTGTGGATGAAAGGCAGTGTTGAATGCAAGTTAGGAACCTAAGTACTCATGCACTGCCCTCCATTCCCTTGAAGTGAAACGACCATCTCGATTCGATATAATAGTCTGGGGCACGCTATGGTTCCTTACAAATTGCCCTACGAACAGTCTCACCAATGCAACAACTGGAGCATCCTTCCGAACCGGGATAAACCTTGATACCTTTGTCAATCTATCCATGATGACCGAAATAATCGTATCAAGAGTGAGAGCGGGGCAATCCGTGCATGAAGACCATAATAATGTCCTCGAACTTCCACTCTGGCACGGGAAAAGACTGTAATAGACCTTCAGGGCTCTTGTACTCGGCCTTTACCTGCTGGCAGGTCTCGCAATGGGTCACAAAGTCTACGGCATCCTTCTTCATTCCAGGCCAATACATATCCCTGCGTAGGTCTTCTGTCATCTTGGTGATCCCGGGATGTACTGAATATCTGGTGCAGTGTGCCTCCCTGAGTATGTCCTTCCGGATTCCCCCTCCTGCGGGTATGTAAATGCGACCCCGGAAATGAATGAGGTCATCACATAATGAATATAGCTCTGAGGCGTCTCCTTCTAGGGATCTGAATATCAGCTCTAACTCTGTATCCTTCCTCTACTCAGCCCTGATGCGGTCTCTGATATCGCATACGATGCTCAAAGATCATAAGTACTCCACATTGGTCTCCGGGTCGGCCTTACTCACCAAGGTAATCTCCATGTCCTGCAACATCTTGACCAACTCCATGGCCATCATTCGGGGTTCCGATCCAGACGTGGCGGTCCTCTTGCTCAAGGAATCTGCCACTGTGTACTCCTTCCCTAGATGATAATGAATCGTGTAATCGTAATCACACAGGAACTCTAACCACCTCCTCTGATGCAGGTTTAGATCCTTTTGTGTGTCTATGTACTTGAGGTTCTTGTGTTCTGAGAAGATCTCACAATGAACCCCATATAGATAGTGTTTCCATATCTTTAACGCAAAGATCACTACCCCGAGCTCTAGGTCATGCACTGGATAGTTCTATTCGTGCTTCTGCAGTTGAATCCGGAACTCCGCTAGCTCCTTCGGAGCCATCCTATAAGGTTCCCGAGAGACAGGTCTCACTCCTGGCACCAGCTGGATCTGGAAATCCACATCTCTATATGGGGTTAATTTGGGTAGCTTTTCCGGAAAGACATTAGAGAAGTCTCGAACCACCGAGATATTATCAATGGAGGCCTCTACCTCCGCCATCTCGAAGCACGCCATATAAACCTCGTCTCCCTATTCATGAGCCATGACGGCCTGTACAGATGATAATAAGGCACGGGGGATATGTTTAATGTTGGATCTAGTGTCCAACCTTAGAGGGGGGTGAATAAGGTTATACGCGTTAATTAAAAAATTCGAATAATTTTTGTCTAGAGAAACTAGTTTTGGAAGCAACCGTTGGGCGCTAGCTTGCTAGCGTGCGGCGGTAGGTCACAGACCTCGTTTTCCTAGGCAAATTTCTCCTTAGAGAAATACGCACCCTTCAGAGATCCACCGAATAGCACCCACGATGTTATACGCAAAAATAAGAACACAAATAATTTTATTCATCAAGATCAAAAACATTTTACAATTACAAATATTTGATCTCCGTGACGCCGGAGATCGGAGGCAGTGAAAGTTAAAACTCTTTTGGTTTTCTATATTGACCCACTACCCGGACCGGTTTGCTCTATTCCTTTCCCTCCAAGAAATTTCTTTGAGCCAGCTCTTCACCTTCATGCAAGGAAGTGTCTTAGAGCCCCGCTAGATAACCTGATCTAAACATCCCTTCCCCAGGACGATCTCTCACGGAATCCTCCCCAGATTCCAAAGACCTTCACCGATCGATTTTCCTCACCACAATCAAATGGAAAAATAGAAAAGTACAAAAAGATAAAGAAGAATTAAGGTTGAATCTCCCTCAAGACGGTACCTCCATTGAGTGATGTGTGACCGGTACTAGCGATCCTCGTTTGGTTGTACTCGATCAACTCCTCGTATTCATTGTATTCATTTGCTCACCGGAGATTTCCGTGCGAAAATGGGAAAGAGGCGGCTTTCTCTTCCTTTGATGGAGACAGCGAAACGGTGCTCAGAGTTGGCTCCTGAACCATAGAAAGAATTCCTATATGTCTCACTTCGTGCAAGGAATGAGAGAACAAATGCCTTTTATACGTATTTGAAAAAATAGGCTATCGCCGACGGTAAGGCTATTGCCCGACGGTAGGTCATTGTGCGTCAACGTGACAGCTGTCCTGCGTATTTGGAAAAATATTAAAAAATATTATTTTTCGCTTTTACGTGCTAGTGCGGCGCGGTATCCAGCTATCGCCTGGCAGTAGCTCAAGCGTCTCGACAAATCCAATATGACGATAGTTGAGTGAGCTAGCGCTGCGCTATAGGAAGCTAGCACTGTGTGGTAGGTTCTAGAGCGCCTGTTCAGATTAAATCCAGAAGCTAGCGCGGGTGGTAGCGCTAGAGCAATGCGATAGGATCCAGAGCACTTATTCATCTTAAAACCAGTCTAGCGCTCGGCGGTAGCGCTAGTGCGTGCCGGTAGGTGACAGAAAGGAGTTCTTCGCTTTGCTTGAACTTGTAGACCTGTACACTATACCAAACACAATATGTAATCAAATACAATATGAGAATTGATATTGTCAAACTGAGGATATGTGAACTGTCGGCTCCAACAAACTCCCCCTTTTGATAATATCAAATCTCATTCATGAGATATAATAATTGAGATGCATGATACAGTGAAAATTAGAGATAAGCTTTAAATAGTTAGGTTTAAGGTTACTAGTAACTCCCCCTACACATGCGCTCCCCCTATATACATGCTATATGCGCTCCCCCTATCAACGTGCACAGAGTTCAACAAGCTCCCCTACATGTGATCTTCCCTAGCTCATGACACATGAACATTCTATTCTCCCCCTTTTGATATTATCGAAAGGGTTGTGTTAGATAGAAAACAGACTATACGCATGTACGAAAAAAATGCAGTCCAAAATAAGTTTTATAAAGATCAAATAATGCACGTTATTAGATAAATCTAGAAGCAAACATAATATGGGTGACCAAACATAAATCAGAGAAAATAATGTGTACGGGTTCAATATACGAGCGCAGTACACAAAAGCAAACCATATGAGTTTTCAGAGTAGAAAGAATCAGACAACACAAATGAAACTAAGTACACAATGATTTGGAGTACAATGCTAAGAGATTTATAGAGTTAACACAATGAAACATTGTAAGAGTCAAGAATAGAAATCATGTACTAGTACCTATGTGCTGTAGACACATAGTGCAGTTTCAGTCCAATTCTTATGCATGGAAGCGTTAGATATAGCAATTACATGTGTACGTGTAGCATCAAAAGAGAAACATCAAGTAGAACTAACCTTTAGTGCATGCTTATCTCAATAATTTAATTATGCTATCACGAGAGAAATAAAGTGAAAAATCATGTTACGTTTCTATCTACTTCATACCAAGACTAGAATAAGGGGCACTATACAAAAGTTTAGTCTTTGCATAAGATCGAAATGATTCTTTAAACAAAGGTGCTCATCCTCACAATGCTCATGAAGACTTATTAGGAGGAGTGAGTAGTGCTTGGGGGTATCCTTGACACAAGATTTAATAGCATGCATAGTTTGTTTTCATTTATTTTTCATACTATCACTATTATAGCATTTAGTTCAAGGACCCCGAATCAATCGAAATCTACCCACATAGATAGATGCACTTTACTTGTGTACAAAAGACATGATCACTAGAGATTTGGCTCAAAGGTCTAACCGTAATATAAGCACATGTATATCGTGACATTGATTATTCAAGTTACTTCTAATGTAATGGACACAATATCACGAGTTAGAATATGTACATATAGAGGTTCTACATGAGTGCTTCGTCTAGGGATGTGTGAACAGTGTAAAGTCATTACGCTACCTAAATCCTCACACATAGCTAGAGGCATATTCAACAGACACTATCATGACTAGTCACACTCAGTAGCTAAGCACCTATAGATTCGACACATCATGACACAAATAGACAATGTTCACAGAGATTAACAATCCTAAATCAAATATTATACGTAATCATTGTGTTCTAGGTTCGAGCCATGTGTGTCCTAAAAATGAATGATCCACAGTTTTTTTGTATTTTGGGTTTTATAAAATTTTTTTTGATATTCTGTTTTTTTTATAAAAAAAAAATTAACAAAGCAAACAAAATAAATGAAAAACAAGGCATGTTTTTTTGGATTTTTGTGAATTTTTTCTTTTTTTTTATTTAAAAAAGTTAAACAAAGCAAACAAAACAAACGAAAAACAATACAAACATAAATAGGACGACACTATAGAGTATTATGCAAGATATTAACAAACATGATAATGAGACATGAAATAACATTTGTGCTATGTATATGGACAATTATGAGAATACTCAAGACACAAACGAATCAAGCAATATGTTGACACCCTAGCCCCGTACTAAGTGACAGATGAGCATGAGGAGTTGCACAAGTGTCATAGGGTGGGGTGTTAATCCCATATGCACACAAGAGGACCCGCTTAACCTAACACTCTTTCCCCCCATCTCCACACAAGGACCTACATGAACCCTCCCCCAGCGCCACACAAGGACATACTTAGCAAGATAATCTGTCTCTAAATTCCCCTCACGAGGTACATGTTCGACGAAGAAGGATTAAAATCCCCTAATCCGACCTTTGACCTTGACCAAGTACTTCTGCAGGATGGGATCGCGCACCTCTAACGCTCCTCTGATATGTGATGCAACCACCATTGTACAACCCCGTATTCGCGGAGTAGGGTCCCTTCGGCAGGCGCAGAGCCAATTTTAAGCTTTTAAGCTTTTTGGATATTTTGGACTCTTGGTGGCCAATTTTGGCTCTAGCATGGAAATATACTAGTAGGGGGAGGAAAAATTGGCCCCCCCCCCCTTACCCCCTTCTTTGAGGGCCGGGTACGGCAAGTTGGCCGACACCCCCAGACGGGATGAAGGGCGAGGTGGGGGGCAGCGGGGTCGACTGGAGACCATGGTCTCGTCCCCCCTGCCCCTTAGCCCCAAGCAGGGGCGAGACCGCCGGCCAGGCGAGGTCTCGCCCGCGCGGCCTACTCCGGGCGAGACTGCCGGCCAGGCGAGGTCTCGCCCGCGCGGCCTGCTCCGGGCGAGACCGCCGGCCAGGCGAGGTCTCGCCCGCGCGGCCTGCTCCGGGCGAGACCGCCGGCCAGGCGAGGTCTCGCCCGTGCGGCCTGCTACGGGCGAGACCGCCGGCCAGGCGAGGTCTCGCCCACGCGGCCTGCTCCGGGCGAGACCGCCGGCCAGGCGAGGTCTCGCCCGCGCGGCCTGCTCCGGGCGAGACCGCCGGCCAGGCGAGGTCTCGCCCGCGCGGCCTGCTCCGGGCGAGACCGCCGGCCAGGCGAGGTCTCGCCCGCGCGGCCTGCTCCGGGCGAGACCGTCGGGGGGGTGTGGTTTGGCGTGGTCTCGTCCTTGGACCATTTTACCCCCGAGGTGGTTTTTCCCTCTTTGCCCCCCGGTGTGGAGGTTTCCTATTGGCTGGAGGCATTTTGGCCCCAGGGGCGTTTTGGTCATTTTACCCCTAAGACTTGGAAAAACTATAAATAGACCCTTAGGGGTGCCTTGGAGAGGGACTTGTCATTTCTTTCCTTAGCCACTATTTTCTCTTTGGCTTCCCTCCAAGGCACATAGCTCAAGCATTGGCTAGGGAGGGGGAGACCTCAAAGGTCTTCCGGGTGTGAGGTGGGACCTCCTCGCTAGAGCCGAGGGTCAGTTCATAGATTCCTAAGTCTTCGGTCCGTGACGTTCTTCTGAGTGTAGTAGGTGTGAGGTCACCCCTTTCCCCAAGGGTCGAACTCCACAGAAGTCAATTTTGGCTTCGGTCATTTTTGGCTTCAATAGTTTTGGTGCGGTGAGCGTGGAGAGTGACCAGCACAGAAGATCTCAGGAGAGTGTCATGGCTGGAGATCAGGGAGGTAGTGATGACCTCGGTGGTTCCCCCAACCCAGGACCCTTTGTAGGAAGGGAGGAGTTCATGGCTTCCATCGAAGGCATCATGGGGATGCTTAGAAGCATTGCCCCTCGGGCTGATAGCTCAACCCCCACCCCCCAGGGACTAGCTCCCAGGGGTCTCGGCGAGCTAACCCAGAGTGGTCTCAGCGAGCTGGCTCCCAGGGGGCAAGGCGAGATCACCCCAGCAGGGGGAGAAGTGAGTATGCCGGATAGGAGGCCTGGGAAGGAGAGGATGGTAGAAGGGGTTGAGCGAGACCTCTCAGGCCGGGAGCTGTTCCCAAGCCCGGCGAGAGCTAACCCCCCAGGCGAGCAGGTCGCGCGAGTGGAGGTGGCGAGAGCTCCCCTTAGGGGGTCACCCTTCAGTGAGTTGATCATCTCAGCTCCCGTTCCCGAGGGGTTCAGAGAGCCAGACATGGTTTACTATACCGGGAAGGATGACCCCGTCCAGCATCTGCAATGGTTTGAGGATGCCGTCTCCATCAGGCCGATGACGGACGCCTTCAAGTGTCGCCTCTTTGCGATCACCTTGAAAGAGAAGGCGAGGGACTGGTTCCATCAACTCCCTCCGAGGTCCATCTTCGGGTTCGAAGACTTGAGTCGGAGCTTTCAGCTTCGCTTCTCCACCTCCAAGAAGAAGAAGAAGGGTCCTGAGTCCCTCTTCCTGTTAAAGCAAAGGGCTGAGGAGTCGCTGGCCCACTACGTTGACAGGTTCCAGGAGGAGGTCCTTGACATCCAAGAGGTGCCAGGGTATGCCCTCCAGATGGCGTTCACGGTAGGATTGCGCGAAGGGTTCTTCAAGATGAGCTTGACTCGGAAGGCCCCCCTTTCCTTCGAGGAGCTGATGGAAAGGGCGGTAGAGGAGATAGCCATGGAGGCAGCCAACCCGGCCTTTGTAAAGAAGTTGGCAAAGTTGACAGAGGTGGAGTCGAAGGAGCAGGGTGGCTCAAGGCATCATGAAGGGAGAAGGAGAGAGGATCATAGAGCTCAAGGGTTCCAGAGACAGGAGGGTCCGGAGCCAGGCTGGAGGCAGCAGGGAGGACCTGCCCATGGTCCAGGAAGGGCTCTCATCCAGGATGGAGGGAACCATCATGGGGGGCCAAGGGAGGTTCAACTTCCAGAGGCAAGCCCCAAGACAGCTCCTGCCCCCACCCCAGCAAGCGATGGCGATTGGCCGAAGGGATAGGAGGAATCGCAAGGGGAGAGGCGGAGGCAGGGTAGAGTTGCCGTACTGTGACTTCCACCAGTTGGAAGGTCACGCCACGGCTACCTGCCCCGAGTTCCTAGAAGTGAGAGGGGTGAGAGCTCCAGCCCAGCAGCAGCCGGAGCGGATTGAAGCTCTACCCCAAGGAGGGGGTGATGATGTGTGTGAGGACCGGGTCGATGTAGGACCCCGAGGTGGTATAGCTGTGATCCACGGGGGGGTGGGGATCGAAGCCGCTCGGAAGGCAAGTCTCCATGTGATGTATCGGCGGAGCGTTGCCTCGACATCCCAGACCCCTCCCCCGGAGGAAAGGGTCACCTTCTCATCAAAGGACATGCCAGAGCATGAGGATCCCTTCTGCGACGCCCTGGTCATCCAAGCAGCCGTCGAAGGCTTCACCGTCTCCCGGATTTTGATTGATAACGGAAGCTCGGTCAACGTCATTTTCAAGAAGGCGTTCGAGGGGATGAAGGTGGAGCCAAGGAGGATAGTGGCGTCGGATGGACCTCTGTTCGGATTCTCAGGGGAGAGAAAGGAGGTGGAAGGTGGAGTCGGACTCCAAGTGAAGTTGGGAGGGACCTCAAGGAACTGCAGGTTCGTCATTGTGGACGCTCCAAGCAGCTATAATGCCATCTTCGGAAGGCCCCTCATCAGCGCCTTCCGGTGCGTGCCCTCATCCTTCCACCAATGTCTCAAGTTCAACTCAGATGGGATCCAGGTCAGGATCAAGGGAGACTCCAGGATGGCGAGGCAGTGCTACGTCACGGCAGTCAACACCATCTCTTGGTTGGCTAAGGCAGAGGAGATGGAGAAGATCATGGAGAGCCTGAGCAGGGTTGAGGTGGCCAGTGGGATGGAACCTGATGGCAACCACTAGGCCCAGGCCCCCTGAAGAAGCCTCGCCTCGGCGGAGTCATGTATCTTTTTTATGTTTATGTTATTGTAAGGAGTCTAGCCCCCGACCAGTAGAGTCGAGGGGGTCATGTAACCCATCTTCTTTCCCCCGTTAGAGGATGTTGGAATTGAAAAAGCTTAGGTGACATGCCCAGCTCCCAACCCCCGAGAGGATCTCCTCATACCAGGCTCACACTAGCTGGCAGGGTCGAGAGTGTTTCGGGGGGTGGCTCATTTCTCCTTTTGCTCCGAGATGATTCCGCTGCCAGGCTCTCACTAGCTGGTGGGTTCAGGTTGATCTCTCGTGGGAGCCAAGCCCTTTTGCTCCGAGATGATTCCGCTGTCAGGCTCTCACTAGCTGGCGGGTTCAGGTTGATCTCTCGTGGGAGCCAAGTCCTTTTGCTCTGAGATGATTCCGCTGCCAGGCTCTCACTAGCTGGTGGGTTCAGGTTGATCTCTCGTGGGAGCCAAGTCCCTTAGCTCCGAGATGATTCCGCTGCCAGGCTCTCATTAGCTGGTGGGTTCAGGTTGATCTCTCATGGGAGCCAAGTCCCTTAGCTCCGAGATGATTCCGCTGCCAGGCTCTCACTAGCTGGCGGGTTCAGGTTGATCTCTCGTGGGAGCCAAGTCCTTTTGCTCCGAGATGATTCCGCTGCCAGGCTCTCACTAGCTGGTGGGTTCAGGTTGATCTCTCGTGGGAGCCAAGCCCCTTAGCTCCGAGATGATTCCGCTGCCAGGCTCTCACTAGCTGGTGGGTTCAGGTTGATCTCTCGTGGGAGCTAAGTCCTTTAGCTCCGCCCCCAGGAGGTTAGATCCTTTTACCCTGAGGGGGTCTCGCCACCCAGGCTCTCATCAGCTGGCATGACAGGTTGACTCCCTAGGAGGTTAGATCCTTTTACTCTGAGGGGGTCTCGCCACCCAGGCTCTCATCAGCTGGCATGGCAGGTTGACCCCCCAGGAGGTTAGATCCTTTTACCCTGAGGGGGTCTCGCCACCCAGGCTCTCATCAGCTGGCATGGCAGGTTGACCCCCCCAGGAGGTTAGATCCTTTTACCCTGAGGGGGTCTCGCCACCCAGGCTCTCATCAGCTGGCATGGCAGGTTGACCCCCCCAGGAGGTTAGATCCTTTTACCCTGAGGGGGTCTCGCCACCCAGGCTCTCATCAGCTGGCATGACAGGTTGACCCCCCTAGGAGGTCAGATCCTTTTACCCTGAGGGGGCCTCGCCACCCAGGCTCTCATCAGCTGGCATGGCAGGTTGACCCCCCCAGGAGGTCAGATCCTTTTACCCTGAGGGGGTCTCGCCACCCAGGCTCTCATCAGCTGGCATGGCAGGTGGACCCCCCCCCCCCCAGGAGGTTAGATCCTTTTACCCTGAGGGGGTCTCGCCACCCAGGCTCTCATCAGCTGGCATGGCAGGTTGACCCCCCAGGAGGTTAGATCCTTTTACCCTGAGGGGGTCTCGCCACCCAGGCTCTCATCAGCTGGCATGACAGGTTGACCCCCCAGGAGGTTAGATCCTTTTACCCTGAGGGGGTCTCGCCACCCAGGCTCTCATCAGCTGGCATGGCAGGTTGACCCCCCCAGGAGGTTAGATCCTTTTACCCTGAGGGGGTCTCGCCACCCAGGCTCTCATCAGCTGGCATGGCAGGTTGACCCCCCCAGGAGGTCAGATCCTTTTACCCTGAGGGGTCTCGCCACCCAGGCTCTCATCAGCTGGCATGGCAGGTTGACCCCCCCAGGAGGTCAGATCCTTTTACCCTGAGGGGGCCTCGCCACCCAGGCTCTCATCAGCTGGCATGGCAGGTTGACTCCCCCAGGAGGTCAGATCCTTTTACCCTGAGGGGGTCTCGCCACCCAGGCTCTCATCAGCTGGCATGGCAGGTTGACCCCCCCAGGAGGTTAGATCCTTTTACCCTGAGGGGGTCTCACCACCAAGGCTCTCATCAGCTGGCATGGCAGGTTGACCCCCCCAGGAGGTTAGATCCTTTTACCCTGAGGGGGTCTCGCCACCCAGGCTCTCATCAGTTGGCATGGCAGGTTGACCCCCCCAGGAGGTTAGATCCTTTTACCCTGAGGGGGTCTCGCCACCCAGGCTCTCATCAGCTGGCATGGCAGGTTGGCCCCTCGGAAGAGGCCTCAAAATCTTTCGACACCGCGAGAGCAAGCTACACTCAGCGAATACGTTGGGTTGGACGTTTCTTTCCGAGCTTGTGCCAACCTCGAAAAGAGTGGGGATTGTGTACAACCCCGTATTCGCGGAGTAGGGTCCCTTCGGCAGGCGCAGAGCCAGTTTTAAGCTTTTAAGCTTTTTGGATATTTTGGACTCTTGGTGGCCAATTTTGGCTCTAGCATGGAAATATACTAGTAGGGGGAGGAAAAATTGGCCTCCCCCCTTGCCCCCTTCTTTGAGGGCCGGGTACGGCAAGTTGGCTGACACCCCCAGACGGGATGAAGGGCGAGGTGGGGGGCAGCGGGGTCGACTGGAGACCATGGTCTCGTTCCCCCTGCCCCTTAGCCCCAAGCAGGGGCGAGACCGTCGGCCAGGCGAAGTCTCGCCCGCGCGGCCTGCTCCGGGCGAGACTGCCGGCCAGGCGAGGTCTCGCCCGCGCGGCCTGCTCTGGGCAAGACCGCCGGCCAGGCGAGGTCTCACCCGCGCGGCCTGCTCCAGGCGAGACCGCCGGCCAGGCGAGGTCTCGCCCGCGCGGCCTGCTCCGGGCGAGACCGCCGGCCAGGCGAGGTCTCGCCCGCGCGGCCTGCTCCGGGCGAGACCGCCGGCCAGGCGAGGTCTCGCCCGCACGGCCTGCTCCGGGCGAGACCGCCGGCCAGGCGAGGTCTCGCCCGCGCGGCCTGCTCCCGGCGAGACCGCCAGCCAGGCGAGGTCTCGCCCGCGCGGCCTGCTCCGGGCGAGACCGCCGGGGGGGGTGTGGTTTGGCGTGGTCTCGTCCTTGGACCATTTTACCCCCGAGGTGGTTTTTCCCTCTTTGCCCCCCGGTGTGGAGGTTTCCTATTGGCTGGAGGCATTTTGGTCCCAGGGGCGTTTTGGTCATTTTACCCCTAAGACTTGGAAAAACTATAAATAGACCCTTAGGGGTGCCTTGGAGAGGGACTTGTCATTTCTTTCCTTAGCCACTATTTTCTCTTTGGCTTCCCTCCAAGGCACCTAGCTCAAGCATTGGCTAGGGAGGGGGAGACCTCAAAGGTCTTCCGGGTGTGAGGTGGGACCTCCTCGCTAGAGCCGAGGGTCAGTTCATAGCTTCTTAAGTCTTCGGTCCGTGACGTTCTTCTGAGTGTAGTAGGTGTGAGGTCACCCCTTTCCCTAAGGGTCGAACTCCACAGAATTTTGGCTTCGGTCATTTTTGGCTTCAACAACCATTGATTCGGTGAAGGCCCTGAGATCCTTGATTCCCAATTCCTTAGCAAGACGCAAGCCTGCCACCATTGCTTCATACTCCACCTAATTATTTGTGACGGGGAAGAGGATCTCGACAGCTTGCTCGATCCTAGTTCCCTGTGGGATCACTAGCACTACTTTGGCTCCCACAAAATACTTGTTTGAAGCTCCGTCAACGAACATCTTCCAAGAGACTGGGCTGGAAGAGCCTTCATCTCCTCCTACCTCGACCGAGAAGTTGTGTAGGAAGTCTGTCACTACCTGAGCCTTGATCGCTACCCTCGGAGAGTAGGAAATGTCGAACTCACTGAGCTTCACCGCCCACTTTGCCAACCTGCCAGAATGCTCCACTCCATCCAAGATACTATGAAGCAGATGATCTGAGACAACCTTGATGGAGTGAGCCTGAAAATATGGATGGAGCCTATGAGCTGAAACCACCAAGGCAAAAACTAACTTCTCCAGGATATGATACCTCATCTCTGAATGCCGCAACACTCTACTCACATAGTAGATGGGAGTTGCTTCCTGCCTTCCTCTCTGACCAACATTGAACTAACTGCTTCCATTCCCACTCCCAGATAGAGGAGGAGGTCTTCGCTTCCCTATGGACCTTGGAGGAGAGAATTTTGAATTAGTTGCTGCTTGAGCTTTCCAAAAGGCTCCTCACACTCCGTGGTCCACTCAAACTTTTGGTTACCTCGAAGAGACTTGAAGAACGGAGAACACTACTCTCATGCCTTGGAGAGGAAATGGCTAAGGCCTGCCAGCCTTCCGGTTAACCTCTGTACTTTCTTAGGATCCTTCGGGGATGTCATCTCCAGAATGGCCTTGACTTTGTCGGGGTTAGGCTCCATCCCTTTCGGAGTAAGGAGGTGACATAAGAACTTTCCCCTTCCTACTCCGAAAATACACTTGGTAAGGTTGAGCCTCATCTTGTACTTCCTCAGGGTAGCGAACGTCTCCACCAGATCCTTTATGTGCTCTGCGATGCTCCTGCTCTTGACAAGGAGATCATCCACATACACTTTCATATTCCGCCCCTTCTGCTCCTTGAAGACTTGATCCATCATCCTCTGGTAGGTTGTGCCCGCATTCTTGAGCCCAAAGGGCATCATCTTATAGCTATAAAATTCATCGCTCTTGATAAAAGAGATGTTGCTGTAGTCAGGGGGATGCATCCGGATCTGTTGATACCCTGAAAAAGCTTCAAGGAAACTTATTACAGGAAACTCGACAGCTGAATCAACCAGCGCATTAATTTGAGGCAAGGGGTAGCAATCCTTTGGGCAGGCTTTATTTAACATTGAAAAATCGATACATAAACGTCAGCCCCCTCTGGACTCCTTCACCATGACAATATTGGATACCCAGCCTGGATACTGGATCTTCGAAACAAACCCTGTCTCAAGAAACTTCTCCACCTCCTCTATTATCGGTCTGCCAAGTACGGTAATGCTCTTCCTATTCTTCTGACGGACGGGGGAAATCTTGGGATCCAGGTTGAGGCGATGGCAGACAACATTGGCATCAATCCCTGGCATCTCTGCAGCACTCCAGGTGAAGATGTCCACGTTATCTTGTAGACACGCGGCCATCTTCAGCTTTCCCTTCGTCGTTAGAGAACCTCCGACCTTTAGCAGCCCCAACTCTCCTCTCCTGGAAATCACTTCTAGCTCCTCCAGCTCCTCAGCAGCGCTCGGGCCTTCCTCCTTCTCCAGTAGCTTATCCAACCTCTCTGCGTCTTCCATCCTGTTGATGGTATTGATGGCATTCAGGTAGCACTCCCTGATAGCTTTCGGATTGCCCCCGATCCTCACTTTGACATCTCCCTGGCAGTACTTCAGGTTTTGGTGGTAGATGATGGGATGGCCTTGGAATAGTTAATGATGGGACGCCCAAAGATGGCGTTATAGCAGCTCGGCGCGTCGATGATGATAAAGAGACATAAGATAGAAGTGCCACCAAGGGTGAGTGGAAGGTCCACTTCTCCCTCCACCTCTTTCTTCTGTCCCGAGAAGCCAAAGAGGGGTCCGTCCGCAGCTTATACCCTGGACGCTTCCACCTGAAGCCCGATGAAGGTCCTCCTGAAGATGACGTTCATCGAACTCCCGTTGTCTAGGAGGATTCGGTCGACGGTGAAGTCCTTGATGGCATCTTGGATGACTAGGGCATCATGGAAGGTGTTCTCATTCCCTAACATGTCCTCCTTAGAGAAGGTTATCTCAACCAACGACGGCAAAACTTGAGAGATCGAGGCAACGCTCTGAGAGGTATAGGCGATGCTCTTCCAATAGATCTAATGGAGGCTCCCCTTGCGGGAAGCTCCAAGTCCAACCTTATTGTTGATCACTCCAACCTGCCCACCTCCTAGGTCGTGGATCACCTCTCCGCGACCTCCCAGGTAGACCCGGTCTTTGTTCCTCCTCCTCACCGGAGCTTGGAACGCTACCGACACTGTTGGCGCTTTCTTCCTGGGCTTCTCCCTCTCCGATGCTACTGCTTATAGCCTCCTCCTTGCCTCCCAAACGTCTGGTCAGGCCATCTTCCCATGCCCCTCTACCCGATGCAGATCGCAGTAGAGGAAGATCTCTACCTCTTGATGCCTCGCCCTCCGTGCCTCCTTTTTGTGAAGCTTATTGCCCTGTCGGACAATGTTTATTGCCTCTCCTCTAGCTCCTCTCCGGCCTCCACCCTGTTGGTGATCGTTCCTCCTTTCCTGCTGCTGGAACCGCAGCCTAGCAGGCTGCCTCCACTGAGACCAATTCGTAGGGTACTGGAATTGCCTCTCTTCTCCCCTCCTCTCTAGAGCCTCCACGGGCCTCCTCTCTTACTGCCTCCAAGGCCTTTCTTGCCTCCTCCTCTCTTACTCCCTCATGGGCTCTTCTCTCTTCCTCTTCTCCTCTCTCCTCCTTGACTCTTCCCTCCTCCTCTCGACCTGCCTCTCCGGCAGCCTTATAGCCCTCACTTCTGAAGGTCCTCCTCTTTCCCTTCTCACTGGCTCATCCTTATCCAGCAACGCAAAGAAGTCTCGGTTCTTCTCCTCCCCCTAGACGAACGTATTCACCCTCTCGATCATATCCTCAAAGGACTTCGGGGGTTTAAATCTGATCTCCAGGCAAAAGAGACGTTGCTTCAAGCCGAACTTCAACCTAGCATCAGAGTGAAGCTGTCCACCTCCTCGATCTCCAGGACCTCCTCCTGGAAATGGACGATGTAGTGGCCAACACTCTCGCACTACCCCTACGCCATCTTGAAGAGGGCAGTTGTGTAATGCCCCAAAATCGCGTCGCGAGGTTAAATAAGCTTGGGGTGCGTTTAGGGGGCGGTCTGCCGATAGCTTTTTCGACTAGGGTTTTTCTTTAAAACCTAAAATTTTCCCCCTCCCCTCTCATTTCTCCTCAGCCTCTTTTTCCCTCTCTCCTGATCCCTTTTCCCTCTCGCTCTCTCATTCTCACTCAGTGAAACCGGAAGGAGAAGTAGCTGGAGACCTCTCCTTTTCTCCTGTCGCCATCGATAAGAGGTGCAGAGCCCGCATATCCCTTTTTCCCTTCCGTCGCCGTTGGCAGCAGCCGAGCCTGACATCCCGCACGCTGCTTGGGAGTAAGAAGTCCCGATCTCTCCCATCGCCGGCTGGAAGGAGGATCTCCCTCCTCTTTCTCTCATGTCTCTCTCTCTCACACACTCTCTCGATATACCACCACTGGAAGGACCCGAGCCCTCGTTTTCGAGAGCCGACCGGCTTGAAGGAGGAGAAACATCTTCTCCTTCTCTAGGAGAAGCTCGGCCTCACTCCCTTCTCCTCCCTCTGTCCTGGCCGCCGCCAATAAGGTGGAAACCCGACCTCCCTTCCTCTTCCTTGTCCCGGCCGCCGCTGGCTAGGGTTGAGGTCGTGACCAACCTCCCTCTCCTCGTGACCGACCAAGAGGGATTAGGGTTAGGCTTATGCTTGTGGGAGGAGGCTGTCCAGAGGTGTTGGTGGTGAGCAACCTGAGTTTCGCTAGGGATTGCAGCAAGGTGTTCAATTTGGAGCTCGGACCGGTGCGTGGAAACCAAATTTGTGATGACTGAGCTATGGCTCTGAAACGCGCGTCAAGGGTACATCCCCATTATTTAATTGCATTTAGTACCCAAAAGTACGAGTATGGTTTTAGGCATGTTGTATGAAACCCATCCGGACGAGTGGTCTGGATTGGTGATGTTCTGTGGGTTCCCGGAGAAGACTCCATGGAAGTTGAATATTTCGGAATGGGGGTCCGCCCGGGGTAGCAGTTAGTACTGGAGGTGTGCTCTGGGAAACACCCTAATGTTTGCATAGGATTGTTGTATCGATATCATTAGCTCTCGAGGATCTTATGTGGTGTCGTGTGCCCAATCGGTCTTTCGGAGACCGTGTGCTAGCTTGTTGAGTTGCGTGCCTTAGGTGCCTAACTTTGGTGGCCACGAGAGCCAACCTTGAAGCATAACATGTGTTATGTCATGTACGGGAAAGGGGATGCTGACCCACGTCATTGCCATTAATTGGAACGACGATTTGAGCAATGGGAAAGAGCTGAGCTATACCCGCTCTATGTCATTTGGTTAAATAGACTTAAAGTACGTGGCAATTGCCATTGGCATAGGGGTGAGCCGAGGCTATAGGCTTTGCTAGTAATGCTCAAGCGGAACCATCCAATACGGGACTGAGAATGGTGATGGACTAGTGGAGTTCACCGTTGAGGTGCTTTATGCATGTTCTTATTCATGTGATGGCAAAAAGGTGGGACTTGGGGAAACCTGGTACGCTGTTAAGGTGCCCTGAGTGCACGAGATATTGGGCGGTTTTCTCTATCGTCTGTGATGAATGGTTCTTAAATTGCACAATTATATTAAATATGTAAACATGATAATTGCTTGCAGGGATTAAGCACCACCAACCCAAGAAAAGGGTGGGGTCGTTATAATTTGGTAAACTCTAGCTGACCATTGCTTTATTTTCCACCGTTTGGTGGAGTGTTTTTCGTGCAGGTGTTGCTACATTTGGTAAACTCTAGATGGATCGATGTTTCTACATTTGCCACTTGTTCACGCACATTAACTGGCAAGGGGCACACCCTAGGAACAGAGAGGTGTACCTGTCCCTTATAATGGGCCCTTATCATTACTACAACCACCTTCGAGATTAACCGGATCATCTCTACCGATAGAGGCAGTGTGGGCACCTCCGCTGGCGCCACATTTGCATCCAAACGTTGGGGCTCAGACTGCCCAGCTCCACTCCTTGTCACCTAAATGTGAACAAGACATCAATAACCAACCAACCTCTAATCCAAAACGGTCAGCATTCAGCTTACCAATTATAATGACCCTACCCCTTACCCGGGGCAGTGGTTCCTTACCTGCATGTATTCCAGTCTCAACACATATATACAATACACAATATCATCACAAACGCAGGCCTTCGTGCTAGACATTCCGTGCACTCAGGGCACGCTTATGGTGTATCGGAACATCCTTCGTACACCACCGATCAGAGGTTCTTAACTTGTTGGTGATGGAGCATAGTCTACTACAGCGTGCAGACTAGAGACCCTCTCTCCCATCCCATTCAAAGGTAGTAACCTTAAGGCAACCGTGAGCCCTATCAGTCGACCTACTCACGTAGTGCAACATGCCGGGAAGGTCCGAAACCCCCCATTTGTAATGCTACCCATCGACTGCTCACCTGATCCTAACGCTGAACTTGTTGGGTGGCCCACCCACTCAGAGGTTCTCAACTTGTTGGCTATTGGCATCAGCCGCCAAACCCCTATTGGAGGCTTCTCGTACCGATCCACTCAGAGGTGCTTACAATCTATCTCATAACACAGGCACACGGTGCCACTTCTCATTCACCCAATACAGCTCGTACCGAGAATACAACCAAAGGAGCTATACAAAGCATCCTTCTCACCATCACAATCGTCCTCACCATCTCCGCTGGTTAACCGATTTATACACTGAGTCTTCTCCGGTTCGCAGCATCACCAATCTAGATATCCATCCAGATGGGCTTCACACAGCATGCCTATTCCGTACTACACAATTCCAGATCTAAATGCAGACTCGACCACATGACTCACTTACGCTCTTCCATCTTTTGATGGAAGATTCCATAGATATACATGCATAAAAAAAGGGCTTCACTTTCCCAAGGAGGAAAGACTGTTACCCTCGACGATCGCTTCGGCGCCATAAAAGAACTAGCCAGATGGAAATCACCGTAGCGGCCTTGCCTCCGCAACGCTGAGCTCGGCTCTCAATTCGGACCGCTGAAGCTCAACCAGTGGTCGGAAAGCTTCTCCTTCTTCCTTCCTTACTCTCCTCTCTCTCTTCACTTTAGAAAGAGAACTGCCAACATAAGAATGAGATATTCATCTCCATTCTCGGCCTTATAATAGCAGGGAGGAACTTGGACAATAGGATCCAAATAGAAGGGAACGAACGGCCTCGATCTGCTTTGAAAAGAATCTAAACAGAGCTGACACGGCCTGTGACACGCCCGTGTCACAGGCTGTGTTCCTTGAGCGGTTAGAGAACCGACTTAGTCTGGAACAGAACACGGGCTACGACACACCCGTGTCACTCCCTGACACGCCCGTATCAACCAGTACACGGCCGTGTAACTGGTCGTGTCACCCCATCAACACAGGACCGAAACGCCCGAGAAGAACACGGCTAAGGCACATGCCCGTATCCTTGGCCGTGTGCCCAACACCCCCCTGTGACATGGCTGTGTCATAGCCTATGTACCCCACTCAACGCCACTCAACGCCGCCCGGTTACCCACCCATGCAGGACACGCCTGTATCCCAGGTCGTGTCGCCTCTCGACGATCGTCGACCGTGCTATGTCGAGAACTCGACTCGACGCACATCGCAAAGGACACGCCCTGGGACACGCCCGTGTCCCAGGCCGTGTGCATCAGACATGCCTTGGGACACGCTCGTGTCCCAAGCCGTGTCACCCAGCCTGACCCCATTTTGGGACTTAGGGTTTTTGGGGTGTTACAATCCTCCCCTCCTTAGAGAAATTTCGTCCCGAAATTTAGCGTAATGTAGATACCAACACAACCACTCCTTTGTTATAAATATGCACAAAACGATCCGAAATTACTCGCACACACAAAGTCTTTTTACAAACATCATATAACAACAAAAGTATTGGACATTCTTTACTTCTGCTCAGCCGCATCCTTCATAATCTTCTTAACAGCCTCTTGTACTTCCAGAGTATATACGTGAGGCTGCTGAACTTCATGATTTGAGCTTTGCAGCTCCTGCACTTCGAGCATGCACACTCGCGGTTGTGCCTGGGGTGCAGATGATTCCACCACTGCTTTGCCCTTTTTCGCATAGGACGCACCGGCCTTTTTCTCATAATAATTTTGGGCTTTATGTCCTCTGCCACACGAGTAACAAATGGTTGAAGGTTTCCCAGTCTTCACCTTCTTTGCCCAACATTGGTTGGCACAATGTCCTCCCTTACCACACGAAAAACACCTTTTCTTTGGTTTCTGGATAGAGGACGAGGGGGATACAGTTGCAAGGGGTGGCACATTGACACCGTACTTCGCTCGTAACTTCCTTAAGTCCATGTCCAAAGACCGAGCTGCCATGACCAAGGCACAAAATCCAAGTGACTTTGGACCCACCAATAAACGGCGAAGTTCATCGCGCAGACCATCATAAAATCTGTTGTTCTTCGTCTCCTCGGTTTCAAATCCAAACTCTACATGTTGTCTAACCTCAACAAATGCATGAAAATACTCCTCGACCGTATATGGTCCTTGGGTCAGACACATATTCAACGGCGGGATCGATGTTTCTACATTTGCCATTTGTTCACACACACCAACTGGCAAGGGGCACACCCTAGGAACAGAGAGGTGTACCTGTCCCTCATAATGGGCCCTTATCATTACTATAACCACCTCCGAGATCAACCGGATCATCTCAACCGATAGAGGAGGTGTGGGCACATCCACTGGCGCCGCATTTGCATCCAAACGCTGGGGCTCAGACTGCCCAGCTCCACTCCTTGTCACCTAAATGTGAACAAGACATCAATAACCAACCAACCTTTAATCCAAAACGGTAAACATGCCCAATCATTTACATTCCTAGTAGACATTCTTGGGTTCATTAGTGTTAAAATGGTTCGCACGTACACGTGCTCGCCACCTGACAAAAGAATTCGGGCACGAATTCGAAAGCGGAAAACTGAGGGCCTCTGATACCAAAATGTAACGAACCGACCCGTTAAATAACATATAATAGAAGGTCCAGCCGGGTCCCCACATTATAAGCAACAAACAGACGGCGAGGTCACAGGTTAATACCAAAATACCATCGCACCCTAACCCAGAGCATTCTAGCGGAAGTTTATAAGTTGCACGAACTCAATCCATGAATGTCCACTACTATATAAACAACACATTTATATAAAAGACCAGGAATGTATACAAGCCCACCGCTCACGGCCTTAAGGCCTTACAAGTTTTTCTTTACAAATATATGACTTCATACATCAGCATGCAGGCCGGCCATACATGAAATCCAAATCTTCGCACAGCCTTCGAGGGTCTACCAGCAGCAGTGGCACAAAGGGCTTCAGCCCGCTCAATCCATTTCAGCATCAACAAGGGCAGCACCTGCATATGGACATCCACCCCATGGGTGATAAACAAAGCAACGGTCAGCATTCAGCTGACCAATTATAACGACCCTACCCCTTACCCGAGACAGTGGTACCTTTCCTGCATGTATTCCAGTCTCAACACATATATACAATATACAATATCATCACAAACACCAGCCTTCGTGCCAGACGTTCCGTGCACTCAGGGAACGCTTACCGTGTATTGGAACATCCTTTGTACACCACCGACTAAAGGTTCTTAACTTGTTGGTGATGGAGCATAGTCTACTACAGCGCGCAGACTAGAGACCCTCTCTCCCATCCCATTCGGAGGTAGTAACCTCACGGCAACCGTGAGCACTATCAGTCGACCTACTCACATAGTGCAACATGCCAGGAAGGTCCGAAATACCCCATTTGCAATGCTACCAATCGACTGCTAACCCGATCCTAACACTGAATTTGTTGGGTGGCCCACCCACTCAGAGGTTCTCAACTTGTTGGCTATGGGCATCAGCCGCCAAACCCCTATTGGAGGCTTCTCGTACCACCCCACTCAGAGGTGCTCGCAATCCATCTCATAACACAGGTACACGGTGCCACTTCTCATTCCATCAATACAGCTCGTACCGAGCATACAACCAAAGGAGCTATACAAAGAATCCTTCTCACCATCACAATCGTCCTCACCTTCTCCGCAGGTTAACCGATTTATACACGGAGTCTTCTCTGGTTCGCAGCATCACCAATCTAGACATCCATCCAGATGGGATTCACACAGCATGCTTATTCCGTACTACACACTTCCGGATCAAAATACAGAGTCGACCACTGGAATCACTTACGCTCTTCCATCTTTTGATGGAGGATTCCAAAGATATACATGCATAAACAAAGGGCTTAACTTGCCCAAGGAAGAAAGACTGTTACCCTCGACGATAGCTTCAGTGCCATGAAAGAACTATCCTGATGGAAATCACCATAGCGGCCTTGCCTCTACAACGCTGAGCTCGGCTCTCGATTCGGACCTCTAAAGCTCCACCGGCAGTCGAAAAGCTTCTCCTTCTTCCTTCCTTGCTCTCCTCTCTCTCTTCACTTTAAAAAGAGAATGGCCAACATAAGAATAAGATATTCATCTCCATTCTCGGCCTTATAATAGCAAGGAGGAACTTGGACCATAGGATCCAAATAGAAGGGAACGAACGGCCTCGATCTGCTTTGAAAAGCATCTAAACAGCGCTGACACGGCCTGTGACACGCTCGTGTCACAGGCCGTATTCCTTGAGCGGTTAGAGAATCGACTCAGTCTAGAACAGAACATAGGCTACGACATGCCCGTGTCACTCCCTAACATGCCCGTGTCAACTAGTACACGGCTGTGTGACTGGACGTGTCACTCCCTGACATGCCCGTGTCAACCAGTACACTGCTGTGTGACTGGACGTGTCACCCCATTGACACAAGACCGAAACGCCCGAGAAGAACACGGCTAAGGAACACGCCTGTGTCCTTGGCCGTGTGCCCAATACGCCCCTGTGACACGCCTGTGTCACAGGTCGTGTACCCCACTCAATGCCACTCCACTCAACGCCACTCAACGCCGCCCGGTTACCCACCCGAGCAGGACACGCCCGTGTCCCAGGCCGTATCACATCTCGACGATCGTCGATAGTGTTATCTCGAGAACTCGACTCGACGCACATCGCAAAGGACACACCCTGGGACACGCCCGTGTCCTAGGCTGTGTGCACCGGACGCGCCCTGAGACACGCTCGTATCCCAGGCCGTGTTACCCAGCCTGACCCCATTTTAGGACTTAGGGCTTTTGGGGTGTTACAATCCTCCCCTCCTTAGAGAAATTTCGTCCCGAAATTTAGCGCAACGTAGATACCAACACAACCACTCCTTTGTTACAAATATGCACAAAACAATCAGGAATTACTCGCACACACAAAGTCTTTTTACAAACATCATATAACAACAAAAGTACTTGACATTCTTTACTTCTGCTCAGCCGCGTCCTTCATAATCTTATTAATAGCCTCTTGTACTTCCAGAGTATATATGTGAGGCTGCTGAACTTCATGATTTGAGCTGTGCGACTCCTGCACTTCGAGCGTGCACACTCGCGGTTGCACCCGGGGTGCAGATGATTCTGCCACTGCTTTGCCCTTTTTCGCATAGGACGCACCGGCCTTTTTCTCAAAAAAATTTCGGGCTTTATGTCCTTCTCTGCCACACGAGTAACAAATGGTTGAAGGTTTCCCAGTCTTCGCCTTCTTTGCCCAACATTGGTTGGCATGATGTCCTCCCTTACCACATGAAAACACCTTTTCTTTGGTTTCTGGATGGAGGACGAGGGGGATACAGTCGCAAGGGGTGGCACATTGACACCGCACTTCGCTCGGAACTTCCTTAAGTCCATGTCCAAAGACCGAGCTACCATGACCAAGGCACAAAATCCAAGTGACTTTGGACCCACCAATAAACGGCGAAGTTCATCGCGCAGACCATCATAAAATCTGTTGTTCTTCGTCTCCTCAGTTTCAAATCCAAACTCTACATGTTGTCTCAACTCAACAAATGCATGAAAATACTCCTCGACCGTATATGGTCCTTGGGTCAGACACATATTCAACGGCGGGATCGATGCTTCTATATTGGCCACTTGTTCACGCACACCAACTGGCAAGGGGCACACCCTAGGAACAGAGAGGTGTACCTATCTCTCATGGTGGGCCCTTATCTTTGCTACAACCACCTCCGAGATCAACCGGATCATCTCTACCGATAGAGGCAGTGTGAGAACCTCCGCAAGCGCCGCATTCGAATCCAAACGCTGGGGCTCAGACTACCTAGCTCCACTCCTTGTCACCTAAACGTGAACAAGATATCAATAACCAACCAACCTCTAATCCAAAACGGTAAACATGCCCAATCATTTACATTCCTAGTGGACATTCTTGAGTTCATTAGTGTTAAAACGGTTCGCACGTACACGTGCTCGCCACCCGACAAAAGAATTCGGGCACGAATTCGAAAGCGGAACCGAGGGGCCTCTGATACCAAAATATAACGACCGGACCCGTTAATTAACATATAATAGAAGGTCTAGTCGAGGCCCCACATTATATGCCACAAACAGACGGCGAGGTCATAGGTTAATACAAAAATACCATCGCACCCTAACCCAGAGCATTCTAGCGGAAGTTTATAAGTTGTACGAACTCAATCCATGAATGTCCACTACTATATAAATAACACATTTATATAAAAGACCAGGAATGTATACAAGCCCACCGCTCACGTTCTTAAGGCCTTACAAGTTTCTCTTTACAAATATATGACTTCATACATCGACACGCTGGCCAGCCACACATGAAATCCAAATCTTCACACGGCCTTCGAGGGCCTACCAGCAGCAGCAGCACAAAGGGCTTCAGCCCGCTCAATCCATTTCAGCATCAATAAGGGCAGCACCTGCATATGGACATCCACCCCATGGGTGATAAACAAAGCAACGGTCAGCATTCAGCTTACCAATTATAATGACCCTACCCCTTACCCGGGGCAGTGGTTCCTTCCCTGCATGTATTCCAGTCTCAACACATATATACAATACACAATATCATCATAAACACCGGCCTTCGTGTCAGATGTTCCGTGCACTCAGGGCACGCTTACGGTGTATCGGAACATCCTTCGTACACCACCGACTAGAGGTTCTTAACTTGTTGGTGATGGAGCATAGTCTACTACAGCGCGCAAACAGGAGACCCTCTCTCCCATCCCATTCAGAGGTAGTAACCTCACGGCAACCGTGAGCACTATCAATCGACCTACTCACATAGTGCAACATGTCAGGAAGGTCTGAAACCCCCCATGTGCAATGCTACCCATCGACTGCTCACCCGATCCTAACACTGAACTTGTTTGGTGGCCCACCCACTAAGAGGTTCTCAACTTGTTGGCTATGGGCATCAGCCGCCAAACCCCTATTGGAGGCTTCTCGTACCCATCCACTTAGAGGTGCTCGCAATCCATCTCATAGCATAGGCACACGGTGCCACTTCTCATTCCATCAATACAGCTCGTACCAAGCATACAACCAAAGGAGATATACAAAGCATCCTTCTCACCATCATAATCGTCCTCACCATCTCTGCAGGTTAACCGATTTATACACGGAGTCTTCTCCGGTTCGCAGCATCACCAATCTAGACATCCATCCAGATGGGCTTCACACAGCATGCCTATTCCATACTACACACTTCCAGATCTAAATGCAGACTCGGCCAATGGAATCACTTACGCTCTTACATCTTTTGATGGAGGATTCCATAGATATACATGCATAAACAAAGGGCTTCACTTGCCCAAGGAAGAAAGACCGTTACCCTCGACGATCACTTCAGCGCCATGAAAGAACTAGCCGGATGGAAATAACCGTAGCGGCCTTACCTCCGCAACGCTGAGCTCGGCTCTCGATTCAGACTGTTGAAGCTCCACCGTCGGTCGAAAAGCTTCTCCTTCTTCCTTCCTTGCTCTCCTCTCTCTCTTCACTTTAGAAAGAGAATGGCCAACATAAGAATGAGATATTCATATCCATTCTCGGCCTTATAATAGTAGGGAGGAACTTGGACTATAGGATCCAAATAGAAGGGAACGAACGGCCTCGATCTGCTTTGAAAAGCATCTAAACAGAGCTGACACGGCCTGTGACACGCCCGTGTCACAGGCCGTGTTCCTTGAGCGGTTAGAGAACCGACTCAGTCTAGAATAGAACACGGGATACTACACGCCCGTATCACTCCATGACACGGCCGTGTCAACCAGTACACGGCCGTGTGACTGGTCGTGTCTCCCCATCAACACATGTAACGCCCCCGATTTTTCTGCGACTATTTTTTTTCTCGTTTGGCGTTACGGTGACGCATTTTCATGGCTTGTGCCATTTGTGGAGTGTGGTTTAGCTCCTTACAACTGATTTGCCTATTTTGTAGCCTATGGGAAAGGTCTCCCTAGCAAGCCGAGTCATTTTGGGTGACCAGGTGTGGCCTCTTGGGAGATGCTTGTGTTTTGGCTTTAGGTGGGTATAACTCGAGTTTTGTTTGTCGAAAGTTAATTTCGACTTCGCCATTGTGTTTGTAGCGTGGGTATTTAGCTACGGTGCAAATTTCGTCGAATTCCGAGGTAGTTCGGTTTTCGTGCCATTTTGGGTGTGCCATTAGTAAAGCCTAGTAGAAATTCTCTTATTTTAAATAAGAGAGCCGGCGGTTGGGTTTTTGTTTTGCTGAACCGACGTGTCTAAGCTTTTATAAAAGTTTTATTAAGAAGTTGCGGGTCCACTTCTCTTTCCTCCTTCTTCCAGAGACCAAAAGAAGAAAACCGTCTGCTCCTGTTCGCGGAAAATAGAGGCGGAACGGCGGTTAGCCCTTGCTTTCGGACGGTGATTCCGGGAGTGTTCGTGGACGGATTTCGATTCTGAAAGCGGCGTTGTCTTGCTCTCGCTCAGATCTACATTTCAACGGTAAGAAATTTGATTTTCGTGGAGTTTTAGGAGATTTGGGATTTCGGTCTTGTGGTTTTCCGCCATTAAAGTACGGGAGTGTGCTTTTAGGTGCTGCTGCTGCTAGTGCCAAGTAAAGAGGAGGGAAAGCCGTCAAAGCTTCGCCGAAAATCGAGGCAAGTGGTATTCTTGCCCTTGCCATTGTTGTTCTCTTGAAATTCTGAAAATTCCCGGTTAGCCCTAGGGTAGAAGCCAAGCATGTTCTCTTTTATCTTGCTGAATTTAGGGCTTAGATTCTCCTATGAGACCCCCTACTTTGTGCTGTTGGTGCTCAACCCGCCGGCATAATGCCATCAGTTAAACTCCAGATTGTTGTCTGGTTGGTGGCTTGCGGGTGAAGCTGAGAGAGAGAGAGAGGAGGGGGTGTCTGCTGTGTTTGTTGGAAAGATCCTTTTTTTTGGATTCTGTCTGGCCGGCGTTGAGTGTGGTGCACACACTCAAAGCCTTTGCGGATTTGGCGTTGAGTGTAGTGCATACACTCAATGCCGCAGCTGTAGCTAGTCAGAATTTTCCTAAGTACTAGGACGTTGAGTGAGGTGGACTCACTCAACGTCGCAGCCCCTGCTAGCGGCGAAGTACTTTGGCGTTGAGTGAGTCGACCTCACTCAACGCCATTTCCATTTTGGCATTGAGTGAGGCAAGCTCACTCAACGCCGCGGTTTTCCTGAGAATCTAAGTATTTTGGCATTGAGTGAGTCGACCTCACTCAACGCCATTTCGGTTTTGGCATTGAGTGAGGTGGACTCACTCAACACCGTCGCTTCTGTGCAGCCAAGTACTTTGGCATTGAGTGAGGTGTGCTCACTCAACGTCATAGCCTTTTCTGAGGCTAAGTACTTTGGCGTTGAGTGAGTTGACCTCACTCAATGCCATTTCTGGTTTGGCATTGTGTGAGGTGGCCTCACTCAACGCCGAAGGAAAGTTTGCGGCCAAGTCCCGTGGCGTTGAGTGAGTGTACCTCACTCAACGCCATTTCTGCTTTGGCGTTAAGTGAGGTAGACTCACTCAACACCACAGCCCTTCTTCGTGGCCAGAACTTCTGGCGTTGAGTGAGATTACCTCACTCAATGCCATTGCTATTTTGCCGTTGAGTGAGGTCATCTCACTCAACGCCGCAGATTTGCCTTGTTGCGGCTAAGTGCCAGGGCGTTGAGTGAGTGAACCTCACTCAACGCCATTGCTGTTTTAGCATTGAGTGAGGTGGACTCACTCAACGCCATAGTTTTCTTTTGCGGCTAAGTGTAAGGGCGTTGAGTGAGTGAGCTTCACTCAATGCCATTGTTGTTTTGGCATTGTGTGAGGCCGGCTCACTCAACGCCACTTTCTCTGTTTATGGTTAAGTACCAGGGCATTGAGTGAGTGTGCCTCACTCAACACCATGGCTGTTTTGGCATTGAGTGAGGTTAGCTCATTCAACGCTAGAGTATCCTTGCGGGAGGCGTTGAGTGAGTGAATTTCACTCAACGCCATGCCTGTTTTGGCGTTGAGTGAGGCTAGCTCACTCAACACCAGGGTTGTTCTTCTGGAGGGCATTGAGTGAGTGAACCTCACTCAACGCCATGGCTGTTCTAGCGCTGAGTGAGGCTAACTCACTCAACGCCAAGGTATGGTTAGGCGTTGAGTGGGTCCCACTCAACGCCAAGCCGTGTTGAGTCATTTCAATATTTTTTTCTTAACCTTTATTTTCGCTCCCGAGTGAATTCCTTGATTTTTTTTATTTTTTGAGGTTCCTTGTCGGCCATGTTTTATTTTCCTAAAGGCCGAATCGTGGGTCATGGTTAGTAGTGGTGGTTTGAAGCTCTTAATGGGGGAGGTGTTGTGTAATTTAGTCGTGGCCGCCCTTTTCTTCTATCTTGCACTAGATATAGGCTGGGCAAGGGGGTGGAAGGTCCCTAGTGCTTTCACATGTAGACCCTTGAGCTTGTTGGCTTGGAAATGGTGGTTGGGGGACTGAGTTTGCCTCTAACCTGGATCCATGTTGTTTGTTTTTGCTACTACCATCTCCCACAGCTTAGGGTGTTAGATATTTCTTTCTTGGTAGATTGCAGCACTTTGGGCTCTTGGTAGCTTAGTAGACTCTGCAGGATGTAGTTTCTGGGCAGGGTTGATGTTGTTTCCTCGCACATAGTGCATTTCTTTTTGTCTTGCTTTGGGCAGTTGTGACTTTTACTGCGGTGTGTTTTCCTCTTTCATTTATCCTCTGGTTGACACTTTCATGCAGTTTTTCCTTGTTTTGCTTGCTGAGGTATTCTTTCTTCTTTTGAATACCTCAGGTTCTGAGTAGTAGCCAGTTTGGTGGCTAGGTTGCGGTGGTGTTTCTGGTGCTCTCTTGGACTTTGGAGATCCTTCTGGATTTGTTTAGTGAGATAGTTTTCTTCTGCACTTTCTTACAAACATACATATTTTCCAGTGGGTTCGTGTTAGGTTGTTGGCGCCCACTGGTAGTTTTTACCTTTGTACTAGATATGTTACTTTTGCTGCTACCATTTTTTTTGAGAGATAGTCTACTTGCTCTGGGGAGGATTTATGCTAGGTTGCTAGTTATTTTAAAACTACAACTATTACTATAAGTATAGCTCATGATCAGCATGTTTTATAAAACTAAATCACTATTTTCCAAACAACGTATAAAGATCATTTTCTTATATATAATATAAATAAAATGTAGAGTCTTGCATAGCATAAGCTGTCCACTTGGGGCACTTATGCACTCCTTAGGATGTCAAACCTGAATAAAGTATTTTCCGCAGCGCATAAGTATAGTATTAAACTGCGGGCTAGGTGATCCACTGAGCCGAGGGATACGGCCTCTAAAATATAACTGGTTTTTCTAATCATTAAAACTCATGAATTTCTTTCAAAGGGTAAAGTAGATGGTTTTGCCTGAGCGTCAGCAGTTATCCCCTGCTCGGCATGGCATCATGACGCGTGTTTTCTCATACTCTGATAATTCTTTAATTTGGAGAAAATGCGGGTTGTGACAACACAGGACCGAAATGCCCGAGAAGAACATGGCTAAGGCACACGCCTGTGTCCTTGGCCATGTGCCCAACACGCCCCTGTGACACGCCCGTGTCACAGGCCGTGTACCCCACTACACGCCACTCCACTCAACGCCACTCAACGCCGCCCGGTTACCCACCCGAGAAGGACACGCCCTAGTACACACCCGTGTCCCAGGCCGTGTCGTCTCTCGACAATCGTTGACCGTGCTATCGCGAGAACTCGACTCGATGCACATCGCAAAGGACACGCCCTGGGACACGCCTGTGTCCGAGGTCGTGTGCACCGGACACGCCCTGGTGATAGTTTTACTTTCAAGATTACCTAGACACCTAGAGGGGGTGAATAGGTTCTTATTTTATTTTCAAACTTAAGGTAGAATGATTAAGTAATTAAAGACTATTTTCTATGAGTTCTGCAGCTATTTCAGCAATCACAATCACACAATCTAGAACTACACATCACAGATTGCAACAAGTATTCATAGTGGTTCCCCAAGATCTGGGTACATCCACTTTCCCTCTTCCCCTATTTAGTAGTGTGCTAGATTCAGCCAAACTTCCTTCTTTAACTCAGATCCTCAGATCCTATAGCTCAGAACCTGGAAAGGTTCCTACAACTCAGAGTGATACCACACTCCTACAGCTCAGGCAATTCAGCCCTACCTCAGTCTTTATTCAAGACCTACAACTCAGAGATTATCTCTCCTACACTCAGCCTTTATAAATTAGGCTTACAACTCAGATCTATTAAAAGATCCTACAAGATTTGAGTAAAATATATTTTTATCTTGCTCCTGGTGAGAGAGGTGGAACAAGATAGTGTTCTTGATCAGCTTCTTGATAAACCAGATGGATAAAATCAACTGGAACTTAGCTTTCTTCAAAGCTTCTTGAATCTGAACTTTGTTGAGTTGATCTTCTTTGAAATAAACTGATCAGCAGCTTTCTCCTTAGATTTCAGAATTTGAATCTGAATCTTCTTGACAGATAAGTTCAGAATCTGTTTCTTTTGAAATTTGAGACAGCTTTCTTCTTGCCTTCTTTTGACTGGATCTCTCTCTATCCAAGTCCCTTGAAGATACTTTAGAATTCTTGACTGAATTCTACTTAGACAGATTCTGATAGTTCAATCAGAATATCTTCTTAGATCTGCAAAGATCTTCTTCTTATTGTTATTTGTTATTCAGTGTTCAGTTTTCTGTGTTTTTCTTTCAGACACTATCCGTCTATTTATAGCCTTCATTCCTGGTAACCGGCTGGTCCGGTTCCTAACAAACTTCTGTCTGTGTCAATCACGTCAGTTAACCTGTAGAGACCCACAGCTGTCAATTCTTCAAACTGCCAAGGAGTCTTTGTTTCTGCCAGAAAGTGTTGAGACAAACTGTCAATATGTGTCGAGACAATTGTTAAAATGTGTCGACACAATTTGATTAAGTGTCGACACAATCCTTTGTGATGTCGACACATATGTCTTGATGTCGACACAGCTTCTTGACACAACTTTTTGAGAATGTGTCGACACAGATAGTTGTATGTCGACACAATTACTTCAGCCATAGACTTATTGTTGATTCTGCCAGGTGTCGACTCAGTCTCTAAGTGTCGACTTAGCTGTTGTTGACTTCTACCTCTGTGTGTCGACACAGCCTCCTGGTGTCGACACAGTTGATGTCGACTATAATTTTGTGTGTGTCGACACTGCCTCCCGGTGTCGACACAGTTGATGTCGACTCATTTTCTCTTTGTCGACACAGCCTTCTTCAAGTGTCGATACAATCTTCCTGAAGTGTCGACACATCTTCTTCTGGTGTCGACACATGGACTTTGAAATTTTTCATACATTTAACCTGCACATATTCAACTTAAACAACATCAAATACACCTTGATGTATATCATTATGCTAAGTTAGGCTTTTTTAAATCAGGTACACATTTTCCAATGTACCCAACAATCTCCCCCTATTTGGAGAAGTCATAACCCATATTAGCTAATGATATACACCACTTATGATAATAATAAAAAAAATGATGATGATGTATATAAGCTTAATATTACAGAAAATATTAACAATCAAAACATTTGCACAGATTCATCACAGAGATAAAAGGATATACACAAAAATTAATTAAAGAGCAAGATTTTGTGTATTTTGTCAAAATGATTGTTTACAAAATGTTTAACACTGAATGTTTCACATTACACATTTTTAAACTAAAACTAAGACATCTTAGACTAAGACTGATCAGGCTCCTTTATAACAATCCCTCTTCCTGGTTGTACTTGTGCCTGCACAGAAGGTTCAGTTTCTTCCATGGGCTTTTTGCCTTTAAGATCAGCCTTCTCCTGAGCCTCGGTCTTCAGTCTTTGTCTCTCAAAATAGTGATATGGCTTGGGAAAGTATTTGTTAAGCTCCACAGCATCAGGAGGTAGCTTTCCCATCTTAGCTTTCCTTCTATACTGAACAATAGCCTCATGTTTGGCTTCATGCTTCTGCCATTCTAATTCATTATACCACTTGCCCCTTTCATGGACTTGATCTTTTACAGCTTTCCAGGCAGTTAGTATGATATTTCTAGAGGTAGGGCTCCACTGTTCAAAATCAGGTTTTAGTTCAGCTTGCTCCCTAAATCTCTTCTTTGATAGTTGAGCCTCTTGCTGAACCTTGATTGCAGCTTCAGGCATATCTACTTTTCCAAGTATAATATTTGAAACCTCCTCTGGAGGACTATACATAGTTTGCACCTGCTGATGAATCATGTCAAAATCTACAGGGGGGTATATGACTTGAGCAACCTCTGGTTTGTTGCCTTCAAGTAGACCTTGTGGCTGTACTCCTGACTCTGCCATATTATCATCATCACAAAGGGGTGGATATCCCAATGTGGCTCTGACACTGTTAGTGACCCACTTGGCATGTTCTGAGCCAGCATAAATAAGTACCCTCTCCCCCTTTAGGACTTCTCTTGCTACATGATCTCTGAGATCTTCCTTCTGAAACCTGATCTGACCATCCAGATAATTAATGCCATTTTTGAAGAAGGGTTTCAACTTGTTAAGTTTTGCAGTAATTTCCTTCTGGGAAGTGGTTATGGCTGTCTGTATTGAGTCTAAAGCAGTTTTGAACTTAGTGTCATATGCTAGCATTTCAGCTGCCCTAGCTTCAGTCAATTTAGACATGGTTGTTTGAAATTGAGCAAGAATATCTGTGTTGGCAGCTGTCAGATTGTCATTTAGCCTTTTCTGATTTTCAAGAATGTATCCTTGATTAATAGATTGAGCATCTATTTCTTTCTTCATTACTTCTTGTTGTTGGGCCAGATATACAACAGCATATGCCTAGGGGTGAGGAACGAAAACCGAAAACCGACTAAATCGACCGAACCGACCGAACCGCACCGACTTTGAAACCGAACCGCCCGGTCCGGTGTCGGTTCGGTTTGGAGCTTTTGAAAACCGAAGGCTTATCGGTTCGGGTCGGTTTTCAAGTTGTGAAAACCGACTAAACCGAACCGAACCGAGCACTTCACCACTGTTTTGGGGTGTATTTGATCGAGCAACTTTAAGATCACCTTTGGGTCTACAATGAAGTTCACTTTCCCATCTCCGTGCTTGGTGAGATTTTTCTGACCCTTCTCCTTAGATTTAGAGAGTTCTTCAGATCCTAAGTAATTCTGTTGGAAAAAAGTTTTATTAAGAGTTTAATTATTTAAGATGTTTTGTACATTAAATTGATTTAATAACGGCAATGATTATCTATCGCGATACTCTAATTGCTCTGATTGCTTATTGTTGGATCTATTAATATTAAATTTGTCCAAGTTATTATAGAGAATTGTGGGATGTCATAAGGAAGGTTTGCCCTATTATACCCAAACTCCGCATGTCTAAAAATGCATGAATATAATAGTTGTTTGTGTGTGATGTGGATTTAATAAACCTTCTCTCTACTTGTACTCAAAAAAATTGTATGTTATTTATTTAATATAAACCTTCAGTTGACAAAGATTATGAAATTAGAAAAGGGATGATGACCGATCTAACAAATAGCATTTGATTATGTTTTTTCGCAGAAAACCGACACCGAACCGCAAAAAACCGACTAAAAACCGAACCGACTTTGAACCGAACCGACTGAGTTCGGTTCGGGTCGGTTTGGACAAACCAAAAACCGAGGCATGTCGGTTCGGTTTCGGTTTGGGTCCAAACCGACCCAAACCGAACCGCTCGCACCCCTACATATGCCCCTTTTGTAAAACAATCAGTCATTTCTCTTTTATGTTGATTGACTTCAAATCTTATAGACTTTATATCTTGAGCCAGATCAAACTGAAGATTTTTATGACTTTCATCAACATATTTCTCTAGAGCTTGTCTTTGTTCATCCATTTTCATTTGAAAAGTTACCAAGAACTTTGCATAATCAAAATCTGAAGAGGTGGGTGGTGTTGTTTGAAGTGTTTTCTTATAACTATGGCTTCTTCTCTTGAAGACCATAAGCTTCCTTTTCTTTGCCTCTTGAATTTCTTCATTCCCGGAATCAGAGGAACTCTCAATCTGAACTCTTTCTTTTTGTGAGGTAGGAATTTTAGTTTCAGTAACATGTGGCTCCTGTTCACCTTCACCTGGTACCCTCTCCTCACTAGCTTGCTCCCCCTTAACCCTTTGGGTGTCATCTTTATCTGCTGTGTCTACAGCCTCTTTGAACAGATCATCCATTGTATATTCCTTTGGTGTTTGAGGAGGTGATGGAACATTGATTCTCTCTATAAGATCATCTAGTCTAGCAGTATCTATCTCCTCTAATAAGTCAATCCTTTCTGCTTCTTCTGTATGTGCAGTACTAGGCTCCCCCTGAACCTGTGCAGGTATTTGTTCTTTCTGTACATGAATTGTTTCAGTACCAAGCTCAGTGTGATGATGAGCTGGAGACTTCTCAGCTGTCTCCTGCCTGTCTTCTTCAGGCATATCCTTGGATAGAACTCTATCGCACCTGGAGAACAACCTTATATCCATTCTCCTCATATGATTGATCTTGGAGCCTGGTAGTTGTTGCATTACTTCTGGAATGATTCCAGCTAAGTAAAGACTAAGTATTCTAGCCATGTTTGGCTTCTTGATTGCCTTCTTGATTTTGTCAAACACAATTGCTGACCAGTTGGTGGGAATGTGAAATACAATCTTAGTCATTAGGTTGAACATGAAGACAGAGATCATATCATGTCCACCAGTCTTGCACAGCACCACTTTCCCAATAACTTCAGAAAGGAATTTACCCTGATTATTCATGCCTTTTCGATTGAAGGCAGCACCAATCTTCATGGTGGGTTCCAGTCCACACCACTGAAGTGTTTGCCTTGTTTGTGAGGCTGAAACCTCCTCTTCATTGTTTATCCTTGGAAGATGAAGGATTCTGGTTAATCGCTTCTGAGTCACCTTGACTCTTGTGTCCTGAATAGTTGATTTGATTTTCATACCAGTAGAATCCACAGATGCGGTGGTGTAGAATGCAAGAACTTCCTTATTCCAGACCTTAGGGGGTTCTGAGACAAGGAATTCAAGTCCATTGTCTATGAGAAGAGACACCACCATCTTAATCTCTAGAGCTGTATCGACGAACGCATGTCTAACCAGTTCATATCCCTCGTTGATGGAATCTTCGATCTTTGGCGCCATTGAATCGTTGAGAAGGCTTGAGAAAAGAGAGAAGAAGGATTGTCGACACACAAGGTTTTTGTCTCGAAACCCTGGTGAGCGTGTCGACAAAATACAGCTGTGACCTATTTATACCCTTCTGTGGCAAGAAGATCAAAAGGCGAGTAAAAATAGTCAAATTGTGTCGACACAGACAATATGTGTCGACACAAATTCTGAATAAGTTGACAACAATACTCTAGTTGTGTCGACATGTCGCTCTTAGACTATGTCGACATAAAATCCCTGATGTGTCGACACATCTACTCTGTGTCGACACCGTTTTTCTGAGTTTGTCGACACAAATCCTCTTTGTCGACACTTAAATCCTGAATATGTCAACACAGTTTTACTTAGCCAAATTTTGCAAAACTAATCTATAGTTAGCATGCCTAATTCAATTTTAAATCTATTGAATTTTGTTTCATCCAGAGGCTTAGTAAATACATCTGCAATTTGATAATCTGTTTTAACAAATTCTAGTGAGATGTCTTCTTTTTCTACATGTTCTCTAAGAAAATGGTATTTTATTTCTATATGCTTAGTCCTACTATGTGAAACAGGATTATTTGCAATAGAAATAGCACTTTTAGAATCACATAATAAAGGTGTTCTACTTACCTGAATACCATAATCTTTTAGTTGATGTTGAATCCACAATAGTTGTGCACAGCAACTTCTAGCTGCAACATACTCAGACTCAGCTGTGGATATTGCCACACTAGTCTGCTTCTTACTACTCCATGATATCAGCCTTCCTCCCAAAAATTGACATGTACCTGTAGTACTTTTTCTATCTTCTCTACAGCCTGCAAAATATGCATCTGAATAACCTATTAGTTGAAAATCTCCATTCCTAGGGTACCAAAGGCCTAGATTTGGTGTGCCCTTTAAATATCTCAAAATTCTTTTAACAGCAGTGTAATGAGATTCTTTAGGGCATGCCTGGTACCTACCACAGACACATTTAGCATACATAATATCTGGTCTACTAGCTGTGAGGTATAATAGAGAACCAACTATTCCTCTATATAATGACTCATCTACAGGCTTACCTGTATCATCTTTACATATAGGCATATTTGTTCCCATAGGAGTTTTCATGGTAGAGGAAGATTCCATACCATATTTCTTTATCAACTCTTTGGTGAACTTAGACTGGGATATGGACAAGCCATCATCAGTCTGTCTTACTTGGAGTCCCAAGAAGAACTTAAGTTCCCCCATACTACTCATTTCAAACTTCCCTTGCATAAGTTTGGCAAACTTCTTGCAAAGGTTGTTCTCTGTAGACCCAAAAATTATGTCATCCACATAGATTTGGACTAAGATTATCTTGCCTTTAGACTCCCTAAGGAATAGAGTCTTGTCTATTTTTCCTCTTGAGAATTTGTTCTCAATAAGGAAAGTAGACAGGGTGTCATACCAAGCCCTGGGGGCTTGCTTTAACCCATATAAAACTTTCCTAAGTCTAAAAACATAATCAGATTTAAGAGAGTCTACAAAACTTGATGGTTGTTCCACATAGACTTCTTCTTTTAGATCTCCATTCAGAAATGCTGATTTCACATCCATTTGGTATACCTTGAATCCTTGGTATGCAGCATAGGCAAGAAACATCCTGATTGCCTCCAGTCTTGCTACTGGGGCAAATGTCTGATCAAAATCTATTCCCTCTTCCTTCCTATATCCTTTAGCAACCAGTCTTGCTTTGTTCTTTACAATTACTCCACTCTCATCCAACTTGTTCCTAAATATCCACTTTGTTCCAATGATGTTGTGGTCTTTTGGTTTAGGAACAAGCTCCTAGACTTTGCACCTTATGAATTGATTAATCTCCTCTTGCATAGCATTAATCCAATGTTGGTCTTGGATGGCTTCTTCAAATTTCTTAGGCTCCATTTGAGATAGGAAACTTGAGTGCAGGACTGTGCTCAGATTTCTGCTTCTAGTCTGCACTCCTTGACTTGGATCACCTATTATTTGATTAGCTGGATGATCTTTTAGATGTCTTATGGCTGGAGGTAGATTTCCTTCTGGTTGAACATCTCCATCTCCTTCATCATGTTGTACTTCTTGGTTATCATCAGCTTCTATAGAATCATGTACTCCCCCTGGACTGTAGCCAACATTTTCTATCTGTTCATTTGCTGTTGAACCTTCACCTTCTGCAATGGAAAGCTTGTCCATCCTTTTGCTTATACCTGTTGGACTGTATGAACTACAAGGTAACTCACAGTTGATTAATCTTGATTCATCAAACACAATATGTATAGATTCTTCTATAATTTGAGTAGTCAAGTTAAAGACTCTATAGGCCTTACTATTTATGTTGTACCCAACAAATATCCCATCTTGGGATTTGGCAGCAAACTTAGTTAGATATGACTTGCCATTGTTAAGTATATAGCACTTGCAACCAAAGATCCTAAAGTAGGATAGATTTGGTTTTCTACCTTTCATAATTTCATAGGGAGTCATTTTATGGCACTTGGTGATAGAAGCCCTATTGATCACATGACATGCAGTGTTTACTGCCTCAGCCCAGAAATATTCTGGAAGAGAGGTGTCACTCAATAGAGTTCTACCAGCTTTAATCAATGTCCTATTCTTTCTTTCAGCAATACCATTTTGCTGAGGTGTTCTAGGTGAGGAGAACTCTTGGAAAATCCCAAAGTCTTCACATAATTTTGTCATACTTTCAGATTGAAATTCAGTGCCATGGTCACTTCTGATTTTGACCACTGTACTGTTTAGTTCATTCTGAATTTGTTTCACAAAACTAAGTAAGACACTTAGGATTTCTGATTTTTGTCTTAGAAAGAACACCCATGTATATCTAGAATAGTCATCGACAACCACAAAAGTGTAGACCTTCCTACCTAGACTATGAACTGGCATAGGACCAAAAAGATCCATATGTAAGAGGTATAAGCACCTCACAGAATCCTTGTTTTCAAGACTATGAAAGGAGGATTTTGTCTGCTTGCCCTTTTGACAAGCAGAACATATCCCTTCCTTTATACACTTAACTTGAGGACCATTCCTCACTAACTCTTTGCTGAAGAGTTGGCAAATTATCTTGTAGTTAAGATGAGCCAACCTCTTGTGCCACTTGACACAATGAGATGCATTATCATCAGCTACAAGACAGATGGGAGAAGTTTTGTTCTCATATACAAAATTAAGACAATAAACATTTCTCTTTCTATACCCAGTCAATATGATCTTTTGATCACTTGACCTTTTGATATGACATCCATCCTTAACAAATGAAATGTCATATCCAAGATCACTCAGCTGACTTATGCTAATCAGATTATGTTTCAAACCTTTTACATAAGCCACTTGGGTGATGGTAATTTGGTTTGAAGAAATGTTACCAAACCCTTTGATGATTCCTCTTTCAGATCCACCAAAGATTACTTTAGGTCCATCTTTGACAAATGTGTACTCCTTCAGCAGCCCCTTTGTTCCAGTCATGTGCCTGGAACATCCACTGTCCAAGTACCATATAGGGGCATGGCAACTTGGACTTTCCTGCAATACAGAATTACTTTCCCTTAGAGCCCAAGAATGTCTTGGGTCCTTGGTTCAGGTTAGCACCATTCATATTAAGACTACCAGCAGCTCTTCTAACTGGTAGATTATTGTTCTTCCTTACATTTGTGTTATACCAGCAGTCTAAGGCAAAATGGCCTCTCTTGCCACAACACCAACATTCAAACTTGTTGTATCTAGGTCTTGATACACCCTTGACAGAAGAATTTCTGTCCAGTGCTGGTGTTGCTGCAGCTTCACCCACAGATTTCTTATAACCATGGGGTTTATGAACATGGGTAGACCTATTGGCATTTACACCCTTGTTTATCTGAACATTAGTCTTAATATGATCATGAATATTCTCAAGATCATATTTGTTAGAAGGCACTTGCACCTTTCTAAACATAACTGGGACTGAAAGGTTTAGAGGCTGGACAGGAGTTTTGTCTTTTCTTTTGAATTGGGCAGCCCTGGGGTTACCTTTGAAGCCTAATCCTGCCTTACCCTTTTGAGCCACAAACTCATCTATTAAAGGTAAGACAAATTTTGGTTTAGAGTAACTAGCCACTAAATCTTTCTCTATTCTTAGTCTGGCCTCCAGACTCTTAATTTGATCATTGTTATATTTGATTGTGCCCATCTGAATATAGGTTATATTTTTCAGTTTGGCAATCTCATTTAACTTTTGATCCATTGCTTTTTCAAACTCAGTTGCAGCCACCTTAAGATCAGCAATTTCCTGAGGCTGAGTTTTGACTAGGTTCTTGCTTTTCTTAAGAGCCTGCAACAAGTCCCTATATTCATCCATCAACTGATGAATATCACCTTCAGATTCAGATCCATTCACATCACTTGATGTCGATGAATCTGACTCTGAACCAGTACTAAAATCAGAAGAACTAGAAACCTTTTGTACCTTACTAGGACCAGGCTGATCCTGGCATTGGTTATCTTCTAACTCAGCCATCAGAACCATGCATTCCTTGTCTTCTTGATCATGAATGGAATCCATTAGTTGCAAAAATTCCTCTTCTTCATTGGCTGCATACAATCCTATGTATGCTTCTGCTTCAGATTCTGACTCTAATGAGGACTGATCTGAAAGACTCTTATCCTTCTTTACAACAAAATATTTCTCCTTCTTGCCCTTATGTTGAGTCCTTTTTCTGTCTACTGACTCCTTTCTCTTTTCTGGACATTCAGCTACCATATGTCCAGTCTTATTGCAGCAATAACAAACAATCTTAGAAGTTATGGCTTTGCTGGGCTTAGTTCTGTTTCTCTCATTTCTTGAGGATTTTCTCTTCTGATAGTACTCATCTACTGGCTGTGATGTGGAGGGCCTGGACTTCCATTGCTTCATTTTCAAGAACTTTTGAAACTGTCTTGTAAAGGCAGCAAAGTCAGTATCTGAGTCACTGCTCCCTGATTTCTGACTATCTGAATTTTCTGTTATTTCTTCTGTAGCTTCCTTGAGAGGAGATGAAGACATCCTCCCTTTCTTTCTAGTGGCTTCAACTTTGAAAGCCACAGTTCTATGCTCACCTTTTGTACTTCTTCTTTCCTCCTTCCTAGCCATCAATTGCATTTCATATAAAAGCAATTTTCCAAACAAGGTTGGAGGAGAAATATCAGCTAACTTGGCCACTTCTCTAATGGCACATATTTTGGTATCCCAATCCATTGTTAAAGATCTGAGAAACTTGTCATTCAGCTCATATGTACAGAAAACTCTTCCATAGGACATTAGTTCATTCACAATCCTATAGAATTTCTTATAACACTCAGTTATGCTATCAGACTTTCCTTATCTGAAGCTCTCATATTCTTGGTTGAGCATTGATTTGCTGTCTTGTCTTACTTCTTCAGATCCTTCCATATAGACAATCAAGGTGTCCCACATCTCTTTGGAGGTCTTGCAATGTATCAGATTTTGGAATGTGGAATCATCTATTGCACTTACTATGATGTTTTGAGCTCTCTTGTCCATAATGGCTAAGATGATTTCCTCCTTTGTCATTTCTGAAAAATCCTTAGGAGTTTTCTGATTTGCATCTAATACAGAAATCTTCATTGGAATGTATGGACCTTCTTTCACTGTGATATAAATTCTTGGGTCTGAGGCCTCCATAAACAGCCTAACCCTTTCCTTCCAGATTCCAAAGATTTCTTTTCTGCAGATGGGTAGCTTCATAGATCCCAACTCCTTGTGATTCTCACCTGAACCCATTTTCTTGATTCTTGATTCTGTCTTTAGATCTAACTCAGACTGTTAAGTCTTTCTTTGAGTAACCTCCCTCTGATACCACTTGATAGTTTTACTTTCAAGATTACCTAGACACCTAGAGGGGGGTGAATAGGTTCTTATTTTCTTTTCAAACTTAAGGCAGAATGATTAAGTAATTAAAGACTATTTTCTATGAGTTCTGCAGCTATTTCAGCAATCACAATCACACAATCTAGAACTACACATCATAGATTGCAACAAGTATTTATAGTGGTTCCCCAAGATCTGGGTACATCCACTTTCCTCCTTCGCCTATCTAGCAGTGTGCTAGATTCAGCCAAACTTCCTTCTTTAACTCAGATCCTCAGATCCTACAGCTCAGAACCTGGAAAGGTTCCTACAACTCAGAGTGATACCACACTCCTATAGCTCAGGCAATTCAGCCCTACCTCAGTCTTTATTCAAGACCTACAACTCAGAGATTATCTCTCCTACACTCAGCCTTTATAAATTAGGCTTACAACTCAAATCTATTAAAAGATCCTATAAGATTTGAGTAAAATATATTTTTATCTTGCTCCTGGTGAGAGAGGTGGAACAAGACAGTGTTCTTGATCAGCTTCTTGATAAACCAGATGGATAAAATCAATTGGAATTTAGCTTTCTTCAAAGCTTCTTGAATCTGAACTTTGTTGAGTTGATCTTCTTTGAAATAAACTGATCAGCAGCTTTCTCCTTAGATTTCAGAATTTGAATATGAATCTTCTTGACAGATAAGTTCAGAATCTGTTTCTTTTGAAATCTGAGACAGCTTTCTTCTTGCCTTCTTTTGACTGGATCTCTCTCTATCCAAGTCCCTTGAAGATACTTTAGAATTCTTGACTGAATTCTACTTAGACAGATTCTGATAGTTCAATCAGAATATCTTCTTAGATGTGCAAAGATCTTCTTCTTATTGTTACTTGTTATTCAGTGTTCAGTTTTCCGTGTTTTTCTTTCAGACATTATCCGTCTATTTATAGCCTTCATTCCTGGTAACCGGCTGGTCCGGTTCCTAACAAACTTCTGTCTGTGTCAATCACGTCAGTTAACCTGTAGAGACCCACAGCTGTCAATTCTTCAAACTGCCAAGGAGTCTTTGTTTCTGCCAGAAAGTGTCGAGACAAACTGTCAATATGTGTCGAGACAATTGTTAAAATGTGTCGACACAATTTGATTAAGTGTCGACACAATCCTTTGTGATGTCGACACATATGTCTTGATGTCGACATAGCTTCTTGACACAACTTTTTGAGAATGTGTCGACACAGATAGTTGTATGTCGACACAATTACTTCAGCCACAGACTTATTGTTGATTCTGTCAGGTGTCGACTCAGTCTCTAAGTGTCGACTTAGCTGTTGTTGACTTCTGCCTCTATGTGTCGACACAGCCTCCTGGTGTCGACATAGTTGATGTCGACTATAATTTTGTGTGTGTCGACACTGCCTCCCGGTGTCGACACAGTTGATGTCGACTCATTTTCTCTGTGTCGACACAGCCTTCTTCAAGTGTCGACACAATCTTCCTGAAGTGTCGACACATCTTCTTCTGGTGTCGACACATGGACTTAGAAATTTTTCATACATTTAACCTGCACATATTCAACTTAAACAACATCAAATACACCTTGATGTATATCATTATGCTAAGTTAGGCTTCTTCAAATCAGGTACACATTTTCCAATGTACCCAACACCTGGGACATGCCCGTGTCCCAAGCCGTGTCACCCAGCCTGACCCCATTTTGGGACTTAGGGTTTTTGGGGTGTTACAGTTATGACTGTACCGACCGCTCCTCTCTCTCCAAGGAACGCTCCTTCCCAGGTCGCCTCGGCGGCGCTTCCTCGTTCGACGGTGTCACGCGACAGGGATAGGTTGCCGAGACATCGGGGCAATGAGGGAGCCCTGAAAGAATGGTCCTCTCGATCCTCCTCATGAACTCCTCGAACGCAGTTACCATCACAATCTTTCCTCCTCGCACCGAGTTACCAACTCCAGCCAAGTTGCTAATTAACTCGTCTTGCTCGCCTGCACTCACCATCTCGCCTACCAGCGAAGCTTTCCCTCCTTGGCTACGATCAACGCTCACCGCACCAAGTTTTGAAGTCAGGAAAATTTCCTATTCCAAATTTCGAATCAAGACAGCCTAAGGTTATCGGCTCAACGGATGAGCTCGACGGCTAGCGGGCTAAAGCACGAAAGTCACCGAACAAACAGGACTACAGGTGCTGTGGTAGGAAGGTCCCACCACATACCTGGAAGCTTAGAAGAAGCAACCCCTCCACAACCAAAAGTGGTCGAGCAGGTTACAAGGGAGACTAGCTGGTAACTAAGTCGCAGCAACTAAAGGAATTAGTCGCTAAGTAGCGGCCTAGTCTCTGAGAAAAAGGAATTCACAGGCTCAGCTAGCGTCCAAGAAGAAGAGCATGCGAGATCTTGGCAAGATTTCAAAGTGTCTCTTATCGTACCCCAGGGGTCCAATTTATAGGGAAATCCAAAGAGAGGGGGGTCTTATTTATAGCTGCACCCCTCGGCGACTAGGCGACTTCTTTGGGGGATCTCGCCTGGCAGGGTGAGTAATTGACCTAGTATCCCACCTGGCGAGTATGGGAGGGGAGCTCGCCATATTCGCTCAGGTCTTCTGCGGCCTTGTGCGTTGACTCTAACCTATGTCATGACTTGCTGACTTTGACTTTTGTTTACTTGGAGGGGCCCACACTCGACGAATACGGGTCGTACAGTATGGATTCAATATTGATGTTTTAACACATTACAATGTTGCTACCTGATTGATTTTTATATTTACATCTTTGTTCGAAACAGAATCTCCCAAGTCCACTGAATGATATCCATTACTGCATCAGAAGGGGATGCCAATATTTTGATATGGATTCAACTGCCGGATTATGAAAGATTTTGTGTGTGTTTGCAGGGTTTAATTTTTTGGCAGATATGTAGGCAGGTTTTAATGTGTTTACAGAATATTTATAATCAATCTCACTGTTATATAAGCAACTTATATGTTACTGTTATATAAACTACTTATATGCTACAGTTATATAAAACTATTGTTCTTCCTTAAATTCATTCATGCAATGTGTTCCTTAAGATCTGCTTCAATAGGCCAAAAATTAAAAACAGAGATTGCTCAAGCTTTATAATAGACCCATGCTCAAGCTTTATAAAAGTAAAGAATTGTTTCATTCATGCAATGTTTTTGTAGTATTTGTTTACTGATCTGTATTCTTACCCCCCGCTGAATGTAGCCTTCCTCGCAAAATGTCCCCTCCCAAGCCGAATGATGTTGCCCACGCCAAATGTTCGCAGTGGCGAGGATGGAATCCAACTTCCTATTCATACTACTTTATTTGTTTTTTTAGGGAAATAGGTCTCCACGAGAATCTACTCACCAAACACCAAAAACATGATTAACAGTTAAGTAAAAAAACATGATTAACAGTTCGGCCAAAAACATGATTAACAATTAAGCCAAAAACATGATTAACAATTAAAGCCAAAAACATGCTTTATTTGTTTTTATGATCCACTTCAATACCCACTTCTACTATCGTGTGGTACCAAAGGTCGGGATTTAGCTTTTTAGACGAATGTCACCCCCCACGATGAATGTCGCCCCCGCCAAATGTCGCCCCCACACCGAATATTGCCCCCACGACGAATGCCACCCCCACGACGAATGTCCCCCCCCCCCCCCCCCCACGACGAATGTCGCTCCTACGACATATGTCGCCACCACAACAAATGTCGCCCCCACGACAAATGTCGCCCCCGCGACACATGTCGCACCCACAACGAATATTGCCCGCACGGTATCCCCCGTGCACGACTGCTTTTATAATAAAAACAAGGCTTTCTCGTCTCTCTTCCTTGCTTCTCTTTGTGTCGTCCTTTGGGCATTAGTCAACGCCTTTTTGCTTCAGTAGTTAGCTCTTCATAATCATCATCAACAATCTCTCATAACTCATTTGATGCTAACAACACTCTCATATGGATGCTCCAGTTCTCATAGTTAGTCTTTGTCAACTTGGGAACTTGACCCAGCATAGTATTTACCATCTCCATTACGACGCGCTCGTCACTCCTTCAACTCTTTTGAGTGACTTCCAATATTCATAACATAGCTCTGATATTATTGTTGAAAGTGATAAACAGTGGGCACCAGACAATTCAAGAAATAAACACAATATATTTGTATGTAACAAACTTGTAAAGCTTGATTAAAACTTGACACCACACGTTCATACGTGTGTTTCCACACAACGCTACAAACACGTCACAACAAACACTAGCAAACCCAAATGCTTTCGCCACAACACAAGTTGTTTTACGCCGAGATTGCAATCTCGCGCCTCCTTACTTTGACTGCCAAGCTTGTCCGCAAAAGAAAAACAGTTCGCAGTCTTTTATTTGATGTCAACTACTCCCTTTTATATGGTGTTCGCCTGCCTCGAGTTCTCCAAAGAAAGGGAAGAAGCTCGCTGAACTTGCTGCAGATGTCGTCAGCTCTTGAAGCGCGCTACTGCACTCTATTCGCAAATAGGAGTCCGCAATACCAACTTTTCGTCAGCTTCTTTTCATGCCTTCTGTTGTTCATCAATTTCAGTCCCCAAAAGAAGGCAGCAGCTTCTACTATTTTGGGGATACCTTGTCATGCTTCCGCCTACAACTTTTCTTACACCCACGACTCCTATTTATAAGGTTTGCCAATCAACAAAAAAAAGTTCGCGTGCCAACAAGGAAAGATAAAACCATACATATTAATATTAGGAGATTGCTAACGGCGGACCGAATATGGCTATTCGCAAATCAAAAATAGAACTTTTTAAAGGCGTTAAATATTTCCCTTGCTTTTTCAAACCCTTTATTCACAAACAAAACCTTAATTCTTTTTCCCCTTCCCAGCCACGTGCCCGATCCCGCACTGTTTTAAGAGCCGACTGAAATAGTAACAACAGAGATCAACTGTTCCATTTCTCCAGCTCGCCGACCTAGCTGAATCCCTTCCACCCGACCGATGTCGACGACCCTACCTCCGACACCGCCTCCGGAGGCCCTTCCGGAGACTGGCACCACTCCTACGCCCTCTGCCAGTGGATTCGACGATCCTTCCGTCGTTCTCCCCTTTTCCCGTCGCCAACAGACGCACCGTCGAGACCCTCCGCCGCCTTCCACAACTCTCGAAACTCCTGCAGATCGTTTCTCCACTGGTTCTCTTCCGGCAGGTTTCTTCTCCACTGGGACTGACAAGCCTGTTTGTCGTGGAGCCAACCTCTCTTCTCAGCCATGTTACACCGTTCAGCCCTCCTCTGCCCGAGACTTCTTCACCAGCCAAGTTTGAAAATTCTCTTAAGTTCTGCGGCAAGAGGTATAACACTTACTTCTCACAATGCTCACTATCCAATAGCATCTTCTTATGTTTGGTATTTTATTTGATCTTTAAACATTCAGAGCTGCCACTAATTACGGTCGATCCTATTCGACTTCAATTTGAAATTTCTTGTTCAATTTTTTGCTAATATGCTTGAGAGTGTTAGTTGTTTACAGGTAGTCTTGTGATGGCCTAATTTAAGATGATCCCAAGTTTTATCGTTTAGAATAAATTTTAGGATTTTAGATTACATCAGCAAATTAGTGGCAAGTAGAAGCCTTCCCTCTTCCTGATTAGCAAATTTGTGTTCTAAAGGCAATCAATTTGTTTGCAGATCAACTGTATTTATTTTGCAAACATGGACCGGTTGTCTAGAAAAAAAAATAAGATTTGTACAAGCTCCCCTTTCTAGCATGTTATAGATATATTTTGATGTAGCCTTCAATTTTGATGGTAATGAACTATGCCTTTGTCGGTGCACTTCTTGATATTTTTTTTTACTTTTAATATTGGTCTGTGAATAACAATAATTTCTGTGAATAACAATTTTAAGTATCTTGGATCTGCGAATAGTAATAATCTACGAATAGCCATATTCGTTCTGCGGATAACAATCCCCTAATATTATAACACAGTGCCATTCACGCCACCTTCCACATCATATATATTTAATATTTATATGTATAAATATTATTTCTTTAGGACTAACTTTGATCAAATAAAATATTTCGGCCAACAATTTTTTCCTTCCATGCCGGCCTGTTTCATCTCAGTTGAGAGATCGATCTCTCTCCATACCAACCAGTGTTACCTCACCAGCAACACCCACTACGGCGATCGACAACATACCATCTATGTCACTAGTTCGGATCTTGTTTCCGGCCAAGAAGATTTGATGTGATTTGAAGAACACTTGTGCCTCCAATCGAGATTTCCTCCCAGGTAGATCTGTCTGCCACCGCAGTCCACTGCGCTACCCAAGGAGATTTGTTACGGCCAAGAAGATTTCTTACGGCCCCGCCTTCATCATCCACCACTGCCGTCGGTTCATCGTCCACTCCCGCCATCACAAAGAAACAGGGCAGAGCAGCTGTCGCGGAAGAACGACTTTGGCCATCTTCAAATCCAGATTCTTGGCGTTAATTTTAAAAGTTGTCTAAATTCGGTGGATTTGACGTTATCTCTCTTGAAGATGAAGACTGAAGTTGTAAGCTCAAGTGGTGCTTTCACCCTTCATAAAAAGGCACGGTGGAGTGGCGTTGACATGAAGCAAGAAGAAACTGAATAAAATAAGGCACCTGCAATAAGAAAAGCGACGCATCACAAAAGCAACATCATTTTTGTTGGAACCCTTGTTTGGATTTGTGCTAGGTTCACTCTTAGGATGTTTTGACCCCCTTGTATAGCCAGGGTCTCTGTCTAAGTCTTAGTTAGGTCCCCTTTAGGTCAGGTTTTGTGCAGACCAGCATTGAAGTGGACTCAGACTTAGATTCAGATAAATGTTGTGGACTATCTATATCAGTTCGACTATAGTCGAACTCAGCTCGACGATCGTCGATCTCCCATCGACGATCTCAGAGTCTTCTACTCTGAACTGAGCTCGACGATCTACTAGCTCAGGTCGACGATTTCGTTCTCAGCAGTGATCTCAGTTCTACGATAGCCGTTCTCTGGTCGACGATCACTTAACTCTGCTCGACGATCTCTTAACGGAGCTCTACGATTCTGTACTGCTTTCAGTTATCAGTTCTTCGGAACGGTCAGAGTTATTTATTTTGATTATGATAAAGTATTTCAAGGCAAATATATTCTGATAATTAATGATGATTCTCTCAAGGCTGATAGTCGTATTCATGAAACAATAATTATGGTATTCACATAATATTTTATCAAGATAGTTATGGAAATGCATTTATGATTGCCAGCAATATCTAGCCGTTTGGGCTACTCAATTCTTGTAGAGAATTATGTTTTGTCTTGGGAATTCAAATTGATGTCATTTTCTTCATTCTGAATAAATATATATCTTAGAAAGACAAAAAGAAAAAGATAGTAGTAATCAATCAGTAGTTAGAGAAGAATATTGCTCTCAAAGGATCTTGCATGTTTTGCTGAAAAGAGGAAGAAGAAGAACTTTTTTCAAAAACAACTCTCTTCAGTCTTCTTCCTTTTTCAGTCTTCAAAGATTTACAGAGAGCCAAAAATTTATAACAGTTCACAGAATCAAAAGGATCTGCAACATATTTTGAAGACCTACACCCAGGGCCAAGTTTCCTCTTCCTGAATATATACAACATCTCAAGGGGAGCTTGGACATTCAACTTTAATCCACACAGTCTTCTCATTTGCCTGAGAAAGTGAAGATTTCCAAACATTCTTGTTTCTTTTACCTCCATCTGTACAGGGTTATCTCTCCCTTCAAAAGTGAACAATTATGGTGATAGGGAACCTGATCAAAAACCTATTGGATTTTGAGCTCCTGATCAAAAGCTCAAAGGGTCTCTAGATCTACCTGCAGCAGATCTTGTGGTGATAGGGAACCTGATCAAAAACCTAAGTAGATTCCTACCTAGGTGGTAGAAGAGTGGATGTACCCAGATTTGGGGAATCACTATAAATTTTCTTGTGTCGTCTGGTTGCTGTGTGATTTCTTTGTGTGTTGTGTTATGCTGTGGAAGTCTAGCCTATTTTATTTCCCCAGTTATATTTATCAGTATTTTAATTCTGCAATAAATCTAAATAATTTTTTAAATACTCTATTCACCCCCCCTCTAGAGTAAAACCTATTTATCCCTCTCTTTCAATTTTGATTAAAGCGTTGGTTTAAAGAGAAAGAAAAGCAGCCAGCATCATTAAAGTGTCAATTTAAATAGATGTATTTTTATTATTATAAATAGAACTTGTGAGTCCCAAAATGGGCAGTGCCTATCTTTATATTAAAAACATATCTGGAGTTTTGTCCTGTTCTATTTTTCATTTTAAAATAGTACTTGTTCTAAATTGATTTTTTGGATAATAAATCTGGCTTTGCATATTCATCTTCAACAGTGCCAATATTCAATGGAGATTTCTATGAATATTGGGTTGTACAGATGAAGACGCTTTTTCTGTCTCAAGGCTTATGAGATATAGTTGATCAAGGGGATCCATAACCGGCAACTATAGCAGCAACTCCTCTAACTGGGGCAGCATTGAATGTACATACAGAGATGCAAAAAAAAGATGCAAAAGCCTTAGTCTACATACAACAAGGAGTCACGAATTCCATCTTTCCCAGAATAATGGTCGTTATTTTTGCAAATGCAGCATGGATCACTCTACAAACTGAATACAAAGGATCCCATCAGGTAATATCAATTAAATTACAAAAATTTTGGAAGGTCTTTGACACACTTATGATGAAAGAAGGAGAAAAGGTCCAAGCCTTTTTTGGCTAGAGTCACGGTAATAGTGCATCAAATTAGACATTTAGGAGATATTATTGATGATAAATGAATAGTTTCCAAACTCCTAAGGAGTTTATCACCATAATTTAATCATATTGTGGCTGACATAGAAGAGCCAAAAGACATCAACACACTAAGTATACCAGAACTACTAGGCTCACTTCAATCTCATGAGGATAGACTATATATGCAGTCTCCACATATTAATCAAGCCTTGAATACAACATCTCAATATTGACCTCAAATAGACAAATTTAACCGACCCGACAGAGGTCGTTTCAACAATTCTTTTAATAGAGACAGGGGGAGAGGCATAAAAAGTCCCCCTGAAAGACCATTCATCAAAAAGAAAAATGGCCTATCCTGCACTCTGTATAAGATGACAAATCATGAAGCAAATGATTGTTTCTATGAATGTAAGAGGTGTAAAAGACTCATTCATATGGAGAAGGATTGTTGGTTTAAAGATAAATCAGAAAAATTTGAAACAAGATTAAGTGAAAATGAAACTAAAGAAACAATATTTTATACAAATGATAAGGATTACCACCATCCTTCCATGTGGTATATTGATAGCGGGTGTTCAAGTCATATGACTGGAAACAAGAACCTATTCATTTACTTGGATACAATAGTCACTAATGAGTCCGATTTATATAGGGTTTTTAAGGCTCATATGGGCTTGTTTTCTCACGTGTGCACTGCATTTTAACTGGATATTGGTTGTATTTGTATCGTTCGGTATTTGACCTCAATGTGCACTATTTTGGGCCCGTGGGTGTGCAATTGCGTATTCTGTTGATGGGTGTAAGCACTTGGTGCTCCCCGTGCTTCTTTCTGCTGCTTTGATTGCTTTTCTGTGTTGTTGGAGGGTCCTCCCTTGCTGTGTTGATTGTTGCTTGTAGGTGGTCAGTTTTCCTCTTTTCATAGTTCTTATTTGAGTAAAATGCACGGTCGTGTATTTTCTTAGCGCACGATTACTTATGGTCGTGCATTTTCTGCAAGTTATTCTGGTAGGATTGACCGGCCCGTGCAATTCCTTCACGCACGGTTTCTTCAAAACCGTGCGCGAAGTAAACGCATGGTTTTCCCGTAGCTTTTGTTTTTAGGTCGTTCTGTGGTTAACAATGTGTTTTCCTTCACGCACGGGCGAAAGCGCTCGTACGCGAGTTTAACGCACGATTCCACCCAGTTTCCTGCGTTTTATGCTTTCTGTCGTTACCCGTGTGATTTCCTTTGCGCATGGGCGGAATCGCCCGTGCGTGAGTAAAACGCGCGGGTCCTCAGGCATTTTCTGGATATTAATATCGCACGGTTCATGCACGGTCGTACGCTAGACCGTGCGTGACCATTTTTTCTGACTTTTACTATTTAAGCCACAGATTTCTTCTGGACTGAGACATCTCCGTTTTCCCCCGCCATTTCCGCCCCTTCGAGCGAGAACTCGTTCCTCCATCCGTCATTCTCTCTCTCCTCCATGGGAAGCTCTTTCGGCCACCATTTCTCCTCCGTAAGCTTGCAAAAGTTTTGTCTCCGACCATCTTCATCTTCTCCGACCTCCAAGTTACCATCCGAGCTACTTGTTGCTGCACTTGAGAAGTTCTCCGTTCAGATCCATCTTAGCGACCACGAAGAGGACGGGTTAGAAGAAGGAAGTGACAGCCCTTCTGGATCCCAGGCGCCTTCCAAAGACCGAGCTAGGATGAGGATTGACAACCTTCGCTTTCGGCCGAGAATCATTGAGAGCTTTCATGCGCTCGGTTGTACTTCTTCACTTTTACTAAACTTGCCATGTTCTGAACCTGTGCTAGTAAACTTGTAACTTGATAATATTATTTTTGCTTGAGTTTCATCTGAGTTTGTTAATGATGCTTTAATCTTTGGTTCTGTTTGAGCCGTTCTAGCGATTGCTAGAAGTGCGCGCCGCGAAGAGGTGTTTACGACCCTCGTTTGTTCATTCATCTATGTTATTACTCGTTGGAGAAATCCACCCGTACGACGCGGTGAAGGCGACCCGCACTAGTTTAATCATGCTTAGCGTAGGAACCCAAAACCAAACCCCCCCTTTTTCAAAGTTGCACTTGCATTCGTTTTTCCAAAAGCAAAGTCCATGCTCCCTACTTGCACTCCGCGTGAGATCGATATCTGGGGAAGCAACTCCTCATATTTATTACTTGACCGTGATCGGTAAACGTTCCGAGAGCGCATCAAGTTTTTGGCGCCGTTGCCGGGGAGTGCAACCGTTGTGTGCGATTTTTGTTTCTTTTGGAAAAAGTTGTAAGTTTTAGATGTTTTAAATTTTTTTTAGTGTGAGCTGTATGACAGATCTGAACCCTGGTGGTGGGATTGAATATTGGGGTGCTGATCCTGAGACCGCACGAGCAAGGAGAGCTCGGGTGTGTGCTGCTGCTGTAGAGGAAAGGATGGAAGACTTGGGCCGTGGAGGAAATGGCCAAGGTGAAAGAGTAGTTGAAGGACAGGAGGTGGTCAGACCTCGTGTTAGGACGATGTGGGACTTCACTACCCCTACGGGTGGGAGTGTCTATCCCGAGTTTTGACCAGCCATTGCCAACCCGCACTTCGAGATAAAGCCTGCGATCATGAACATGATCAGGAACAACACGCAGTACTCGGGTTTGCCGAGCGAAGACCCTCAACTCCATTTGGCGGAGTTTTCTGAGATATGCAGTACATTCCGCTATGTTGGCATCTCGGATGATGTGGTAAAGCTGAAGTTATTCCCTTTCTCGCTGTGAGATAGGGCGAAGACATCGCTTCATATGATTTCCCCTGGCACCGCAACTACCTGGGAAATTTTATCTTCTATGTTTTTAGCTAAGTTTCACCCGGTAGATAAAATTGTTAATGCTGGCAGGGAAATCGCTACATTCAGACAGCTGGACCAAGAGAGCTTATCAGAGGCGGGGGAGTGTTTTGCTAATCTGCAGCGCCGTTGTCCTCAACACGGTTGCGAGCCGTGGAACATCGTCGAAATATTCTATTTTTGTGTCGAGCCGAACTACCGGGCTATGATTGATGCGGCGGCCGGCGGCACTATTATGAACCTGTCCCCCAAAGAGGCTATGCGGCTCCTTTGAGATACGGCTTCCCACAACACGTACTGGACGGCGGGCAGGAATGCCCCAAGAGGGGCAAGAAACTTATTCGATGTGAATGCGGTGGGGAAACAAGCAGAATCGAGCCAGCCTGCTTTAGATGGGAGGATGATGTTGACTAGATCGACCCCACCGCCTGCTTTAGTTATGAACATATCGTGTCAGGGATGCGGAAATCTCGACAACCACACTTTTGAATGCCCTGCTGGAGAGTCATCTGCGGACCCGGCAGGTATAACCTTTGATGAAAATGTTAATTTCATAAGCAATCATAACCGCGCTGGGACCTATAATAATGTTTATAACCCAAACACGAGAAATCATCCAAAGTTCTCGTTGAACCAAAATGCCACCGGTCAAAGATGGCAGGGAGGCCAGCATCAATTCGATGCTAGGGCTTCTAGTAGCCAGCTGCGACCGCCTCAGTCAGGTTATAATCCGAATATGTAAGGGGCACGTAAGAGTGCTTTAGAAGAGATGATGTAAAGCTTTGTTGAGATGGCCCAATCTAACATGGCCACTCAAACTTCTTCTATGAGAAACTTAGAGACACAGCTGGGGCAGCTTGCCAAAGTGTTCTCCAAGCGCACTCGCAGCGCGCTCCCAAGCGACACGGAAAAGAATCCCCGTGAGTAAGGGAAGAGCGTTGGGGAAGTAGAGGAGTGCAATGTTAATGATGTGGTTGACAAGTGCGTGATTAATGAGATTGAAATGTTGGCACTTTGCGATTCAGGTTCTTCATGCAACATTCTTGCTCTGCAAGATGTTGAGAAGCTTAATCTAAATGTCAAAACTGATACCCAAAAATTGCTAGTGCTAGCTAATGGGTCGGTGGTTAAAACCGATGGGGTGATTAGAGAGGTGAAAGTGAAACTTAACGGGGCTATGGTTGTCACCGACTTCTAGGTGTTGGGTCCCATAGGTAATAATTCAAAGCCTATTCTTGGGGTTCCATTCTTGAAAGCCAGTGAAGCGACGCTGAGCTTTAACGCATGCGGCATCACCTTGGCTTCTAAGGTCGATTTGCCGCTATCGCCATCACTTCCCACTCTAATCCCGAGTGAATCTAAAAATCTGTTTGAATTAAATGTTACACTATTTGATGATTTATCTAGCGCCGATGAGACAGATGTTGTGCTGAATAAGCAAGATCGGGCTATGCAAGAAAAAGGCGTGCTACTGATTGCTAAATTAGAAGTGAAGGAGGAATTGTTTGATGTGGAACAAGTTGCAGGAGAAAAGAAATGAGGGCTGTGCATGGCTATTGGGAGCGTGCAGGAAATAGATTTGAAAACTTCTATTAAGCTGAATGAATGCTGTAAAACTATTAAACAGGTGACATGGGCTGATCTTTCACCCGTCACGGGTGAGGAAAGGATGCCCCTTGATGAGCAAGATAGGCATGTTGTTGATAACGTTGGGGTGGGTATACCACCATGGCGATCCCCATCTGTTACTCTTAAAAGAAAAGAGCTTCTTATGCACAAAGCATCTGATTTTTCCCACCGAAGCGGGAAGGAGGAGACTAGGGGCAGGGGAGTTTTGTCTTCCTTGGGCCATAAATCCTTCACCTCTTCCTCATCCTGCGCATTCGGGGGGATCTATCACAAATCAGCGTTTAACTGAGGAGTGCGAGATCTCTGGGGTCGTCTTCCTTTTTCCTGTTGCTGCTAGTTTTAAGATTTGCTTAGTGCTGTGTGTGACTCTGAACTTTTTCATGCATTCTACTTTTGCTTTTGAACATTATATAAACTGTTAATACAGGTATTTTGTCCACCTTAAGGACGGTAAAGAAAAGGGCTTTTGGGAGACAACCCAATGCTGATGCTTGCTTTAAATTTGTGGAATCTAGTTTGTATGCTTATTTGTGTATAGCTTTATTTGGTTGGAGATATGCTTTTTGCGGGAGGATTTCGCTTGGGTCGTGGGCTTATTGCTGAAGTTTAACATCAATATTCTGGTATGCTCTTCTGCTGAGCATGGGTTGTAATATCCTATGTTACTTCTAGACCCCTTAACTTAGATTGGGTTGGGCATGGGGTGGGTGTTAGGGAAATTAGATAGGTTTGACACTAGGTAATGGGTTGTCGCCATGTGGGGCCCACTATAAGGCCCAAGTGAAACTAGGTCAAACTAGCCTAAATAGGAACCCTAGCCACACCATGATCACCACCACATTGCCCTAACCCTAAGGACAATCTAAGTGAGCCCTAAGGCATGCCATTGGGTCACCCTTTGACCCTAGTTGACCAAAGTCAACCTTAGCCCTAAGTTGGTCAAACCTACACCTAAAGCCCCAAATGGTCCAAGTGGGACATCACCATGGCCCAACCCATGTTGGGTAATGCCATAGGGTCCATGACCCTCAAGTGGGGTCAGCCCACTAGCCATGTTGACCAAGTCAACCTAAAAAGTCAACTTGGTCAAACATGTGGACTAAAGAAGAAAATGGGAGCTAAGCCCATTCCCCTTGAGTCAAGCCCACCAAACCTAGCCGATTATCAGCCCAAGGTGTCAAAGACCATCCCTACCCCTCTGGATTTGGAGGGAGTGTGCATGCATGGGGACATTTTGGAGAATTCACCAAAAAGAGGAAAGAGAAAGTGGACTTAAGAGGAGGAGGCCATTTGGCCTAGGCTTCCTCTGCCCAAAGTGTGTTGGTCGGCCACCCAAAGAGAATTCCAGAGGAATTTGGCTGCATGGTGACTACTTGGCACCATGGGTGAAGCCTCCAAGGTTGAACCCGAGCTCGCATTGGAGTTAACTCCACATATAGCCCTCCTCAGCCCAAATCCCCCCACCATTAGCTTCAGAGAGAGGAAAGGAGTGGAAATCGACTACTGGATCGAAGGAATCGGTGGAGAAACAAAGATTTGAGCAGTAGATCGCCGGAGCTGCTCTGCCATGGCAAACCGCCGCCAACCTCGCCTCCAGGCCGCCATTCGGGTTCGTTTCACCTCATCTCTACTCGCACTAGCTTTCTAGATTGGCTAGGGGAGATATCGGGCTCAATTGAGCCCGATGCCATGTGAGGAAATGCGAAAATTACAGAGCTTTTCTTCTTGCTCGAGATCGCCGTAGGGGCCAATTCCGGCGGCCTCACCGCCGGGAAATGCTAGCCCCCACCTCAACGGAGGTGGTGGCGACAATCACCGGTGGTGGTGGTGGCTCAGCTGGCCGGAAACAGCCAGCAAAGGTGGCCCAGGACGGCTCAATCTCAGCTGTTGGCGATTTGGGGACGATGACGGGATGCCGTCGATTTGGCTTTAAGATTTGTGCTCATCATTTTTTTTATATATAAGTTGAATTGTATGTGTGAATAGTGTTATTTTGTCACACTTTCATACAGAGTTTTGATTATTAAAATGAGGCCTCTTAAAGGCATTTCCAGAACGTGAACCCTAAATGAAAATTGTAGGCCTTGCTCTTAAATTTCATTTGACAGCCTAAACTTAAGATTTGGAGCTGTAGGGCTCCCTGTAGGGTTGTTCTACTAGGACTAGGCCTAGGCAAGGGCAGAAATTCAAATGTATGCTTAGGCCAAACCATACATCCACATGACCTAAAATTTTGGTCAGATGCTTATTAGGGTCATACCTTGCCCTGTGAAAATATGAAAATTTTTGGAAGAACTTTTCCTATAGTATTTGTCATAATACACAAATTTAAATTAATGAAATATTTGGAATAATATGACTCCAAATTGCCCCAAATTTTGGTGGCAAGTCCTTGGGAACATAATATGTGCATGGTAAAATTTTCAGCACATTTGTACCACTGCAGGTTGGGTTAACCCACTTGCATGTGTTGGCTATATATAGCTTTTGGGTGCAAATAGAAATTTTTGAAATATTGTATATTCAGCCTATTTGATACATTCAAAAATCATGGAACTTATTCCATAGGCTCATTAAAATAAAGTTTACCCCTCATAGAGATTTTGGGATTTTTGGAAACAAGAATCCTATTATTTGGAATTTTTTAAATATTAGGCCATTTTGATAAATAAATTGGAAAATGGATTTTGCATGGGAATAAATCCCCAAATTTTGTCATGACCACAAAGAGGACATTTTTAATTCCTGGAAATTTTACTTCTCTGATTTATGAATTTTGTAACTAGAGTTATGTGAATTTACCATTTTGCCCTTATTACATTTAATTGGAAATTGATAGAAATTTGTCGTAGAAAATTTGTGAAAAATTTCTAGAGATGTATTATTGTATAAAGAACCTTGTATAGAATAAATAAAAATATTTAAAGAAAAATCATGATTCTTGGAAGACAGCGATATTACACCATCTTATAGGTGAGGAAAATTTCTTACATCAGTAGGACTATAAATTGTTATACTTCATGTGTTAAATGACCTGAAGAATTAATTGAAGGAATTAATTTAATGGTGTAATTAACTTGGGTAATTATGAAAATCATTATGGTCATCATGTAGGTCCATACCATCCTAGGATAAATAAATTGAGGCATATAGCCAAAGGAATTAGAAGGTCACATTTGTGGGGTGTATTGGGGCTTGGTAAGGGTATCGCGTCGATATTCGTATTAGCGGGGCCACCACGGGAGGGATATGATAAACTAGCAAGGTGAGGATCTTAGAAGAGGAAATAACCCTGATTGGTCTCTTGGAGGATTCCTTAACCATGTGTAGAAGAGTGCAAGTCCCATGACAGCAACAATAATGGGGACCGGTGGAGGTCCGCCGCGCTCCTAATAACACCTTAAGTCATTAGGGTTGTTCTAGAGTAACAAGAGATTTTAGGGATAATCCTGGGTAGACACCAATAAGAATAATTATCCTTACGAAAGGGAACTTTGGGCTTGTCATCCCATCTTGGTTCCTAGTGCCTTCGAGAGCCCTTCATCGGGTATACCTTGGGCAGTCCTGGGATTAACCTTAAGACACTAAGAATAATAACCCATAGACAAGAGTAGCCTAATAGGTTAGGCATCACACCATTATTGTCACACATATAGGGTTGGAGGGAATTATAGTATATGCTCACTCGTGTAGGGTTGGAGGGATTCAGGACAGGTTGGTCCTGCGAGTTGAAGGCTCGAGTTGTAATACTTGCATGTGCATAAACATACTAGTGGTGGGTCATGCAGTACTGGGCCAATCGTCACACCGATGGTAGTACAGTGACTCAGGCGGGTGTGTGGGTTTGAGGGGCCAGTAGGTTGTTTATACTGCGGTCTGGTGGACAATCCCCAGAAACGCACACCCGACCCAATAAGACTGACGGGTAGTCAGCAATTAGTACGCAAGACTCTAGAGTGCACCTAGGACATGTATAGAGGCGTATGGGAGGTCTAGGTTTGGTCGTGTGCATACCTGCCTAGGAGTGGAGACGCCCGCTCCACTGCTACCGTAGCCACAACGGTGGTACCAGAGAGTGATGCTAGCTCTTAAAAGCGAGAACTAAAGGTCTGTGATCACAGAGTCGTTGTGTGTGTGTTGCACTTGCATGTTGCATAATAACCTGCATGCATTCATACATTGTAGGCATTCGTTTCATGGATCCTTATCATATAAATTAATATGGGCTCTTTTATATGATAAGTTAATTTTTGAAACTCTAACTTATATGTTTGTATGGGCATTCATATAAGTTAGGGTACGTCTTTGATGATAGATTAGATGTAGCATACTCACGTTACTATACTGCGTAGCACTGCTCTTAATTTACCTTACTTACCGCTGTTACATACTATATTTACTGTTGTTCTTTTCTTTACTTACTGTACTTATACCTTTTACTTCACACTGTTAGTGTATAGCCATTGTTACTCCTCATGTAAATGATAGTATAGGGCCACTATCACCTGATTATACTTGTCACCCCTTGTTACCTTCCACTTCGTTCCCCCCATGGTGCCTAGGAGTGGCGGGGCGAGGTGTGGAAGAAATGACTTAGTCTTTTGACTAACGGTCGGTGACCAACTATTTTTAGGGGCTCAAGGAGATGGAGTACCACCACGACCAACAGGGCGAGGTGACAGGACCTGAGGAGCCAGTTCGACTACCACCTTCTACTACTACAGCAGAGCTGCCGCAGGTGGGATGAGTTGGCAATGATAGAGTCTTCCGCTAATAGAGAGAGGGATTTCATATATATGATGATGTATAGGGCATAAGCCCTTATTATTGATGTACTCTTTCTGGACTGATGCATATTTCTTTTCACTTAAATATATATATGTTGTGGTTGTGGATTGTTTACTACTTTTGTTACTCATATTGCTCTGGGATATGATCGTGTTAGCCGGCAGGATCAGCGTCTTGCGGTGTCGACTAGCTCGTGTGCTAGTGTCGCCGTAAGACGGCGGTTCTGGGCATAATATTTGGGTGTGATTCCAAATTTGGAAGTCGGATCTTACAAACTGGTATCACTTGACCACACGATCATATGAGAACAAAGTCCATAACATTGGAACACCCCGCTCGAGCATTTTTGCGGACAAACTATGCAGCGGAAGCGATGGTGTGCCCATGTAAAAGTCACACGATCAGTCCAGTTAACACAATTAGTTAGCCCAATTCTTATTAAACCTTACCTATTTTGCAACCTCCATAGGTCGCTCCGCAGCCGAATATTGTTCCTCCCCCTCCAGCTGCCACTCCCTTTTTGCAGACTGAGATGCGGCAGACTCTGACAGCTATCCTGGAAGCCTTCAGATCCCAGCAGGTCTCGGCCCCACAGCCAAATCCGGGGTTGAACTTGTTGAGTGCCTTCAAGAGTCTGTCTCTGCCGGTGTACCGCGAGACAGAGGATGCTGTGAAGACGGAGGAGTGGATGGAGACTATTCAGGAGCTGTTGGCTGGCATCAGCTACCCAGTCAGCCAGGCAGTCCCTCTTGCCACCTCGGTACTGGATGCACATGCGAAGAGGTGGTGGAAGTCTGTACGAGACTCTGTATATACTGATAGGGAGCTGATGGATATTTCTTGGGAGGAATTCAGCGATATGTTTTTATAGCACTACGTATCCACCTCAGATAGAGATGCTTTGGAAGCGATGTTTCTGAACCTCCAGCAGGGGAGCAGATCCGTGATCGAATACCAAAGAGAGTTCTCCCATCTGGCTAGATTTGTGGGATTCCATGACTTGGATGACCCGAAGTATGCTAAAAGATTCTACCATGGGCTCCGAGAATCCTTGAGGCAGCCCTTATTATTCATATCTCATGGCATCACTGCACAGATTATAGAGATGGCAAAGAAGCTGGAGGCTGACCAGCTAATGGTGCAAGGCAGAGGAAAGAGACCGCTAGAGGGGTCATGAAAGTCCACCTACTATCAACTACCTTCACCTATGGGGGGAATAGGTGTCTTGCACAGTCTTTTAGCGGAATTAAAATTATACCTGCACAATTAAACAAAACAACACAGCATAAAAATACGCAGGCAGTTATAGTGATTCCCCGATTTGGGTACGTCCACTTTCCCTCTTTGACCTATCTCCCAACAAGGGACGACTCGGTCACTTCACTAACCGGATTGAAATCCAATCCTCACACTAATGGAAGGAACCCTTCCAACTTAAGGAGTCACCACTCCTCCACCACGGGTTGCACCCAACCCTTACAACACGGAACCAACGTTCCTTTACAACACAAGAAAAATTAGAATGTATAAGATACAAACTACTTATGGAGCGCTTGGTGTCCCTCTTCGTTCGATGTAGCTTTCTCGACGAAGACGAAGAGTACACGACCAAAGCGCTCACTTAGAGAGGATCTCCCCAAAATCAGCGGCGGCAAGGTTTGCGGCGGCGAGCTTTGTAGATCCAACCTTCGTAGCAAAGCAAGCAAGGTCTACCAACGATCACACTTGGATCGATCGTCTCAATCGATTCGGAAAGGGAAGGTATTCCCAATCTACAAACCAAGAGACAAAGGATCTCAAGATAGACACATGAGACGCGTTGCTTGACTAAGCTTCTGTCACCGGGTGATAAAGATGAGTCCAAGATCAGCGGCGGTGACTTTCTCCCGTGCAACGACGGTGTTCCGAGCGACGACGACAGCGGAAAGAAATCCGAGATACTTTAGGTCATGATGGCGGCTCGTTTCTTTTCTTATTCTTCGCTCCTTGTTTCATTCAAAGTAGGATAGTATTTATACTATAGATTAATCCAATATGACCGTTGTGGGCCCCACCAGTAGAAACCCTAAGTCTGGTTCAAAACAGCGCGTGTATACTTGGTTCGGTCCAGCGAGCCTGAGAAAATTCGCCTAAGGCAAATTCGGCGAGAATCATTTGTGATTCTCGACGAATCGGAGAGAATCACTTATGATTCTCGTCGAATTTCTCTTGGAAGCATTTTAGCCAGAGAGCTAGCCATCCGGTGTGAGTCGGCGAGTATCACAGTTCATTCTCGACGAATCGATGAGAATGGGAGTCATTCTCAACGATTCGTCGAGAATCACTCAGTGATTCTCGAGGATCCTGACTTAGCCTGAATTTCGCAATCGTTGAGTCAGCCGGATGCAGTCGGCGAGAATCAGCAAGTGATTCTCGATGATTCGGCGAGAATCACTTATGATTCTCGTCGAATCGGCGAGAATCACTTAGTGATTCTCGTCGATTATGACTTAGACGATTTTTCGTCTTTTCTTCCGTGAGTAGCTTTGACCCATCCTTGCTCCTTGTCTGCTCTTGAACTATCTCAGTCCTGTACTTGAGAATAAGTACACTCCAATAGAGAGAGTGCACGTAAGCCAACATATTGTTCTGCTCAACGAGAGATTACGTTGTGCAGACCCGTGTATATTGACCTACTGCACCCTGACATTGGTGTGTACTTATCGTGGAATAACTGCAAGCACAACTTGAAAATATATCATCAAATACATTGTGAATTCATCTTAGCTTGACAGGAGGCTTCCTCAAATCCAGGTAATTGGGGATACAATACCCAACAATCTCCCCCTATTTGAAGAAGCCAAAATCCTACTAGCTAAGATGAATTACACCAATCCAGATAATAATCACAGCAAGTCAAAAGAAGCAAGACATAGAGACATTAAAGCAAACAGAACAATACTTGAGTTAATCATGAAATCACATATATATATATATAGATATCCACAAGAAATGTTCAAATGATTAACATGAAAAGACAAATAAGCAACAAACAAAGAGATAAGCCCAAGTCCTAAGTCTATTTTTCCTTAGCCAGTTCGTCCTTCAGTTGCTGTGCCAAGTACTTCTTGCTTTGTCTCTCAAAATTTTCCTTGGGCTTCGGATAGTATCTGGGGGGAGGATCTTTGTTATTCCTGAAAAATATATTTCGTTTAGCTTCATACATCTTATGCATCTCTCACTCATACTGATTGTATACATCATTCCGATTGATTTCCCCCTTTTGTTGTAGCATAAAAGTATCCAAAATAATGCTCCTCGATATCGGACTCCATCTTTCGCTCGTCACTTCATCCTCCTTCAATCTTATTTTCTTTTCAGTTGGATTTTCCTTGGATGTCCCTTCTTGGAGTATCCTCTTGCCTTTTGCTTTTGCTAGGGCTTCCTGGTCAAACATGGCACTGCATGTAGCTCTTGCAGCAGCCCTAACAGCCTTTTTATTCTCAGCCTCACTAAGTGGAGTTTCTTCAATGCGTACTTCTTCTTCAGCAGCAGCAAAAACTTCCTCCTCTGGTGGGGCAACTGGAACGTGAATGCCTGAAGCCTGATGTACTAACCAATGACAACTTTCAAAAACTTTCCTATTTGATTGATCAAAGTTGTCAATGATTATCTGTTGAAGCCTTGTCATCTTAGCCTTATAATCTTCCTCCCCCTTTTTGGCTTCGAGGGCAATTGAGTTTGTATAAGCGTGTAGTGACTCATCGATGTGCTTTACCGTCTTTGAATAGTCATTAAGTAGGGTTTGTTGATTAGCGTTCAGAGTCACCATGCTGGCATGGAATTTCTGGATGGTATTAGCCACAACATGTGCATTCTGATTAACCATTGCCAGGTCATCCATGTTCTTTTTAAGTCCTTGTATAAGAAGAGAGTGTTGGGTACATTGGAAAATGTGTACCTGATTTGAAGAAGCCCAACTTAGCTCAATGATATACATCAAGGTGTATTTGATGTTGTTTTGAGTTGACATGTGCAGGTGAAGAAGTATTAAAGAATGCAGAAAGATATTCTAAGTCCACATGTCGACACCTGAAGAAATTTTGTCGACACTTCAGAATATTTGTGTCGACACTTCAGAATATTTGTGTCGACACTTCAGAATATCAGTGTCGACACAGAGAATGATAGTCGACCACATTTATGTCGACACTGGGAAACAGTGTCGACACATAAAGAAAATCGTCGACCTCAGCACTGGGAAGCGGTGTCGACACCGTGAAAGATAGTCGACACCGTGAAAGATAGTCGACCAGAGAAGGTTAGTCGACACCGTGAAAGATAGTCGACCAAAGAAGGTTAGTCGACACCGTGAAAGATAGTCGACTAGTAAAAGATAGTCGACCAGAGAAAGATAGTCGACTCACAGAAGAAGATAGTCGACCACAACTGTGTCGACACTGGGTGGATGTGTCGACACCAGAAGACTGTGTCGACACATATTGGCAGAAGTCGACTATGCTTGTGTCGACACCAGAAGACTGAGTCGACACATTTTGGCAGGATTGAAGATTGCTGTGTCGACACCTGAAGGCTGAGTCGACACATGCTGAGTTCTGAATCTACAACAACTGTGTCGACACACAGGACTTGTGTCGACACACTGCAGAGTCTAGACCAAGTTATTTTCTGAAGAAGCTGTGTCGACTTAAAGGCAACTTAGTCGACATCATCAAAGACTGTGTCGACACCAAATTCACTTGTGTCGACACAGATAGACAGATTGGTCTCGACACTTTCTAACTGACTGTCTCGACATTTTGCTGTCCAAGGCTAAGGTACAAGAACTGTTTGAAGACTTGACAGCTGTGGGTTGCCACCGTTTAACTGAAGCTGTCAGACCTGTCAGAAAATAGTTAGAAACCGGATCAGCCGGTTACCATGAAGAAAGTCTATAAATAGACACATTAAGAAGGAATTAAAAAGCAGCTAAGCTAAGAAAATTATAGAAGAAGATCTAAGAAGAAGAAACAGAAGGATTACGATCCTGTTGAAGTTTCAATTCAAGAAAGTGAAAAAGAAGATCTTCTTCAGAAGCTCTAAGAAGAAGAAGTCTGAAGTATCAAAAGAGGTGTTGGATAGAGGGAGATCCAGTCATCTTGAAGAAGAAGAAGGAAGCCATCAGTGGTTTCTCAAGAAGCTATTTGGAAATCAACTCAGCTAAGTTCAGATTCAAGAAGCTTTGAAGAAAGCTCAGATTCAGTTGATTTCATCAGCTGATCAAGAAGTGTCTTGTCCTCTTCTCTCTCAACAAAGGCAAGACATCAAAATACCTTTTTCTAAATTTCTGTAGGATCTGTTTACACAGATCTGAGTTGTAAGCCTGAGTTATAAAGGCTGAGTGTAGGAGAGGTGATCTCTGAGTGGTAGGGCTATTTGCCTGAGTGTAGGAGAAAGTTATTCTCTGAGTGGTAGGTCTTGAGGCAAGGCTGAGGTAGGGCTGTTGAGCCTGAGTTGTAGGAACCTATCCTGGTTCTGAGCTGTAGGATCTGAGGATCTGAGTATAGTGGAAGTTTGGCCGAATCTAGCATATTGCTAGATAGGTGAAGGGGGAAAGTGGATGTACCCAGACCTTGGGGAACCACTATAAAACATTGTGCAATCTGTGATGCTTAGTTGTCTGTGAATGCTGTGCTAGATGTTTTAAATTGTAATTGAATTCTGCCTAGATTTATAGACAATAAATTAGAACCTATTCACCCCCCCCCCCCCCCTCTAGGTGTTTAGGTTGTCTTGAAAGTAAAACTATCAAGTGGTATCAGAGGGAGGTTCCTCAAAAAGGACTTAACAATCTGAGGTAGATCTGATAGGCAGAATCAAGATTCAAAAAGATGGGTTCTGGTGAGAATCATAAGGAGCTAGGGTCTATGAAATTACCCATATGCAAGAAAGAAATTTTTGGAATTTGGAAAGAAAGAGTCAGACTGTTTATGGAAGCATCTGACCCAAGAATTTACATCACAGTACAGGAAGGCCCCTTCATTCCAATGAAGGTATCAGTTCTTGATGCAAATATCCAAACTCCAAAGAGTTATTCAGAAATGACCAAGGATGAAATCATCTTGGCAACCATGGATAAAAGAGCTCAGAACATTATTGTTAGTGCCATAGATGATTCAACATTTCAGAATCTGATTCACTGCAAGACCTCCAAAGAGATGTGGGACACATTGATTGTCTACATGGAGGGATCTGAAGAAGTGAAGCAGGACAGGAAATCTATGCTCAATCAGGAGTATGAAAGTTTTAGACAAGGAAAATCTGATAGCATAACTGAGTGCTATAAGAAATTCTATAGAATTATGAATGAGCTTATGACCTATGGAAGAGTCTTCAGTACTTATGAACTGAATGATAAATTCTTGAGATCCTTAACAAAGGATTGGGACACAAAGATCTGTGCCATAAGAGAAGTGGCTAAATTGGCAGAGATATCTCCTCCCACCTTGTTTGGAAAGTTGCTATCCTATGAAATGCAACTTATGGTGAGGAAGGAGGAGGAAAAGAATTCAAGAGGAGAGCATAGAGAAAAGACTGTGGCATTCAATGCAGAAGCCACTAGAAAGAATAGGAGGAAATCACCATCTCCTCCTAAGGAAGTTGCAGAAGATAGTTCTGAGAATTCAGATAAGGGTTCAGAAAGCTGTGATTCAGATGCAGACTTTGCTGCATTCACAAGGCAATTCCAAAGGTTCTTGAAAAAGAAGCAATGGAAGTCTAGGACTTCCACATCACAGCAAGTTGATGACTATTATCAGAAGAAAAGGTCATCAAGGAAAGAGAAGAGCAGATCAAAGCCCAGCAAAGCCACTACTTCAAAGATTGTCTGCTATTGTTGCAATAGGCCTGGACATGTAGTGGATGACTGTCCTGATAAGAGAAAGGAATCTTCAGACAAAAAGAAGACTTATCAGAAAGGCAAGAAGGAGAAATCCTTTGTTGCAAAGAAAGATAAGAGTCTAACAGACCAGTCAACTTCAGAGTCAGAATCTGAAGCTGAAGCATATATTGGACTATATGCTGCATCTGAAGAAGAGGAGTTTCTGCAGTTGCTAGACTCCATCAATGAACAAAAGGATCATCAGTGTATGGGGCTGATGGTAGGATCAGAAGAGGACATATGCCAGAATCAGTCTGGTCATAATAAGGTACAATGTCCTTCTATTACATCTGTTTGTTGTACAAGTGAAAAATCAGCTACATCTGCATCAACAGATGTAGATGCATCTGAATCTGAAGGAGATGTCTATCAATTGATAGACAAGTATGGGGACCTGTTGCAGGCCCTTAAGAAAAGCAAGAACCTGGTTAAATCTCAGGCTCAGGAAATTGCTGAACTAAGGGTTGCTACAACTGAGTTAGAAAAAGTTATTGATCAAAAATTAAATGAAATTGCCAAGCTGAAGAATATAACTATTATTCAGATGGGCACAATTAATTATACTAATGATCAAGTGAAGAGTCTGGAGGCCAGACTTAGAATTGAAAGGGATTTAGTGGCTAGTTACTCTATGCCAAAATCTGTCTTACCCTTGATAGATGAATTTGTCACTCAAAAGGGTAAGGCTGGATTAGGATTTAAAGGTAACTCCAGGGCTGGCAGATTTAAGAGGAAAGGCAAAGCTCCTGTTCAACCACTAAACCTTTCAGTCCCCATAAAGTTTAGTAAGGTGAAAGTGCCTTCTAATAAATATGATCATGAAGACATTCAAGGTCATATTAAGACTAATGTTCTGAATAACAAGGGTGTAAATGCAAGCAGGCCTACCTATGGTCATAAACCCAATGGTTTTTAGAAATCAGTAGGTGAAGTTGCTACAGCACCAGCAATGAACAGAAATTCTTCTGACAAGGATGTATCTAGATCTAGATACAATAAGTTTGAATGTTGGTGCTGTGGCAAGAGAGGCCATTTTGCATTAGACTGCTGGTATAACACAAGTGTTATAAAGAATAATAGTCTACCTGTTAGAAGAGGTTATGATAGCTTTATTAATGCTAACCTGAACCAAGGACCCAAGACTTACTTGGGTTCTAAGGGTAAGTAATTCTGTGTTGCAGGTGAATCCAAGTAACCATGCCCCTATATGGTACTTGGATAGTGGTTGTTCCAGGCACATGACTGGAACAAAGGGGCTGCTGAAGGAGTATTCATCTGTCAAAGATGGACCTAAAGTGATCTTTGGTGGATCTGAAAAAGGAGTCATCAAAGGGTTTGGTAACATTTCTTCTAACCTAATTACTATCACTCAAGTGGCTTATGTAAAAGGTTTGAAACATAATCTAATAAGCATAAGCCAGCTAAGTGATTTAGGATATGGCATTTCATTTGTTAAAGATGGATGTCATATCAAGAGGTCAAGTGATCAAAAGATCATATTGACTGGGTATAGGAAGAGAAATGTATATTGTCTTAATTTTGAATGTGAGAATAAGGCTTCTCCCATCTGTCTTGTAGCTGATGACAATGCTTCTCATTGTGTTAAGTGGCACAAGAGATTGGCTCATCTAAACTACAAGACAATTGGCCAACTCTTTAGCAAAGAGCTAGTGAGGAATGGACCTCAAATTAAGTGTATAAAGGAAGGGATATGCTCAGCTTGTCAAAAGGGAAAGCAGACAAAATCCTCCTTTCAAAGCTTTGAAAACAAGGATTCTGTGAGGTGCTTATACCTCTTGCATATGGATCTTTTTGGTCCTATGCCAGTTCATAGTCTAGGTAGGAAGGTCTACACTTTTGTGGTTGTAGATGACTATTCTAGATTTACATGGGTGTTCTTTCTGAGACAAAAATCTGAAACCCCAAGTGTATTACTTAATTTTGTAAAGCAAATTCAGAATGAACTGAATAGTACAGTGGTCAAAATCAGAAGTGACCATGGTACTGAGTTTCAATCTGAAAGCATAACAAACTTGTGTAAAGACTTTGGGATTTTCCAAGAGTTCTCCTCACCTAGAACACCTCAGCAAAATGGAATTGCTGAAAGAAAGAATAGAACATTAATTGAAGCTGGTAGAACTCTATTGAGTGACACCTCTCTCCCAGAATATTTTTGGGCTGAGGCAGTTAACACTGCTTGTCATGTAATCAATAGGGCTACTATCACCAAAAGTCACAAAATGACTCCCTATGAGATTGTGAAAGGCAGAAAACCAAATCTATCTTACTTTAGGATCTTTGGTTGCAAGTGTTATATACTTAACAATGGCAAGTCATATTTGACTAAGTTTGCTGCCAAATCCCAGGATGGGATATTTGTTGGGTACAGCACAAATAGTAAGGCCTATAGAGTCTTCAACTTGACCACTCAAGTTGTTGAAGAATCTGTGCATGTTGTGTTTGATGAAACAAGATTAATCAACTGTGAGTTGTCTTGTAGATCAAATGACTCAACAGGTATAAGCAAAAGTATGGACAAGCTTTCCATTACTGAAGTATCAAAGGAAGATGGGGCATTGGAAAATGAAGGCTTCAGTCCAGGGGGAGAACAAGACACTATAGAAGCTGATGAAAATCAAGAGAATCAGTTAAATGAAGGAGCTGGAGATGTTCAACCAGAAGGAAATCTTCCTCCAGCTACAAGACATTTAAGAGATCATCCAGCTGATCAGATAATAGGTGATCCAAGACAAGGGGTGCAAACTAGAAGCAGAAATCAAAACACAGTTCTACATTCAAGTTTCCTGTCACAATTGGAGCCTAAGAAGTTTGAAGAAGCTATCCAAGACCAGCACTGGATTGATGCTATGCAAGAGGAGCTGAATCAATTCAGAAGGTGCAATGTCTGGGAGCTTGTTCCTAAACCAAGAGGCCACAACATAATTGGCATAAAATGGATCTATAGGAACAAGCTAGATGAAAGTGGAATAATAGTAAAGAATAAAGCAAGATTGGTTGCAAAAGGATACAGGCAGGAAGAAGGGATTGACTTTGATCAAACCTTTGCTCCAGTAGCAAGGCTGGAGGCAATCAGAATATTCTTTGCCTATTCAGCCTATCAAGACTTCAAAGTATACCAGATGGATGTGAAGTCAGCATTTCTGAATGGTGATCTTAAAGAAGAAGTATATGTAGAGCAGTCATCAGGTTTTGTAGATCCTCTTAAACCTGATTTTGTTTATAAGCTTAGGAAAGCTTTGTATGGGTTAAAGCAAGCCCCAAGGGCTTGGTATGAAACCCTGTCTACTTTCCTTATTGAGAATAAATTCTCAAGAGGAAAAATTGACAAAACTCTATTCCTTAGGGAATCCAAAGGCAAGATCATTTTAGTTCAGATCTATGTTGATGACATAATCTTTGGATCTACTGAAAATAACCTTTGTAAAAAGTTTGCCAAACTTATGCAAGGGAAGTTTGAGATGAGCAGTATGGGGGAACTGAAATTCTTCTTGGGACTCCAAGTAAGACAGACTGATGATGGCTTGTCCATATCCCAGTCTAAGTTCACCAAAGAATTGATTAAGAAATATGGTATGGAGTCATCCTCCACCATGAGAACTCCTATGGGAACAAGTATGCCTATATGCAAAGATGATGCAGGTAAACCTGTTGATGAGACTTTGTATAGAGGAATAATTGGCTCACTACTATATCTCACTGCTAGTAGACCAGATATTATGTATGCTATATGTTTCTGTGCTAGGTACCAAGCCTGTCCTAAAGAATCTCATTATACTGCAGTCAAAAGGATTCTGAGATATCTTAAGGGCACACCTAATCTAGGTCTTTGGTACCCTAGGAATAGAGATTTTCAACTAACAGGCTATTCAGATGCAGATTTTGCAGGATGTAGAGAGGATAGAAAGAGTACTACAGGTACTTGTCAATTCCTGGGAGGAAGACTAATATCATGGAGTAGTAAGAAGCAGACTAGTGTGGCAATTTCCACAGCTGAGTCAGAGTATGTTGCTGCTGGAAGCTGTTGTGCACAGCTATTATGGATGCAGCATCAGCTAAAGGATTATGGTATTCAAGTAAGTAGAACACCTCTTTTGTGTGATTCTAAGAGTGCAATTTTTATTGTTAATAATCCTGTTTCTCATAGTAGAACTAAGCATATAGAAATAAAATACCATTTTCTTAGAGAACATGTAGAAAAAGAAGACATCTCATTGGAATTTGTGAAAACAGATTATCAAATAGCAGATGTGTTTACTAAGCCCCTAGATGAGACAAAATTCAATAAATTCAAAACTGAATTAGGTATGTTAACCATTGATTAGTGTAATCACAAAATCATCAACAATAAAGTTGAAGTGGTAACAAGACATTCAAGTGATATTAAGACACATTGAAGTAGTATAAAGTACTTTGTTATACTTATAAGTTGTGATGAACAAACAGAAATTGGCTAAGTAAGATGGTGTCGACACATTCAGTAATTATGTGTCGACTCAGGGTAGTAATGTCGACAAGTCAGAGATATTGTGTCGACACAGAAAATATGTGTCGACACTTGAGAATCTTATTGTCGACTTATCCAGGAATGTAGTGTCGACTTCACCACGATAGTGGTGTCGACACCTACAGATTTTGTGTCGACACTTATACTAAGAGTCGACACAGAATTTCTGATGCTATACTATCTATCCCTAGTGTCGACATAACCGCAAATTGGTGTCGACACATAGTAGATGAACTTGTAGTCAAGACAATAGAAGCTTGTGTCGACACAATCCATCTGTGTCGACACTTATAGTCTGTTTTTGGCGACTTTTGATCTTCTTTAAACAGAAGGTATAAATAGGTCAAAAACTCATTCTGTCGACACGCTTACAAGGTTTTCGAAACCCTGTGTCGACATTCTCTCTCTCTCTCTCTTTCTTTCATCTTTCAAGCTTTCTCGACTGATCAATGGCGCCGAAGATTGAAGATAATGTGAATGAAGGATATGAGTTGGTGCGCCAGGCCTTTGCAGCTGCCCCTCCAGATGTTCTTGGGGTTATCTCTCTCCTCTCCGACTCTGGTTTAGAATTTCTGGTCTCCGAACCTTCAAAGATATGGAAGAAGGAGGTGCATGAGTTCTTTACCTCTGCCTCTGTAAACTCTGAAAGTCATGAAATAAAATCCACAGTTCATGGGTCACCTATGGAGATTACACCGAGTAAGATAAGAACAATTCTGCAATTATCTACAATTGAGAATGAAGAGGATGTCCCTGCTTCTAAATCTAGGGAGGCTCTTCAATGGTGTGGATTGGAATCCACCATGAAAATTGGAGCTGCGTTCAATCGGAAAGGAATGAATCAACAAGGCAAGTTCCTGTCAGAAGTAGTAGGAAAGGTTATTCTGTGCAAGTCAGGTGGACATGATAGGATTTCTGCCTATATGTTCAGCCTAATGACTAGGATTGTGTTTACAATTCCAACGAATTGGTCATCTGTAATTTTTGAAAAGATTAAGGAAGGGATCAAGAAGCCAAATCTGGCTAGGATAATGAGTATATATCTAAGTAAGGAAATTCCTGAGGTTATGCAACAACAACCTGGAACTAAAATTAATCACATGAGAAGGATGGACATGAGATTGTTCTCCAGATGGGATAGGGTGCTGACCAAAGAGATGCCTGAAGTGGAAAGGCAGGATTCCCCTGAGAAATCCCCAGGTCATGCTACCAGTACTGGGCATCCACAAGAAGAGCAAGTAAGACTGGAGGTTGAAGATCAGCCTGCATCTATACAAGTTCAGGATGCCACAATACCTGCAGTTCAAGAAGAAGAAGTAAGTATACCAGCTCAGCAAGTTTATTCACCTACACAAACTGTATCTACTCATGACCAGGTACAGGTGCAGGGGGAGCTGGTGTATTTTCCTACAAAAGAGATTTCTAATATTTCTATTTCTGCACAGGTCCAGAGGGAGCAAGTGCTAGAAGATGCTCCAATTCATCAATCTCCAAATTTGAATACTGCAAATGAACAAGCCCAGAAGGAATATACTCTGGAGGAGTTATTTCCAAATGATGAAATAATTACTGATAGTCTGGAAGTGGAGCAAGAAATTGAGGGGGAGCCAGTGCATGTTGAGACTGTACAACATGGCATTGAAGCAGCTGTTTCTCCTCCTCCCAAAGAAAGAGTTCAAATTGATAGCACTTCTGATTCAGAGACTGAAGAAGCCAGGGTGGCTAAAAAGAGAAAACTTTTGGTCTTTCAGAGAAGGAGCAAGAGCTATAAGCAGGCTCTACAGTCTACAGCACATCACACTCCTTCTGCCTTTGATTATAACAAGTTCTTGGTAGATTTGCAAGTGAAATTAGATGAACACAGGGTAGCCATTGAAAAATATGTTGATGAGAATAACAAGTCTATGCAGTTTGACTTAGCTCAAGATATAAAATCAATTAGGTTTGAGGTCAATATGCATAAGAAGGAAATGACGGATTGCTTCCATAAGGGAGGTAATGCTGTGGTATATCTGGCAAAACAACAACAGACTATCATCCCTAAGGTGGATGACATTGCTTTAAAGCAAAGCTATGTCTTGGAAAATCAGTTAAGAATGAATGATAATTTAACTGAATCTCATCATGAGATAATAGAGGAATTGAAAAAGATTGTTCCAGGCCTGCCTGCAGATAGAACAAAAGAAATGGAAGAATTTGATAAGAACTTTCAAGCTGCTATTGCTTCTGTTAAGACTGCAATCACTACCTCTCAAAAAGAAATATCTGAAAAGCTTCAAAAGTTAAAACCATTTTTTAAAGAGGGTGTCAATTATCTGGATGGCCAAATCAGATTTCAAAAGGAAGATCTCAGAGATCATGTTTCTAGAGAAGCCATAAAGGGGGAGAGGATGCTAGTTCATGCAGGCTCAGAGCACTCCAAATAGGTGACCAATAGTATTCGAGCCACATTAGGATATCCCCCATTATGTGATGATGCTATGGTGGCTGAGTCAGGAATACAAACAAGTCTACTTGAAGGCAATCAACCTGAGGTTGCCCAAGTCATTTACCCCCCCCCCCTCCAGATTTTGATATGATTGATCAGCAGGTTCAAGGGATGTATAGTCCTCCAAAGGAGGTTACTAATATTGTTATTGGGAAGGTTGATAAGCCTGAGGCTACTTTGAAAGACCAGCAAGATGCTCTTCTATCTAAGAAAAGGTTTAGAGAGCAGGCTGAACTTAAGCCAGACTTTGAGCAGTGGAGTCCTACTTCCAGAAATATAATACTCACTGCATGGAAGGCTGTCAAAGACCAAGTGCAGGAAAGAGGCAAGTGGTACAATGAGATGGAATGGCAGAAGTATGAAGCCAGGCAAGAGGCCATTGTACAGTTTAGAAGAAAAGCCAAGCTGGGTAGGCTGCCTACAGATGCTCAGGAGCCAAGCAAATATTTTCCAAAGCCCTTTCATTATTTTGAAAGGCAAAGGCTCAAGGAAGAAGCAAAGAAGAAGGCTGATCTAAAAGGCAAGAAGCCAGCTGAAGATTCTGAAGCTCCTGTGAAGGCTCAAGTTCTATCTGGCAAAGGGATTGTCATTAAAGAGCCTGATCAGTCTTAGTTTTTTAGTTCTTTCAAAGTATTTTGTAATGTTTTGATTAAATCATTAAATGTAATTCTCTGTATTCAAACATTATCAAGTTATAAACAAAATGTTGTTTGGCATCATATAATGTTCATTCTGTGATGGATTGTTTTTATGTTTTGTTTATATTAAGTATTCCTGTTATGTCATATATCATCAGTTTATACTTTTTATAAATGGTGTATATCATTGGCTATAGGGTTATGACTTCTCCAAATAGGGGGAGATTGTTGGGTACATTGGAAAATGTGTACCTGATTTGAAGAAGCCCAACTTAGCTCAATGATATACATCAAGGTGTATTTGATGTTGTTTTGAGTTGACATGTGCAGGTGAAGAAGTATTAAAGAATGCAGAAAGATATTCTAAGTCCACATGTCGACACCTGAAGAAATTGTGTCGACACTTCAGAATATTTGTGTCGACACTTCAGAATATTTGTGTCGACACTTCAGAATATCAGTGTCGACACAGAGAATGATAGTCGACCACATTTATGTCGACACTGGGAAGCAGTGTCGACACATAAAGAAAATCGTCGACCTCAGCACTGGGAAGCGGTGTCGACACCGTGAAAGATAGTCGACACCGTGAAAGATAGTCGACCAGAGAAGGTTAGTCGACACCGTGAAAGATAGTCGACCAGAGAAGGTTAGTCGACACCGTGAAAGATAGTCGACTAGTGAAAGATAGTCGACCAGAGAAAGATAGTCGACTCACAGAAGAAGATAGTCGACCACAACTGTGTCGACACTGGGTGGATGTGTCGACACCAGAAGACTGTGTCGACACATATTGGCAGAAGTCGACTATGCTTGTGTCGACACCAGAAGACTGAGTCGACACATTTTGGCAGGATTGAAGATTGCTGTGTCGACACCTGAAGGCTGAGTCGACACATGCTGAGTTCTGAATCTACAACAACTGTGTCGACACACAGGACTTGTGTCGACACACTGCAGAGTCTAGACCAAGTTATTTTCTGAAGAAGATGTGTCGACTTAAAGGCAACTTAATCGACATCATCAAAGACTGTGTCGACACCAAATTCACTTGTGTCGACACAGATAGACAGATTGGTCTCGACACTTTCTAACTGACTGTCTCGACATTTTGCTGTCCAAGGCTAAGGTACAAGAACTGTTTGAAGACTTGACAGCTGTGGGCTGCCACCGTTTAACTGAAGCTGTCAGACCTGTCAGAAAACAGTTAGAAACCGGATCAGCCGGTTACCATGAAGAAAGTCTATAAATAGACACATTAAGAAGGAATTAAAAAGCAGCTAAGCTAAGAAAAATTATAGAAGAAGATCTAAGAAGAAGAAACAGAAGGATTACGATCCTGTTGAAGTTTCAATTCAAGAAAGTGAAAAAGAAGATCTTCTTCAGAAGGTCTAAGAAGAAGAAGTCTGAAGTATCAAAAGAGGTGTTGGATAGAGGGAGATCCAGTCATCTTGAAGAAGAAGGAAGCCATCAGTGGTTTCTCAAGAAGCTATTTGGAAATCAACTCAGCTAAGTTCAGATTCAAGAAGCTTTGAAGAAAGCTCAGATTCAGTTGATTTCATCAGCTGATCAAGAAGTGTCTTGTCCTCTTCTCTCTCAACAAAGGCAAGACATCAAAATACCTTTTTCTAAATTTCTGTAGGATCTGTTTACACAGATCTGAGTTGTAAGCCTGAGTTATAAAGGCTGAGTATAGGAGAGGTGATCTCTGAGTGGTAGGGCTATTTGCCTGAGTGTAGGAGAAAGTTATTCTCTGAGTGGTAGGCCTTGAGGCAAGGCTAAGATAGGGCTGTTGAGCTTGAGTTGTAGGAACCTATCCTGGTTTTGAGCTGTAGGATCTGAGGATCTGAGTATAGTGGAAGTTTGGCCGAATCTAGCATATTGCTAGATAGGTGAAGGGGGAAAGTGGATGTACCCAGACCTTGGGGAACCACTATAAAACATTGTGCAATCTGTGATGCTTAGTTGTCTGTGAATGCTGTGCTAGATGTTTTAAATTGTAATTGAATTCTGCCTAGATTTATAGACAATAAATTAGAACCTATTCACCCCCCCCCCCCTCTAGGTGTTTAGGTTGTCTTGAAAGTAAAACTATCAGAGAGACAGCTGTATTGGCTGCTGTGTACTTTTCCTCGAACTTCTTTTCCATTACATCCAGCTTGTGATTAATTTCAACTACGCTCTTTAGCATCAGATCCTCAGATTCCTTAATTCTTTTTAGCACTTTGTCTTGTGCTTTCTCAAAAGTAACTTTGAGTTCATCCAGAATTCCTTGAATAATGTTCACAATATGATTAGCTAGAATAGCTTGCAGTGGATGACCCTGAGGCATGCCTTGGCCTTCTCCTTTCGCAGATTCACTGGATGAGCTTGATACATGCTCTCCACTGGGGGGATAGGGGCAGCCTCTGTAGATTTCTCAGGAATGCTCAGCAGCCTCTACTGAGATGACTCCCCCTCCATTTGTGCGCCAGATTTCTCATAATCTATCAATGGAGCTTGTTCCTCAGATGGAACTTCAACATCATCCTGAGGCTCCATCATCTCCACCCTTTCCCTCAAGGTTGTTTCATCTTCAACCTCATCATCCTCCTCATCAGCACCTCCATCTTCCATATCATCATTATCCAGGGCATCACTGTCATAGGCCTCCTCATCTTCTTCCACATCCTCACTTTCTTTTGCTAGGTTATCAACTGCATCCCTTGCTATCAGAGAGATGTCAGATCTAACATCAGCAGGAGCGGGTAGAGACTCCCCCTCAGTTCCTGCAGTCAGCAAATCAGGAACGTCACTGGGGTCAACCACGGGATCTTCTAGAGTTCTATTGTCCTCATCCCCATGGGACTCAGCCGGGGATTCATCTTGCGCTTCAGCTACGGCAGCTTGCCCTATCCTCCTCTCCCATCGATCAAAGACACTTGAGTCCATTTTCTTCAGATAGTGTAGAGGAACTCCTTTACTCATATCGAACTTATCCCCATTCAGCTGATTGAGATATAGACTAATTATCCTTCCAAAACTAGGGGTTCGTAGAGTATCTTTTATTCTCTCAAACAACATCGCCCCCCAGTTGAATTTCTTCTGACAGACTATGACTACTAGGATCTTGAACTTCTCACCCGAGATATGGTTGTGGGATCCTGGCTTACAGATCAGGACTTTCCTGATGATATCAGACGGAAGCTTTCCTTCCTCATTCATTTCTTTCCTCTTGATAGATTTGGTTCCTCTAGCTAGTCCACAGAACAGAAGGGTCCTTGCTCGATCCTGTTCTTCCAGAAAATCCTCTTGATCAGAGATGGAGAGCTGCAGATATCTTGACAGTTTTCTTGCTGTCATCTTGATCTGATCTCCGACAATCTTACTCTTGATTACTGTGTCCTCTTGATGTAGCTTTACAGTAGCAAAGAATTCCAACACCTCTTTGTCCAGAATTTTGCACGGATGCTCCAGGATGAAAGTGAGTCCAGCCTCTTCGAGCATGAGGATTATATTCCTGAATTCATCCGAGGCATGAGAGAAGCCTGTTCGAACCAATTCGCATCCAGTGACAAGGCCTGTTGAGGTTCTTAGAGCCATTTCAAACCTAAGTAGGAAATACCCAAGTGTCTAAACCTTATTAGTCACTCTAGTATAAAAGCTACACTTCAGACAAGCCACTTCAAAGAGGAGGAAACATTACCCTAGTGCCGAGGGTTTGGCGGAGCGACGACGACTGGATCAACGGGAATCAACCGGATCGCCTGACAGGAAGAATTCGAAGGTGAAGGTGCTGGAAGCCCTTGCATCCTTGGGACTTGGTTGACGGAGGCACAGAGGAGAACCGAGGCGATCTAAGCTGCGAGCGACAGGAAACCTGGAAGAGCTCGGGATTCTTGCGATTTTGGGAAGTCGACGGAACTATGCGAGAAGCCGGAATGCGGATCGTCGGGATGTGAAGGGTCGGCGGGATTTTTTTTGGCTATTTATAACCTTGCGAACCGGCCGGGTTCGACGGGATTTCGACTGGGTTTTCTAATAGTGTCTTTCGTATGATTGAGGAGAGTTCGACAGGATTTTCTAAACAACTCCAAGTGGCATGTTTATTTTGTTACACCCGAGTCAATAACCGAGGCATATAGATATTTGCCTCCAAGTTGTTTCTTGATTATGTAACCTCGATCGAGTTGAAAATAATATAAGACCTATACTTAATTCCAGAGTAATTCTAGGTGAGAGATTGTAATCTTTTGTTACACCCATTGGCATACTCAAATGGGCTGACTTGTGCCTATTGAGATTCATTATCAAATATATAAATGTGTAACTACAAAGAATTCTTCAAATTGTACTTATGTGTTATTTAGTAGTTGCGTTCGTTCATCAGACGTGTAAACATATATGTGTATGTGTTTATATGTCTATATAAACATTTGCTTTTAGAGTATGAGATGACATATTTGTGTGGATATACGTATATATACATATATGAATACATTTCTGAGCATCAATATAATACAACTCAAGTATTGAACTGAATGCGTGTACCTGGGATCATAAAATAGATCATGCACATCCTCTATTTGAGGCACACCAGGCGTTCAATTTGAGTATGCCATTATAGTTAGCACTGCTCTTATTCCAAATACTTGTTCCATGTCATTCTTGGAACATCACATGTCTAGTTCCCCTCATGCTTACGGGAACCTAGACTAACCTACGAAAAAGAATTACCCTACTTTAGGAACCCAATATGTATTGGGTCCTAGGTTCTTGTCAGCATAAAATATCAAATGCCTTCCTACAGGAATCCTATCAGGAAGGCTAGCTCTGCCCAGAGGAAGTGGATATACCCTAGCCCTTGGCAATGAGGGATTGTGCCAACAATCTATGGCAAAGTAACCCACCTTGCCATAGCACCAACACTCGTGAATGTTGTATCTCCGTTTCTGACATGATCTGCTGACTGAGGTAGTCTTGATCTTATGTCTAAACGGGATAGAGCCGGTTCTGCTCACAAATTTGCCTTTTCCACCGTGACACGTGGGAGAGTGGAAAGAATGCATGAGGTGAGTGTCATGAGGCATGGGAGGTGGTGCCTTCCTTTCAGTCAGCACACTTCCAGAGGCCCCATGGGTACTTACCACATGTTTCCTGACCCCCCTTTCCTGTGTCCTAGGGTGGAAAGAGATGTAGTGAGAGCTGGTTCCTGCAGATTCATGATGAGTTGGGGCTGAGGCCGAGAATACGAAGCGTTCAGGATGAGCCTTGGGTATTCTCTCATGGGTAGCCATGTCACCTCTTGCACTGTGGGTATTTCCACTTGAGGGATGACCATTCTTGCAGTGACCATGGTTGTTCCTGTGGTCATACTTGAAAGCATGATGAGTGCCCTTCCTACTCGGGGTGGGGGGTCTGAACACAGTTTCCCCATTTCTCCATAAATTAATAATTTGGGAGATCCACCCATTTTCTGCTTTTCTTCTTGATAGCATCTATCTTCGAAAAGTTAGAAACTATCCTCTTCTCGGTCTCTAGACGACTCTCTAGATCTGAGATCTTTGAGTCTTTTACCTTGATGGATTCCAGTTGGAGATTCATCAAGATCTTCAGCTGAGCAATCTCCTTAGCTTGTTCCTCAACAAGTAAGTTGCTCGTCTGAAGGGCACTCTCAAGGGAATCAAGATTTTCAATCTTTTGATTGAAGCTATCCATATCTCTTGCATCACTAGAGGGACAACCCTCTGACCTATTCCTGTCTTCAGGAATATCAAAAGGAGAGGGGCATGATGAAAAAGTTACCTGCTCCTGGCTTTGCTGTTCAGGGTTACCGTCAAGATCGGCAGAGACTGTTGAGTCAGCTTCATCAGAACTGCTTTCCTCAACTTCTTCTTCAGTCTCTGACAAGGACACAGGAGCCCTGATACTAACAGATTGATCATGCCCTTCATCTTCAGAAATGAGGACCCCCACATAGGCTTCATCCTCTTGCTGACAACTGGTCCCTGCTATCTCTGATCCCTCCATGAGGTCTGAGATGGTTTGCCACATGGACTTGGCCGTCCTACACTTGTCCACTCTTGAACGAGATACACCAGACCAGACGTCAGTGATGATCTGACGTATTAACTTGTCCAAGTTGAACAGTGAGAGCTCGGTCTCCGACATCTCTTCGGGACTCTTGGGGATTTGGATATCCTTTCCTGAACCGGAAGCCTTCATGGGAATGAAGGGACCCTCTTCCAAGATTAGTGACGCTCGAGGGTCAATGGCTGTTGAAGTTGAGACCGGGCGGTCTGTCGGTCTGGCTTGGCGGGTTATTGACCGGGCAGTCTGGCGGTTTGCCTCCAGCGGGTTGGTTGCTGCGTTGAGGTTTGAGGTCCAAGCGGTCTAGCGGTCTGTTACTGGCGACTAGGAGACCGGGCGGTCTAACGGTCTCCCTTGGCGGCTTGTCTCTCTCTCTGGCAGTGGCCGAGCGGTTAGCCCTTTTGTCTAACCGCGCGGCTTGTTCCGGTCTGTTGTTCTAGCCGCCCAGATTCTTTTGTATAGTTTTAGTCCCACATCTCTTATTTGTATTCTCTCTTCTCTCCTCCATTCTATATAAGGGAGGCCATACCTTTGTAATAGAGACCTTTTTCTGATAATAAAATTTCAGTTATACCATTTCCGGCTTGTTTTAGTTCGCTTCTTACCTGGTATCAGAGGAATCGATCCTTTCCTCCTGATTCTGTTCTTCTCTCTGTCCGCGCGGCTTGCTTCTCTGGCTTGCGCCCTGTCCGCGCGGTCTCCTTGTCGTTGCCCTCTGTGTGCGCGACCTGTTGCCTTGTTCACTGCGATCTGTCGCCTTGTTCGCTGCGACCTATTGCCGTGTGCCTTGCCCTCTCTTGTGCTTCTGTTCGAGCGGACTGTCTGCTTGCCGCTCGACTTCTTCCCCTTTGCTTGTTACTGCGGCTTGGTCATGGTCTCTTTGGCCGCTGGTGTCTGACATCCTGACCGCTGCAGTTCCTCTTCTGCCTATCCGCGCGGCCTGTTTTCTAACCGCGCGGCTTCCTGTTGTTTGCTCTTATGGCTCTTTCTGATGCTTCTACTGCCACCACTCCTGCCGCCACCCCTGTAGCCAATCCGGCTCCTCCTCCTACTCCTTCCGGGAACCTTGGCACCGTTTCCAAGCTTGTCGGCTCCAACTACCCGGATTGGAGCGTCTCTTTCACCTTTCTCCTTCGCTCGCAACGCAAATGCCACCATCTCGTTGATGACCCTCCTCCTACCACTTCCCCTCTCTTTGATGACTGGGATGCGAGTGATGCTCTTGTGCGTACTTGGCTCGCTAACAGTCTATCCGATGAATGCCTTCCCGTCATCCGTCATGATGAGACGGTGAAGGCCGCTTGGCTTCATCTTGCTGCTTTGTATTCCAAAGGGGCTCAGACGTCCCGCATCTATACGTTGTATGCAGACCTCTTTGCCCGGCCTACCTTGTCTCCTACTGCTGCCTACCAATAAGTTCAAGCTCTTGGGGCTGAGATTCTTCAGAATCGCCCCTTTTCTGCGGATCTGGATCAACAACACAAGCACTTCCAGGAGCTTCTGGTTGTGTGTTATCTGCTCCGTCTTCCTGACACTTATGACATGATCCGCCAACAAATTCTGGGTGAGGCGGAATCTCCTACCTTAGATGCCACCGCTGCTCGCATCGCCGCTGTCACCTCTCTCCTTCAGCGCCCGCTTCTACCCGCTCCTTCTCCTCCGGATAACTATGCTCATCAAACTCAGCGGAGTGGCTCTGGTAGCCGCAGTCATCAGTCTGGCGGACGTCCTTCTTCCCGCTATCTCTGCTCTCACTGCGGCCGCACCGGACACACTCTTGACCGCTGCTGGACAAAACATCCCCATCTTCGCCCCTCGGGTGACTCTTCCGCCTCTTCTTCCAAGCCGTCTGCTTCCGTGGTCACATCATCAGGTAGTGCCCATGTAGTCACTCAAGGTAAATGGCTTATCGACTTCGGTGCTACTAATCATATGACGGGCAATCCTCAGTGCTTCTCTCTCCTCGAACAGCATGATCGGTTGCCCCCGGTCCTCATTGCAGACGGTTCTCCCTCCCCGGTTCATGGGTCGGGAGTGGTTCATGTTACTCCGTCCCTTCGGCTAGAGGACACTCTCTATGTGCCCAAGTTTCCGTGCAATCTGTTATTGGTTACTTCTTTGTGCAAGCAGCTTCAATGTTCTGTAACGTTTACTCCGTCTTCTTGCTCTTTTCAGGATCCGAGCTCCCAGCGGACGATTGCTACTGGGACTGAGAGTGGCGGCCTCTACTTCCTCGACAACGTTTCCGCTTTGTCCGCCTTTTCTTCTTCTTGTACGGATCTTCTCCAGTGGCATCTCCGTCTCGGTCATCCTCCACCACGGCTTCTGCATCAGCTTCTGCCCCACCTCCCTCCCTCCACTACTCCTCTCCACTGCGAAGCATGTCAACTTGGCAAGCATCATCGTTCCTCCTTCCCGCCGAAGCAAGGACGGGGCTCTACCCGTCCGTTTGATCTAGTCCACTCCGATATCTGGGGACCTGCTCCTACCCTTACTATTGGTCGGGGTAGTTCTTATTTTGTAACTTTTATTGATGATTTTTCTAGATGTACTTGGGTGTATCTCTTACGAGATCGCTCTGAACTTTTTAATGTATGGACCTCCTTTTATCATTTAATCAAAAATCAGTTTGGTGTTAGTGTTAAAACTTTTCGCTCTAATAATGCAAAAGAATACTTAAGTCATGCTTTTACCTCTTTCTGTGTTCAACATGGCGTTATTCATCAGACAAGTTGTGTCTATACATCCCAACAAAATGGGGTGGCGGAACGCAAAAACCGTCACCTCCTTGATGTTGCTCGCACATTAATGACTCAAATGCATGTCCCTCGCTCATATTGGGGCTATGCTGTTCTTCTTGCTTGTTATCTCATCAATCGCATTCCCTCCTCCGTTCTTCAGGGAAAAACCCCTTTTTCCATCCTTTATCCTGGCAAGGAGCCTTTTCCTCTCCCTCTCCGAATCTTTGGGTGCACTGCTTTTGTGCATGTCCCATCTGCCACCCGTGATAAGCTCTCCCCTCGCTCCACCAAATGTGTTTTTCTGGGGTACTCGGTCACTCAGAAAGGCTACTGCTGCTTTGATCCTGTTCTTCGTAAACAGTTTGTCTCCGCTGACGTTACCTTCTTCGAGAATGCCTCCTACTTCTCGGATGACTCCTCTTCTCTTCCTCCCACCTCAGATTCTCCTGTTATTCCGTTCGTTCCCTCGTCTCCTACTGTGATATCCGCTCCTCCTCCGTCTCCGCCCACTCCTCTCCCTCCGCCTCTCTCTCCGCCTCCATCTCCCTCATCTCCGCTGCCGTTGCTCTCTCCTCCCGGGCCAGCTCTCTCTGCCACGGATGCTCTGGATACCGAGGAGCCCGCCGACCTGGATCTTCCTGTAGCTCTTCGCAAAGGGGTGCGGACGTGTACCCTACACTCCCTTGCTGCTGTTGTTTCATATGATCGTCTTACCCCTTCTCGCAGGGTCTTTGCGCTGGCTATCTCTGCTACTACCACACCTCGTTCCTACCAGGAGGCCCTTGCCATTCCTCACTGGAAGCTGGCCATGGATGAGGAAATGGCGACCCTCACAGAGCGGGGTACCTGGACTCTTGTCCCTCCTCCTCTTGATACAGATGTTGTTGGCTGTCGATGGGTCTTTGTAGTCAAGTTTGGCCCAGATGGCACTGTAAACCGTTACAAAGCTCGTCTGGTGGCTAAGGGCTTTACTCAAACCTATGGGGTTGATTACTTTGACACCTTCTCTCTCGTGGCTCGTCTCAGCACTATACGGGTCCTTCTCTCTGTGGCAGTCAACAAAGACTGGCCCCTTTCCCAGCTGGATATCAAGAATGCCTTCCTTTATGGTGATCTTCAGGAGGCCGTCTACATGGAGCAACCTCCAGGGTATGTTGCTCAGGGGGAGACACGAGTCTGCCGGCTACAGAAGGCAATCTATGGCCTCAAGCAGAGCCCTCGAGCTTGGTTTGACAAATTCAGCGGCATCGTGGCGGCCGTTGGTTTTGCTCGCAGCGCTGCTGATCACTCTCTATTTATTCGCAAAACCTCTTCGGGACTGGTGGTTCTTGCAGTATATGTGGATGATATTCTTCTCACTGGTGATGACCAGGAAGGGGTAGCCTTGACAAAGCGGCATCTTCGCCAACATCTAGTCACGAAAGATATGGGTTCTCTGAAGTACTTTTTGGGGATCGAAATCTCTCGGAAGCCCAACTCTTTAGTCCTCTCTCAGCGTAAGTATGCTCTTGATATTTTAAAAGAAGCAGGATTGACTGGGGCCAAACCTGCCCGATGTCCCATGGCTGTTGGAGAAGACAAAACCTGGATAGATGATTCGCCTCTTCTTTCAGATGCTTCGCGGTACAGGCGTCTAGTTGGTAAGCTCATATACCTCACCGTGACTAGGCCCGACATCTCCTATGCTGTGGGCAAGGTGAGTCAATTCATGCAAGCTCCCAGGGAATGCCATCTACAGTCCGCCTTGCGGATCTTGGAGTACGTCAAAGCAGCCCCTGGGAAAGGATTGCTCTTTCAGAAGAATGATCATCTGAGGGTTGAAGCTTACTCAGATGCGAGTTACGCGGATGACAAAGGGGACCGCAAGTATACCTCCGGTTTCTGTACCTTTGTTGGGGGCAATCTGGTAAGTTGGAAGAGCAAGAAGCAATCTGTTGTCTCTAGGTCCAGTGCTGAAGCTGAGTATCGGAGTATGGCATCGACCACTTGCGAGCTAAAGTGGCTACGGGCTCTCATGTTGGATTTAGGAGAGGTCTACAACCATCCTCTACCTATGTTCTGTGACAACAAGGCTGCTATATATATCTCCAAAAATCCAGTCTTCCATGAGAGAACCAAACACATTGAGGTCGACTGTCATTTCATTCGTGAAGAGATTCTGAAGGAACAAATTTGCACTCCCTTCGTCACGTCTGAAAAAGAGCTGGCTGACATCTTCACCAAGCCAGTATCCGCCTCATTTCTTCATATATGTGACAAGCTGGGCATGATCGACATATATGCTCCAGCTTGAGGGGGAGTGTTGAAGTTGAGACCGGGCGGTCTGGCGGTCTGGCTTGGCGGGTTATTGACCGGGCGGTCTGGCGGTTTGCCTCCAGCGGGTTAGTTGCTGCGTTGAGGTCTGAGGTCCAAGCGGTCTAGCGGTCTGTTACTGGCGACTAGGAGACCGGGCGGTCTAACGGTCTCCCTTGGCGGCTTGTCTCTCTCTCTGGCAGTGGCCGAGCGGTTAGCCCTTCTGTCTAACCGCGCGGCTTGTTCCGGTCTGTTGTTCTAGCCGCCCAGATTCTTTTGTATAGTTTTAGTCCCACATCTCTTATTTGTATTCTCTCTTCTCTCCTCCATTCTATATAAGGGAGGCCATACCTTTGTAATAGAGACCTTTTTCTGATAATAAAATTTCAGTTATACCATTTCCAGCTTGTTTTAGTTCGCTTCTTACAATGGCCTCCAGATGAAACATAACTCTCATCTTCCAGATGGGGTAATACTCCGTTGTGCAAGCAGGGAGTCTCAAAGGAGGGACATCAAATTCCAGCTCCATGCTTGAGTCTCGTCTTCTTCTTGACACTAGAATCGGGATCTTACTCAAGGTGTTAACCTTATTGCTGAGTAACCACCCTCTGATACCACTTGAAAGTCCACCTAGTGTCAACTACCTTCACCTATGGGGGGGGAATAGGTGTCTTGCACAGTCTTTTAGCGGAATTAAAATTATACCTGCACAATTAAACAAAACAACACAGCACAAAAATACGCAGGCAGTTATAGTGGTTCCCCGATTTGGGTACGTCCACTTTCCCTCTTCGACCTATCTCCCAACAAGGGACGACTCGGTCACTTCACCAACCGGATTGAAATCCAATCCTCACACTAATGGAAGGAACCCTTCCAACTTAAGGAGTCACCACTCCTCCACCACGAGTTGCACCCAACCCTTACAACACGGAACCAACGTTCCTTTACAACATAAGAAAAATTAGAATGTATAAGATACAAACTACTTATGGAGCGCTCGGTGTCCCTCTTCGATCGATGTAGCTTTCTCGACGAAGACGAAGAGTACACGACCAAAGCGCTCACTTAGAGAGGATCTCCCCAAAATCAGCAGCGGCAAGGTTTGCGGCGGCGAGCTTTGTAGATCCAACCTTCGTAGAAAAGCTAGCAAGGTCTACCAACGATCACACTTGGATCGATCGTCTCAATCGATTCGGAAAGGGAAGGTATTCCCGATCTACAAACCAAGAGACAAAGGATCTCAAGATAGACACGTGAGATGCGTTGCTTGACTAAGCTTCTGTCACCGGGAGATCAAGATGAGTCCAAGATCAGCGGCGGTGACTTTCTACCGTGCGGCGACGGTGTTCCGAGCGGCGACGACAGCGGAAAGAAATCTGCGATACTTTAGGTCACGATGGCGGCTCGTTTCTTTTCTTGGTCTTCGCTCCTTATTTCGTTCAAAGTAGGATAGTATTTATATTGTAGATTAATCCAATATGACCTTGTGGGCCCCACCAGTAGAAACCCTAAGTCTGGTTCAAAATAGCGCGTGTATACTTGGTCCGGTCCAGCGAGCCGAGAAAATTCGCCTAAGGCAAATTCGGCGAGAATCATTTGTGATTCTCGACGAATCGGCGAGAATCACTTATGATTCTCGTCGAATTTCCCTTGGAAGCATCTTAGCCAGAGAGCTAGCCATCCGGTGTGAGTCGGCGAGTATCACAGTTCATTCTCGACGAATCGATGAGAATGTGGAGTCATTCTCGACGATTCGTCGAGAATCACTCAGTGATTCTCGACGATCCTGACTTAGCCTGAATTTCGTAATGGTTGAGTCAGCCGGATGCAGTCGGCGAGAATCAGCAAGTGATTCTCGACGATTCGGCGAGAATCACTTATGATTCTCGTCGAATCGGCGAGAATCACTTAGTGATTCTCGTCGATTATGACTTAGACGATTTTTCGTCTTTTCTTCCGTGAGTAGCTTTGACCCATCCTTGCTCCTTGTCTGCTCTTGAACTATCTCAGTCCTGTACTTGAGAATAAGTATACTCCAATAGAGAGAGTGCACGTAAGCCAACACATTGATCTGCTCAACGAGGGATTACGTTGTGCAGACCCGTGTATATTGACCTACTGCACCCTGACATTGGTGTGTACTTATCATGGAATAATTGCAAGCACAACTTGAAAATATATCATCAAATACATTGTGAATTCATCTTAGCTTGACAGGAGGCTTCCTCAAATCCAGGAAATTGTGGATACAATACCCAACAGGTCATCATCCGGAGAAGGTAGCAGGGCATCCCAAAGAGGCAAGGTTATTAGATATAGGAGGGTTGGGGGACGTCGTCGTACCAACATCAGGCAGGAGCAGGGGCCTCCTACAGTCCTAGCTCCCCCACCTCTACAGATGCGGAGACCGATGAGGTAAGATAATCGTGGTCAGAGATAGGATGATCGGGGCCAGAGACAAATCATATGTTTTGGATGCGGCCAGTCTGGGCATATTAGGTCGCAATGCCCACATCAGATCCACCCTCTTCCTCCTCCTCCTCCACCTCCAGTGACCCCTCCAGCACACCAGGGCCGAGGACGAGGTTGAGGCCGAGGTCGTGGACATCATGGCCGAGGACGTGGTCAGGAACAGATGTATGCGCTAGACCTCACGGAGCAAAGGAATCCCGAAGAAGTGATTACAGGTACTTCAATTATTGTAATTTAGAATTTTCAACCTTAATTGTACCTTGAAAACCATAAAAGAAAATAATCTCCCTTTTAACTCAAATAAACCCCATGCATAGTTATGATCAGCGGCAAGCCCGCTCGTACCCTCTTTGAAACGAGTGCTTCACACTCATTCGTGTCGAACACTTTTATTGAAGGGCTAGAGGGTGTGGAAAGGTTCCCTGGCATAGAAAGGAGGGTGCGTCTTCCTGATGGCTCGGAGCTACGGACCACAGATTGCTGTAGCATGGAGGCCAAGATCGAAGGCAAGGCATTCGAAGCTCCGGCGGCGATCTTGAGATTACCGGACTTTGATTTGATTTTGGGCATGACCTGGCTTCATTGGAATCATGCTCAGATCGGCTGCCCCTCGAAAAGGATCACGCTCAGACATGGAGACTCTTACGTCACTATTGAAGGTATCCAACCTATCCCCCACCTTTCTTTATCTTCTATACAGGCTGTCAAGGCCTATGAGCAGGGGGAGGGGGTGTACCTCATCTACTTCGAGATGGTAGTAGCAGAGAGTTCTATAGCCGATATCCCGGTGGCTCGGGATTTCTCCGATGTATTCCCGGAGAAATTGCCTGGACTACCACAAGTTCGGGACTTGGATTTCAGGATCTAGTTAGTACCGGGGGCGAGGCCAGTGTTTCGGGCACCTTATAGGATGCCTCCCAGAGAGTTGGCAGAGTTCCGGACTCAGCTTCAGGAGCTTGTGGAATCGAGATTTGTGTGGACGAGCTCATCGTCGTGGGGAGCACCAGTTCTTTTTGTAAATAAGAAATACGGATCGTTGCGACTATGCATAGATTACCGGGAGCTAAACCGGTTGACGGTCCACAATACCTATCCACTGCCTCGGATAGACGAGCTATTCGATCAGCTATAGGGAGACTTTTGGTTCTCTAAGCTAGATTTGCGATCCGGTTACTACCAACTCCGCATCCGAGAAGAGGACATACCGAAGACGGCATTCAGTTCACGATATGGGGTATACGAGTTCACGGTGATGCCTTTTGGGCTTACGAATGCCACCTCCGCATTCATGACCCTAATGAACCGTATATTCGAGCCCTACTTAGACCGCTTCGTCATTATGTCGATCGATGATATTCTGATATATTCCCGGACTCAGGAGGAGCACGCAGAGCATTTGGCTCAAGTTTTGTAGAGGCTGAGAGAATTCCAGATGTATGCAAAGTTTTATAAGTGCCAGTTCTGGCTACATGAGGTAGCCTTCCTGGGGCACACTATCAGTGGAGCTGGATTGGCAGTAGATCCGGCCAAGATAGAGGCAGTACGGAATTGGCCACAATCGAAGACAGCGTTAGACATCCGCAGCTTCTTAGGATTAGCAAGTTACTATCGTAAGTTCATGGATGGATTCTCGAGGATAGCCCTCCCCCTCACATCCTTGACGAAGAAGGATGCAGATTTTGTTTGGTCAGAGCAGTGCGAGACAGCTTTTCAGGAGCTGAAGGACCGACTCACCTCATCCCCTATCCTTACACTCCCATCCGGGAGTGAAGGATTTCAGATCTACATGGATGCCTCTTACCAGGGGATGGGTGCAGTACTGATGCAGTATGGACATGTTATTGCTTATGCCTCGAGATAGTTGAAGAAGCATGAGCATAACTATCAAGTACATGACTTAGAGCTCGGGGTTGTGGTATTCGCCCTAAAGATATGGAGACATTACTTATACGGGATTCATTGTGATATCTACTCAGATCGCAATAATCTTAAGTATATCGGTACGCAGAAGGACCTGAACTTGCGACAGAGGAGGTGGCTGGAATTCCTCTGTGACTATGATTATCAGATCCACTGCCATCCGGGAAAGGCAAACACAGTAGTAGATGCTTTGAGCAGGAGAGCCGGCACTTCTATCTTGGAGCTTCGATTGATGTCTATAGAGCTTATACGGATGATGGAAGACATGCATACTACCATGGTATCTGAGGCCAAACCAGTGGTATACCAAGAGTACCTGAGCTCACTGATCGGAGATGATGACATTCGGGAGTGCATTATGGTACATCAGAGGCCTGATGCCACATTGGAGCCGATATTCAGAGCCCTAGAAAGGGGCAAGGTTGAGGATTACACACTACAGGATGATCTCTTTCGATTCTGTGGACGTATTTATTTACCAGTAGGAGGCGGTATTCGGGATGACATACTTAGAGAGGCACATTGCTCCAGATATTCGGTGCACCCCGGCATCTCCAAGATGTGGGCAGATTTATGGAGGACCATGTACTGGCCTGGGATGAAGAGGGAGATCACCTATTTTGTGACACACTGCGAGACTTTTCAGCGCGTGAAGGCGGAATGTAAAAGCCCGGTAGGTTTATTACAGCCATTGTCAGTCCCAGAGTGGAAGTGTGAGGACATTGCTATGGACTTCGTACACGGACTGCCTCGCTCCCACTCTAGGCATGACTCAATCTAGGTCATAGTAGATAGACTGACCAAGGTAGCATGGTTTATTCCAATCAGGAAGGATGCACCAGTTGCAATTTTGGTGAGATTGTTCGTGGAGCAATTCGTCAGATACCATGGCATCCCCAGGACGATCGTTTCAGACCGCGATGGTCGGTTCACTTCGAGGGAGTGGAGGGTTGTGCATGCTTATTTGGTCTCTCGGCTGACTTTTAGTACCTCCTTCCACCCGCAGACCGACGGACAGACTGAGCGGACCATCCAGACCATGAAGGATCTACTCCGCCTATGCATTCTGGATACGGGGAAGCCTTGGCAAAGGCTGTTGTCATTGATTGAATTTTCCTACAATAACAGCCACCAAGCTAGCATCGGGATGGCACCATATGAGGCACTTTACGGGAGGAAGTGCCGGACACCGCTTTCTTGGGTTCAGGATGTGGACACCAAGGCTCTTGGCTCTGATTTTGTTGAGGATACAGAGGCTCCGGTTCGTTTGATCAGGGATCGAATGCTAGAGGCCTAGAGCAGGCAGGCGAAGTATTATGATGCTCGGCACCGGAAGGTGGAGTTCTAGGTAGGGGACCGAGTATTTTTTAAGATACGTCTGATGCACGGTGTCTCTCGGGTGCGGAGGCACAAGAAGCTCAGTCCTCATTATATGGGGTCGTACGTGATTCTGGAGCGGATCGATCCCTTGGCTTATAGACTGCAGCTGCCGCTAGAGTTGAGTGCCCTACACGACGTCTTCCATGTCTCTTCCTTGCGGAGAGCTCTCCTATGGCTGGAGCAGCACATCACTACTACGGCTGGTCTGATAGCACCAGACAGATCCGTTCGATTGGAGCCTATCCGGATTGATGATACAGATGTCCGAGTGTTGCGGAAGAAGAAGGTTCCTCTTGTGAAGGTGTTATGGTCCAACCATGGACGGGAGGAGCACACTTGGGATCTGAGGGATCTGATGATGTAGCAATACCCGGAGCTGTTTACTTCAGGTATACTCTAGTTTATGCATTTAAATTTCTTATAACTCTTGCAAGTAGAACCCCGTAGACCCGAACTTAAATTTCGGGGACGAAATTATTTTTTATGTTTATAGGATTTGTAACATCCCATGTTACTTCTAGACCCCTTAACTTAGATTGGGTTGGGCATGGGGTGGGTGTTAGGGAAATTAGCTAGGTTTGACCCTAGGTAATGGGTTGTAGCCATGTGGGGCCCACTATAGGGCCCAAGTCAAACTAGGTCAAACTAGCCTAAATAGGAACCCTAGCCACACCATGATCCCCACCACATTGCCCAAACCCTAAGTACAATCTAAGTGAACTCTAAGGCATGTCATTGGGTCACCCTTTGACCCTAGTTGACCAAACTCAACCTTAGCCCTAAGTTGGTAAAACCTACACCTAAAGGCCCAAATGGTCCAAGTGGGACATCACCATGGCCCAACCCATGTTGGGTCATGCCATAGGGTCCATGACCCTCAAGTGGGGTCAGCCCACTAGCCATGTTGACCAAGTCAACCTAAAAAGTCAACTTGGTCAAACATGTGGACTAAAGAAGAAAATGGGGCTAAGCCCATTCCCCTTAAGTCAAGCCCACCAAACCTAGCCCATTATCAGCCCAAGGTGTCAAAGACCAGCCCTACCCCTCTGGATTTGGAGGGAGTGTGCATGCATGGGGACATTTTGGAGAATTCACCAAAAAGAGGAGAGAGAAAGTGGGCTTAAGAGGAGGAAGCCATTTGGCCTAGGCTTCCTCTGCCCAAAGTGTGTTGGTCGGCCACCCAAAGAGAATTCCAGAGGAATTTGGCTGCATGGTGACAACTTGGCACCATGGGTGAAGCCTCCAAGGTTGAACTCGAGCTCGCATTGGAGTTAACTCCATATATAGCCCTCCTCAGCCCAAATCCCCCCACCATTAGCTTCAGAGAGAGGAAAGGAGTGGAAATCGACTACTGGATCGAATGAATCGGTGGAGAAACCATGATTTGAGAAGGAGATTGTCGGAGCTGCTCGGCCATGGCAAACTGCCGCCAACCTCGCCGCCAGGCTGCCATTCGGGTCCGTTTCACCTCATCTCTACTCGCACTAGCTTTTTAGATCGGCTAGGGGAGATATCGGGCTCAATTGAGCCCGATGCCATGTGAGGAAATGCAAAAATTACAGAGCTTTTCTTCTTGCTCGGGATCTCCGGAGGGGCCAATTACGGCGGCCTCACCGCCGGGAAACGCTAGCCCCCACCTCAACGGAGGTGGTGGCGACAATCACCGGTGGTGGTGGTGGCTCAGCTGGCCGGAAACAGCCAGCAAAGGTGGCCCAGGATGGCTCAATCTCAGCCGTTGGCGATTTGGGGACGATGACGGGATGCCGTCGATTTGGCTTTAAGATTTGTGCTCATCATTTTTTAAATATATATATATATATAAGTTGAATTGTATATATATTAATAGTGTTATTTTGTCACACTTTCATACAGAGTTTTGCATGTAAAAATGAGGCCTCTTTTCAAAACATGAACCCTAAATGAAAATTGTAGGCCTTGCTCTTAAATTTCATTTGACACCCTAAACTTAAGATTTGGAGCTCTAGGGCTCCCTGTAGGGTTGTTCTACTAGGACTGGTCCTAGTCAAGGGCAGAAATTCAAATGTATGCTTAGGCCAAACCATATATCCACATGATCTACAATTTTGGTCAGATGCTTTTTCGGGTCATACCTTGACCCTGTGAAAATATGAAAATTTTTGGAAGAACTTTTCCTATATTATTTGTCATAATACACAAATTTGAATTAATGCAATATTTGGAATAATATGACTCCAAATGGCCCCAAATATTGGTGGAAGGTCCTTGGGGACATAATATGTGCATGGTAAAATTTTAAGCACATGTGGACAACTGAAGGTTGGGTTAACCCACTTACATGTGTTGGCTATATAGCTTTGGGGTGCAAATAGCAATTTTTCAAATATTGCATATTCAGCCTATTTGATACATTAAAAAATCATGGAACTTATTCCAGAGGCTCATTAGAATAAATTTTACCCCTCATAGATATTTTTGGATTTTTGGAAACAAGAATCCTATTATTTGAAATTTTTGAAATATTAGGCCATTTTGATAAATAAATTGGAAAATGGATTTTGCATGGGAATAAATCCCCAAATTTTGTCATGACCACAAAGAGGACATTTTTAATTCCTAGAAATTTTACTTCTCTGATTTATGAATTTCGTAACTAGATTTATGTGGATTTACCATTTTGCCCTTATTACATTTAATTGGAAATTGATAGAAATATGCAGTAGAAAATTTGTGAAATATTTCTAGAGATGTATTATTATATAAAGAACCTTGTATAATTATATCAGTATTTTTGGAAGTCTCAATAATTTTCAAAGCCCCATAATGGCATTTTGGTAAATTACTTGAAAAGAGAATTGGTAGGCCATTGTACCTTAGAAGCTTATGAAACTCTGTATTCAGCCTTAGCTTATTAATATATGTACTCTGTAATTTTCCTAGAATTTTGGTTAATAAACTCCTTATACTTCATTTGGAAAATGACAATTATGTGAATTTTACATTAATTAAAGAATAAATAGAAATATTTAAAGGAAAATCATGATTCTTGGAAGGCAGTGATATTGCACCATCTTATAGGTCAGGAAAATTTCTTACATCAGTAGGACTATAAATTATTATACTTCATGTGTTAAATGACCTGAAGAATTAATTGAAGGAATTAATTTAATGGTGTAATTAACTTGGGAAATTATAAAAATCATTATGGTCATCATGTAGGTTTATACCATCCAAGGATAAATAAATTGAGGCATATAGCCAAAGGAATTAGAAGGTCACATTTGTGGGTGGTATTGGGGCTTGGTAAGGGTATCACGCCGATATTCGTATTAGCATGGCCACCAGGGGAGGGATATGATAAACTAGCAAGGTGAGGATCTTAGAAGAGGAAATAACCCTGATTGGTCTCTTGGAGGATTCCATAACCATGTGTAGAAGAGTGCAAGTCCCTTGACAGCAACAATAATGGGGACCGGTAGAGGTCTGTCGCGCTCCTAATAACATCTTAAGTCATTAGGGTTGTTCTAGAGTAATAAGAGAGTTTGGGGATAATCCTGGGTAGACACCAATAAGAATAATTATCCTTGCGAAAGGGAACTTTGGGCTTGTTATCCCATCTTGGTTCCTAGTGCCTTCGAGAGCCCTTCACCGGGTATACCTTGGGCAATCCTGGGATTAACCTTAAGACACTAAGAATAATAACACATTGACAAGAGTAGCCTAATAGGTTAAGCATCAAACCATTATTCTCACCCGCATAGGGTTGGAGGGAATTATAGTATATGCTCACCCGTATAGGGTTGGAGGGATTCAGGACAGGTTGGTCCTGCGAGCTGAAGGCTCGAATTGTAATACTTGCATGTGCATAAACATACTAGTGGCGGGTCATGCGGTACTGAGTCAATTGTCACACCGATGACAGTACGGTTACTCAGGCGGGTGTGTGGGTTTGAGGGCCCAGTAGGTTGTTTATACTGCGGTCTGGTGGACAATCCCCGGAAACGCACACCCGACCCAACAAGACTGACGAGTAGTAAGCAATTAGTATGCAAGACTCTAGAGTGCTCCTAGGACGTGTACAGAGACGTATGGGAGGTCTAGGTTTGGTAGTGTGCATACCTGCCTAGGAGTGGAGACGCCCGCTCCACTGCTACCGTAGCCACAACGGTGGTACCAGAGAGTGATGCTAGCTACGAAAAGCGGGAACTTAAGGCCTGTGGTCACAGAGTCATTGTGTGAGTGTTGCACTTGCATGTTGCATAATAACCCGCATGGATTCATACATTGTAGGCATTCGTTTCATGGATCCTTATCATATAAATTAATTTGTGCTCTTTTATATGATAAGTTAATTTTTGAAACTCTAACTTATATGTTTGTATGGACATTCATATAACTTAGGGTACGTCTTTGATGATAGATTAGATGTAGCATACTCAAGTTACTATACTGCGTAGCACTGCTCTTACTTTACCTTACTTACCGCTGTTACATACTATATTTACTGATGTTCTTTTCTTTACTTACTGTACTTATACCTCTTACTTAGCACTGTTAGTGTAGAGCCATTGTTACTCCTCATGTACATGATTGTATAGGGTCACTGTCACCTGCTTATACTTGTCACCCCTTGTTACCTTCCACTTCGTTCCCCCGCACAGTGCCTAGGAGTGGCGGGGCGAGGTGTGGAAGAAACGACTTAGTATTTTGACTAACGGTCGGTGACCAACTATTTTTAGGGGCTCGAGGAGATGGATTACCAGCACGACTAGTAGGGCGAGGTGATAGGACCTGAGGAGCCAGTTCGACTACCACCTTCTACTACTACAGCAGAGCTGCCGCAGGTGGGATGAGTTGGTTATGATAGAGTCTTCCGCTGATAGAGAGAGAGGGATTTTATATATAAGATGATGATGTACAGGGCATAAGCCCTTATTATTGATGTACTCTTTCTGGACTGATGCATATTTCTTTTCACTTAAATATATATATATATATATATATGTTGTGGCTGTGGACTATTTACTACTTTTGTTACTCATATTTCTCTGGGATATGATCGTGTTAGCCGGCAGGATCGGCGTCTAGCGGTGTCGACTAGCCTGTGCTAGTGTCACCGTAAGGCGGCGGTTCTGGGCATAAGATTCGGGTGTGCTTCCCAATTGGGAAGTCGGATCTTACATGGGTAACCTCTTTCCTTAGCTATTTCTGATTTTAGTTTGTATATCTTATGTTATGATGCTTAGTTCTAGTCTGGGGGAGAGCTCATCACTATTACCTTTTGCTCGTGCACTTCATTTGCATACCAGTAGTTGTTATTATTTTGTTTGCTTAGTTTATTGTGTTGCGCATCACTGCACCCACATAAGCGCATGCTTAGCTTTTTGTGTGCTGCGAGTTAAACTCATTTCTTTGTTAGATTTGGGAAAAATTATGGTGCTGGCTTAGGATTGTGAGACGGAGTAAAATGTTGACCTTGTTGTGCTCCTAGTCAATTGCTCTCGTCTCGTGTAGAAATTTGAATAGATTTAATTTTTCTGTACGCTTATAGTTTTATATTTTTCTATTTGCGTAAAGATTTTTTTATTCTACTCAAAAATTGATGAATCCGGTGTGAATTAAACGATAGTGTAGGAATGTTTGTAGCCGTCACTAGACTCGTTTTGCTCGAGTTGAGAGGAAGGATCATCTTTCTCATTGGCTAAGAACTTTCCCCAAGCTACTCTTGAAGCATGGGTACATGGTTAATCAAGCGCAAGTGTGATGTAGGCTATCATTTTGGCCCGGTTGAGCTTTGTACCGATCCTAACTTCTTATCCTCGCTATCCTCGTTGTGCCTACCCCTTCCTTTGATTCAGCTCCACCTTTATTTCACCAAAGCCTAATAGCCGAACCTAGTCGCACACCCAAGTCGATCTTTAGTGTTTTCTATTTTCATGTTGGGGTGTGACGTGATGGTACTCTTTGGGAAGAATGTGGATGTGCTCCAAGGCATATTTGCTGAGATAAAAAAAGAAAAAAAAATGTTTGTAAAAAGAAAATTTTAAAAGAAAAAGAATGATTGAATCCTTTTGGTTATGTGTTTGCATTTGGAGTAGGTGGTGCACGCACCCATTTGTTAAAAGTTAAGTCTGGGGGTGTGATGTACTCATTTGTATTTTGGATTAGCGGTTGGATTTATTGTTATGATAGCTCATTTGGGTTTGGTGCGTAGCCTCCGTTTTTATCATTGTTTACCTCACCGTAACCCAAGCCCCATCATTTTCCTATGTCCTACGGATTCGCGCTTGAGTTGAACTAATTACGTGGAGAGAGTATGAACGGGCAAGCGTATGGTCCCCAACATTGGTGGATTCCTTTGGAGGTGATCCTGAGCCCCGGTCTTTGGTAAAGCTCACCTTAGTGGCCTGCCTACTTTCTTCCTACGTATGACCAGATGATTCACCGCGATTCTATTTTTGAGTAGTAATAAAGTTTTGATACACACTGTGAAAAGTAAACACTATTTTGCAAACTTAGAAATTTTCTCTATTATATTTTTACGCGTATGAGACTGTGACTTCGCATGGTACTCTGTATCGCAATTTCCAGGCTAGCTAAGTCATTTTTTCTGTCTTCATAGATTCAGTTTGCTTGGGACGCGCAAACAGTTAAGTCTGGGGATGTGATGAGTCCGATTTATATAGGGTTTTTCGGGCTCAACTGGGCTTGTTTTCTCACGTGTGCACTGCATTTTAACTGGATATTGGTTATATTTGCATCGTTTGGTCTTTGACCTCAATGTGCACTATTTTGGGCCCGTGGGTGTGCAATTGCGCATTTTGTTGATGGGGGTAAGCACTTGGTGCTCCTCGTGCTTCTTTCTGCTGCTTTGATTGCTTTTTGTGTTGTTGGAGGGTCCTCCCTTTCTATATTGATTGTTGTTTGTAGGTGGTCAGTTTTACTCTTTTCATAGTTCTGATTTGAGGAAAATGCTAGGCGTGCATTTTCTTAGCGCACGGTTACTTATGGTCATGCGTTTTCTGCAAGTTATTCTGGTAGGATTGACTGGCCAGTGCGATTCCTTCACACACGGTTTCTTCGGAACCGTGCGCGAAGTAAACGCACGATTTTCCTGTAGCTTTTGTTTTTAGGCCGTTCTATGGTTAACCGTGCGTTTCCTTCACGCATGGGCGGAAGCGCCCGTGCGTGAGTTAAACGCACGATTCCACCCGGTTGCCTGCGTTTTGTGCTTTCTGTCGTTACCCGTGCGATTTCCTTTGCACACAGGCGGAATCGCCCCTACGTGAGTAAAACGCAAGGGTCAACGCTTCTTTCTCAGGAGTTTTCTGGATATTAATATCGCACGGTTCACGCACAGTCGTGTGCTAGACCGTGCGTGACCATTTTTTCTGACCTTTACTATTTAAGCTGCAGATTTCTTCTGGACCGGGACATCTCCGTTTTCCCCTGCCATTTTCGCTCCTTTGAGCGGGAACTCGTCCCTCCAGCGGTCATTCTCTCTCTCCTCCGTGGGAAGCTCTTCCGGCCACCATTTCTCCTCCGAAAGCTTGCAAAAGTTCCGTCTCCGACCATATTCATCTTCTCCAACCTCCAAGCTACCATCCGAGCTACTTGTTGTTGCACTTGAGAAGTTCTCCATTCAGATCCGACTTAGCGACCACGAAGAGGACGGGTTAGAAGAAGGAAGTGACAGCCCTTCTGGATCTCAGACGCCTTCCGAAGACCGAGCTAGGACGAGGATTGACAACCTTTGCTTCCGACCGAGAATCTTGGAGAGCTTTCGTGCACTCGGTTGTATTTCTTCACATTTACTAAACTTGCCATGTTCTAAACCTGTGCTAGTAAACTTGTAACTTGATAACATTATTTTTGCTTGAGTTTCATCTGAGTTTGTTAATGATGCTTTAATTTTTGGTTGTGTTTGAGCTGTTCTAGCGATTGCTAGAAGTGTGCACCGCGAAGAGGTGTTTATGACCCTCATTTGTTCGTTCATCTATGCTATTACTCATTGGAGTAATCCACCCGTATGATGCGGTGAAGGTGACCCGCACTAGTTTAATCATGCTTAGCGTAGGAACCCAAAACCAACCCCCCCCCCCTTTTCATAGTTGACCGTGATCGGTAAATGTATCGAGAGCGCATCAGTCACCTTAGATGTTGTTTTAGGAGACGACAATATTCATCAAATTAAAGGGAGTGGAACTATAAAAGTTTTGATTACAACTCATCAAACTAGATTTATCCATGATGTTAGCTATGTGCCATCTCTAGCCACAAACCTGCTAAGTGCAGGCCAATTGATACAAAAAGGATATCAAGTAATTTTTACAAATAATTCCTGCAACATCATAAATAGTCAAGGAAATATTGAAGTAACAGCTAGCATGAGCTCTAATAGAGTGTTCACTTTAACACTTTATCCATCTCCAAATCTTTCTCTTACAAGTACAGAGCAAACACTCCCTGCCAATATTCTTTGGCACCAAAGATATGGTCACCTAAATTTACTTGATTTAAAAGACTTAAAAATCCACAATATTGTGGATGGTCTGCCTAACTTGTCACCAGTCAGTCATGAGTGTGTTAGTTATGCAGAAGCAAAAGCACACAAGCTTCCTTTTCCTAAATCTTCCTATAAAAGGTGTTTGAAACCTTTAGATCTTTTTCATGCAGACTTATGAGTACCATCTCCCACATCATCTCTTGGTCATAAAGGTATTATTTACTACTGGTAGACGAGTGTAGCCATTATATGTGGATATACTTCCTTGCGGCTAAATCTGGAACTTTCCAACTATTTTTGAAATTAAAAGAATTGGTAGAGAAACAATTAGAAAGAAGCATTAAAATGTTGAGAACAGATAGAGGGGGATATTTTACCTCACTTGAGTTCAATAATTTTTGTACTTAACAAGGAATAAGGAGAGAGCTCACTACCAGTGGGTCACCTCAGCAAAATGGTATAGTAGAGAGAAGAAATTGTACCATTGGTGAGATGATAAGAGTTATGCTAATAAGTAAAAACCTTCCAAAGGAATTTTGGGCAGAGGCAGCTAGCACAGCCACATACATTTTGAATAGGTCACCAAACAAGGCATTATTAAAGCAAACTCCTTATGAAATCATACATAAAAGGAAAGCAATATTGAGTCAGTTTAAAATGTTTGGAAGTGTTGCTTTTGACCTCATTCAACAAAGAGAAAGAGATAAACTAGAAAAGAAAAGTGAAAATGCATTTTTGTTGGCTATAGTGAAGAGTCAAAAGCCTATAGGCTATACCAACCACAATAACATAAGCTGATAACATCCAGGGATGTTCTCTTCTTTGAAGATAAAAGTTGGAAATGGGGTTCAGAACAAGGGTAAAGTTCCTAATCTGCTGAAGCGGGATGGAGTGATCCCTTCCAAATCAATGATCAACCACTGATGGTTGAACCAACTAATCCTGCAACAGATAGCTTAGAACATTACATGCCACATTCATCAACATCACATTCACCAAAGGACCCTGATTCCTCATCACCCCCAAAGAGATATCGATTGTTGGAAGACATCTATTCACAGTGTGAACTAGTGTTCAGTGTTGCAGCTCCAGTAATTTTTGAAGAAGGTAGTCTTATACCTTCTTGGAAACTAGCCATGGATGAAGAAAATAACATGGTTAAGAAGAATAAAACCTGGACATTAGTAACTAAGCCACACAATGTTGATATCATAGGCTTAAAATGGATATATAAAGCTAAAGAAAATGAAGGCGGCTCGATATCAAAATATAAAGCAAGGATTGTAGCTAAAGGTTATTCTCAAATACCAGGAATTGATTACAATGAAACATATGCTCCAATTGTACGTATGGAGACAATCCGAGCTCTGTTAAGCTTAGCAACGCAGTTTTCTTACCCTATATTTCAGTTAGCTGTTAAATCAGCCTTTCTCAATAGGGTAATAGAAGAAGATATTTATGTTGAACAACCATAGGGGTATATGAGAAAAGGGTCATAACACTTAGTTTACAAATTGCATAAGACACTTTATGGCTTGAAACAAGCCCCGAGAGCCTGGAATGCCAACATAGATAAGTACTTGCTATCATCAAAAATCAAAATAAATAACAATGATTCATCTATGTACATCAAGCAAGATAAGCAAAGCATAATATATGTGTGTATCTTTGTTGATGTTCTAATCCTCACATGAAACAATGTTGAATATATTGAAGAGTTTAAGAAGAAAATGAAATTGAAGTATGAGATGACTGATATAGGTCTGCTCAGATTTTTTCTTGGTTTTCAAATCAAGCAAGGTTCTACTTATATCTCATTATCCCAAGAAAAGTATATACGAGATTTGTTAAAAAGGTATAGAATGGAAGCATGTAATCCAGTCACAATTCCCATGTTTCCAAATGAAGTACTAAAACCTTCAACTAGAATGAAGTTTTGGCAGATGGAAAATTTTTTAGAAGTTTAGTCGGATCGCTATTATATCTAACAAATAGTAGACCTTACATAGAGTTTGTCGTAAACACAATCTCCAGGTTCATGAGCAAACCCAGTATTGTGCACCTTGAAGCAGCAAAAAGAATCCTAAGATATATTCATGGGACCAAGACATATGGTATTATTTTTCATAAACAACACAGCAGCAAAATAATCGGCTATACTGATTCAGAATGGGGAAGAAGCATAGAGGATAGAAGAAGTGTAAGTGGTTTTATATTCTTTTTCGGGAAAAATCCTATCAGCTGGACTTCACGGAAGCAACAATCAATTGCGCTAAGCTCTGCCGAAGCAAAATATATGGCCTTAAGTAGAGCAACAACCGAAGCCATATGGATTCGAAGACTTAGTGAAGAAATTTTTTCAGAAAAGAAGGAAACAACTGTAATCTACTGTGATAGCTCGTCGGACATTGCCCTAGCGAAAAACCCTATTTTCCATCGCCGCAATAAGCATATCGTGATCCGTTATCATCATATAAGAGAAAATGTAGAAAGAGGAGAAATCAAGCTAGAGGCACAGTTAGCGGATCTATTCATGAATCCCTTCCAAGACCACGATTCGAAGATCTGAGATCAAAGATCGGCATCAAAGACCTCTCGAGCTTAGGGGGGGGCTGGGGGGCTGAGTACAAACTAGGCACCTGCAAGAAGAAAAGCGACGCATCATAAAAACAACATCATTTCGATTAAAGCGCTTGTTTAAAGAGAAAGAAAAGCAGCCAGCATCATTAAAGCGTCGATTTAAAGAGATGCATTATTATTATTATAAATAGAACTTGTGAGTCCCAAAATGGGCAGAGCCTATCTTTATATTAAAAACATATCTTGCGTTTTGTCCTGTCCTGTTTTTCATTTTAAAACAGTACATGTTCTGAAAAGATTTTTTGAGTTTTTAATCAACATTCTTGGCACAATAGTCAACAGTCAGCCAAGTATTAATGTTTGTTGCCTTTAATTTTGATTTGACAATTAGTGGAGAGTTGAGAGTATTTTGTAAGCCGAAGAAGTCTCCAACTAATTCAATATGTATGGGCTTATTTCTATCTAGTCATCTACTGCACCGTGGGCTGCACACTGGTTGCACACACACAAATTTTTAGAACTCCACAACAAACACTCTTGGACGGTCATCCTCCGTTCCAGATGTTTCTTGGTCGCATGTCGTCGACTCATACAGCTCCGCAACATCTAGATTTTACGGCTCCAGCACTCCAAATTCATACGGAGTTGTTGTCACACTGAGCTCGTACGACACCACTGTTGTGCCAACCTCATAAGACGCCACCGTCACTCCATGCTCATACGGTGCCGCCGTTGCCCCAAGTTTATACGGCACCGCCAATCCAAGCTCATACGGCGCCGCCACTCCAAGTTCATATGGTGCCGCCGTCACTCAAGGATCATACGGCGCCACCATCGTTCCAAGCTCATATGACGCCACTACTCCAAGTTCTTACGACGTCGCTACTCCAAGTTTTTATGACGCCGCCATTCCATGTTTTTACGGCACCGACACTCCTAATTCATACGGCGCCACCGTCGTTCCAAGCTCATATGATGATGCCACCACTCCAAGTTCTTACGGCTCCACCACTCCAAATTCATACGGAGCCGTCGTCGCTTCAATGTCCGATTCTGATTTCTCTAGAGCTTTACAAGAGTTGGTTGCACAACTTACTTCTTTTCAAATGAAAACCGATCAGTATTTTGAGTATTTAGAGAATGCAATGCTCAAAATTAATCAAGGCCTTCAACGTTTTTATGGACGTATCAATTTCCAAGGAGATGGGCTGATACCATCATTCATGAAGTCTTGCATGCCAGGCTTAAAATTGCTCATTCAGAGTCTTCTTCAGATTTCACGGAGCCTTCTTCTGATTGTGCCAACTATGATGGTGTGTCTCAGGGCAAGTCTCTCATTTCTGCCACCACTTGTCCTGACCGCTACGAGTTGCGGGACTCAGCATCTTCAACTCCAGCCGGAGCTATTTCCACTACAAATTGCATTGTATCTCCCACCAATCATTACCCATCGATCATGGACACATTTGAGTATTTGACCCGGTTGAAATCAAACGAAGATGTTGAGACTTTGTTCATTCATCCTCTACAACAACCTTTGTTTTTGATCAAGGAGGATGCACCGTTGTGATAAATTCTGCATAAGCGTAGCTGCCAATAAACAAATTTCATGCGTAGATGCCAATAAACAAATTTCATGACGCAGACATTATTATCATATACATTCCGCGTGTCATTTGGGTTTTTGATCCTGACAGAATCAAACGACGAGGTCGGCCTTTAGACAGGAAGGGCATGAATGTAACAATTGTTTAGTCGCGTGGCAAGCCTATAATAACCATTATAAATATAATGCTCTATAAATAGGCATTAAAGCCTTGTTATAGAGATGATGAATGAATGAAATTGTAGTTTTTCTGTAGCCGTGTAGTCTCTTTCCTCTCTCTCTCTTTCTCTCAGTCTCTCTATCTCCTGCTTGAGTTCTCAGTTTTATCCTTCTCCGGCGCTGGCGGCCACGCCGGCGATCTTGTAAAGGCCTGGCCCGTTACCTTTACTCTCTTTGGCGTTCCACCATTTGTTACGAACCATCACCATGAAGTCGGGTGGTCAGCCGGCGCCGGCGAACCGTCCGAGGCGTCGGCCAGACCTCACCCTCCCCATGCCCCAGCGCGACCCTGCCCTCGCCGTGCCTCTCCCCCTTCCCCCTCCCTCCACAAATTCGATGGCCACGCCGCCGTCTACGATCGGTCAAACCATACCCGCCCTGAATTTCTCCGACCTGGAGCGTGTCCGACGTGTTGGCAGCGGCAGCGGGGGCACGGTGTGGATGGTCCGCCACCGGCCCACCGGCCGGATCTTTGCGCTCAAGGTAATTTACGGAAACCACGAGGAAGACGTTCGCCGCCAGATCTTACGCGAGATCGAGATCCTTCGAACCGCTGATAATCCCTTCGTGGTCCGATGCCACGGCATGTACGACCACGCTGGAGAGATCCAGATCCTCCTCGAATACATGGATGGCGGATCCCTCGAAGGCCGGCAGATCTCGTCGGAACGGTTCCTCGCCGACGTCGCCCGTCAGACCCTCGCCGGCCTCTCTTACCTTCATCGCCAAAAGATCGTCCACCGCGACATAAAACCCTCGAATCTTCTCATCAACGCCGCGCGCCAGGTTAAGATCGCCGATTTCGGGGTGGGCCGGATCCTCGCTCAGACAATGGATCCCTGCAATTCGTCGGTGGGAACGGTCGCCTACATGAGCCCAGAGAGGATCAACACCGATCTGAATCATGGCGTTTATGACGGGTATGCGGGTGATATATGGAGCTTTGGGCTAAGCGTATTGGAGTTCTATTTGGGCAGGTTTCCTTTTGGGGAGAATTTGGGGCGGCAGGGTGATTGGGCGAGCCTCATGTGCGCTATATGCTACTCGAATCCTCCGGAGGCGCCATTAACCGCATCTAGGGAATTCAGGAGCTTTATCTCTTGCTGCCTTCAGAAAGAGCCAGCTCGCCGGCTTACTGCTGTACAACTTCTGCAACATCCTTTTATCACCCAACTCCAGCACCCGCCATTACAGCCTTTGTCATCATCTTCCAATTCGTCTCATCAATGAGAAATGATTCGAAGTTGTGCTGACAAACGTTGTTGGAATGTCTTTTTAGTTCTTTGCCATGTAAATTGTGGAATTTGGCGTATGATGGGAAATTTCTCTAGCTTCTTCTGCTGGATCTTGATCTCTGTACAGATAAAAGATAGAAGATAATGCTATTGGACTATTGTTTAGGACAGATTCATTTCTGCTCTAAGTTGTGATTCACATGAAATGGATTGATTTATGATTTATGAACTATTTTTGGGAAGAAGAGAATTTGCAAGATCGATGCATTGCATTACTCTTTTTTTCTGGTTTCATTTGTGTGATGCATTTTGATTTCGGTTTTGCTTTTCTCTTGTACTTCTCGTGAGTTTCTCGCGCTCCTTTTCCTTGTTTTGATCCATGAATAGACTATAAGCTTGACTGCTTTGGTATTCTGATTGTCTACTCACCTCTACCTTTAGACCGTTCGTTTTTCGATTTTCCGAGGGAGAATTAGTTTAGGGAGTAAACAAAATTCACCTGAACTTGAATTGAGAGTCAATTTCAACTTGAACAAGGCGGTTGGTTTTGAACAAAAAATCGAAGAAGGCCATTGGTTGTCGTTGCAGAATTCGTCCAAGAAGAAGCCGAAGAAGACGATGCAGCTGCCGAAGAAAAGGGCAATATATTTGATTTGAGGAGGTCGGTGTAACGATCTAATTTCGTTATGAGATCGCCGGAGGGATTGCCGGAGATAGAAGTGTAGTTATGAACTTATGATAAGTACCAGCGGAGTTCTGGCGGGGAATAGCCAAGAGGCCGGTAGGAGAGAGAGAAATAAGAAAGGAGAGAGTTAAACTTCAGTACAAATTATTCATGTTCATTACAATCACTTTGGCTCTATTTATAGCCTACCAACATCCTTGTTACACAATATGCAATTACTCATGTACTCTTATAAATCTCGTTACATTCCCACCCATCCCATAAAAACGACGACATCGTCATTTAATCATCTAAAGAAAAAAATGGTATTAGCTGAAATGCTAAGGAGTGCTTCAGATCAGTTTACAAGTAGCCAAATACATGTCAATCCGTCGGTGTCAAGTACACGAATCATCCAAGAAATTGCTATGGAAATTACAAATTTGAGACCAAATATTTCTGCTAGGTCCACCATCAACAATGAGGACACATCATGATTCTTGGAACAAGTTTCGTCGTTAAGGACTACATAGCCATCCTTGATCTCAACATTGTTGAAATTTTTTTTTGGAACGGTCATAGAGAGGTCTTGTAGGAATGAATCATATGTCGAAGATTTAGTTATGTAAGGCTATCCAATTTGGTGAAAACATTAAAAAATAATAAAGGAATCTCTCATGACGGAGTTGATGTCATTTCGGAGTTCCTCCTCATTTGAGAGTGTTTGTTCCTCTTCCAATTTGCCGGAATCATCAAGAAGAATCGGCGCCACTGATAATTTCTCCGGTGATGGCGAAACAAATGATGGAAGTATTTTTAAATCGGCATGGATTATCGGAGCTCGGACACAACTTGACTCTTCAAGTTTCCCTCAAGGGTCATACTCCTCAGACTTGGCTTCATGACTATCAAGACTAATAGGAGAAGGAGACACTTCTATCCGAATTGGTTCTGAATAGCGACCTTGAAATGATGTCAATCATGGCACATGACATCCCACAAAAATTCTATGCACCACTTTGACTCCAGCTTGTCCAAATAAAATGAGGCTATGAAAACATGATCAAGGAGATTGACATTCTTATACTCGAGGAATATTTCGATGTTAGAAATCCAATCTGTATGATCGCCCGATGCAAATCTTGGGCTCGTAACTTTGGAAGACGAAGTATTAATCGAGACCGAAGTTGCGAATGCGCAAATAATATCTTGAGCTAGCATGAGGGAGACTGAATCAAGGGAGCCCTGTTGGGTTTTGCTATACGTCACAACAGTTATGCGCAGCAGTATAGGAACAAGAAAACCCAAAATAGTTCGGATCTTGCGATGAACATAGATCAAGAAGTAAATTGCTATAAATAAAAATTTACCTTTGCATGATTGAGTCTCTACTCAACCAAAATGCTCCAAGAAATCTGTTGATCACTAGCGACTGGAGTTCTGAGCGCAGAATAATGTCCACGCCTCTACAGGTGATCCACACGAACGAGATAACCCTTAGACTCTTGTCACACAAGATCTAGGTTGGAAGAAAACACTCTGCGTCTTCACAGACTGCTAGGTCCAGAAGAGGTGGGGAGACGAATACGACGCCTTGGAAACACTTTCTGGCGACGTACAAAGACAGCGGACGGTCGGAGGAGAGATCGGCGTTCACGGCCTTGGCGGAACTGTTCCGTCGGGAGGAAGAAGAAGCTGACTCGCGATTAGGTCAAAACATATCGCCGCTTATCTTCGGTTTACTGTACATAACGTTTATATACTAAATACCGAGCCAACCTATACCAGCACACCACGCCGAATCAGACTTAAAGGAATTAAACCGGATGAAACGGAATTCGTTGAGTATTCACGTTGATAATCGACGAATCAACATTTGACTCGACGAAGCGTCGAGTGCAATCAACGCCTAACTCGACGAATCAACATTTGACTCGACGAAGCGTCGAGTGCACTCAACGCCTAACTCGACGAATCAACATTTGACTCGACGAAGCGTCGAGTGGATTCAACGCACTCAGCGCCAGACTCGTCGAATCAACACTTGACTCGATGAATCGTCGAGTGAACTCGACGCTCTCAACGCCTATTCGACAAGCAACATTTGACTCGACGAATGCGTCGAGTGATCTCGACGTACTCAACGCCATCATTCGATGAATCAACAATTAACTCGACGAATCGTCGAGTGGTCTCGACGCACTCGACGCCAACTCGACGAATCAACACTTGACTCGAAGAATCGTCGAATGGTCTCGACGCACTCGACGCCAAGCTGAGTGAACTCAACACACTCAATGTCTGACAGTACTTGGTCCTTCACTCATCACATGAGTAAAACCAACATAATCCAATCTTCCAAATTCTCCAAACGCTCTTATGTGCGACCCTGATAGGCTCATACTCCGTTGGCAGTGAGACTACATGTTTGATCACTTCCAGATCATAATGGTAACACCAACAGGCCCGAGGAAGTCGGGCTACCTTTCCTTATTACCTCCAGCGAAGATATTATGGGTCTTGGAATTGAAAGTTCCTTCTCCTTGGCTGGTATCGGAAAATAAGTGCATATAAGATTGCATTTCCTTGTGGAAGTCTTTAAATTTTTGATGAAATTCCTACCATACACAAGCAGATCCCAAGGAGCCCGAAACAGCCATGGAATCGATGGAATCAGATGAATTAGATGGTGTAATTCTCAATGAGCCTGAAACATCTGCTGGATCTCGTGTATCACGGATGGGTCATACCTCAACGATTTAACTGGTTTAAGTGATTTGTCAAATAAAAATATTAAAGAAAGTAAACATTAATGCTTGGCTGCCACTATTGGCTGTTCCGGTGATTAGATGGCAGAACCAGAAGCATGGCTATTCGAAGATGGCAGAGATGGAGAACGTCAATGATTAGATGGTCGGAGTTGTGGTGATGGTTGGAGTTGTTCTTCTGGCGAGTTCGTTGTACCTGACGAATGATTCTACCAGAGGTGGCGAAGCGGAGGAGGTGGATCGCTGAAGAGCAGTGTCGGTGGGGAATGAACAAGCCAGCAACAGCCGTCAAGATCACCAATAACTTCATGCGATTTCAAAACTGAGATTGCTCTGGTTCTGATAGATTTAACTTCAAGACTACCTAAAAACCTAGAGGGGGGGGGGGTGAATAGGTTCTTTTCCTTGTTTTAAACTAAGGCAGAATATAGCTTCAGTTCTTTGATATAAATCTCAAATCTCTACAGCTAACACAACATATATAATCACAGAATCTAAAATAACACAAGCATCACAGATTGCACATAGGTTTATAGTGGTTCCCCAAGGTATGGGTACATCCACTCCCCCCTTCACCTATCTAGCAGTGTGCTAGATTCGGCCTAACTTCTTCCTTCTTCTCAGATCCACAGATCTTACAACTCAGAACCCTGAAAGGTTCCTACAACTCAGAACCCTATAAGGTTCCTACAACTCAGGCTAACAGCCCTACCTTAGCCTTGCCCCAAGGCCTACAACTCAGAGAACAAATTCTCCTACACTCAGGCTCAATCAGCCTTACTACTCAGAGATCTAAATCTCTTACACTCAGGCTCAATCAGCCTTACCACTCAGAGATCAAAATCTCCTACACTCAGCCTTTATAACACAGGCTTACAACTCAGATCTTTGAAAAGATCCTACAGAATTTGATAAGTAATTTGATGGACTCTTACCCTTATTGAGAGAGAAAGGATAAGAGAATTCTTGATCAGTGTCACAACCCGCATTTTCTCCGAATTAAGAATTATCAGAGTAAGAGAAAACACGTGTCATGATGCCACGTCAAGCAGGGGATAACTGCTGACGCTCAGGCAAATCCAACTACAATCTTTATGCAAGAAAATCATAATGAGCTTAATGAATAGAAAATCAATTATGTTTAGAGTCCGTATCCCTCGGCTCAGTGGATCATCTAGTCCACAAAAGAAAACTATATTTAAACGCTGCGGAAAATACTTTAATTAGGCTTTACACCCTAAAGAGCGCATAAGGGTCCCAAGAGAACCACTCATGCTATGCAAGACACTACACTTAGTTTATATAATATATATAAGAAAACGGTTTTCGTACGTGATTTGGAATATAGTGATTAAGTTTATAAAAACATGCTGATCATGAGCTTCATTTATAATAATAATTATAGTTTAAAAATAACTAGCAACCTAGCATAAAACCTTCTCAAAGCAAGTAGACTATCTCCAGAAAAATAAATGGTAGCAGCAATAGTATATATCTAGTACAAGGTAAAAACTACTAGTGGGCGCCAACAACCTGACACGAACCCACCAGCACACATATATGTCTGTAAGAAAGTACTGAAAACAACCTCACAAACAAGGTAAACAAAACTCCAAAGTCCGGGAGTCCACCAACAACAACACCTCCAACTAGCCACCAGACTGGCTACAGCTCAGAACCTGGGGTATTCCAAAAGAAAACAGAATACCTCAGCAAGCAAAAATCAAGGTAAAACTGCATGAAAGAGTCAACCAAAAGGACAAAAATAACAGAAAACATGCAGTAGAAAGAGTCACAACTGTCCAAAACAGGACAACAAGAAATGCACAACGTGCAAAGAAACAGCAACGACCCAGCCCAGGAACAACATCCTGCAGGGCCTACTAGGCTACCAAGAGCCAGAATGCTGCAACACTACCAAAGAAGAAACTTCTAACACCCTAAACTGCGGGAAGTGATAGTAGCAAAAACAACAACGAGGAACCGGATCGAAGGCAAACGCAGTCCCCCAATCCACCATGTCCAAGTCAAAAGCTCGAGGGTCAACACGTGAAAACACAAGGGACCTTCCACCCGACATGCCCAGCCCGTACCTGGAGCAAGAAATCCATGGGTGGCCTTGGCTATATCACACAACTCCACCCCCATAAAGAGCTACAACCACCACTACTATCCACGACCCACGATTCGGCCTTTAGGAAAATAAAGAAAATAGCCGACAAGGAAAACCCAGAAATACAACTGGAAAAATCCACTCGGAAACGAAATACAAGGTAAAGGAAGAGTGTTGAAATAAACCAACACGACTAGGCGTTGAGTGAAACCCACTCAGTGCCTACCTAAACTTTGGCCTTGAGTGAGCTAGCCTCACTCGCCGCCAAAATTAAGTTACTACCCACAAACCCACTAAAGAAAACGGAGCTCGACGGCAGTCGAACGACCAAGGCAGAAGATCCAGAACTCAAGTAATTGCCTGCCACTTGAGTATCTAAACTCCCGCACTCGAAACCATCTAAATTCACCTATCAAAAGAAATTATACAAAGCGCACGATCAGTGACGCACGATCAGTGGTCGTGCGCACTCATCGGCTGATGATCGTGCGAAACGAACCTGGAAACCTGACAGAAAACCTAGCAACTGCGCACGATCAGTGTCGCACGATCAGTGGTCGTGCGCACTGTTGCCAGCGCTCGTGCGATTGCCCGAGACAGAACTTTGGAAACTGAAATTTATACGCGCACGAACAGAGGCACACGACCAGTGGTCGTGCGCCCTAAAGGTTAATGACCGTGCGCGGCAAACCTGTACCGTTTGGAATTTTCCGAACGACACCGGAACGCGCACACGACTCACGCCACTGCAGTAGCAGTAGACAACTATCACGTCTCACGCTACTACCATATAAACTATGCCTAACCATTCGAATAATACCATAACGAAGGAAATTGGCAACCACACCCCCTCCTAACTCTCCCTCTCGGCTACGCCCGAACCAGAGCATCAATCAAAATTAAAGGAAAACAACGGCTTCGTGCCGACAATTTGGATTCCAAACATCACCACATAGGGGGGGTTTCAGTAGGAAGAACTAAGCCCTACAGTTAGCAAGAAAACGAGAACAACAAGGCCTCTAACCTGGGCTAACCGGGATTTCAATTTCAGCAAATAAAATCAAAGAAAACACTTGGCAAGGGCAAGAATACCTCTTGCCTCAAATCCCAGCGAAGCTTTGGACTGCTTTCCTCCTCTTCGCACGGATCAAGACGGCCGCAACACCTAGAACAAAAACTCGGCCATTAATGGCGGAAAACTTACAAAACTGAAAATTCTAATCCTTCCAAAACTCCACGAAAATCGAATTTCTTACCGCAGGAATGAAGGTCTCGACGAGAGCAATCCGAATCCACTCTCGGAATCGAATTCCGTCCACAAACGCTCCGGGAATCGGCGTCCGAAGGGAAGGCTCGGCGGTTACTCGTTTCTCTCGTACAAGGACCGGCGGTTTTCTTACGTGAAGAAGATGATCGATGGTTTTCATTCTAAATATATATATATATATATAATTATATAATTATATTATTAATTACAAAATTACATAAAGCACCAAATTGACGCGAAAACCGATTCACCTCGGAATTCGACGAAATTCGCACCGTAGCTAAATACCCACGCTACGAACACAACGGCGAAGTCGAAATTAACTTTCGACGAACAGAACTCGAGTTATGCCCAAACAAAGCCAAACACAAACATCCCCCCGAGAGGCCACACCGGGTCACCAAAACGACTCGGTTTGCTAGGGAGATCTTGCCAACAGGCTACCAAATAGGGCACTCAATTCTAAGGAGCTAAACCATACTCCACACGTGGCACAAGCCACGGAAACGCGTCATCGTAACGCCAAACGAGAATAAAAATAATCGCTGAAAAGACGGGGCGTTACAGTCACTCCCCCTAAAAGAAAGTTTCGTCCCGAAACTTTACGCACAACCCTCCTACAAAAGAAGGAAAAAGTAACAAACGGAAGTTACAAAGGGAAACATACCGATCAAATCAGAGAAACAGGTGAGGGTACGCCCTCCTCATGGCCGACTCTAGCTCCCAAGTCGCGCTCTCCAAATCTTGATTTTTCCATAGAATTTTCACCATCGGTATGGACTTCTTTCGCAGCACACGCTCCTGAGTATCCAAAATACGAACTGGCACCTCAACGAAAGAGAGGTTGGGCTCTAACTGGGGCACAACGTCCAAGAGTTGCCCACTACTGCGCACACACTTCCGCAATTGGCTAACATGAAAAACATTATGAACACCAGGGAAGTTCGCTGGCAAATCCAATCTATATGCAGACACACCAATCCGCTCCAAGACCTCAAACGGGCCCACATACCTTGGGTCCAATTTCCGATTTTTACCAAATCTCTTCACACCAACCATTGGAGAAACCTTGAGGTATACATGATCCCCTACTGAAAATTCCAAAGCAGACCTACGCCGATTGGCGTTCTTTTCATACCTCTCCTGGGCTAAACGAAGCTTCTCCCGAATAAGCTTCACGGCGACTTCCATCTCTTCTAGAGCATCAGGACCCAACAAAGGCTTCTCACCAGCCTCAGCCCAAAACAACGGAGTCCTACAGCGCCTCCCATACAAGGCTTCGAACGGAGCCATCTGCAAGCTTTCCTGATAACTGTTATTGTAAGCAAATTCCATGAGTCGCAGACGCTCATCCCACGCTCCACCGTGGTCTAAAATATAGCACCGGATCATATCCTCAACAATCTGATTGACCCGCTCCGTCTGCCCATTGGTCTGAGGGTGGTACGCAGTAGAATACCTCAGATCCGTACCCAAACCCTCCTGCAGACTCTGCCAAAAACGAGAAGTAAACCGGGAGTCTCGATCAGAAATGATGCTAACTGGCACACCGTGGAGTCGGATGACTTCATTCAAGTACAACTCCGCTATCTTCTTCATCGGGTAATCAATCTTATAAGGCACGAAGTGAGCACACTTCGTCAATCTATCCACTATAACCCAAACAGAATCAAATCCTCTCGGGGATTTTGGCAAACCCGTAATGAAGTCCATAGATATACTCTCCCACTTCCAAGTCGGGATCTCTAGCGGTGTCAACTTACCACCAGGCCTTCCATGATCGGCCTTCACACGCTTGCAAGTGTGACATTCAGCAACATATCGGGCTATATCTCCTTTCATACCATACCACCAAGCAATTTGCTTTAAGTCACGGTACATCTTCGTAGATCCTGGATGGTAGGCAACGCTGGAACCATGAGCCTCACTGCAAATCATACTCTTAATGTCCCCAACAGCGAGAACGCAAAACCTGCCGCGGTACTTCAAAGTACCCGCATCATCAATAGAAAAATCTGGCAACTCTCCCTTCTCTGTCCTGGTAAGAAGGTGCAACAGATCCGGATCGCCCTTCTGATGCAATCTAGTCAAAGAAATCCAGGACGGCTCTTCCACTGATAAGCTACTCGGTAAACTACAGCATCCCACTGAAATATCCATAAGGAGGAACTCCTCAACTAATCGATCGGCGGAGAGGTTAAAGATCTTCCCGTCTTTCGGCTCAGGGCGTCGGCCACCACATTGGCCTTGCCCGGATGATACTGGATTTCCACATCATAATCCGCCACATACTCAAGCCACCGCCGCTGACGCAGATTCAACTCCTTCTGCGTGAACACGTACTTCAGACTCTTATGGTCAGTAAAAATCTTGCACTGAGCCCCATAAAGTAAGTGCCTCCACAACTTCAACGCATAGATAACCGCTGCAAACTCAAGGTCATGCGTAGGATAATTCTTCTCATGAGTCTTCAACTGCCTTGACCCATAAGCAATTACTTTTCCATCCTGCATTAATACACATCCCAGACCTATATGCGAAGCATCCACATATACATCATAATCCACGCCCTCAGTAGGTAGGGTCAGAACGGGAGCAGTACACAATCTCCTCTTTAACTCCTGAAAAGCTTCTTCGCACTTCTCGCTCCAAACAAAAGCCACATTCTTCTGAGTCAGCTTGGTCAATGGTGCGGCTAGAGAAGAGAAACCCTCCACGAATCTCCTGTAATAGCCAGCCAACCCTAAGAAACTTCTAATCTCCTTAGGAGTATTCGGCCTACTCCAATCCGTCACTGCTGCAATCTTTTCTGGGTCAACCGAGATCCCATCCTTGTTCACCACGTGGCCTAGAAAAGAAACCTGAGGCAACTAAAATTCGCACTTGCTCAACTTGGCGAATAACTTGTGGTTCCTCAACTCTGATAGGACCAAATGCAAATGCTGCTCGTGCTCCTCAGCACTGCGAGAATAAACCAACACGTCATCAATGAAGACCACAACGAACTTGTCTAGGAAATCCTTGAACACCCTGTTCATCATATCCATGAAGGCTGATGGTGCGTTGGTCAGACCAAACGACATCACCAGAAACTCAAAGTGCCCATGCCTCGACCTAAACGCAGTCCGTGGAATATCTGCCTCACGGATCCTGAGCTGATGATAGCCCGAACGAAGATCGACCTTGGAGAACACCGTGCTACCATGCAACTGGTCAAATAAATCATCGATCCTCGGCAGAGGGTACCTGTTCTTGATAGTGACCTTGTTCAACTCTCTATAGTCGATGCAAAGCCGCATCGACCCATCTTTCTTCTTTACGAACAAAACAGGAGCACCCCAAGGCGACGAACTCTGCCTGATAAAACCTTTAGCCAACAACTCATCTAACTGAATTCGCAACTCCTCTAGCTCACGAGGGGCCATCCGGTACGGCGCCTTAGCAATAGGACGCGTACCCGGCTCCAAATCAATAACAAACTCCACATCCCGCTCAGGAGGGATACCAGGAAGATCATCAGGAAAAACATCAGCGAAACCACGAACAATAGGAATCTCCTCCAAGCGTGGCACGCTAACAACGGTTCCAACCACCGAGACTAAACAAACACAACAATCAGAAAGAAACAATCTCTGAACACATACCGCAGAGAGAACAGGAGAATCCTGACATGGATCAGCATACACGCTGCCGGGCTGACCGTCGTCCCTGATGAAGTCCAAGCGCTTTCCCTTGCACTGAATGACCGCATCATACCGAGAGAGCCAGTCCATGCCCAAAATGACATCGAAGTCCTCTAGATCAATCATCTTCAGATCCGCCTTCGCAAGAAAATCCCCCAACAAAACCGGGCAATCCAAAATACCCAAATCTGACAACACAGATTCACCAGAGGGAAACTTGACACGGAAGGAATCCCGAACACGATCTAGAGACAACCGATGACGCTCCACAAAGGCTCTAGCCACGAACGAGTGGGTAGCGCCGGAGTCAAACAGGACACGCGCCCAGCGGTTCCGCACCTTAAATTTCCCTATAGGAACGCACAAAGCTAAGGAACTAGCACAACAGTACTGCAAACAATCTAGCAACTAAACTACCAGGCTAGAAAGAAAAACAACCAACTACTAACCTGAGATCACCTGGGTCGAAGTCTGAGCCTCCTCGGAAGAAATCACGTTCAGCTTCCCTTTTCCCTTGTCCACATGCTGAGGTGGAGGTAAAGCCTGCAATGGAACTGCAGGAAGAGCTGACTGGACCTGAGGACACCTCGACTTAACGTGACCCTTCTGCCCACACTGATAGCAGACTCTAACCCTGGACCAACACTGGGCTGCATCATGCCCGGATCGCTTGCAAACTGAACAGGAGACATCTCTCCCAGGAGCACCCTGAATAGCATGAACCTGCTCCTTCTTCTGAGCTGCCGCCTTCTTGAAACACCTCTCAACAGGATGGCCTGACCGGCCACAAAAACTGCACACCACCCTGCTCCTCTTTCCCGGAACAGCATCGGGTACCAGGGGTTTCTTCTCCTCTACCAACTTCCTCTTATCCTTCCTCAACTGCTGGCCTCTTCTCTTCACCGTCTCAATGGCCTCAACCTTAAGAGCAGCCTCTACAACTCCAGCATAAGTCACTGACCCATAAGCACTGGCCAACTGCTGCACCTCACTCCTCAAACCACCGAGGAATCGCTTAACTCGATCAGCCTCCACGCTGACCAATCCAGGGGCAAAACGGCTCAACTTACTAAACTCTATCTCATACTCACCCACCGTGAGCTGCCTTTGCTTCAGATAGAGGAAATCATTCATGAGGCGGTCACGCTCGACCGAGGGTAAGAACTTCCTCAACAGCATCTCCTTGAACATCTCCCACGAGCATCCAGCCACTAAGCTCTCCTTCTCTCTCAGCCACCAACTCTTAGCCAATCTTTTAAGCTGATAGGCGGCTATCATCACCCTCTGATCATCTGAAATCCCAGAGTACGAGAACATCTCCTCCATGGAGATCAGCCAGTCGTCTATCACCATGAAATCTGCCTTCCCATCATAAGTGGGAGGGCTCATCCTCTGAAACTGCGAGATGAAGGCCATCTCTGCTGGCACCACCACTGGAGGCCTCAAGGGTGCAGGAGGAGGAGGAACAGCTAACCCCCCTGTAGGAACTTGCGCACCCTGAGCCTGCCCTGCCACAACTGCCACCAAAGACTGAATCTGGGCTTGCACTTCCTCCAACTGCCTCCCCATAGCTTCGCTACTCTGACGCAGACCCTCGATCACCGCATCGTTCTGAGCTCCAGAAGATTCACCCTCAGACAGGGGAGTCGATCGGGTCACAGGACGCCTAGCCATCCTAAAAAAAATCAATATAACGCAAATCTGAACCAAATCCCACGACTAGAACCGACTACCAGTACAGACAATACATATGTAGATATAGACTTAAAGCTGCTAAACTTGCTCTGAGAGTTTATCTTCTTCACAATAATTAGATGATATGCCCTAACCTAGGATGGTTAACCACCACCTCACTAACTCTTGTGCCTAGATCGGATGCATGAACTTATGTTAGTTTGAAAACTTATGTGTGTACATATGTCATCCTGCAAATCTTTAGCTCGGCGCGTTGTGCTTATGCAATGATATGATATGCATGATTGTGCTATGCATTCTAAAAAGAAGGCCCTAATGCATGATATGAGCGGCGTACACATGAAAATGTTATGCATCCCATACTACATAACATTTCCATGCAACGAAAAAGAAACGTGCTAGTCGCAGTCATGTGGTGAGGTTATGCATCCCATACTACATAACCCTCACATGTAGCCCCTATGGTGGATCCATATACGAACACATATTATGCATCCCATACTACATAATATGCCCCGTATACTTCATGTTATGCTATGAGTGTAGTGTTCGTGCCTTTGCCAAGACGTGCTGATGACATATCGGTGTGTGAATGACATGATGCTGAACTACTAAAAGCATCTAAGGAAGGTTGCCCAACTAACTTGTCAAGCAACCTCCCTCTGATACCAACTGTCACAACCCGCATTTTCTCCGAATTAAGAATTATCAGAGTAAGAGAAAACACGCGTCATGATGCCACGTCAAGCAGGGGATAACTGCTGACGCTCAGGCAAATCCAACTACAATCTTTATGCAAGAAAATCATGAGCTTAATGAATAGAAAATCAATTATGTTTAGAGTCCGTATCCCTCGGCTCAGTGGATCATCTAGTCCACAAAAGAAAACTATATTTAAACGCTGCGGAAAATACTTTAATTAGGCTTTACACCCTAAAGAGCGCATAAGGGTCCCAAGAGAACCACTCATGCTATGCAAGACACTACACTTAGTTTATATAATATATATAAGAAAACGGTTTTCGTACGTGATTTGGAATATAGTGATTAAGTTTATAAAAACATGCTGATCATGAGCTTCATTTATAATAATAATTATAGTTTAAAAATAACTAGCAACCTAGCATAAAACCTTCTCAAAGCAAGTAGACTATCTCCAGAAAAATAAATGGTAGCAGCAATAGTATATATCTAGTACAAGGTAAAAACTACTAGTGGGCGCCAACAACCTGACACGAACCCACCAGCACACATATATGTCTGTAAGAAAGTACTGAAAACAACCTCACAAACAAGGTAAACAAAACTCCAAAGTCCGGGAGTCCACCAACAACAACACCTCCAACTAGCCACCAGACTGGCTACAGCTCAGAACCTGGGGTATTCCAAAAGAAAACAGAATACCTCAGCAAGCAAAAATCAAGGTAAAACTGCATGAAAGAGTCAACCAAAAGGACAAAAATAACAGAAAACATGCAGTAGAAAGAGTCACAACTGTCCAAAATAGGACAACAAGAAATGCACAACGTGCAAAGAAACAGCAACGACCCAGCCCAGGAACAACATCCTGCAGGGCCTACTAGGCTACCAAGAGCCAGAATGCTGCAACACTACCAAAGAAGAAACTTCTAACACCCTAAACTGCGGGAAGTGATAGTAGCAAAAACAACAACGAGGAACCGGATCGAAGGCAAACGCAGTCCCCCAATCCACCATGTCCAAGTCAAAAGCTCGAGGGTCAACACGTGAAAACACAAGGGACCTTCCACCCGACATGCCCAGCCCGTACCTGGAGCAAGAAATCCATGGGTGGCCTTGGCTATATCACACAACTCCACCCCCATAAAGAGCTACAACCACCACTACTATCTACGACCCACGATTCGGCCTTTAGGAAAATAAAGAAAACGACCGACAAGGAAAACCCAGAAATACAACTGGAAAAATCCACTCGGAAACGAAATACAAGGTAAAGGAAGAGTGTTGAAATAAACCAACACGACTAGGCGTTGAGTGAAACCCACTCAGTGCCTACCTAAACTTTGGCCTTGAGTGACCTAGCCTCACTCGCCGCCAAAATTAAGTTACTACCCACAAACCCACTAAAGAAAACGGAGCTCGACGGCAGTCGAACGACCAAGGCAGAAGATCCAGAACTCAAGTAATTGCCTGCCACTTGAGTATCTAAACTCCCGCACTCGAAACCATCTAAATTCGCCTATCAAAAGAAATTATACAAAGCGCACGATCAGTGACGCACGATCAGTGGTCGTGCGCACTCATCGGCTGATGATCGTGCGAAACGAACCTGGAAACCTGACAGAAAACCTAGCAACTGCGCACGATCAGTGTCGCACGATCAGTGGTCGTGCGCACTGTTGCCAGCGCTCGTGCGATTGCCCGAGACAGAACTTTGGAAACTGAAATTTATACGCGCACGAACAGAGGCACACGACCAGTGGTCGTGCGCCCTAAAGGTTAATGACCGTGCGCGGCAAACTTGTACCGTTTGGAATTTTCCGAACGACACCGGAACGCGCACACGACTCACGCCACTGCAGTAGCAGTAGACAACTATCACGTCTTACGCTACTACCATATAAACTATGCCTAACCATTCGAATAATACCATAACGAAGGAAATTGGCAACCACACCCCCCTCCTAACTCTCCCTCTCGGCTACGCCCGAACCAGAGCATCAATCAAAATTAAAGGAAAACAACGGCTTCGCGCCGACAATTTGGATTCCAAACATCACCACATAGGGGGGGTTTCAGTAGGAAGAACTAAGCCCTACAGTTAGCAAGAAAACGAGAACAACAAGGCCTCTAACCTGGGCTAACCGGGATTTCAATTTCAGCAAATAAAATCAAAGAAAACACTTGGCAAGGGCAAGAATACCTCTTGCCTCAAATCCCAGCGAAGCTTTGGACTGCTTTCCTCCTCTTCGCACGGATCAAGACGGCCGCAACACCTAGAACAAAAACTCGGCCATTAATGGCGGAAAACTTACAAAACTGAAAATTCCAATCCTTCCAAAACTCCACGAAAATCGAATTTCTTACCGCAGGAATGAAGGTCTCGACGAGAGCAATCCGAATCCACTCTCGGAATCGAATTCCGTCCACAAACGCTCCGGGAATCGGCGTCCGAAGGGAAGGCTCGGCGGTTACTCGTTTCTCTCGTACAAGGACCGGCGGTTTTCTTACGTGAAGAAGATGATCGATGGTTTTCATTCTAAATATATATATATATATAATTATATAATTATATTATTAATTACAAAATTACATAAAGCACCAAATTGACGCGAAAACCGATTCACCTCGGAATTCGACGAAATTCGCACCGTAGCTAAATACCCACGCTACGAACACAACAGCGAAGTCGAAATTAACTTTCGACGAACAGAACTCGAGTTATGCCCAAACAAAGCCAAACACAAACATCCCCCCGAGAGGCCACACCGGGTCACCAAAACGACTCGGTTTGCTAGGGAGATCTTGCCAACAGGCTACCAAACAGGGCACTCAGTTCTAAGGAGCTAAACCATACTCCACACGTGGCACAAGCCACGGAAACGCATCATCGTAACGCCAAACGAGAATAAAAATAATCGCTGAAAAGACGGGGCGTTACAATCAGCTTCTTGATGAGACTGATGACTAAAATCAACATGTTCTTAGCTTTCTTCAAAGCTTCTTGAATCTGAACTTAGTAGGGTTGATCTTCTTTGAAGATGACTGACTGGCAGCTTCTTTCATGGATTCCAGATATGAATCTGGATCTACTTAGTATATTAGTTCAGGATCTACTTCTTAAGAGACTTGTGATTGTCTCCTTCTTGACCTCAAAATAGTTGGAGCTCTCTCTCCCCAAACCTTCTGAAGTTCCTTCTGAATTCTGAATGAATTCACCTTAGACAAAATCTGAGTGGATAATCACTTCAGATTGTCTTCTTAGATCTTCTTACGAAGATCTTCTTCTATGTGACTTGCACTTTCTTGATCAACGATCAATCTCTCAATTGTTGTGTTAATTGTGTGTGTATGATCTATTATATGTATTTTTTTTCTTCTGAATCCATCTATATATATAGACTTCATCCATGAAAACTGGCTGATCCGGTTTCTAACTAACTTCTGACAAGTCTGACAGCTTCATTAAAGTTGTTGAAATGCACAGCTGTCAAGTCCCCAGTCAGCTCTTGAACCTTTGTCTTTGTCAGCAAAGCGTCGAGATTAACTGTCATTATGTGTCGAGACAAACTGTCAATATGTGTCGACATATGTGACTTAAGTGTCGACACAAACTTTGGTGGAGTCGACATAGATTCCTTGATGTCGACACTGCTTCTTGACACTGCATCTTGAGAATGTGTCGACACAGAGTATTTGTGTTGACACAAACACTTCTTTACTCCACAGCAATCAACTATGTTGAAACTCTGCTGTGTGTCGACACAAGTCCTGTGTGTCGACACAGTTGATGTAGACTAAGAATTCTGTGTGTCGACACAGCCTCCAGGTGTCGACACAGTTGATGTCGACTCTATTCTGTGTGTCGACACTGTCTCCCGGTGTCGACACAGTTGATGTCGACTATGCTTTTGTGTGTCGACACAACCTTTTCCAAGTGTCGACACAAACTTGCTGAAGTGTCGACACAGCTTCCTCTGGTGTCGACACATGGACTTAGAAACTTTTTTCCTGCATTTTAGCTAATACTTATCCTGCACATGTAAACTTAAAATAACATCAAATACACCTTGATGTATAACATTGAGCTAAGTGAGGCTTCTCCAAATCAGATACACATTTTCCAATGTACCCAACAATCTCCCCCTATTTGGAGAAGTCATAATCCTTTAGTCAATGATATACACCACTTATAATAAACAAATACTATGATGTACATAAACATTATATGACAGGGAAACTTATAAATAAAACAAAAATAAACTGACATCACAGAATAAGGATGCAAATTAAATAGACATGGAACATTGTTTTGTTTATTATATCAAAAAGTTTCTTAACACTGTTTACATAGACTTCTTTAAAAAACTAAGAATTACATAGTTCTTGAAAAAGCTAGTAAAACAAAACTAAGGCTGGACAGGCTCCTTGATGACTATTCCTTTCCCTGATTTAATCTGAGCCTGCATAGAAGGTTCTGTATCTTCAATGGGCTTCTTGCCTTTCCACTCAGCCTTCTTTTGAACTTCAGCCTTAATCATTTGCCTTTCAAAATAATGAAAAGGCTTAGGGAAATACTTGCTAGGCTCCTGAGCATCAGGAGGTAGCTTCCCACTCTTAGCCTTTCTTCTGAATTGAACTATGGCTTCCTGCCTTGCCTCATACTTCTGCCACTCCTGCTCATTATACCATTTACCCCTTTCATGAACCTGGTCTTTTACAGCTTTCCAAGCAGTTAATATAATATTTCTAGAAGTGGGGATCCATTGCTCAAAATCAGGTTTTAACTCTGCCCGCTCTCTGAATCTCTTCTTTGATAATTGAGCATCTTGCTGAGCTTTCACACCAGCTTCTGGCATATCTACCTTTTCGATAATAATATTAGTAACTTGTTGTGGAGGGCTGTACATAGACTGAACTTGTTGATGTATCATTTCAAGATTTGCAGGGGGTAAATAACTTGGGCAACCTCAGGTTGATCAATTTCAAGTAGAGCTGGTTGCACACCTGACTCAGCTATATTATCATCATCACATAAGGGTGGATATCCCATAGTGGCTCTAATACTGTTGGTTATCCATTTGGCATGATCAGAGCCTGCATATACTAACACCCTCTCCCCCTTTATGACTTCTCTTGCCACATGATCTCTCAAATCATCTTTTTGAAATCTGATTTGCCCATCCAGGTAATTGATACCATCTTTAAAGAATGGCTTTAAATTTTGAAGCTTGTCAGTAATTGTTTTCTCAGATGAAGTGATTGCAGTTTTAACTGAATCTAGGGCAGCCTGTAGCTTTTTATCAAATTCCTCTTTCTCCTTATCTCTTGCCTCATTCATTGCAGTAACTGTTTTCCTTACTTCAGTGACTATCTCATTATGAGATTCAGTCAGATTGTCATTCATTCTAATTTAATTTTCAAGGACATAGCCTTGTTTGACAGCAATATCATCCACTTGTTTCTTTATTTCTGCTTGTTGCTTTGCTAGAAATACCACAGCATTGCCCCCCTTGTGGAAGCAATCTGTCATCTCTTTCTTATAATGATTTATCTCAAATCTGATGGATTTTATATCTTGTGCTAGATCAAATTGGAGGGCCTTATGCCTTTCATCAACATATTTTTCAAGAGTCAATCTCTGCTCATCAAATTTCACTTGTAAATCAACCAAAAATTGTTGTAATCAGTCTCAGGAGCTGGTTGTGAAGTAGTTGCATGCAAAGCCTTCTTATAGTTCTGGCTTCTCCTCTTAAAAACCATCAGTTTTCTTTTCTTTAAACTTGCGATCTCCTCATCCTCTGAATCAGAGAAACTGTCAATATTTACTCTTTCTTTGAGACTAGGAGGCATTTCCTTGTCAGCCCTATGCTTCACCTTCTCAAGGTTAACTTGCTCCCCCTCAACTGCTCCCTCTATGTCAGGAAATAACTATTCCAGGGTGAACTCTTGTTGAGTGTGAACTGTTTTTTTGGAGCATCAGCAACCATAGATATATCCTCCATGATCACATCTAGTGCTGGACTGTTGACATGAGGTGTTTCAAGAATAGATTGTGAACTCATTTCACTTGCCAAGTGAATGCTTTCTTCCCCTTGTCCTTGTGCAGAATGTTGCTCCCCCTGCAACTGTGCAGTAACTGTCTCCTCATGGACTTGGGCAGTTTCAGTCAGGTCCTGGACCTTTTCCCTAACTTGCTCCCCTGCACTTGTGCATTCAATGCGTCCTCCTGCACATGATCATGATCAGTAATGTTATGGACTGGTGATTTTGCTGCAGTCTCTTGTTGGAGTTACCATGGTGATCTAGAAGTGGTCAAACATGTAATCTCACTGTCAACGCGATATGAGCCTGCAGGGTCGCACATAAGAGCATATAGAGAAATTGGAAGATTGATTGTGTTGGTAAAGGTTACCAATCACCATACAGAATGGGGTCGGGAAAACGTTGCCAAAAGAGGTTCGTCAAGAGTCGTCGAGTATGACTCGTCGACTAAGGCTGAGTCATCGAGTATGACTCGTCGACTAAGGCAAAGTCGTCGAGATTCGTCGAGAGTCGTCGAGTATGACTCGTCGACTAAGGCTTAGTCGTCGAGTATGACTCGTCGACTAAGGCAAAATCGTCGAGAGTCATCGAGTATGACTCACCGACTAAGGCATAATCGACGAGAATCGAACTGTTCGATTCTCGCCGATTCTGTGACCGATTCTCGCCGACTGATTCTCGCCGACTGATTCTCGCCGAATCTGGAGGTGATTCTCGCCGACTGATTCTCGCCGAATCTGGAGGTGATTCTCGCCGAATCTGCAGGTGATTCTCGCCGACTAATTCTCGCCGAACCTGGAGGTGATTCTCGCTGAACAGTCCAGATACCCTAGCTTGGGTGGTTTGCGGATAGCGGTGTTCTTTGGACTGTTTATGCCTTTGGTATAAATAGGGGACTTAGGGTTTTGGGAAGAACGATCATCGGGATTTTCCTGTAGCCGGATCGTAGCCGACGGAAGAGTTCCGCCGATCTCCCGATCTGCCGAATCCCGACCCCGCCGGACGGAAACGTTCCGACGACGCCTGTTCGCTCCGCCGTCGACCTCATCTCCGGCAACCGTCGTCGGTCTTGCTTTCTCTGTCGCGAACCTAGCAGTCCGTGGGAAGTGCAAAGGTGCGGTTGGTCTTCCTCCCGACCCTTCGTGCGACGAAGCTCGGGGTTCTCCCGCTCGTGTGGATTTCTGTAGAGATGTGGACATTATTCCACGTAGAACTCGCCACCGACGAGGACACGAAGCTTGGAGCATCTCTGTTGAGTTGTGACTCAACGTCACTAAGGTAATTTTTGCCTAGTTGTTTGTTAACTTCTTGATTCAATTTTCATGGCCCGATCTCATCTCTTTTCGGTTGTCTTGATGTTTTATTTCTTCCACTGCGTGCACAAGCATTGTGTCATCCTCATAGAGAAACCCAACAGTGGTATCAGAGCCAGGTTGCGGCCATGATTGTTGTATTGGAAGTTAGGTTATTCCAGTGCGTGTAAACCTAGGGATTTAGAAGCGTTCTAAATGTCTAGATTTAATCCTGGTACATCAATCGTTGATGGTTTTTCCAAGGGAAATCGGTGGGCCCATAACCCACAGGTTAGGGGCTCTGCCCCTTGGAACCCCGCCAGGTACGTCTAGGATTTCGTGGTTATTTCTAATTGTTAGAAATTGTTGTCTCCTTAGCAGTAAACGTCCCTCGAGTGGTTAATGAACCAGTGTATTGTTTTGGATTTTGAATCCAACAATGAGAGACGAGTTTGTCTACTGCTTTAAGTCGAGTTGCCTTTGCCTTTGTCCAATGCATGTAAATCTGAAGATTTGGAAGAGTCCGGATGTTCAGATTTAGCCTTTCCTTCTATCAAGTGTTGATAGTGCCAGGTTGTGCACATAAGGGATGCATGTGGCTTTTAGAAATATGTTTTTCTGTGGATGTGCACAATGATCAAATGTTGATCATGGTTAATTGTTAACCTATAATCAAAAATCCCTTCATCAAATATTAAGTGTTCGGATGCCTTCCGATGGATGACACTCTTCCTGCCTCGATCGATGAAGTGTGGGCTTGCTAAAGTAAGGTGCATTAATCTATCTTGGTAAGGGTGCGAGCGGATAATTGTGATATCCCACTGTCGACATCAGGTATAACTTAACTAGGTGACCTCAAAGGTTGAGTGCCTAGAGGCATAGGGTTGGCATACACCATATGATGGATGCGAATAAGGAGTTATTCACCAACCATACAAGAATTTCATGAGGATGCAATTGGCAAGCGTTGCCTACCTAAATAACCGCATCGTGAGAGAAAAGCCAAAGCTGACTCATAGTGTTGGTGAAATATGGATCTTATCCACTAAGAGAGTAGCTCGCATGAACTCTTCAAATTGATAGTGAGGGCTATTATTTCGAATAAAATAGTGGGAGTTTTAATTGAAGTCCAAATTAAAATAAATTGTGTTTGAAATTTTGGTACTGATATTATTTTGCATGAATTCTTGTAGAATTCCATGGCAAGTGGTTCACACTCCACTCTGTCTCTGAGAGCCATCCTTGAGAATGATAAGCTCAGTGGGACTAACTATATGGACTGGTACAGGAACCTGAGAATTGTTCTCAGACAAGAGCGAAAGCTCTATGTCTTGGAAGAAGAAGCCCCCGAGGTGCCGACCGGGAATTCTTCCCGTACTGATAAAGATACTTATAAGAAGTATACTAATGACGCCTTAGATGTCGAATGCCTTATGCTTGCCACCATAAACTCTGAGCTTTAGAAGCAACATGAGAACATGGGGTGCAAGGAGATTGACGAGCATCTCAAGAAAATGTTTCAAAGGCAAGCTCGTCAAGAGAGGTTTGACGTCACAAAAGCATTGTTTCAGTGCAAGATGGGAGTTCGAGACTCAGTAGGGACTCACGTACTCAAGATGATTGGGTATATAGAGAACCTTGAAAGGCTGGGTTTTCCTCTGGATCAAGAGTTGGCCACAGATCTGATCCTGCAATCATTGCCGGAGAGTTATGAGCAGTTTGTCTTGAACTATAACATGAATGAAATAGACAAGACATTGCCCGAGCTCCTAGGCATGTTGAGAACTGTCGAGATCAATATGAAGAAGGCCAAGCCTGCCAGCCCCATACTGATGGTGTATAAGGGCAAGGCCAAGGACAAGGGCTCTAAGAAGACGAAGGTGGGACCTAAGTCACATCTCGAGCCCAAGTCTTCTGCACTGATAAAAAAGAAGAGCACGGTGAAGGAAGGGAAATGCCACCACTGTGGTAAGGCTGGTCATTGGAGGAGGAACTGTCCTTCTTACATTGAGGGTCTGCAGAAAATGAAGGGAGGTATGACTTCCGCTTCGAATATTTACGTTATAGAGATAAACCTTTCTGCTCCTTCATCTTGGGTATTGGATACCGGATGTGGTTCACACATTTGTACAAATGTGTAGGAACTGGGAAGGAGAAGATTGATGAGTAAAGGGGAGGTGGACCTGCGTGTCGGCAATGGAGCAAGAGTTGCTGCTGTAGCCGTAGGGGTTTACCATCTTTCTTTGCCCAGTGGGCTTGTAATAGAACTAGATAACTGTTATTTTGTTCCGGCCATAACTAGAAACATTATATCCACTTCATGCTTAGACATGATTGGATTTCTTTTTATAATTAAGAACAACTGTTGTTCTATATTTAAGAATGATGTTTGTTATGCTGTAGCCCAATTGTTTAATGGTCTTTATGTTTTGAACTTGGACCATCAGATCTATAATGTAGAAAATAATAAAAGACTAAGAACGAATGACTCAAACCCTACATATCTCTGGCATTGTCGTTTGGGCCATATAAACGAGAAGCGCATATCCAAGCTCCATAAAGATGGACTTTTTGACTCATTTGATTATGAATCATTTGAGCGATACGAATCTTATTTGTTAGGCAAGATGACTAAAGCCCCTTTCACTGGTTATACTGAGAGGGCTGAGGATCTCTTGGGTGTTGTACATAGTGATGTATGCGGACCCATGAGTTCCATGGCTAGAGGTGGGTATTTCTACTTCGTTACATTTACTGATGATTTAAGTAGATACGGATGTGTGTATCTTATGAAGTGCAAATCCGAGACCTTTGAAAAGTTCAAAGAGTTCAAGAATTAAGTAGAAAACTAGTTGGGTAAAAAATTTAAAGCACTCCGATCTGATCGAGGTGGCGAATACCTGAGTCCTGAGTTTCATGATCATCTGAAAGAGTGTGGTATTGTATCACAGCTCACTCCACCTAGAACACCACAGCATAATGGTGTGTCTAAGAGGATAAATCGTACTTTGTTATACATGGTACGTTCGATGATGAGTCATACAGACTTGCCTGTTTCCTTTTGGGGTTTTGCTTTAGAGACTGCTGCAATGACACTGAATCGCGCTCCAACGAAAACGGTTCTGATGACACCATATGAGATATAAATTGGGAAGCGTCCTAGTATGTCGTTCATTAAAATTTGGGGCTGTGAGGCATAAGTGCGACGTCAAATGACTGACAAGCTGAAACCCAAATCAGATAAATGTTATCTGGTGGGATATCCTAAGGAAACGAAAGGGTATTACTTTTACCTACCGTTTGAGGGCAAAGTATTTGTCGCAAGGACTGGCGTCTTCTTGGAGAAAGAGTTCTTATCAAGAAAGACTGAAAAGGTAGAACTTGAAGAAGTTCAAGAACCACCAATAGTGAATGAACCGGAATTGGATTCTGAGACAGGACTACAAGATGTTGTAGCTAGAGAACCTGCTCAAGAAACACAAGTCCTACGTAGATCTGGTAGACCGAGGTTTGAGCCTGAGAGATATGGATTTCTCTTTTCTAAAATAGGTAATGTGTTGCTTATGGATCATGATGATGAACCAGCAACCTACCAAGAGGCTATGAATGGACTGGACTCCGACAAATGGCTTGAGGCTATGAAATCCGAAATGGAATCCATGTATGCAAACCATGTTTGGAACTTGGTGGAACCACCTGAAGGGGTACGACCCATAGGGTGCAAATGGGTCTTCAAGAAGAAGACCGACATGGATGGGAATGTACAGACATTCAAAGGGCGACTGGTGGCTAAGGGTTTCAAGCAAATTCATGGTATTGACTATGATGAGACCTTTTCCCCTGTTGCCATGGTAAAGTCCATAAGGATACTGCTTGCTATTGCTGCGTATTATGAGTACGAGATTTGGCAGATGGATGTCAAAATGACTTTCCTTAATGGAAACCTCCTTGAGGAAGTGTACATGACAAACCCGAGGGTTTTGTATCCCCAAATGAAGCCACTAAAATATGCAAGCTGAACAGGTCCATTTATGGACTGAAGCAGGCCTCTCGAAGTTGGAATCTTCATTTTGATGAGAAAATCAAAGAGTTTGGTTTCATCAAGAATGAAGATGAGCCTTGTGTTTACAAGCGAATCGGTGGGAGCATTGTTGTCTTCCTGATATTGTCTGTAGATGACATACTGTTGATTGAGAATGACATTCCTACCCTGAAAGTTGTTAAGAACAACTTAGGGAACTGCTTTTCTATAAAGGACTTGGGTAAAGCGACTTATATACTTGGTATTAAGATCTATAGAGATAGATCGAAGAAGTTGCTGGGTTTGACCCAGAGCACATACATTGAGAAGGTGTTGAAGCGGTTCAACATGCTTGAGTCCAAGAAAGGATTTTTACCCATGTCTCATGGTGTGAATCTCTCTAAGGACCAGTGTCCACAATCTTGCGAAGATAAGGACCGCATGAAGTTGATTCCATATACTTCGGCAGTTGGATCAATCATGTATGCAATGTTATGTACTCGACCCGATGTCTCCTTTGCTTTGAGCATGACTAGCAGGTATCAGTCAGACCCCGGTGAGTGTCACTGGATTGTAGTCAAGAATATCCTGAAGTACTTGAGAAAGACAAAGGATGTGTTCTTGGTGTATGGTGGAGAGGAAGAGCTCGTTGTAAGTGGTTACACGGATGCTAGCTTCCAAACTGATAGGGACGACTCAAAGTCTCAGTCAGGTTTTGTGTTTTGCCTTAATGGAGGAGTTGTGAGCTGGAAGAGTTCCAAGCAAGAGACAGTTGCTGATTCTACAACAGAGGCTGAGTATATCGCTGCAGCTAACGCAGCGAAGGAGGTTGTATGGATTAGGAAATTCATCGGTGAGCTTGATATAGTTCCTAGCATTGTTGGTCCCGTAGTTCTCTACTGTGATAACAATGGTGCAATTGCACAATCTAAGGAACCTAGATCTCATCAGCGCTTCAAGCACATACTTCGGCGGTTCCATCTTATTCGTGAGATTGTCGAACGAGGAGATGTGAACATTTGCAGAGTGCCGACTGAGGAGAATATTGCGGATCCACTGACAAAGCCTCTCGCGCAGAGAAAGCATGATGGTCATACTAGATCAATGGGTATGCGATACCTAAATGATCAACTCTAGTGAGAGTCTTGTGGGTTGCATGTAAACCTATATTCTGTTGGTTGTTTATTGTTTATTTATATGATGAATTATGTACCTAGATTTTTCTTTTAATATTAATGGCATGTTCTTTTATTATGTTTTCTTTATGCGATAGTTAAATGTTATCATAATAAATACCCTTAGAATGTTCGCTTCCATAGGACATCAAGTACGTGACTTGAATGTGAGAGCCTATGATTTATTTGAAGCTTCATTCTTAAAAGGTCCCTGGTCGTTGTATCATCATAGAAGATAAGGGTGATGATGATACATTAAGACTAGCACGTGCGTTGACTGATGACCAGTTCTTACAGGTCATGATATTGTGATATCAAGTCATCACGTGAGTACTTATTAATGAACAAGTTGTACTGGACAGACCCAACCTGAGACTACTCTGTGGATTGTTATCTAAATGTGTCACGAGTAGGTCTCAATTGACAATGGTGTTGTGGTCCTTTGACCTGAATTCACAATATTCATCAAGTGAGGAAGAGCGTGCTTTGATGCCATCTAAAGTCTTCCTTGAGAAAGGTTGATGATAAGGGTGGTTGCTGGGCACGTTACGAATCATTTGGGTGTTTGTGTGTGAGCAGATATGAGATTTTTCCTCCTATATGACAGGAGTTGCATCCATGGGCCCCTTGATGGAACTGGACTGAGAAATGCATGGCTATACTTGGTTGAGTCAATATGTGATATTGGACTCACCATTCTCTAGAAGTCCGTTCTAGATCAAGAAACTTGGATTGAGCTATTATGAGGGTGACACGGTCCATGCCTCTAGTTCTTTCCGGATGTAAGGGACAAAGGGACAAAGACAACGCTGGGACATTGTTCATAAAGGCTTATGAGTTATGAACTCTTATTGCTTGGGGAGCAATGATGCATTGCTAGATGCCATTCATTGTTTGTGAGGTTTTTGGTTTTATACTTTCAAGATCAAGTGGGAGACTGTTGGAGTAACCATGGTGATCTAGAAGTGGTCAAACATGTAATCTCACTGCCAACGCGATATGAGCCTGCAGGGTCGCACATAAGAGCATGTGGAGAAATTGGAAGATTGATTGTGTTGGTAAAGGTTACCAATCACCATACAAAATGGGGTCGGGCAAACGTTACCAAAAGAGGTTCGTCAAGAGTCGTCGAGTATGACTCATCAACTAAGGCTGAGTCGTCGAGTATGACTCGTCGACTAAGGCAAAGTCGTCGAGATTCGTCGAGAGTCGTCGAGTATGACTCGTCGACTAAGGCTGAGTCGTCGAGTATGACTCGTCGATTAAGGCAAAATCGTCGAGAGTCATCGAGTATGACTCACCGACTAAGGCATAATTGACGAGAATCGAACTGTTCAATTCTCACCGATTCTGTGACCGATTCTCGCCGACTGATTCTCGCCGACTGATTCTCGCCGAATCTGGAGGTGATTCTCGCCGACTGATTCTCGCCGAATCTGGAGGTGATTCTCGCCGACTGATTCTCGCCGAATCTGCAGGTGATTCTCGCCGACTGATTCTCGCCAAACCTGGAGGTGATTCTCGCCAAACGGTCCAGATACCCTAGCTTGGGTGGTCTGCGGATAGCGGTGTTCTTTGGACTGTTTATGCCTTTGGTATAAATAGGGGACTTAGGGTTTTGGGAAGAACGATCATCGGGATTTTCCTGTAGCCGGATCGTAGCCGACGGAAGAGTTCCGCCGATCTCCTGATCCACCGAATCCCGACCCCGCCGGATGGAAACGTTCCGTCGACGCCTGTTCGCTCCGCCGTCGACCTCATCTCCGGCGACCGTCGCCGGTCTTGCTTTCTCTGGCGCGAACCTAGCAGTCCGTGGGAAGTGCAAAGGTGTGGTTGCTCTTCCTCCCGACCCTTTGTGCGACGAAGCTCGGGGTTCTCCCGCTCGTGTGGATTTATGCAGAGACGTGGACGTAATTCTACGTAGAACTCGCCACCGACGAGGACACGAAGCTTGGAGCATCTCTGTTGAGTTGTGACACAACGCCGCTAAGGTAATTTTTGCCTAGCTGTTTGTTAACTTCTTGATTCAATTTTCATGGCCCGATCCGATCTCTTTTCGGTTGTCTTGATGTTTTATTCCTTCCGCTGCGTGCACAAGCATTGTGTATCCTCATAGAGAAACCCATCATCTCTTGGTTATCCAAATCAGGTGTGTCCTTGGAGAGAACCCTATCCCATCTGGATATTATCCTGATATCCATCCTTCTCATATGATTTATTTTAGATCCTAGAAGCTGATGCATTACCTCTGGAATTGCTCCAGCCAGGTATAAACTCATTAATCTAGCCAAATTAGGGTTTTTGATTCCTTCCTTTATCTTCTCAAACAAAACTGCAGACCAATCTGTGTTAATCATATAGATTATCCTTGTCATCAGATTGAACATAAAGGCAGAGATCTTATCATGGCCTCCTGGTTTACACAAAATCACCTTTCCTACCACTTCAGATAGAAATTTTCCTTGTTGATTCATTCCTTTTCAATTTAAGGCTGCTCCAATCTTCATGGTTGTATCCAATTCACACCACTAGAGAGCCTCCCTTGTCTTTGAGGCTGGGACCTCTTCTTCATCCTGAATTCTTGGAAGGTGAAGAATCTTTCTTAAACTTTTTAGAGTAAGTTTGCCTCTATGACCATGAACTGTCGATTTAATCTTCAGTCCAGTTGAATCCACTGTTGCAGCAGTATAGAATTCAAACACTTCTTTCTTCCAGATCTTGGTAGGTTCAGATACAAGAAACTCCAATCCATTATCAGTAACAAGGGTGATGACCCATTTAATCTCCGTCGCCGCATCATCAAAAGCATTATGCACCAGCTCGTAGCCTTCGTTAATGTTATCTTCAATCTTTGGCGCAATTGGAATGGAGAGAAATCTTGAATTGAGAGAAGAGAGTTTGTCGACACAAAGGTTTAGTCTCGAAAATCTGGAGAGCGTATCGACAGTATATTTTCTGGACCTATTTATACCCTTTAAACAAAGAAGGTCAAAAGGCGGGCAAAACTGACTAGATATGTCGACACAGTTGAAATGTGTCGACGCATACTTCTAATGTCTCGATAACAATGTTGACCACTATGTGTCGACACCAATTGATGATATGTCGACACTGGACATACTTAGTAGTTCATCAGAAATTTTGTGTTGACTCTTATTGCAAGTGTCGACACAATTTCTGGAAGTGTCGACACCACTTCTCTGGATGTGTCGATACAGATTTACTGAAGTGTCGACATCACTTCTCTGAATGTGTCGACACAGATTTACTTAGCCAAATCTGATAATCTATCATATGGTCAACATTCCTAATTCAATTTTAAATCTATTGAATTTAGTTTCATCTAGAGGCTTAGTAAATACATCTGCAATTTGAAAATCTGTTTTAACAAATTCTAGTGAGATGTCCTCTTTCTCTACATGGTCTCTAAGAAAATGATATCTTATTTCTATATGCTTAGTCCTACTATGTGAAACATGATTATTAGCAATAGATATAACACTTTTAGAATCACAAAACAAAGGTGTTCTACTTGCCTGAATACCATAGTCTTCTAGCTGGTGCTGAATCCACAACAGCTGTGCACAACAACTTCCTGCTGCCACATATTTAGACTCAGCTGTGGAAATTGCCACACTAGTCTGCTTCTTACTGCTCCAAGACACCAATCTTCCTCCTAGAAATTGACAGGTGCCTGTAGTACTTTTACTATCTTCTTTACAACTTGCAAAGTCTGCATCTGAATAGCCTGTTAGTAGAAAATCTCCATTCATAGGGTACCAAAGGCCTAGATTAGGTGTGCCCTTTAGATATCTCAAAATTCTCTTTACTGTAGGGTAATGAGATTCTTTAGGGCATGCTTGGTACTTAGCACAGACACATATTACATACATAATGTCTGGTCTACTAGCAGTGAGATATAGTAGAGAGCCAATTATTCCTCTATACAAAGACTCATCTACAAGTTTACCTGCATCATCTTTGCATATAGGCATATTTGTTCCCATAAGAGTTCTCATGGTGGAGGATGATTCCATACCATATTTCTTAATTAACTCCTTGGTGAACTTAGACTGGGATATGGACAAGCCATCATCAGTCTGTCTTACTTGGAGTCCCAAGAAGAACTTAAGTTCCCCCATACTGCTCATTTCAAACTTCCCTTGCATAAGTTTAGCAAACTTCTTGCAAAGGTTGTTTTCTGTAGACCCAAATATTATGTCATCTACATAAATCTGGACTAAGATTATCTTACCTTTGGATTCCTTTAGGAATAGAGTTTTGTCTATTTTCCCCCTTGAGAATTTGTTCTCAATAAGGAAAGTAGACAGGGTTTCATACCAAGCCTTTGGGGCTTGCTTTAACCCATACAAAGTTTTCCTAAGTCTATAAACATAATCAGGTTTGAGAGAATCTACAAAACCTGAAGGCTGCTCTACATAGACTTCTTCTTTTAGATTTCTATTCAGGAATGCTGATTTTACATCCCTTTGGAATACTTTGAATCCTTGATATGCTGCATAGGCAAGGAACATTCTAATGACTTCCAGTCTTGCTACTGGGGCAAAGGTTTGATCAAAGTCTATTCCCTCTTCCTGCATGTACCCTTCTGCAACAAGTATTGCTTTGTTCTTCACAATAATTCCACTCTCATCCAATTTGTTCCTAAAGATCCACTTTGTTCCAATGATATTGTGGTCTTTTGGTTTAGAAACTAACTCCCAGACCTTGCACCTTCTGAACTGATTTAGCTCTTCTTTCATGGCATTAATCCAGTGTGGATCTACGATAGCTTCTTCAAATTTCTTTGGCTCTAATTGAGATAGAAAGCTTGAATACAACACTGTGTTCAAGGTCCTACTTCTGGTTTGCACTCCATGTCTTGGATCACCAATTATCTGATTTACTAGATGACCTTTTAAGTGTCTAACAGCTTGAGGTAGTCTTTCTTCAGGCTGAATACCTCCAGTTTCTTCAATATATTGTACCTCTTGATTTTCTTCAGCTTCTAGAGGGTCCTGTACTCCCCCTGGACAGTAGCCATCATTTTCCATTTCTTGATCTGCAGTTGAATCTTCTGCAATTGAAAGCTTGTCCATTCTCTTATTTATACCTGTTGGACTGCATGAACTACAAGGCAACTCACTGTTGATAAATCTAGTTTCATCAAAAACAACATCTACAGATTCTTCTACAACCTGTGTAATCAAGTTGTAGACCCTATAAGCCTTACTATTGTTGCTGTACCCAACAAATATCCTATCTTGGGATTTGGCAACAAACTTAGTTAGATAAGACTTGTCATTGTTAAGGATATAGCACTTGCAACCAAAGATCCTAAAATAGGATAAATATGGTTTTCTACCTTTCATAATCTCATAGGAAGTCTTTTTGTGGCACTTGGTGATAGAAGCTCTGTTGATCACATGACCTACAGTGTTTACTGCCTCAGCCCAGAAATATTCTGGGAGAGAAGTGTCTCTCAATAGAGTTCTACCAGCCTCAATCAATATTCTATTCTTCCTTTCAGCAATACCATTTTGCTGTGGTGTTCTAGGGGATGAGAACTCTTGAAAAATCCCAAAATTCATCACACAGTCTTGTTATACTTTCAGATTGAAATTCAGTGCCATGGTCACTTATGATTTTGACCACTGTACTGTCCAGTTCATTCTGAATTTGTTTGACAAAACTGTATAAAACACTTGGGGTTTCTGATTTTTGTCTCAAAAAGAACACCCAGGAATATCTAGAATAGTCATCTACCACCATAAAAGTGTAGACCTTCCTACCTAGACTATGAACTGGCATAGGACCAAAAAGATCCATATGTAAGAGGTATAGACACCTCACTGAATCCTTGTTTTCAAGGCTATGAAAGGAGGATTTTGTCTGCTTGCCCTTTTGACAAGCTGAACATATCCCTTCCTTTATACACTTAACTTGAGGACCATTCCTCACTAACTCTTTGCTAAAGAGTTGACCAATTGTTTTGTAGTTAAGATGGGCCAGCCTCTTGTGCCATTTGACACAATAAGAGGCTCTCTCATCAGCTACAAGACAAATAGGAGAACTTTTGTTCTCACACTCAAAATTAAGACAGTACACATTTCTTTTTCTATAACCTGTCAAAATGACCTTTTGATCACTTGACTTTTTGATATGACATCCATTCTTAACAAATGAAATGTCATTCATAAATCACTCAGCTGACTTATGTTTATAAGGTTGTGTTTCAAACCCTTCACATAGGCCACTTGAGTGATAGTAATCTGATTACTAGAAATGTTATCAAACCCTTTGATGATTCCTTTTTCAGAGCCACCAAAGATTACTTTAGGCCCATTTATAATAGGCAAGTACTCCTTCAGCAATCCCTTTGTTTCAGTCATGTGCCTGGAACATCCACTGTCCAAGTACCATATAGGGATATGGTGACTTGGACTCACCTGCAATAAAGAATTACCTCTCCTTAGAACCCAAGTAAGTCTTGGGTCCTTGGTTCAAGTTAGTTTCATACTTACCAAATCTACCTGCAGCTCTTCTAATAGGTAGACTGTTATTCTTCCTAACACTAGTATTGTGCCAGCAATCTATGACATAATGACCTGTCTTGCCACAGCACAAACATTCATACTTGTTGTATCTATTTTTAGATACATTCTTGATTGTCTGATTGACAGCAAATCTCTTGTATTATGTTGGTACTGCTGCAGCTACACCCACTGGTTTCTCACAAACATGAGGTTTATGAACATGGGCTGCCTTATTGACATAAGCACCATTGCCATTCAGAACTTCAGTCTTACTATGACCATGAGTATTCTCAAGGTCATACTTGTTAGAAGGCACTTGTACCTTTCTAAAAACTATAGGGACTTAAAAATTCAGTGGCTGGACTGAGGCTTTGCCCTTTCTCTTGAATTGGACAGCCCTGGTGTTACCCTTAAAGTCTATTCCAGCCTTACCCTTTTGAGCCACAAACTCATCTATTAAGGGTAAAATTGATTTTGGCTTGGAATAACTAGCCACCAAATCTTTCTCCTTTTGAAGTCTGACTTCCAGACTTTTAATTAGATCATTTTTGTATGTGATTGTGCCCATCTGAATAACAGTTATAGTTTTCAGCTTGGCAATCTCATTCAATTTTTGATCCAACTCTTTCTCTAAACCAGATACAGCCACCTTAAGATCTGTAATTTCCTAAGCCTGAGTTCTGTCCAGGTTCTTGCTTTTCTTTAGTGCTTACAACAAGTCCCCTTATTCATCTATCAGCTGATGAATATCACCTTCAGACTCAGATCCATCCTCATCACTTGATGCAGATATAGCTGACTCTATGCCAGTACTACAAACTGAATTACTAGACAAATATTGTACCTTGCTAGGACCAGGCTGATCCTGACATTTGCCTTCTTCTAATACAGCCATCAGTCCAATACACTGATGGTCTTCTTGTTCATAGATAGAGTTTAACAATTGCATAAACTCTTCTTCTTCATCAGCTACAAAAAGACCAATGTATGCCTCAGCTTCAGATTCAAACTCTGAAGTTGATTGGTCTGACAAGCTCTTCTCCTTCTTAGCAACAAAGGATTTCTCCTTCTTTCTCTTTTGCTAAGTCTTCCTTTTAACAGCAGACTCCTTTCTTTTGTCTAGACACTCAGCCACAACATGTCTAGGCCTATTACAGCAATAACAAACTATCTTTGATGATGTAGATTTGCTAGGCTTTGACCTGCTCCTGTCCTTCCTAGATGACTTTCTCTTTTGATAATAGTCATCAACTGGCTATGATGTTGAGGGCCTAGATTTCCACTACTTCTTATTCAAGAATCTCTGAAAATATCTTGTAAAGGCAACAAAATCTGCATCTGAATCACTGCTATCTGAATTTTGGTTGTCTGAATTATCTGAGGTAATTTCAGTAACTTCCCTAGGAGGTGATGGAGACATCCTCCTATTCTTTCTAGTGGCTTCAACCTTGAAGGCCACAAACTTTTCTTTATCTCCTCTTTAGCATTTCTTTCCTCCTCTTTTCTAGTCATTAGTTGCATTTCATAAGACATCAACTTTCCAAATAAAGTTGGAGGAGAAATATCTGTAAGTTTGGCCACTTCCCTAATGGCATAAATCTTGGTGTCCAAATCCTTTGTCAAGGATCTTAGGAATTTATCATTCAGTTCATATGTACTGAAGACCCTTCCATAAGACATCAGTTCATTTACAATTCTATAGAACTTCTTATAGAACTCAGATATGCTATCTGACTTCCCTTGTCTGAAGCTTTCATACTCCTGATTTAGCATAGACTTTCTATCTTGTCGAACTTCTTCAGAACCCTCCATGTAGACTATCAAGGTGTCCCACATTTCCTTGGAGGTCTTGCAGTGAATCAAATTCTGAAAGGTTGAATCATCTATGGCACTTACTATGATATTCTGGGCTCTTTTATCCATAGTTGTCAGGATGATCTCATCCTTAGTCATCTCAGAAAAATCTTTAGGAGTTCTTTGATTTGCATCTAGAACAGACACATTCATTGGAATATAAGGATCTTATTTTACTGTAATATAGATCCTTGGGTCAGAAGCCTCCATAAACAACCCGACTCTTTCTTTCCATATACCAAATATCTCCTTCCTGCAGATGGGTAGTTTCATAGAACCTGGTTCCTTATGATTTTCTCCAGAACCCATTTTCTTGATTCTTGATTCTGCCTTAGGGATCTGACTCAGACTGTTAAGTCCTTCTTTGAGTAACCTCCCTCTGATACCACTTGATAGATTTAACTTCAAGACAACCTAAACACCTAGAGGGGGGTGAATAGGTTCTTTTCCTTGTTTTAAACTAAGGCAGAATATAGCTTCAGTTCTTTGATATAAATCTCAAATCTCTACAGCTAACACAACATATACAATCACATAATCTAAAATAACACAAGCATCATAGATTGCACATAGGTTTATAGTGGTTCCCCAAGGTCTGGGTACATCCACTTTCCCCCTTCACCTATCAAGTAGTGTGCTAGATTCGGCCTAACTTCTTACTTCTTCTCAGATCCACAGATCTTACAGCTCAGAACCCTAAAAGTTTCCTACAACTCAGAACCCTATAAGGTTCCTACAACTCAGGCTAACAGCCCTACCTCAGCCCTTCCCCAAGGCCTATAACTCAGAGAACAAATTCTCTTACACTAAGGCTCAATCAGCCTTACCACTCAGAGATCTAAATCTCCTACACTCAGGCTCAATCAGCCTTACCACTCAGAGATCAAAATCTCCTACACTCAGCCTTTATAACACAGGCTTACAACTTAGATCTTTGAAAAGATCCTACAAAATTTGATAAGTAATTTGATGGACTCTTACCCTTGTTGAGAGAGAAAGGATAAGAGAATTCTTGATCAGCTTCTTGATGAGACTGATGACTAAAATCAACCTGTTCTTAGCTTTCTTCAAAGCTTCTTGAATCTGAACTTAGTAGGGTTGATCTTCTTTGAAGATAACTGACTGACAGCTTCCTTCTTGGATTATAGATATGGATCTACTTAGTAGATTAGTTAAGGATCTACTTCTTAAGAGACTTGTGATTGTCTCCTTCTTGACCTCAAAACAGCTGGAGCTCTCTCTCCCCAAACCTTCTGAAGTTCCTTCTGAATTCTGAATGAATTCACCTTAGACAAAATCTGAGTGGATTATCACTTCAGATTGTCTTCTTAGATCTTCTTACGAAGATCTTCTTCTATGTGACTTGCACTTTCTTGATCAACGATCAATCTCTCAATTGTTGTGTTAGTTGTGTGTGTATGATCTGTTATATGTATTTTTTTCTTCTTCTAAATCCATCTATATATATAGACTTCATCCATGGTAACCGGCTGATCCGGTTTCTAACTAACTTCTGACAAGTCTGATAGCTTCATTAAAGTTGTTGAAATGCACAGCTGTCAAGTCCCCAGTCAGCTCTTGAACCTTTATCTCTGTCAGCAAAGCTTCGAGATTAACTGTCATTATGTGTCGAGACAAACTGTCAATATGTGTCGACACATGTGACTTAAGTGTCGACACAGACTTTGGTGGAGTCGACATAGCTGCCTTGATGTCGACACTGCTTCTTGATACTGCATCTTGAGAATGTGTCGACATAGAATATTTGTGTCGAAACAAACACTTCTTTACTCCACAGTAATCAACTATGTTGAAACTCTGCTGTGTGTCGACACAAGTCCTGTGTGTCGACACAGTTGATGTAGACTAACAATTTTGTGTGTCGACACAGCCTCAAGGTGTCGACACAGTTGATGTCGACTCTATTCTGTGTGTCGACACTGCCTCCCGGTGTCGACACAGTTGATGTCGACTATGCTTCTGTGTGTTGACACAACCTTTTCCAAGTGTCGACACAAACTTGCTGAAGTGTCGACACAGCTTCCTCTGGTGTCGACACATGGACTTAGAAACTTGTTTCCTGCATTTTAACCAATACTTATCCTGCACATGTAAACTCAAAATAACATCCAATACACCTTGATGTATAACATTGAGATAAGTGAGGCTCCTCCAAATAAGGTACAAATTTTCCAATGTACCCAACATGTTCTTTTTTCTAGATTTCAAAATAGAGCGGTGACGGTGGGGGATGAGCGGTGGTGATGGAGGGATTTCTTGATCTAAAGGAGAATTGTTCAGTCACGGAAGAGTTGTTCAGATTTGACTAAATCTTGGCTAGAAATTCTTTGAATTCGAGACTGGCGGTAGAAATTCAGACAAAAAATCTGCAATCAAACACACTATCAGCGAAGGAGCAGTAGATGGGGTCGGCGTACAAAAACTAGAGGGGAGGAAATCTCAACTGATAGCACAGGCGAGATTAGCAACTCAACCAAACAAATCTTGAAATTCTTGATATAAGAAATGGATTAAAAATGATGTCGATCAACAAACTCCTAGAACAGTAATAGAAAGAAGTTATAAGAGCAGTGAGTCCGGAGCGAGAACATCAACAAGAGCACCATTTGTAACGATCTAATGTCATTACGAGATCACCCGAGGGGTTGCTGAAGATAGAAGTGTAGTTATGATAAGTGTCGGTGGAGTTCCGACGGGGAATAGCTAAGAGGAAGATAGGAGAGAGAGAGAAATAAGAAAGAAGAGAGTGTTGGGTCCATTGTTCCCAATGTCCCTGATTTGTGAGAAGTCAAACAGGTCAATGACACACACATCAACTGTATTTGATGTGCATTTGAGGTCTTGAGTGCAGGTAGTCCATATCATATTGATTGGACATGTGGACACACTAAGTGGTTGCTGGACATACCAAAAATCGCTTAAGTCCATAGGCGTTGAGTGGAGCAAGCTCACTCAATGCCATAGGTATGGACTCAATAATATCCAGTAGAAATTTGGCTAAGTACAAAAGCATTGAGTGTAGTCTACTCACTCAACGCCATATAACATATAGCGTTGAGTGTAGTCTACTCACCCAACGCCATATAACATATAGCGTTGAGTGTAGTCTACTCTCTCAACGCCATATAACATATAGCATCGAGTCTGTCTCAGCCTAACTAGAAGATAACCAAAAATGTGGCTAAGTCCACAGGCAATGAGTGTAGTCTACTCACTCAACGTCATACAACAAAAAGGTTGTGAGTCAGGCTAACTCAGTCTAAGCCTAGAGAAATTGGCTGAAAATGTGGCCAAGTCCACAAGTGTTGAGTGTGGTCTACTCACTCAACGTCATACATCTTTTAGCGTTGAGTGTTGTTGTGTCAGTCAACTCTACAGGAAAGTTGGGCAAAATTTTCACTAAGTCCACAGGCATTGAGTGTAGCTTACTTACTCAATGCTAGATAACCGAAAATTCTGTTAAGTAGTTTGGCATTGAGTGGAGCTTACTCTCTCAACGCCAAGGCGCAGAAATATTTGCTAAGGTAAATAACGTTGAGTGAGGTAAGCTCACTCAATGCTCTAGCCGCTCTCAACGCTCTCAACGCCTTGGAGCAGAAATTTGGTTAAGTCCAAAAGCATGGACTGCTTGACTTTCATCGAGCTCAGCTTCGTCAAACTGAGCTTAGCGATCGTTGAGCTGTGCCAAATTACTCAGTTTAGCCTGGAGTTTGTCGAACTCAGTTCAACCTTTCAACGATCTAAGTTTGTAGTTTGTCAAACTGAACTTTTGCATTCGTCGAGCTGAGCTCGACGTTCATCGAATGGAGCTCAGCTTTCGTCGAGCTCAATACTTAGATAGATAGAATTTTGTCTAAGTGTTGTGGCATTGAGTGATACCTACTCACTCAATGCCTTTGGTTTTGATGATTGAATTTTGTCTAAGTCCAGAGATGATGGTTCATGTTGACGTCAGCAAAGTCAAATTGTCAACCAAAATTCAAATGGTGCGGAATTACTGCCAGAGACATTGGCAGCCAGCTGTCATCATCTTCTGCACTTTCCAAGGAAAATTTCCATCATAAAGTGTTGGGGGCCACACTCAGCAAGGATCTATTAAATCAAATTTAAACGGAAGGGATGCGCTGGATGGCTTAATCTAAGCCATCAATACTAGTGGTGGGGCCCACTGCTCGATCAACCTTCAGAGTATAAAAGGAAGCAATCGACCAGAAAAAAAGACAAAAAGAACGAACACAACCAAGAGAACAATCGATTCCTCGACTAGGTTTTCTGAAAATAAGAAGAAGGGCAGGAGAACATCATCTTCTTCCTCGCCATTTTCGTCGAGCCTGAAGAAGGAGTTCTGCACAGAGAACCTTGTTGGGAAGGAGATAGCTGGAGCAATTACCATTCGCAACATCAGGATCAGAATTCATTCGGAGGGAGCAGATCTACAAGTTCTACAGAAGGAAGGTTAACTATTTGAAGAAAGAATCTACTGCCTACATCATCGTCTTCAACAGTAAAAAGTTGGACTAATATCTGCTCAGTCTAGGAAGAAGAAGACACAGAGTTCTTGATCTGGTGTCTAATCATATAATCTTTATCTATTTCTTTCTTGTGTAAAGATTTTTGGTGAATTTGGAGTTGTAAGCCTGTTTCATAAAGGCTAAGTTCTTTGTGACCTGTGTTTTGTTTTATGTCAGGTGAAAGGTCATTGTGACCTGAGGGTTGGCTTAGTGCCTAATTGTTAGGTCTGTGTGACCTGTGTGGTCCTGCGGGATTTGTGCTGTAAGCTATTAAGTAGTTGAGTTTTGGAGGGAGATCCGAATCTAACACACTGTTAGATAGGCCTAGAGGGACAGTAGATGTACCCAAGATTGGGGAACCACTATAAAATTGTTGTGTCATCTGTGAATGTTCTTAAAAGCTGATAAATAACCTATTCACATGCACAAAAATCTGATAACAAATTAGAAAAGGTAAAATAAAGACAAAAACCTATTCACCCCCCCCTCTAGGTGTTTAGCTAACCTTGAAAACAAGTCTTTCAAGTGGTATCAGAGGGAGGTTACTCTTTAAAGGACTTAACAGTCTGAGTAGACCTCCAAGGTTAGCAAGAAGTCTATCTCCATGGGTTCAGGAATGACCAATAGGGATCTGAGTGCTGTGAGACTTCCAATCTATAGGAAGGAAGATTTTGGCATATGGAAAGCAAGGCTGAGGAAGTTCATAAAAGCTGCTGATCTTAGAATTTACATTACAGTTCAAGAAGGACCATTCATCCCAATGAAGGTCTCTGCATTGGATGTTAATGTCAAAACACCCAAGACATATGATGAGATGACCAAGGATGAGTTGTCCCTGGACTCAATAAACAAGAGGGCAAAGAATATCATCATGGGTGTTGTTGATGATTCTACACTTCAGAACCTGATCCATTGTACAACAACAAAGGAAATGTGGGAAACACTTGTGATTTACATGGAGGGGACATATGAGGTTAGAGATGATAGAAAGTCCATGCTCAACCAAAAGTATGAGGCTTTCAGACAATCCAAGGTGGACAACATAACCACCTGTTATGAAAAGTTCTTTAGGATTGTGAATGAGCTAAAGACTTATGGAAAAGTGTTCAGTCACTATGAACTGAATGACAAGTTCCTTAGATCTCTTTAGAGAGTGGGACATAAAAATTTGTGCCATCAGAGAAGTGGCAAAGCTGGGCGATACTGCTCCTCATACACTCTTTGGAAAGCTGTTGTCATATGAGATGCAACTAGAAACAAGGAAAGAAGAGGAGAACAACATTAAGTCTCAGGCAAAAGACAAAACTGTAGCTTTCAAAGCTGAAGGCACCAGCAAAAGCAGAAGAAAGTCTCCCTCTCCACCAAGGAGAGATGTTGAATCTGATTCTGGAAGATTAGAGGGAAGTGCATCAGACTGTTAATGGTCTGATGAAGATTTTGCTGCTTTCACTAGGCAATTCCAAAAGTTCTTAAGGAAGAAGCACTGGAGAGGTAGGCCTTCCACCTCCTCTCATCCCAAGGATGACTCCTACAAAGGCAGAAGAAAGTCCTCTAAGGAGGACATGTATGATTCCAAAACTGGTAAATAAGTTTCCTCTAACATAACTTGTTATCATTGCAGAAAACCTGGGCATATGATAGTTGACTTCCCAGTCAAAAGGAAGGAACACAGTGAGAAAAAGGACCACCAGCAAAAAGGCAAGAAGGAGAAATCCCTCATTGCCAAAAAGTAAAGAAGCTGGACTGACTCCTCCACATCAGAGTCAGAAGAAGAAGAAGAAACCTACATTGGGTTGTACTCTACTAAAGAAGGAGTTGTAGAAGCAGACTGCATCAAAATACTGGCTGCTTTAGAAGAAGAAGCTGAGAAGGTTCATCCTGCTGGTAGGAATTAAGACAAGGCCCCTCTATCACAATCTGATAGTGATTCACTGAAGATGGCAGTTGCTGCCTTGGGATGATGACTAAGTCAGATGAAGAAATCAGTCAGGATCAGCCTGGTCCAAGCAAGGTAATTTCTGTTACTAGCTCTGCATGTTCAGATTATGAATCAGTTCCAAATTCTTGTGCCTCTGCATCAAATGATGATGATGGCAACGAATCTGAGAGAGAAATCAATCAATTTACTGATAAATATGGTGAACTTCTGCAGGCTATAAAGAAGAGCAAGCTCCTAGCGAAACATCAGGCTCAGAAAATTGTCTTTTTAAAGCTTGCTGCTTCAGAATCAGCAAAATTGATGGATTTGAAGATGCGAGAAGTTAGTAAACGGAAGAATGTCACAATCATTCAAATGAGCATCATAACCTTCAAGAATAACCATATTAGGAATCTTGAAGGAAAGCTCCAAAAGGAGATTGAACTAGTGGCTAGCTACTCCAAAACTAACACAGTGTTGCCCTTGATAGACTCATTCTCCTCCCAAAAGGGAAAGAAAGGGTTAGGATTCTAGGGAAGGACAAGAGCTGCTAATCCCAAGGGAAAGGGCAAAGCTCAAGTGGAGCCACTAGCCTCTAAGCCTCCTATAAAATTTGTTAGAGTGCAATTTCCTTCCAACAGCCATGACCATGAGAGTATTTATGGTCACTGAAATCATGCTAGACCATCCGGTGTGAACAAAGATGTTCCACAATATGGTGGCAATTACAATAAAGGTGAAAGTACCTATGAGAAAATACAAATGGCCCATCCTGGAGCATTTGTGTTTGGTGCAACAACCCCTTCATTCAAAGGTAAAGCTGCTGATTGTTCTCAAATTCCTCCAGCCCACTCTAAGAAAAAGGGGAAGGCAATCGGTAAACCTTACCTGGGCATCTCTGAGGCCATCAAGGGTATGCTTTCTGAAAAGAAAGCTGTTGCTATAAGGGCTTAAGATATCCCAAGCACTTCTACTGCCAGACCCACCACTTGTCAGATCAGGGTTGGAAAATCATGGAACAGGACTGCTGCTACTCCTTCTAGACCCAAAGCTGTTGTTAACATAGCCACTAGACCTGCTCCAAAAAGAAGGTACTGAAAGTATCTAGTGTCAACTAAATCCACCTATAGGGGGGGGGGGAATAGGTGTCGTGCAGTCTTTTGCGGAATTAATTGTACCTGCACAAGTTAACAAACACAGCACAGAACACACAAAGAATTACAGTGGTTCCCCGATTTGGGTATGTCCACTTTCCCCCTTCGACCTATCTCCCACCAAGGGACGACTCGGTCACTTCTCCAAATGGATTGAAATCCAATCCTCACACTACGGAAGGAACCCTTCCAACAAAAGAGTCACCACTCCACCACCACGGGTTGCACCCAACCCTTACATCTAGGAATAAAAATTCCTTTACAACAAAAAAAATTAATGTATAAGAAAATACAAACAAGGCTTTTGGAGATTCTGATGTCCTTCGTTCGTTGAAGATTTCTTGAAAGATGCGAAGAGTCCACAACCGGAGTTCTCTCTTGGAGAGGATCTTGTCAAGATCAGCGGCAGCAAGTGATTGCGGCGGTGATACTTTGTAGATCCAAACTTCTTGAAGAAGCAAGCAAGGTTTACGAACGATCTCAATCGAATCAGTCGTCTCAATCGATTCGGAATGAAGAACTAACCTCGTTCAACGAATCGAGAGACAAGAGATCTCAAGAGAGATGCGTGAGATGCACTGCTAGCCTCGGTACTGTCATCGGAAGATCAAAGAAGCACTTAGATCAACGATCAATGACGATGACGAACTTGCGAGCGGCTACAGGCGATCGGCGGTTTCCGCGATCGGCTAGGGCACGGCGTCGGCTAATTTTGATTTCACGTGAATGATTTACTATAGAAGTTCGAAATATGCATGTATATATACCCTGATCCATCCCTAAAAGACCGTTGTGGGGCCCACAAGGAAAATCCCTAGCCCCGGCCGAAACAGCGCACGGTCTCTTGGTTCGGTCAAGCGAACAGACGAAAATTGCCTAAGGCAAAATCGGCGAGAATCGTTGGTGATTCCCGTCGAAGTCGGTGGGAATCACTCACGATTCCCGTTGATTTTGCCTTGGTCGAATTTCAGTTGGAAACCTTGTCATCCAGAGGAAATCAGCGGGAATGCAGATTGATTCTCGTCGAATCGGCGAGAATCACAAGTAACTCTCGTCGAAGTCGGTGGGAATGACTTATTGATTCCCGTCGATTTTGACTTAGACGATTTTTCTCTTTCTTCCTATGAACTTGGTCTTTGACCCATCTTTGCTCCTTCTTCTGCTCTTAATCTGCCTTAATCCTGTACTTGAAAATAAGTACACTCTAATAGAGAGAGCACACATGAGTCAACACACTGATATGCTCAACGAGGGATTACGTTGCGCAGACCCGTCTATATTGACCCACTGCACCCTGACATTGGTGTGTACTTAGCATGAAATAACTGCAAGCACAACTTGATAGAAAATCATCAAATACATTGTCAATTCAACTTTGCTTGTTCAGGGGCTTCTTCAAATCAGGTATATTATGGATACAATACCCAACAATCTCCCCCTATTTGAAGAAGCCTAAACCCTACAAGCTAAGGTAAATAGAACAGATGAGAATGAAAATCATAAAATGAAAATTCAGCTGAGAGTGAAATTCATTACCATTTTCCTGAGAGCATACTTAACCATTAGTAGCCACCTTAGTCTTAGCCGAGAGAGTAATCTCCCCCTTTTCGGCTTCTGCAAATCTGGGACTTCACTTGGAGCACAAAGCTCCCCCTCAGTTCTTGCAACCGTACTCAATCTTGAATTCATAGCAGATGCTCCCCCTTAAACCAAGAGCCTTGAGCCCTTCAGTCTTCAATCTTCATAGTTCAGCATGCCGAGTTCAGTTTTGAAGAGACAGAACTTGGCCTCGTCTAGGGGCTTTATGAAGATATCTGCAACCTGCTTATCCGTGGGGACATAGCAGAGAGATATATCTTTGTTTTCCACATGCTCCCGAATAAAGTGGTAGCGCACTTCAATATGCTTTGTTCTGCTGTGCGACACTTGATTGTTCGCAATTGCTATTGCGCTCGAGGAGTCGCAATACATAGGAACTTATCTGAACTGCATGTCATAATCTTCGAGTTGATTTCTGATCCATAGAAGTTGTGCGCAACAGTTGCTTGCTGAGATGTACTCAGATTCAGCCGTAGAGGTTGCGACACAGTTCTGCTTTTTACTGTTCCATGATATAAGCCTTCTTCCGAGGAATTGGCACGTCCCGGAAGTGCTTTTCCTTTCATCCCTGCTTCCTGCAAAGTCAGCATCTGAAAAGCCTATCAGCTCGACATCATTGTTTCTTGGGTACCACAAGCCAAGATTTGGTGTACCTTTAAGGTATCTAAGAATTCGCTTGGCAGCGACATAATGAGATTCCTCAGTGTTCACCTGATATCTGGCACAAACACATGTGGAAAACATAATATCCGGTCTACTCGCAGTAAGGTAGAGCAGGGATCCAATTATGCTTCTGTATTTGGTTTCATCAAAAGGTTTCCCTTTCTTATCCTTGTCTAGAGACATAGTGGATCCCATTGGAGTCCTCATTGAGGTTGCATTCTCCATTCCGAATTTCTTGAGGAGTTCATTTGTGAACTTCGTCTGAGAAATGAAAATTCCATCCTCAGACTGTTTCACTTGAAGTTCCAAGAAATACTTTAGTTCTCCCATGCTGCTCATTTCAAACTTTCCTTGCATAAGTTTAGAAAACTTCTTGCAAAGATTGTTGTCCGTTGAGCCAAATATTATGTCATCGACATAGATTTGCACCAGCAGAATCTTGCCTTTGACTTCCCTAAGAAACAATGTCTTATCTATTTTTCTTCTCGAGAACTTGTTCTCAATAAGAAAAATAGACAGATTCTCATACCAAGCTCGAGGAGCTTGTTTTAAGCCATATAATGCTTTATTAAGAAAGTAAACATGATTAGGGAATGAGGGATTAACAAAACCTGGGGGTTGCGCGACATATACTTCCTCTTTCAAATTTTCATTTAGGAATGCAGATTTCACGTCCATCTGATAGACAGTGAATCCTTTGTGAGAGGCATATGGCAGGAACAATCTTATCGCCTCCAGCCTTGCAATTGGTGCAAAGGTTTGGTCGAAGTCAATCCCCTCCTCCTGTCTGTAGACTTGTGCAACCAGTCTGACCTTGTTCTTGATGATTACACCGTGTTCATCCAGTTTTTTTATGAAGATCCACTTGGTGCCGATCACATTCTGTTTCTTTGGTCTTGGAAAAAGCGTCCAGACATTGCATCGTTCGAATTGATGCAGTTCATCTTGCATTGCCAATATCCATGATGCATCTTTGTTCGCTTCGTCGAACTTCTTTGGCTCAACCTGGGATTATTAGGTTGATCATTTGGATCCACAATTTGAAATACGAAGGGTATCATGTACAAGTAGGACACTGTGGTTAGCATTATCTCTTATCCCATATACTTGTTCCATAGCAAGCCTGGAACATCTCTTATCTAGGTCCCATCAGGTTCATGGGTACCTAGACTATCCTGCAAAAAATAATTACCTTACCTTAGGAACCCAATATGTATTGGGTCCTAGGTTCTTATCAGCATAAAATACAGCATGCCTTCCTACAGGATTTCTGTCAGGAAGGTTGTCTCTTGCCAAAGGATGTGGACATACCCTTGCCCTTGGCACAGAAGGATTATGCCAACAATCTATGGCAAAGTGACACACTCTGCCACAACACCAACACTCATGAATATTGTACCTCCTTTTCTGACCAGGTCTATTAACGGAGTTAGTCATGACCCTAGGTCTGAAGGAGGCAAAACTAGAACTGCTCTCAGATTTATCTTTTCCACCGAGACTCGAGGGAGGTCTGATGGTGAACATGTGGTGAGTATCATGAGGCCTGGAGGATGGTGCTTTCTTTTCAGCCAGTACACATCTGGGGGCCCCAGTGATGCTTTCTACATGTATGTTAACTCTCTTTTCCTTTGTCCTAGGGTGGGTAGAAGTTCTGCGTGAGCGTGTTCTAGCAATGTCATGACGTGAGGGGGCTGAGGCTATAAACACAAACGGTTCATAATAAGCCATGTGTAGTTTCTCATGGGTAGCCATCACAGCACTTGCACCATGGGTGTTTCCACTTGAGGGTCGATCATTCTTGCAATGACCATAGTTGTTCTTCTGGTCATAGTTGAAGGAATGATGTGTGCTCTTCCTACTCGGTGTGTGTGTGGGGGGGGGGGGGGGGGGGGGGGTCTGAAAACAGTTTCCCCATTTCTCCACGATTTTATAATTCGTGAGATCCACCCGTTTTCTCTCTTTCTCTTAATAGCATCTACCTTGGAAAAGTTAGATACTATTATCTTCTCGGTCTCTAGAGAAAACTCTAGATCCGAGATCTTTGAGTCCTTCACCTTGATGGATTCCAATTGGAGGTCCATCATGGTCCTCAACTGTGCAATTTCCATAGCTTGTTTCTCAACAAGCAAGTTGCTCTTCTGAAGGGCACTCCGAAGGGAATCAAGAGTTTCAATCTTTTGATTGAAACTATCTATTTCCCTAGCATCAAAAGATGGACAAACCTCTGAACTTCTCCTGTCTTCAGGAGATACAAGAGGAAGGGAGCAAGAAGAGGAAGATTCCTAATCCTGATTGTGCTGATCAGGGTTAGAGTTATGGTCTGCATAGACTGAGGTTTCAGCTTCATCACAACTGCATTCCTCAATCTCTTCTTCAGTCTCAGATAGAGACACTGGAACCCTGATATTGAGAAGTTGTTCTTGAATTTCATCATCAGAGACGAGGACCCCCACATATGCTTCATCTTCTTGCTGGCATTTGATAGTTTAACTTTCAAGGCAGCCTAAAACACCTAGAGGGGGGGGGGGGTGAATAGGTCCTGCTTCTTCTTCTAAAACTTCTAGACAGAATTCAATTTATTAACTAATACAAAAACACAGCAATCACAGAAAACAACACATCACAGATTGCACTATGTTTTATAGTGGTTCCCCAAGGTCTGGGTACATCCACTTTCCCCCTTCACCTATCTAGCAGTATGCTAGATTCGGCCAAACTTCCACTTATCTCCGATCAATAGATCTTACAACTCAGAACCCAACTGGTTCCTACAACTCAGGCACAACTGCCCTACCTCAGCCTTGCCCCAAGGCCTACAACTCAGAGAATATCCTTCTCCTACACTCAGGCAATCAGCCCTACCACTCAGAGTTCAACACTCCTACACTCAGCCTTTATAACATAGGCTTACAACTCAGATCTGTATAAACAGATCCTACAGAAATATAGAAAAGATTGTTTTAAATTGTCTTGCCAAGTTGAGAGAGAAGAGGCAATGACAATTCTTAATCAGCTGATGCAATCAACTGTTTCTTAGCCTTCTTCAAAGCTTCTTGAAAATGTACTTAGCTGAGTTGATTCCAAACAGCTTCTTGAGAATCCACAGATGGATTCTTTCTTCTTCTTCAAATTCTGACTTGATCTCTCTCTGTCCAGAACTTTGAATGATTCTTCTGAATTCTGATTAGAACTCTTCTTAGATCTATCCTGAGATAGTCTTCTTAGATCTCCCGGAGAAGATCTTCTTAAGTGCCTAGCACTTTCTTGAAATGAGTAGAATGTAATCCTTCTCCACTTTCTGATCCAATGTATTTCAAAAGGTCAGTTCTATATGTTGTTCATTCTCTCTGAATCTGTCTATTTATAGACATTCTTCATGGTAACCGGCTGATCCGGTTTCTAACCGTTTTCTGACAAGTCTGACAACTTCAGTTAACTGGTGACAACCCACAGCTGTCAAGTCTTCAACCAAGTCCTGTGCCTTAGTGTTGAAACAGTCTGTCAGAAAGTGTCGAGACCATCTGTCCATTTGTGTCGACACAATTAACTTTGGTGTCGACACTGCCTTCAGTGATGTCGACAAAATTGCCTTTGTGTCGACACATCTTCTTCTGAAAATAACTTGGTCTTTGACTCTGCAGTGTGTCGACACAAGTCCTGTGTGTCGACACAGTTGTTGTAGAATCATAACTTTAGTAAGTGTTGACTTAGCCTTCAGGTGTCGACACATTCATTCTTTAGCTGTGCTATAATGTGTCGACTTACTCACTATGTGTCGACACATTCTGCTGGTGACGACAAACCTGTGGTCGACTATTTTCTTCTGTGTCGACATATTCAGATGATGTCGACAAACTTGAGATCGACTATACTCTTTAGTGTCGACACATTCTCCCAATGTTGAGGTCGACGTTTTTCTTCTGTGTCGACACAATTTCCCAGTGCTGTGTCGACTTACTTCTTCTGTGTCGACACAATTTCCCAGTGCTGTGTCGACTTACTTCTTCTGTGTCGACACAATTTCCCAGTGCTGTGTCGACTTACTTCTTCTGTGTCGACACAATTTCCCAGTGTTGTTGTAGACTATGTTATGTGTCGACACTTTTTCCCAGAGTAGTGTCGACTTACACCTTCTGTGTCGACACACTTTCCCAGTGTTGTGTCGACAACTTTCTTCTATGTGACGACACATGTTCCTTTGTGTCGACACTTGGACTTAGAATCTTTTCTGTCAACTTTAACATTTCTTTACCTGCACATGTCAACTCAAAACTACATCAAATACAACATGATGTATATCATTGAGCTAGGTTGGGCTTCTTCAAATCAGGTACACATTTTCCAATGTACCCAACAATCTCCCCCTATTTGGAGAAGTCATAACCCTTACAGCCAATGATATACACCATTTAGAAATAGTATAAAATGATGATAAATGACAATACACAGGGATACTTAATTATAAACAAAATAATAAGAACATCATGGATAAAACAATCTATCACAGATTTAACAAAATTTTGTTTATTACTGGGTAATGTTTGATTACATGGTTTTTCTTTGACTGATCACATTACATCATTACAAAACATTATGAAAGACCTAAAACACTATCAGGATTGATCAGGCTCTCTAATAACAATCCCTTGGCCAGATTTAATTTTAGCTGTCACAGGAGCTTCTGATTCTTCAGCCATCTTTTTTCCCTTAAGATCAGCTTTCTTCTTAGCTTCTTCCTTGAGCCTTTGCCTTTCAAAATAGTGAAAAGGCTTTGGGAAGTATTTGCTTGGCTCCATAGCATCAGTTGGAAGTCTTCCCATCTTAGCTTTCCTTCTGAATTGTACAATGGCTTCTTGTCTTGCCTCATACTTCTGCCATTCCTGCTCATTGTACCACTTGCCCCTTTCATGAACTTGATCTTTGACAGCTTTCCATGCAGTGAGTATTATATTTCTGGAAGTAGGACTCCACTGCTCAAAATCTGGCTTCAGCTCAGCCTGCTCTCTAAATCTTTTCTTTGACAGTAGAGCATCTTGCTGTTCTTGCAAATTTACCTCAGGCTTATCAACCTTTCCAAAGATAACATTTACAACCTCCTTTGAAGGACTATACATATATTGCACTTGCTGATCCAATACATCAAAATCTGGAGGGGGTATATGACTTGGGCAACCTCAGGTTGGTCACCTTCAAGTAGTCCTGTTTGTAGACCAGACTCAGCCACCATGTTATCATCACACAATGGTGGATATCCCAATGTGGCTCTTATGCTATTGGTCACCCATTTGGCATGCTCAGAGCCTGCATGAATTAGCATCCTCTCCCCCTTTATGGCTTCTCTTGATACATGATCTCTAAGATCTTCTTTCTGAAATCTTATTTGGCCATCCAAATAATTCACTCCCTCCTTGAAAAATGGTCTTAACTTTTGAAGCTTTTCAGATATTTCCTGTTGAGAGGTTGTGATGGCAGTCTTAACAGATGCAATAGCAGCTTGAAAATTCTTATCAAATTCTTCCATTTCTTTTGCTTTATTTGCAGGCATCCCTGGCACAATCTTCTTCACCTCTTGAATAATCTCATTATGAGATTCAGTTAAATTGTCATTCATTCTTATTTGATTTTCCAGAACATAACCTTGCTTCAAAGCAATATCATCCACCTTTGTAGAGATATCCTGCTGTTGTTTAGCCAGATAAACTACAGCATTGCCACCCTTGTGGAAGCAATCTGTCATTTCAGTTTTATTCAAGTTGACTTGAAATTGGATAGATTTGATATCTTGGGCTAAGTCAAACTGCAGAGTTTTGTTTCTTTCATCAACATATTTCTCAATGGCCACCCTGTGGTCATCCAATTTCACCTGTAAATCCACCAAGAACTTGTTATAATCAACTTCAGGAGGTGGAGGTGGAGGTGTTGTCTGTAAAGCCTGCTTATAAGTTTTGCTTCTTCTTTTAAATACAACCAGTTTTCTTCTCTTAGCCAACCTGGCTTCTTCAGTCTCAGATTCAGAAGTACTCTCAATGTGAACTCTATCTGCTTCAGTGCCATGTTGCTCAGTTTCAACATGTACTGGCTCCCCCTCAATTCTTTGCTCCTCCTCTTCTTCTTGTACTTTTTCAATCTCTTGAACTTTCTCCACTCCTTGTTCTAGCTCTATGTCAAGAGGCTGCTCAAGCATCTTGGTCCTCTTCTATTCTATCAGTAGCTATGTCATCATTTGGAAACAACTCATCCAGAGTGTATTCCTTTTGAACTGGAGCATCTGAAGATAAGTCATTAGGTGCATCCTTGTGCACATTCTCAGGCAGCTGCATATCTGGAGTAGGAGAAGACACATGCTCCCCCTGAACCTGTTCAGAAAAAAAACTTTTAGAAAGTCTTTTATAGTAAAATATATTTGCTCCCCCTACACCTGAACCACTTGTACCTGAGTAGGGGTAGATACATTTTGAGCAGGAGATTGAACTGGCTCCCCCTGCATCTGTGCAGATGTATCTACTTGATGAACTATAGAGGAGGCAGGTTGTTCTTCACTCTGTATCCTAAGTGGGTCCTCTTGTTGTTGCTCAGTCTCGTGAGCTGGAGAAGGGGATTTTACAGGGGTGTCTGGCCTGCTCTCTTCAGGCACATCCTTAGTCAGCACCCTTTCCCACCTGGAGAATAGTCTCATGTCCATCCTTCTCATATGATTGATTTTAGATCCTGGCAGTTGCTGCATCACTTCAGGAATTGCTCCATTGAGATATAGACTTATGATCCTAGCCATGTTAGGCTTCTTGATCCCTTCTTTAATCTTGTCAAATAGGATTACTGACCAATCAGTAGGAATTGTAAAGACAATCCTGGTCATAAGGTTGAACATATAGGCAGAAATCCTATCATGTCCACCTGTCTTGCAGATAATTACTTTCCCAACTATTTCAGACAAGAACTTTCCTTGCTGATTCATACCCTTCCTATTGAATGCAGCACCAATCTTCATGTTTGAATCCAAACCACACCATTGAAGGGCTTCCCTTGTCTTAGAACTAGGAACCTCTTCTTCATTTTCTTCCACATGTAATTGCAAAAACTTTCTCAAACCTCTTTGAGTAATCTTAATCTTAGTCCCGTGAACAATGGACTTGATCTTGAATTCAGTAGAATGGACTGATGCTGAGATAAAGAACTCATGCACCTCCTTTTTCCAGATCTTGGATGGTTCGGAGACAAGAAATTCTAACCCTGATGCAGAGAGAAGGGTGATAACTCCTTGAACATCAGGCGGCGCCTCTGCAAACGCCTGGCGCACCAACTCATACCCTTCATTAACATTGTCTTCAATCCTTGGCGCCATCGTTGTGTTCGAGAAAGCTTGAGAGAAGAGAGAAAGAAAGACTGTCGACACAGGGTTTGAGTTTCGAAAACCTTGAAAGCGTGTCGACACAAGGAGCTTTTTGACCTATTTATAGCTTCTGTTGAAAGAAGTTCAAAAGGCGCCAAAGACAGTCTAAATGTGTCGACACAGACGGAATGTGTCGACACAAGCTTCTATTAACTCGACATTTCTTCAGTCTACTATGTGTCGACACCAATTTGTGGTTATGTCGACACCTTGGATATATAGTAGAAAGACAGAAATTCTGTGTCGACACTAAGGACAAGTGTCGACACATATTTTGTAAGTGTCGACACCATAATTCTGGTTGAGTCGACATTACATTCCTGGTTAAGTCGACAATAAAACTCTTAAGTGTCGACACATATTCTCTGTGTCGACACAATATTTCTGACTTGTCGACATAATTTCTCTGAGTCGACACATTATTACTGAATGTGTCGACACATTCTTACTTAGCCAATTTCTGTAACTTCAATGTGTCCTTTTTAACACTTGATTATTGTTGTTACTACTTTTACTTACTTATTAACCATTTCAATAGCATTGTTAATGATTTTGTTTAATACATTAATCAATGGTTAACATACCTAATTCAATTTTGAATTTATTGAATTTGGTTTCATCTAAAGGCTTAGTAAATACATCTGCTATTTGATAATCTGTTTTTACAAATTCCAATGAGATGTCACCTTTTTCTACATGTTCTCTAAGAAAATGATATTTGATTTCTATATGCTTAGTTCTACTATGAGAAACTGGATTATTAGCAATAGAAATAGCACTCTTAGAATCACATAAAAGGGGTGTTCTACTTACCTGAATACCATAATCTTTAAGCTGATGCTGCATCCATAATAGCTGTGCACAGCAGCTTCCTGCAGCAATATACTCTGACTCAGCTGTGGAAATTGCCACACTAGTCTGTTTTTTACTACTCCAAGATATTAGTCTTCCTCCCAGGAAATGACAAGTACCTGTAGTACTCTTTCTATCCTCTCTACATCCTGCAAAATCTGCATCTGAATAGCCTGTTAGTTGAAAATCTCTATTCTTAGGGTACCAAAGACCTAGAGTAGGAGTGCCCTTTAGATATCTCAGAATCCTTTTTACTGCAGTATAATGAGATTCTTTAGGGCAGGCTTGGTACCTAGCACAGACACATGTTGCATACATAATGTCAGGTCTACTAGCAGTGAGATATAGTAGTGACCCAACTATTCCTCTATACAATGATTCATCAACAGGTTTACCTGCCTCATCTTTGCATATTGGCATACTTGTGCCCATAGGAGTTCTCATGGAGGAGGATGACTCCATACCATATTTTTTAATTAATTCCTGGTGAACTTAGACTGGGATATGGACAATCCATCATCAGTCTGTCTTACTTGGAGTCCCAAGAAGAACTTAAGTTCTCCCATACTGCTCATCTCAAACTTCCCTTGCATAAGTTTGGCAAACTTTTTACAAAGGTTGTTTTCAGTAGATCCAAAGATTATGTCATCAACATAGATCTGGACTAAGATGATCTTTCCTTTGGATTCCCTAAGGAATAGAGTTTTGTCTATCTTTCCTCTTGAGAATTTATTCTCAATGAGGAAGGTAGACAGGGTTTCATACCAAGCCCTTGGAGCTTGTTTTAACCCATACAAAGCTTTCCTAAGCTTGTACACAGAATCAGGTTTAAGAGGATCTACAAAACCTGATGGCTGCTCTACATATACTTCTTCTTTAAGATCACCATTCAGAAATGCTGACTTTACATCCATCTGGTATACTTTGAAGTCTTGGTAGGCTGCATAGGCAAGGAACATTCTGATTGCCTCCAGCCTTGCTACTGGAGCAAAGGTTTGATCAAAGTCAATCCCTTCTTCCTGCCTGTATCCTTTTGCAACCAATCTTGCTTTATTCTTTATTATTATTCCACTTTCATCTAGCTTGTTCCTATAGATCCACTTAGTCCCAATTATGTTGTGGCCTCTTGGTTTAGGAACAAGCTCCCAGACCTTGCACCTTCTGAACTGATTCAGCTCCTCTTGCATAGCATCAATCCAGTGCTGGTCTTGGATAGCTTCTTCAAACTTCTTAGGTTCCATTTGAGACAAGAAACTAGAATGCAAAACTGTGCTTTGATTTCTGCTTCTAGTTTGCACTCCTTGTCTTGGATCACCAATTATCTGATCAGTAGGATGATCTCTTAGATATCTTATAGCTGGAGGTAGATTCCCTTCAGGTTGAGCATCTCCAGCTTCTTCATTCTGCTGTTCCTCTTGGTTTTCATCAGCTTCCATTATCTCTTGTACTCCCCCTGGACAGCAGCCTTCATTTTCCAATGCTCCCTCTTCCTTTGAAGCTTCAGCAATGGAGAGCTTGTCCATCTTCTTGCTTATACCTGTTGAGTCATTTGATCTACAAGACAATTCACAATTGATTAATCTTGTTTCATCAAATACAATATGCACAGATTCTTCAACAACTTGAGTAGTTAAGTTGAAGACTCTATAGGCCTTACTATTTGTGCTGTACCCAACAAATATCCCATCCTGGGATTTGGCAGCAAACTTAGTCAAATAAGACTTACCATTGTTAAGTATATAGCACTTGCAGCCAAAGATCCTAAAATAGGATAGATTTGGTTTTCTGCCTTTCACAATCTCATAGGGAGTCATTCTGTGGCTTTTGGTGATAGAAGCCCTATTGATGACATGACAAGCAGTGTTAACTGCCTCAGCCCAAAAATATTCTGGGAGAGAGGTGTCACTCAATAGAGTTCTACCAGCTTCAATTAATGATCTATTCTTTCTTTCAGCAATTCCATTTTGCTGAGGTGTTCTAGGTGAGGAGAACTCTTGGAAAATCCCAAAGTCTATACACAAGTTTGTCATGCTTTCAGATTGAAACTCAGTACCATGGTCACTTCTGATTTTGACCACTGTACTGTTCAGTTCATTCTGAATTTGCTTTACAAACTTAAATAATACACTTGGGGTTTCAGATTTTTGTCTCAGAAAGAACACCCATGTAAATCTAGAATAGTCATCTACAACCACTAGTGTGTAGACCTTCCTACCTAGACTGTGAACTGGCATAGGACCAAAAAGATCCATATGCAAGAGATATAAGCATCTCACAGAATCCTTGTTTTCAAGGCTTTGAAATGAGGTTTTTGTCTGCTTGCCCTTTTGACAAGCTGAGCATACCCCTTCCTTTATACACTTAACTTGAGGCCCATTCCTCACTAGTTCTTTACTAAAGAGTTGGCCAATTGTCTTGTAGTTTAGATGAGCCAATCTCTTGTGCCACTTAACACAATGAGAAGCATTGTCATCAGCTACAAGACAAATGGGGGATGCCTTATTCTCACATTCAAAATTAAGGCAATACACATTTCTCTTCCTATACCCAGTCAATATGATCTCTTGATCACTTGACCTTTTGATATGACATCCATCCTTACCAAATGAAATGTCATATCCTAGATCACTCAGCTGGCTTATGCTTATTAGATTATGTTTCAAACCTTTTACATAGGCCACTTGGGTGATAGTAATTAGGTTTGAAGAGATGTTACCAAATCCTTTGATGACTCCTTTTTCAGATCCACCAAAGATCACTTTATGTCCATCTTTGACAGATGAATACTCCTTCAGCAGCCCCTTTGTTCCAGTCATGTGCCTGGAACAACCACTATCCAAGTACCATATAGGGGCATGGTAACTTGGATTCACCTGCAATACAGAATTACTTACCCTTAGAACCCAAGTAAGTCTTGGGTCCTTGGTTCAGGTTAGCCTTAATAAAGTTATCATAACCTCTTCTAACAGGTAGACTCTTATTCTTTATAACACTTGTGTTATACCAGCAGTCCAATGCAAAATGACCCCTCTTGCCACAGCACCAACATTCAAACTTATTGTATCTAGATCTAGATACATCCTTGTCAGAAGCATTTCTGTTCATTGCTGGTGCTGTTGCAACTTCTCCTACTGGTTTCTTAAAACCATAGGGCTTATGACCATAGGTAGGCCTGCTTGCCTTAACACCCTTGTTCTTCAGAACATTTGTCTTGATATGATCCTGAATGTCTTCATGATCATATATGTTAGAAGGCACTTTCTTCTTACCAAACCTTATGGGGACTGAAAGGTTTAGTGGCTGAATAGGGGCTTTGCCTTTCTTTTTGAATCTGCTAGCCCTGGAGTTACCCTTAAATCCTAATCCAGCCTTACCCTTCTGAGTGACAAATTCATCTATCAAGGGTAAGACAGATTTTGGCTTAGAGTAACTAGCCACTAAATCCCTTTCAATTCTAAGTCTGTCCTCCAGACTCTTTACTTGATCATTAGTATAATTAATTGTGCCCATCTGAATAATAGTTATATTTTTCAGCTTGGCAATTTCAGCTAACTTTTGATCAAGGACTTTTTCTAACTCAGCTGTTGTAACCCTTAGATCAGCAATTTCCTGAGCCTGTGATTTAACCAGGTTCTTGCTTTTCTTAAGGGCCTGCAACAAGTCCCCATACTTGTCTATCAATTGATAGACATCTCCTTCAGATCCAGATGCATCTTCATCACTTGATGCAGATGTAGCTGATTCTTCACTTGTACTACAAACAAATGTACTGGAAGGACTGTTTACCTCATTAGGACCAGACTGATTCTGGCATAGGTCCTCTTCTGATCTAGTCATCAAACCCATGCATTGATGTTCATTGATGGAGTCTAGCAACTGCATAAACTCCTCTTCCTCAGATGCAGCATATAATCCAATATATGCTTCAGCTTCAGATCCTGATTCTGAAGTTGACTGGTCTGACAGACTTTTATCTTTCTTTGCTACAAAGGATTTCTCCTTCTTGCCTTTCTGATAAGTCTTCTTCTTTTCTGAAGATTCCTTCCTTTTGTCAGGACACTCAGCCACTACATGTCCAGGCCTATTGCAACAATAGCAGACAATCTTTGAAGTAGTGGCTTTGCTGGGCTTTGACCTGCTTTTCTCTTTCCTAGATGACCTTCTTTTCTGATAATAGTCATCTACTTGCTGTGATGATGAAGGCCTAGACTTCCATTGCTTCTTTTTCAAGAACCTTTGAAATTGCCTAGTGAATGCAGCAAAGTCTGCATCTGAATCACTGCTGACTGAACCCCTATCTGAATTTTCAGAACTACCTTCTTCAACTTCCTTAGGAGGAGATGGTGATTTCCTCCTATTCTTTCTGGTGGCTTCAGCATTAAATGCCACAGTCTTTTCTCTATGCTCTCCTCTTGAGTTTCTTTCCTCCTCCTTCCTTACCATAAGTTGCATTTCATAGGATAGCAACTTTCCAAACAGAGTTGGAGGAGATATCTCTGCCAATTTTGCCACTTCTCTTATGGCACAGATCTTTGTATCCCAATCCTTTGATAAGGATCTTAAGAATTTGTCATTCAGTTCATAGGTACTGAAGACTCTTCCATAGGAAATTAGCTCATTCACAATTCTATAGAATTTCTTATAGCACTCAGTTATGCTATCAGATTTTCCTTGTCTAAAACTTTCATACTCCTGATTTAGCATAGATTTTCTGTCCAGCCTTACTTCTTCTGATCCCTCCATGTAGACAATTAATGTGTCCCACATCTCCTTGGAGGTCTTGCAGTGAATCAGATTCTGAAATGTTGAATCATCTATGGCACTGACAATTATGTTCTGTGCCCTTTTGTCCATGGTTGCCAAGATGATTTCATCCTTGGTCATTTCAGAATAAGTCTTTGGTGTTTGGATATTTGCATCAAGAACAGATATCTTCATTGGTATGAAGGGGCCTTCCTGTACTGTGATGTAAATCCTTGGGTCAGATGCTTCCATAAACAATCTGACTCTTTCTTTCCAGATCCCAAAGATTTCCTTCTTGCATATGGGTAATTTCATTGACCCTAGCTCCTTATGATTCTCTCCAGAACCCATCTTCTTGATTCTTGATTCTGCCTATCAGATCTACCTCAGACTGTTAAGTCCTTTTTGAGGAACCTCCCTCTGATACCACTTGATAGTTTAACTTTCAAGGCAGCCTAAAACACCTAGAGGGGGGGGGGGTGAATAGGTCCTGCTTCTTCTTCTAAAACTTCTAGACAGAATTCAATTTATTAACTAATACAAAAACACAGCAATCACAGAAAACAACACATCACAGATTGCACTATGTTTTATAGTGGTTCCCCAAGGTCTGGGTACATCCACTTTCCCCCTTCACCTATCTAGCAGTATGCTAGATTCGGCCAAACTTCCACTTATCTCCGATCAATAGATCTTACAACTCAGAACCCAACTGGTTCCTACAACTCAGGCACAACTGCCCTACCTCAGCCTTGCCCCAAGGCCTACAACTCAGAGAATATCCTTCTCCTACACTCAGGCAATCAGCCCTACCACTCAGAGTTCAACACTCCTACACTCAGCCTTTATAACATAGGCTTACAACTCAGATCTGTATAAACAGATCCTACAGAAATATAGAAAAGATTGTTTTAAATTGTCTTGCCAAGTTGAGAGAGAAGAGGCAATGACAATTCTTAATCAGCTGATGCAATCAACTGTTTCTTAGCCTTCTTCAAAGCTTCTTGAAAATGTACTTAGCTGAGTTGATTCCAAACAGCTTCTTGAGAATCCACAGATGGATTCTTTCTTCTTCTTCAAATTCTGACTTGATCTCTCTCTGTCCAGAACTTTGAATGATTCTTCTGAATTCTGATTAGAACTCTTCTTAGATCTATCCTTGAGATAGTCTTCTTAGATCTCCCGGAGAAAATCTTCTTAAGTGCCTAGCACTTTCTTGAAATGAGTAGAATGTAATCCTTCTCCACTTTCTGATCCAATGTATTTCAAAAGGTCAGTTCTATATGTTGTTCATTCTCTCTGAATCTGTCTATTTATAGACATTCTTCATGGTAACCGGCTGATCCGGTTTCTAACCGTTTTCTGACAAGTCTGACAACTTCAGTTAACTGGTGACAACCCACAGCTGTCAAGTCTTCAACCAAGTCCTGTGCCTTAGTGTTGAAACAGTCTGTCAGAAAGTGTCGAGACCATCTGTCTATTTGTGTCGACACAATTAACTTTGGTGTCGACACTGCCTTCAGTGATGTCGACAAAATTGCCTTTGTGTCGACACATCTTCTTCTGAAAATAACTTGGTCTTTGACTCTGCAGTGTGTCGACACAAGTCCTGTGTGTCGACACAGTTGTTGTAGAATCATAACTTTAGTAAGTGTTGACTTAGCCTTCAGGTGTCGACACATTCATTCTTTAGCTGTGCTATAATGTGTCGACTTACTCACTATGTGTCGACACATTCTGCTGGTGACGACAAACCTGTGGTCGACTATTTTCTTCTGTGTCGACATATTCAGATGATGTCGACAAACTTGAGATCGACTATACTCTTTAGTGTCGACACATTCTCCCAATGTTGAGGTCGACGTTTTTCTTCTGTGTCGACACAATTTCCCAGTGCTGTGTCGACTTACTTCTTCTGTGTCGACACAATTTCCCAGTGCTGTGTCGACTTACTTCTTCTGTGTCGACACAATTTCCCAGTGCTGTGTTGACTTACTTCTTCTGTGTCGACACAATTTCCCAGTGTTGTTGTAGACTATGTTATGTGTCGACACTTTTTCCCAGAGTAGTGTCGACTTACACCTTCTGTGTCGACACACTTTCCCAGTGTTGTGTCGACAACTTTCTTCTATGTGACGACACATGTTCCTTTGTGTCGACACTTGGACTTAGAATCTTTTCTGTCAACTTTAACATTTCTTTACCTGCACATGTCAACTCAAAACTACATCAAATACAACATGATGTATATCATTGAGCTAGGTTGGGCTTCTTCAAATCAGGTACACATTTTCCAATGTACCCAACAGCATTCATTCCAGGCAGTCTTCTTTCCCTCCATGAGGTCATAGATTGTTTCCCACATGGACTTTGAAGTCTTACACTTGTCCAATCTTGTAAGAGATGATCCTAACCCAATATCAGAGATGATCTGTCATACCAGCTTGTCAAAGTTGAATAGTGAGAGCTCAGTTTCAGACATCTCTATGGAACTCTTAGGGATTTGGAGATCTTCTCCAGATTCAGAAGCCTTCATGGGAATGAAGGGACCCTCTTCCACAATGAATAAAGCACGGGGGTCAATGGCTTCCAGATGAAACTGAACTCTCATTTTCCAGATGGGAAAATATTCTTTTGTGCATGCAGGCAGTCTCAGGGGAGAGACATCAGTGTACAGCTCCATGCTTAAGTCTTGTTTTCTTCTTGACACTAGAGACGGGATCTTACTCAAGGTGTTAATCTTATTGATGAGTAACCTGGCTCTGATACCACTTGAAAGTATCTAGTGTCAACTAAATCCACCTATGGGGGGGGGGGGAATAGGTGTCGTGCAGTCTTTTGTGGAATTTGATGTACCTGCACAAGTTAACAAACATAGCACAGAACACACAAAGAATTATAGTGGTTCCCCGATTTGGGTACGTCCACTTTCCCCCTTCGACCTATCTCCCACCAAGGGATGACTCAGTCACTTCTCCAAATGGATTGAAATCCAATCCTCACAGTACGGAAGGAACCCTTCCAACAAAGGAGTCACCACTCCACCACCACGGGTTGCACCCAACCCTTACAACTAGGAATAAAAATTCCTTTATAACAAAACAAAAATTGAATGTATAAGAAAATACAAACAAGGCTTTTGGAGATTCCTATGTCCTTCTTCGTTCGTTGAAGCTTTCTTGAAAGATACTAAGAGTCCACAACCGGAGTTCTCTCTTGGAGAGGATCTTGTCAAGATCGGTGGCGGAAAATGATTGCGACGACGATACTTTGTAGATCCAAACTTCTTGACGAAGTAAGAAAGGTCTACGAACGATCTCAGTCGGATCAGTCGTCTCAATCGATTCGGATTGAAGAACTAACCTCGTTCAACGAATCGAGAGACAAAAGATCTCAAGAGAGATACGTGAGACGCACTGCTAGCCTCAGTACTGTCATCAGAAGATCAAAGAAGCACTGAGATTAACGATCAATGGCGAATACGAACTTGCGAACGGCTACAGACGATCGGCGGTTTCCGCGATCGGCTAGGGCACGGCGTCGGCTACTTTTGATTTCACGTGAATGAGTTACTGTAGGAGTTCGAAATATGCATGTATATATACCCTGATCAAACCCTAAAAGACCGTTGAGGGGCCCATAAGGAAAAGCCCTAGCTCCGGCCAAAACAGCGCACGGTCTCTTGGTTCGGTCCAGCGAACAGACGAAAATTGCCTAAGGAAAAATCACCGAGATTCATTGGTGATTCCCGTCGAAGTCGGCGGGAATCACTCATGATTCTCGTCGATTCTGCCTTGGCCGAATTTCAGTTGGAAACCTTGTCAGCCGGAGGAAATCGGCTGGAATGCATATTGATTCTCGTCGAATCGGCGAGAATCACAAGTGACTCCCGTCGAAGTCGGCGGGAATGACTTAGTGATTCCCGTCGATTTTGACTTAGACGATTTTTCTCTTCCTTCCTCTTAACTTGATCTTTGACCCATCTTTGCTCCTTCTTCTGCTCTTGATCTGCCTTAACCCTGTACTTGAAAATAAGTACACTCCAATAGAGAGGGCATACATGAGTTAACACACTAATCTGCTCAACGAGGGATTACGTAGCGCAGACCCGTGTATATTGACCCACTGCACCCTGACATTGGTGTGTACTTAGCATGGAATAGCTGCAAGCACAACTTGATAGAAAATCATCAAATATATTGTCAATTCAACTTAGCTTGTTCAGGGGCTTCTTCAAATTAGGTACATTGTGGATACAATACCCAACAGGTACAACATCCATGAGTGATTGTGTTATGGCAAAACAGGTCACTTTATTGTTGATTGCTGGCACAATCATAGTGTGTAAAGATCAAATGTCAGCTTGCCTGTCAAAAAAGCTACAGGCAGGAAGAATTATTTTCAGTCTAACAGGCACCAAGGACCCAATAAAAATTGGGGTCCTAAGGTTAAATGATGTGTGTTTTGCAGGATAGTCCAAGTGCTCATACCCCTATATGGTACTTGGACAGTGGTTATTCCAGGCACATGATTGGAACAAGGAGCATGTTAAAGGATTATGCTCCAGTAAGGAATAGACCAAGGGTTATCTTTGGTGGATCTGAAAAAGGAGTGACTAGAGGTTATGATAAGATCTCTAATGGCATAGTCACTATCACTAGAGTAGCCTACGTAGAAGGATTGCAATACAACCTGATAAACATTAGCCAACTCTGTAATCTTGGCTATGACATAGTATTTCACAAGGATGAGTGCCAAATTAGGAGGTTAAGTGACCAAGAGGTCATCTTAACAGGCACTAAGAGTGGAAATGTGTAATGTTTAGATTTCCTATATTCTAGCAAAGACTCACCTGTATGCCTTGTTGCAGATGAGAAAGCCTCTTCGTTGTCCAGTGGCACAAGAGGCTAGTTCATCTAAATTATAGGACCATAGGCAAGCTGTTCAGCAATGAGCTGGTTAGGAATGGGCCTAAGTCTATATGCACTAAGGAGGGTATCTGCTCTGCATGCCAAAAGGGCAAACAGACTAAGACCTCCTTCAAGAGCATTGGCACCAAAGACTCAGTGAGGTGCTTATACCTCTTGCATATGGATCTGTTTGGTCCTATGCCAATTCAAAGTCTAGGTAGGAAAGTCTACACCCTTGTGATTGTTGATCACTTTTCCAGATTTGCCTGGGTGTTCTTTCTCAGGAAGAAATCTGAAAACCCCTGATGTCTTTCAGATATTTGTCAAAAAAATTCATAATGAATTCAATAGCACTGTGGTCAAAATTATAAGTGACTATTGCACTGAGTTTCAGTCTTAGTGCATGACAAGGTTCTGTGAAGAGCTAGGGATTAATCAAGAGTTTTCCTCTCCTAGAATACCCTAGCAAAATGGAATTGCTGAAAGGAAAAATAGGACTCTCATAGATGCTGGTAGAACCTTACTAAGTGACTCATCCCTCCCAGAATACTTCTGGGCTGAGGAAGTTAACACTGTATGATATGTCCTTAATAGGGCTTCTATCACCAAGAGCCACAAGAAGACTCCCTATGAGATCTTGAAGGGCAAAAAACCAAACCTGAGCTATTTCGGGATCTTTGATTACAAGTGTTATGTGCTCAACAATGGAAAAGTCCATTTAACTAAGTTTGCTGCAAAGTCCCATGAAGAGATTTTTTTTGGGCACAACATTCATAGTAAGGCATATAGAGTCTATAACTTAACTACCTAAGTTGTAGAAGAGTCAATGCATGTTGTATTTGATGAATCCAACATGGTTAACTGTGAGCTGCCAAGCTCCTCCTCTTATATTAATGCAGGTACAGAGCAGTTGATGGACAAGCTGACCATCAAGGAAGATACCCCCATAGTCTAAGAAAATGATGATGGACTGCCTACTCCAATAGAAGGAGACAACATACCTGAAGAAAATGAAGATCAACTAACTGAAAACCTTGAAGATCAGCAAGCTGTAGCTAGATTGTCTTCAGCTACCAGGCATCTAAGGGACCATCCAGTACACCAAATTATTGGTGATGCAAATCATGGAGTCCAGACCAGAAGCAGGAGCATGAACACAACTCTCTACTAAGGCTTCATGTCTTAAGCAAAGCCAAAGAAGTTTGAAGAAGCAATCAAGGACCAGTTCTAGATTGGAGCAATGCAAGAAGAACTGGACCAATTAAAGAGATGTAAGGTCTGGAAGTTTGTCCCCAGACCACAAGGACAAAATGTCATAGGGACTAAGTGTATCTACAGGAACAAGTTAGATCAAGATGGCATTATTGTCAAAAATAAGGCTAGACTGGTGGCTAAAGGCTATAGGCAAGAAGAGGGCATAGACTTTGACCAGACTTTGGCCCTAGTAGCCAGACTGGAATCCATAAGAATCATCCTTGCATTTGCAGCCTATCAGGGATTCAGAGTCTACCAAATGGATGTCAAGTCAGCATTCCTGAATGGAGACCTAAAAGAGGAAGTATATGTGGATCAGCCACAAGGTTTTGTAGATCCTAACTCTTCCAATTTTGTTTATAAGCTTAGGAAAGCTCTATATCGGCTAAAACAAGCTCTTAGGGCTTGGTATGAAACCTTGTCCAGCTTTCTAATTGAGAACAAATTCTCAAGGGGGAAGATAAACAAGACCCTATTCCTAAGGGAATCAAAGGGCAAGATTATCCTTGTCCAGATATATGCTGATGACATTATCTTTGGATCTACTGATGACAACCTTTGCAGGAAGTTTGCTAAACTTATGCAAGGAAAGTTTGAAATGAGCAGCATGGGTGAGCTCAAGTTCTTCTTGGGACTCCAAGTAAGGTAGACTGATGATGGCTTGTCCATATCCCAGTCCAAGTTCACTAGGGAGCTAATCAAAAAATTTTGTATGGTGAATGCCTCCACCATGAGAACTCATATGGGATCAAGTATTCTAATAGGAAAAGATGAGACAGGGAAACTTGTTGATGAGTTCTTAGTCCTGACATCATGTATGTCACATGTGTCTGTGTTAGGTATCAGGCCTGCCCTAAAGAATCTCATTACTCTACATCAAAGTGAATCTTGAGGTATCTTAAGGGCACACCAGATCTTGGCCTATGGTACCCTGAAAATAGGGATTTTGATCTTATTGGATTTTCAGATGCAGATTTTGCAGGTTACAAAGAAGACAGGAAAAGCACAACTAGAACCTGTCAGTTCTTAGGTAAAAAGCTAGTTTCTTGGAGCAGCAAGAAGCAAACTAGTGTGGCTATATCCACTACTGAGTCAGAATATATATCAGCAGGCAACTGCTGTGCTCAGCTGCAGTGGATCCAACATCAGCTCCAGGATTACAACCTTCAGGTAAGTAGAACTCCTCTCTACTGTGATTCTGCAAGTGCTATTTCTATTGCTAGGAATCATGTCTCACATAGCATAACTAAGCATATAGAAATAAGATATCATTTTATTAGGGAGCATGTGGAGAAGGAAGACATCAGTCTTGAGTTTTTTCTCACAGACAAGCAAGTGGCTGATATCTTCACTAAGCCATTAGATGAAGCAAAGTTCAACACCCTCAAATTTGAGTTGGGTATGTTGAACTTGGCATAGATTCAGGCACTCTCTTTTGCATTTTTTGGTGCAGGTATTGTTCCTCTTGCTGGACATACAAACTCCCAAGTAGTATCGGTTCATTGATGCTTCTACTGAGGGGGAGTAGGTTCCTCTGGAGAGAAGAGAAAAGGTCAGCCAATTGGAGGGCCAGACCCCATATGCCTATTCTGCAGAAGTCAAAAAGGGGAGAGAAGAGAGAAGGTCCTAGCAAGGGGGAGATATAGCAGAGCAAGGGGGAGACATAACCATACATGCATGAGATGACAATGGGGAAAGAAATACATGTGGCACTCAAGTAAGGACAACAACCATACAGCAAAACAGGGGGAGTAAGTGAGGTACATCTACTTATAGCTTATCAGAATTTTGATTTTGATTTTGCTGTATAGGTTGTGTGTATCATTGACCATGGAAAGAACATTTTTTTATAAAGGTTAATAAGGGTTTTGACTTCTTCAAATAGGGGAGATTGTTAGGTCCATTGTTCCCAATGTCCCTGATTTGTGAGAAGTCAAACAGGTCAATGACACACACATCAACTGTATTTGATGTGCATTTGAGGTCTTGAGTGCAGGTAGTCCATATCATATTGATTGGACATGTGGACACACTACGTGGTTGCTGTACATACCAAAAATCGCCTAAGTCCACAGGCGTTGAGTGGAGCAAACTCTCTCAACACCAGAAGTATGGACTCTATAATATCAAGTAGAAATTTGTCTAAGTACAAAAGCGTTGAGTGTACTCTACTCACTCAACGTCATATAACATATAGCGTTGAGTGTAGTCTACTCACTCAACGCCATATAACATATAGCGTTGAGTGTAGTCTACTCACTCAATATAATATAACATATAGCGTTGAGTGTAGTCTACTCACTCAACGCCATATAAGATATAGCATTGAGTTTGTCTAAGACTAATAGGAAGATAACCAAAAATGTGGCTAAGTCCACAGGCAATGAGTGTAATCTACTCACTCAACACCATACAAAAAAGACTGTGAGTTAGGTTAACTCAGTCTAAGCCTAGAGAAATTGGCTGAAAATGTGGCCAAGTCCACAAGCGTTGAGTGTGGTCTACTCACTCAACGTCATACAGCTTTTAGCGTTGAGTGTTGTTGTGCCAGTCAACTCCATGGGAAAGTTGGGCAAAATTTTCACTAAGTCCACAGGCATTGAGTGTAGCTTACTCACTCAATGCCAGATAACGGAAAATTCTGTTAAGTAGTTTGGCGTTTAGTGGAGCTTACTCTCTCAACGTCAAGGAGCAGAAATATTTGTTAAGGCAAATAGTGTTGAGTGAGGTAAACTCACTCAACGTTCTCAACGCTCTCAACGCCTTGGAGCAGAAATTTGGCTAAGTCCAAAAGCGTGGACTGCTTGACTTTCGTTGAGCTCAGCTTCGTCAAACTGAGCTCAGCGATCGTTGAGCTGAGCCAAATTACTCAGTTTATCCTGGATTTTGTCGAACTCAGTTCAGCCTTTCATCGATCTAAGTTTGCAGTTTGTCAAACTGAACTTTTGCATTCGTCGAGCTGAGCTCGACGTTCATCGAATGGAGCTCAGCTTTCGTCGAGCTCAATACTTAGACAGATAGAATATTGTCTAAGTGTTGTGGCGTTGAGTGATACCTACTCACTCAACGCTTTTGGTTTTGATGAATGAATTTTGTCTAAGTCCAGAGATGTTGAGTCATGCTGATGTCAACAAAGTCAAATTATCAACCAAAATTCAAATGGTGGAAAATTGTTGACAGAGACATTGGCGGCCAACTATCATCATCTTCTGCACTTTCCAAGGAAAATTTTCATCATAAAGTGTTGGGGCTCACATTCAGCAAGGATCTTTTAAATCAAATTTAAACGGAAGGGATGCGCTGGATGGCTTAATCTCAGCCATCAATCCTGGTGGTGGGGCTCACTGCTCGATCGGCCTTCAGAGTATAAAAGGAAGCAATCGGTCCGAAAAAAAGACGAAAAGAACGAACACAACCAAGAGAACAATCGATTCCTCGGGTAGGTTTTCTGAAAACAAGAAGAAGGGCAGGAGAACATCATCTTCTTCCTCGCCATTTTTGTCGAGCCTGAAGAAGGAGTTGTGCACGGAGAACCTTGCTGGGAAGGAGATAGCTAAAGCAATTACCATTCGCAATAGCAGGATCAGAATTCATTCTGAGGGAGTAGATCTACAAGTTCTGCAGAAGGAAGGTTAGCTATTTGAAGAAAGAATCTACTGCCTACATCATCGTCTTCAACATCAAAAGGTTGGGCTGATATCTGCTCAGTTCAGGAAGAAGAAGACACAGAGTTCTTAATCTGGTGTCTAATCATATAATATTTATCTAATTCTTTCTTGTGTAAAAATTCTTGGTGAATCTGGAGTTGTAAGCCTGTTTTATAAAGGCTAAGGTTTTTGTGACCTGTATTTGGCTTTGTGCTGGGTGAAAGGTCGTTATGACATGAGGGTTGGCTTAGTGCCTAATTGTTAGGTCTGTGTGACCTGTGTGGTCCTGCGGGATCTGTGCTGTAAGCTATTAAGTAGCTGAGTTTTGGAGGGAGATCCGAATCTAACACACTGTTAGATCGGTGCAGAGAGACAGTGGATGTACCCGAGATTGGGGAACCACTATAAAATTGTTGTGTCGTCTGTGAATGTTCTTGAAAGCTGATAAATAACCTAATCACATGCACAAAAATCTGATAACAAATTAGAAAAGGTAAAATAAAGACAAAAACCTATTCACCCCCCCCCCTAGGTGTTTAGTTAACCTTGAAAACAAGTCTTTCAGAGAGAAAAACAGGAATTAGGAGAGTGAGCTAAACTTCATTACAAATCATTCATGTCCATTACAATCACTTTGGCTCTATTTATAGCCTACCAACATCCTTGTTACATAACATGAAATTACCCATATACTCTTATATATCCCGTTACACTTCTACCCATCCCATAAAAACGATGACCTCGTCGTTGTACAACCCGTATTCGACGAGGGGAGGCCCCACCACCGCCAGGTCATCAGAAGTCAAAGTCAACAATTCAAACCGAAGTCAAGATCAAGCTGCGAGCCAGCAGAAGGCATGGGCGAGTATGGCGAGCTCCCCACGCATACTCGCCAGGTGGGCGACTAAGGCGAGATCCTCGCCTGTCTTGTGCGAGCTCCCCAGAAAGTCGCCCGATCGCCAGGGTGGGGGTATAAGTAAGACCCCCCCCCCTTTCTCTTTGGATTTCCCTATAAATAGGACCCCAGGGGTACGAAGGAGAGGACCGGAAACTCTCGGATAGTTACTCGTGAATTCCAGCTCGCGCATCTCCTTCGTATCTAGCTCAGCCATTCTTGTTGAGAAGGGGTTGCTTCTCCTAAGCAACTGGGTACGTGGTGGGACCTTCCTGCCGCAGCGCCTGGGGTCTTGTTTCTTTAGCTCGTCCCTTTCGTATCTAGGGGTCGTCCGACTTCACTGCGAGACCGGTAACTTTAGGTCGCCTAGTCCGATTCTGAGGTCGGGATTTTCTTGGCTTCAACACTTGGTGCGGTGAGCGTGGATAGCAGCCAAGTTGGAAAGTTTCGTGGTGGCGAAAGATGGTCAATAGTGGCGATCAAGGCGAGTTTGTGGAAAACTCGACAGGAGTCGGCACCTCAGAGCGAGGTGGCGGGTTTGTGACGGTAGCAGCTTTCGAGGAGTTCGCGAAGAGAATGGAGAGGGCGATACTCGTCGGATTCACCAACCCCCCTGAGGTCACGACGACTTCTCCCCGTCGCCTGACCCCGCCGGGCGAGGAGGAGCCAACCCGCCAAGCAGGAAAGGAGCCCGCCTAGGCGAGAGAGGAGCAACCGATGCCGCCGCGTCATCACCCAGCGAGATGCCAGGGCATTCGATTCCGAGATCCTGAACTCTCGGCGAGGTATGGGAATACTTGCCGATGGAGAGAGTATGAATATTCGTGTGAGGAGGATAATCGTCGCCGCCAGGAAGGGAGGAGCCCCTTCTGCGCTGAGATCCTCGCGGCCCCCGTCCCTGACAATTTTCGAGAACCCGCCCTCACCTACTACTCCGGCAGAGATGACCCGGTAAGGCATCTTCAGTGGTTTGAGGACGTGGTCTCGATCCGCAACATGTCTGACACCTTCAAGTGCCGCTTCTTCTCCATCACCTTCAAGGGGAGTGCAAGAGACTGGTTCCAGCAACTGCCGGCAGGTTCCATCTACTACTTCTCTGACCTTCGTCGGGGTCTCATAGCGAGATTTGCGACATCCAAGAAGAGGAAGAAGGAGGCGACGACCCTCTTTAAGATCGTGCAGGGCAGCACGATAGTTTGGGTCGTTACATCGACTTTTTCCAGGAAGAGGTGGAGGAGGTGGAGGAGGTGGATGGGTTTACCTTGATGGTTGCCCTCAAGTTTGGCCTGAAGTAGGGATTCTTCAACATGGAGCTGGGGCACAGGCCTCCGAGGTCATTCGAAGAGATGGTGGAGAGGGCCAATGTATTCATTCAGGGGGAGGAGAGGAACAAGGAGTTCCTGGTAAGGCTGGACGGGATAAGCCACAAGGGAGAACAGGGGAAGACTATTGGAGAGGGAGAGGCATCCGGAGAAACACGATGGCGGAAGGCAGGAGGTGCTGAAGAGGAAGAGGAAAGAGGATCCCGGGAGGGCGAAAGAGTTGAGGCAGGAGAGGCCTCGAAGACAAGAAGAAAGGAGGCCCTTCGAGGCCCCAGAAGGAAGAAGGGAAGAAAGGAGGTTCCAGTATCCGAGAGATCGTCCCCAGTGGAGGCGACCGATCCGCCAGGAAGAGAGGAGAAACAACAACCTTAGGGAGCAAGGAGGAGGAGGAAGGGAGACGATGACCATAACGCAACGGGCCTCTAAACGCCGGCGAAAGGAGAAGCGATAGGAGAGGAAGCAGGAAGCGGCAATTCCCCTCTACTGCGATATCCATCGAGTAGAGGGGCATGGGACCTTGGCCTGCCCCGAGTTTTGGGAGGCAAGGAGGAGGTTGGAGGCGACGGAGGCAGAGAGAGCAGCCAAGGCAGGAGGCCCCAGTCGGACAGGTAGCCTTCCAAGCTCCGCGAAGGAGGAGGAATGAGGACAGGGTTGACCAGGGGGGTCGAGGAAACGTTATTCCCGGTCTGGGAGGCGGACACGTCGGGGTGATCAATGGGGGTGCAGGGCTTGGAGCTTCCCGCAAGGGTAGTCTCCACCAGATCTACATGAGGAGCGTCGCCTCGACGTCACAGACTCCTCCACTGCTGAACAAGATAACCTTCTCGGAGGAGGACATGCTGTGGAACGAGAACCCCTTCCATGACGCGTTGGTGATACAAGCGGCCATCGAAGACTTCACCGTCAACCGAATTCTCGCGGACAACGGGAACTCGATGAATGTCATTTTCAAAAGAACCTTTGTGGGGCTTCAGGTGGAAGCATCCAGGGTCCAGGCTGCGGATGGGCCTCTCTTTGGCTTCTCGGGAGAGAAGAAAGAGGTGGAAGGGGGAGTGGAGCTACTGGTCACCCTCGGGGGTACTTCAATTCGGTGCCGGTTTGTCATCGTCGACGCAGCCAGCGGCTACAACGCCATTTTCAGACGGCCTCTCATCAACTACTTCAAGGCCGTCCCGTCGTCGTACCATCAATGCCTGAAGTACTGCCGGGATGACGTCCAAGTCCGGATCAGGGGGGATCCGAAGGCCTCCAGGGAGTGTTACCTGAACGCTGTCAGCACCATCAGCTGGATGGGTGACGCGAAAGGCTGGAGAAAATGATGGAGCAGGAGGAGGGCCTGCAAGCTGCCGAAGAGCTAGAGGAAGTGGAGGTGATCTCCCCGAGAGGAGAGCCTGAGATGCTGAAGGTCGGAGGAGCCTTGCCCCAGGAAGGGAAGGCGGAGATAGTTGCTTGCCTGCAGGAGAATGCTGACATCTTCGCGTGGAGTGCCGCCGAGATGCCAGGGATTGATGCCGATGTTGCCTATCATCGCCTCAACCTGGATCACGCGGTAGCTCCGGTTCGTCTAAGGCAGAGAAAGAGCGCCACCGCGCTGGCCGAGCCGATCAGGGAGGAAGTGAGGAAGCTGCTGGAGGCGGGGTTTGTCTCGGAGATCCAGTATCCAGTCTGGGTCTCCAATGTTGTAATGGTAAAGAAGTTCGGAGGGGGCTGGAGGTTGTGTATCGAATTTTTCATATTGAATAAAGCTTGCCTAAAGGATTGTTATCCCTTGCCTCAGATCGACGCGGTGGTTGATTCCGCCGTCGGGTTTCCTGTGATGAGTTTCCTTGATGCTTTTTCAGGGTATCACCAGATCCGGATGCATCCCCCCGATTGCCGCGACGTCTCCTTCATCACCGGCGACGGGTGATATAGCTACAAGATGATGCCCTTCGGGCTCAAAAATGCTGGCGCAACTTATCAAAGAATGATTGACCAGGTGTTCAAAGAGCAAAAGGGGCAGAATTTGGAGGTTTATGTGGACGACCTTCTCGTCAAAAGCAAGAGCATCACGGAGCACGTAGCGGATTTGGCAGAGACCTTCGCCACCCTGAGGAAGTACAAGATGCGGCTTAACCCGGCCAAATGTGTCTTCGGTGCGGGAAGGGGAAAGTTCCTGGGTCACCTCCTTACTCCTCGGGGGGTGGAGCCTAACCCCGACAAGGTGCAGGCCATCATGGAGATGGCCTTCCCAGGAGATTCTAAGGATGTCCAGAGGCTGACTGGAAGGCTGGCAGGCCTTAGCCATTTTCTCTCCAAGGCCGGAGAAAAGTGCTCCCCATTTTTCAAAGCCCTTCGGAGTAACCAGAAATTCGAGTGGACCGTGGAGTGCGAGGAGGCTTTCGAAAAGCTTAAGCAATAACTAATCCGAGCTCCTCTCCTCCAAGGTCCGCAGGGCGGCGAGGACCTCTTACTTTATCTAGGAGTGGGAGCTGAGGTGGTTAGTTCGGTGTTGGTTCGAGAAGAAGGAAGGAGACAGCTCCCCATCTATTACGTGAGCCGGGTGTTGCGGCAAGCAGAGACAAGGTACCCTATCCTGGAGATGCTAGTTTTCGCTTTGGTAGTTTCGGCTTGGCGGCTCCGCCCATATTTTCAAGCTCATTCCATCAAGGTGGTCTCCGATCATCCCTTAAGGAGTATCTTGGATGGGGTGGAGCATTCTGGCAGGCTGTCCAAATGGGCGGTGGAGCTAAGCGATTTCGACATCTCGTACTCTCCAAGGGTAGCGATCAAGGCCCAAGCGGTAGCAGACTTCCTGGCCGACTTCTCGGCCGAGGTGGAAGTAGATGTGGGCGCTTCCCACCTGTTCTCTTGGAAGATGTTTGTGGACGGGGAATCCGGCAGGTATTCCGTAGGAGCCGGAGTCGTGTTGGTTAGCCCCTAGGGAACCAGGATCGAGCAGGCCGTCGAGATCCTCTTCCCAGTTGCGAATAATCAGGCGGAGTACGAAGCCATGGTGGTCGGCTTATGTCTTGCCAAGGAGCTGTCAATCAAGGACATCCGAGCTTTCACCGATTCGATGGTAGTCGCTTCCCAGATTCGAGGAGAGTTCGAGGTATATGACCCCATCCTACAGCAATACCTGGTCAAGGTTAAGGGTCTGATCGGGGGGTTCCAGTCCTTCTTCATCGAGCATGTGCCCCGAGAAGACAATGCCGAAGCTGACTACCTTGCCAAGTACGGTCCCCGGGCCGGGGGAACGGTCACCGAGCTGTTTCGACCATCCATCGAAGAAGGAGAAATGATGGAGATCGAGCAGCAATCCTCGTGGAAGGATCCGTTCGTTACGTTCTTAACGACGGGTCAGCCTCGGACGGGCAGGACCGAAGGAAATTCCGATACAAGGCCGCGTACTACCTGCTGTAAGACGCCGAGCTTTATCGCAAGACCATATCGGGCCCCTTGGCCAGATGCTTGTCGGAAATCGAGGTCCCCCAAGTTCTCGAGGAGATTCACTCAGGGGAATGCGGCAGCCATTCCGGGACTCGCACTCTAGAGCAGAGAATCCTGAGGCATGGCTACTTCTGGCCCACCATCCGAAAGGACGCGGAGGCGTTCTCCAAAAAGTGCTCCCAGTGCCAGTTCTTCGCGCCCCTCCAGCTTCAACCGAATCAACACCTCCGCTCGATCACCGCTCCGTGGCCCTTCGCCATTTGGGGGATGGACCTGATCGGCCCGTTCCCTCAAGCTAGTGGACAGAGGAAGTTCATACTGGTGATGATAGACTACTTCTCCAAGTGGATCGAGGCCAAAGCCTTGGCCAAGACCACCTCCCAGATCGTCAAGAATTTTATCTGGGGGGAAATCACATGCAGGTTTGGGATCCCGCTGGCCATCGTCACCGACAATGGGCCGCAATTCGCCAGCTTGGAGCTGGAGGACTTCTGCAAGCAGTTGGGCACAGACCTTCGGTTCGCTTTAGTGCACCATCCTCAGAGCAATGGGCAAGTAGAAGCTGCCAACAAGCTCGTCATCAACCTACTGAAGAAGAAGGTCACCAATCTAAAAGGAAACTGGGCCGAATAGCTCCCCTCGATCCTATGGGCTCTGAGAATGACCCCAAACTCGGCCACGGGGGAAACGCCTTTCAAGTTATCCCACGGGTCTGAGGCACTCATCCCAGTGGAGTTCGAGGTGCGAAGTCCAAGAGTAGTTGCGATCGAAGGAGGGAGCGAGGAATGGCGACTGGAGAACGAGGATGCCCAGAGGCTCTCCCAGGATTACGTGGAAGAGCTTCGAGACTTGGCCTCCATACGCCAAGAGGAAGTCAAGAGGCGCATGACGAGACACTTCGACAAAAATGTCAGCCTAAAAAACTTCCTCGCAGGAGATCTGGTCATGATGAAGGTAGATGCCACTGGGCAGGGAGCCACCGTGGGCAAGCTGCATCCCAACTGGGAAGGACCCTTCATTGTCCAAGAAGCCCTGGTCGCGAGGGGCTATTACCTACAAGATCAAGCAGGGGAGCAGCTAAACGGAACCTGGAGTGGGGACGATCTGAAAAGATTCTACCTCTAGTTGTAACACTTGTATCTATTTTGTAAAGATGTTATGTAATATACAGTGGTGACTGGATTGTTCTCCCTTTTTGTGTTAAATGACTCGAGGCTTCTGAGTGCTTCCAGTATTCGCCTCGCCGTCGACTCCGGGAACCATTGGTCGGTTTGTTCCTTGTACATAGCCCAGTATGAATGATAGGACGATGCTTCGGGATTTTAAGCGCTCTTGTAAGACCGAGCCTCAGCATTGTCGACCGAGATCAGCTTCCCCCTTGCATGTCGGCCTATGTCTCCCCGAATGCATCTCTCTTCCGACTGGAGGAACTACAAGGAACAAATGTGCGCCCCAAAATCACCCAGACTCGAGGGGAGGCCGACTTGGTAAAGCACCCAGAAGAGGATCTCAAGAGATCGGCAAGGCTGGGTAACCAGCCTAAGAAAGGGCAGGGACGAGCCCAGGGCGGTATGTCGGCTCCGAGTGCATTCGAAAAGGACCCTCGACGAACATCACCCCCCCGTCCGGACGCTGGTACTCGGGGCCATTAAGCGCGACGGGAAGCGATCTTCATTACCAAATCGAGAGACGTGCCTTCGACCCGTTCTTACTGAACAGCCCAGTACGGATGATAGGACGATGCTTCGGGACTTTAAGCGCTTTTGTAAGAACGATCCCCTGCACTATCGGCCGAGATCAGCTCCCCCCTGCATGTCGGTCTATGTCTCCCCGAGTGCATCTCTCTTCCGACTGGAGGAGTTCTTAGGAGCGGGTATGGACGCCCCCCACCCCCCCTCGATTTGGGAAATTCAAGAGCGTCTCCGAAAGAAGAAGATTGCATTCTTACCGAGATGTCCATGCTATTAATTCTAAAACGTCTCCCAAGTGACAGGATCTCCTCGATTGAAATCAAGACTTCGAGTTGAGCAGCGTCGTAGGACCGGTATCCCCACGAGCACCTCTCCTCGGAAATCGGCCGATCTCCTCGATTGGGATCAAGACTTCGAGTTGAGCAGCGTCGTAAGACCGGTATCCCCACGAGCTCCTCTCCTCAGGAATCGGCCGATCTCATCGATTGGGATCAAGACTTCGAGTTGAGCAGCGTCGTAAGACCGGTATCCCCACGAGATCCTCTCTTTGGGAATCGGCCGATCTCCTCGATTGAGATCAAGACTTCGAGTTGAGCAGCGTCGTAAGACCGGTATCCCCACGAGCTCCTCTCCTCGGGAATCGGACAATCTCCTCGATTGAGATCAAGACTTCGAGTTGAGCAGCGTCATAAGACCGGTATCCTTACGAGCTCCTCTCCTCGGGAATCGGCCGATCTCCTCGATTGATATCAAGACTTCGAGTTGAGCAGCGTCGTAAGACCGGTATCCCCACTAGTTCCTCTCCTCGGGAATCGGCCGATCTCCTCGATTGAGATCAAGACTTCGAGTTGAGCAGCATCGTAAGACCGGTATCCCCACGAGCTCCTCTCCTCGGGAATCGGCCTATCTCCTCGATTGAGATCAAGACTTCGAAATGAGCAGCGTCGTAAGACCAGTATCCCCACGAGCTCCTCTCCTCGGGAATTGGCCGATCTACTCGATTGGATCAAGACTTCGAGTTGAGCAGCGTCGTAAGACCTGGTATCGTCAGGAATCGGACGATCTCCTCGAGACTTCGAGTTGAGCAGCTCGTAAGACCTCCCCACGAGCTCCTCTCCTCGGGAATCGGCCGATCTCCTCGATTGGGATCAAGACTACGAGTTGATAAGAGTCGTAAGACCGGTATCCCCACGAGCTCCTCTCCTCGGGAATCGGCCGTACTCCTCGATTGGGATCAAGACTTCGAGTTGAGCAGCGTCGTAAGACCGGTATCCCCACGAGCTCCTCTCCTCGGGAATCGGCCGATATCCTCAATTGGGATCAAGACTTCGAGTTGAGCAGCGTCGTAAGACCGGTATCCCCACGAGCTCCTCTCCTCGGGAATCGGCCGATCTCCTCGACTGAGATCAAGACTTCTGAGCAGCGTCGTAAGACCGGTATCCAAACGAGCTCCTCTCCTCGGGAATCGGCCGTATGAGACCAAGACTTCGAGTTAAGCAGCGTCGTAAGACCGGTATCCCCACGAGCTCCTCTCCTCGGGATCGGCCGATCTCTCGATTGGGATCAAGACTTCGAGTTGAGCAGCGTCGTAAGACCGGTATCCCCACGAGCTCCTCTCCTCGGGAATCGGCCGATCTCTTCGATTGGGATCAAGACTTCGAGTTGAGCAGCGTCGTAAGACCTGTATCCCCACGAGCTCCTCTCCTCGGGAATCGGCTGATCTCCTCGATTGAGATCAAGACTTCGAGGTTAGCAGCGTCGTAAGAACGGTATCCCCACAAGCTCCTCTCCTCGGGAATCGGTCGATCTCCTCGATTGAGATCAAGACTTCGAGTTGAGCAGCGTCGTAAGACCGGTATCCCCACGAGCTCCTCTCCTCGGGAATCGGCCGATCTCCTCGATTGAGATCAAGACTTCAAGTTGAGCAGCGTCGCAAGACCGGTATCCCCATGAGCTCCTCTCCTCGGGAATCGGCCAATCTCCTCGATTGAGATCAAGAATTCGAGTTGAGCTGCGTCGTAAGACCGGTATCCCCACGAGCACCTCTCCTCGGGAATCAGCCGATCTCCTCGATATAGATCAAGACTTCGAGTTGAGCAGCATCGTAAGACCGGTATCCCCACGAGCTCCTATCCTCGGGAATCGACCGAACTCCTCGATTGAGATCAAGACTTCGAGCTGAGCAGCGTCGTACGACCGGTATCCCCACGAGCTCCTCTCCTCGGGAATCGGCCGATCTCCTCGATTGAGATCAAGAATTCGAGTTGAGCAGCGTCGTAAGACCGGTATCCCCACGAGCTCCTCTCCTCGGGAATCTGCCGATCTCCTCGATTGGGATCAAGACTTCGATTTGAGCAGCGTCGTAAGATTGGTATCCCCACGAGCGTCGTAAGACCGGAATCGGCCGATCTCCTCGATTGAGATCAAGACTTGGAGTTGAGCAGCGTCGTAAGACCGGTATCCCTACGAGCTCCTCTCTTCGGGAATCGGCCGATCTCCTCGTTTGGGATCAAGACAAGAATTCGAGCTGCGTTCAAGACTTCGCAGCGTCACCGGTATCCCCACGAGCTCCTCTCCTCGGGAATAGATCGGCCGATCTCCTCGATTTGAGATCAAGACTTTGGGTTGAGCAGCTTCGTAAGACCGGTATCCCTACGAGCTCCTCTCTTCGGGAATCGGCCGATCTCCTCGATTGGGATCAAGACTTCGAGTTGAGCAGCGTCGTACGACTGGTATCCCAACGAGCACCTCTCCTCAGGAATAAGCCAATCTCCTCAAGTTGGGCAGCGTCAAGACTTTGGAGTTGGAGATCAAGACTTCGAGTTGAGCAGCGTCGTAAGACCGGTATCCCCACGAGCTCCTCTCCTCGGGAATAAGTCGATCTCCTCGATTGGGATAGACTTCGAGTTGAGCAGTCGTAAGATCTGGTATCCCGCTAAGACCGATCCTCCTCGATTGGCTCCTCTCCTCATCTCCTTCGATTGGGATTGAGCAGCTCGTAAGACCTCCCCACGAGCTCCTCTCCTCGGGAATCGGCCAATCTCCTCAATTGGGATCAAGACTTCGAGTTGGGCAGCGTCGTAAGACCGGTATCCCCACGAGCTCCTCTCCTCGGGAATCGGTCGATCTCCTCGATTGGGATAGGGACTTCGAGTTGAGCAGCGTCGTAAGACCGGTATCCCCACGAGCTCCTCTCCTCGGGAATCGGCCGATCTCCTCGATTGGGATCAAGACTTCGAGTTGAGCAGCGTCGTAAGACCGGTATTCCCCACAAGCTCCTCTCCTCGGGAATCGTCCGATCTCCTCGATTGGATCAAGACTTCGAGTTGAGCAGCGTCGTAAGACCGGTATCCCCACGAGCTCCTCTCCTCGGGAATCGGCCGATCTCCTCGATTGAGATCAAGACTTCGAGTTGAGCAGCGTCGTAAGACCGGTATCCCCACGAGCTCCTCTCCTCGGGAATCGGCCGATCTCCTCTTCGAAAGTTGAGCAGCGTCGTAAGAGATCCCCACGAGCTCCTCTCCTCGGGAATCGGCCTATCTCCGATGATCTCCTCGATTGAGATCGACTTCGAGTTGAGCAGCTGTAAGACCGGTATCCCCACGAGCTCCTCTCCTCGGGAATCGGCCGATCTCCTCGATTGAGATCAAGACTTTATCCCCATCCCCACGAGCTCCGATTCTCCCTGAGCAGTGTCGTAAATCGGCCAATCTCCTCCTCGATTGAGATCAAGACTTCGAGTTGAGCAGCGTCGTAAGACCGGTATCCCCACGAGCTCCTCTCCTCGGGAATCGTTCGATCTCCTCGATTGGGATCAAGACTTCGAGTTGAGCAGCGTCGTAAGACCGGTATCCCCACGAGCTCCTCTCCTCGGGAATCGGCCGATCTCCTCGATTGAGATCAAGACTTTCGAGTTGTGCAGCGTCGTAAGACCGGTTATCCCCACGAGCTCCTCTCCTCGGGAATCAGTCGATCTCCTCTTCGAGTTGAGCAGCGTCGTAAGACCGGTATCCCCACGAGCTCCTCTCCTCGGGAATCGGCCGATCTCCTCGATTGGGATCAGACTTCGAGTTGATAGCAGCGTCGTAAGACCGGTATCCCCACGAGCTCCTCTCCTCGGGAATCGGCCGATCTCCTCGATTGGGATCAAGACTTCGAGTTGAGAGCGTCGTAAGACCGGTATCCCCACGAGCTCCTCTCCTCGGGAATCGGCCGATCTCCTCGATTGTGATCAAGACTTCGAGTTGAGCATAAGACCGTATCCCCACGAGCTCCTCTCCTCGGGAATCAGTCGATCCCTCGATTGGGACCAAGACTTCTGAGCAGCATCTAAGACCGGTATCCCCACGAGCTCCTCTCCTCGGGAATCGGTCGATCTCCTCGATTGGAGATCAAGACTTCGAGTTGAGCAAGCGTCGAGTTGAGCAGCGTCGATTGAGATCAAGACTTCGAGTTGAGCAGCGTCGTAAGACCGGTATCCCCCGAGCTCCTCTCCTCGGGAATCGGCCGATCTCCTCGATTTAGATCCCTCGAGTTGAAGCGTCGTCGGTATCCCCACGAGCTCCTCTCCTCGGGAATCGGCCGATCTCCTCGATTGAGATCAAGACTTCGAGTTGAGCAGCGTCGTAAGACCGGTATCCCCACGAGCTCCTCTCCTCGGGAATCGGCCGATCTCCTCGATTGAGATCAAGACTTCGAGTTGAGCAGCGTCGTAAGACCGGTATCCCCACGAGCTCCTCTCCTCGGGAATCGGCCGATCTCCTCGATTGAGATCAAGACTTCGAGTTGAGCAGCGTCGTAAGACCGGTATACCCACGAGCTCCTCTCCTCGGGAATCGGCCGATCTCCTCGATTGGGATCAAGACTTGAGTTGAGCAGCGTCGTAAGACCGGTATCCCCACGAGCTCCTCTCCTCGGGAATCGGCCGATCTCCTCGATTGGGATCAATACTTCGAGTTGAGCAGCGTCGTAAGACCGGTATCCACACGAGCTCCTCTCCTCGGGAATCAACCGATCTCCTCGATTGGGATCAAGACTTTCGAGTTGAGCAGCGTCGTAAGACCGGTATCCCCACGAGCTCCTCTCCTCGGGAATCGGTCGATCTCCTCGATTGAGATCAATACTTCGAGTTGAGCAGCGTCGTAAGACCGGTATCCCCACGAGCTCCTCTTCCTCAGGAATCGGCCGATCTCCTCGATTGGGATCAAGACTTTGAGTTGAGCAGCGTCGTAAGACCGGTATCCCCACGAGCTCCTCTCCTCGGGAATCGGCCGATCTCCTCGATTGGGATCAAGACTTCGAGTTGAGCAGCGTCGTAAGACCGGTATCCCCACGAGCTCCTCTCCTCAGGAATCGGCCGATCTCCTCGATTGGGATCAAGACTTCGAGTTGAGCAGCGTCGTAAGACCGGTATCCCCACGAGCTCCTCTCCTCAGGAATCGGCCGATCTCCTCGATTGGGATCAAGACTTCGAGTTGAGCAGCGTCGTAAGACCGGTATCCCCACGAGCTCCTCTCCTCGGGAATCAGCCGATCTCCTCGATTGGGATCAAGACTTCGAGTTGAGCAGCGTCGTAAGATCGGTATCCCCACGAGCTCCTCTCCTCGGGAATCGGCCGATCTCCTCGATTGGATCAAGACTTCGAGTTGAGCAGCGTCGTAAGACTGGTATCCCTACGAGCTCCTCTCCTCGGGAATCGGCCGATCTCCTCGATTGGGATCAAGACTTCGAGTTGAGCAGCGTCGTAAGACCGGTATCCCCACGAGCTCCTCTCCTCGGGAATCGGCCGATCTCCTCGATTGGGATCAAGACTTCGAGTTGAGCAGCGTCGTAAGACCGGTATCCCCACGAGCTCCTCTCCTCGGGAATCGGCCGATCTCCTCGATTGGGATCAAGACTTCGAGTTGAGCAGCGTCGTAAGACCGGTATCCCCACAAGCTCCTCTCCTCGGGAATCGGCCGATCTCCTCGATTGGGATCAATACTTCGAGTTGAGCAGCGTCGTAAGACCGGTATCCCCACGAGCTCCTCTCCTCGGGAATCGGCCGATCTCCTCGATTGGGATCAAGACTTTGAGTTGAGCAGCGTCGTAAGACCGGTATCCCCACAAGCTCCTCTCCTCGGGAATCGGCCGGATTGGGATCAAGACTTCGAGTTGAGCAATCCCGTACGATCTCCTCCGGATCAAGACTTCGAAGTTGATGCAGCGTCGTAAGACCGGTATCCCCACGAGCTCCTCTCCTCGGGAATCGGCCGATCTCCTCGATTGGAGATCAAGACTTCGAGTTGAGCACGTCGTATCCCCACGAGGGTATCCCGACGAGCCGGCCGATCTCCTCGATTGGGATCAAGACTTCCAGCGTCGTAACGACCTGGTATCCCCAACGAGCTCCTCTCCTCGGGAATCGGCCAATCTCCTCGATTGGGATCAAGACTTCGAGTTGAGCAGCGTCGTAAGACCGGTATCCCCACGAGCTCCTCTCCTCGGGAATCGGTCGATCTCCTCGATTGGGATCAAGGGACTTCGAGTTGAGCAGCCGTAAGACCGGTATCCCCACGAGCTCCTCTCCTGAGAAGCGTAGTAAGAATCAAGCTCCTCTCCTCGGGAATCGGCCGATCTCCTCGATTGGATCAAGACTTCGAGTTGAGCAGCGTCGTAAGACCGGTATCCCCACGAGCTCCTCTCCTCATCGTAAGAATCGTTCGATCTCCTCGATTGGGATCAAGACTTCGAGTTGAGCAGCGCAACGTCGTAACCGGTATCCCCACGAGCTACTCTCCTCGGGAATCGATCGATCTCCTCTCCTCAGGAATCGGCCGATCTCCTCGATTGAGATCAGCTCCTCTCCTCGGGAATCGTTCGACTTTGAGTTGAGCAGCGTCGTAAGCATTGTATCCCCACGATCCCCACTTTGAGTTGAGCAGCTCAAGTAAGACCTCGCTCCTCTCCTCGGGAATCGGCCGATCTCCTTGATTGAAATCAAGACTTCGAGTTGAGCAGCGTCGTAAGATCGGTATCCCCACGAGCTCCTCTCCTCTGAATCTCGATTAAGATCAAGACATCGAGTTGAGCAGCGTCGTAAGACCGGTATCCCCACGAGCTCCTCTCCTCGTGAATCGGCCGATCTCCTCGATTGGGATCAAGACTTCGAGTTCCCACGAGAGCGAGTGTCGTAAGATAAGACCGGTATCCCCACGAGCTCCTCTCCTCTCCTCGGGAATCGGCCGATCTCCTCGATTGAGATCAAGACTTCGAGTTGAGCAGCGTCGTAAGACCGGTATACCCACGAGCTCCTTCTCCTCGTGAATCGGCCGATCTCCTCGATTGGAGATCAAGACTTTCGAGTTGTTAGCAGTGCGTCGTAAGAACCGGTATCCCACGAGCTCCTCTCCTCGGGAATCGGCCGATGTCCTCGATTGAGATCAAGACATCGAGTTGTGCAGCGTCGTAAGACCGGTATCCCCATACGATCTCCTCTCCTCGGGAATCAGCCGATCTCCTCGATTGATTGTGATCAAGACTTCGAGTTAAGCAGCGTCGTAAGACATGGTATACCCACGAGCTCCTTCCTCGGCAATCAGTCGATCTCCTCGTTTGGGATCAAGACTTCGAGGTTAGCGCAGCCGTAAGAACCGGTCGGCCGATCTCCTCGATTGAGATCGACGAGCGGTATCCTCACGAGCTCCTCTCCTCGGGAATATCGGCCGATCTCCTCGATTGGAGACCAAGACTTCGAGTTGAGCAGCGTCGTAAGACCGGTTCCTCGGGATCAATCGGCCGACTTCGAGTTGAGCAGATCAAGACTTCGAGTTAAGCAGCGTCGTAAGACTGGTATCCCCACGAGCTCCTCTCCTCGGGAATCAGTCGATCTCCTCGTTTGGGATCAAGACTTCGAGTTGAGAAGCATCGTAAGACCCGGGAATAGGCCGATCTCCTCGACCAAGACTTCGAGTTGAGCAGCGTCGTAAGACCGGTAATCCCCACGAGCTCCTCTCCTCGGGAATCGGCCGATCTCCTCGATTGAGACCAAGACTTCGAGTTGAGCAGCGTCGTAAGACCGGTATCCCCACGAGCTCCTCTCCTCGGGAATCGGCCGATCTCCTCGATTGATACCAAGACTTCGAGTTGAGCAGCGTCGTAAGACCGGTATCCCCACGAGCTCCTCTCCTCGGGAATCGGCCGATCTCCTCGATTGAGACCAAGACTTCGAGTTGAGCAGCGTCATAAGACTGGTATCCCAACGAGCTCCTCTCCTCGGGAATCGGCTGATCTCCTCGATTGGGATCAAGACTTCGAGTTGAGCAACGTCGTAAGACCGGTATCCCCACGAGTTCCTCTCCTCGGGAATCGGCCTATCTCCTCGATTGAGATCAAGACTTCGAGTTAAGCATCATCGTAAGACCGTTATACCCACGAGCCCCTCTCCTCGGGAATCGGCCGATCTCCTCGATTTAGATCCAGACTTCGAGTTGAGCAGCGTCGTAAGACCGGTATCCCCACGAGTTCCTCTCCTCGGGAATCGGCCGATCTCCTCGATTGAGATCAAGACTTCGAGTTGAGCAGCGTCGTAAGACCGGTATCCCCACGATCTCCTCTCCTCGGGAATCAACCGATATCCTCGATTTAGATCAAGACTTCGAGTTGAGCAGCGTCATAAGACCTGTATCCCCACGAGCTCCTCTCCTCGGGAATCGGTCGATCTCCTCAATTGAGATCAAGACTTTGATTTGAGCAGCGTCGTAAGACCGGTATACCCACGAGCTCCTCTCCTCGGGAATCGGTCGATCTCCTCGATGTAGATCAAGACTTCGAGTTGAGTAGCGTCGTAAGACCGGTATCCCCACGAGCTCCTCTCCTCGGGAATCGGCTGATCTCTTCGATTGGGATCAAGACTTCGAGTTGAGCAGCGTCGTAAGACCGGTATCCCCACGAGCTCCTCTCCTCGGGAATCGGCCGATCTCCTCGATTGGGATCAAGACTTCGAGTTGAGCAGCATCGTAAGACCGGTATCCCCACGAGCTCCTCTCCTCGGGAATCGGTCGATCTCCTCGATTGAGATCAAGACTTCGAGTTGAGCAGCGTCGTAAGACCGGTTTCCCCACGAGCTCCTCTCCTCAGGAATCGGACGATCTCCTCGATTGGGATCAAGACTTTGAGTTGAGCAGCGTCGTAAGACCGGTATCCCCACGAGCTCCTCTCCTCGGGAATCGGCCGATCTCCTCGATTGGGATCAAGACTTTGAGTTGATAAGCGTCGTAAGACCGGTATCCCCACGAGCTCCTCTCCTCGGTAATCTGTCGATCTCCTCGATTGGGATCAAGACTTCGAGTTGAGGAGCGTCGTAAGACCGGTATCGCCACGAGCTCCTCTCCTCGGGAATCGGCCGATCTCCTCGATTGGGATCAAGACTTCGAGTTGAGCAGCGTCGTAAGACCGGTATCCCCACGAGCTCCTCTTTTCGGGAATCGGCCGATCTCCTCGATTGGGATCAATACTTCGAGTTGAGCAGCGTCGTAATACCAGTATCCACACGAGCTCCTCTCCTCGGGAATCGGCCGATCTTCTCGATTGGGATCAAGACTTTGAGTTGAGCAGTGTCGTAAGACCGGTATCCCCACAAGCTCCTCTCCTCGGGAATCGGCCGATCTCCTCGATTGGGATCAATACTTCGAGTTGAGCAGCGTCGTAAGACCGGTATCCCCACGAGCTCCTCTTCTCGGGAATCGGCCGATCTCCTCGATTGGGATCAAGACTTCGAGTTAAGCAGCGTCGTAAGACCGGTATCCCCACGAGCTCCTCTCCTCAGGAATCGGCCGATCTCCTCGATTGGGATCAAGACTTCGAGTTGAGCAGCGTCGTAATACCGGTATCCCCACGAGCTCTTCTCCTCAGGAATCGGCCGATTTCCTCGATTGGGATCAAGACTTCGAGTATAGCATCGTCGTAAGACGGTATCCCCACGAGCTCCTCTCCTCGGGAATCGGCCGATCTCCTCGATTGGGATCAAGACTTCGAGTTGAGCAGCGTCGTAAGACCGGTATCCCCACGAGCTCCTCTCCTCAGGAATCAGCCGATCTCCTCGATTGGGATCAAGACTTCGAGTTGAGCAGCGTCGTAAGACCGGTATCCCCACGAGCTCCTCTCCTCGGGAATCGGGCGATCTCCTCGATTGAAATTAAGACTTGAGTTGAGCAGCGTCGTAAGACTGGTATCCCCACGATCCCCTCCTCGGGAATCGGTCGATCTCCTCTACTCGACGCCTGCTAAGCCAGGATTTGTATCGAGGAGCGACTTTGCCTCGGGCGAGTAAGCGAGTTGGCGAGTATGCCCCGCGCGGGTAGGCGAGTTTCTCTCGGGCAGGCGGGCGAACGTTCCTTAGGCGTACGAGCGAGCAAGTCACGACGAGCGTGCGATCGGTGTTCGGAGCAGCATACACGCGAGATAAGCAGTCGTCTAGCGAGCACTCCTCCACGAGCCTATGAGCCTAGCGAGCAGTATCAGACCAGTGAAGAATAGAATGCTTGAATAAATTTATATGGAGATGAATTACAAGCATCAAAAAATCAGTACACGGATGAATATCGGCGAGCAACTAGGACTCTTCGTCGCCAGTGTCTGGCCGATATTCCTCATCCCCGATATCCACCTGCTCATCATCATCATCGCTCTCGCTGTTGCTGCTTCCACCACTACCGCTGCTAGAGTCGCTGGAACCAGACGATGGCGATGGGATGCGATCGAGCGAGATTTTCCCCTCGGCAAGCAGCTCAGGGATGAGCTCGTCAACGGTGAGCGGCGTCTCCCCTTCAACGAGCTGACCACTGAGCCTGAGCCGCGCGAGCATCACGTTCCCCGCCGCCCATGCAATCTCGCGGCGAACGGACGATCTCTCCTCCCAGAGAAGGCGGGACCGTTTTACTGCCCACGCTGGATCGTCTTCTGGCCGCGACGCCTCCGACAGCACAGCAGAGGAGCTCGCGCGTCCCTCGGCGGCGATCAGTCGTGTCTCCATCTCGGCTGCTCGGACTTGAGCTGCCTCTAGCTCAGCTTGCGAGGTGGCAAGCTTCTCCTCACACTAGGATAATTTCTTTGCGGCCTCGATCTCGGCAGCCTGCGAGATATCAGACGTCAGGCCTTACCGACTAGATAAACCAGACATCACTACCCAAAGACTACTCACCTCAAAGTCCCTCCAGCGGGCCGACTGCATGCCAAGGTCTATGGCCTTCTTGGAGACGACCTTCAGAGTCTCCGTCGTCTCCAGCAGTTTTTCTCGCCGAGTAATGACCTAGCTCAGCGGATCGCGCGAGCGCACAGGCAGATTGGTGGGCGAGTTCCGACGGAGTTAGCTCCAGCATCGACTCCGCGTCCACTCGCCCATATAGAGCGTGGAGAACGGCGAAGGCCTCCCCCTTGTCCTCCCAGTCCGTCGACCAGGACGGTAGGTTGGTGCTCAGCGACACCACATTCTCCTCCGCCGACCAGGTCACCAGCAGGCGACCATGGGAGTCCACCACCCCGTGCCCAAGATTGTAATTGGGGTGGAAGCGAGGCACCCGAGCGTCCATCGGCGACTCGCAATCGTCAGACTGAGGCGACGATACCTTCGCTTTCTTATTCGCAGGCCCCGACGACCCGACCCTCGTCTTTCCCTTGGTCGTTCTCTTCTTCTCCCCAACGTCGGCCGGAGGGCGAGCTTCGAGTTGCGAGGTGGCGACTTCCTTCGCCAAAGGGAGAGGCTTCTCCGGAAGCTCGTTGGGAACTGCGAGAGACACACCAAAAAAAGTTAGCGCGAGCTTCAGTAAAGTGCGCGAGCAAGTAAGAAGTTCGCAGCTCGTTCTCGTCTTACCCTTGTGGGGATGGAGCTCCTCCAGCGAGTTGACTTTGAGTCGCCAGAAGATCACGTCGAACCGACGACCCCGAAAGGATTCAAAGAGCTGCTCGCCAGCACCCTCTAGGATCGGCGGGAGGAAGGCGACATCGGCGGGTTGGTGCGGCCTCCCAAGGGCAACTCCGAAGTCGCCGTGGACAATCACCAGCTGCTCGCTCCAGCGATGGACTTTGTTAGCGGTCATCACCAAAGTGCAGACGTGGCTGCTGAAAAAGACGACCCCCTCCAAAGTCGCGGCAAAGGCGAATACTCGGCGAAATACGGAGAGGTCAAAAGCAATCCTCTCCTCCCGAAGGAAGCAAAGGAATCCCATGATTATCGCCATGCCGCTGGGATTAATCTGTGCTGGGACGATCCCAAAATACCAGAGGATCTCGCAAAACTCAGGCCAGAAGGGAAGTCATAAGCCGGCGTCAAAATGACGCAGCGACAAGACGAGCACGGCCTCAACATACGTGTTGAGTCGCTCGCCGCGAGCAAGGAGTCTCGCCGAGTATCCCTCCGGCAATAGGCGCCCTTTGAAAGCCGCCAGATCCCTTTCTGTGGTGATCGACTTCTTAAACGCCGCGTCGGCGAAGTTGATGGTGTGAGCCTGTCGGCGAGCGCTAGCGTCGTCACCAACCATGTCCGCGAACTGCACACAAAGAAAAGAGAAAGAGGCGCGAGAAGATAGGCTACTCGCCGGGAGAAAGAGCTATTCACAACACTTATGACCCACCAACCCCTCCTATTTATAGACAAGGGCAAAGAGGGGGGGTCTGCCCGTCTCGACAAGTAGCAACGAAAGTCGCGCAATGTGGTAAAGGCGCCGCGATATTTGCCAAAACCTGCATAAAGTTAAATCAACACATCGAAGAAATGAGAATCGCGCATGGAGAAAACAAGAAGCATGGTCGCCAATAAATACAAAGGAGGAGCATGGTCGCCAATATCCGAATAACTACAAAGTCGTTGATGGCGAGTCCAACTCAGAAAAGAAAAACGAAAACAAAACTACGTCCTAGGAGGCCGCTCCGGAGGATGAGGATGTCGCCCGGCCCAGCCCATCTTGCGCGCCCGCCGGTAGTGCTCCGTTGCCAGCGCCATTGCGTCATCACCATGCCTCAACTACTCCTCCATCCTCGCCAGTCGCCCCGCGGAACCCATACTCGCCCGGATGTCGACTAGCTCATCAAGGACAAGCTGCAGGCGATGGTTGTTCAGCTCCAGCTGGCGATCATTCTCTTTCACCATGTGAAAGCGATCCTCATAGATCTCCAAAGTCGCCTGAAGCCCTTTCATCTTGTCCATCCTCGCCTCCAGAGCCTAGATTCGTCGATGAGGGTCGCAGATGGCGAGCTGATCGAACTTGCTCTCCAGCTCCATGTAGGCGCGGGCTGCTGCATGGCGATACTCGCTCCCTGATAGACCGATGGCATCTATAAAAGCTGCCCTAGGGTTCGTCGGGCGATCTGGAACAGGAAGACAAGTCGTCAGGACAACGGCTGACGACATGATCAGGGATGAAAAAACTCACCGCGACGAGGAGATCGGGACCGGCGTGGCGAAAGGGCACGACCAGAAGCATCTTGCCTCCCCGAAGACGAGCCGCCAGGGTTGACGGAAGATCTGCCCTGCCCGCGTCCTCCCGATCCGCGACCGCCATAATCGGAATCCCAAACTCGCGAGGGGAAGTAAGCCGGTCGCGGCCTATCCGACTTCTTCAGCGGCGGCGGAGCATGAGACAAACTCGTCGGTTGATGCGGGGCCTTCGCTGCAGGAGGCGGAGGACGTCGCGGAAGGTCCGCTCTCTGTTGAGCAGACAAAGGCGGCGGCGGAGGCAAGACGATACCCGGCGCCTGGCTAGGAGCTGCGACCAAGGGCGGCGGTGGCGGCAAAGGGACGCTGGTCGCTGGCAGCGACGCGTCGCCCACGGCAACAGAAGCGAATTTATTCGCCGGGGGATCCTTGCTTACTAGTGCGACTTCCCTGGCAGGGAGGACCTTCGTCAGCAGTTCTTTGCTCGTCGGGGGATGTCTTTCGCTAGGGGAGCTCCCGATGACCTCCTTGAGCCAAAATTCAGTCGAACCGTGTGAGCGGTTTGGAGCGGCCTGTCGGCTACCAATGCGAGCAAGGGGGCCGAGCTCAAGGGGGCGATGTTGAGAGGCGCATCCGCGACATTCGGAGGAGAATCTACACAGTAAAGAAAATTAGCGAGAAGCATGCGATGACGAGCTAGTAGAAATGGAACTTTGAAGAATGGCGACCTGCCACGGTGACGACTTCGATCTGGGATGGCGCAGGCTCCTTGGCCGCTTCAGGATTCTCTGGCGGACTGTTCACGACCGACTCAGGAATGTCGTCGAGCCCGAGGTCGCTCAGAAGTTTCTGGGTGCTGGCATGAGGCGTGGGATTCCCAGCCGCCGTCGCGACCTGCTCAGAAGGTGGAGGCAAGTCGACCACCATGGTGGCGGGCTGTTTGGGCTTCTTAGCCTTTTTCCTTTTTGACGGCGAAACCTCGAAGGCAGCATCCTCTTCGCGCGGCCTTTTTGTTCTTGCGATACCGAGGAGACCCGACAAGGCGGCGAGGCTGTCCTGAAGCATCTTCGCGTTGGCCTCCGACATTTTCGGCGAGCTTCAAAATCCACCTCGGAAATCAACCACCCCCCCTATTTATAGACTCCACCAAGCCCGCGACATAGACTCCACCAAGCCCACGACAAGGCGAGCAGCCCGGATACTCGGCAGGTGTACTCGCCGAATAAGTGTTGGATGTTTCTTTCAGGGCTCCTACGTCACCCAAAAAGAGCGAGGATTGTGTACAACTCGTATTCGACGAGGGGAGGCCCCACCCACTGCCAGGTCATCAGAAGTCAAAGTCAACAATTCAAGACCGAAGTCAAGATCAAGCCGCGAGCCAGCAGAAGGCATGGGCGAGTATGGGGAGCTCCCCACGCATACTCGCCAGGTGGGCGACTAAAGCGAGATCCTCGCCTGCCTCGTGCGAGCTCCCCAGAAAGTCGCCCGATCGCAAGGGTGGGGGTATAAGTAAGACCCCCCCCCCCTTTCTCTTTGGATTTCCCTATAAATAGGACCCCAGGGGTACGAAGGAGAGGACCGGAAACTCTCAGATAGTTACTCGTGAATTCCAGCTCGCGCATCTCCTTCGTATCTAGCTCGGTCATTCTGGTTGAGAAGGGGTTGCTTCGCCTAAGCAACCTGGTACGTGGTGAGACCTTCCTGCCGCAGCGCCTGGGGTCTTGTTTCTTTAGCTCGTTCCTTTCGCATCTAGGGGCCGTCCGATTTCACTGCGAGACCGGTAACCTTAGGTCACCTAGTCCGATTCTGAGGTCGGGATTTTCTTGGCTTCAACAGTCGTTTAGTCATCTAAAGAAAAAAAATGATATTTGTTGAAATGCTAAGTAGAAGTGCTTCATATCAGTTTACAAGTAGCCAAATACACGTCATATCCGTCAGGGTCAAATACACGAATCATTTAAGAAATTGCTACGGAAATTATGAATTTGAGACCAAATATTTCCGCTAGATCCACCCTCAACAGCGAGGTCTTCTAGGAATGAATCATATGCCGAAGATTTGGTTATGTTCTGACTATTCAGTTTGGTGAAAACATCAAAAATAATAAATTAATCTCTCATGACAGAGTAGATGTCATTTCAGAGTTTCTCCTCATTTGAGAGTGCTTGTTTATCTTCCAATTTGCCATAATCATCAAGAAGAATCGGCGCCACTGAGAATTTCTCTAGTGGTGGCAAAATAAATGATGGAACTATTTCTTCATCGGCATGGATTATCGGAGCCCGGACACAACTTGAGTTTTCAAGTGTCCCACAAGGGTCATACTCCTCGGACTTGGCTTCATGGTTATCAAGACTAATAGGAGGAGGCACTTCTAACCCGAATCAGTTCTGAATAGCGACCTTGAAATGATGTCAATCATGACACATGACATCCCGCAAAAATTCTAGGCACCACTTTGATGCCAGCTTGCCCAAATAAAATGAGGTTATGAAAACCTAATCAAGGGGATTGACAGTCTTATACTAGAGGAACATTTCAAACTTAGAAATCCAATCGGTAGGATCACCCGGCGCAAATCTTGGGCTCATACCTTTGGCGGCCGATGTAATAATCGAGGTCGAAGTTGCGAATGCGCAGATAATATCTTAAGCTAGCATGAGGGAGACTGGATGAAGGGGGCCCGAGGAAGTCGGGTTGCCTTTCCTTGTTACCTCCAGCAGAGATATTTTGGGTCTTGGAATTGAAAGTTCCTTCACCTTGGCTGGTATCGGACAAAAGCACATAAAAGATTGCATTTCCTTGCGGAAGTCTTTAAATTTTTGATGAAATTCCTATCATACACAAGCAGATCCCAAGGAGCCCGAAACAGCCATGGAATCGATGGAATCAGATGAACAAGATCGAGTAATTCTCAATGAGCGTGGAACATCCACTGGATCTCGTGTATCACGGACAAGTCATACCTCAACGATTTAATTACTTTAAGGATTTGTAAAATAAAAAAATAAAAGAAAGTAAACATTAATGCTTGGCTGCCACTGTTGGCTATTCCGGTGATTAGATGACAGAATCAGAAGCAGGGGCATTCGAAGATGGCAGAGATGGAGAACGACTGTTATTAGATGGCCGAAGTTGTTCTTCCGACGAGTTCGTTGTTCCCGACGAATGATTCTATCGGAGGTGGCGAAGCAGAGGAGGTGGATCGCTGAAGATCGCTGAAGAATGGTGGCGGTGGGGAATGAACAGGCCTGCAACAGCCATCAAGATCGCCAATAACTTCATGCGATTTCAAAATAGAGATGGCTCTAGTTCTTTTTTTTCCTGATTTCAAAACAAAGCGATGGCGGTGGGTGATGAGCGGTGGTGGTGGAGGGATTTCTTAATCTAAAGGGGAATTGTTCAGTCACAGGAGTGTTTTTCAGATTTGACTAAATCTGGGCTAGAAATTCTTTGAATCTGAGACTGGCTGTAGAAAATCATACATAAAATCTAGGATCAGACACATTGTTAGCGAAGGAGCAGTGGATGGGGGACGGCACACAAAAATTAGAGGGGAGAAAATCTCTACTGGCAGCACATGCGAGATAAGAAAATCAATCGAAAATCTGAGAAATTTGCTAGATTAACAACTCAAACAAAGCAAATCTTGAAATTATTGATAGAAGAAATGGATTCAAAATGATGTCGATCAGCAAACTCCCCAGAACAGTAGTAAAAAGTTATAAGAGCGGTGAGTCCGGGGCGAGAACATCAACAAGAGCACCATTTGTAACGATCTAATGTCGTTATGAGATCACCGGAGAGGTTACAGAAGAAGGAAGTGTAGTTATGATAAGTGTCGGCGGAGTTCCGGTGGGAAATAGACAAGAGGCCGGTAAGAGAGAGAGAGACAGAAATAAGAAAGGAGAGAGAAGAATAGGATTTGGGAGAGAGCTAAACTTCATTACAAATCATCCATGCCATTACAATCACTTTGCTCTATTAATAGTCTACAAACATCCTTATTACACAATATGAAATTACCCATTTACTTCTATATATCTCGTTACAGTCGGAGTCAGAGTCGGGACTGAAAAACTAGGAACTGCAGGCTGAGAAAAGAGGTGTGGCGTCAGCAAAAACTTGAAAAAGCTGCAACGCCTAGAACAGGCTTCGTCGGCTAACAGCCGGAAGAAGAAAACGTGAAGCAAACCTATTATGGT